>CM028131.1:190332500-191560416 GCA_016271365.2 Neoceratodus forsteri | reverse complement strand
ACTTGGTTAGAGATTACTTTTAAAGGTTTTGTTATAATACAAGCATTTTTGATATTTACTTTGATTATTATGCTTTGCTGCCTACGACACTCTTCGCCAACACCGTGAGCAGCTTGAGTTTCTTTACAAGGCTCGTGCCTCCGGATTGTAAAGACCCACTGCTCCTGCCCACTCCTTAGATTCGCCTGTGTTGCCCTTTTTAGGCAACAAGGAGGGGAATTGTTACACGAGGTCCCTGCACCCTAATTGATACCCTCAGGGGTACACCGTAGACAGCTAATGTTTAGGCATAGGCTATACTAATACATAGGGCTAAGGGCATCTACCGTACAAGAGTACATCTCAGGATATGAATGCATATTATTGTAACTCACTTTGCTTGCTAATGCACACACATTATACCATGTATTTTCTATTTCTTACTTGTCAGATGCCAAGACACCTGTCCTTGAAGTAATTATAATGTGTAAGGCAACATTGCCATCTTTTGGTGATGAACACCACTTCACCTTGTTATGTAAGGATTTGTATAAGAACGTCTTTGTTCTAAAACTGATGACTTTACAGAATTATATAATGTTATCTTGGACCGTGGAGCCACCTCTAATTTAGCCAATAGGGCTCATCTCTGTAACTAGAAATGTTTCTGTCTTTCAGTAACCATAGTAATTATCATAGGTATATAATGTTATGCACAGGCTTTGCACCTCGGAGACCCGGGAGATCCCAAGAGACTACAAAGAAACCTCGAGGTGTAGGGAATGCTTAGCACTGGCTCCCGGTTCGTATTGGTAAGAACTGCTTAGGGCAACTGTGATTTATCCTTTTCTGTAGTAATAAACTTGTTTATTACTTGAATGCAACTTGTCTGTGATTATTTGCATCCCCAATATTGCCAAGAACCTGAAAGTGAGGTTTAGACCTCTTACACAGTGAAATATACATGGCGGACCAGCAGGCAGATGAGAGGAGAGGAGAATGTCAGTGGATGGTGGGCACAGCACACACAGGTGCGAGGATGGGAGAGGTACCCAGAGAGGTGGGGGTGCATGATCCTGGTCCTCCAATTTCAGCAGAGGGCAGGTAGTGGTGATGGTCACAGATAACCGGCAGCACTATGCCTGACTCTATGGAGCCCAGGCACTGACCACTACCCTGGAGGTGAAGGCAAGGATATGGCTTGACATCCAGGCCAGCATGAATGCTGTGGGCACCGAGGTTCACACACTCACTGCCATAAAATACAAGTGGCATGATCTGCATGCTGCCAAGAAGAAGTTGGCAGCAGGTGGATAGCAGCGGCAGGGGACGGGCGGAAGGTCCCCAACCAGTCACACCCAACTCACGCCCATGGAGTGGATGGTCACAGAGACCCTATCCAAGGTGGCCATCCACAATGATGTCGGAGGGGTAGACAGCCTGTCAGGTAGGTACCAGCTGTGTGGCAGGGATGGGGGGGAGTGTAAGGCTGGCATAACAGTATCGCCCTCTGTCCACAGGCATGGCCACTGTGCCACAGAATGCTGAGGATCGCAGGATGCAGGCCATGGGTGCAACTGAGGCACAGCCAGACAGGAGCAGTGCCGTGCAGCTGGAGGAACCATAGGGTAAGTGTGAGGGAGTGGGACATGGCACATGGCGTGAGGGTAGGTGGGTACAGGCACTGCTGACTACCACTGCTTGTATCTCAATGGGTACTGATATGGACAGAGTCACAGCATGACCAGCGACAACGATGGAGAGTGCACAGTTGACCCACCGGAGGATGAGGACTCCAGCACTAGGAGCAAAGCGGCTGCAAGTGAAGGGGCAATGGATAGCTGGCTGTCTGCCCAGCAACAGCCCCATAGGGCAACCGTTGGCCCCCAGAGTGCATACACGGGCACCGGTGCCACACAGAATGCTTCGAAGGTCACCCCAGCACAGGGTGCCAACCCAACCATTGGACCAGACGACAACAGGTAATGAGGGCCCCTCTTCGAGGACCACCAGATGTGGGCGGGCACCCTGGCACCATGCATACCTGGCCAAACAGTACCGTGTGCTGCAGCAGCTGGAGAGGGACAGGCTAGCTGAACAGCAAAATATCACAGCTGCAATAGCTGCCCTCATAGACGTCGCTCAAGCCATCAGCGCTGGTTCACTCTGTGGCACCACTGTGCAGGAGCGGATCCTGCAACACCTTGGGGACATGTCAGTGACCACCTGTGCAGCAGCCCACAGAGGCACGACCCCACACCAGTAGCATGGGCACACAGTTCACAGGCACTGACCATGACCCTGAGCAGGCTGTGTGTGCAAGTGATGTCATGCCAATGGCCCCCAGCAGACGTGCACCAGTCCCACCAACATGCCCAGAGAGAACCATGGAGGATGAGGAGTGTGAAGACACAGCCGGGTTGGCCAGCCAGGACAGTACAGTGACTGGCAGCATGGCGTGCATGGAGGGCCCACCAGCCCATGACGGGAACAGGGCACGAGGCACTGCACGTGCGCATGTGGCCTCAAGGTGACTGGACATATGGGCCTCTGCATGGCTTCAGGCACAGCCCAATGGTACTGAGTAGGGTACACATGCCCCCCACCCTATACACACATGCCCCACTCACACACATAAACCCATTTCTCCTGGCAAGGGGCCACTCAACACTGTGAATCATCATTGTTGCCCACACCCCCACACCACCAGCAACACTGGGCATCATCCCGAGCACCACACATGGTGTTCGACAGTGGCAGGTGGCGATGCCGACACTGCCAATCACGCCCTGAACACAGCATAACGTGCAGCACTGTCAGTGGACAAACATGCTGGCAACAAGCGCATGCCATGCTGCACACCCACTAGCCATCCCCTGCTCCGTGAGGGGTAAAACATTGCCAACAGAATCCCTGAGGTCAACTGGTGGCACCATCAACAGTGGCACATTTTCACACTTAGTGATGTTGTGGAGCATGCAACAGACGGTGAACACCCTGCATGCCTTCTTGGGGAACACATGACAGTGTCACCAGAATGGTCCAGGCACCAGAATCTCATCTTCAGCAGACCAATCATCCTTTCAATTATGCCTCTGGTCCTCCTGTGGGCAGTGTTGCACATCTACTCCACCTGCAACCCTGGTGCCAGTATGGGGGACATTAGATGGGTTCAGAGAGGGTATCCGCTGTCGCCTGCAGTGAACGAGAAAACAGTGTTAGTGGCATGCCACAATGTCCTGCCTATGTGGATGGTGCATGCCCTGTCTGCATACTCACCCAGTAGCCATCAATTCAGGGGCCGGTCATGCAGCATGGCCCTGAGCCCAGAAGCATCCAGGATGTAGGCATCATGCATTGACCCCAGGAACCTGGAGCACACGTTTGTGAATATGGCATTGGTATCGTTCAGTACCCGACAGTTAATACTGTGGAACACCTTCCTATCCCTTTACACCTCCTCATTGGATGACAACATCAGGATGGCAATGTGTGTGTTTCGTCAACAGCTCCAAATATGTTAGGCATGCCATGCAAGGCACAGAATGCCTGCTGCATGGCACGTAAGTCCTCCTCACTCTTGGGTAGGTAAATGTGGTCCTCCAGGCGTGACAGCAATGCATCTGTCACCTGTGCCATGAACCTTGACACAGGGGACTAACAGATGCCCAGCATGTCCCCAGTGACACGCTGGAATGACATGCTGGTGTAGTAGGAGAGGGCACACATGACCTTCGTTTCGACCGTCATTGCCCTCCGGCGTCGCATCCATGGTGCAGTGTCTGCACAGACCATGTCACACAGCTGTGCCACGACAGGCCATGGAAATTGAAATTGTTCCAGGCAGTGTGTTTCACACCATCTGTGACTATGACCCTGTGACAGCACACATGGGCCCGCAGGAGCCTGGCCCTGCGCCTACGTGCCATCTCCTCCAGCAGATGCACATGCATGACTACCCCGGGACACATCCTGTACCATGGGTATGGCTTCCTGTGCCACTGTGCATCACAGAATGCAGTTCTGTTTAAGCTGTGCAGATGGTACTCGTAGCCCTTTAAGAGGATGTGTGCTCAGCCACCTTCTACACACCCATGCCAGTGGTGGCGACACATGCCACATGCCCGCCACACATTCCAGAGTGTCCCAGTGTTGTGGCTGCTACTCGGGGTGGCGGGCATTGTACTGGAGAGAAAGCTGCTCTTCCCCAAGCACCTCTTTAGAGTCTCAGAAGACATTTACACCGACAACTAGGGTGCCAGAGCACACTGGAAGTCACGAGGGTTCAGGCAGGTAAGTGCCACAGGCAGCGTGGGTGTCACTCTGGGACATGATGTGCTGCATGCCACGTGTCCTAATGCCACTGTTCATGTTACTCCCACAGGACAGGCACGACTTGTCAGAATGTATCAAGATCACACTACTGGAACAGCCAGGTGGTGCGCTCTGCTATGTATGGGCACTGGGTCAGAGAAGGCAGTGATACAAGGCTAATTTTATGGACTTCATAATCCTGAATGGGGCCGGGTCCATGCTCTTCTACAAGGATGGCCACTACCAGCAGTAGGCGGTCTATGTGCTATCCCTGGTAAGTATAGCTCTGGTCACCCAGCAGGCATTTGCCTGCCAGGCCTGTTGGTTGCCTATGGTGTGGTTGTGTTGTACCACTGATATGTGCTTTTGCCTTGCAGTGATACAGGGGACCTGTTTGCCATATGATTATCTGAAACCTCAGCAGGCCGCCACCAGAGCCTGCAATGGAGGATGATGGCAGCAGCAACATGGACTAGGCTCTTTGCACCGGGACCGCTGCAGTGGGGGGACGTGTGCCTGTGGGGCTGAACATTGCCATGGAATGTAGGTGTTTGGCCATGGATATACAGTGCTTGGGGGGTGGAGCATTGTGTGTCTGGGTGGGGCTCCATGTGGTGATCACAGCGTTGCTGGGGGGTTGGGCTTGCATGGTGTATTGTATATGTTACTCCAGTAAAGTGGTTTACCTGCACAACGTTTGTGGTTACTGTCTCTGGGGGTGGTGGGCATGGGGTACTTCCAGCCAGTGGTGCAGGTGCACCTACGGGGGGGGATGACTCATGTACATCTGCAGGTCCTGTTCTGTAACCATGGCCTCTGGACGGGGCCTCGCAGTGGTGTGTGCTCCTGTGGCACAGATGCACAGTGGGGCCATGTACCTGGGCCTTTGCTGTGTGCTAGTACATAGCAACAGGCATGTGTCATATGGTGGCCCTTGACCCTGGGGTCCTGCCATATGGCGGAACATGCCCAGGTGGGTTGCTGTATGGTGCTCCATGGCCCCGGCAATGCTGTATTGCAGGACATGTCCCGGGGGTATGCCGTACAACATTCCATGACCCTGGGGCAATGCTGTATAGTGGAACTTGACCTCAGGGTATGGCCATGCATCGGACATGGCCATGGGGGCTGTGCCACGTGGCAGGTCATGGCCCACCCTCAGTGCCTCAGTTTACGTGTTGTAGGGGGTTGTTGCCCTGCCGTGTGCTATGCCTTGCTCATATACACAGCTGTGGCATAGGGCAGCTGTTGTATTACCCTTCATGGGACTGCCCACGGATTGCACACCAGGGGCTTTGCATCACACTCGCCTATGCATGCATGCACATGTGTGCAGATGAGCGGTGTCCATTGTGGGCACATTCGCAGGCTGTGCCAGCAGCTCTGATGGTCTGATGCCCTCCCTGGTGCCATGCATGGTCCATCCAGGGACATGCCTTGGTGGCCATACACCTTTACGGCACCTTTCTCTGGCATAGTTTTGCACCCCTGGACCTGCACGTGTGTGTGTCAAACTTGTGTTTGTGTATGTGCACAGCTTAACTATGCATGCCTCTTTCCACAGCCATGCCCCCGCTGTTCTGATGCCAGCTCCCTCCTGGACCATTGTGCACTTACCCTCTGCATTGCACTTTGTGCATGCTGCCCTGCAGGTGCGTGCACGCTGGCCTGCAGTAGCCCATAGCGCGTGCACCTTCACATCATGGGAAGCATTCCTGCATAGTGCCCAGTAGTAGTAGTAGTAACACTTCGTATTAATTCTTTGTAAAGTTTTTGTATGTTTGTCTGAGATCAATATGTCAAACTGTCAGTTTGCACTTTAAATGGGGTTGGTCCTCCATCACAAAGAAGGGGTGTGCACCTTAGTCACGTATGTGTTTTTAGTATAAATTAACTTATCATTACAGAGTGCTATTTATTCAATGTCTTCACTTTTGTCCCACGTCTTGAAAAAGTGTCAGTGTGATGCGAAATGTTGAGATGTGAGGGGTGCTACTTTGTCTATTTTTTACTTCTAACAATAAAATAATGTTATCGTATCCTAGCACTGGATGCTGTATCCTTAGAAGTAGACACGAGTTTCTCATTCGTTTCTGCAGAACTGTGTATTGTAGTTTACATCCCTGTCAACCACAGAGCTCTACAGCAGAACATAAATACATTATGCCAACAAGGAAAGGTCTGAACTAGGACATAACCTAGAGTATACAGGTCTAAATGGTACCTACTACCTGTGTAAATCAGAAACGCCCACTAGGATAACAAAAATAATCTGTAGCGGTGGATCAGAAACCTATTTGGAACCAGTATTTTAAAATCAACTTCTGCATGGAAAAATGACTAACAGGTATGGAGAATGAGGGTGCAACAAACGAAGGGGTGCAGCGACAATGACGTAACTGTGAACTGTAACTCGAGCAGACTTGATAGACTGAATGGCCTAATCTGCTAGCAACTTAGTATGTATGTTAGTATGTTAGGCTCAGTGCAGTTCTTCTTTAAACAGACCCCGTTTCCTTCTACTTTGTTTTATTTTTGTATTTTATTAAACCTCAACTGTAGTGCTTCATTCATTTCCAAATATTGGTTCAACCCCCTTCTCTCCTACCTCTCCTTGCTCCTATCCCGAATCCCCCCTGCCTCCTGCTCCCTCCGTTCTAAAGACCACTGCAGTTTTACCATTCCTCACCTATGTTCCTTTGATACATGGTCTGCATTCTCCTACAGGCTTCCCTCACTCTAGAACAAACTCCCCTCCTTCCTCAGTATCTCACCATCCTCTAGCTCCTTCAAACACCAGCTGAAAAACATCAACCCCACTCCCCAAATTGCTTCTGCTACCCTTCCTCCAGTTACCCTTGGAAGTCCTTATTTTATTCCAAACATGTTATTGTTTGGGATTCTATGCACTACTGAAGTTCACATCACTGTGTTTAGCTTTGGTACATGCAATTATTTTTTGTTTTATTATTGCATCACACTGCTTGTCTGTCTGTTCAGACGTTGATTTGCTTGCTCTGCTGCTGTTTGCTCCATCTCCCCCAGGTTGTACCTGGAAACAAGCCTCGGCTCAGTATGCCTTTCCCGGTTACCAAATAAAAAAAAAAAAAACACTAAAAAATCAGTAACATCAGGCAGTGGGTGGAAGGGATGGGGCTCTCTATTGCTTTCTGTTATACTGAGCAGGCAAGCAAGATGTGATGTAGCATCTGAAAGAGTGGAATTGGCCCTTTGCTGCTTGCCATAAACACTGGTGGCAAGCTAAAAATATAGGGTCAGATTCACAAAAGGCAACTCAGGATAGAAGGCAACTTGCATCGGCAAAAATGGTGCAAGTAGCACTTGTGTCCTGAGTTGCGTCATGGTGGGATTCACAAAGGCAGCCTGCGATATGCTGCAGGCTGCCTGAGGCCAACTTCACTAATGCGCCATAAACCCCCTTGTGACATGGCGTAAGGGGGTTTATGGCAGCATTTGCACCCTATTCAGGTAGGGTGGCTGCTTAGTCCTCAAATCAGGATTCAGAAAGAACCCCCAGTGGACATCCGTCAAAGAACACTTACACCTGCTAAAAGGTGGTGCAAGTTGTCTTTACCATCCACCAGGGGTTGCCAATGTGTAGCCAGTGCTGCACAACTGATATCCCTCATGGGCTAAGGCCCCCAATGTCTGTACCCCTAGTCCCACATGTTACTGTCCCCCCCATACGCCCAATGTGCCACCACTAATACTGTACATGCCCACAAATGTGGGCTATGCCCCCCTGACTGCAATAGCACAGCTGTAAAAGCCCTCATGGGCTATCAGAACACACCCCTCCCCAGCCCCAATGCCATTTCCTGCACCCCAAACCTGAAATGCTGTCCTTTGGAACAGTACTTGACTGTCCCCGCAATGTTCCAAAGATCCGTGGTGCTCCAGTGGTCTCACCCCCCACCCAATAGTTACAGCCCACCATGCCTCCCCATCCATACCCCTGGCAACTGGCACAGCTCACCAACTCACCTCACAGCCAGCCATCATAGAGCATTGCATAGAGCGTGTACAGCAGATATACGTGCTCAAAGAATGACAGCTGCTGTCATTCTCTGAATGCGTATATTAACTGTATGCGCTCTATGCAATGCTCCATTGGTGGCTGGCTGTGGTGGTGAGTGGTGGGCTGTGCCAGTCACCAGTGGGGTATGGGTGGAAGGCATGGAGAGCTGCAACTGTCAGGTGGAGGAGGGCATGCAAGGATTTTGGCGCATCTGTCTCCCGCCTTTCCTGCAGTTTGTGGCATTTGGTGTCATTGCATCAGCTGTGTGACCCATGCCGCAAGTCACAGGGCACAGACCCCTGGACCCACTCAGATACTCAATCAGGTGCAGGGTCCAGGTCACAGGGATGGTCGCCGCAAGCTACCATTGTCACAGCTTGCGGCCGACCTTTGTGAATCCAGCCCATAACAGTCAGTCAGCAGTGGATGGGAGGGATGGGGTCCTATGGTGTTTGCTACTACACCAAGTAAACAAGCAAAATAATGAAAAAAAACTGATGTCAAAAGGGTAGGAGGGATAGCCTGGGCCCCATCACATCTGTACATGCTGTCTGTCACAAGCAAATTAAGAGACAGTATATTTACAGTAGGTGTCACCATTGTCAACACAGAAAAAACAATCTCTCCGTAAAAAGCATGGTCGACTCAGGAAGGACTCCGTTTAAAGTATAGTCACAAAACATATTTCAGAAAGTTGCATTTTATTACGTTATATGACAAAACATAGAAACATAGAATTTGACGGCAGATAAGGACCGCTTGGCCCACCCAGTCTGCCCATTTCCCTACCTACTGGATAAGCTGCAGATTCTAGTTAACCAGCAGCCTACTTCTTCCTACCCCCACTCCCTAGAATTGCCTTATGACTGTCCCATGCATGCTTGAATTCCACCACTGATTTTGACTCCACAACCTTCCTCCGAAGGCCGCTCCATGCATCCACAACCCTCTGTGAAAAATACTTCCTTAAATTACCTCTGAGCCGACCCTCTATCTTCAAATTGTGCCCTCTTGTTCTTGCACACCTCTTTTTTTGAAAGATGCTACCCTCTTGGACTTTGTTGATTCCCTTGAGGTACTTGAAAGTTTCTATCATGTCCTCCTCTCCATCCTTTCCTCGAGGCTATACATATTAAGCTCCTTTAGTCTCTCTTCATATGTCTTCCAGTGCAGACCCTGCATCATTTTAGTTGCCCTCCTCTGGACAGCTTCCATCCTGTCTATGTCTTTGTGGAGATTGGGTCTCCAGAACTGCACACAGTACTCCAGATGGGGTCTCACCAGCTGTCTGTACAGAGGGATAATAACTTCCTGTTTTCTACTGGTGATGCCTCTCCCTATGCATCCCAGTATCCCCCCAGCCCTTCTTGCTGCCCTCTCACATTGCTTGCCCACCTTTAGGTCATCTGATATGACTACTTCCGGGTCCCTTTCCATTTTTGTTGTTGTTAGTATCTCACCCCCCATTGTGTACTCTTCCCCTGGGTTTTTGTTTCCCAGGTGCATTACCTTGCACTTCTTAGCACTGAATCTAAGCTGCCATACATTTGATCATTCCTCTAACCTTGCCAAGTCCCTTCTCATCCTTTCCACCCCACCCTGTGCATCAACTCTGTTGCAGATCTTTGTGTCATCTGCAAAGAGACATACTTTTCCTTCCAGTCCTTCTGCAATGTCACTTATAAAGACACTGAAGAGGACCGGTCCTAATACTGAACCCTGCGGTACCCCACTAGTAACCTTCCTTTCTTCTGAGTGGACTCCATGTACTATTACTCTCTGTGCCCTATTCTCCAGCCAATTCTTTACCCAGGCTGTCATCTTGGGACCCACTCCCAGGCTGGCTAACTTGTGTATTAATCTTTTGTGTGGGACTGTGTCAAATGCCTTGCTAAAGTCTAGGTAGGCCATGTCCACAGCCCCTCCCTGATCTACTACTTTGATCTACTACAAAAAGATAAAAAATAATAAACTAGATGCATGTCTCATATTCAAATAGGCAAATGCCACTCTAAAATTAAGCAGAGTAAATCGCAACCTTTTTGAAACTGGAGTCTGAACTGGAACCACGTCATGGCTGATATTTTAGCCCTACTACTGCTTTGAGCTACTGTATATGGACGGGCACTTATTCCCATGGGAAAATGATTAAATCCACACCAAATAATACCATCATTGTGACTTCACTGTCTAATAATACCACTGATGTGACATCACAATGATACTGTTACGGGACTGAATGGCCACAAAATCTCATGTGTAACCCAGATCTTTCTCTGCACATGCTGCATACATTAAAATTCAGCATGCACCCATGACAAATCATGCAGTGTTGAAAACCAGACTTTTAGAACACTTTACAAAAAATAACAAGTATGGAACCATATAACTTTGCTACAATTACATTTCAAAGTTTTGGTGACATGAGGAACCATTTGAGTTTGCTCTTGTGGTTATTATGCCACCAGAGTCTCTCAACTGCATTACAGCCTTGTTATACATACAGTAGTTCTGATATTTTTTTTAAATTTAATTTGCAGAATCTATTAAAAGGTAGGTACACTAATCCCAGGGACCATTTTCAGGTACGACCTGGGCCATAAAGATGGCACAAACAAGGTAAAAAGGAAACGGGTATAAAAGATACAAAGTACAGTAAGTAGTTAAAGTACAAATTACGTGATACGAATCAAAAGGTGCTGTACAGAACTGGGCAAATTAGATATAAAATGACCTTAGTATGAGCAATTATAGTGCACAGAGTCTATGTGGCAGCCCAAAGTCCAACATACAACATTACAACAACAGTTTCCTCAATCAAATTTCACAGTAATAACAACAGTTTTCAGAGTGATGTAGAATTCTGTTTGTTACATTGTTATTACATTTTATGCATGAAACATCACCTTACGGTATGTAGGTTCTTCATTTAGTGTTACCAGAAGATACCAATAAGTTACTTATCTGTAGATCACCAAGAGGCTCTCCACCACAGGGTCATAACATATTGGACTAGCAATGACAGGCACTAGGATTCTGCAGGAAATTTTTCAATAGCTGGGACTGTCCACCTTTCACTGGCTGGACCCACCCCCTATGGCTCCACCCCTATAAGGTGGGAAGGCCCCTATCACCTTCAGTTCTGTAAGGTCCAGCTGGTGACATTCTGGAACCACCATAGTGTTGCAAGACACAGATGTAATCCCACTGATCTCCTCCGGGATAACAGGCAAAAACTAAGGGGAAACAAGGCCCAATCCAGCAGCAACCCTTGGAGAGGAGAACAGCATCAGCAAGAAGGGCAGATCTAAACCAGAAGAAAACTGCCAGGAAACAGGGATGTCAGTCCATGCCAATCATACATCAGAGGCAGGGGGAGATAGATGTACTAATAAGACCTAAAGTGATAGCTCACCAATAGTGGGATGTGATATCAATATATTAAAGGTCCTCCAACAGAGGGGATGATGGGTAGAAAAGTATGGCTGTATGGAGAGAGCCTCTCAAAGATCTACTGTTACTGGTAAGTTTAGCAATTTATCTGTCTTCTTTGAGGGTATTGCCTCAAAAGAGCCATAACACAGTAAACATTTACCAAGCAGCGCAAACTCCATTAAGGGAGGCCTGAAAACCAGAGGTCCACATAAGAAAAAAAGATTGTGTAGGCCAGGAAGGCCAAGACCAACATGAACTATGAGAAAGTAAAACAGACTGTAATCCAGTCAGTCACCAAGAGTTTGATAGGATCCTCCCAAAGTGAGGCGGGCAAGAGGCCATCAGAAAGATTGGGTGCAGTACAGCATAGGCAAATACCCACAGAGCTCCCCACACAGTGGACAGAAAATGAGCATCTCCCAGTGTGTGGAGGAAGTACACACACATGGAGTGGCAGCCTTCACAAAAAGGCGACCTGCTTGAATATGTGAAGTTAAGATCTGAAGGGCTGGATGAACAGCCTTATACCCAGATGACAGAAAATGGGGTAGAGCCGTCAGCCAGGGTTGAAAGACCCTGAGTCCACATGGACTGAAGGAGGGCACCTTACTGCATAAAAGTCCAAGTTTGCCATGGAGAATCCAATGAGCAATCCACGTATGTAGATGGGCTACAGACACCGTCACAACAGCAATGTTGAGAAACTAAAATGGCTTGCTGGAGTCTGGAGTAACAAGAACTGTGTGGGCAATCCAGGTATAACCCCCCCATTACCCGGGGTTACAAGAATCCCAGTTAGACTAGTGGCAGGCAGGGAAGGCTGCTTGTGAAATGCCAGTTAAATGGATTTCACACTGTCTCACTCTGTTCTCAGTCTCAGCTGAGCTGGAGGGATGACATCATATAGAATTCTCACAGCAGCATTAGCCACATTGGAATGTTTCAGCTAAGGGTTAGGATAGAATGTTGGGAGGTTCTGAAGTCAGTCGGAAGGAGGCTCACCACAGGGAGGAGGTGTGCTGCAGCTGCAGGCCCTCAGAACCCTCAGCTCTGTCACTGAGCTACAGTTTTGTTTTTTGGTGTGTGTTCTCACCATAAGAGGAACACATAAGTTCTGCTTTGAAGTGGTAGAGACTGTTCCCAAGTTGGCTTGTGGCACCATCCCTGCAGGGATGGGGGGAGCGAACAGTCACCTTCCAGGGGCAATCCCCTTGCCCGGTTAGAGAGACAAAGAAGCTGTCTTGAAGATTTGTGCTGAGGCACCAAGAATTCGTTTGGGTTTCATGTAGAAGAAGCCTGTGGGGCACCTGCAATCATGGGTGAGTCTGCTCTTAAAAAGGGCCTATGTTTCACCAGAGACTGTTGTTTCAAGTATCTGTTACCATGGGTCAGGAAAGGACAGCCAAGTACAGTGCTTAAGGAGTGTGTGACCTGAACGTCTTTAATATGTGGGGGTCTACAGGGATGGACTATACCATTTGAAAAAGTACATCACAAGTCAGGACACTGAAGTTTCAGAGACTGTAGATTGAATGTGAAATACATTTAAAGTGTTAATCTACAAATCCGAGTTTTCAGAAGAAGAGGTGTTAGAGTCCAAAGAAATGGCCGGGTATGAATTACGGGAGCAAGAGGTGGGAGACCCCCACTTGGAGTAACCAGATTCACCTCGACGGGTTTGCTTTGGGACACCTGTTGCTTTCCCTCAGGTACTTGGCCAGTGCTCGAGGAAAGTACCCAGACGTGGGATTGTTGAGAAGATTCCCTTTATGGAGCCTGTATGTGCTCATGAGTGGTTTAGGGAGCCACCAGTAAATCTCCATGATAAATGGATAAGTAGTCCAAGGGCTGGCAAGGGAGCCGAGCCAAGGAAAGAAGGTAGTCCAAGGGCTGGCAAGGGAGCCAAGCCAGGGAAACCAGAGAAGAGTACAAGTTCAGGCTGAGAACCCAGTGTGTTCGGAATCTGAGGATTCCAGTGCGTAAAGAGGATATGTTCTGATCTCCATAAATCTGCATTACCAGGAGTGTAGCCCCATGGGGGTCCATCTATGCTTTGTTATGCTGTTGTTGTGAATAAAAGCCACACTTTAGAATCCCACTCCTGGTTTGGACATTTACAGTTATTGCTTCCTGTGTCCGGAGTTACTTGGGTGCCCCTGACTAGAAGTCAAACCTAGCCAAAATACAGAGCAACAGTTTTCTCTCCAAACCCAGGTTCCAGATAGAGGGTTACATTATGGAGGCACCGCACAGCGCTAATAACACAAAAAATACCATCAACCCGACCCCTGGGGTTACACAGGTAAAGACCCTGCCTTCTGGCAAGCAGGCATTAGACATGTCTCATACTGCACCAATACACTACAGTGACATGCGTGGTGCAGCAAGCAGATGGTGTTGTCAGTGTCAAAATGCAATGCATGAGTATGTGCCCCACAAGTCTACCTGCACACCCCAGATCATTAACATTAGTACGGGAAGATGGTCTGGAGAGACATCCTGCAGTACATTTAATAAAGGAGCATGTGCATTCAAACTCTTAGGTTAAATATAGTCTGAAGGGCACCTTAATAACCTTGGAACTTCAAGGGTCCAGGACAAAAAAAGATTCCACAGGAGAAACTAGCTGAATGGTCCTTCTGGCTAGCAAAAAGCAAACTGCCTGCACTGTGACTTGAAAAATGTGCTGTGTAAACAAGTGCAGGGTACTGGAAGGGTCAAAGGATGTGTGGAAACTGACTCCAAGAAGTGACCAACCTAAAACAAGAATAAGACACACCTGTCTGAGGTGAACAGATGACAACCTGGCAGAAGCAGGAAGATGCAGCTCCACAGAGCTGTGAAGTGAGGTGGTACTAATGCAATGCATGCTGACTCTGAGGGAACTTATGGAGTAGCTATCAGAGATACTAGCACCCCCCCCCCCGGCAAGTTTTCAAGAAGCAGACCTCACATGCCAGAAGTGGTCAGGAAAACATGAAGACCCCAAATCAGACCAATACATACCTATATGACTAGATCTGGAAAACAAACTTATCTCTCAAGCAGACATCTCCTCTTCTGCTCTTTACCACGTCCCACCCAAGTTGCTTCCCCAAACACTGGCTGATACCCCAGTGGGCACTTCTGTTAAGGTCCATGCCCAATTATGCTCATCCCTCGCATACAAACACATACAAAACCAGAGTCAACCAGTGCTGGGTAATCCAAATTTTAAGATAGGCGACAGCATGGTGAAAGCTCCCTGGCTTCCCCAACTCACACACGCCACAGTGCAAGATTTATGGCAGAACAGGCAAGTGAGAACAACAACTGACATCCTTGATAGATATCAGATAGGTCCCTACTCGAGCTTCAAAGCATTCCAACTCAGACACATGCTGGTCGCCTCTCAGAAGACACAGCCCGCAACAGAAGATAGTAACTTCCTACAGTCACTCAGAACATTAGCCACCCAGCCACTTGCAGTCTCCGGTATATATAAGATACTATTAGACAGAGCTTTTCCATACCAAGATGGGTCCTCTCCTTATTGGAATTCCCAATTCCCGGACAGAGTAATTGAATGGGAAAAGGTCTGGAAAGACACCCACAGGTTCATTTTGCAGGACAGATTACGTCTGATGCAATTTCAGATTCTTAACAACATGTACTACACCCCAGTGAAATTGACTAGAATGAATAAGTCCCACTCTTCAAATTGCAGGCATTGCCTACAAGCCGCAGGGTCTCTATACCACATTTTTTGGATGTGCCTCAAAGTGGCTCCTTTATGGACCCTCATAAAACAGAGGGCAGAACCACTGCTCGGCATCACAGATCACATAGAACGGGGAGCCTTATTTGGTTGGTGATTACTCCCATATAAAGGTCACTGAGAAGACATATCACTTAGCAATGATTGCAATGTCAGTCAAAAAATTAGTGTTAAGACACTGGCTGAATACTGACACAATATCTTACACTGAATGGCTGCAGGAACTTTTATTCAATCTGTCCGCAGAAAAGGTGATTGCTAGCATACATAACAAAATGCCTAAATATGGAAAGTATTGGAGCAAATTATATACGTTTTACTCCCTATAAAATGATTTTACTCACTTCAAGAGAATACCTCTCACAATTGAGCTCAGGGTTGTGTTTCGGATACCATGGGTGGGGAGGTTGAGGGGGAAGGGGGATGGGGTTGTTTAATTAAGGTGATACGATTGTACTGACTGGCCTCATCTACTGTATGCATGTTATGTTGTAACATGCCTTTTAAGGCCGAATGTAAAAAAATTAAATAAAACAGAGAATTTAAAACCATCAATTATGAAAAATAAAACATACAAAATACGGTAACTCTTTTACTCATTTTGGTTGTACTCCAGGAAGAATTACCTGGCAGTCAGTGACAGAATGAGGAATCTTTCCATACTGTCCTCAGGAGCTCTGCTAGATCTACTTAAAGGGGAAGTTTCCCATAGTTTCACACCAATATTTTCCCAGCTCCTTATGTGTAACTGTTGTGTGCCTCCTCCAGTTGCCAGCAGTCCTATTGCTGTCCAAATCTAGATTATACATACAAATATACTGCCACCAAAAGTTATCAATGTGTTTGTCCTCCATTTTACCATCAGTGTTGCTGGAGGGTGACGTCATCAGAGCAACAGATAATGGTGCTGCACTAAATGCAGTTCCACCAGTAAACCAAACTCACAATGTTTGGTTCCCCACTTGAGTAATGGGGGAACCCTTTAAGTGTTGTGCAGATCCTGGAGTGCAGGTCTAATAGGGACTAGGACCATGTGAGTGTGATGCAGCACTGATTTGAGGTATATACAGTATTCATATGAGGAAGTGCCTGTATGTGTTGTGTTAATGTTTCTGTTAGCAAAAACAGTTTACCCAATAAATGTCTCTGGGTAAAACTAGAGTTTTAAGTGGTATTATACAGCTGTTGCATTATGTTGTGTGTTTGTGTGTATGTGTTAGCATTCTCTGTTTTGATTAACACCAGCAGTGAGAAACAACCTTGCAAATCGGCATCTTTCCCTTTGTAACTAAGCAGTCAGTGATTGGATGGCTGCTGTAAGGCAATAAAGAATTCAGCTATAACAAAGAATAGGTTACCAGGAAAGCATCAGCTGCAGCATATGGAAGAAGGATAATGTAGTGGTTAAAGCACAAGCACTGGGGGACTCTGGTTCAAATCCTACTAGTGTCCCTTACTCTCCAACCCTTAAGAAGTTCCTCTAACCTCCTTGGAAACTGTGATGGCCCCTCAGGTCCATGACTTTAAAAGTGCCCCAAGTCCCATTATAAATCATTAGCAGTGATGTGAGAGCTACAGCACTTCACTTTCAAGGTACTAAGGATAAGCTGTGGCTGCCCCCCCACTTTGTAATGCCAGCATTTGAAGTAGGATGTCCCTCACACATCAGATGCTACACCCCAGCTGTTGTAGGTAAAGAAACTAATTAGTCTCAGTGTTTGTAGTGCTCTGTATTTGCTTAGCTTACTCCTCCCATGTCATATGCAGTCCTAGTATTTCCAGTCAGAAACTCAGATTTAAGGAGCATTTGAAATGTAAAACAATACACTTAATAAGGTAAATTATCTAGCTCTCCACTTTCAGGCTGCTGAAAGGGGATATGTATAAGTCAGTCTTGTGTGATCCTTTGGCAAACTGCCTAGGCTGACCTTGTAAAGAATCTTCTCAAGGGTGTTCACCTGGTTCAATACAGAGTGACTGCTCGATTGGTTGGTTGGTTGGTTGATTGACTGATTCAGTCTACTGCTTTCCACAACATGTTACAACTGTCTCACAGGGAGAAATGAGCAGTACAAAGAAACAGCTTTTGTTTCCTGTAAATGAAATACTATGAAATAAAATGTTAGATGTATTATTTGATCTACACGGGCAGTATTAAGGCTACAGGTACTACTCCCTGTGTGAGTTGCATGACAGAACTGCCTTAAGCCATTGCAAACTTAAATTAAAATCAGGCTAGACAGCATTGATACCCTCATGTTTTGTTCTGCATTGCTGCTGCAGTGACATCATGGAATGGGAGGGGCAGTATTACAAGTGACTCATTTGCATGTAAATGGAGGTTTGCTTGACATTTTACTACCTTGTGTCAGAGCCTCAAACTCTAGACATGTGCTGCAACAGAAGAAATGGCTGATCTCTTATTGACATACGTACAGTACTTGATGTAATGTATAATAAATGCATCCGATATATCCAAATCATAAATATATAGTAGTCTTCTCCTTTAAGAGGCCTAGTACCAGTGGATTTCTCCATTTTCCACAGCGGAGTGGGTGGAATGGATGCTGCCCACAGCAGCCTAGAGCTGTGTCTACTGAGTTGTATTTTTACATTTGTGACTTTGTTGTGACTGCATGACAGGGGATCCCCTCAGCATTTCCTCTGTCCTAGCATATTATTTTGTTTAAATCAATTTTCCCCTTTAAGTACAAGGTAGAGAAATAAGGCACTCTGCTTGCTGCTCTGAGAACTCAAACATATAAACAGACTGCTCCCTTTCTAGCCTTTTTATTTACAGGGTTCCATTCACACTGATTTTTTTCTCTTTCCTTCTTTGTATCTATCCACTTCTTTACAGGTCTGCAAATTACACAATTTATATTTATGCTGTAATGTAGCTTCAGACATTTACTATAGAATAAAGTATGGGGTAGTTTGTGTAATGAGAAGTGTACACACACCTGAGAGGTTAGATGCTACATAAACCCCGAGAGTGAAGCTCAAGGGATTTGTGCAAGCATCTAATCCTGAGGGTGTGTGTAAACTTCAAGTTTACACACACCACCCCATATTTTATTTTATATAACTGCTGGGTTTACCCCTTTTCAACACAGCAATTATATAAAATAAAGCTGTTTCGGTGTTGCCATGGTCCAAAAGTTTCGTCCAGCCTTGAAATGGAACTGTTAAGACCGAGAAGAAAAATAAATAATGCTGCCAGGAATACTTTTTTTTTTTTTAGACTTAGGCAGCTGAGATTGGAAATGAAATCAGACAGAGAGAGCGTGTTCTGTGAAGTGCAAGAGAAGGAGGGCTCCTTGATATCTCTCTCTCTCTCCCCCCTAACAAAGAGTTCTTTGTTGCCGTGAAAATGGAGCGGCTTCACTTTCACTTTTAAACTGCAAGAGCTGCAAAATGTTCCGCTTAATAAATAAATAGTGTCTTACAAATAACTTACCACCAAGCTGAGGTAATTTGGCGGTGTTTCGGGCAAGATAGAGGCACTGAGCAGTCAGTATGGGATGATCTGTGGCATGTGCAGAGCAAGGGAAACGGTGTGCGTGTTTGCCGTAATAAACACTCCTGTATTACGGCAAATTATGCTATGGTTTCCCTATGGGGAAAAAGGGGAAACCCATTAATTATATAAATGTTGTGAGACTGGTTGATGCCTCAGCTTTCTGGTACTATCAATGTACTCTGCGGTCCTTTCCACCCCTAAGGATTTTATCAGCAGGCAAAAAGAAAAAAAAAACACAAACTGTATGCTTTTCAGGTCAATAAACATCCTCTTCATGCATTTCCCTGCACTGTTCACACAGTCCATGTGGTGTTTTCCAGCAGAGAGCTCACATACCGTTCAACCATTTGTAACTGAAATATAGTGTACTAAGACTCAAAATGTGTGAAAATGTGGATTCTGACCATCCCAATAAAGGACACATCAAACATGGAGACGCAAGCTCAGAACACTTCAGAAACTAGGGGTGCTTCTATTGTCTGAAAAGATTAGGGGCTTGAGCCCCTGCCTCTCCTGCTCAGTGAAAAAACAAGCAAGCCATGGGTCAGTTTTATGACTTAGGAATATTTTATTTGGGGCTAATGAATACAGATTTGGAGCTCAACCCCTAATGGTCACCCCTCGTAATGCCCCTAGAATGAACACGGTTCTAGTTTGGGACCCCCCCCAGAGTACCATACTGTAGTGTCAGTGCTGAAAATGTGGGCCCCTCACAGTGCACCGCAGTGTCAGTGTTGGGTATGAATATGTTTCCAGTGTGGGACTCCCTCCCCACCCCACCCCCAATAGTGTTCTGTAGTGTCAATATTAGGAATAAACATGTTTGCAGTGTGGGAACCCCCCCCCCAAGAGCGTACTGTAGTCAGTGTTGGGAATGAACACGTTTCCAGTGTGGGACAACCCTCAATAATGTATTGTAGTATCTTTGCTGGAAATGAACACAGGATTCCAGTGTAGGATCCTCCCCCATACTGTACTGCAGTGTCAGTGTTGGGTATGAACACATTTCTACCTGACAACTCTACTCTTGCCCTAGTGGACATTCCACACCTTAATTTCTGCCCCCCCCCCCACCTGACTAATCCAATATGCCTCTCCCTCCTTGAAGCTGCTCACCAATTTGGGTGTTTCATTTGTCCACCACTCTTTCTGTGTAAAACTGCTTATGGACAATGTTCTGGAATCACAAGGCTGCTAGTCTAAGTCACTTTCCACTCATCCCTGAATTTCAGCTCAAGGGGAAATTTGGCCTTGAAGTCAACACTGTTTATCTCATGCAGGTACTTGTACATTTCTATCATATAATATATTTCCCTTCTCTTATAGAGGGTGCACATGTTCAAGTCTTTTGGGTTCTCCTTGTAAGTCATGCTCCCCAGACCCTGACAATCCTGAATGCCCTGTACTGCACTGTTTCCAGCTTATCACAGTCTATTTCCTCAGCTGTGGACTCCAGTACCTTACCCAGTACTCCAGATGTGGTCTCACTAACGACCTGTACAGTGGAAGGCTACCTCCTGACTTCTGCTCTTGATATTAATCCCCATGTAGCCTAACATCCTATTCACCTTTCCCACAGTCCTGTCAAAGTGAGCTGGGGATTTTATGTTGTCTGATATGAAAACCCCAGTTCTTTCCTTCAGTCATGCATTTGAGTACCACACCCCCAACCAACTTTTGTACTGTACTCTTGGGTTCCTTTTCCCAATGTGCATTACACTGCATTTTTTTGTACTGCAAAGCTGTTAGATCTTTGACCAGTTTTCCAGTCTGCCCAGATCCTCCTCAAGATCTCTTGTCCCATCCTCTAGAACAAACCCTACCAACAGATTTTAATCCTGTTTGTGAAAGACAGACCATGCCCTTTATTCTATCCCTTATTTCACATATGAATACACTGAAAAGGGCACGGCTGGCACTTTCGGTGACACAATGGATCCAGCGGGATGCTAAGGACATCGAGCTGCTCAACTCCTGCCAAACAAACCTTCAAATAACCACTCAAAAATCAACAAAATGGTGGGGGCGTGGCCTGACACCAAACAAGATGGAGGCTTAACTCCAGAGCTCTTCACTGACAGACTGAATCTAACATCATCCTCTGTTATCCAAGATCATGAATATCATCCAATGCAAGAGAACAAAGTAAGGAGTGATATTATTGCTATCAGGAATATTTTTGTCAAGATATTTCCACAATTCTATATAATTTTGGAGAGCTCACTGAGATCCTGCAAGACCTAATAATGGCCTACTCTGACAAGCAACTAGATCCGTTGGAGAAAATAGAAGGAATGTTTAATAAACTATCTATGGATATGCAGGACCTAAAAACTGCTACACAATATAACACACAAATGATGGAAGGTATTGATTCCAGACTGGCCTTCACAGAAAATAAAGTTCGTCTCAACGAAAAAAATATACAAGAAATGCAAGCAATTATCAGATCTCAAGATCGGATAATTAAAGAACTGCATATGAAAATTGAAGACCTAGAAAACAGAACCCGAAGAAACAATTTGCATATATTTGGTTTTCCTGAAGGAGTGGAAGACAAAAATACTACCACTTTCCTACAACAAGAACTACCGCATATGTTGCATCTCCAACCCGACAAAGATCTAACTATAGAGCGCAGTCACCGTTCACTAGGCCCAAAGCCCTCTGCAGAACAAAACCAAGACCTATAATTGTGAAATTTCTTAATTATACCAGCTGGAGCTAATTTTGAGAAAAGCACGTGAAATGGGTCAACTTAAATGGCAGGATCACAAAATATACATATATCGAGATTTCTCAAAGGAACTGTCTTTGAAACGTAGGCACACTAATGCTAGACGCCAGAATGCATCAGATGGGAATCCACTTTAATTTAAGATATCCAGCAAACATGCGGCTATACTTAGAGAACTCAACAAAAGATTTTTATGACCCTGATTCTCTTATGTCATTTCTGAGTAATTATTCATCAGCCGCTAAGAAGGAAATTAAGAATCAACAAAACACATCTGCAGTTTCTGCCTCTGAAAATATGGTTTTAGAGGAAACAAATGAAACAGATCCCCGCAATGTAAAGAATCATTTGTTAGTTCCAACCGATAACTCACCAAAGGAGAAATCTAATTATGAACAAATACTACCTAAATCGCAACGAACCACAACATCAGTGAGTGAGTGCAACCATAAATCCATAAATAAGGACACTTCTAAATCTATTTCAAAACCTATTACCTTTGCTGGCGTTACTGTGCAGAATAAATATGCTGTGTTGCAGCATCTGCCCTCCCAATGCGACGATACAGAGACGGAGTTCGGCACATCGATGGGAGAGGAGGCCGATTGTGGTCATGTTGAAACTTCGTGGGCAAGCAGTGAAGAGAAATCCCCTGCTAAAACTAATGAGCCACCAAAGAAGAAACGCCGAGGCAAAAGCAAATATAAAAGTGACATCTCTCCGATTAAGCACCTAAAGTGATCATCACGAAGTGAATTTAATTTATTATTTGCATTTAGCTGTTGCTGTGGGTATTATAACTGGGAGCTTTGATTTAAAGTAATGTATCAGCTTTAATACCTCGAAAGTATGAAAGTTAAACAGAGCTGTGAGATAACTCAAAACTTCAAGAGGCAACAGCAATTGTAAGTGGCTGTGGCGGGACTAGAAATTAGGCACTGCTTGACATAAATTAAAAGTTCAATATAACATAAAAGGAATCTTTTCAAGAGAGACCTGTAATTAATCTTTGCTAGTAACAACATTACAATCAATAGATCATAAATCATGACGAGTATGATGTCATTCTCTATATTTGGATTGAGATGAGACAGTTACATTAACACATTCTCACAGCATTTCATAACTGAACTCTGAGTAATTATTCATCAGCCACTAATAAGGAAATCAAGAATCAACAAAACACATCTGCAGTCACTGTCTCTGAAAATATGGTTTTAGAGGAAACAAATGAAACAGATTCCCGCAATGAAAAGAATCATTTGTTGGTTCCAACCGATAACTCATCAAAGGGGAAATCTAATTATGAACAAATAGTACCTAAACCGCAACGAACCACAACATCAGAGAATGAGTGAAACCACAAATCCATAAATAAGGATACTTCCAAATTTATTTCAAAATTCATTACCCTTGCTGGCATTACTGTACAGAATAAATATGTCACTTAGCATCTGCCTCCCATTGCGACGACTACTAGAGACGGAGTTCGCACATCGATGGGAGAGGAGGCCGATTGTGGTCATGTTGGGCTTCGTGGGCAGGCAGTGGAGAAAAGTCCCCGCTGAAACTGATGAACCATCAAGAAGGAGCGCCGAGATAGGGGCGGGTGGAGGTGGCATCTCTCCAATTGGGCACCTGGGGTGATCATCGCGAAGTGAATTTAATTTATTAATCGCATCTAGCTGTTGCTATGGGTATTGTAGCTGAGAGCTTTGACTTAAGTAATGTACCAGCTTTAATACCTCGAAAATGCGATAGTTAAACAGAGCTATGAGATAACTCGAAACTTCAATGAGGTATCAGCAATCATAAGTGGCTGTGGTGGGACTAGAATTTAGGCACTGCTTGACATAAATTAAAAGCCCATTATAGCATAAAGGAATCTTTTCAAGAGAGACCTGTAATTAATCTTTGCTAATAACAACATTACAATCAATGGATCATAAATCATGACGAGTATGACATCTTTCTCTATATTTTGATCGAGATGAGACAGCTATATTAATACAATCTCACAGCATTTCATAACTGAACTAGAAAATGTACGAATAATATTGCACCTTGATACATAAGTTGGTTTAATCTGCCTTGACTCTATAGAACATATATATAGAGTGTCTGCATATATTTAATTGATAACTATATAATTAATAAGAAGGCTGGTATAAAATCTTCAGTACGCAATATCATTTAATACAAGACACCTATATAACGTTTCCTTATTGCTTGCTAAGTCTTAGGCATTAGATTTATTGAATTATTGTTTACGTCAGGATCCCTTTTGATCTGGTGTTTTTTTTTTTTTTTTTTAGCATATTGGTATTTATTTCTGCCCGTGACATAGGAGAATTAATGAATCATAATGTAGCAACAACATTTAATACATATGGGCAGAAGGAATTTCAGATCTTATTGATCATATGATGCAAATACAATATACCCTATCGGTATTTTTTTTTTTTCTTCCCTCCTTACCAGAGATGATGATAGATTCAGTTAGGTTAGTGAATTAATATCTCCAACCTTAATAGAGTTAATCATATAACTTTTACAATCCTAATTAAAGGATTACATTAAATAATATAATATAGAGATTGTTTGATCATATTAATTTGATTATTATACTTAGGAAGATTGGATAAGTCCCCTTCTTCTTTTTTTATTGGGATCTCCTTTCTTCCAGACAGATAAGTTGCGCCCTGGTATACAGGAGGTGGTCTTGGTCTCTTTGTATTTGGCCTTTCTTCTTTTTCTCCTACTAAGACCGACCTTACCCACTCTGTATATCTGAGATGATAATTTTATTTTATGCTTACATGTTGTGGATGTTTAATATTGGTAGAATTACAAATGTTAGAGAGAGCTGCACAGATAATCTTCAGAAAGAGAAGTTAAAGTTTGTTAATTTAATAATAGTTAAAGTACCTGCCAGCACGATGACAAGTTACAGTACATATTATAATTTGTTTCACAGGTCATTGCTGTATATTAGTCTGCATAAGGGTCCCTTGATATATACTTACTATTCAAACTGGTTAATAACTTAAGTACATAATGACCAATTTAGCACTTTGTACATGGAATGTCAAGGGACTTAATGCGCCAAATAAACGCAAACAAATTCTAAATTATCTTAAAAACACAAAATACAAATATGCTATTACAAGAAACTAAACTATTAGATGCAGACAATGACAGACTAAAAAATGATTGGGTCGGTCAGGTGTATGCAGCATCAGCTACTACAAAAAAAAGGGGCGTGGCCATACTGTTACATAAAAATCTGAGATGGACACCTTCTAACATCCAGAAAGATATGGATGGTAGATGGCTTATCATAACATTAAATACCCCATCAGGGCCATTAACTATATTCAATATTTAAGCACCAAATTCAGATGATCCTAAATTCTTTCAGAGTTTAACCCAAATATTAATTACATCGAATATATACAATTCCCCGATACTAATTGGAGGGGACTTTAACTTTATCTTAGAAGCATATATGGATAGAAGCAATGGCTCATTAGATAGCCACCCTAAAAGTTTATCTATTATTACTCAATTTATGCAGGATTTGGGTTTATCCGATATATGGAGAACTTTCCACCCTAGAGACAGAGAATATACATTTTATTCTTCACGACATCAGACATATAGTAGAATAGACTACTTGTTAACCTCACCTATAATAACTGCAAATACAATTGACGTTAATATCCTCCCATTAATTATATCAGATCATGCCCAGTTAAACTTCTATTTACCTGGGGCCTTCCCTAAAAATCTTTTGCATGGAGACTAGATCCTTTATTATTGAAAGATCCTGAATTTATTCCTTGGATTAAAACAGATAGAAGAATTTATACATATTAATGATCCAAAAGATACGTCCATGAGTACTATATGGGAAGCACTTAAAGTTACACTTCGAGGTAAAATAATCAGCTACGTGGCCCACAGACGGAAGCTCAGGGAACAGCAAATTAATAATCTTGAAAAATTACTGGAAACAAAGCAAAAACTATATTCTAGTAACCCTCATCCCGATCCTTCCTCGAATCTGCATTATGAAATTTTACAATTAAGAATGCAAATCAACGAGTTAATATCTAGGAAAACAGAGATTGCTTTACTTAGAATAAAACAAAATTTTGGGAAGGGGTGAAAGGAAGTAAAATTCTTGCTTACAGGCTTAAGATGCAACAGACAGAACGTTACATAGCCGCCTTAAAGGATGATAAAGGAAGATTCAAACTAATGAATCTGCTATTAATCAGATAATGACATCTTTTATAAAAACTTTATTCTTCATCTCATACATCATCAATTCTGGACATTTCTTCCTTTCTGGATAAGGTAGCACTCCCATGTCTCTCGCAGGAGATAACACAATCTTTAGATACACCATTTACAGTAGAAGAGATAAAAAAGGCAGTTCATTCTCTCAAAAATGGACGATCCCCAGGCGGAGATGGCTTCCCTGTTGAAATTTACAAACTTTGTGAAGAACAATTGTGTCCTTTATTATGCAAAGTATTTCATGAATCATCTTTACTAGGCCAACTACCGTACACTATGACAGATGCAATAATTACGATCCTTCCAAAAAAAGATAAAGATGCGACTAATCCAGCTAATTATCACCCAATATCCTTACTCAATACAGATGGAAAGATTTTTGCTAAGATTTTAGCAAACCGTATAAAACCATATATCCCGAAATTAATTCATAAATCTCAAGTGGGCTTTGTTAAAGGAAGGATGGGTCCTGATAACTTATGCTCATTAATGAATCTTATTTACAAAGCCAAATCTCTTAATTCTCCTGCAGCAGCGATAGCAATAGATTTCGAAAAAGCTTTCGATTCTTTAAGCTGGAATTTTCTTTTTCAGGTACTGTCTCGCTTTGGCTTTAGTAACCAATTTTGTTCCTGGATTAAGCTACTTTATACTAAACCTCATGCAAGAGTACTTACTAACTCTACTTTATCACAGACATTCAGACTAGAAAGGGTACCAGACAAGGATGCCTCTCTCACCTTCTTTTTATTTTAGCCTTGAAACTTTCGCTGCCTTTCTCAGACAGAACAACGAAATTAAGGGTATTAATATCGGTCACACATAATATACAACCCTGTCATATGCGGATGATATGCTAATTTTGTTAGAAAATTTAAGTATATCTGGAAAACCACTTAAAAACATTTTCGCTTTGTTCTCGAGACTTTCTGGACTAACAATTAACTACCAAAAATCAGAAATATTGCCATTGAATAAATACTGTATACCGATCATGAACACACATTTAGGCTTTCATGGGTCCCATATTATATCACCTATTTGGGGATTAAAGTGTCAACCGATTTTGACAAAATATGGGAAAACAATCTTCAGCCATTACTCATTAAAATTAAAGCAGATTTGGATAGATGGAAAAATTTGAAATTATCTTTACTTGGCAAGATATCTGTAATTAAAATGAATATTACTCCTAAAATCTTATATCTATTCGCCTGCATCCCTCTCAAGATATCTTCTTCCCTGTTGGAAAACATTGACAAATCTATAGGAAACTTCTTATGGGAAGGTAATATTCCAAGATTTAATTGTATCAAATTACGGCTACATTGGTCACAAGGTGGATTTGGTCTACCATGGTATATGGCTTATATGTGGGCTTTTAGAGCGTCACAAACTATTAAGTGGTTTATGAAACCTAATCATAATGTTTCGTTATGGTATGATATGGAAACCTCTCTATCTACAGGATATACACCTAATAGTAACATCTACTTCCCGCTATCTCCCAAACTAAAAAAACATCCCATAATTAATGCATCAGTTCATTACTGGTTTAAAATGCACAAATGGCTTAAATCTGATCCTTCCCCGTTACCTTTTACACCTATATGGGGCAACTCAAAATTTATATTAGAAAACAAACCAATATACTGTAAATCTTGGAGGTACAAGAATATCCTATTTTTATATGATATTTTAACAGATAATGATAACTCACTAAACTCCTTTAATAATATTCAAACAAAATGGAATATTCCTAAAGAAGAATTTTGGAAATACTTACAAATACGTACGGCCATATCCTCTAATCTTCAACAACTTAATAAAACAGAAATATCAACCTCATATATGAATACATGGATCAACATCTCTCATGGCTTGACCAGCAAAATATATAAACAGATTAGAGACATATTGCCAAATCAATCACTTTTAGCCAGAGATAAATGGAATCGAATATTAAATATAAATATTACAGATTCTCAGTGGAGTAGCTGTTGGAGAAGTTGTCATGATTCCTTTAAAGACATGCGTAGTAGGTTGATTCAATCTAAAATTTTACATTTATGGTACAAAACACCAGCTCATCTATATAATTGGGCCCAGATATTCAAACTGCGCCATTCTGAGGCGCAAGCCCCTGCGCTGCTCAAAATAGTTGCGCGAGGGGTGGCCGGCTGATATTCAAAGGAGTTAGCTATTGAGCAACTCCTGTGAGATATCACCCCAACCACAACACTTGCGCATGGCGCAGTGGAACTTGCGCCACACCGCAAGTTGCCAGAGTTAAACATTAAACTGCGGTGGCGCTGGTGTACCATTACGCCGTGCTCAAATTTCCGATATTCAAAAGGTGACATGCAAATGGGGCCATAATATATGCAAGGCGCAGGGGACGATTTGCATCTATTTATGGCCCCCATTTTCTCGGCTCTTTATGTAGAGTCGCGATCGAGGACTTAGCCTGGCCGCTCTGCCAGGCAGCAGCCGTCGGGGACCGGCCCTACCAGCCGATCGCCGGGCATTACAGTTATGAACCCCCCTGCCCACACATCTCCTGAAGCCGATCGCGGGCATTACAGTTCATGAACCCCAGCCCACACATCTCCGAAGCCCGATCGCGGGCATTACAGTCCATGAACCCCCGCCCACACATCTCCCGAAGCCCGATCGCGGGCATTACAGTTACATGAACCCCCACCCACACATCTCCCACAGCCCGATCGCGGGCAGAGCGATTATGAACCTCCCTCAGTGTCCGATCGCGGGCAGAATGCAACCCCCAACCGAATATCTCCCTGGTGGTCCAGTGGACCGTAAAGCCCGATCGCGAGGCAGAATGTCACGTTACAACCCCCAAAATCTCCTGGTGTCTAGTGTCCCCCACCCACCCGACCCCTCCACCCCACGCCGGGCGGGCGGCAGCATCCCACTCGCTGCGCGCTTCGCGCCGCCGACTGATGTCGGTAGGGCTGCACGCCATTGGTGCAGAGCTACAGCCAATGGGTGTGCAGCCCATATCAGCATGATAGTCCAGATTTGTGAATGAACATTCACAAATCTGACTGTCATGACGGTATGGGCTGCACGCCCATTGGCTGTAGCTCTGCACCACTGGGCGGCAGCCCACCGACAGTCAGTCGGCGGGCGGCGGGCGGCAGGCGGTGGATGCTGCCGCCACCGCCGCGGGGGAGCGGGTGGTGGGCTTGGGTGGGTGGGGGACAGGAGATGTTTGGGGGTTGTAACGTGACATTCTGCCCGCGATCGGGCTTTACGTCCACTGGACCACCAGGAGATATTCGGGTTGGGGATTACTATTCTGCCCGCGATCGGGCACTGAGGGGGTTCATACACGCTCTGCCCGCGATCGGGCTGTGGGAGATGGACGGGGGTCTATGTAATCGTAATGCCCGCGATCGGGTTTCTGAGATGTGCTGGGGGTTCATGTAACTGTAATGCCCGCGATCGGGCTTCGGAGATGTGGGGGTTCATGTTACTTTATGCCCACGATCGGGCTGGTGGGGGCACAGGACCGAGTTGGGGCCAGCCAGGTGGTAGCTGCTGTGTTGCGCCTGCAATACAGGCAGCTCACCTGTGGGTGGCCTCAACTTGATCCTTTTTTTGGCTCAAGGTTGTGCAGGCGCAGGTTGGAGTTGCGATGCACAACTCTGCACAACCCGACTGAATATCGGGTTGCGCAGGTTATGCATGGTTCCTCCCCCTCCTGTTGAGCATGCATTCATTTGCATTGCTCTTTTGCGCAACCTGTTGTCAGTGGAGCAACTGCCTCCTGCTGAATATCGCAGAATGGCGCAATGTAGGACTTGTGCATGCGCAACCCTGTTGCGCATGGAGCAACCCTTTTGAATATCTGGGCCTTCAGGTTTAGCTCTTAATAACAAGTGCTGGCGATGTGATGCGCCAAATGGAGATCTTTTACATAAATTATGGGCTTGTAAACCTATATCTGATCTATGGCATACTGTTCATATATTAGCCACCCAAATTATTAGGCATGATATTATCTTTGATCCTAAATTTTGCCTGTTAGGAATCAGGAATAATAATACAAATTTAACAAAATACCAACATAGATGGCTTCAGATTTTATTTATGCAAATTAAGAGACTGATCTTAATTCAATGGAAAACTCAACTTATACCTACCCTTAAAGACATTTTTAACAATTTGACTTACATCGCATCTCTGGAAAAAATCTCATACTTGATAATAGACCGACTTAATGAGTTTTACTTGTGCTGGCAGGACTATTTAAATTTTCTTCAAACTCAGAAGATAGAACTGATATTACATTACACACATTTTTTTTTTTTTTTTTATCCTTCTTTTTCTTCTCTTCAGATATATTTTTAATACGGATGTAGAGTTACAATTAACTTTCTATGCAGCTCTAAAGTTTAGTGTAGATTATGTTATTCTTTGTATCTCTTTCTACTACTAATTGCAATATAAAAGAACAGAAAAGAAAAAGAGAAAATAATTTCGAATGTATAATTATACAACCCTTCTAGGATATCATTTACGTGTATTAGTATACTGGTATTTTGGTAACTCATTATATTTTATACATTATCATCTGTAGTACCTAGTATACAAAATGTAACATCATTCATATTTGATTTTGTATTATGTACTATTTGTAAATGACAATATCTATTAATAAATAAACTAACTGCAAAAAAAAAATCAACAAAATAGTAAAACTTATGATTGAAAGATGTGTACAACATGAGGTGCCGATAGGACTCAGATCTGTTCCCGGAAAAAAACACCAGACCCCGAGGAATTGTCTTGCAGTGAGTCAGAGAGCGAGAGCTCACAGGCCTCGATACCTACATGGCTTGGCCACATCAAAACCACTAAGATAGGGGCTGCCACATGGCAAAATCAAATGGCAGTAATGTTGAGCGAAATCGGGGATTTCTGAAAAGAAATGAGGTCCACAACAGCAGTGCTCCACACCGACCTCAGCAAGTCAGAAAAAAGACTGGATGGACTGGAGAAGCAGCTTTCCTCCTCAGACCACAGAACAGACTGCACCGAATATGCCACACTACAGATGCACTAGTCGGTAAAATCCCTGGAGGGGAGGGCAGAAGATGCAGACAGCCATAATTGGAGAAATAATATACAGATCTCCAGCATTCCAGAGGGGGTACAAAGGTACTAATACAATACAATTTATTCAAGAGCTTCTCAAATCAGTACTCTCATTCCCCAAAGGTCTTACACTGGAAATTGAGCATGCCCACTGCACTCTGGGCCCAAAACCAGCAACCGGGGAAAGGCCGCACACTGTCTTGGTGAAACTGCTTCTCCATCAAGAAAAGTAAAGAATAATTCACACAGCATGGAAGGCAGGGGTAGTCACATACAATGGCTAAAGACTATTTTTTGAAAATGATTACACCTGAGGTAATGGCCAGAAGAAGAACTTGCATCCCTTTGATGAAGGCCCAGAGGTGGCCAAATTGTTTACGCACTCTATATCCAGCTAAAATGGTGGTGTTCTTTCCAAACGACTCCAGGTCCTTTGAGATGGCAGCAGAGGTATCGGAGGAAATGATTAAAATAAATTTGAAATGGCAAAGTTGTCTACCCTTCCCTCCACGTGGTTGACTTTGGCCTCATTACTTTCAGAGTACCTTTGGCAGCAATCCCAGAGAGAACTGCGCCAAACTGGAGTCCCTGCAACAAACTTTTGATGAACTGTGCAGACAGCAGCACCAGCCATTCTGTCAGCAGCATAACCCTGAGGTGTAGGAGCCCTTGTTTTGGCATTTCTAACCAGTCTTTGATGTTCGCATGATGTGGAGGGGGGGATGGGGTCCCCCCTCCCCCAACTTAACATCAGACTGACTTCTGCAGGCTCCACGGTTGCTGGACTTGGCCCAATACACTTTGTGCTCAACAACATGCTTGTGACATGGTTGTCTGATCTTATAGTCCAGTTCATCAGGGACCTGAATTAAATCTATTCAGCTTACATGGTTTCTTAAGCTTGTACAATGTATAATTACTTGACTTGCCTTACTACTTGTTGCTAACCAAGTCACCACTAATAACCAACCTTCTACTGTCCATCTCTCTCTCTCTCTCTCTCTCCCGGAGCACTGTGCAAATGGAAGCTGCGATGCGGGGGCTATAAGCTCCAGTGTTCAGCAGACTCCACCACACCCCATACAGATCAATGCTCCACCCCAAGGGCACAGGTAAACAGTTTACAGTATACCATGCAGGATGCTCATATGAAATGGAGGTACAACATATGGGGAGAAGGAAAGTTTTGATTGTTACAGCGTGTGTATGTATTGGTGTTTGGGGGAGATGGGTCTTGGTAATCTGAAAAGCTGCAGGGCTCGATGGGGTCCCTGGCTTTGGTGTTCACAGCAAGCCCGTCTACCAGGCCTGGGCTGAAGTATGTCTCATGCCCCACCCAACACTTTCAGTAGAGTTAGCGGTTTGACTGGCACAGAGGGGGAACTTCCTAGAAACAGGCTCACTTGTGGGATGTGCAGGGGGGGAGGAGAGTTTTATAGAGGTCGTGAGGGTTTCTTTGGGTGCCAGATGCTAGGGAGAGTGGGCAACCACACAGGGATTCCTCTTGCCCTGGAAGCAGTTCCTAGAAGGTGGCTTTCATCCCTTCCCCCTCTCCTACCACCACTGAAATGATGCCCCCTTGTGCCTTTCCCTCCTCCCTCCAAGGAGAGAGACTAGTAATTTAATGCTCTGGGGCCCCCACCCTAGGGTGGTGCAACAGGTAGTCTGAGACCATGGGGAAGCTCTTTAACCCTATTATGTGTGGGGTACATGGGTGTTGGGGGTCACCTACAGTGGTCACTTGCCTAGCCACTCAGACCAGTGGATTGCTTTGTACCTGGGGGGGTGGACCCCTGGTCCCTGGTGAAGGAAGATACATCATGTGGCTGTCGACTATACTTCTCTGTAACAAACATGTCAACCATTTTTTTTAAATGTCTTTTTTATTTTTTTAGTTTTTGTTTACCGGGTAGGTGCGCTAGCCATAGTCATGACTATTTTCAGACATGACCCGGGAGGATACAAAACAACAAATACAGGAATACATTCCAAAAACAAGTACAACAACAAAATCATTATGACAGTTTGCAAGTAGGTTGCAAGGAAATTAGCTAAAAACAAGAATGTTTAGGTAACAGTGCAGAAAAATATGGAGCAGTACAAAACCAAAATTCAACACAGTTTGCTTAGAGAGAAACATGAAATAATGACATTACCAATACTGCTAAGGGATTGAAAAGTTAAGTTATGGGAGGGATATTAGTAAGTGATTAGGAAGGGGAGGAAGAGGAGAAGTGCAAAGGGGAGGTAAAGAAGTGCTTAGCATTGTAGGGGACAGATAAGAAAGAAGAGGTAGGACTGAGGTGATAATGGTTAGGGAGGCTTGAAACAGGAGTATTTGTGAGAAGTTTCAAGATAAGTTTTTTTAAATGACACATGGGATGTTGATTGTCTCAAGGTTAGTGGAAGGGAGTTCCAGTATTTGGGGGCATGGCAGGGGAAAGCATTAGCAGCTTTAGTGGTGCAGTGTCTAGGGATGAAAACAGGGGCCTGGACCATGGAACGCAATCCATAGCATGGAGTCTGGTTTTGGAAAAGGCCTGCTAGGGATTTAGGGATTGTAGATGAACCATGTTGTCAATGACAGAGCCATAAGCATGCAGCCTTAGTTCAGCAGGAGGAAGCCATCCCAGGTCAGTATAGAGGAGGCAGTTTCAGCCCGTGTGAGGAGGAGGCATAGCCACAGATGTTGTTGTATGTAACATCCCATTTCCTTAGAGCTGATTTGCATGTAGAAACATATGTTGCAGCCCCATAGGCAAGTGATGGTAGGAGAATGCCACGGGCAATGGCAAGCCTAGCCGACGGAGTGAGCATATAGTTGGTTCAGTAGGCTATTCATAGTTTGGCATGTACCTGTTTGCAAGTTAGATTGATCTGTAAGTCAAAATTCAGTGTTGGATCGAGGGTAATATGTTCAGCAGTAGTAACGAGCCCCCACGGGGGAAACCTGAGACACATTTCCCTGGGCTGAGGTTCTGCCCTGCTCCCCGATTTCTTTAGTCCCTTGACTCTTGACCACCCAGCAAGGCACCCCCCACCCTTCCCCTCCTTTTATTCAACCCACCCAGGTGAATGATAATGGCACGGCCAGGCAAACTAATCCCTCTGCTCTCACCCTCACTGCAGTGGTTGAGGATACAAGGAGAGCTGCAATATGTCTAATGCCTTAGCTAATCTAACACAGAATATCTAGGCTGGGGCAGGGCGAGCAGCATAGTTAGTATCCTACACGCAACCCCTTTTCCTTGACATTTGACAATGTCAGGAGGCCCTCAAATGAGGACTTGCCTCCAGGCCTGGGGTACTCCCGGCCATCTGGATCTGCTTTTAAATGCACACAACTGGAAGCTCAGTTTACCAGTTACTGGTTGAGGGAGGCCCAGTTGGCAGTTCCTGACTGATGTTTTTTGTTTTTAGTATAATCTCCTTCCTCCTACCCACAATTAGAAGTTAGGCCCCTCCTCAAGTGAAGTGTTATATTCCCAAATGTTCTGCTTCTAACCAAGTTAAATGGTTTCAGCTTATTTCATTAAATCTCAAGGTGTATGGGGTAGTGTGAGTGTACCTGGCCGAGGTCAGGGGGGGGCAGGGACTATATGTGAATGGACTTTCCACTTCAATGAAACAGTCATATTGTGTTCGGTCTTACCTGAAGAAAACTAAGGCCGATACAGTGTATATGCCAGAGACCCACCTGTCTAGCCTGTAACACACTAAACTCTCCAAATTCGGGTTTGCTTCAGTTGTTGCTTCATCATACTGTGGTGGGGAGAAAACGTGGAGTGGCAATCTTAATACCACACACAACCCTTTTTCAGGTGACTTCCACATGGGCTGACCCAGAAGGTCAACTAATGATAGCCCAAGGCAGTCTTAATCACAAGGAAGTAACTTTGGCCAAAGTTTATTTTCCCCCTGGGATGTCGGCATCTGCGAAGAAGCATCTCTTGAACAAAATTATGCAATCCACTAAAGGCACACTAATGCTGGCAGGAGATTTCGGTGTTACTCCAAACCTCGGCTGGGACTCTTCTAGCCCCTCCCTTCACAGACAGCCCACAGCACAAAAATTCTTCAAGAGGTTTATACAGGAGGTGGGCTGGGCTGACACCTGGGAAAAGCACAATTACACACACTATTTAGCAGTACATAAGTCATACTCGAACAGATCACTGCTATTCCCAAGTGGAGAATCTCCAGCATTTAACTGACTGCAAAATAGGTGATATCATCCACTCGGACCATGCTCCGGTGACAAGTCACTGGGACATGGGGCTACAATGCCGTAATACCATCTGGCACCTAAAGTCTTACCAGTTAAAATCCCAGAAGTTCAGGGAATTTCTAGCTGAGAAAATAACTGCAATTCCGAATAACAAGCCCCCACCAGAAACCACCCCAGCAATGAGCCCTTAAAACAGTATTATGCAGCCACATAATCCAATAAACCTCAGCCATGACTAAAAAATGCTGTGAACATCAGCAAAATATGGAGGAGACACTACACTTCCTCCAGATGGTGCACAAGCAAGGGGACCATTCAATACTCCCCCAACTGCAGCATACCAAGGCTGAACTTGACTCACAATACACACAACAGAGATAGTCCTGATGTACCTATGACAATGCTATTATGAGGCAGGAACTAGAGGCACTCGACTGTCGGAGTAACAAATACGCAAACAGCATTACAACGCAACAATCCCCTCTTTAATACAACCTTCAAATATGTATAAATTGACCAGATTACATGAGGTGACAGAGTTTCTGCTTCAATCACAAGAACATGTACACCCCTCAGAGGTAGGTCCCTTCACACGCCATAAATAAATATTTGCACTCCTTGAACCTCCCACACCTCTCCCAGAGGCACAGTGAGCAACTCCTTTCTCAGATAAGAACCGCAGAAATTATAACAGAAATTGGCCACTCTAAAACAGCATAAACTCCAGGCCCAGATGCATATAGTATCTAGCTGACAAAATTTCTTTACTGAGAGATGTAGTCCCCTATTCTGGTAGTGTAGATGTCTGTAATACCAAAACTGACCAACAGAGGTCTCTGTTTCAAACCAGCTTTGTTTCCCTTGCATGATGTCATGGTTGGAGGTTGCAGCATTGAGAAAAAGAAGGGGTGGGTTACGTAAATGAAGCGGAAAGCAGAAATTAAAAGCATTTTTTTCAGGGAAAACTGCACTTTTCGGCAGCTTGAATAGTAGGAGACTAAATCACAACTCCTACAGGTTACTACTCCCATTTGCTATAGCAAACCTCACAAAATCACTAATGTCTTTATAAGTGACATTGCAGAGGGACTGGAAGGAAAAGTATGCCTCTTTGCAGACACAAATATCTGCAACAGGGTTAATACACTCAAGGGTGTTGGAAAGGATGAGAATGGACTTGGCAAGGTTGGAGGAATGGTCAAAAGTATGGCAGCTTAGATTCAATGCACAGAAGTGCAAAGTAATGCACCTGGGAAACAAAAACCAAGGGGAAAGAGTACACAATGTGGGGGAGGGAGGTATTAACAACAACAACAAAAATGGAAAGGGACTGGGGCATAGTCATATCAGATAATCTAAAGGTAAGCAAGTAATGTGAGAAGGTAGTAAGGAGGGCCGAGGGGATACCGGGATGTACAGGGAGAGGCATCACCAGCAGAAAACAAGAAGTTGTTATCCCTCTGTACAGACAGTTGGTGAGACCCCATCTGGAGTACTGCGTGCAGTTCTGGAGACCCCATCTCCGCAAGGACATAGACAGGATGGAGGCAGTCCAGAGGAGGGCAACTAAAATGGTGCAGGGTCTGCAACAGAAGCCATATGAAGAGAGACTAAAGAAGCTTAATATGTATATCCTCAAGGAAGGGAGGGAGAGGGGGGACATGATAGAAACTTTCAAGTACCTCAAGGGACTCAACAAAGTCCAAGAGGGTAGCACCTTTTAGAAAATGAGATGTGCAAGATCAAGGAGGCACAATTTGAAGATGGGGGGGGGACAGCTCAGGGGCAATGTGAGGAAGTATCTTTTCACAGAGAGGGTGGTGGACACATGGAATGGCCTTCCTGAGGAGGTAGTGGGGCCAAAAATAGTTGGGGAATTCAAGAATGCATGAGACAGACACAAGGCAATTCTGGTGGAAGATAGGAAGAAGCAGACTGTTGGTTAACTAGGATCTGCAGCTTATCCAATAGGTAGGGACATGGGCAGACTACGTGGGCCAAGCAGTCATTATCTGCCATTAAAGTCTATACTTCTATTAGAGATCAATAAGCATTTTAAACAAAGAGGCTGTGATGGAGTCTTGGAATTATTGGGGGGGGGGCTTGCCAGAACTCTGCCCCCCAGCCATGAAGAGAACCCCAGTACCTCATATGCATCATTGCCACTGACTTATAATGGGAAAGGGGGCTCAATTTAAAGATAGGGCCCTTATAGCCCCCCCCCCACCTCCCAAAGCTCATAAAGCAGAATTCCAACACTGCTCTGATGTATTATTTTTCTCCTCAGCTGACTGCCAGGTAATTCTCTGCCAAATTCAAGTAAGAAGAGATGTACAAAAGAAACTCTAATAACTCATCAAACAAATTGTAATGATCTGTTAACTGCCAAATCATTTAGAATTAACTTATCTTTAGCATTTTCATCAGACCAGTCAGTACTCTTGGAATCCATTTTCCTTTTCCGTCCTTTAGATCCTTCAAATAGGACATGGAGTCTGGAGCGAGGTATGTGATAAGTACCTTTGCTTCTATTCTCAAAGAAATAAAATGTTGCAGTCTACCAGAGTAAGAAGGGCTTTATATATGAAGGCTCTAAATTACACCTATATCCTGACTTTTGCCTTGCTACCCTGAGACGAAGAAAGCATTTCTTGATAACCCGGTCTGAATTTGTGCAGGAAGGGTAACAGCAGTCGTGCAGTCCCCTGCCAAACAAAGTGACATTTCAGGGAAAATACCTTTTTTTCCGGATGTAGATGCTGCCTGTGCAGCCTATGAAAAAAATGTGGCTTTGCTCACAGTTTTGGGTTCTGATCAAGATGAGGAAGAACCAGCAGATAACACCCAGTATTTCCCAGTGGCTACTTGGAATCTGAAATTAAATATGGATTATATTGTTGTGTTTTCACTCATGAAAGACATTACATGAGGATTATCTATGATGGCCTTTAGTGTTTATCTGTGTTACTCCGAGTTGGATTTAATTTGGCCTTAAATGATCAGCTTTTCAATTAAATACCAGTCATAGGGATGCGTAAATCTTGGAGCAAGAAACAAAATTATATAATTACAAAATATCTATATGCTCTCAAATAAATAATCATTTTTCTTTTTACCCTTCAAAATACAAAAACGTATACTTTTTGAGATCTGCTACATTACATTTTTAGAGATGCAGTACTTGAATATTGTACTGTACGTGTTTTCTCTCTGAATAAAAATCAAGTGCTATTAAAAAATAAAATGATGTTGCCCATGAAAACCTTGCCAGCTGATTGCAAAATGCAAAATGTGGCATGGTTTAAACGCTAGTGGCTACTTCATGTATTAATTCTTTAGGGACACTACAAAATATAATAACAACAATACTTTTGTTCCTCTCAAGTTAAAGCAGGAAAGCCATGATCAGTGGCAGCATTTCAGCTATATGCATAGAAAAAATGGATATAGTAATCAAACTGGCAATGTTCAGTTTTTCATGGGGTGTTAAGGAAAACTGTTGATATGCTTTAAGGGATTGTGGCTAAGCCAGGCCTTAAAGCAGCAGCCCATTTTACAGGGAGTACTGTGGATAGTACTTTAATTGTTGTAGTCTTCCTCCTCAACGAAAGGAAGACTGGAAATTCAGTACAACATCATAACCATTTGAAATCTTTAAGGCATTGAAAAGAACAGCTACATAAGAACTTACCGTAATAGTAGATCTTTGAGAGAATCTGTTGCAGAAGGTCACACCTTAGGAGAACTATAGCTGCCAGGCAACAGGACCATAAAGAAACATTTTTGCAAGCAGTCTATCTGGGGCCGCCCATGACGATGTCAACAGGTCAATGTCCTCTATATAGCTGTGGGCCGCCTCACGCCCTCCTCAGTTTCCCACCAGAGACCATCTGACGAGGACATCAGAAGGGAAGCATTACAAACTGAGCCAGGAGTACCTCCGCAAACAAATGCCTACTGCAGAGGCCCTGGCTGAGGCATCCAAAGCATCATAAGCAGCCTTCAAAAGATGCCTGCCGATATCAGCACCAGACTAAAGTATCCTAAACAGCTCCTGCATCTGGGGACCCTCAGGGAGGGACTGGACAGCAGACCGGTGGACTCTCAGAGGTCATTCTGGTACTAAAGCATGTGGCCCACATAATTAGGTACCCTTATCCCCAGGGTGGAAGAGGTGAAAACTCTCTTCCCTATGAGGTACAGCTTCCTGGACTCCTTGTCCAGAGGAAGGGAGCTGAGGTGTTGGGGTCTCTTGGACTGATCATGGGCAGCATTGATGACCACAGAATCCACCTGAGGGGGTCCCATGAAAAAGGGCTTCCCCAAAGAGGCCTGGTACAGCTTGTCCGCCTTCCTGGGCATCAGAGGGATCATACAGGATTAGGCCCGTGCCAAGCTGACATGGTGGCATCTTCATAGGCATCAGTCATTGGAGGACTAACTAGAAAGGGAGAATCTGGCAAGCTTAAATAGTGGATCAGGTTCTGCCTAGTAATGTCCTGCTCCACATCATCAAACCTCATGGCGCCTGCAACTGCTGCATCACGGTGATGAAGGAGGGGTCATGGGGGGGGGGATGCTGGATGAAATTGGAGGAGTCCTCCCCACTGAAGAGACTGTAGAGGTGCTATTGGGAGTCCAGGCTCCTGCATCCTCATACTCCTTATCTTCATCCAAGAGGAGGAAATCAGGACGATAACTGTCATCGACTCGAGTCAGAAGGAGGCTGTGAAGATATCGACAAGTGCAATGGGGTGGGCATTGACGAAGCCTGATGTGATGGCACCTACGGCTGAGAAAGTCCTGCTGGTAATGGGCCCTGAGGTAGAACAACATTCTGCATGAGGTCCAGGACTGACAAAAAAAGCGCCTGGATATCCATAGTGACCACTGTCGGTGTAATGCACTGCTGTATCTACAGGGGGTATTGAGGTCTCAGCACTGAGGGCAACAGCTGGAGCAATGGCATGATGGAAGCAGGCTGGAGAACCAGCTGAAGACCCTGCAACCCCAACATCATAGGGACAGGTAGAGGCAATGACGGGAGAGGCCTTAAACCTGTTGGTGCATAACCATTGCTGGCCACCAGGAGACAGTACTGCTCCCTGACTGAAGGCCCTATAGAGGAGTGAGGCATTCAGCAGGGGTGGGTGTGTCAGCTGAGGCAAGGGAGGCAGTCGCAGTGATGAAGGGCCAGCATCAGCAGAGTCAACTGGCCATACTGCCCAAGGCTCCCCCCCCTTGGCAGGGTGAGGGAGGTAGTGGGAATCATCGATCATCAGTGGGAGGAGGGAAAGGCCTACTGATGATGATCCACCACCAGATTGGGTAGCTCCTGTGGTGATGGCTGCCAAGACTGACCCTATAGGTGAGAGGGTGTGGGCGGCAGTGGAAGTCATTGCCAGCCTGGTCAATTACCCCAATATGGTAGGTGCAGCACAAGGTGACAGATATTTCCCAAGAAGAATGATCCTTCTTCTGGTGGCGATGCTTCCCTGACACCTTGTCCGGGGGCCTTGGCTGGAGAGAACCTGAGGAAGGGGCTGGGGAGGCAGAGGAGCTCCAAGTCTGGAGCTCCTTCTTCAGGGTAACAACCTTCTTCTCCATATGAAAGGACTTCAGCTCCTTCTGACGGTGCCATAGGGTTGTTTGACTGAAGCTGTGGTGGATCTTTCGGGCCTGGACATCATGGTCGGTGCCTAGGCAGTGGACATAGGCCTCGTGGAAATCCTTGTCGAAGATCTTATGTAGGGCTGCAAGTTCGGTTAGACCAAATTTGAAAAAAAGTTGAACCTCCATTGTTCTCCACAGACCGCCCATGGTAGAACGTCACCCCCAAAAATGCGAACTTTGGTTCGCCTGTAGAAACTGCTAATAATTTTAGTACACAAAGTACACACATATCAGATGCACTGCACTACCGAGCATGCTCCCTCACTGTCTCTCTGATGTAGCACACATGATGCTGCTCGCAGCACGCAGGTGCCAGTCGGGACTCTCAAAAGAGGTGGAGAGTAGATGGACAGACCGTGGAGAAGGAGGACCATGGGGAAGGGAGGGAACATGCTAGATGGTGATTGGTGTTTCCGCTTTTGTCCCTCAGCAAGCCAGTCAGCTATTGGAGTGGGTCACAGATTCCCACGTGGGTCATAGTACTGGAGTTGCTCGCTGCAGTGTGCGCAGCTCATTTCTCAAGGGCGAGTGGTTGTGGAGTGAGTGTGTCGTCTATCTCTGGCATTCAGTGCGGTGGTGGATCAGTTAAATAAAAAAAATAATAAAACAATTTCTTCTTCCCCCTTTTCTTTTTGTGACAGCCAGCTGGACGAGCTGGCTTAGGCAGCTTTTGTTTTGGGAGGGAAGAAAACCGTTAAGCCTAAAAAAAAAAAAGACCTGTGCAGACAAAAAGTTGGTAGAGTGCTGTTGGTGTGACCTGCCTATATGTGTTGTGTCTTGTGTGAAATAAAAATTGTGGGTTTTTTTGAGGGCTGTCTGAAACTCTGATGCCAATAATCACACACTGACTGAAGCGTGCACTGTGCAGACTGTGCTGTTACTTAGTGTGTGTGTTGTTAAGTCTGTTAGAGGAGTGTGTACAGCTGCACACATTCACAAACCTGGCTAAAACAGTCATTAAAAAAAATAATCTCTCTGTTCTACAGACTTACAGAACAAACAGAAAAAAAATTTGAAAAGAGCCTAGAAAGTTGAAACTAATATCACTGTCTGTCTTACTATTTAAAATTACATGACTCGATGCAGCCAGCAGTTTGGGAGAAATTAATTATTCCTTTGTCTTACTACTTAAAAGTACTTGACTCAATGCAGCAAGCAGTGCTGTATTTTCCTGTCAGGAAGAAAATATTCCTGTGTCTTACCACTTAAAGTACTTGACTCGATGCAGCAAGCAGTGTTGTATTTACCTGTTAGGGAGAAAATATCCCTGTGCCTTACTAAAGTACTTGACTCGACGCAGCAAGCAGTGCTGTATTTACCTGTTAGGGAGAAAATAAAAATATCCCTGTGCCTTACCACTTCAAGCATTTGACTCGACGCAGCAAGCAGTGTTGTATTTAACTGTTAGGGAGTAAATATCCCTGTGCCTTACCACTTAAAGTACTTGACTCGACGCAGCAATGAGTGGTAAAAAAAATAGCAACACTTCTCAGGCAATCCAGGCAACAATAACAACAGTATAGAAAATTCAGGATGTTGCAGGAGTAACCTGTCGTGGTACTCAGAGGATGAGCACAAGTGCCTTAATAGCGCTGCAGCCAGTTTTGGTAAGCAGAGTGATGGATGATGATGATGAGGAGGAGAAGACTGATGAGAGTGAGGGGGAAATCAGTGGAACAGATCCTGAGTTTGTAGTAGATAAGGAAGCAGTCAGTATGTCAAGTAGTAGTAGCTCTGGGGAGTGGGAAGAAGAGGAGGAATACAGAGGCAGAAAAAGAACAAAAACAAGTTCTCGAAAGGATGGCTGTGGTGCTAAAAAACATTAATGATAGTGGGGCATACCTTGGAGAGTCAGATACCCACATATGCAGAGGAACAACAGAGGACAGAAGATGGACAGGCTTCACAAGGGGAAGAAAGAGATGCAGTTCAACCAGTCAGACAGGTTGTGCATCTTCAAAATTATGTGCAGATGGGCATGGAAAGACCTCAAAGAGGTAGTGGAAATAGTAGTAGCTGTGGTGGTGGTGGCAGTGGTAGTAATGAACCTATCCTCCCTATAAGAAGCAGTGCAGCAAAATCTGTGAAATCCATTGTGTGGGATTTTTTCACACAAGATAAATCATCTGGCAGCCATGTAGTTTGCAAATCATGCAAAACAAAATTAAGTTGTGGTAAAGTGGGTACTCGACTGGGAACATCAACAATGATAAGACATATGAACAAGTCTCACATTTATCAGTATCAAAAAGCACAAAAGGAGCACACAAACATTGTTGCACTTCTGCACTCAGCTGAGGAGGATGAGGTAATGGATGTTTACCAAGGCGATGAAGTAACTGATGCGGAGGTGGAGGATGATGAAAGTCTTCCTTCCAGTCAAAGCACAGCATCCTCTATTTCTCATTTCTTTACCCTCTGACTCGACCACCACAGCCCAGCCGGAGTCATATACCATCCATGGCCACAACATCCACCCCTCATGGTGGTAAAGGTCAAGAGAAGCAGCCCAGAAAATCAGGAGATAGCAGCAAGCATAGCAGGCATCAAATTTCTTTGAAAGACTGCTTTGAGCAGTCACAGAAATATAAGCCCAACAGGCCTGAGGCAAGGCGATTGACAAAGCCAACTGGGGAGATGATAGCCACTGACTTACTCCCATTCTCATTTGTGGCTAACCCAGGTTTTAAAGCACTCATGGAAATCGCTATGCCAAAGTATCAGGTCCCCAGCCAGACCTATTTCTCCAGTGTTGCCATTCCAGATTTGTATGATGCTGTTTGTAAAAGTGTGTCTGATGCTCTGAAAGGTTCAATGGGCAAAAAGGTTCATGTCACGACAGATATGTGGACCAGTGGTCAGACGACTGACTATATGGCTGTGACTGGCCACTGGGTAAACTTTCCCCCCTCCACCTCCTCCTCCTCCTCATCATCATCATGTGGTGGCACTGGTGACAGCAGCAAGAAGCAAGGGAATTTCACAGTTCGAAGGCAGGCAGCTTTATGTATTTATGGTTCTGAAAAAGATCACAAAGTGGAACATGTTCTGGAGGGCCTCGAAGAAAAGTTTGCTGAGTGGCTAACTCCAAAGTCTTTGCAACCAGGGTTTATAATGTCTGACAATGCTACACATATTGTGAAAGCAGTAAGGCTTGGTAAGTTTATACATGTACCATGCTTTGCACACACTTAACTTGATGGTAAGAGCCTTTGTGTGAAGCAAATAAACAAAACAAGACGATGTAAGAAACCACTATGGTTCTCAAAGGAAATGGCAGTGAAGGTTCAAGAGAAAAAGAAAGCATTCAGGAAGTACAAGGAATCGCTGAAGGAGCAGGACAGAGAACTGTATCAGTTAAAGCAAAAGGAGGCTGGGAAGGCAGTCAGAAGAGCAAAGGCCCAAACCGAGGAAAAGATAGCCAACTCAGTTAAGGGGGATAAAACCTTTATAGGTACATCAGGAGCAAAGAAAGACCAAGGGAGGGAGAGTGAGACTTAATAAAGGGAGGGAGGGTGGGCAGAGGAGGCTGTGAAAAGGCAGAGATACTAAACAAATATTTTGCTCAGTATTTACAAATGAAGAGGGGGAGGTACATAAAACAAACAGTAGTAACACTCTGGATACAGAAGTTGATACCAGCCCATTTACAGTAGAAAGGGTTCTGAAAGAACTCTTAGAACTGAAGGTGGACAAAGCAATGGGGCCTGATGGGATTAATCCCAGAATTCTAAAAGAGCTGAGGGTAGAACTAGTGACACCACTGACTACCCTTTTTAACAAATCATGGGAGGATGGGGTGGTACCCGAGGACTGGAGGAGGGCAGATGTGATTCCCCTTCACAAAAGTGGGGGCAAGGCAGAAGCAGGAAACTACATACCTGTTAGTTTAACCTCAGTGATAGGAAAATGATGGAATCACTTCTAGGAAAGAATTGTCGAGTATCTAGAGGCCAGAGGGCACAGGACCCTAAGCAGCATGGATTCACACGGAAGGTCATGCCAGACAAATCTGATAGATTTCTTTGACTGGGTGACCAAAGTAGTAGATCAGGGAGGGCTGTGGATATGGCCTACCTAGACTTTAGCAAGACATTTGACACAGTCCCACACAAAGATTAATATACAAGTTAGCCAGCCTGGGAGTGGGTCCCAAGATGACAGCCTGGGTAAAAATTGGCTGGAGAATAGGACACAGAGAGTAATAGTAAATGGAGTCCACTCAGAAGAAAGAAGGGTTACTAGCGGGGTACCGCAGGGTTCAGTATTAGACCGTCCTCTTCAATGTCTTTATAGCCACATTGCGAAGGACTGGAAGGAAAAATATGTCTCTTTGCAGATGACACTAAGATCTGCAACAGAGTTGATGCACAGGGTGGGGTGGAAAGGATGAGAAGGGACTTGGCAAGTTAGAGAAATGGTCAAATGTATGGCAGCTTAGATTCAATGCTAAGAAGTGCAAGGTAATGCACCTGGGAAACAAAACCCAGGAAGAGTACACAATGGGGTGAGATACTAACAACAACAAAAATGGAAAGGGACCTGGGATAGCATATCAGATGACCTAAAGGTGGGCAAGCAATGTGAGAGGGCAGCAAGGAGGGTTGGGGGATACTGGGATGCATAGGGAGAGGCATCACCAGTAGAAAACAGGAAGTTATTATCCTCTGTACAGACAGCTGGTGAGACCCCATCTGAGTACTGTGTGCAGTTCTGGAGACCCAGTCTCCTGAAAGACATAGACAGGATGGAAGCTGTCCAGAGGAGGGCAACTAAAATGGTGCAGGGTCTGCACCGGAAGACATATAGAAGAGAGATGAAAGGAGCTTAATATGTATAGCCTCGAGGAAAGGAGGAGAGGGGACATGATAGAAACTTTCAAGTTCCTCAAGGAATCAACAAAGTCCAAGAGGGTAGCATCTTTCAAAAAAGAGGTGTGCAAGAACAAGAGGGCACAATTTGAAGATGGGGGCGGCTCAGAGGTAATTTAAGGAATATTTTTCACAGAGAGGGTTGTGGATGCATGGAACGCCTTCTGGAGGAAGTTGTGGAGTCAAAATCAGTGGTGGAATTCAAGCATGCATGGGACAGTCATAAGGCAATTCTGGGGGGTGGGGGTAAGAAGAAGTAGGCTGCTGGTTAACTAGGATCTGCAGCTTATCCAGTAGGTAGGGAATGGGCAGACTGGGTGGGCCAAGCGGTCTTTATCTGCCGTCAAATTCTATGTTTCTATGTTTCATCAGTGAGGACCGAAATGTGCAGAACTTGATTGCAGCTACCCGCACTGTGTGCACTCACTTTAGTCATTCTGTGAAAGCCCGTAAGTTGTTGCGGCAGATTCAGATTGAAAACAGCCTCCCTCTCCACCAAATGATACAGGAAGTTCCAATCTGGTGGAATTCCACTTACTATATGATGCAGAGAATGCTTGAACAACAGAAAGCCATCCATCAATATGCAGTCCAACATGGTATTGGGAAAGGAGATGTGAATATCAGCCCCAATCAGTAGCGTCTGATGGACAGCCTTTGTTTTATTCTTAAACTCTTTGAGGTGGCTACCCGGGTGGTGAGCTCTCATGGTGCTGGACTGTCCGATCCTACCCTTAATTTCACTCATCAGGATGAGACTGCAGCGTTTCGTGTCACAGTTCTTTGACAATGATGACATCAATGCTGCATCACTTGTTGGAAAAATGATACAAACCTTCCTGGATGATGAGCGCATTGTAAGTATGTGCAAAGCAGAACATTACATTTTGACCACACTTCTGAACCCTCAGTTTAAGGATACAATTGAGACGTTCTTCACACTACATGACTTTAAAGACCTGGAACACTATCGTGAACTGTTAATTGAGAAAGTGTCTGCACGTATAGTTCGGAAAAGTAGTACATCATCGGTGTCCTTTTGGCAACATTCAAAATCTGGTGGAGAGGGAGGGAGCACAATCTACTGTTGCTGCTGCTGCCACCACTACTGATGCTTTAGCTCATCAAACGCAAACCTGAACTGCTGCTACACCACAAGAGGACAAACCACTGTGGGACATGCTGTCAGACTTTGGTCTAATAAAGACATCTGGGAAGGCTCAGGCGGCAATAGTGGTACCAGAAGTCCCTGCTGCAAAAATGGCTAAGGATTATATGGAGGAGACTGTACATCTCACTGCAGGTGATGAACCCTTGCTTTACTGGCAACAGAAAAAATTGATCTGGCCTTCTTTAACTGAGATTGCAATTGAATACCTCAGTTGCCCACCTGCCAGCACATATTCAGAGAGAATTTTTAGTGCTGCTGGGGCAAAAGTGAATGACAAAAGAAAATGTCTTTCCATGAAGAACATAGAGAGGCTCACTTTTTTACAAATGAACCTGCCTCAGTTAAAAAACATATACTGTCCCAAATTTATGCAGGGTGACAGCACACAGATTGCATCATACCACGCTGATGATGACGATGATGATGGTGAAGGATTCTGTTGCCACTAGTAGCCACTAGCCTTTCCAGCTGTCTTTCCTCCACTGGTGGGTCCCCCTGTCTCCTCCTCATCCTGGATTTCCATTAATTTCAGAAACAAACATCCACTGCTGGTTCTCATGTGCCATTAAGGCCCAATCTGACTAGCACCAGAAACTGAAGGACCACTGCATATGGCAGTTCAACTAAAATAGCCAGAAATGACTACACATTGTCACACAGCTCTGTCTTCATCCATTTGTTTTATTAGATTTTTATTACAAAATACACACTCAATAAATACTTATTACTGGCTGTTAACAAACAAAAACATTAATAAAATAAAATAACTGTTCTTCTGGTTCAATTCCAGATGGGAATTTAATTTAAAAAATACTTTTTTTTGCTGTAAAATGTCAACTTTGCAATACATTCCCAATTTCAATGTTGTACCCAATGAGAGCCAATGTTTTGATCTGAAGGAACCATTCACCAGATATAAACTGTTTTCATTATAACCTGTAAAATGAAAATAAAAAAAAAAAGATTTTACAAAATGTTGTTCCCACATACTGCACTAACTATCATGACAATAAAAAAACAAAAAAAAAATCACTGATCTTACCCTAATCCCGTCCAAAACTCCAAGCCCTCCAAACCCCCGGGACACTCCCTCTTACAAATAATATTCACCCTCCACTGTTAGACACCAAACCATGCACGTGACCTGGCATCGTAAATAAACACAATTTGCAGATGGTATACTGTTATGGGTTTTTCAATTATTCTGAGTAAAGATGAGGAAGGGGCTGATGTTTTAGAGGGTGGGACAAATAAAGTAATATAGTATTGACTGACATAGTTACCTATGGGAGGTATAGGGATCAGGGCAGGAGAGTGTGGTAGGTACTGTATTACTAACATCATTTGACACTAGTTACTCAGAATAACAGAAAGCCCCAAGCTAATAACTACACAGACAAAATTTAAAGTACAGACATAATTTAATCCACACAATCTGGTAAAGCAAAATGTCACACTGCCCCAGCGTGTCTGCACCATGCCTTTCTCGGGGGCACTGAGGAATGTAAGGTACAGAAGCGCTGGGGGAGTGTGGCGTTTTGCTTTACCACATTGTGTGGATTAAATACATTTTGTACTGTAAACTTCTGTCCATGTACTTATTTGGTACTAAAGCAGCTGAAGCTATAGGTGCCACGGGCGCCAGTTATTTTGAATTGGGCTCTATTAGTACCTGAGTCTAACAGTGGGGGAAGGTTTAAAATTATTGTAACAGGGATTGTAGCTCAGGGGTTAACCCTTTGAGCTGCTGTAACCAGACTTAAAAGCTAAAGTTGCCAGGAAATATCTAGGTCATATATCATCCCTGACCTTTACCGCTTGTTAAATCTGTTTCAACACTAGTATTTTTTAAGCATCTGCTGGGTAACCACCAGGTGGTTCTATAATATATAAGCAGTAAGCCCATTCCACCTGGTTCTACTTAACTATAAAAAAAATCCACATATTTTATTTTGCATGTTTGGGAATATACATGTAATACTAAGATTCATTTCTAACTTTAGAATGGTAAGTTTTGCAAAGCTTTCGAGCACCGAGACAGAATCCTATGCACCAAAGCTTTGCAATACTTAATTGTATTTATACCATTCTTAGTACTACATGTACTTTCCCAAACAAAGAACAATACTTCTGTGGATTTCTTAATTAAGTAGAACCATGTAAACTTTAAGTTTATTTTGCGTTATATATTATAGAACTTTGTTATACCATGTAGAACCTGGTTTTACTTAGTAGAACTTGTTTTTTTACACAGTAGAACTGGTTTTACTTGGTAGAACTTGATTATAAATGGTAGAACCCGATTCTACTGGGTTCTACCTGGTAGAACTAGGCAGAACTTTTTTGGGTTCTACTCAGAAAGTTCGCAAGGTAGAACTTTTAGGGGTTCGCGCAGCCCTAATCTTATGTCTGCAGCTGCAGCGATGGAAAAGGGTATCAGATCTAGACAGAAAATAAAAGAAAGGGAAAAATTACTTTAAGGAAAAAATGGGTGAGAAACATATAAGGCGAACTTTCTTGAAAAATTGCAGTCGACTGAAGCAACGGTGCTCAGTGGAGTCCAAAGTGTGATGGTCGATAGCAGGAAAAGAAATGAGGAGAGTGTAGGTCTGTCCATGGCTATATAGAGAGATTATGACGTGGTGACATTGCCATGGGTGGCTCCAGATGAACTGCTTGCAAAAATGTTTCTGTATGGTTTTGGTGGATACAGTTGCTAAGCCGTGATCTGCTGCAAAAGATTATTCTAGAAAAAGATCTGTCATTATCTGCTCACAATATTATACAAAACACTGCTATAGTCATTAAGCTTAGTGTCAGGAAAGTCTGTAGTGTTCCACATTTTCAGGAGGTGCTTGAGTCTGCAGTGTTCCACATTTTCAGGAGGTGCTCCAGTCTGTAGTGTTCCACATTTTCAGGAGGTGCTCCAGTCTGTCGTGTTCCACATTTTCGGGAGGTGATCGTGGTCTCTGGGTCACTGTTTCATTGCAGGGGCTGATTTTCACTGGGCTGTTTTTCTTCCTTATCTTGAACATCATCTCTCTCATGACTTGACTACAAAAATGCATTTTAAAATAGCGTTAAAAAAATACATACACAATACTCATAAACTGTATTTACTGGCCCGGATATTCAAAGGGTTTGTGCCCATTGTGCCCCGGCGGGCTAATAAAAGGGCTGCCTGGCGCAGTGCAAATCCCGATGCACCGGGGCACAATGTAATCGTATGTGGCGCAGATGCAGGGGGCGTGCCCATGCATATGCAACACATCCCGATATTCAGCCCGGGATGTGCAGCGCATATGCTGGTGCAACCCTGCATTGCGCCACATAGAGGGGCTCAAAGTTGAGCTCCAGAAAAGTAGGAACAAGTCCTGGCCACCCACAGGTGGGCTGCTGTATTGCAAGGTGCAACACAGGAGCTGCCCAATGTGGGAGGCCACCCTCCCACCCAGAACACTGTCACCAAGCACACACAACCCTGGTGGTCTAGTGTAACACCCCCACCGTAGCTGCGATCGCGTGGTATATGTTACGAAATACATCCCTGGTAGTCTAGTGCCCCCCCACCGTGTCTCAGATTTCCCAGATATAAAAGCCATGACCATCTCTGGTGGTCTAGTGGTCCCCCCTCCCAACGAGTCCCCGATCAATGCCAGAATGACCATTCCTGGTGGTCTAGTGACCCCCCTGCCCATTGCCATGATCAAGGTAAAACCCTGTAATGAAATACCCTAGTGATCCAGTGGCATCCCCAAGCCGTCCCACCCAAGCGAGCCCCTTGCTCGCCCCACTCATCCCCCCTCCGTCATCATGAATGACTTCATTCACAGATTTGGGACTGTCTAGTACAGTATGCACTGCAAGCCCATTGGTCCACACTGGGGACCAACAGGCTTACAGCCCATACTGTACCTGTCATTTGGCGGGCGGCCGTGCGGTATGCGGGCAGGATGCTGCCGCCTGCTGATGACAGGGGGGGTGAGTGGGGTGAGCAAGGGGCTCTGTGTGGGTGGGGCAGGTTTCGGGGTGCCACTGGATCACCAGGGCATTTCGTTACAGGGTTTTACCATCATCGCGGCAACTGTCAGGGGGGCTACTAGACCACCAGCAATGGTCATACTGACATTGATCAGGGAATCAGGTGGGAGGAGCGACCACTAGACCACCAGGGATGGTCATGGCTTTCATTTCTGGGGAATCAGGGACATGGGGGGGCCACTAGACTACCAGGCATGTATTTCTTAACATATACTGCACAATTGCGGCTACGGGGGTGGGGGATGCCCGGGATCCCCACTGCTCACATCATGCTGTGCAGGGTGCCAGTCGCAAGTCACTTGGTTGCCCTGTGCAAGGCATGCAAATGGGGCCATAATGACATGCAAATGGTCCCATTTGCGCCTTGCATATATTATGTCCTCATTTGCATGCCCCAGCTGAATATCGCCGGTGATGCGCCTAGCGCAGCTGTACGGCGCATCCCCCATGCTCCCTATCTGTGGCTTGTGTCGGTGCAGTGCCACTGCGCCATGTATAGTATGTGCGCCAACCTTGCCATATTCAACAGTGCTGTGCCACAGTTGAATATCATCTGGTCCTGGCCCCGGCGCATCTCAGCTGCGCTGCACCCAGGCTTGCGCCACTGCCCGGTGCAGTCTGAATATCTGGGCCACTGTCTATAATGCAAACTACTCTGCTGCCGACATTTTAAAATACAGTTCTGAGGTTTTTTTTAAATGGTACTGTTTTCCAGTAAAACAGACTGATTACTTGTAACACTTTTAGTATACTGTATATTTCTAATGTGCAGAACCCTATGCATGTGCCTCAGAATACCCGCTGCAGACATATCAGTACTCAGGACTCCCAACCCAGCAGAGTCAGGCTTTCACAACAGAGAACATAAAAAAAAAAAAAAAAAATAGAATAATTGAACAGTTCTCTAGCAAGGAAAGGAATTTGGGAACTGCGTGAATATGTGGTCTATTAATCATGTCAGAACTAATGTTAGAAGTTATTTTTTTCTGTAACAAAGATTTATCTGCAGATCACATTGTTACGGAACCAGCAGTGTCTGGTTAATAACAGATTTCACAGTAGACATTTTGGGACCAGAGAACACCAAAAGTACCCAGTTAAAAGGAAACCCTCAGCTTCCCTGCAGTAATGCTGCGGGACCTAGAGGTCTTGATTAAGCAAAAAGTATAAACATTTTATAATTACTGGTCAGCAATTATTTGTATATGCTGACCGAGTTGATATTTTTTGTAATAACCCACGGATTGTTACGGAATTCACGTGCACTGTCCGTTTAAACTATTTGCTCCCTCATTGGCGTTTGTTCAGTGCGTAGGTGGGCTTAACCCTTTTGTAAACATGGCGGCTCCATCTCTCGCTTTACTGAGGAGCAGCCACAACAAGCCTGCACTGCACACTTTCATTTTTTATTTAAATCCTACGTTCTACTGTTTTTAAAAAATGTGTATCTGGTTGATCCTGCTTTTCTTCCGCTTTAGGAGTGGGGCCCCGACTTGACTCACAGCACTAGCGTGATCGCGAACCCAGCAACTGACAGTAAGTGCAAATATATACTGTAATAACAAAAAAAGGGACAGGAGAGGCAGAGACTGTGTGTGTGTGTGTGTGTGTGTGTGTGTGTGATGTCAGCAATGTGTTTGTGTGTATGACAGAACTCAGGTTGCCAAAAAATTGCTGACCAGCAATTATACAAAATAAAAGATGGGGAATTGTGTGGAATATTTGAATTTAATGTACACACTCAGTGTGGGATGCTTTAATAAACCCCTTGGGCTTCGCCCTCGGGGTTTATGTAGCATCCCACACCTCGGGTGTACATTACATTCTCGTATCACACACTTCCCCATCCTTTATTCTCTATTTTATGCACTTACTTTTATCTGTTTGATCCTATGTCCTCCCCCCCACCTGTAATGCTGGTAAACTGTCTCCCAGTGTCCTCCACAGTCAGTACTCTGATGCTACGAGATGAAATATGGGCTACAACTCGAGGGATGTCAATGTGTCTTTGATTCTCCTACAGTATTAACAAGGTAATACATGAATTAACATGCTTATTCTACCAGTACCAAACCTGCTTACCTCACTGAGAAGGTCAAGAGGGTGTGTAGATGTGAAGTGAATATCTTTAATAGAATTATGGTTACAGGTGAGTAAGAAAAAATTACTCACCTAAGGAATTATGTTTCTTCTAATGGAGTCTTGCTGTATTCTAACTATTGCAGTTAGCCCCAGCACTTGAACTGCCCCAGAGAGTAGAGGGTTAAATTCTATGCAGAGCACAGAACATTGAGCTTGAGCTCGGTTCAAACCTCTGTCTGCAGCATTCTGAAGTACAACCATCAGATTCTTACGAGCTAACACTAACTATCACTATGTGGAAACTGTAAAATTTTAAATATTTTGGATTCCCAAAAGACTCAAGTTAAGAAATCCAAAATCAAAAACCAGGAAGTGAACAAATCAAGACTATTAAAATAATAAAAAATAACCCACTCCCCCTCTCTAAAAAGAGGGAGTGCCCAAATGCACCCCTGAGGTGCAACACTGCACCTGCCAGCCCACTTCCCAAAACAGGTTCTGAGAGGAAAGCAGGGAGGAGGAGGGAGGGAGGTAAGAATACAGCAAGACCCCATTAGAAGAAACATAATTACTAAGGTGAGTAATTTTTTCTTCAAACATGAAGTCTTGCTGTATTCTGAGTATTGCAGACTACTAAGCAGTACCTCCATGGAGAAGGGATTCGAACCTGCTTTGGGAATAGTCTCTGCAGTACTGCTGTACCAAACCGAGCATCACTGCAAGTCTGGGTATCCAGGGAGTAATGCTTGGTGAACATATGGACTGTAGTCTGGGCAACAAGCTCCCTGAGCAGGTGATCTTGATGGCAGAGGGTTGCCTGGATATCGTAGCAGTCACAGAAACATGGTACACAGAGAACCATGACTGGGATGTTAACATACCAGGGTACATAACCTACAGGAGAGACAGACAGGGGAGAAGAGGCGGAGGAGCAGCTCTCTATGTAAAGGAAGGGGTAAAAGCAACTGAACAAAAGAGTAAACGGGGAGGAGAGGAGGCACTGTGGGTCACCTTGGAGACTGGATAGGGCACCACAATCCGCACAGGGGTTGTGTACAGATCCCCATGTCAGGGGGAGGGAATGGACAAGGACATGATAGAAGGCATTCTTAGGATGGCAGAGAAAGGGGAGATACTGTTGATGGGAGACCTGAATATGCCAGATGTTAACTGGAGCACATTTGCTGCAGCCACATCCAAGAGCAGGGCCATTCTCGATGCCCTACAGGTGGCAGGCCTCAGACAGCTAGTTTTGGAACCCACTCGTGAGGGAGCAATCTTAGACCTCATACTCTCAAATGGGGGCAGTGAGAGGATCTCAGATCTAGAAGTGGGTTGCCATCTGGGAACAAGTGACCATCAAACAGTGTGGTTCACGTTAAACTCAGCTACAGAGTCAAGCCATACAAAAGTGAGGGTACTGGACTTCAGGAGGCCTGACTTTGGCAAGATGGGAGAGTGCCTCAGAAAAGCACTAGCAAACAAGCCAGAAGGAGGGGTGGAGCAACAATGGGGAATCATCAAAACTGCCATCACAGAGGCAACAAGCCTTTGTGTGAAGCAAATAAACAAATCAAAATGAAAGAAAATGACACTATGGTTCTCAAAAGAGGTGGCTGGGTAAGTCAGGGAGAAAAAGATAGCATTCCAGAAGTATAAGGAAACACAGAAGTAGCAGTACAGAGAGCTGTACCAGTTAAGACAGAAGGAAGCAGGGAGGGAAGTCAGAATAGCAAAGGCCCAAACTGAGGAAAAGATAGTCAACTCGGTTAAGAAAGGGGATAAAACCTTTTATAGGTACATCAGCGAGCGTAGAAAGACAAAGGGAGGGATAGTGAGGCTGAATAGACTGAACGGTGGGTGGGAGGGGACAGTGAAAAGCAAGGATACTGAACGAATATTTCTGCTCAGTATTCACAAAAGAGAAGGGGAAGTGCCTAATCCAATTAAGAGAAGCACTTTGATAGGGAGGTCGATCCCAGTCCTTTCACAGAAGAAAGGGTTCTGCAAGAACTCCTAAAACTGAAGGTGGACAAAGCAATGGGGCCTGATGGAATTCACACCAGAATTCTAAAAGAATTAAGGGGGAACTAGTGAAACCACTGGCTACTCTTTTTAATAAATCATGGGAGGATGGTGTGGTACCCGAGGACTGGAGGAAGGCGGATGTGATTCCTCTTCACAAAAGTGGGACCAGGACAGAGGCAGGAACTACAGACCTGTCAGTTTGACCTCTGTGGTAGGAAAGTGATGGAGTCACTTCTGAAGGAAAGAATTGAGTACCTAGAGGCCAGTGGGGCACAGGACCCAAGGCAGCATATGTTCACAGCGGGAAGGTCATGTCAGATGAATCGAATAGATTTCTTTGACTGGGTGACCAAAGTAGTAAACCAGGGAGGAGCAGTGGACATGGCCTACCTAGACTTCAGGAAGGCATTTGACACAGTCCCATACAAAAGATTAATAGCCAAATTAACCAGCCTGGGAGTGGGTCCCAGGGTGGTAGCCTGGGTAAAACACTGGCTAGACAACAGGACACAGAAGGTAATTGTAAATGGAGTCCACTCTGAAGAAAGAGGGGTTACTAGTGGAGCACCGCAGGGTTCAGTGCTGGGTACAGTCCTTTTTAATGTCTTTATAAGTGACACTGGAGAGGGACTGGAAGGAAAAGTATGCCTCTTTGCAGATGACACAAAGATCTGCAACAGGGTTGATACACAAGGAGGTGTGGAAAGGATGAGAAGGGATTTGGCAAGGTAGGAGGAATGGTCAGACATATGGCAGCTAGGATTCAGTGCAAAGAGGTGCAAAATAATGCACCTGGGAAACAAGAACCCAGGGGAAGAATACACAATGGGGGGGAGGTAGTAACAACAACAAAAAATGAAAGGGACCTGGGGGGTAATCATATCAGATGACCTTAAGGTTAGCAAGCAATGTGAGAAGGCAGTAGGGAGGGCTGGGGGTATACTGGGATGCATATGGAGAGGCATCACCAGCAGAAAACAGGAAGTTGTTATCCCGCTATACAGACAGTTGGTGAGACCACATCTGGAGTACTGCGTCCAGTTCTGGAGACCCCATCTCCGCAAGGACATAGACAGGATGGAGGCGGTCCAGTGGAGGGCAACTAAAATGGTGCAGGGTCTGCAAGAGAAGCTGTACGAGGAGAGACTTAAGGAGCTTAATATGTATACCCTTGAGGAAAGAAGGGAAGGGGGGGACATGATAGAAACTTTTAAGTACCTCAGTGGAATCAACAAAGTCCAAAGGGTAGCATCTCTCAGAAAAAGAGATGTGCAAGAACAAGGGACACAATTTAAAGATGGAGGGGTGGTTCAGGGCAATGAGGAAGTATTTTTCACAGAGAGGTAGTGGATGCATGTAACAGCCTTCCTGAGGAGGTTGTGGGGTCTAAAACTGTGGGAGAATTCAAGAATGCATGGGACAGACATAAGGCAATTCTTGTGTGGGTAGGAAGAAATAGGCTGTTGGTTAACTAGGATCTGCAGCCTATCCTGTAGGTAGGGAAATAGGCAGACTAGATGGGCCAAGTGGTCCTTATCTGCCATCAAAGTCTATGTTTCTATGTTTCCAGGCGGCTGCTTTACATATCTCTAGCAAAGGAATATCCCTGGCAGCAGCCAGGGAAGCAGCTGTACCTCTAATCGAATGAGCCCTCAGGCCTGAGGGTGGTATTTTGCCTAGCTTCTAATAGCAGAATTGTATACAAGAGACAATCCACCTGGCAACAGTTCTCTTAGTTGCAGGTTTGCCCTTTCCCACTTCTCCATAAGTGAGAAACAACTGGAGGGAGTCAAACCTGTGTGCCTTAGTATGCTCAATGTAGTAACTAAGAGCTCTTTTAACATCCAAACTGCGTAATCTTCTCTCTCCTGAAGAAGAATGATCAGTGAAGAACACAGGGAGAGACATAGATTGGTTCAGATGAAAATCTGAAACCACCTTAGGTAAGAACCTCCTGTTAGTTCTAAGGACCACCTTATCTCTATGGAATTAGATAAAATCAGGTTTCACTGACAGTTTATAATTCACTGATATGTCTGGCAGAAGTAATAGCTATGAGGAACACAGTTTTCCAAATCAAGTACTTAAGCTCTGCTGAAGACAAAGTCTCAAAGGGGGGTTGCATAAGCTGAGCAATGCAAACATTAAGGTCCCAAGCAGGGGTAGGACCCCTAAAGGGGGGATTGGTATGAAGCAATCCCTTGAAAAATTTGCAGAAAACTGGGTGAAATGACAGTGAGGAAGGCTTCCCCTCTGACAAAAAAGCAGAAACAGCTGATAAGTGTACTTTGACAGTAGCTGGTCTGAGGACTAGGCCATTAAGATGAACCATACAATCCAGAACTGTAGACTATTCAGCAGTGTATGGGGATATATGCTTCTTGGAACACCAAATGTGGATTCTTTTCCATTTGGAGTTATAAGTTTTTCTGCTGGCAGGTTTTCGAGATGCTTTGAGAATGTCCAGAACCTCTTGAGACAGATGCAAGTCTGCATATTCTAACTCTTCAAGAGCCATGCCTTGAGATTGAGAGACCAAAGGTTGGGATACCAAATCCTCCCCTGAGAGGAGGTTAACAGGTTGTAAATCCTGGGAAGAGACAGGGAAAGATGGACTGTGAGAGACAACAGGGGGTACCAAGGCTGCCTGGCCCAGTCTGGAGCAATCAGGATCACTTTGCAGGGTTGTGACCTTATCTTGACCAAGACCTTGAACAGTAGAGGGAAAGGAGGGAAGGCATATAGAAATTTCCCCTCCCAGTTCAGAATCAGAGCATCCAGAGGGACTGAGCCCAAGACTGGGGGTCTGCAACAAAACAGGAAGTTGGTGACTGTCTGGGGCTGCAAAGAGATCTATCTCTGGAGTACCCCACCTTGAAAAAATCACTTAACACCAGAGGGTCCAGAGACCATTCATGATGGTCCTGGGAAATCCTGCTGAATGCATCTGCTAGCACACTGGCTTTTCCTGGAAGGTGAACTATCATCAAAGAGGTCTGTAGAGAATAAGCCAGGGACCACAATTTCATGGCTTCCTTGCACAAGGCCATGGACCGAGTGCCTCCCTGCTTTTTGATGTACCAGATGGTGGTGGTGTTGTCTGTCCTGACCTGAACCACCTTGTTCTGCACTGACTGGGAGAAAGCCTGCAGGACCAGAAAGACCACCCTGATTTCCAAGAGGTTGATATGTAGAAGGGATTCCTGAGGGGACCACAGTCCCTAGACCGTGAGAGCCCCCAGATGGGCTCCTCACCCCAGTAGAGAAGCATCCGTGGTTAGGACCACAGTATGAAACTGGGTGACGAATGGGACTCCTTGCCTGAGGTTGTCCCGATCCTGCCATTATTGGAGAGCCTGGATCAGGATCTGAGTCACTGGAATTAATTTGGTTAGAGGATCTTTCCTTTGAGACCAAAAAGCTCTCAGATGAAACAATGTCCCTCATCTGAAATCTGGCCCCTTGGGCCACTGCTGTAGAAGCTGCCATGTGGCCCAGAAGCTGAAGGAAGTGCCTTGCTGGCCGAGAAACCAGAAGGTGGAAGGAAGAAGCCAGCTCCATAATAGCCCGTGCCCTTTCCAGGGGAAGAAAGGCTCATGCCTTGACAGTATCCATCTCTGCCCCTATGAAGGTGAGAAGCTGTACAGGCTCGAGCACTGACTTATTTTTTTTTTTTTATTTTATTGTAGAGTATCAGTTTTACAACCTTTGAGTCACAGACTCGTTTACAAAGGTACCTCGTCAATAAGGGGGGACAATAAAGTGAGGTTTAGGACAATGGAATGACGAAACAGGGTTAGATACATAAAAAGTAAAATATACACTTGGAGAGCAGACAGCTAGGCTGCGCTGGATTAAACTTTGGGAGGTACTAAACATAGGTAAAGCAACAGAGATTCAAATCGACAGCAAGTCACAGGTTAAGTAGGTAAGTAACATTGGCGAAACAATAATAGTTACAGTATTCATAAGTAAGCCTGTCAGGCTAATATGTAGGTATAAAACGACCGGTGGGCGGGGTTTGAAAGGGATAGCAGGGACCAGCATAGGGCAGGAAGGACAGGCAAGAGGCAGCTACAGGCATTTACAACAACGGCTGTCAATAATATGCTGGCGAAGGACAATTTTAGGCGGCCAATACAGGGACCTTGGAGATAGTTTCGGGAAGGAGTTGAAACAGGACGGGCTTGGTGATGAAGGATCTTTGGCAGCGAGAGGTCCTTGCTCTGGGAACTATGAAAGTGGCCATGGCGGCATACCTGGTTGGCAGTGACCTAGCAGCACGCTGCAAAGGTCCAGAGACCCCAGGAGGGCAGAGTCCTGACAAGGATTTTTGGCCAGTAGGCAGGTTTGATAATTCAGTCTTTCCTCAAGAGTGAGTATTTTAGCGACAGAGTATAGTAAACAGGTGTGGGTTCTGCTGTGGCACCGTAAGGAGCCTACATGCTCTATTAATAGAGGTCTGAACTTTGGATAAGGCAGAGGCATCAGCAGCATAGACAGGGAGCCCATAGTCAGCCAGCGATAAAACCGATGAGGTGATGGCTAGTTTAAAGGCCGGTTCAGGGAGACAGTCTTTATGCGATAGAGGAGACCGATCCTGGAGTTTATAGCAGATGACAGTCGTTGAGGTGGGCATGGAAAAGTAAGGCGGAGTCAAGGTGATGCCCAGGTACTTATAGGATGCAACCTGCTCCAGGAGGAGGGGCTTGCTGGTGGTGATGTGGAGGGAAGTTTCTGGCATTGTTTTGCGATGGGAAAGAGCATGGACTTTGTTTTCTTTAGGTTCAGGACTAGGCGTGATTATCGAACCACTTTTCGGTTTGGAGGAAGCGCTTTGCAGCATGCTTTGTAGTGAGTGGGTCAGGGTGTGATGCAAGGATAACGGCGTCATCTGCATAGAGTAATATTTTACTGGAGCAGGAGCTGGGGAAGGTGTTTAGGAATAGGCTGAAAAGGGTTGGGCCAAGGATGGAGCCTTGGGGGACACCCGAGAGTACTGGAAGATAGGAGGAGAGGGTCCCATTTAGTTTGACTCTTTGGGACCTGTTGTGTAGGTAGCTTCCAAACCACTTCAGGGGCCCGGTTGCGAGACCTAGTGTGCTGAGGGAGTTAAGTAGTAGGGGTGGCACACCGTGTCGAAGGCCTTGGACAGGTCTATGAAGACCCCTGCAAGATGACCTTTGTCAAGTGCTGAGTGAATGTGGTGGGAGAATTCCAGAAGGCAGTGGTTGTGCTATGACCAGGGCGAAAACCGTGTTGCTCGGACACAGAAGGTTGTGAGTTAGTAAGGTATTCTGAGAGCTGAGTGTTTACTATTTTTCGAGGGCTTTGGATGGGGAAGGATGGAGATGGGCCTGTAGTTGTTAGGGCAGAGTGCGGTCCCGACTTGTGGATGGGGTTACTTCTGCATGCTTCAGGCCTTAGGGAATTGGCCGAGGCATAGGGATTTGTTAATGATAAGCGCCATTGGGTGAGCATGACATCCAGCATGAGGCGAAGAATCCTGGAGTCGAGGGGTCATTGGTAGGTTCTGAGATGCGAGGGCCTTTATTAAGAAAGGTTTGGCATGGGGGTGAGATCTACTCGGAAGTGGAATAGCGGCCTGGAAAGGGGTACGGGAGGGTTTGTCAACTGGATCAGAAAATGGGCTGGGAGGATGGCACTTAAGTCAGCGAAAGTTTGATTGAGGCAGTTAGCAATACGGGTGGGGTCAGTCGAGACAGTCCCATTTATGTCAATCTGGGATGGAGGGGGGAGGTCTTACCATTTAAATCTTTAATGTTGTCCCACAAAGCTCTGGACGAGCCCCAGGTGGATGTCAACGTGGCCTGGTAAAATTTGGCTTTAGCCTGCTTGATTGTCCAGGAGCATTGATTGCGGGCTGCCCGGTAGGCTTGCCTGTCAGCAACCCTGCCGGAGTCATTAGCTAAGTGCCAGAGGTTATCTCTCTTTTTTAGTTGTTGGATCAGCACTGGAGTGATCCATGCAGCAGTCTGTTTTTTTATCCTGTGAGTGTTTAGGGGTGCATACATGTCACAGGCGTGGTTGAAAGCCGTGGAGAGATAGGAAAGGGCAGAATTTACGTCAGGAGCGCTGGCTAGAGGGGACCAGTCAATTTGGGCGAGGTGACGTTTGAGGTTGTTGAGACCTCCGGGGAGAAACCGGCGGCCAGGGGTCCTGCAGAAACCAGGGCTGAGGGTGGGGGAGGACCAGAAACAGATGACTGGGGAGTGGTCACTGAGTGTGTCCGCAAGGACATCAACGGAGATGACTTTATGAGGTCTATTAGAGAGGATGACGTCCAAGAGGGAGCTTGTTCCTGTTACTTTGTTTAGTCTAGTGGGCTGAGTGACCAGTTGGGACAGGTCAAGGGCTGCAAGGTCATTTTCAGATTATCTGATGAGGAGCAGAGCCAATTTGAATTTAAGTCGCCCATAATTAGCTGTTCAGCTTTAGGGTAAGGTAGCCAGGTATTCAAGAGAGAGGAGGCTGGGGGTCTTTGCTTGACCCGGGGAGATAATGCTGTAGTTGGGTAGAGTGGACCACGACCAGGGTAGTGGTGATTTTTAGGAAATGGCTTGCGCCCATGGTTAAGCTCAGGGGTGGGGAGGGCAAGCCCGAGGATTGAGTTTCGCAAGTAGATAGCGCACCCTCCTCCACGCCGACCCCTCCTATCGGCCCTGAAAATTATAAAGCCAGGGAAGGAGATGGCAGAGTCAGGTGTGGGGGAGGAGAGCCAGGTTTCGGCAAGCAAGAGAATATCCGGGGAGTGTTGGGTGACCCAACATTGGAGGGCTGCAATTTTCTTGGGAGACTGCATATGTTGATGAAGGCGTCAAAGCCTTGCCAACAGTGGGCAGGGGCGAGGCAGGGTGACAGGCCCAGGGTTTGGGTTCACATTGCCGGAGGCAGGAGCAGCAGGAGAATTAGGCGCCTTGTGTGGGATTTACAGCTGGCGGAGGGGTTTGAAAGACGCCGATGGGACCCCACCAAGGAGGAGGAGCAGGGGATAGGGAGGAGAGAACAGCTGAGGGCACTAGCAGGGGTGTCCACTCATGAGTGGAAACACAATATTGTGCGTGGCACAACAGTGGTTGGTGGGGGGTGGTGGTAATCCAGAGCACGGAGGATTGGGGAATGGGTTGAGGGATTGGTGAGTGGTGGTCCATGGGGGCTGGGGTTCAGGGTGGGGGCAGTATGTTTTGGTTGGGGGCGGGTTGATGGGGTGTATAGATGGGCAGAGAGAGAGCATAGGGTGCTGTAGCAGGAGGAGGGCCAGCAAAGAAAAAAACATGCTTGAGTAAGACATTTCCCAGTAAAAAGCAAGGAATGATGGCAGGCTCCCTCTTGGGGAGATTGAGAAGAAATCCTAGGGAAGTGAGCACTTGCTGGGTCACTTGCAGGTCTGACTTGACTTGTTCTGGAGACTGACCCACAATAAGCCAGTCATCCAGGTATGGGAATATAGAAATATTCTTCCTTTTTAAAATGGCCACTACTACTGCTAGGCATTTTGTGAATACCCTTGGAGCTGATGTTAGGCCAAAGGGCATTGCTTTGAACTGATAAAGGCCTGAAGGTAATTTGAACCTGAGGTACTTTCTGTGGGAGCACCTGACTGGAATTTGAAAGTAGGCATCTTTTAGGTCCAGGGAGGCTAGCTAGTCCCCTGGCCTTAGAGAGGGAAAAATTATTCCCAGAGTCAGCATTCTGAATTTTGGTTTTAAAAGATGTTTGTTCCGGTATCTTAAGTATAGGATGGGTTGCCACTCCCCTGTCTTTTTTGGGGTAAGGAAGTACCTGGAGTACCAACTTTTGCCCCTGTGTAATGTAGGAACTCACTCTATGGCCCTTAAGGCTAGCAGAGATGAAACCTCTGCTTCTATGGCAATGGTTTTGGAGATGCTTGCAGGCGGAAAGGATCTGGCTATCAGCTCTGGAAATTTTTTGAAGTTGAGAACCAGTCCCCGGCTTACTACCTCCAGGAACCACTTGTCTGAGGTAAGACATCCAGTCCTGGATGAAGTAAGCCAGCCTGCCTCCTACAGGAATGGGGGAGTTGACCCGGGCTGGCACATCAGGGTATCTGCTTGGCAGGAGCCTTAGGCTAAGGGGTGGATGCAGCCCTGCTCATCCCCCTTCTTCCTCTCCTTCTGAAGAACCCCCTCTGAGAAAAGGGAGAAGAGGCCTGTACTTGGTAGAAAGGCCTTTGAAAAGGCCTGCCCCTGCCCCTAGCTTGCTGCCTTTGAGGAGTTGCCTGCCTTTCCTTGGTCTGTGCACTCCTGTAGGTGGTCCTACACACGTCCATTTTTTTCATGTCATTCTCTGTCTGTTCCCTAAACAGAGAATTACCCAGTACAGGGAAATCCATGGCCTTAGCCTGGGTGTCCTGTGAGAGGCTAGTACATCTGAGCCAAACCATTCTCCGAACAGCCACAGATGTAGCCATGACTCTTGACGATACACCATTAGAGTCCACAGCAGCATAAAACTGTACCTTAGATGTCTCAATCCCATCAGCAGCTGCCTCCTCCAGCTCACTGGCAAGCTGGGTGGGGGGGAGGCCTGCTTAGCCAGTACCAGTACAGTGTCCCACCTGGACTTCTGGTACCTGGCTGCATAGGCCATATAATTTGCCTGCCTGAGTCCCAGAGTGGATGCCATGTACTGTTTCTTTGCCATGGCATCCAGCTTCCTAGAGTCTTTATCTGGGGGGTGTGAAGCTAAGGGTATATTAGCTTTACCACAGGCTGCAGCCTGCACAACTGCAACATGGCTGCATTGCTGATACAAATATTCTGTACCTGAGCCTGATAAGGTGTACCTCTTGTCCATCCTTCAGTCAACAGGAGGTACAGAATTTGGAGTCTTTAGCAGTTTTTGTGTCTGTTTCCCAAAGGACTTATGAAGATGGAATAGACAGTCTCTTGGACTTTGGGATGTCAATCATCTCCACATAATCAGGCTCCTCTTGTTCCTCTACAGCTTCTTCCACAGGGAGCTGGAGGGTTTCTGCCACTTTCCTGTAAAACATGTAGTAGGAAGGGGACTCAGAATGCCTAGGAGGGGAAACGCCAGAAGGCCTGTCTGGGGAGATGTCCAGTTCAATGGGCTCATCCAAACCTTCCATACCATCGTCGTCATCATCATCATCACCACCTTCATAATCTTCGTCTCCCTCCAAATCCAGTTCATAAAAGTCTTCGGGGCATAATCCTGAACCGGAGGAACCGACCGAACCGAGAGCCTGCCCAAAGGCGCCGGTTCAGACGGAACCGGATGAAGCGATTCCACAGTCTTAATTGCTCTGGCAATCTCCTCGGTGATCAGAACATGGGTCTCTGGATCCAAACCGGACAATTTTTCTTTTCATTTTCCTTTTGTAGGAACCAGTCCCTCAGGATCGGCTTTCCTCTTGCCTGAAGGAGTATTAACCTGGTCAGAGGGCACTCCCTCTGGTTCGGTCGGAATCGAACCGGGCTGGCTATCTGGGTCAGTGGACTTCTTGGCCTCCTAATCCCTAAGCCTACCTAATCTTTTTTCCAGGGTAGACTTAGGGAAATTTTTACAAATTTTACAGTCTGAATCGAGGTGGTCAAACCCCAGACGATAAACACAGGTGGTGTGGGGATCGACCTTAGCAAAGACCTCCCCCCACACACTGCAGTGTTGAAACCCAGTGGGTCTGCTTTTTCGTTTGGGTTTCTCAGATGTAGCCATCCTACCCAACAAACTTACCCTTTTTATTGCAAACAACCAGGCAAGGCTCCTTTATCGCTTTCTAACCGTGTCACGGGTATTGGGAAAAAAATGCCCAAAATGTTGTTTTTTTTTTTTAAACCGATAAGGACAGGTAACCACACTCTAAAGTTAAAGAAAGTAAGAAACACAAACCCACTAGATGACCGGTTCAGCCAAACGGGTCGGAAAACAGCTTTTACAATTTCCACAAGTTTTTACTACGGATAGTTCACTACCTAATACTTATTATACCACAGACAGCGATCTGAACCAAAAACTTGCAAATTAATCAGTAAAACCGACGACTTTAACCAATTGTTGAATCGCGAGCAGAGGAGAACTCTCCGGAGCGACTGTTCAGTTAGGTAGAGTAAAGAATCTGACGGTTGCACTTCAAAGTGCTGCAGACAGAGGTTTGGACCGAGCTCGAGCTCAACGTTCTATACTCTGCATAGAATTTAACCCTCTACTCTCTGGGGCAGTTCAAGTGCTGGGGCTAACTGCAATAGTCAGAATACAGCAAGACTTCATGTTGCTTGAAATGTGGGCTACTCACCTGTAACTGTAGTTCTAATGGGCTACCCACCCGTAACTGTAGTTCCACTAGTACAGTTCACATGCCTATTCTGGCAGTCTTCTCAGAAACGGCTGAGTCATCGGAAGTCTTCAAACTAAGCTCCTCCCACCACCCAGGTGGTATATCCACAGGCTCTGTCCCACAATGTCAGATCTTTTACGCTGCAAGCAGGGATCCAGGTGCCACACGCCAAGGGAAGTCAAGTGAGTTGCATGGATGTGAAAGGTATACCACTAGTAGAAATATGGTTACAGGTGAGTAACCCACACTTCTGACAACATGGATACTGTTCACTATACACACTTGCAGACTCCAAGCAGCCCTCCAGAAGGAGGGGGCAAGGGGAACCCCTTATTTGGTGAACATAGACTGAAGGACTGAGGACTTAAAAGCGGCATCCCAATGACTCATGATGTTGATGCTGTAAGGGGAGATGAAGGTGTGCACTTTACTCTAGGTTGCAGCCCTGCATATTTCTTCATTAGGGATGTCCCTGGAAGCGGCCACCGAGGCATCAGTATGTCCAGTGGAATGAGTCTTAAGACCCTTGTGTGACTCCCTTTCAGCTAACATATAGCAGAGTTCAATGCAGGATGTAATTCACCTGACAACAGTCCACTTTGCTGCCGGTCTGCCAGGCACAGCTTCAGTGGGAGTTACAAACAGCTGGCAAGCTTCACCCCGAACTCCAACCATACACACTGTATAATATGAGAGTGCCCGCTGCAGGTGCAGTATATAGGACCTGTGGCTGGTCTTTGAGGTCATGCTGGTAAAGTACACTGGAAGGTTGATCACCTGGATAAGGTGAAACTCCAATACAACCTTCAGAAGGAACTTTGGGTGAGGCAAAGGATGATTTACAGCCCTCCAGAAGGAGGGGGCAAGGGTGCCCCCCATTTGGTGAACATAGACTGAAGGACTGAGGACTTAAAAGCAGCATCCCAATGACTCATGATGTTGATGCTGTAAGGGGAGATGAAGGTGTGCACTTTACTCTAGGTTGCAGCCCTGCATATTTCTTCATTAGGGATGTCCCTGGAAGCGGCCACCGAGGCATCAGTAAGCGGTTTAAAGTTGAATCCGGGAAAGACTGAGGTTATGGTTGGGGGTTTGGGGGTGGGGTCCCCCTCCGGAATTATTCTGGGGGACCAGATCCCCATTTCTGGATGGATGCGTAACCTGGGTGTAGAGCTTGACACAGAGTTGACCCTTCGTTATCTGGTGTCTGCTGTTGTCAAGACCACATTTTTCCATCTTAGAAATATCTCCAGGATTAGGCATCTGGTTCCTCCTGGTGATTTGCCGGTTTTGGTCCATGCCTTTGTGACATCTCGCTTGGATTACTGTAACTCTCTGTACTTAGGGCTTGCTGGGGTTGATATCCTCCGCTTGCAGCTAGTGCAGAATGCAGCAGCACGTCTGTTGACTGGGGTTTCAAGAAGATCACATATTACTCCAGTATTGCGCTCTCTGCACTGGCTGCCTATACAGTGGCAGATCACCTTTAAAGTGGGTCTTTTGACCTACAAAGCCCTACATGGGTACGGTCCTGACTACTTGAAAGAGCTTTTGTTGCCCTACACCCCTGTGAGACAGCTTCGCTCGACTGACGAGGGGTTGCTGGAGATTCCGAGGGTTAATTTGAAGTCTCGAGCCTGTACTTTGTCTCGTGGCTCCATCCCTCTGGAATTCTCTACCCCGCCCGCTCCGAGAGGGTACAACAGTGGATACTTTTAAAAGGGCTTTAAAGTCCTTTTTATGGAATAAGGCTTTTCCATCTATATTGTAACTGATTTTATTCGTTCAAACTTTTGTGTTGTTTTATTGTATTTTGATGCTTGGTTTTATGAATTTTTGTACAGCGCCTTGGAAAACTGAAAGGTGCTTAATTAAATACATTTATTATTATTATTATTATTATGACCCTGTGGAAAACCAGGTAAGGAGACTTTACCAAGAGCACCTGGCGCTTACTAATCATTCTGGCTGACATAATGGCTACCAAGAAAGAAGTCTTTCATGACAGCTGTGACATATCACACCTGTGCACTGGCTCAAACGGCTTGCCCATGAGTACTGCTAACACCAGCAGTAAATCCCATGGAGGCGGAGGTTCGTACACCAGAGGGAAAGAACAGTTATGTACTTATCATAACAATATATTTTTGAAAGACTCTCTTTCTTCAGGCCACACCTATGGAACTTATAGCTGCCAAGCACTAGGACCACAGGGAAACTATTTACAGTCAACCAGGGGCCACCCATGATGACACTAGACATCAGCTGCCATTTAGATGTGGGCGGCTCCTTCTCTTAGTTCCGTGATGGAGATCATGCTAGAAGGACCTCCCCGCAAGGGAACTGGGAGATAACCTATGATTCTGCTAACCAGGCAAGACAGAGAGCAACAGGTAGAAGATCATGGAAAAAAGATATCCTATACAGAGTCTTAGAACTCCACAGGGGAAGGAGGGTGGGAAGGTATGGCCTGATGAAAGAGATTCTCTCAAAGATCTACTGTTACCGTAATTACATAACTGTTCTGTCTTTGAAGAGATCTCTTTTATCAGGCCATATCTATGGAATGAGTACCAAGCAGTACTTATTGTGAACAGTCTGAGTGGCTAAAAAAGGAGGCCTTGAAACACAGCTAGGCCAAAGCTAGCCCTTTTTCTAGAGGCAATGCCCAGACTGTAGATTTAATGAAGGTGTGGACAGTACTCCAGGAGGCAGCTGAACAGATCTCTGCAGCAGACACATGTTCGAAACAGGCAACAGAGGGGACCATGCCTCTTGTGGAATGAGCACGAACTTTCCCAGGAAGTTTCTTACCACACTTCCTGACCAAAAATGAAGCCCTATACATAACCCCTTGGCTTATATGTGGGTCATTCAGTATAGAAGTGGTAAAAGTGGTTGTTCAATTTCAGCAAACTGGTATAGTAACACGATGACACGGTAACCTATAAAAGTCATTTCTCCAGCATGTTTAAGCACTCGCAAGCACTCGGAAAGATAAATATAAAGAGAAAGCATTAAGCACATGATGCTGCATTTAAATTACGAGTCATTGAACATGCTGATGCCACCAACAGCTGTGCCACAGCATGGTACTCTGGCATCAATAAGAAGCAGGTTAGAGAATGGAAGAAACAGATAGAGACGCTAAACGGACTCCCCAAGTCTAAAAAAGCCTGCCGTGGTGAACGTCCTGCATCCCAGCAACTTGAGGTTAACCTAAATGACTGGGTATTGGAATGTAGACAAAGCGGGTTCATTCTAACTTGCATATCAATTCGGATGCAGGCTCTTAAAATGGCCAAGCAGGAAAAATATCGAAGTCCAGGTATGGACACTTTTCTTGCTTCTGCTGGGTGGTGCTCTTGCTTTATGGAGATGAACAACCTGACACTCCGCCAGAGAACCAAGATTGCCCAGAAACTGCCCCCTGACCTAAAATCTAAGGTTGCAAGCTTTCAGTAGTTTACAATAAAAATGCGAAAACAGCACAGTTATGAACTGTCCCAAATCGGAAATATGGATGAGACCCCAATGACTTTCGATTTTCCATGCAACTATACAATGAATCCCTCTGGCAGGAAAACTGTGCTCATTAAAACAACATGACACGAGAAAACCCACTTCACTGTTGTTCTGTCTTACTTGGCAGATGAGACTAAACTGAAGCCTATGATTGTGTTCAAAAGGAAAACACTCCCCAAATCTGTTGCCCCCCCTCCCAAGGAGTGCTTGTATTTGCCCAGCCTAAAGGCTGGATGGATGAAGAATTGGTCAGTGTGTGGCTGCAGAGAGTGTAGGGCAGTAGACTGGGTGCTCTACATTGCAAGCGGTCAGGTCACTCCTTGTTTGGGATATGTTTCGCACACACCTGACGGATTCAGTAAAAGAAACTGCAAAAAAAAAGGGGGAACTGACCTGTGCGTGATTCCAGGGGGGCTAACATCAATGCTTCAGTCACTACACATATGTCTGAATAAGCCATTCGAAGATCGGCTCCACAAGCTTTGGTGTGACTGGATGGTATCAGGTGCAGGCACACTAACCAAAGGTGGAAATCTGAAGTGACCTGACATTGTATTGGTGTGTGAATGGGTCGAGCAAGCTTGGGATACAATCCTTGAGGAGATGGCTGCTAAATCATTCCTCAAGTGTGGCATTAGCAACAGTCTGGATGGGACACAGAAGGATGCTCTGTTCGAAGAGAGTGATGAACTTGGACAAGAGATCGAGGAGGATGACAACCCGTACGCTGATGTTCTGACCGAGGAGTTCATGGCAGAGAATGAAGCGGTGCTGGGTTTTTCGGATGTGGAGGAGGATAGCAAGGAACAGTAAAACTAAAACTAGGACTGCAAGTACCCTGAACACTGACATTATGACTGTAGTAATATTTTATTAATGCTGTTGTGATGATCACTGTGGTGACTGGCTATGAATTGAGTGTGCACATTTTTTACACATTTTGGTAAATACAGATTTATGTATGGCTTATATGTGGGTCAGTATTGTTTGTAAAAATCAGCTGAATGAACTGGGCTATTATACCCAGTATATACGGTCAACGAAAAATAATGCTTTCCATGAAAGAAAGCATAAGTCACAAGTCACGGCTGGCTCAAAAACAGCTTTTCCAAAACAAAATTCAGGTCCTAAGCTGGGACTGTATTGTGTATAGGAGTCTTCAGGTGTAAAATACCTCTCAAGAACATAGGGCTACCTCCAGCTGAGCAGCCATGTGACCCTCAAAAGACACATGGAAAGCTAAAATGGCAGCCAAGTACACTCTGATACAGGAAAACTGCAAGCTGGCATCTGACAAGCACAGCAGTTACTCTAGAACCTGATTAACTGGACAGGTAAATGGATCTAAGTTTATTTATTTATTGAAATCTTGGAAGACACCTGTGAGCAGATGCTCGTTGAGAGGTTCCACATCAATACATCAGCGCAACAAGTCACAATAATGAGGACAAATGACAGCTATTATACATACAGAGTACAGTGTACAAAAGTACACAGAGGGCATAAACCAACAATTCACAAGGTGTGCTGAGCTGTTGTACAAAGTATGCCTGCATCCAGGGGAAACAGACAGACAGAGGAGGGGGATAGGGTAAGGGAGGGGCAGTTCAGGGAAAGGCTGGCGGTGGGAGCTGGGGTTAGGAAAGGGCATAGGTAATGAAGTGACCCAGGGGGTGGAGTGGGGGGGGGGGGTGGTTGGCAAAGTGCTGTGGTATGACTACCTTGGCAGGATAGGAATTAGAAGTGCTCGGGGTAGTCTACTGCTGTGTGCGGGCACATACAGGTATTACTATCAGTGAGATGCTCACGCAGCCTGCGTTTAAAGGAACCAAGTGTAGTGGTGCCGAAGATGTCAGAAGGTAGTCCATTTGTGGTAGTCCATTTGTCCAGAGAGGGGCCCGATGAGCAAAGGAATGCTGAGCCATAGTTGTGTGACACCTGAGCACAAGGAAGATTTGGGCGGTCGAGCTCCTTGTGTATCTGGCATTTATTGGAGAAGACAGAAGGCTCTGTACTCCTGGGGGAAATAGGTGTAGGGTGACCTTTTTTGCAAGGAGGCAAGTTTGATAACAGATGCTGTCACTCAGTTGGAGCCAGCCAGTTCCAGCATAAAGCTCACAGGTGTGGGTGAGCTTTGGCATTAGTGAGCAGATGGCAGGCTTTGTTTAGAGCTATTGAGAGGCGTTGAAGCGCTGAGTCAGCTGCAGAGCCATAAACAGCTAGACCATAGTCAATGAGGGTTATGAGTGAGCTGTTGACTGCCAGGTTCAGTACTTCAAAGGTTAGACTGTGCCTGTGTCTGTAGAGGATATTGATCCTGGTGCTGAAGGCTTTAGCAGTGTTATCGATATGCTGTGTGAAAGATAGAGCGGAGTCCAATGTGATTCCCCAGGTATTTGAATTGAGGGACTAGCTCCAGGGTGTTACCAGTGTCGCTCTGAATTGCCGGGGGTAGCCTTTTAGCTTGTTTTGGGCAGAGGAGTAGAGCATAGTCTTGTCTTTTATAGTTCATGACCAATTTTTGTTCTTTAAACCATTTTTTGGCAGTTGCAAAGCCACTTTCAAGAAGTACAGGGTTGGGGTCGCTTGTAAAGATCACTGCATCATTTGCGTAGAGGTGCATGTGGCATTGGCAGGATGCTGGGAGGTTGTTTAGGAAGACGCTGAAAAGTAATGGTCAGAGTATGGATCCTTGCAGTACACCCAGTCTGAAGGGTCTACTTTCAGATAGGATGTCCCCGATCCTGACTTGCTGGGAGTACAGACTCTGATAACTACTAAACCAGATTACGGTTTCTGAGGCTAGATCGATGTCTGAGAGCTGCTTGAGGAGGAGGACATGATGGACCATATCAAATGCCTTTGATAGGTCAATGAAGGCCACCCCTGCAATGTGCCCTTTGTCAAAAGAGCTATGTGTGAATCCGGTAAATTCAAGTAGAGCCGTGATGGTGCTGTGGCTGACTCGGAACCCATGTTGCTCTGGGCATAGAAGCCGATACTGATTGAAATGCTCCACCATCTGGTTGGCCACAATCCGCTCAAGGGACTTGGAGAGCGGGAGGAGTACAGTGATCGGCCTGTAGTTATGAGGGGACCTGTCCCCACTTTTGTGTACGGGGTGACTGTGGCAGACATCCAGATTTGTGGAAATATGGATTGGCAAAGGGATAGATTAATTATCTTTGTAAGGGGTCCAAGTACTTCATCCAGTGCTAGCTGAACAAATTTGAGGTCCAGGGAGTCCCCACTGTCTCTTGACTTGCCGAGAGCCTTTTCAAAGTATTTTCTTGCATCTGCTTCGGGAGCCAGCTTGAAGTGGAAGAGCAGCCGGTTAGGTAGTGCAGGTTTCTTCGCAGTGTCCTTAGGGGTGGGGGTATTGAAAAAGTCCACTGGGAGCACACTACTGAGGTCCGAACATGCAAGATTCAGCAAGTTGGCAATGAGCAGTGGGGCCAGGGTAGGGACGCCCTCAACACTGTGCATAGCTGGAGCAGGTGTTAGCAAGGGCTTCTTCGTAGATTTTGCTTTTTGCATCTCAGACTGCAGTTGTACACCCATTGCGGTCTTTTTTATAATGTTGGATGTTTGCTGCTGTGCCTTGCACTCATGCCTTTAAACAGAGTTGGTCTCTTGAGGCTAGTTGAGCCAGAAATTCGGGGTAATCCAGGGATTAAACGGTCCTTGGGCTTTTCTTGTTTTGATCGAAGTGTGTTGTCACAGGCAGCACTGAATTTTGATATAAAGAGGTCAAGTGCAGTGTCCACATCTGCGGTTCTGTACAGATCTGACCAGCTGAGTTATTTTAGGTCAGCCTTTAGCTGAAGGAGGTGGCATTTTAGGAGCAGTCGATTTTTTATGATTCTGGTTGGAAGTTTGCAGTAGTTATTCCAGAGGCATTTAACTAGGGAGTGGTCACTCAAGAGTCGGGGAGCACGGTGAGTTCGGAGATGTGAGAAGGGTGGTTTGTGAGTACCCAGTTCAGAAGTGTGCCGGTGCTAGTCTTATAGCTAGTTCATGTCAGAGTGTCCACCAGTTGGAAGAAATGGATTGTGACAATGGTATCTTTGATAGCGGTAGAAGCAGGTGAGAGCCAATTGATATTGAAGTCTCCCAGCAGCATGGCTTCAGTGTTTAGGCTCAATGTGTGCATTTATCTGAAAATGTTTCACCAGGAAAGACAACATGAGCTGTAAACAGCTCGTTACCAGAAGTGTCCTGGGGGAAGGAGTCACATAAGTGGGGGAGCAAAAAAAAAAAAAATCAAAAGACAAGCAATATAAAACAGCACATAGCACACAAACATTACATTATTAGTTTGGACAAAGAACTAAACCACAATATTTTTAAGACAAAAAAAAATAGGGTTACAATACCATAGGCACAAGACTGTAATAGCTAAAAAGGAAGGTGTAGATTCTAATGGAGTATATCTCAAAGTGCTAGATAAGGCTGGCAGAGTGCAGGTGTATCAAGTACTAAGTAGACAGGTAGGATGGGAGCATGAAACAGGGGGAGTGGGAAGGGAGAGGAATGAGAGTGCAAGGGAAGAGAAGTGTGAAACAGAGGGAGTGGGAGGAGGCATTGAAAACCAGGGAGTTGCATCCCCTCAGGATGTTGAGAACCCTGTAAGGGGGTATGAAGCGGACCTGGACAGGAAGGGCAGTGGTGGGTGGAGGAGGCATGGTAAGTCGGGGGGGTACATCCCTTTAGGATGCTGAGAACCCTGCAAGGGGGTATGAACCCATAAAGGCAGGAGGTGAGACAGAGGGGAAGGGAGCAGAGAGGGCAAGGCAAGTCAGGTGGTTACATCCCTCCAGGATGCAGAAAACCCTGCAGGGGGGTATGGACCCGGGCATGAAGGAAGTGAGAGGGGAGGGAGGGAGAGGGCAGGGAAAGAGGAGCAGGGGGAGAAGGCAAGGTAAGGGGGGTTACACCCTTCAGGATGCTAAGAACCCTGCAAGGAGGTATGAGCCCCAGGAAGGAAGCATGAGTGGGGGGGGGGGTTACACCCCTTCAGGATGTTGAGAACCCTGCAAGAAGACATGAGCCCAGACAGGAAGGAGGTGAGCGAGGGGGGGGGAGGAAGGGAAAGAGGAAGGAAAGGGTTCCTATGTGTTGATATAGTCCAACAGATTGCCAATACTGAGCATGGTCTGTTTAGCCGGAATGTAAACAGTTAGGAGGGTGAGCACTCTATTGTGTGCACCTAGCAGCAGTTCAATGGCAGGACCTGTAGGTTGCCACAGCAACATGGCAGTGGTATTAGGTATCCCTGGCATATATCTTTGGTGTAGCTGACACAACCTCAACCTTTTTTCGAGTGACAGGCCTGTTTGTACAAGGTGCAGCCAGGCAGAGAAATGGCAGTGTTTGGAATTTTTGGAGATAGCCATGTTTCCACGAAAGATAACGCATCTGGGTTATGTTGAGAGACCCAGACCTTGAGCCTGTCCATTTCTGGGAGGAGGCTACAAATATTTAAAGATGCAAACACAATACCTGAGGTTTTAAGTGGTCTAGCACTGAGGTGGGGTGGAGGGCCAGGGTTGGGGATACATGTTGCCAGCAGTAGTCTGAGGAGCTGCTCCTGAATAAGCTTTTTATGTAGTTGCCGTTGTCGTTTACTAGGCACCTGGATTTTCATGTTGTTAATGCGGATTTCTATATCACTGATTAGTGTCATAAGTTAAGTTCCACTTTCCCGCAGTCTTGGAAGGACACAGCCTGAGGGAGCCAGTGTCATCAAGGAAGGAAGAGGTCACTGGACCATACACATTTAATGCTACTGCTTCAAAGATAGTCAGTGAGGGTATGGAGGGGCCATTGCAGCTGCCCAAGTAGACAATAATGGTCAAAACAATGAGGCCTTGAAGGGTTAGCGAAACAGTTGGAGCCCTTGTAGGAACAGCAAGAGTCTGCAACTTCGCCATCACGGTAGGTGGCAGGCAGTGCTTTCTTTGCTCAGCTAGAAACCTGTTCAGTACTGGGGAGTTTGGCTGGGAACTGTGTACAGGGCAAGGCGGTGGCCGAGGCTGGCAGTGATCGCGCTACGGAAGCGTTCTGTTAGTCCAGCCGAGGACTCGGGCAGGAAAATCCAGAAAAGGGGGGGAGCCAACCAAGGCTTCCCCTACCGGAGCTTGCAGAAGAGCGTGATGCTGCTTTTGGCTGACAAGCCCAAGCAGCCTGGATAAAACTGGGAGGGAAGGAGAAGAAGATCTTAAGTATGGTTGGATGGGGTTAAGCAGTGGGGTAGGGGCTGGTGGCAGATAGCCAGTGGGGTCCCAGATCAATGGAGAGATTAAGCTGAGAGGTGCAGGAGGGGGAAGTCAAAGGTGGGGGGAGAAGTAGGGAAAGCTAGTACAAGAGGACAGAATCTAAAGTAGGGAGGAGGTGAGAAAGGGGCTGGGTTTGGATCAGCACCACTTCCTCCCTGGCTGAGGTTAGCTAGTCAGAGACAGGGTAGAGTGAGGCTAGTGTCTGGAGAGTCCAGGAGAGAAAAGATTAGAGGGTAACAAAACAGTTCAGTTGCAGGGGAAATCTAACCAGGCGAGTTTGTTTATTTATTTATTTATTTCACTGTTCAGAAACAACCTTTGAGTGCAAGGCTCTTTTACAAAGGTTCCACGTCATGGGTGCAGGGAAGACAATACAGACAAGCAATTATTACAGTAATTATGGAAACAAACAGGAAACTGTACACGGTTATGCATAGCTACAAAATAATAGTGACACGTGTAGCAAGGTAGACTACTATTCAGTTCTAATGTGGAGCAGCACTAGGCCTTGTCGAAGCTGCGACAAAGGAAAGCAGCTCAGGGGCCTTGTCAGAATAGTGAGGATATAAGAGATGTATATTAAGCTTGTGTAGTGGGGTCAGGGTAGTATTAAGGGGAGTCATAATAGGAGAGGGTGTAGAGAGTAGGAGAGGGAATTAGTTTTGGGGGGGGTTAGCATAGCATTGTTGAGATAGTGGTGGGGCTGGAAGTGACCACAGGTAGGGATTTAAGGGGAAAGGGATGGACTAGAATGGTGTAGGTGTAAGGTAGGTAGGCTCAGTTATACCCAGCCTAGGTGGAATTAATGGGGGTATTAACAGTTCAGAAGGGCCCCGAACTGGAGGAATGAACGGGAGATAATATATAGTGGGGGAGTAGTAAGCAGCGAGGGGTTGCAGTTGTAGCTGCTGGGATTCAAGGACGGGAAAGTGAAGTGCTACTTTACACAGTGATTTCAGCAACAAAGTGCCAAGCGACTGCCACAGGGCACGTACAGTTAAAATTTCAATTAACAGTTCTAGTAGGCTAACTTTACAGCAAGTAGCAACAGATATTGAGCAGAACTTTAAGACTGGTTAATTCAGCAATCAAACTTTAAATTAACAATACTTTTCTTTCAGGAGGAAGGGTAGTGCAAGAGAGCAAGAAAGGAATAGCTAGGGGAGCCAATCAGCAGGCGGCTGAGGGGACCATGTGCACAACAATGGAACCAGCAGTGATATGTACAGGGAATAGAATAGTAGTAGTGAGCAAGAGTTTAAAAGTGTGATAGAGTGAGACTGCTGTGGTAGAGAGAGGAAAGAGTCAGGAACAATGAGCCCCTGGAAGAGACTCAGTATAAAGTGGCAACAGAAAACCAGGCACTTGGTTAATTTCGGCAGCTAGGCAGGTGACTCCGCATGGATATATAGGAAATTCCTCATATACAGTGGGTGGGGGAAAGTCTTGCGAGTTTTGCTGAGGGTCTTGCCGGTGGCTAGAAGCCCCACCGAGCCAGAAGAATGCAGGAACACCCTGGTCAGGGGCATAGAGCTAAAGGGAAAGAAAAGTGAGAGAACAGGGGATTAAGAAGCCATTGGTAACACGGCAACAAGCTTAACTGGTGGGAGGACTGAGAGACAAAAGCCAAGAAGGACTGGAGGAAGAAATATCAGACAGGGCTGGACTACCTCTCAGTGGGTGATAATCAGAGCCACAGGCAAGGGCGCCAGAGAAGGAGGAAGACAAAGGAAAAGGAATAAAAGAGAGAGACGTGGAAGCAGAAGTACTTGATTTAAGAAAGAGCTGTAATCATCCTACTTAACAGTGAGCACAACATCTATGCTAGCAGTGCAAAGTTAAAATTACAGGCAAATTCCACAATTAAATGGCAGTTATATTTAAAAGTAACAGTATTTGGAACTGGTAACAAAAATTAACAGAGTTTTAGAGCAGGAGGCTGAGTTCAAAGCAGAAAATTCAGAGCAGCCAATGGCATATCAGAGTCCAGGAGTAGTAGCCAATCAGAGGGTAGGTGCCCCGAACTCAAAGCAGCGTACCTTTACAAGAAATCTTGCGGCTTTTGCTGAGGGTCTGGCCAGTGGCAAGAAGCTCCACTGAGCCAGAGGAACGCAGAACCACCATAGTCAGGGGCACACAGCTAAAGGGAAGGAGAAGAGAGAGAAGATGGGGATTAAGCAGGCGCTGGTAACGTGGTGACAAGCTTAATTGGTGGGGAGGGCTGAGAGACAAAAGCCAAGAAGCCAAGGGGTGAGAAGCAGCCCACAAAGCAAACCACACCCACTTCATGGAATAGGTGGATCTAGTGGAAGCCTTTCTGGCAGCCACCAAAACATCAGCCACCTTCTGGAAAACCTCAAAGCAAGCAATGGGTATGTTTTCAGGAGCCATGCATATACAGCAGATGAAGCACTCTGAGGTCCAGATGGACCAGGTTACCCTGTTCCTGCAACAACAGGCCCTTGCACAGAGGCGGGGGCACTGGTGGTTCCACTGCTAGCTGTTTATAGGAGGGGAACCATATCTGGCAAGACCATAGGGGAGCAATGAGTGTCACAGTTGCTCTCTCCATCTGAAGCTTGAAGAGCACCATTTGAATTAAAGAGAAGGGGAGGCATACAGGAACCTCCCTTTTCAAGCGAGGCACCACGTGTTTTTCCAAGTAACTCCAGGCCTTGGAGCGGGTGAACAGAAAAGCAGCAGTTTTGCAATGTGTGGGGTCACAAAAAAAGTCCAGCTATGGATGACGCCATCTGTTGAACAGGCCATCGACGACTGAAGTCAACAGCTCGCATTTATTTATCCTGGACTGTGACCCACTTAGACAGTCTGCTAAGATATTTTTGGTCACCTGGAAAGAACAGTTACGTAAGAACTTACTGTAACAGTAGATCCACGAGGGAATCTCTTTCATCAGGTCACACCTAAGGAACTACGGCTGTCAGGCAGCAGGATCACACGGAAGCTTCTCTGCAGCAGTCATGCAGCAGTTTTGACAAGGCCTCCCAGGCTGCCCTCTCTTCTAGCCCACTCTACTGTTACACTGAGCAACATTCAGTGCTATTTTGATTGCTTTTGATGTATTAATTTTTAAGTATATTCTTGATATCTGCTATTTACTTATCTATTGTTTACCTTGTTTTGTTTTTGTATTACTGACATGGAACCTTTGTAAATGCATTGTATTGCTCAAAGGTGTTGTAATCTAAGACTCAATAAATAAAACAAATGTAGGGGCCACCCATGCCAACATCAGATGCCGAAATCCCTGCATATAAGTGTGGGCAGCCCTGTTCCCTCCTCAGTTCTTTCCCTCCGGAGACTAAATGAATCAGGCCTCCTGCTTGGTAACAGAGGAGAGAGAGATGAGGTGCCCAGCTATAAGCAAGGATGGAGCAACCAGAAAGCTAGTCGTGAAACAAAGGAAAAAAGGGGGAAGAAAGCTGGGGCAGTATGACCAGATGAAAGAGATTGCCTCCAAGATCTACTGTTACGATAAGTTTTCATGTAACTGTTCTATTTTCTTCAGGGCTATCTCCTCCATCAGGTCACAACTATGGAACAAGACGCAAGCAGTACTGACAGCGAGGCAGTATGTATGGCAAGAGGACAAAGGCCTAAGAAAGAAGGCCTTCAAGCACAGCTAGATCAAAGCCTGCCCGCTTTCCAGAAGCAATGGACAGTACTCCCCAAGTTGCAGCAGCACATATTTCTGCATCGGCTGACCCATTCCTGAAAGAGGCAACAGAAGCAGTCATGCCTCTGGTGGAGTGGCCATGAGCAACACAAAGAAGTTCCTTGCCATACTTCCTATAACAAAAGGTAATACAGTTGGCCAACCATTTGGACAAACATTGTTTAGAAACAGGAACACCCTCTTTCCCAGGGGCAAAGGAAACAAACAACTGAGAGGACTTTCTGCAGTCCTTTGTATAGTGCTAATACTACCTGAGAATTCCATGCACATCTAATGTACAGAGCAATGCTTCCCCGAGTCAGACTGACTTTGATTTGTCTGTTGGAAGCTGAGAACCTTGCTACACTGCAAAGAACAAACTATAACTCCATTTAGGACATGGAAACCTGGTAAGGCATAATACTTGTTGAGAAGGGGAGCTACGCTTTCTACAAAATTTATTTTTTTTTTCCTTATTGGCATTAAGCAGAAAATTGCAGGATTCCATTAAAAGTGTAGTAATTTTATAACCTGAGGGAGTGAGATAAAATTGAATTTACTTGACTGGTGGGGTTGAGACCTAGGATTTGGAAGGATATTTTTGCAACATTTTAAAAGTGTCCTGCTGGCTGAGAAGTTAAGTTTTCATCCCTGGTTTCACTGAAAGATTTTGTGTATTGGAATCAGACATAGCAGAGTACCTACATTGAAAGGCCTGATTACATCAAAGGTGTCACTAGTCAATCAATTGGCTCTGGGTGGGGTTTCATCACTGTGCTGTCTTGGGCATCCTTCACAGTTAGAAGCCAGTCAGACTGACTTTAATTTGTCTGTTGGAAGCTGAGAACCTTGCTACACTGCAAAGGACAAACTATAACTCCATTTAGGACCTGGAAACCTGGTAAGGCATAATACTTGTTAAGAAGGGGAGCTACGCTTTCTACAAAAAGTTTCATTTTTTTTCCTTATTGGCATTAAGGAGAGAATTGCAGGATTCCATTAAAAGTGTAGTAATTTTATAACCTGAGGGAGTGAGATACAACTGAATTTGCTTGATTGTTGGGGTTGAGACCTAGGATTTGGAAGGATATTTTTGCAACATTTTAAAAGTGTCCTGTTGGCTGAGGAGTGAGTTAATTTTTATCCCTGGACTCAGTAGAGTGGTTTGTGCAGGAGCCGTAGTGTAGTAAATTGTGGTGTTAGTTGAATTACTATAAAGGGCAATACTCACCGGGGTGGTGGAGCAGTTGTGTATTTGATTGTTTCTAACAGTCACCAGTGGCTGTGGACTCACCACCCTACCCCACCCCCAGGCATGGCATTTCCTTTATAGCCACAGTTCTGACATCACTTCCTCAACAGGTCTTGGGGCAGAACTGTCATATCCTTAATAACCCAGCACAGTGCAAAAAGGGTAGGTACACACCACAAATAATAAATATATATATATATATATATTGTATATTGTATATTACAAGGGAGAGGGACATGTGGGGACTGGTGCAATGCACTGACTGTGGGGCAGCAGTTTTCCGGGAGACATTCTGGAAACTGCACTGCTGTCCTATTTGCAGGCAGCTGTCAGCTCTGAGGGAGGAGGTTGCCCACCTCCAGGCTGAACTAGCAAGGACTAAGGAGGCCTCCCCCTTCCAAAGAGCACCACTGCCACAACCACTGCCTCAGAGGTTGGCAAGTATGAAGAGCAGTTGGACCACAGTGGGTTCTGGGAGGGTGCGGGTAGTAGACCAGAGGCAAAGCCCCCTTGTTGTACCTCTGCACAAATCATATGCCATTCTGGCAGAGCAAGGTTCCTCTATGATGGCACCCTCAGTGGAGACCCAGAGGAATGCTGAGGACATCAACAAGGGAGACCCACAAAAGGGTAGCAATGGACACCACAGGGGAAGGAAACAGCTTCTGATAGGGGACTCTATTGTTAGGGGGGTAAAACTGGGAAAGGGAGAGAAGAAGGAAGTAAGGTGCCTGCCTGGTGCCATGGCTTGGAGGGACAGGAAGTGAATCCTCAGGATTGCAGAAGCAGCATCATAGGAGAGGGAACTAGATATCAAAGTCCACCTGGGGACAAATTACCTAGATAGGCATGGGATCAGTGCAGTGCAGAATGAATTTGTGGAGTGGGGGAGGGGCCTCAGATGGGTAGCAAGCACGGTAACCTTCTCAGAGGTGCTACCAGTCCATGGCAGGAGTGAGGCTAGGGTACTGCACACCATGCAGTTTAATGAATGGTTGCAAAACTGGTGCAGGGCACAGGGCTTTGGCTTCATTAGGGACTGGGGGGGGCACCTGGAGAGATAAAGGTCTATACTGGCATGATGGTCTGCATCTGTCCACGAAGGGAACCAAGCTCCTAGGGGATAGATTTAAATGCTTCCTTGGCAAGCTTTTAAACTAGCCAAGGGGGGAGGCGCTGATAAAAGGCAGGAAATTTCAAGCCTCCCACCACAAAACATGGCAGGTAGTAAGGTAAACACTGAGGTACAGAGCTCAACACAGGGCAGGACAGGGGTAAATGGAAAAATAGACAAGGACAATAAGAGGAGGGATGGGGAAAAAAGGATAAAGCCAACATTAAATGGAGGGCAAGGAGTACCAATGTCCGTAGTCTGGGAAACAAGCTTCCTAAGCTAGTAGCCCTGATGGAAGATGAACAATTGGATATTGTGGCAGTCACGGAAACATGGTACACCAAGAACCATGACTGGGATGTCAACATACCAGGGTACACAATCTACAGAAGGGACAGGGAAGGTAAAAGAGGAGGTGGAGTAGCTCTATACATAAGGGAAGGGATCAAAGCTACAGAACTAAAAAGTAAAGGGGGAGAACAAGAGGCACTCTGGGTCACCTTGGAGACAGGGAATGGCATCACAATCCGCACAGGGGTTGTATACAGACCCGTCTCAAGGGAGAAATGGACAACAAAATGATAGAGGACATTCTCAAAATGGCTGAAAAGGAGATACTGTTGATGGGGACCTGAATATGCCAGATGTTAACTGGATAACATGTACTGCAGCCACATCCAAGAGCAGGGTCATTCTCAATGCCCTGCAGGGGGCAGGCCTTAGACAGCTAGTGCTGGAACCCACTCGGGAGGGAGCAATACTAGACTTGGTACTCTCAAATGGACAGAGGATCACAAATTTAGATGTCAGTAGACATCTGGGAACAAGCGACTACTGCATAGTGTGATTCACAATGAGCACAACCATGGAGATAAGCCATACAAACACAAGGATACTGGACTTTAGAAGGGCTGAGTTTGGCAAAATGGGTGAATACCTGAAAAATGCACTAGAAAATTACCAAAAAGGAGGGGTGGAAGAACAATGGAGAAAAATCAAAACTGCCATCATAGAGGCAACAAGCCTTTGCGTGAAACAAATAAAGAAAACAAAGTGGAGTAAAAAACCACTATGGTTCTCAAAAGAGGTGGCAGGGAAGGTTAAGGAGAAAAAGGCTGCATTCAAAAAGTATAAGGAATCACAGAAGGAGCACGACAGGGAACTGTACCAATTAAAGCAGAAAGAAGTGGGGAAGGCAGTCAGACTAGCAAAGGCCCAAACCGAGATAAAAACAGCCAACTCAGTTAAGAAGGGGGATAAAATCTTTCATAGGTACATTAGGGAGCATAGAAAGGTTAAGGGAAGGATAGTGAAGATTAATAAAGGAGAGGGGAGGTGGGCAGAGGGAGACAGTGAAAAGGCAGAGATACTGAATGAATACTTTTGCTCAGTATTCACAAAAGAAGATGAGGAGGAGTTACCTAAACCACACAATAGAAGCACTCTGGGTAGGGGGGTTGACACCAGTCCATTCACAGAAGAAAGAGTCCTGAAAGAACTCTTAAAACTCAAGGTGGACAAAGCAATGGGGCCTGACAGGATTCACCCAAGAATCCTAAAAGAACTAAGGGAGGACCTAGTGACACCACTGACCACGCTTTTTAACAAATCATGGCAGGGTGGGGCGGTACCTGAGGACTGGAGGATGGCAGATGTGATTCCCCTTCACAAAAGTGGGAGCAAGGCAGAAGCAGGAAACTACAGACCTGTAAGTTTGACCTCAGTGGTAGGGAAAATGATGGAATCACTTGAAAGAAAGAATTGTTGAGTACCTAGAGGCCAGTGGGCACAGGACCCAAAGCAGCATGGATTTACAGCAGGAAGGTCATGTCAGACAAGTCTAATTGATTTCTTTGACTGGGAGACCAAAGTAATAGACCAGGGAGGGGCTGTGGATATGGCCTACCTAGACTTTAGCAAGGCCTTTGACACAGTCCCGCACAAAAGATTAATAATCAAGTTAGCCGGCCTGGGAGTGGGTCCCAGGGTGGTAGCCTGGGTAGAAAACTGGCTGCACAACAGGACACAGCAGGTAATAGTGAATGGAACACATTCTGAAGAAAGGGGGGTTACTAGTGGAGTACCTCAGAGCTCAATACTGGGTCCAGTCCTCTTTAACATCTTTATAGGTGACATTGCAGAGGGTCTGGAAGGAAAGGTATGCCTCTTTGCAGATGACACAAAGATCTGTAACCGAGTTGATACACAAGGGGAGGTAGAAAAGATGAGAAGGGACTTGGTAAGGTTGGAGGAATGGTCAGACATATGGCAACTTAGATTCAATGCAAAGAAGTGCAAAGTAATGCACCTGGGAAACAAAAACCCAGGAGAAGAGTACAGAATACCAGGGGAGGTACTAACAACAACAAAATGGAAAGGGACCTGGGGGTGGTCATATCAGATGACCTAAAGGTGGGTAAGTAATGTGAAAAGTAGGTAAGGAGAGCCAGGGGGATACTGGGATGCATAGGAAGGGGAATCGCAAGTAGAAAAAAGGAAGTGGTTATCCCTCTGTACAGACAGTTGGAGAGACCCAGTCTGGAGTACTGTGCGCAGTTTTGGAGACCTCACCTATGCAAGGACATAGGCAGGATGGAAGCAGTCCAGATGAGGGCAACTAAAATGGTGCAGGGTCTGCAGCAGAAACCATATGAAGAGAGACTCAGAGAGCTTAATATGTATACTCTTGATGAAAGGAGGGACGGGGGAACATGATAGAAACATTCAAGTACCTCAAGGGAATCAACAAAGTCCAGGAGGGTAGCATCTTTCAGAAAAAGAGTTGTGTAAGAACAAGGGGGCACAATTTAAGGATAGAGGGGGGACGGCTCCGGGGTAATGTGAGGAAATTTTTTTTCACGGAGAGAGTGGTGGATGCATGGAACCGCCTTCCTGGGGAGGTTGTTGGGTCTAAAACAGTGGAGGAATTCAAACATGCATGGAACAGACATAAGGCAATTGTAGTGGGGGGTGGCAGGAAGTAGGCTGTTGGTTAACTAGAATCTGCAGCTTATCCAGTAGGTAGGGAAATGGGCAGACTGGATGGGCCAAGTGGTCCTTATCTGCCATCAAAGTCTATGTTTCTGTGCATTCTTGAATTCCCCAACTGTTTCTGACCCCATGACCTCCTCAATAAGATGGTTCCATGCATCCACCCTCTCCATGAAAAAATACTTCCTCACGTTGCACCTGAGCCATCCCCCCCTCTGTCTTCAAACTGTGCTGCCCTTATTCTTGTGCATCTCTTTTTCTGAAAGATGCTCCCGCTTTGGACTTTGTTGATTCCCATGAGGTACTTGAAAGTTTCTATCATGTCCCTCCACTCCCACCTTTCCTCAAGGGTATACATATTAAGCACTTTTAGTCTCTTAGTATGGCTTCTGTTGCAGACTCTGCACCATTTTAGTTGCCCTCCTCTGGACTGCCTCCATCCTGTTTATGTCCCTGCGGAGATGGGGTCTCCAGGACTGTACACAGTACTCTAGATGGGGTCTCACCAACTGTCTGTACATACTTATGAATAAAAAAGTAACTAAGCTTGAAGTAAAAATTGAAGACCTAGAAAGCGGAAGTCGTAGAAATAATCTTTGTGTGTTTGGTATAAAGGAAGGCATAGAAGGCAGTCATATCCTGGCATTTATTAACAAAGAATTCATTTCTATAGCTGGACCCCTCTTGATTGTGCCAGATATGTCGTGGAAAGAGCACACAGGTCTTTAAAACCACGTCCTGGTCCTAATGAAAGACCCAGATCTATTGTCTTTAAATTCCTTTACTTCTAGCACAAAGTTCACGTCCAGAAAATGCTTTGAAACAAGCTATCGACTTCAAGGGTTGTAAAATAAAAATCTTCAATGACCTGCTCCCTGAAGTCATTACAAAGAGACACTTTTTTCCCATTAAGAAACAGTGTAGGGGAGCAAATTTAAAATACAGTCTGCTTTATCCTACACTATTAAAGATTTGGTTTCCTAACAGACTGAAAGAGTACAAGGGTTATGATGCTGCCAAAGTGAGTCTGAGAAGAGATTTCCCAATGTTATTCTTGAACTTTAAATTCTGAACAGGCATTCTCTTCCAAACTCCTTGCTGCTAATTTAGGGCCTGATTAATCTGAAGCTACAACTTAATCTCAATGAGTTGTTCACCTACATATTGCCACAGTCATGTTGTTTTGCCCTTCTATAGGTTGTTATATGTTGGCAGGTAACAACATTTTATTAATCCTCTTATGCCTGCACTTATAGGCATTACCAAGTCAATATCTTTGCAATCATTTTAAATAAAAAGAGCTCTGATCAAATGCAGTGTGATTTACCTTAAAATACTTGCCACCATTTTGATATCTGGGTTTGGGTTAAATTAGCAAAGGTCGTATATGATAACCTGGAAGGACAGTGTTTATGGGAAGGAAGTGACGCTTTTCTGATGATGACCCGGAATCTTATAGCAGGGTCGGAGGTCTCTGGTGTCGGGGTTTCTAGAAGGAAATATACTCGGAGGCTCATTATTTTCCTACTGGCACATCTATAGGTTGATGTCTCATATTATTTTTTCGCCCAGAGCCTGGTATTATTTTGGAGGCAAGTGCGAGGTGTGTGATAAAGATATTGAATGGTAAGTCACTATTCTATGCTTTTAAATCGAGCTCTGACTTGGTGGTGTTCTGAGTTGTGATGTGGTGTGAGGTTGATACTGGCTGCCTGCCATTTCGTGTTGACACATAATGAAGAGTAATACTTTTGATTTAGTAGTCGGTTGATTTTCTTGGGCTTGTGTGATTCAGCTGCTTTGGTGTGAGGAGTGTTTTTGCTTCGTTTACCAGCATTATGAATAAGAAGTATTCTATTAAAGTGGCTTTTTAAAAAGATTTCCGATATATGTTGGGAGCCTAGAGGTCTATAGACAATGACAATGTTAACTTCAAACTGGAAATTCAGCTATCTTGTTTTCTTCCATTAGTTATGTGTCGGTTGGATTTAAATGCAGCTCTTGAGACTTAGATTTCTATTATGACTCTCATGCCAACTCTTACTAGTGCGCATGTAAGCATTCGCTAAGATTGATAGATGTAAAACAACAATACAATGTTCCATACCACCCTTCGGATTTACTTACAATGTCAAGACTTTTAAGCTGAATGTATATTTTTTCCTGTTGAAGCTGCAGATTTTTCTTTTTTAGAGTTCTGTGTTATATAGTTTAAAGGTTATAAGCAGCATTTTTTTTCTTTTAACACTGGAGCCTTCTGTTTACAACATTCAACTATGGTGCAGAGCAAATAGAAATGATAAACTTCAATGAGAACTAGCAACATTTATTTCCTAATAACCTACAGTGTTTCTAAAAAAACTGCAAGGACTATGTAATGAAAACTGTATGTTCTAAATATTTATTACTGTACCCTGTAGAGTTCAGAGGCATGTTTTATTTATTTTTTTGGGACATATAATGTTGTGACTTGGGTGGTAGGAGGGGCTCCTATGCTATAGTTTGTGATGATTCCTGCTACCTCATTTGGGAATGAACTTGAGGTGGGGGTGGGGGGATCTGGTGTGAGTATCTATGAGGTCATTGCTACTAAAGTTTTTTCTTTTCTCTTTTCTCTTTGCTCTAATCTTCTTTTTCCCCTTCACTCTTTCTTTCAGTATACTGCTTGTATTACAGATATGCTTTAGCCCAGCTATGCATTTCTTTATTGTACTCTAGCTTTGAAAGAGGTTGTGATAGTTACTGATGATTAATACACAAGTTTTCAGCTTAATTTCATGGAACGTTAAAGATCTGAATCACAAATTAAAAAGGTCTACCATACTTAGGCACCTTAAGAAACTCAACACCTCTTTTGTATTTATTCAAGAATCCCATCTTTATGCAGTGTCAGTGGCTCAGTAGGTAGCACACTCGCCTCTGAGGCCGGGAGATCAGAGGGCTGTGGGTTTAGTTCCCACATCTGGCACTTGGGTTAATATCCCAGTACTGACACTGTAATGCAGCATGAGAGGGGTGCTGCATTTTCTGAGGTGCCATCTTTCGGATGAGACGTTCAACCGAGGTCCCATCTGCCTGATTGGTGGTAGTTCAGGTGGATGTTAAAGATCCCATGGCACTTATCGAAAAGAGTAGGGAATTTCCCCGGTGTCCTGGCCAAATTTCCCTCATTCACTAAAAATACCACCAACAGCTTAATCTGGTTCAAGGTCAGTTGGAATTCATCTGTATCCCCCTCCCCCCGTGTCGTGCCTGAAAATAGGCAGGATTTGTCTAGTGCACTTACCCGGTCAACAAAAGCTAAATAAATAAAAATAAATGGTGATAATTATGGGCCTGATGCGAAGAGAGTAAGTGGGACAAGTCTTTGGTGCAGGGTTTAACTCCAAGAAAGCAGGAGTTCTAATTTTAATTAAAAGGGGGCTACATTTTGTTGCTGATACTATAATCCCTGATCCAAATTGTTATTATTGTAAACAGAAAACTAGAAGATTAAGTCATAACTCTGGTAAATGTTTATGGACCCACCAATGGAATGCATGAGGTTTTCTCTACTCTGTACACTAGTCTATTCCCTTTTTTAGGTAGCACAATTCTCATGGCAGGTGATACTAATAGTACTTTAGATCCTTTGCTTGATAGGTCCAATATCAGATTTGGGATTAACAAAGCTGATAGAGTTAAAAAACTTAAGTGTCCTCCCTGGGCTTACTACATGCATGGAGAACATTCCATCCAAAGGAGAAACAATATACCTCTTGGTCAGAACATTGCAAATCTGGATCCAGAATTGACCAAATTTATGTCCCTGAAGTTTTTGTTAACAGAATTACCAATACTAGTATTTTGGAACAAGTCATATCTGATCATGCCCCATTTAGAATTAATTTTTCAGCGTATATCCCAGCTGCAATCTGTAAGAGAAGGAGGAATAATAACTTCCTATTAGAAAATGATAGTTTCCTTGACAAGGTTAAAGTGGAAATGGTGCATTTTTGGGACTGTAAAAACCCAACTGATACTTCTTGGGCTACTATCTGGGACCGCTTCAAATGTTATATGAGAGGATTCCTTATTAGTCTTTCTTCTGCTATTAAAAAAGGTAAACAAGCAAAAAAAAAGGTTTTGGAAAAAAATCAAAGAAATTAAAGTTAAATTAATATTTGAGGAATCGCAACCTAATTGGTCCCTTTGGTCTGAACTTAAAGTTGAGTACTATGAGCTAATAAGGGGGGAAGCTGAATTCGCAATTAGGAAGTCTAAACTCAATTATATTGATTCAGGACCCAGAGCTACCAAGAGATTAGCAATAAGACTTAAGCAAAATGTAGGAGGTGCTAGAATTAGCAGGATCAAAGGTATTGGAAGTAACTCTCTCATAACAGACAAAAGTAAAATTAAAGAAGAGTTTGAGAAATTTTATAGAGAACTTTACTATTCTGATAAAAACCCTTCCTTGGAGGATTTAAATAGCTTTTGTTCAGGTATTCCTTTACCTAAGGTCCCAGAAAATTACAGAATAGAACTAGCTCGACCTATTGATAATGCTGAAATCTTTAAAGCAATAAAAGCACTTAAGAAAAATAAAGCTCCTGGCCCTGATGGGTATTCAGCCAACTTCTATAATAGGCTTTCTGACAAGGTAGCCCCTCTTTTATCTAAAGTGTAGGAGGAGGCCTGGGATACAGGGAATTTTCCCCCTAACATGATGAGAAGCTTGATTACTCTTATTTCTAAACCTGGTAAAGAGTTGGAAGTTTGTAAAAACTACAGACCGATATCCCTAATAAACACTGATGTGAAAATCTTGGCTAAAATCTTAACAGAGAGTTTAGAAATGGTAATAACTCTCTTGGTTGATAACAGATGAACTGGTTTCATTAAAGGTAGACTAGCAGCTGATAATACCTGAAATATGTTTCATATCCAACAAGTGGCTAATGGATCTAGGGTAGATTCTGGTTTGTTATCATTAGATGCCGGAAAGGCCTTTGTTAAAGTCTTATCATTGCACATATTTAATACTTTGGTTTTATATGGTTTCCCTGAGGATTTCATTAGATGGGTTAGGGTGCTATATGTAAACTTATCAGCTTCTGTGATAACAAATGGAATAATTTCAGTTAACGTTTTACTCCTTAGAGGTACTAGACAAGGTTTCCCTCTATGTCCATTACTTTTTGACCTTACTATTGACCGCTTGTTAAGAAGATTAGCATATGAGGAGGTCATAAAGGGTATCTTGCTACAAAATAAAACACATCTGATCTCCTTATATGTATATGACATACTTCTCTCAATACGAGATCTTAAAAATTCTATACCCAGGATTTTAGATATTCTAAGTGAGTTTGGGAAAATATCAGGCTACATACTTAATAAAGAAAAATCACTTTTTATACAGTGGAATAGATATTGTAAAACTGATATAATTAGTAAAGGTATAAGATAGGAACAAGAAGGCATAGATTATCTTGGCATCAAACTTTGTAGAACTCCAGAGAAAACTACTGTAACAAGCCTTAAATCTCAATTAACATTTGCAACTCCCTGACTAAATGGAACTATTTACCACTAGGATTTTGGAGTAGGATGGAGGCAGTTAAAATGGAACATTCTACCTAAGGCTCTCTTCATATGTCAAATGCTTCCCTTTTTTTATACCTAGGAAATGGTTCTCTGATTTACAGAGCAATATATATAGATTTTTATGGAATTATAAAAGAAACAGAATGTCTCATATTAAATTATCTAGGCTCAAAAATAATGGTGGCTTAAAGTTTCCAGATCTTTACTTATATTATCTTTCTAGTAGAGTAGCACAGTTAGTTAAATGGTTTACCTTGTCAGATAGTCTGGGTGAAGCACCTGAATGGTTAAGTATGGAATATAGTATTGCTGAAGCTCAGAAAATAAATATTGCTGCTTTAATTTTTGCCAAACCTGCCCAGATTATTCGCAATAAAATCATAATGGATAACATCAGATTATTTAAAATTAATCAGAGGCTCTTGAAAAATGGATGTTCATTCTTTGCTGTCCAACCTTTATGGATGAATCCTAACTGATGGCAGGACACTACTTTTTTTTGCTTGCATGCATGCGTAAGAAACATTTTGTCACAGCTTAGGAGAGAAGCAGGGTTTTGGAGGTGTGGCACTGTAGGGGCCAATGCCCCCAGTGCCTTTTGAGGCTTGGCCCACTTTACCCAATGCGGTGGCATGCTGCTGCTGACACTAATTCAGCCAGCATGCCACCACCCTGAAACAAATCTGCTGCTGCAGTGAGGGAGTAACCCATCATTGCAGGGTGGTACCTTTCCGTCCGCATGCCCCCAACCCAGTTCATTTGCCGATGGGGAAGCCCACTCCCTGTCGGCATACTGTAACCCCTTCCCCATTTGTTGTGTGCCAAGGGAGTGCCCAACCCCTCAACATCATGTGCCCCCAATAGTCTGTTTGCCAAGGGGCCAAATCCTCGGCTTCAGTCCCCCTTCCCAGTTCAATTCTGGTAGACAGGGAGCCCACTCCCATTGGCATAATGTCCCCCAATCTGTTGTGTGCCGAGGAGGGTGCCCAATCCCTCGGTATGTGCCGATGGGGTGCCCAATCCCCATCAGCTACAGCCCCCAAAACACTCAGGTGGTATGCTGGGAACCCACCCCAGCATGCCAAATTTCTAAAAAAAAAAAGTCCCAATGTTTTTCGCTTTTTTAACCTGTAAAACAGAAAACGGTCCCTCATTGAGTTTGCAGCCCCTTCCCAATCCCCACCCATCCTCTGTGCATCCTGCCTCCCCACACCCACCCTAACCCCATACTTACCTCCAGAGCACAGTGCGATGATCTTCAGTGGACCAGAAACATGTCTGCACTCTTCAAAGCCGACCACGAACTGAAGAAATGCCGGTAAGCTGTATAATGGCATTGTTTTTTTCAACTTTGCTGCATATCTCAGGCATTTTGGGGAATTTTGGCACCAAATATTCAACATGGGGTTATTGGGAACCCTCCTCATGAATTCAGCCGTTGTTCTGTCCCGAAAGGTGATTTCGCTGTCATCCCCCTCAACAACATGTCCCCTTTTTCTGCCATTCTAAGGACATCTTCTATCATATCCTTATCCATTTCCTCCCCCTGAGATGGGGGTCTGTATACAATCCCCGTGCAGATTGTGGTGCCATTGCATTATAGGAAAAATAGTTTGAAAAGTTACCAAAAAATAAAATAACAGAATCATACATACTGTTTTTTCCCTTAATTCCATATTGTACTCCTCAGCCAGCCTCTTCATTAGTTTATGTTTCTGGCTCTGATGGAAAAAAAGAAAAAAAATACACCAAACCTTCAATATCATACAACAACATTCTTTTCATTATATACAGAGGTAATGTCATTACTCCACATTTGACGTTCTCACTATAGGTTGTAAAATGGTTTCCGTTTCTTCATGTGTTCTAAACTCAGGGTGTGTGTGTGGGGGGCACTCTACGACATGCTAAATTTATCAACTCCCAGGATAGAGTCACAGCTTGCAGGGCTCTATACTTATGGCTTTACATCAGTAGCCCCTGGCTACTGACTTGAAATAAGTTATGTCCACCCAATCAGAATTTCAGAAACCAGACTGTAATGTCTGGGTGTCCATGGTATGCGACACAACAGGGAGACAACCAAACACATGTAACAACAATTAATCTGTCAGCAGAAACTAGCCCCTTGGTCCATTGTGTCTGCCCATTCCTACCCAACTAATACTGAATGACAGACCCCATGATACTCTTCACTCCCCACTAGTGTGGTCTTTACTGTGCCCTTGCATCTGTTTCACTCCCTTTTGAATCCCCCCCACCCACCAACTGATTTCTTGCAGTTCACCTCATCCTGTTGTCCAGTTCACCCTTCCACCACCCTTTCAATGAAAAAGTATTTCCTGGTATCTCCCTTAAACTTGCCCCCTGCCAGCTTCTTGGGAGATGCCCCTGGTGCTTGTGTTCCCACTTAGTGTGAACAATTCCCCGCCATCCAATTTTTATTTGTAGGTTTCAATCTTATCTCTTTTCCTTTGTGCCTCACATGTACATGTACAGATCTGCTAGCCTTTTCTCATATGTCCTTTCCTGCTGCCCCTGGAACATCTTGGTTACCCTCATATGCACTGCCACCACCCTGCCCCATATTTCTTCAGATGCAAACTGAAGAATTGCACACAGAACCTCAGGTGAGGTCAAACCACTGACCTATACAGTGGTAACAGCACTATCCTTCTGCTGGCAATCCCTCTCCCTATGCACCATGGCAATTCCTCTCCCTATACACCCCTGCATTCTATCTGCCCTGCCCATGGCCCTATTGCATTTATCATTGAGGCACAGGTCAGAAAGCATAGGGAAAACCAGAAGCAGTTGTAGAATTCACCCAAAAATATTTATTTACAGTAACATAAAAAAAAAACTTGTTCAGAATAACTATGTACAGAGGAGAAATACAGTAGTTTTACTTCAGTCTCTGTGTCCCTTTTCTTCTTCTGCAGTTGAAGCTTAGCTCCTTTATATGTACTTTCAACCCCCATCATCCTTTTCTTTTTGTTTTCACAACAGTACAGCAAACAGTAAAGTTTAAACACATGCATTTGTTTTTTAACCTTCAGAACCCTCAATTCCTGATCCATATCTTGACAGAAAATCAGCACTGCTATTCTCGTTACCAGATTTGTGCATCACCATGAATTTAAATGGCTGTAGTGCCAGGTACCACCTTGTGATTCTGGAATTTGTATCTTCCATTTGGCTAAGCCAATAGAGAAGATTGTGATCTGTTACAAGAACAAAGTCAGTTCCTAGCAAATAAAACTTCAGGGACTCTGGCCCACTTTGCTGCTAAACGTTCCTTTTCGATAGTGGAGTACCTTTTCTCTCTGTCATACAACTTCCTGCTTATGTAGAGAATAGGATATTCCGTCCCATCTATATTTTGACTCAGTACTGCATCTAGGCCTGCCTCAGATGCATCTGTTTGTAGAGCAACTGGTTTCTCAAAGTCTGGGCTTCTTAAAACAGGGGCTGAACATAATGCAGCCTTTATGACTTGAAAAGCTTCATCACACTCTGGGGTCCATTTCACGTTATTTGGGTACCATTTTTTCATGAGTTCTGTGAGGGGAGTAGCTAACTTTGGGAAGTTGAGAACAAGCCTTCGATAATAATCAGCCAGACCTAAAAATGACCCAACATGTTTTTTTTGTTTTAGGGACAGGGTTGTTAACTACAGCTTCTATTTTAGAAATCTCTCACTTAACTTCTCCATTTCCCAACATATTGCCCAAATATCTGGTTTCCTGCATGCCCAATGAACATTTGGTAGGATTAATAGTTAGACCTGCATTTTTGATAGTTTGGATAACTGCTATTGGGTGTTCCAGGTGGCTTTTCTAGTCTGGTCTGTACACCACAACATCATCCAGGTATGTAGCACAATAACCAGTATGAGGTGATAAAATTACATCCTGGTACCATTGGAATGTAGCTGGCACACCATGTAAACCAAATGGCATGGTGGTGAACTGATAGAATCCTAAAGGGGTGGCAAATGCAGTTTTCTCTCTGGATTCTTTAGCTAAAGGCATTTGCCAGTAACCAATAGTGAGATTGAGGGTACTGATATAATTTGCACTCCCTAGTCTGTCCACCAAATCATCTATTCTGGGCATAGCATAACTGTCAAATTCTGACACTTAATTAAGTTTCCTAAAATCAAGGCAGATTCTAACACCCCCTTCTTTTTTTGTTTACAATTACCATGGGAGATGACCAAGCACTCCTCGACTCCTCTATGACACCTGATTTTTAATTTTTTGTATTTCCTTAAACACATCAGCTCTTAACCGCTCTGGCAACCTGTATGTATTTTGCCTAATAGGACGAGCATTCCTTGTCACTATTATGTGCTCAACCCCTTTTCTCAGCCTGGTACCATGGTAAAAGTAGTGTTACATGTCTTTATTACATTACGAATGTCTGCAGTTTATTCTGAGGTTTAAGGAAACATTCCCCTTTACAGCATCAGTATTTACAGTTTGTTTCAATCTATCATAAGCTACATCAATATCTTCTTTAGTTTCTGGTAAAACCAGCAAATCAGCTTTTTTGCATAGGGCAGGGTTTTAAATAATTGATTAGCAGTTTTTTCCTTAGGACAATACTAACTGTTTAGAAAATATTTATATATGTTTTCTAGAAATGTTATGTTTGTTAAACACAGTGAGGCAAGTGCTATGCATTTTCACAATGTTTTAGAACTTTTATGAGCAAAACGCTAATTAATTTTTAGAGTTAAATAAAACCCTGTAGGGTTATTTTCTTGGCCATCAGGCATGTTTGATATCTGATGCGATCTCTGAGCTGGAGCTAACCAATTTGGGTGTAGAGGTCACAAGTGTGGGTGAGACGGTGGGCTCCTGAGTTGAGGCAACACACCTTGTTTAGAGCAGTGGAAGTGTGCCAGAGGGCAATTTCAGTGGCAGATCCATAGATTATCAATCCAAAGTCAATAATGGAGGTAACACAGCTCTGTACGGCCAACCTTAAGGCTTCTGGTGCAAGGGAGTTCCTGTGTCTGTAGAGGAGGCCGATGCGAGTACTGACCACTTTGGCAAAGTTGTCAATATGCACCCCATAGGATAAGTTGCTGTCGATGGTGACGTCGAGATACTTAAAATATTGTACCTGCTCAAGAGCGGTCCCAAGGTGGTTAGAGATCATCAGGGGGTGATGCCTGCGTTTATTGTGGGAGCCGCTGAAGAGCATAAACTTAGTTTTTTTATAGTTTAGCACCAGTTTGTGATCACTGAATCATTTCTCTACTGATGCAAATTCGAGTTGCAGCTGGCTTTCAAGAGGCGTGGGGTCTGTGTGGCTTGTGTAGATAACAGCATCGTCCGCGTATTGTAGGATTTGTTCGGGGCAGGCTCTTGGGAGATTGTTTAAGAAGAGACTAAATAGTAGAGGGCTCAGGATGGACCCTTGTGGGACACCTGAATGGACTGGTTTAGAGTCCGAGATGACATCGGCAATTTTGACTTGTTGAACGCATTTCTTTAGATAACTTTTAAATTGGACATTAAAGTCAGCAGAAATTTCAGCGTTGCTTAGATGTTCCAGTAGTAGGGGGTGATGGACCATGTTGAATGCTTTTGTCAGGTCAATAAATGCGTCCCCAACTATCTGTCCATAGTCCAGAGATTTGTGTATGAAACCAGTGAATTCCATGAGTGCTGAGGAGGTGCTGTGTCCTTTTCTGAATCCATGTTGTTGGGTACATTGGATCTTATGTTTATGAAGATAATCTGTGAGCTGGTCGACTACAATGCATTCAAGTGCCTTGGAAAGGGGCAGATTTATGGAGATGGGCTGGTAGTTCACATGGAGAGACCTGTCACCGCTTTTGTTTACCGATGTTACCATGGCTGATTTCTATCTCTTGGGGAACTGGGCAAGGCTGTGAGAGATTAAAAATCCAGGTAGGAGGCACTAGCACTTCCTCTAGTGTGAGAGACAACATTTTAAAATTGAGGGAATCCCCGCTGTGTCTAGATTTACCAATTGCCTTGAGGATGTATTTATGGGCTTCCTGTGGTGAGAACTTTAAAGTAGAATGGGGTGTGGCTAGTAGGTGTGGGAGTGCTATCAGAGGTGGGCAATGTGCCATCTGCATCAAAAAAGTCCAGTGGGAGAACACTGCTGAGGTCTGTGAATGCGTTATTGAAAGTATTGGCAATAGTTATAGGGTCAAGGGTAGTGATCCCATCTAAGTCCAGTATGGTAGGTGGCAATTTTGAGGTTTTACCTTGATTTCTTTAATATTATCCCAGAAAGCTTTTTCTTTGCCCCAGATATCAGTAAGTGCTTCCTGATAGTGTTTCATTTTTGCTAGATGGATGGGCCTAGTGCAGTCATTTCATGCTTTTTTGTAGTTCTGGATGTCAGATTGTGTGCCAGTGGCTTGGGCATGGTGCTAGAGGTGGTCCCTTATTTTCATGCAAGCTAGGAGTTCTACAGAGAGCCAGGGGTTGCAAGGGCCTCTGATTTTGTATGTTTTTAGAGGTGTGTGAGAGTTGCAGGCAGAATTATTGGTGTTGATGAAATGTTCAAGTGCTGTGTCAACATCCTTTGCTCTGTAGATTGGAGACCAGTCTTGCACTCTAAGGAGGGATTTAAGAGGTTATAGGTGACCCCAGGCAAGGACTCTGCTGGTAACTGTCCATGGTGGTGGTTTGCAAAATGAGTTTGTCCACGTGCAGATGACAGGGGAATGATCGCTTAGCATATTCGGGAGGACAGTGGTGTTAGTAATGCGGTCTGGATGACTGGTTAGGACCCAGTCCAAAAGGCTTTTAGTCCCAGTTTTGTAATTGGACCTAGTTGGGGAGTCAACCAGCTGAGAAAAATTTACGGCAGAGATGGCGTCCTTAATGCTCTGATTTTCAGGTGCAAGTCAGTTTACAGTGAAGTCTCCCAACAGAATTGACTCTGACCCAGGTGGCTGGTTACATGTGAAGTCCAGTACCGAGTTGAAACCACTCCTTTGCTCTTTTGGAGGGATGTATACGGATGCCATGGTAAGTGCTTTATTTTACGTACCAAGTAGAATTCTGATGGAGAGCAACTGAGTGGGTGTAGCAGCCACAGGAACAGGCAAGAGGTGGCCCATGAGTGACTCTTTGAGATAAACTGCACATCTGCCACCTCTTTTGGTTGTCCTATCTCATCTGAAGATGTTGTAGCCTGGTATGGCAATTGCTGAGTCAGAGATTTTTGGTGAGAGCCATGTTTCAACAACTGCCAGAACATCCGGATTGTGGACAGTAGCAAATATTTGTAGAGCATCCAGCTTTGGCAGGAGGCTACATATATTTAGGGATGCCAAAGTGAGCATCCCAAGTTGTTTTATGAGAGTTGCTATACGTGGCAGGCCAGAGCTGGGATTTGGGTGAATATTACCAGACAACAGTAATAGCAAAAGTAAATGTTTGAGCAGGCACAGCCATAACTGCCTGCAGGTGAGTCCAACCCACAGCAGGAACAGGTTAGGTTGCATTCTTGATGTAGTGATATTAAACCATGCATATAGTTATGTTCAAGGAAATGCAATATAATAATCTTGACCAAGGTACCAGGAGTCAAATGATGAAAAATAATCAAATCCACAGCAAATGGTGAACTACTGTGGACCAGTAAACTTGCTGTTGTAGATCAAAGACCCAGAATGTGTTACATTCCTGAAGGTGATGAACACTGGCTTGGGGCATATGCAGGATGTAAAACTCCTGTTAGTGTCTTCCCTTTGTTCTCCAAAATGGTTGTGAATAGTCCTCAGAGATGAGCACAGATCCTGTAAGAACAAGTCAGATGGAAATGTGGATTCAATGCAACACTCCACAGCTTAGATCTTGTGCAACAGATTTACTGACCTTACTTTTGCCTTTGATGGCCTCAAAAAAAAGTTTATTTATAATGAGAATGCCAATACCTGGTGGTGATGTTTTGCAGTTTCTTAGCCCAGGAAAAGTTCATAGATGTCATGCCCAAGAACAGTCCAGTTCCTCCAAGCAGAAACACATGAAAATCCACAAAACTAAACTACTGACAGAGATGAACACAAACAACCAGCCACTTCGGTGCTCCAGCCACAAATGCCCAACTAATTATTATTAAAATGATAAATTATAAATTTGTAAAAATCATAAATTTCAAATTGCACAAATTTTATTTTGCAGTAGTAGAAGCGCTATACAGTTACAGAAAAGAATCTTAACAAGTTAGGATAGCACTAATGCCCAAAAAGTATTGTTTGTTCTGCATAAATATTGGGGAACATTATTTGCTTAGTTGGGAAGGGACCTAACAGTACCAAAAGTAGTAAACAGCACTGCATTCTGGGAAGAGACCTAAGAGCACTGAAGGGACCTAAGAGTATTGAAAATATTATACAGCATTGCATTCTTTTTATTGGTTGTAGCTTTATCTTGCAGTATCTTTATTTACTTTTCTTTCAGTAGCAGAAGTCTATGTAGTACTGCAAGGTACCTTACTGGGTAACACAAACTGTGGAGCAGGAGCAAAGAACTAGTATAGCGTGGAGGGGGAGATAATGGTAGGGAGTGGGGCAGAGGAGAAGATGGAAACATCAGGGAAGAGGGGAACATCAGGGTGAGGAACGGAGGCAGGGGAAAGTGGAGATACACTGGACAAATGAAGAAAGCAAAAGGCATGGAGGAGAAGGATTCGTAGGTTGTAACAGATGTCATGTGGCCATATTTATGAGAGATCTATGGAGGTGGGGAGAATGCCCAGTTTGTCAGAAACTGGGGGAGCTGGAAGCGGGATAGCATGGTTAAAAGGGAAATGGAGAGGAGGGTAAGAGAAGGCAGAGAGAATGGGGAAAGGAGGCAGGAAGGCATGAGGGATTGGAGGATATGGAAGTGAGAGAGCCAGAATGGGGACATGGGAGGAAGGTGCAAGGGAAGGGAGCAAAACACAGGGGTACACATGGACAAGCAACAACAAAATAAGATATAAAGGGGGATCAAACAGGAATTGGCTCTTACTTGGATTGCAGAAACAGGAGTTGGAAGAGGGGACAGGAGCAGAGACAAGCAGGGAGCTGAAACAAGAAAATGTAGGGATCCTACAGGTACTTGCCCTTATCCGGATTGCAGGAACAGAAGGAGGAAGGGGGGACAGGAGCAGAGGAAAGCAGGGCACTGAAACAGAAAACAGAGATCCTAAAGTAAAGGAAAGGCCCACGGCAAGAGTACAGGAGAAGAGAGACATGGGTGGAAAAGTAGTAGAAGGGGAAGAAAACAAAGGAAGAGAGGAAGCTGGAGAGGGCAGGAAGGGGAAGCAAAATAGGGTAAATGAGGATGCTGCCGAGGGAGGGGGAAGACACGGGATGGTAAACAACACTGAAGACAGGAGATGTAAAGATAATGTAAGGGTGGGGAGGAAGGAGAAAAGGGTACTAGCAATGAGAGGGGGAAAGGAGGAGACCAGATGGGGCAGCTAAGAGAAGGACAGGTGGAAACAGAGATGAAGACTGCAGAGGTGGAAAGCCAGGGGAATCAGCACAGTAATGTAAGGAAATCAATAGAAAATAGGCAGGGTAGAGTTACAGAGGTATCCTTAGGGATGGGAAATGCAAATTCAGTAATGGTATATGGGGACTCAATCGTAAATGGGATCCACGGGTTGAGGAAGAGGGTAGCATATAAAGGGAGTTTAGTCTTCTGTGACCCGGGGATGAAGGCAAGCAGGGCATTATCAAGAATCAAGGAAAACATTAGGTTAATTGGAGAAAAACCACATCTAGTCCTACACCTTGGAATGAATTACCTGGCAGGACAGGAGGTGGAAGAGGTGCAAAGGAGATTCAGGGAGATAGCCAAGGCGTGTAAGGGGCTAGTCAGTGTGACATGTGGACAGTCAGTTCTGAGTACACTATGATTATTTGTAATATAAAAATGTGTTATGGACTATCTCTCATGAAAGATGCTGAGACAGCATGTGAGATGACTCACACACACACACACACAGGTTTTAGATACAAGGTGTTACCTGGAAGTCCAGAAGCTAATAACAGACTAGAACAGGCCTTAATCAAAAATCTCTTGTTTTTCTAAGTTAAATATAGCTTTAACTGCTAAGAGGGAAATCGGTATCCATTTTATGACGTTTTGAGGAGGAAAATCAGGTTTAGCACACTGGTGCAAAATCATAAATGCTTTGATGTCTGTGTGAGAGGGGATACTGCTCATAAATGAAAGGAAATTTACAGACTTGATTGAGGAAGTCACATGGGGAAAGGAGTTTCTGTTGTAACCTTAATTAACTTTCCTTCTAAAATGATACAACTTCCTGGGTGTACGATTTTTAATAAACAGAGGAGGAGCTAGGTGACCTCACACAAAGGGTTGTCAAAGACAGTTTTTTTAAACAGTATTCTGTTTTCCCTTAGAGACACTTTTATCTACACTCTGACAAGGAAACATCTTTGAGCACTATAAACAGGTACTTAGAGAGAGAAGCAAATCTAAGTACTGTAGTAGGAATTGCACTGTTAAAACCTTGTTTGTTTAAAAGATTGTATGGTTCTTGTGATATATAGTTCTGTATTTTATGTTTTACAAACTTTTATCTATTTTAGTAAACTCTATTTTTAGAGCCTACTTGGTCTGTCTTTGAATTTCTTTCTTTAACAAGTGAAGTATATATGGTTAAAGCAGACACTGTGCATAAGCTTGAATGAAGATAACAAACTGGAAAAAGGTGAGAGTAATCTGAGGTCTTTATTAGAGTTTTTTATAGGGTTCATTTTGTATAGCTGGTTAGGTGCCCGTAGGCAAAGATATCTGGCCTCCTGAAGACAGAATTATCTGAGCCTGTGCATTGGGTGCGCTAGCAAGAGGTTTACCATTTGAATCTCTCCAGAACTGAGACCAAAGGTTGATTCAAACCCACAAAACAGACAGGAGGGTTACCCTGTTTCTGTTAACTGTTCACAAGACTGCGCTCGGAGGTTGGCACTTTGGGAGTAGAAGGCTGACCTGCTGAGTGGGTTTGTGACAGTCAGTTCCCTGCCTTTTTCAGAAGTCCTGCCGGTACACTGTGCAAATATGGCCAGGCAGTTAAGAATCAGAGATTTTAATCACTGGCTAAGGCAGTGGTACAGAAGGGAGAGACAAGCATGCATAGGGGAATGGGGGGACATGAGTGTAGACATACACCTGTATGCAAGGGACAAACTACATATAAATGAAGAGGGAGCTAAACTGCTATGGGGAAGCTGCAAGGGTATACAGATGAAAAACTGGGGAATGTTTAAAACTAAGGAAGGGGGAGTAAGTAGCTAGGGGCGAGTTAGATAACGTAGCTAGGGGAAATTGCCTAACTCGCACTCCCCCACAAATGGGGGCACGGAACGACAGAAGTAAGGAGAATGGAGGAGGCAGGGATAGATGGAAGGGTCTGCTGGCAAATGCTAGCAGTCAGGGGAATAAGATGGGGGACCTAAACGCAGTGGTCTGGGTGGAAGACCTGGACCTGATAGCAATAACTGAGATGCGGTGGACTGATAATCACAGTTGGGAAGTACAAATGCTGGGGTATAGTCTCTATAGGAGAGACAGGAGAGGGGAAAAGGGGGGAGGGGTAGCCCTATACATCAGGGATGGGATAAGAGCAACGGTGAGTGGGGAAGGACAGGGCTTAGCTGAGATCCTCTGGGTCACAATAACTAAGTGGACTGGGGAGGTAGTAAGGATGGGAGTGGCAAACAGACCACCAAATCAGGGAGAGGAGGTGGATAGGGAGCTTGCTAGGGAAATCCAAAGGATGGCCAGCAAAGGAGAAATTTTAGTGATAGGGGATCTAAATCTTCCTGATGTGAACTGGAGGATCCCAACAGCAGCATCTGAAAGGAGCAGGGAGCTGTTGGAGTCAGCACAGGAGGCATTTATTCAACGGCTGGTCAGGAAACCAACTAGGGGAGAGGCCATACTCAACCTGGTAATGACCAATGGGGATAGTGTAGAGGATGCACCTTATGAAACTATGCCATGAGAAGCTGTTCATATATTTCACTAGCTATGCCTAAAGTCTATTCCCATTTCGGCAGCGCCTCCTTCAGCTATGTACTGCCCCAGCTGTGGAACAACATAGAAACATAGAATTTGACAGCAGATAATGACCGCTTGACCCACCTAGTCTGCCCATTTTCCTAACAGATAAGCTGCAGATCCTAGTTAACCAAGAGCTTACTTCCTCCTAACCCCCACTAGGACTGCCTTATGTCTGTCCCATGCATTCTTGAATTCCCCCACTGTTCTTGACTCCACGACCTCCTCAGAGAGGCTGTTCCATGCATCCACAACCCTCTCCATGAAAAAATACTTCCTCACACTACCTCTGAGCCATCCCCCCTCTATCTTCAAATTTTGCCCCCATGTTTTTGCACATCTCTTTTTTTGAAAGATGCTACCCTCTTGGACTTCATTGATTCCCCTGAGGTACTTGAAAGTTTCTATCATGTCCCCCTCTCTCCCGTCTTTCCTCAAGGGTAAACATATCTATGTCCTTAGTCTTCTTTTTCAGACGCCTTGGTGCAGACCCTGCACCATTTTGGTTGCCCTCCTCTGGACAGCCTCCACACTATGTCTTTGCAGAGATGGGGTCTCCAGAAATCCATAAAATTGGTGTTTTGTATTGGTTTTGCGGAATTCAAGTCACTCTATTCGAGATACTTCTTGGAGCCTTGTCAATGCCCTATCACTACACTGTAGCCATACATTGCTATTCTTATGGTCAACCCTCTACACTTTCTATCCTCTCATTAGAATTACCCTAAGCCATGTTCCTGGGTTCATCCTTGCTTTCTACTAGCTGCTGAGCACCCAGCTTGCACTGTCACTAGCATCAACTCTGCTCTACTAGAACTATCAGTGTCTAAAATCACTGGTTCGGAATATTGGTGCTGACTTGCTTTCACCTCTCTGCTGTACTGTTTACTGGCATGAGGCTTCACCTTATGACCAGGCCTCACTGATTATCCTTGTACCTTGTTTTTACTGCTATGTATTGTATTACTATACTCATTTGAGTTATATGTTCTATTGTGCTACTGTTACTATTTATTCTGTACCTACCAGGCCCTCCTTGAAAATAAGCTTGCTCAATGGAGTTTCACCTGGCTAAATAAAGATTGATTGATTGATGTGTAGGTAAGAGAAAATCTGGGAGACAGTGAACACAGGATGGTAAGGTTTAGTCTTCAGACAGGGTCGGATGAGAATAGGTCCACCACTAGGGTACTGGACTTCAGGAAAGTGACCTTTAGAAAAAATGAAAGAAATGTTCAAAAAGGAACTAGAAAGCTGGCCTGGTGGCGTTGAGGGCTGAGGTGCAGGACGCCTTACCTCACGCTATGCCGGTGACCTGTGTTCAGGAATGAGCACGGGCTGTCGGGGGTCGGCAGGTAGGAGAAGGACTGAGCATCCGAGGGACTGCTCTCCTTCTCCGGGGAGGGGGGACTTCAGTTGTCGGCACTCCACTGACCCCTAGTGGCTGCTGGGGGCAGTGCGTCAATGCTGCAGCTAAGGGGAAGAGATGGGACTGACACTTGGGAGAGAACATGTGCAGAAGCATGCGCATTCCCTCCACAGGCATCGTTGCACACCCCACCTCCACACACAAGGGAGTAAAACAGAAACTAGCCCCAGATGTATGAAGCTGTCCCTGCGGCACCACCCCCAAGAAGGCACCACCCTGGCAATGGTCCATTTGGGTGGGTCGAGTCACTCTCCCCACCACCCTGCCATGACAGGTAAGTCATGGGTGCTCAAGTTGAAGGCAGGAGTGCTGCCAGAGCTTTGGAAGAAATATCATAACAAAAAAAAAAAGGAACTAGAAGGGAAAGGGAACCTTGAGGGAGTTGAGGAATTATGGAGAGCAATAAAGAAGGGAATTCTGCTGATGACAGAACAATGCATTAGGAGAGTGAACAAGCACAAGATGGAGAGAAAGCCACTATGGTTTACAACAGAGGTGAAAACAGCAGTCAGGGAAAAAATAATGCATTCAAGACCTACAGAGCTTCACAGGTGATGGCGGATAAGAAAGTTTACAAGGAGACGCTAAAGGAAGTGCGAAGAATGGTCAGGACAGCTAAAGTAAATACAGAAGAGAAAATAGCAAGGGAGGCCAAAAGGGTAGACAAGAATTTTTTCCGGTATGTAAGTGAATGAAGAAAAAGCAAGCAGGGGATTGGCAGGTGGAGGTGGGGGGGTTCTGACAGAAGGAGATGAGGAGAAAGCAAATCTACTGAAAGAATACTTTACCACAGTCTTCACGACTGAGGAATAGGGGATGGGCCAGAATTAAGCAACAGGGGAAGGGTGGGCAGGGAGGTGGACACAAGTCCCTTTTCAGAGGGTAGGGTGTTGGAGGAGTTAGGAAATCTGCAGATGAACAAGGCAATGGGTCCCGATGAAATCAACCCCAGGGTGCTCAAGGGGTTAAGGAAGGAGCTAGCGGCACCTCTCACAAAGTTATTTAATCTGTCTCTAGATGAAGGAAGGGTCCTGGGAGACTGGAAAAGGATGGATGTGGTGCCACTGCACAAAGGGGAGGAAGGAAGAAATGGGAAGCTATTGTCCGGTTAGCCTTACTTCTGTGGTGGGTAAGCTGATGGAGGTACTTACAAAGGAAAGCCTGGCACAATATCTGGGGAAGGTGGGGCTCATAGACAAAAACCAGCATGGGTTCATAAGGGGTAGGTCATGTCAGATCAACCTGATTGAATTCTTTGATGAAGTAACACAGATATGTGATCAGGAAGGGGCAGTTGAACGGGTTTTATCTGGACTTCAGGATGGCCTTCAACACAGTACTTCACAGAAGACTAATAAGCAAGCTAGGCAGCTTAGAAGTGGGGAGCAAATTAGTTAACTGTGTGGAAAATTGGCTGGAGGGTAGAATTTAGAGGGTGGTGGTAACAGGGTGCACTCCATAGAGGGAGGGGTGATGAGTGGGGTACCTCAGAGGTCAGTGCTGGGTCCCATACTATTCTACATATACACAGGAGACATTTCAGTAGGCCTGAATGGGAAGGTGTGCCTGTTTGCAGATGATACAAAGCTCTGTAACAGGATGGACAAAATAGGAGGGGGGAAACATGAGGGAGGACCTGGTCAGACTGGAGGAGTGGTCAGGGAAGTGGCAATTACAAGTTAATGCAAAAAAAAAAAAAAGCAAAATTATGCACATAGGGAATTGGAACCCAAGGGCGAAATACTGGTGGGGGAGGCAGGGACTGGAGGTAATAGAACAGGAAAGGGACCTGGGGATCATCATTTTGGATAACCTGAAGGCAGGGAACAAATGCAATAAGGTGATGGGGAAGGCTAGCAGAATATTCGCATGCATAGGGAGGGGCTTTACACGCATGAGAAAGGAGGTGATCATGCATTATACAAATTTATGGTCAGACCACATCTGGAATACAGGGTCCAGTTCTGGAGGCCACACTTGCAAGGGGGACAGGGACAGGTTGGAAAGGGTCCAGAGAAGGGTAACCAAGATCGTTCAAGGGCTGCACATCAGGCCACATGAGGAGTGGTTAGAGGAACTAAACTTATACACACTGGAGATGGGGGGGATAGGGTAGAAACCTTCAAATATCTGAAGGGAATAAACAAAGTGAGGGAGGGCAGCATTTTCAGGTTGAGTGAAAACAAATCAACAAGGGGACATGCATTGAAGCTGGAGGGGGCACATTTGGAAGAAATGCAAGGAGGAAGTTCTTCACAGAGAGTAGTGGGTCCTTGGAATGGGCTGCCAGAATGGGTGGGGGGGGGTAGATTCAGTAACCAAATTCAAGAGAGCTTGGGAAAGACTACAAGGGGCTAAATAAAAGCAAATAAGAGCATGGATAGGTGGGGGTAAGACAAAAGGACGTCGGGGGCTATCTGGGCAGACTGGATGGGCCAATGGGTCCTTTTCTGCAGGCAAAATTTCTATGTTTCTACATGCATCACCTTGCATTTGCTAGCATTACATTTTAACTGCCATATCTCTGACAACCATCCTAATCAAACCAAGTCTCTCTTCATGATTTTGATCCTCTCCTCAGTGGCCACCCCACCACAGATCTTAGTACTCTCTGCGAAAAGGCATATCTTGCCCTGGACCCCTACCCTTATGTCACATATGAAGATGCTCCTCTTGTGACTAATTCAGTGTACCTCCCCATATTTTTTCTAGCTCTCCTATGTTCTCCTGCATCATTCTGCTTCTGTCTTTTTTCTTTCTTGCTTCATTACTCAGTCCTAAATATGTATCCTCTATACAACAATAACTAAAACAAAACAAAACAAAAAAGTTCCTAGAGGAATAAATCTATATAAATGAACATGGCAATACAACCCTTTTCAGTTTGAGGTTACTGAGGTTACTGGTTCAGCCTCAGAGCTCCCCCTCTAGGAGAGTTGGTTCACACTTGCAGAAGCCTTGGAGTACATGAGAGGGCCCAGGAACAAAACAGCAGAAGGAGTCGCAGAAGTCTGCAGTGCAGAGTCAGAGGTAGGGGGATACAGAGCTTATTGAAATGGTTGTGTACCCAAGAGGGTCCTTCAGCTTGGTGACAGCCAGGGGGGCCCTAGTTCAAGGCAGACCCAGAGGATCATATGTTGGTACCAGCCCTGAGAACCCATTGGCCCTACTGTGTTCATGATAAGAAATGCAGGGTGAGCACCTGCAGCTCCAACAGTGTCACTAAGAGGACATGCTGGGTCTGGGATGCATGGCTTGGGGTCCCAGGTTCAGGTGTCTACCATGTCCCCTGCTGGCACAAGTCTCTCTGTGTGTCTATAAAATCAGGGTAGAGTTGCTCCCAATTAGGTTCTTGCCCAGCAATGGAGAAGGAAGTAGAGGGCCACGTGTTCCCCCTCCCCATATGAGGAAAGCAGTCTGTGGACACTCGATCCTCCTTCCCTAAACTGGCTCCCATATGACCTGGTCCATTCCCAAACCCACACTGCTGCATGGACACTGACCTCCATGCCACAGGGCCAGCTATTCCATCCCTTCTTGAAGCTGACAATGGGAAAACTGTGGTGCATTCGTATATTTGCTTATGTAATATACTGCATTCAGTCAGATAAGAAATCTGCAGCTTGTCTCCTCACTCCAGCACTCTGCATCTTGTTCTTGTGGATTTAACTAGGATAAAATGTCAGTTATTTTCTAGTCAGATACGCATACACACATAGATTAGCACAGTCATGATGCTCTGTGTTGGAATGGAGGCTTTTGACTGTATGTGTGTTTACAGAAACCACATCAAGTGGAAAATATTTGTCTTGTATCATTTAGGTGTAACCACCCAGTCCCCTGGGGTTACTAGAATCCCATCAATCTCAGTGCTAGGTAAGGAAGGCAGCTGGTGAATAACTGATTAAATGGTTTTCACTTGCTCCCTCTCTGTTTACTTACTCTCAGCTGAGATAAGAGAGGTGATGTCATTTAGGACTCTTGCAGCAGCATAAGCCACGGCAGCTAGCTGTGAGTGGGGAGTTTTAGAATCTTTGGTTAGGAGCTGAGTGGAGTTCAATGTCAGCAATTGGAGGAGTGAAGAGCTGCAGTGTGGGCTCTGTAGGAGAGCCTGTTTTCTCACCATAGTGCTGAGAAACATCTGCCTGCCATTAGAAGTAGTGGAACTACGTTCCTGCTGGCCGCTCGCCACGTCGCCAATGGCGAAACCACAAGCCCTGTGGCTAAAATTTGATATCCCTGCCGTGCCATGGAGGCGAAAGGAGCCAGCCTTCAACCTTTCGCCACTTTCTCGCCACAGACATAGGAACTACCGAGAGAGTGGCCGAAAAACTACAAAGTGCAGCAGTACCCTGTCGGTGACCTTCGGGAGCTCAGTAATGCTATAATGCACATGCTCGGGTCACTGGCAACCATCTAACCGCATTAGGAGCAAAAATAAAACCACATGACTTAATTGCTGGCATGGAGGAGACTGTGTCTGATTGGTGAGATTAGGTAGACACGTCTCCTCTGGCCAATCAGTGGGGTTTCTGTGTGCTGGGGATGGGCTCTCGCTGTGAAGCAAGTCACTCGCGCAGCGGTGGTGAAAGGGAGCGGGTGCTTTTCTGTAGCCTCCTCGGCGATCGCTGATTCTTGCTAAAATATTTATTTTGCTGGCATATTTAGGTTGTGGGTAGGTAGGGAGGGTGCCAGAGAAGGTGAGGAGAGAATAAATAAATGGGGGAATGGGAAAAAAACACGAGAGCAGAGCTGAAAGTTCGAGTGCAAGCTGCAGTGTGATGCATATTAAAAAAAAACGGAGACAGGGAAAATTGCATTTTTTGAGCTTTGTTTGCTCAGTACTACAGATAAAAGCTGACAAGTTCGTGCAGTTTGATGGGGGAAATAGCAGGAGACAAAAAAAAAGCATTTGGAAGTCCAAACCAAATGTGAGGAGTTTAAAGGAGCAGGGGAACTAAATGCACAGTGCTTTACAGTCCAGAGATGGAAAAAAGCAGGCAGGAAAATAGAATGTAGACAACGGCAGACAGGAGATTAAAAATACATTCTTGGATTGAACCAGTGTTGAATTGTTTGTGCAATACTGCAATACTGAAAAAGATATTAAAACAAAATAGAAAGGCTTATGGGGTATTAAGGCACAGACAGTACCTACTATATGGAACTAAAGTATTGAATAAATAATGGGGGACCATAAGTGTGTATGCAGATACACTTAAAGATTAAGAAAAAGTATATCAGTAGAAAGAAAAGTGATCAAGAAACAGACAAGCTGAGAGGGGAATACACAAATAAACAAACTTGCCAAGGCAAAATAATTATTTTAAACTGTTCTCTGACTGTAATTTGTGTGACATACTGCTGCAGTGTATGTATGTGTGTGTTCAGAAAACAATCAAACACACTGGCAGCATGCTGTGTAATCTTTTTGAGAAATGAAACTAAGTGTTGAAGCATATCTGGTCCTGTAACCCCCGCCCCCCCCACTCCCAATTACTGTTGGCCACATAGTGTGTGTGCGAAGAAATAAAACTGTGACCAACTGCTTCATTAAAGAACTTAATTAGTCACACAATTCAAAAAGACATCTGAGTCTGTCATATATTCTAGTGCAAATATCCAGTCGGTGTCACATATATTCTTGTGCAAATATCCAGTCTCATATTCTTGTGCAAATAATATCCAGTCGGTGTCACATATATTCTTGTGCAAATATCCAGTCTCATATTCTTGTGCAAATACCCAGTCGGTGTCACATATTCTTGTGCAAACCAGTCTGTGTCACATATATTTGTGGAAACATCCAGTCTGTCATATATATTCTTGTGCACTGTCCAGTCGGTGTCCCATATAAATTCTTGTACAAATATCCAGTCTGTGTCACATATATTCTCACACATCCAGTCAGTGTCACATACTGTCATATTCTAGTCTGTGTCACATATATATTCTTGTACCATCTACCTAAATAAAAATGTCAGAACAGGCTGCAAATCCTGAAACTGCTAAACAGAGCAGCTGGGTGGCCACAGTAAAACAAAGCAAGATAACAGATATTTTCAAAAGGCCCAGATCAGCAAGTCCTGTCCCTGAAACTGAGCCAGAATCATGTGGCAGCATCTCTGTAGCAATGGAGAGCAGCTATTCAGAAACTGCAAGCAAGAAAACCAGAGTTTTAAATGACAGAGACAGTCATAGGGAAATTAAGGATTCCTGGTTTAAAACCTACCCATGGCTCCTTCATGACAAAGAAGCTTCAGTATTCTACTGCAGAATTTGCAAAGAAACTGGCCGAAGAAATATTTTCACAGAAGGGAAACCAACCAATAAGCCAAAGGCTGACGATTTAAATAAGCATCAGATGTCCAAAGATCACAAGTGAGTCTTATTACAGATGCCCCACCAATTTGCAATTCTTCTTGTCTTCTGAATCTGTTAATTGTCATGGTAAACATGTGTTTCTCTTAATTTAATAAGGCTTGCAGTAGAGGCAGAAACTGGGAAAAAGGGAATGACAAAGGCTGTGAGCACAGCTTATTCATCAGTGAAAAGTGCAATCATAGCAGAGATGTGAAGCATTTATTACATAGGCAAAACTCTGACTGCAAATCATAACATACAGAAACTTTTGGAACTGCAGGTTCACAATGTAAGTATTTTTACTCGCCAGTATCTTGAACATCAATTAAAGTCTCGCTTCATGTATATTACATGGGGGGGCACTGCCTCAGATTTGCAGATCATATGTCACGAAACTGCAGCCCAACATAAATAATAGCACTTACTGTATTGTTGTTTTTGAATTTGAATAAAAAAACATTAGCAGTGCTGCAGCTGAGATGCGCTACAAGTCACATTGTGGGGGGGGGGCATGGCTCCAAATAACTGACAGTCTATTCCTTTTTTCTCTTTTTCTGCACAGGAATCCACTCTGCTACCACCTATAAAGCAATCAGTCCTCCAAGGCACAGGCATCTACACACATTCTGAGTCCACCAATGACTTTTAAAAAGCAATTTCTAAGGCAGCGCAGGATGTTTTTTTAAAGGAATTGGAGGATTCTCCATCTAAAATGTTTTCCTTACAAATTGATGAGGGAACAGATGTAGCCAACAAGAGTACACTGATGGTATACATCAGATTCATTGACTGCAAGGGCTATGTTCAGTCTAAATTTTTAGGTGTGACTGAGCTTGCAGAATGCAATTCAGAAGCAGTATACAATGCTGTGAAGTACATGATCTCTGATAAAAATTTAGGAGATAAAGAGCTGATAGGACTTGCAACTGATGGGGCCTCTGTAATGACAGGATGCAAAAAAGGTGTGACCACTCTAGCCAAAATAGATCACCCATATTTAGTTGCCACTCACTGTCTCGCACATAGACTCACCTTAGCATCAGAGAAAGCAGCCAACCAACACCAGTATCTGGTCAGTAATATGTCTACAGTGAATCAGCTTGGGAAACTGATAAAGTACTCGCCCAAATTTTGTTGACTACTCGATCAGAGCAAAGACATACACGAGGAACATGCTGTGAAACTAAAACAGATTTTTTTTCACTAGATGGCTTTCATTTTCTGATTCTGTAAAGGCATTACAAGCATGCATAGCCTCACTTATGTCTGCTTTGTCACAAATGGCAGAGGATAATTATCAGCAAAACCTTGCTATGGGGTGCCTTAAAAAAATGAGGACTTTCAAATTGCTGCCACTACTTTCTTTCTGGCTGATGCAGTAGGTCTTCTTGCAATTCTCTCAAAACTTTTCCAAAAATGGTCTGTCATCTTCTCAGAGGCAAGGCAGCAGCTTGTTGGCACCACTGATGCACTTCGTGTACTACCTGAAAATCCAGGCCCACACTTAAAAGTTTTTTTGTCAGAGATGCCAAGTGAACCATCAGAAGAGGGAAAATCTATATTTAGAACACATACACTGCTAGATACATGGCAGCAAAGAGAAGAGTTCAAGAATTTGCAAACATCTTATATACAGTCAACAGTTTAACAACTTGGAAGTTACTTTCCAGAAGGCACATTGTTGGACAACTGGTCGGTATTAGACCCACGCAGTGCACCTGATCACATTGAGAGCTATGGAGAACAGCAGATTGAGAATCTTATTGCTCACTCTGGTGCCATTAAAAAAGGACTCTGTACTAACATCCTGCCAGTTAACCAAGATGAAACCAAACTGGAATGGTCATTATTACGTAGATTATTCTCGGCACACAAAGAATCTACTATTGAAGAATTCAATGTCAAAGTGGTAGTCCCAAACAAGGAATCTTGGCCAAACACGTCCAAACTATATTCAGTATGTCTGGCAACCTCATCAACTTCAGTGGAGTGTGAACGTGGGTTTAGTGCATATAACAACATTAAGACTGCTGAAAGGAATTGCCTTAAAGTCTGGAATGTGAACTATCTAATGACTCTTCTGGTTGAGGCTCCTGATGACATGGGAAAGTTTGATTTTGAAACTGCATTTGACATCTGGGCGTCGGAAAAGGACAGGCATGGGTTCCCTCAAACTGTCAAGACAAATGAAGATGCACCTCCAAGTTCTTCTCGAGAAAACCTGCAGCAGCTACACTACTGCAGAGACCTAGCAGAAGAAAAATAAACCACTGGCTGTGCTTCTTCTTATGACATTTATTTTGTTGTACTGTAATTTGTACCTACTGCTACAGCCAAATGTGTTAATTGTTGCCATGTTCTCCACTTGACTCTTGTGTAGTCTTCATGAAGCTCAGACACACAGAAAAAAATGACTGCTGTTGCCTTGTTGGCAGCAATTCTCATTTAATGCCATGACAGTTTGCTAGCTTCTAATCTTTTCAAACAAAGCATTTTTCACATCTAGTTTAAATAACAATAGTTACCGGCGGCATTAAAATAGAATTTTACTGCCTTGCTTATGAACCAGGCCCGACACTGATCTGGGCTGAGAGAGGAGCAGTGTGTTAACTGTTACTCACTGTTTTTTTCTGCTTGTTAAATGTCTGAGATGGATGCCTGGCTTGCCTTTATTCACATTTTTTATGGGGCATGGCACAGATTCCTCAAGTTTTCACACAATGTTATTTTAATAGTTTTTTTTAAACAGGGTTGCTTGTTATGTACAGGCTTCAGTGAGCCTGACCCTGGCATTTTATTGCAGTAATGGGCTGGGGGGGCAGAGATTCAAAATTTCTTCTAGGCACGACTGCCAGGTGCTCAGTCATTTTTATGAAACAATTGACATCTGACTGGTGTCACATATTTAATACGCCATCAAACTGTTTAAGAGCACCCACTGTAGTGTTATTGTTTAATTTTTCCTGTCTGAATCTGCCTGGCCTTTAGCATTATTTGTCTCCTGCTTGCCTAATAAAGCAATGTGCACAGTTTATAATAATTGCTGCATTTTTGGGGGGTCAAAACTAGGCTGACCACATCTTAAGCTTTGGTATGTATGTTATTGCTGTACACATACTTGCACATCTACTTAATACAAAATAATTTCAAACAATTTGGCTCAAACTGTGAATATATTGTGCCTACCACTACAGAAGTAAATCCTGTCCATAATGGTATTTAAAAACAATGTTAATACAACTCCGTATACATTTTAGCATTACTCACCGTGTGTGGCTAAAGACCTCTTGTGGTGGCTAAAAAATATTGGATCTGTTTAGCCACAGTGGCTAATCATTTTGAAAACCTAGAGGGAGCGTAGTGGAAACCGTTGTCTAGCAGGAGTTCCTGATTTCTTATCCCCAGTGAGATGAGGACTGCCAGAATGGATGCAAGGGGCAATCTCCTATTTGATCCAGGACACTGAAACTGCCTATTTGTGTACAACTGTGAGTAATCTGACTTTGGGTATCCCAGGAGGAAAGTGTTTATTCTTTCTTTGTGAGTACTCTGATAAAGGGAAATATGCACCAATAGGGAAATATGCACCATCCTAGGACCAATCCTTTTTTCCCTATACATCACCAACCTTGACTCCCACATAAAGAACTCTAGCATACATTTCTTTGTGGACGACACGGTTTTGTATGCATCAGGCTCGTCCTTAACTGAAGTAAGGGAAGCACTCCAAGAAGACTTTATCCAGTTAGAAAGCAACCTTATCAATGCCAAGCTTCTCTTAAATGCCAAAAAAACCAAGACAATTATTTTCTCGAGACTTGCCTTGTCTGGTGCCCTACCTACCCCATCTAAAAACTTCATAGTTACCTCCCTAGGTGAACCCTTGGAAGTCATACCTAAATTTAAACATCTAGATGTGTGGATAGACAACAAGCTTTCCTTCAATGACCACATCAAGGATCTATCAAAGAGACTTAAAGTACGCTTGGGTTTCTTCTTTAGAAATAGGACCCTCTTTTCTCTCGCGACCCACAAAAGACTTGTCCAAGCAACATTCCTTCCCTTGCTTGACTACGGAGATATTATCTTTATCTCCTCCCCAACCTTGAGCCTATCTAAACTGGACATACTCTATCACCATGCTCTTCGCTTCATTACTAACTCTGCGTACAGGACCCACCACTGTGATCTTTATGCAGCAGTTGGGTGGACCTCTCTTGCCACCAGATGCCTCCTGCATGCTGGCATTTGGACCCTCAAATTACTACTCCACAAACTGCCTGTCTATTTAACGCCTCATACACATCTCGCATAGCCTACTCCCTAAGGAAATCCAACCTTATCCTACTAGATGTTCCTCAGGACACGTATCTACAGCTGGCCAAAGAGCTGTTTCATATGCCCTCCCAAACATTTGGAACCAACTACAAGCCATGCAGAAGCTAACCAGCATCGTATCAATTAACTCCTACAAAACACTAGCTATCTCTAAATTAAAAGACATATGTAGGTGCTACTAGGCCCCAAAAGCCAAGTCAACTTCCTAGGTACCAACTGGCCCTCTACTTATTAAGCTGAAATGTGTTGCATAATTTAGGGCAAGGTTAAAGCTGGAATGTACTGCATATATAGCACATGGACTTCTATTGTGTATACCTCTTGTATTATATATTTTTGTTCTACATTTTATATCTCCTGTCTATGTAATTGCGAAGTGTATGTGTATGTGCCTCAGGACCTCCTTGTGAATGAACTTGCTCAATGGAGTCTTTCCTGCAATAAACTTGAACTTGAATGCACCAAGTTCTGTTCTAGTTTGGGACTGTTCTCTCATCTGGATTTAAAGTTGGCCGACAATCGTGGAGTTCCCAGAGAGACTTGGCACATTGTTCAGGACTAATTTACACTCAGAAGTAGTGTGTTTGTTATGCAGGATGTGACAGACATTCCAGGGTGCACCGTTCTAATATTTTACTAAATGTTAAGGTGTAACTCTAAAAGAATGGCTGGCTATGGACATGGAAACAAAAGGTAGGCAACCCCCCCATCTGGAGTGACCAGTTTAGCACTAAAGGTTCTGTAAGGGCACCTGGTTATTCAAGACATGGTGGCCAATGCCTGAAGAGAAAGTTTACCCCCTGGTGTGGGTTGTTCTAATTTTCTGAGTACCAATGTGCTCCATCACAGTCAGCTGCCACATCGCCAAAATGTTAAATCCTATGCCATTTGGGAATTGTGTGCTAAGTTGTGGCCAGTGCCAATAGAAAAAATGTGTGTTTCAGCTGAGGTCATTGCTGCTGAACAGAGTTCAAGGTCCTATGCAATATGGGATAAATAGAGTTTCTGTCCGCTACAGATTTCTGTTGTTCTGCCATTGCCTTGTGCCACAATGTGAAAACCCTGGGGGTCCACCTTTGCTTTAGTGTACCATCTTTGGAATAAAGTCACACTCTAGAACTCCAACCTGATTTGGACATTCATGTTACTACTTCCTGTGTGGAATTACTGGGTACACTTCCAGAAGTACAGACCTAGCACAGCTCTAGGTAAAAGTTCTCTCCTCAGGACCTGGGTTTAGTAATGGTCATATGTGTAATTTTGCTTTTGTACACCCCCACCCCTTTCTGACTTCTAGAAATATGAGCCTGGTATACATTCCCAAAGCTAGGTATGGTACTGATTGTCCAAAGTAGTTTGGGTGCCCAGTCGATGGTACCAAGGGGTAGCTTACTGTGTAAAGTAGTGGGGGGTTACAAAACATGGGGGGTAGTCCAAAGATATTGTTTAATTTGGGGAGAGAACTAGAGATTTTTATGAGGGTATGGCTAGTGTTTGTCTGTCTGGTAGCATGGTAGCCCAAACAGAAAAGGAAGCTTTGCATGAAAGGATTTTGCCCAGGATAGTGTCATCCAAATGTGCTGCTTGCGTGTCTGCTAGTACAGAAAGAACAAAGTGCTGCTTGTGTGTGTGCCAACTTGCAATGGACAGTAAAGCCTTGAAGTATATATCTTTGTCTCTGCATCCAGAATGTCTACAGAATTTTTTAATTTGCAATTTTCAAATGCCAAAAGTAGTGTGGACTTTGGAAAACAGACTGATGAATGTTCCCTGAAAGTTTCATGTGCTTTGTGTGCAAACTGGGAGAGTCACTAAAGAAATTGCCAAAATCTGTGGAGAAAGATGTTAGAAACGGCACTCCCAGCACCGAAATTGCAGCCGAGAAAAAAGTTACAATTTGCAGTTTATATTTGCCCTGCTCGACGATCGCTGCGAGGGAAGAGTGAGTGAAAGAGAGAGAGAGAGAGGGGCTCATTTGCATGGTGTCGAGTGATTGGTGCGATTGCAATCAGTCCCGCCTCCTAAGTAGCTTCTGTGTGCAGCCAAGTGTTCGAGGAGAAGAGTGAGAGTGGCATGCAAGCTGGTCAGACCAGGATCAACCATCAAGGGGCCTACGAACATTCTAATCTGTAGAAAACAGACTTTTGCTGCGTAATTTCGGGCTCAACTTGTTGTTCGACTGACTGGAAAGTAAGCATGGCGTTCGTGGCTATGATCGGTGGGACCACCAGCCCATTTCACCCCAGAGGCCTTCCAGGATCAGTACCAAGTCGAAAATTTCCACCAGAGAAAGCCAGCTACTGAGTTCAGTGAGTAAAACCAGTTAACTGTTCATCAAACTATGTGATTTTCAAGCCCGTTGAATCTGTGTGCAAGCAGTGTGACTGTTTTGCAAAGAAGGACAGTGCATTGAAAACAGAAATGCAACAAACAAAAATTCTGAGCATAGACTGTGAGCATTTACAATCTGTTCAGCAACAGTAAATGTTTCTAAGCAAGAGAGGGACTGTGAGTTGTATATTAGGCTGCAGCAAACAGGCAATCCTGTACAGCAGAAATACTGTGGACTTGCAAGTGACTTTGGGCATGTGTCAAATTATGCTGATTGCAAAGTCAAAATCATATGAACGTACTGAAAGAAACAATCAGTGCAATCGATTACAGTTTTGAGCACAATTCAGTAGCCAGAAAAGGTCAAAAACACAGTTTTTGAGTCAGTGAATAGATCTGATGCATGAGAGCTACCGCTGCCATTACAGGGTGGGGTCAGCAATATCAGCAGCAGCAGCAGGGAACCATTTTGTGAGACTGTAAAGAGACTAGTGAGCAATGCAGTAACAACCAACTTTTGTATGTTTGCTTTCAGACATGGCTTTGGGAACTCCCTACTATCTGGATCATGCCCGAGCTATGATCACAGAGGAGGTTGCATCACTAAGAAAAACAGTGAGAACTTTCTATGGTGAAGGGTTGACTCTAGATGTAGCAATCCCTAGCTATCCAGTGAAACTGTGCATTGTGTGCCTTAAGGCTGGAAGGGATGTGTTTCTGATACCCCATTGTTCAGATTGCCTAATGAAATATGGAATGAGCAGGGGTGCAGCACCAGAGAGGGCATTACAAATTCGACTGGCTCCCACTTGGACCAAAGTAGGAAACTCTGCATGTAGCAGCACGCAGCACCAGGTAGAACCTGTTAGGGGGAGTTCCATAGAGTGTGGCACAGAGGGAGAGAACAATGCTTATCTACCACAAGGGCATGAACAAAGAAGGGTTTCCACATCTGTGTCCCAGATGGACAGTGCAACAGAAGGATCCGTGGACCCATGGTAGGAGGGTCCAAGTTCTAGCCTATTAGGGGAGCACAAACTGCAAGAGACAATGAACTGGGAGGTGTCTACCTCTGCACCCAGTCAGGAGTGGACTGTCTTGGGAGTGAGAACATCTGCTCACTTCTGGGCTCAGATCCTGAGTGAGGAAGAGGAGGCTGAAGAAATTTATCTTCATGTTGAGGGTCCCCATGAGTTACCTCAAGCTCTTGCCTCTGAAGAGCCAGAGAAAGAAGAAGACTCCAGTAACCAGCCCACAGAAATGGTCAGGGAACAAGTTATTTCATTCTTTTAAGTATGTGGCACTTGCTCAACCAGGACTGGCCACCCCCAAGCCAGGCCATGGGACACACCCTTGTGAAGACTACCAAGGAGGAGAGACTGATACGTAGGAGGGCTGACGCCATTTATGGGAAGTCCTTTCCTACCTTTCCTCTTAGAGTCTGGGAGGAAATTGAACAGAACAGGCAATCCTGGTTGTTGGAAGAGACAAGCAAGAATTTGTACTCTGGTGCAGCAGAATGTGTCAGGGACAGAGTCATAAATGATCAACTTAAATTCTGGAAATTGGGCAGAACTCTATTTATAGACACTGTGCGAACTGTGGACAAGGCAGGGAATAAGACAGTCCACAGCATCAACTTTGCATGCCCAGATGGTGTCATGGTCCTCGCACCTCACCCTGAGTGGTGCTACCCTTAATGGTGCCACTCCCTGTGAATATGCCCAGCATGCCTAGAGGGAAACGAGCAGTGGCAGTCCCGTGTCTGTCATTTGGCAGCAGCAGTATCCAAGGAGGAAGATGCAGCTCTACTGGTATTCCAGGATTCTTCAGGTGCATCCAGATTCATCAACCCAGCGGTGGTTTTCCACTTCCATCGCCTGGCCTTCCTGTGGCAGGGTAGAATAGGACCATGTCCCATTTGTTTTGGAGAAAGTGTTTAAATGCAAGGATTTGTCCTTTTTCTGTCTCTTCTCTCTCTGGCTGCACAACCAAATGTTCCTGTGACTTGATCAACCCAAACAGTCTCACAATTCTTTGCCTCTCTCTGTCTCTCAGTTTTCTCTTGCTGTCTGTTTTTCTCTCTTGCATATTTATATTAGCTAATATGAAAATAAGTGCAAATCAATGTATGGAATGAAACTGATATCGGGATCCCTTTTGTTTGAAAAATATATAGTATTACTGTTGAAATATACATATTTATAATTTGAGATGATGGTAAACTGTAGAAGTTACTTGGGTGCAAATCTTTGAGCCTTTTGCAAGGGCTGTAGAGGCCTCAGGAAGCACACTGTGATCTAGCAGCTCCTGACAGTTACAAAAAACAGGATACTTGCTAAGGATGGGGGTTGAAAAGACACAAAAGAGCTGAGCTGTGTTGCAATTGAAAAGATTAGAAGTAAGATTTTATTTTGCCTCTGTACATAGTTATTATGAACAAGTTTATATACTTTTTTAATGATACTGCTAGTATAAATAAATAATATTTTGAATGCTACAACTGCTCTTAGTTTTCTCTTGCTTCCTGACCTGTGCTGCAGCGACACTTCAAGGTGACATCAGCCAAGCTGTTTTCCTGCTTCATCGCCTGATTTTTCAGATGACATCATTCCAGCTATTTTCCAGTTCCATCATTTGGTTTCCAAATAACATCACCACAGCAGTTTTTCTGTTTCATCGCCCGGTTTTCCAGAGGACATTAGCCAAGCTGCATCCAAAAATGCCACCTGATCTGAAGGAAGAGGGTCCTCAGCTTAGAGAAGTAAGGTGATCCTTTGTTTTTGATCTTCAAGGAAATGGTGAGACCAAATTTTTGTGAATTTTCACAACACATCCTACATTTGAAGACTGTCAATGGAATTGTAATGACTGTGCACAAAGACTCTCCCCATGGATTGCAGTGCTATGCAGGTCCTGTCCTGTTCCAGGACTGTTCTTCCACAGGCTTCAGCCTAGGAGAGACTCGGCAGCAACACTCTGTCACTAGTGTGGACTCTTCAGGGCTTTCCACCCATCAAATGCATTGTATAAATGTCTGCTTTCCATTTTTTTACTTTTGTATTTTTTTTTGTGACAGGGCTTCTCCGCCAGGTTTCTGCCCTGGTCACAGCCCCCGGACTTCCACCTTCTGTCACTGCCGTGATCTCCCGGAGGTCGGGGCCATGGAACTGGCCCCGTATCCAGCCTGAGGTACCAGTAATTGGTTGGGGGATCCGGCGATATAGGTTAACTGAAGCCGAGGGAGGGCTTCATAGAGGTGGAGGCTCCACCTGGATTTTCTGGTTGGTTCCCATGTGGAACCGGGTGCGTGCAATGACACAAGCCCAGGGGGGGCCCGCATGCATCCATGTGTGCTCCCCTCAAAGCGTCCACACTCGGCTCCCCCCATGCTCTCGCCCAGCGCTGTGCACCCCAGCTTCTGTCACTGGGCGATGTGATGCTGGTGCTGTGCTTCCCCCCTCCCTGGAGAAGGAGAGTAGTCCTTCAGATGCTCAATCCTTCCCCTCCCCGGTCGACCCCCGGTGGCCCATGCCCGTTCCCGAACACGGGTCATCAGAGTGGCGTGAGGTGTGGCGTCCAGCGCCTCAACCCTCAGTGCCACCGGGCCAGCGCCTTGCTTTTGTACTTTTATAGAAAAACATTTTTGGTGGTTCTCTAGTGTTCAGGTGGAGGTTTAAGCACTGTGTAGTGTGCAGAATGTGTTTCTGTGTTTTCTTCTCTTGCAGGTGTTCCTGAGGAAGAAAACAGAAGAAAAGAAGAGGATGCTGGAGCTCAGCCAATTTCTTTTTCTTAGGGTTTCAGAATTGTCTGTGGTTAACAGGGTGTTACCATGCTTTTCCTTCACAAGTGTGAGATTGTGGGAAAAGTTTGGGAAATGTAATGCTTTGCAATGTGTTGTTTCCATGTTGTTTTTGTTTGCAGATACCCTGGGAGCTTGGGGGGAGGTTCCTCAGTGGGCAGCTTTGTCAGATAGATTTTCCCTAGAGGGCTAGACAGACTGTGGTCCTGACCTGCAGTGGGGGCCTCAGTTCTGGTCTATTACAGCATGCTTCAGGCAGTTTTTTGGAGCCACTGAATATCCATAAATAGATCATAGGATAGGGGCTGAAGTTTCATCAGCAGGCCTGTGGGCCTTCACAGTTGTCTGCCTGTGCCCGGCACATGGTAGGGGAGAAGTAGCGCTACCTCCCTGTAGGTAACACAACGGGTAGGATGGCCTGGTACCAGGTAGAAAAATGACTGTGGGGTGAGTGTAATTACCCAGTCCTCTGGGGTTACTAGAATCCCATCAGTGTCAGTGCTAGGTAGAGGTAGGAAAGGCAGCTGGTGAATAACTGGTTAAATAGTTTTCAACTGCTCCCTCTCAGTTTATTTGGTCTCAGCTGAGATGAGAGAGATGATGTCATTTAGAACTCTCGCAGCAGCATAAACCATGGCAGCTAGCTATGAGTGGGGAGTTTTATCTTCAGTTAGTATCAAGTATCAATCAATTTATTGTTTAACAAGTTATGTTATTACAATTTCTCATCTCAAATACACTAAAAATACATACATGATAAAATATTACATAAAATTCTATGCACATGCTATTATTTATTACAGTCAATCTCTTACTGCACAGTTTCCCAATCTTATTTGAATTCAGGTCTCCCAGCTTTTTTGTTAAACAGGACTTTTAACTTTACGGCTTCCCACAATGTAAGCATTGTTTGCTAACAATTTTCATATAAGTAATCAGTGCTTCTAACATTCTTACAGACTGTGAATTCATTAACTTTTCTGTCAGTGCTTGAGGGCTACCTTCTAAAAATTACAAAAAAGGCCCTAGGATTTTTATTCTTACCTTTTGATATAATGGGCATTTAATCAATATATATATTAAATCATCTTCTTCTAGATTACATTTGCACATTCCCTTAGAATCTGGCATTTTCATTAATTTATTTACTCTTTCACTTGAGAAATACTCAAATCTAAATTTTATATAAAGAGTTCTTATTGGATTTTTTAAAATCGTTAAATATCTTTCCCTCATAAAGGTCTTCTTATTCATTGCCAGCCACTTGCTTATTTTATATTTTGCACACCTTTCCACATCCTTTTGTCTGAAAATATCTCTCAATCTTGTTTTTATTTTATTTATTTAGTTTTTGTTGACCGGGTAAGTACACTAGACAAATCCTGCCTATTTTCAGGCACAACCTGGGGAAGGGGATACAGATGAATGCCAACTTACCTTGAACCGATTAAGCTGTTGGTGGTATTTTTAGTGAATGAGGGAAATTTGGCCAGGACACCAGGGAGATTCCCCTACTCGTTTCGATAAGTGCCATGGGATCTTTAACATCTACCTGAACTACTACCAATCCAGGCAGGTGGGACCTCAGTTTAACGTCTTATCTGAAAGACGGCACCTCAGAAGTGCAGCACCCCTCTCATGCTGCACTACAGTGTCAGTACTAGGATATTAACCAAAGTGCCAGATGTGGGAACTGAACCCACAACCCTCTGATCTCCCAGCCTCAGAGGTGAGTGTGCTACCTACTGAGCCACTGACACTTCCCTAATGTCCTCATGAGGTCTTCTTAACACATCTGCTAAATGGGTTATCAGTCCATATAGTTTTACCCATTTTTCTAGGACATCCATAACTGGGAATTTAAACTTTCTATCATAATAGTCTATGGCTTCCTCAAAACATTGTTTTGGCAGTCGTGGCTCTGGCATTGTATATACATTGAACAGATACAGTATAATTCTTTCCTGTACTAGATTTTCTATTGGTCTGTCCTAATTCTGCTCTTATTAAGGCAGCCGGGGCTCCCTTAGGTAAACCCATAATCTTTTTATAAAAGATATTTATTATTCCTTCTATCTTTTCATCAATCTCTGAGCCCCAAATATCCGCTCCATATAAAATCTGTGATCTTATTTTCACATTAATAACCTTTAGTGTACCCTTAATAGAACTACCTCCATGCTTATAGAAAAAGCTAGTAATAGAGGGTACAAACTTCTTTATATTCAATTTTATCTCTTTAATATGAATATTCCATGTGAAATTTTTGCTAAAGTTTATACCCAAATATTTGAAACTCTTTACCTGTTCAAGTATTATACCATTATGACACAATCTCAATTTTCCTTTACTATTCTTGCCAAAGACCATAACTTTGGTCTTCTCTGGGTTAATACATAATTGTGCATGCTAACACTCTTTTTGAAATGCATTAAATAGTCTTTTAACTCCTAGACTACTCATAGAGATCTAAACAATATCATCGGCAAATGCCAAATAAGGACATGCCCTTTTTCCTATTTTAGGCATATGATATTCATCCCTGTATATTTTCTTCATAATCCTATTCAAATAGAGATTAAATAAAATAGGTGATAGAACACATCCCTGTTTAACACCATTATTCTCCTCAAATTCTTCCATACACTTGCCTCTAGAATTAAACCTGATCTTAATTTGGTTATGTTTATACAATACTTTAATTATATCTAATAACGTTTTCTCCATTCCTACTTCTTTAAGACAAATCCATAATAATTCGTGATCAATACTATCAAATGCCATCTTAAAATCCACGAAAATACAGAATAATTTCTGTTTTTTGATCCTTGTGTATTTCTATATTAAGTGGCTAAGTGTAAAGCACTGATTGATAGTAGAATGATTCTCAGTAAATCCCGCTTGTGCTTCTTCAATCAAATTATTCAACCTAATCCACTTTAATAATCTATTATTTATTATCCTCATCATTATTTTTTGAGTATGATCTAAAAGGCTAATAGGCCTATAACATGCTGGATCTTTTTTTCCCCCTTTTTTGAAAATTGGTACTATAATTGATTTTACCCAAGTACTTGGGATCTTGCCTGTATTACCAACATAATTAAACAATCTTGTCAATATCAATACCATAGGTCTAAATGATTTTTAGTCACATCAATTGGGATGCCATCTGGTCCTGGGGTCTTATGTCTTTTAAATGTATTAACTGACTTGATTACTTTCTCTTCATTTATTTTAATTTTTGAGGGAGTCCAATCCTCTAGCAACCTATCATTCCCTTCTTTAACACCTAAATCACTAAATATAGATTTAAAATGATTTATCCATTCTTGGGGCTCTATACAGATATCTATTTCTTGATTGTAACTTCCTTTACCTTTGCCACAATTTTCCAAAACTCCCTGGAGTCTTCGCCCATAACTGCCTTTTCTAAATCATTCCACAATTTCTGTCTAAATCTTTCTTTATTTTTTTTACTTACATTATTATATCCTTTCCCAATTTTATTTAATTCATTCCTATTGTTTTGTGCTGGCCTTCTCAACGTTATCCTAGTTTGTTTATTTAAATTCCTCTTTGCCTCCACACAATCTAAATTATACCATACAGCCCCTTGTTTCTTTGGATAAATTCTGATTTCTTTCTGTACCAAATTAGCAATCCTGTCCACTATATTTTCATATTTAGAAATACACTCCTCTTCCCTAGAATCACTAAACTCCTCCATACTCTGAATTATGCCTTTTATAATCATAATATCCCCAAGACTTTGTTGGTTAATCTCCTTCCAATTGACACCTTTTCTTGTTTGGATTAAATTTACTGCTCTGTTATTAATGGCTTCTATTTTGTGTTTTAAGTTGACTCTCCACCAGGAAATGATCACTTTCTCCTCTTTTTCCACTTTAAATCCACAAATTATGTGACCATGTTAATATTTATCCAGGCCTGATCAATCTCTGAGGCCCCTTTATGATTTATAAATGTAAATTCACCCTCATGGTCAGATTTAGATCTTCCATTTATTAGCACCAAATTCCTTTCTTTTAATACCTTAGCTAATCTCAAACCTCTATCATTGATTTTCCTATCTCTTGAGTTTCTGATGTTCCTTAGACTTCCTATATCTCCTGCATACAAGAAATCTTCAATATCTTTAGTAGGTCTTGTTATATTTCCAACCCTGGCATTTACATCCCCCACCACCATTAATCCTATTTAGGGGTTATTTTCCAATTCTTCATCTATTATTTTTCCTAATCTCTTAATAGTTTCTTCCCCCTTTACCTTCCCTCCATTGGGTGGTATATATACATTAATTATAGCTACTGGATTTATCCCTAGAGTCATTTTTAAACCTTGTAAATTTTCTAGATTCACCTCCATTTCCTTTAGATCTTTCACCAAGTCTACCCTAACCCATATCAACAAACCTCCCTTTCTCCTCCCCCACCTTTTATATTTTATTGCCGGTAGATTAAATACCTTATAACCATTTAACATAGTCTCCTTGCTTTCCCATGTGTCCTGTATGCAAATGATGTCAAATCCTTTAAGATATTTCACCAACTCTTCATACCCTAGCTTGTTTCTAATACCGGCTATATTCCAGGACAAGACCCTTAATGGTTGGCTATCTGATATATCTCCTTCCATTCCCTTTTCTAACTCTCTTTGTCAATTATCATCAAGATCTTCTAGTACAAAAAATTTATTTATATTTTCCAACATTTTAAGCCACTCTGGTTTGGCTTCTTGTTCTTTATTACTGATTATACATTAATCATCAGTAAACAGATATATCCCCAATAAATCCAATTCTGGGCTAATTTTTACCAACTCTTCAAAGACCAACTCTTTGTCCAACCACATAGTCAATTGGCTATTCTTCCCATCTTGTAGCCTTATAGATCTTATTCCTCAACCCTGTTATTTTTGTTAGTGGCTCCAAAAAATTCCCTATTTTATATTTTAAGTTTGCACTCTTTTCATTGGGTAATTGATCCAAACCAAATATAGATAAATGATAGACCCTTTCATTCCTCTGACCCTTTTTTTCTTTTGGTTTGTCATGTTCTTTTTGATAATAATCAGGGAAAAATGGCCTAATGCTCCAATTTCTCCACTCTTTATTCCTACTGATTTTAACAATTTTGCCTTATTATATATTATCAGGGACCCAGTTACCTGAAAGATCTCTTGGTACCCTATTGCCGCCTCCGTCCTCTCCGCTACACCAACGAGGGATTGCTGGAGATTCCCAGGGTTCGATTAAAAACATCAGGATCCCATGCTTTTGCTTTTTCAGCACCAACCCTGTGGAATTCTCTACCTCATTGGTTGAGAGAATCTCCAACCGTCGAGAAATTTAAAAAGGAGCTAAAGACATTTATTCAGTTTAGCATATCCTAGTTATGGCTGTTAATTTATGATTATTTTAATTTATGTGCATATGTGATTTTACTGTACAGCGCCTTGGTTCTGAAAGGCGCTTTATAAATAAAGATGATTTGATTTGATTATAGTTTGTAGGACAAAGAATTGGTCTGTCACCAACAATACCCAATTTTCATTTTTAACCAGCCTAACACTACTAAAGTTGGCTAACGTCTCATCCATTGGCACCACACTTGATATCAGTTTCTTGATGTTATCTCTCAAAGAACTTTCATTCTCATCAGGTATAATTTTGACCTCATATAGTGGCAACACAAAATACGTCTTTTTTGTTTTTTCCATAAATCTGTGAAAATCATCACTTATCTCTTTATATTCTTGATTTTTACTTTCCTTCTTCCATACCTCACATCACTTGCTCTTTTTTCCCTCCTCTATATTTTTTCTATTCTTTGTCCTGGTGTTACTAATAACCTTCAACCCATCCTTGACCCTTACCTTGACACACATCTTGGCACCTGTTTCTTCTATTGTCTTATCCATGTTCTTGGACTTCTCAAGTTTCCTTTTTTTATTCATTTTCTGTACCTTATTCTCTTTAACACTTGTCTTCCCTTTTCTTAGTTGACTCAGTTTTTGTTCTCCTTGCTTCTGAGTCTTATCCATTTCCAATCCTTTTTCTACTTTCTTCTCTTCCATATTACTAATTTATATTTCTATTCCAGATACCCCTCACTTTCCTGTACCTGTCCTCTTTCTTTACTACATTTTTCTTTCATTTTTTTCTCCATCGCCTCACCTCATCTCCATAAATCCAGGTGTTTGTTTCAAATCTTCACAAATACTGTTATTTCTAACTCTAGGTGAAGGCAGTATGATTAACTCCAAGGAATAATCCTGACTCAGCCTTCCCTTGTCATTTTCCAGATCTTGCTCTCTTTCTTCTTTTGTCTTCCTTTCTTCCCTTAAATATGCCTGAATCTCTTGAATTGCCTTATTTTCTATTAGAATGCCTTTCGTAAATTTCCAGTCTTGAGAAATTCAAGTCAGTTGTTCATATATCAAAATATTTGCCTGCAATGGATCCCTTAATGCGTTCCTTAACTCTCTAGGGAGCACATCAATATCTGGTCCACTAAATTCCTCTTGACTCATGAACAATGTTCTTCCTTCCTCCCTTGAGTTTTGTTCATCTAAATAAGACTCGTGTAGTCTATAATCATGGTCAAACTTATCTTCTCTACTTGCACCATAATCCTTCTGTTTACTATTACCTTAAGCCCTTGCGTTATAAATATTAACTGGTCTCTAACTTCGTTCAACCCCTCGGGCAATCCCATCTTATCACTTACTCCCTCCTTCAACTTCATTGCCTCTTGACCTTCCTTACTCCTACTCATACCTCCTTTATATTTACCTTCCCACTCTTCTACTATATTTGAAACTTCTCTTGAAACCTCATTCTCTGCCCAATCTCCTATCACACTTCTACCCTCACTTTCCTTCTTACTTCCCCTCCTAGGTGTTGAAGTCCTTTCCATTTCTCTTTCCTCCCTGGTCTCATTGGAGGTATTTATATTTTTAAAATCCACCATATAAGTGGTAATTTTCGGTTGGAGTATACCACTTTCCAACCTTGCCACTTTTTTCCCATGTGATTTTTGTTTCTAGTTGCTTTGTCTCCCTTTTTGTGTCTATTCTTTTTTCTTCCTGGCTGGCTTATTTGTACCCTCAAGTTTTGTTTATTCTGTGCAATTTCTTTTTCTTTTAGGAGCCGTATTACTTCTTGTTTTGACTGGCATTTCCAATTTCCTAGTTTTCTAAGGAACAAAAAGACCCCTGGATTCACTTACACCACTAGGCCTTTCGGTCACAAATTAATTTTAAATTCCCAAAGGTCCTAACAGCTCCTTTGTTCTATGCAAAATACGCATAAACCTGCAAAGCTTAAAAACAGGCAAACTCTGTATTCTTAAACTATTTTCTTCCTTAGAACACTAAAATATTGTCAATACATGTAATTTTACTATAATACACAATCTAAAACCTTAAAAAGAAAAACCTAGTAACCTTTGGTTTCAATGCCAGCAGTCACAGACCATCAAAATGAACCTTAAATGGTGGACTATGACTTATCTATAAACATTAAAGCCAAAGGCAACATTTTAAAATTTAAATTAGTGCAGGTACAAGCCTATAACTCAAGGCTTATCTATACATACAAATACAATTTCTCACCCTAGTGCTGAAAAACATCTGCCTGCCAAAAGAAGTGGTGGAAACCGTTGTCTAGCAGGAGCTCCTGATTTCTCATCCCCAGTGAGATGAGAAGGAATAGCAGAATGGATTCATAGGGCAATTCCCGATTTGATCCAGTACACTGAAGCTGCCTACAGGTACGAGGGGATGGACTGTAAGGTGTGCTGAGCTCTGTGCAGTTAGGATTCCAGAAGGAAGCTTGAAGGCGCCATTTTTAAATTTTGTATTGCATTTACCTGTCGGCACAGATGTAAAGACTGTTTTTTTTTTTCCTTGTGTAGTTGCCAAAAACAGCTCTCTGCAGTAGCGATTATGCTGCACCTTAATGTAAATTCCCATACAATATGATAGCATAGAGCTTAATTTAAGAGACAATGTACTTTAATTCTAACTGCTGCATACTGGGACCGAGAGCTTGTTACTGCATACTTTAACTGCCTAAGTTTCGAGTTAAATTCGGAAGCAAAAGTGTGCTTAAATTGAGCTGCAGCACCCAGAGTGTGCCTGAGAGCTTTACTGTGTACTTTAATTCTAACTGCTGCATACTGTGACCGAGTGCTTGTTACTGCATACCTTAAACTGCCCTATGTCTCGATTTAAATTTGGAAACAAACAGTGTACTTAAATTGAACTACAGCACTCACAGGGAGACTGAGCTTTACTGCTTAGATTAAACTTGAAGTTAAAGTTAAATACAAAAGAAACAGTGTAGACCTTGTGTAGAGCTTGCCTAAGAGATGGAGCACTAGCTGCTATCTGCAATTTGAGGCGAGAACACGCCACTCGCTCCCTGTACCCCGCCCCCAGACCCACAAAAGTATTTAACTTGCATACCTCTCTCCTTTCTCCTCAGGCCACTGCTTCTTCAATGTGATGGGATCCACTTGGAGGTCGTGAGGGTCTCATGATAACCCTCCCCACCCCATAACAGCATACAGGTACACAGGGATGGACTGTAAGGCGTGCTGAGCTCCGCCCAGTTAGGATTCCAGAGAGCTTGTGAAGGCCCTACCGATGCAAGCATCGGCTCCCCACCACCCTTGGTGAGCACTCCCTTTTATAGGCCTCAGTAACCAATCGGCCCATTTCTCCATCTGCAGCTTATACTAATTAGCCACTAGGGGCATATGCTGCATCACCTCACCTACTGCAGGTTTCCTATGGCAATGATTCATGCTCTGGCTACTATGCTAACCCTACTCCTGCTTTATGTCCAGCTACCCCATCAAGCAGCTGCCCCTACCACCCTCCTGGGTTACACACCACTTATATACCCACTCTGGCTGCCTGACTGGCAGTCACCTCTAACCTCCACCCCTGAGTCCTCCTCAAACCAGGAATCCACAGTCATCTACTTTTCTTGTACTGGTTGCACTTACCCTGCTGCACTCCCTTCAGCTCTCCTCTCCCACTCTCAACACCCTATGAGTAGCACCCTCTGCTACCCCCACAGCCACTGCCAACCTTGCCATCCGTGACCCCAACCTTTACCTCCTGTCCCTTTGCCTTGTCCCCTACTACTGGAAACACCCTTACTTGCCAGCCTCCCTATCCCCACATTCCCCACTCATAAAGGGCCCCCGGGCGGTAGCTCACGACCCAAGACCTTGAAATGGCACTCAATCCACAGGTTCTTCCTTCTCCTCCTCCTGCTCACATCAGGTAATGTGCACCCTAACCCTGACCCTGGCACAACTACCGTGCCTGCCCACCCCCCAACCAGTGCACTATGTATTGCCACCCTTAATGTCTGCAGCCTTTTAAAAAAGTGGGACTCCTTCCAGGGCTGGGTCTACCAATACCAGCCAGATATTATTGCGCTCACTGAAACCTGGCTCTCCCCATCGACCCCTGACTCATCATTAAATCTCACAGGGTACAACCTATACCGGGCTGATCGTAAGGGTAAACATGGGGGGGGGCTGTGCCGTATATACTAAAGAGGTCCTACGTGGACAGCTACTCCCCAACCCCCAGCTGCATCCTGGTCCACAGGCCCTTACTACAAAAATCACTCTGGGAACATCTGAATCCCCCCCCCTCATCACTACGGTCTATATCCCTCCCAGGGAACAGAAGGTGGCCTTCCACTCCGTTCTGTCCTGCCTGACCACTCTTCCACCACAAGCTGAGAAAATAGTACTAGGGAACTTTAATATTAACTGGCTTGACAAAGCTGCCGCACCATTCTTAGATGCTGCTACTGCCCAGGACCTTATGCAGGTCGTCACATCCCCCACCAGACTAAACCAGTGCACTGGGTCCTCCTCCCTGCTGGACTTGCTGTTTACCAACTGTCCCACAAAAATCGCTAGTACAACTGTACTCCCAAATGCCCTTAGTGACCACTCCCCGGTACTCTGCTCCTGGAAGTGCAAATCACCCAAACCCCCAGATTAATCTATCAGCACAAACTTGGCCCAGAAAAACTTGCACAACTCAAAATCTATCTCAGGTCAATGGACTGGTCTCCGTCATGAAAACCACTGACACTGACCAAGCCCTGAACCTCTTCATCCTCACCTCTAACACCATCTGTAACAAATTTGCCCCATCACTAAAAGAGTGGCCAAAGGTAACCCAGTGCCGTGGATCAGTGAACATCTCCTGGACCTCATGCAGACCAGAGACTCCCTATGGCATCCCTCCAATGAGACTGGCCTGCCAGCTGACAGACAGAACTATAGAGAAGCAAGGAACAAATGTACTTGGTCCCTGTGCAAAGCAAAAGCTGAGTACTACAAGATCTCCCTCACCAACTCCTGGGGCTCAGGACGAAAGTTCTGGGACAACATCAAAGACCTGTGTGGAAAAGCTCCCAATGCCACCCCCCTAGCCAGATCAGGGTTGAAGGGTGCCTTACCTCCGATCCAGCCCGTATGGCCGATGCCTTCAATGATGCCTTCTCCAACCTCAGCCTGGTTCTCCTCCCTAACTTCTTTGACCCACCCCCAGTCACCCCCCCATCCTGCCATCAACCCCACCCTTTTGCCTGCGCGGCATCTCTCCCAAGGGCGCTAAGCCTTATCTCAGAAGGGCACTAAGTCACTCCCGGTATAGCAGTGACACTTTAGACCTGAAATTACTTTGACTCTCTCTCACTGAGGTGCTCGACCCCCTCACCCATATACCAAACAGCTCCTTATGCCAAGGGAAATTCCCCTCCCACTGGAAATCTGCCCACATCACGCCGATATTTAAAAGTGGGGGCTGTGTCCTCACTAACAACTACCAACCTATCTCCTTTTCTCCCCTCCCTATCCAAGGCCCTTGAGAAGATAGTCTCTGACCAGCTAACGGACCACCTGAACAAATACAACCTGCTTAGTACGCAGCAATACGGCTTCCGAAAGGGCCATAGTACCACCACTGTCCTCCTGGAACTCACCTCACACATCCACTCCACTTTAGACAGAGAACAAATCACAGGGGCTGTCTTCATAGATCTCACCAAGGCGTTCGACACCGTTAACCATCCACTCCTGCTATCCGCTCTGACCAGCACTGGTTTCTCTCAGGATGCCCTTGGCTAGTTCTCTGACTACCTGTCTAACCGCTCCCAACAAGTCAAAATAGAAGACACCATTTCTAGTAGGCTACCTGTCCTCTCAGGTGTCCCACAAGTGTCTGTCCTTGGACCATTACTGTTCAGCCTCTTTCTAAATTCCCTCCCCAGGACCTGTTCCGGGAACCTTCTCCTCTATGCAGATGATGCCATACTCTATTCATCCAACTCTGATCCTTTACAGCTCCACATCTCCCTCCAGCCCGCCTTTAGTTCTGCTGAAAAATGGTTCGCCTCCCATCGTCTTGTCCTGAACTACTCCAAGACTAAGGTTATGTATTTTTCCCACAAACTTAATACTAGAAAGGAACTTTTTTCTCAAGTAAGAACTGCCAACCTGACCCCCCTCGAACAAGTGGACTCCTTCAGATATCTAGGCTTAACACTCGACCCTGCACTCACTTTCCACCAACATATCCACCTCCTATCTACTGCCCTCAATGTGCAGCTTGGGCTCCTGTATCGCCTCAAACACTGCTTTACCCCAAATGCATTGAAGCTAGCTGTCTCCTTCTCAGTCCTCTACCTACTAGATTATGGCCTAGTCATCTATGGGGCAGCAAATTCATCGGCCCTCAGCAGACTATGTGTCTCCCTAAATAAAGCTTGTCGCCTCACCTTGGGCTGTGACAGACTAACTCATACATGCACTCTTTAAAATGATACCAACTGGCTGAACCTTGACAACAGGATTAGGTTCCACACATGCCTCATGGCAAAAAAAAATTGCCCTAGGCCTCTGTCCAACAGGACTCACTCCACTAATAAGACCGGCCCAGTCACTCAAGCACACTCGCAGCTATGGTAAGCACCTCCTCTCTGTCCCCCATTGTCACACATCCCTATACCAGAGGTCCTTCAGCTACAGAGCCCCATCCTGGATGAAAAGTCTGCCCACTCCACTTGCCAATGAGAAAAGACTTGGATCATATAAAACCGCCCTCAGAGCCCTCCTACAGTCTTCAAACCACTGTGATTGCCTCTGAACTATCTTAGACTTTACCGACCGGCATAGACTGCAGCCAGTTCCCCCCTCATATCCCTGCCACTAACTGTGTCCCACTAGTCTAGCTAGGCACATATGTGCCATTTGTTTTGTATGTTTGTGCTAACTTGCCCTACTTTTTCTCTCTACGAGCCTCATAAATGCTTCTGTAACTACTGCTACTGTAACTACCTGACTATATACTGCTGTACTGATATGTAACCTGTCTTTGTTTGTAATATTTGTGACGTGGAACCTTTGTAAAGGAGTCTTTGACTCAAAGGTATTTCCGAATCTCCAATAAATAAAAAATAAAATAAATAAACAATTTATGCTGGACTGTGTATGACCCGATCTCTAAATTTCTCTTCTGAGTGGCACTTGCGCTGTGTCAGCATGAGCTTTTATCTCTGTGCAGCTCCTCCTCTCTTGCTGACGTGCCCCATGGAACACACCTCTGTAGTTAACTCAGTCTCAGGGCCCACAGACACCTGCAGACACTCTCAGAAGGGCAATGTACACACCTCAGAAAAGTTCCTTTAAAGTTAGCAATCACAGCTCCGTTCAGACACAGTTCAACACAAGCACGTAGAAGAAATACCTGTGTCGGCATGAGCTTTTATCTCTGTGCAGCTCCTCCTCTCTTGCTGATGTGCCCCACGGAACACACCTCTGTAGTTAACTTGGTCTCAGGGCTCACAGACACCTGCAGACACTCTCAGAAGGGCAATGTACACACTGCAGAAAAGTTCCTTTAAAGTTAGCAATCACAGCTCCGTTCAGACACAGTTCAACACAAGCATGCAGATGAAATACCTGTGTCGGCACAAGCTTTTATCTCTGTGCAGCTCCTTCTTTCTTGCTGAAGTGCCCCACGGAACACACCTCTGTAGCTAACTCAGTCTCGGAGCTCACAGACACCTGTAGACACTCTCAGAAGGGCAATGTACACACCACAGAAAAGTTCCTTTACAGTTAGCAATCACAGCTCCATTCAGACACAGTTCAACACAAGCATGTTAGTAGTTGAGTGGAGTTCAGTGTGAGCAGTTGGAGGAGTGAGAAGCTGCAGTGTGGGCTCTGGGGGAGAGCCTATTTTCTCACCCTAGTGCTGAAAAACATCTGCCTGCCAACAGAAGTGGTGGAAACTGCTGTCTAGCAGGAGCTCCTGATTTCTCATCCCCAGTGAGATGAGAAGGAATGCCAGAATGGATTCAAGGGGCAATCCCCTATTTGATCCAGGACACTGAAGCTGCCTGTTTGTGTACAACTGTGAGTAATCTGACTTTGGGGATCCCAGGAGGAAAGTACATGTTTTTTCTCTGGGTGTACTCTGCTAAAGGGAAATATGCACCAAGTTCCGTTCTAGTTTGAGACTGTTCTTTCATTTGGATTTAAAGTTGGCTGACAATTGTGGAGTCCCCAGAGAGACTTGGCACATTGTTCAGGACTTTAATTTACCCTCAGAAGTGTGTTTCTTATGCAGAATGTGACAGACATTCCAGGATGCATAGTTCTACTGTTTTACTAAATGTTGAGGTGTAACTGAAAGAATGGCTGGGTATGGATGTGGAAACAAAAGGTGGGCAACCCTCCATCTGGAGTGACCAGTTCAGCACTACAGGTTCTGTAAGGGTGCAGGGTTTTATTTAACTCTAAAAATTGATTAGCGTTTTGCTCATAAAAGTGCTAACACATTGTGAAAATGCACAGCACTTGCCTCACTGTGTTTAACAAACACATCACTTCTAGAAAACCTATATAAATACTTTCTGTACAGTTAGTATTGTCCAAGAAAAAAACTGCTAGTCAATTATTTAAAACCCTGGGGTGCCTGGTTATTCAGGACATGGTGGCCAATGCCTGAAGAGAAAGTTCATCCCCTGGTGTGGGTTGTTCTAATTTTTTGAGCACCAGTGTGCTCCATTGTAGCCAGCTGCCACACTGCCAAAATGTTAAATTCTATGCCATTTGGGAATTGTGTGCTAAGTTGTGATCAGTGCCACTAGAAAAAATGTGTGTCTCAGCTGAGGCCATTGCCACTGAAGAGAGTTCAAGGTCCTATGCAATATGGGATAAGTAGAGTTTCTGTCCGCTACAGATTTCTGTTGTTCTGCCATTGCCTTGTGCCCCAATGTGAAAATCTTGGGGGTCCAACTTTGCTTTAGTGTACCATCTTTGGAATAAAGTCACACTCTAGAACCCCAACCTGGTTTGGACATTCATGTTACTACTTCCTGTGTGGAATTACTGGGTACCCCTCCAGAAGTACAGACCTAGCATAGCCCTAGGTAAAAGTTCTCTCCTCAGAACCTGGCTTGATATGGTCATATGTGTAATTTTACTTTTCTACACCCCCACCCCTTTCTGACCTCTAGAAATACGAGCCTGGTATGCATTCCCAAAGCTAGGGAAGGTACAGATTGTCCAACGTAGTTTGAGTACCCAGCCCAGGGTACCAAGGGGTAGCTTGCTGTGTAAAGTAGCAGGAGGGGGTTCCATAGGAATACTATAGTACACACTGTTTTGCTTTCTTGTTGTCATTTAAAATACTTTACCACTTTTCACTTACTGCAATACAAAACGTGGAGTTCAGATGTATCTGCTCTCAAGCAGTTTTAAAGCAAGAGTAAAGAACAGTTACGCACTTACCGTAACAATAAATCTTCACTTAGGCCACATCTTTGGAACAATACCTGCATCATCGCTAGGATCACATGGAAACTTTTGCTAGCCAGGGGCCACCCATGATGACATTACACCACAGCATCTACATAAACATGGTTGGCCCCATCACTCCTCAGCTCCCCCCGGATGTTGTGCCTAAAGAACTTTCTTCTCGGGGAACCAGGAGATACGTGTGCTTCTGATACTAGGAGAATGAAGGTGCTGGAACTAGCAGTCATGGAAATTTCCAAGGCTGAACTGAATGCCGTGTACCCTTAATGCTGATAAAAAAAAGGGGAGGAGGGAGAGCCAACATGGCCTAAGGGAAGAGATTCTGTGAAAGACCCACTGTGATGGTAAGAACGTACCTGTTCTATCTTTTTCAAGGATATCTCTTCCCTTAGGTTCTTCCTTTGGAACGATTCCCAAGCAGTCCCAAAGTTCAGCTGGGAGGTTGGTGCAGTCTGTTCAGGACAGCAGGCCCTGTAAGAATAGCAAGCCAGGGGCCTGCTCATCTACAAGAAACAATGTCCAGACTGTAATGTTTAGTATCTGTGTGGACAGTACTCCAGGTGGCTGCAGCGCAGACGTCAGGCACAGACATTTCTAAAACAAGCAACAGTGGTGGCCATACCCCAGTGGAATGACAAGGAACCACACCAGGAAGTTCTTTACCATACTTCCTATAACAGAACATGATACAACATGCTTGCCATTCCAACAAGCACTATTTCAATACAGGAGCATCCTCTTTCCCATGGGTGAATGAAACCAATAGCTGACAAGATCTTCTGCAGTCCATGATGTGAGCAATACAGTATTTAATGACTCTATGCACATCCAAAGTACGGAGCAATGCCTCACCCTGATTAGCATGCTGAGGATAATAAACAGGAAGGGTGATAGTGTGATTTAGTGAACTCAGACACCACCTCTGGCAAAAATGTACAATTAGTACATAAAGACACTCTGTCCTTATGGAAAATCAAAGAAGGAGGATCACACATTAGAGCCTGTAGCTCTGAAATCCTTTGAGCTGAAGTGACTACAACTAAAAACAAACTCTGGTCAGAGCCGATAGGGCTGCAGGTGAGGAATCTGGTGTAAAAATATATACCAAAGCTATATACCAAACCTCTGTCTGTTTCTATGCTAAAACATCATTTACCATCTTCCCTTACAGAAATAATTACATGAAATGTTTTCATACTGCACACATAAAACTGCCCAAGTGATATATGCATGCTGCAAGTATGATTTAAATGTTAAATTGGAACTGATTGCATGCATATGGCATGCGTGCAGCAAGCAAGTACAGAAACTATGATTTTTATGTTAAATTGGAAAAGAATGCATGCATGTGGCATGTGTGCAAAAAAGCAAGTGGTCACTGATAACTGCACATGAAAAAGTTAAGTGACCTGCTTAGGATCGCACCACACAAGTGGGGGTTGATGAGACTCAAACCCAGGTCTTCATGACTCCAAGTCTTTTGGATTGTAGTTCAGTGTCTTTAACCACTATGCCATACTGTACGCACACATATGGCTTGCTTGTACTCAAATACAAACTGTATCTGAATACATCTGTACGCATGCGGCATGCTTGTAGCCACTCTTATACTTTTCAGTTTTCTTCTCTCCGTCATCTCCTTTTCACAGTTGAATTTTAGCACACATACCAATGGAAACACATTTTTCCCCACTCCAATACACAAACTTACCCACAAAACCACTTAATTACTTCTTTCTGGCCTGTACTACTACAGTTTTCTTTCCATAGTTTTGAATGCTTCCACGCAAACAGACTTTAAGGCGCAAACACAAAAGTAGCAATAACTACACACACACACACACACACACACACACACACACACCCCCCAATGAACACACACTGTAGCTGGTATGGCCATGCTGCTTCAGACAACCCACCAAGTATAGATATAAGTAAAACGTCTCTTCCTTGAGTACTAGGGAGCCAGAAGCAGGAGTCTTTAAGAGATGGGGCATCAATTTCAATAGGTGTTACACCTGGCGCAAGGTGATTTACACTGAACCTGATGGCACAAATCACATCTTAAGCCAGGCATAACACCAGCTGCAATTCTGAAAGATGCCTTGCACCATACTGTATGTGGGTTGTACCAAATGTGGGTAATGCCACCCACTACACCCACAACCTGCAGCGGCATGGCACAAGGGTGGGTTACAGTGGCAACTGCGCCCTATTCCAAAAGGGTAGCTACCATAACACACTTCAGCCATTCCAAGAGCCGCATAGGTGCAACGGAGTTAGACCAGCCAGGAGGTGGTCTAAGGGGCATCTGTCCATGCCAATCAATGGATGCACATCCTGCAGCACCACAGCACACATATGGCCCGGCTCCCCGTACCCCTCCAAATACACATTCCCCTGTTGCGTGTCGGGGACCCTCGGGGTCTGTTCCACAAAGTGCTCTCCCAAACACCAGTGCCACCTGGCCAGTCCTCCTCCAATGCCCCCTGGTGCTTGTGACAGTGTTCCAGAGCAGTTTTCCACAGGCTGTGACTTGCAGCACCCAGGTCCATTGTGCCATTTCCATGGCACGAGCCTGCGGCTGCTGCAAGTCACAGGACATAGGTACTGGGGACCCTGCCTGTCTTGGAATATGGCCCAGGGTCCCTGGCATAGTGCTGTATGGCGGAACTCACATACTCCCGTGAGTTGCACCATGCATTCTAGAATCGGGCCCATGATGTCCATGGGTCAGAGCCCTGAGATGTACCCCCTTGAAATGAATGGAGTTGTTTTCTATTACTATTTTATATGTTATGATGGTGAGTTGGAGAATAATGAAGGCCACTGTTCTACTAACAAGGCCCTTGTTAAGTCAAATGGTGGCCTTCATTGTTTCTCAACTCTCCATCAATAATATAAATAGTAATTAGAAAATACCACCATTCATTTCAATGGTGCACACCCCTGCAGTCTCCTTTGCCCTTTGTCATAATGTGCCTGAGCGTGGAGATGTGGAGGTCAGCTTCACTGGGGGGGGGCATAAGCCTGACTATGGTGTGGCTCCAATAGTCTGTGCATACCATACCGCTCAACCGTCCATGAATACAAGGGACAGCTCTAGAATGTCTGTAACATCTCTAAAAGGTACAACTTATTTGGTTTGACTGAACCGTGATATGGAAATCAGGAAAGATTTAAATGTATAAGATTCATCTGTATATACCCCAGAGCAGTGCATCAGATTTGGGCTTAAACCCACCCAATTACTAACCAATTTTTTTTCTGACTGAAGTTCTGCCCCCCCCCCCAAAAAAGAACTTTACCACTATTTTTCTTCCTGACTCCATTCCATTCAATACCCATCCCCTATGGGTCATGAAGCTGCCCAATGGTGAAGAAACATGAAAAACACATCAATATTTCAGTCCTTCCTCCTTCACCAATCCCCCTGTAAAAAAATATTTACTTTTTACTTACCTGGCCATTTGGCCAGAACCTGCAGCCTAGTATAGTGTGCCACAGGCCCAGTTTTCAGTCCGCTCCCTCTCTCTCTCCTTTACTAGAGGCTGGATGCTAGAACTAACCATCATAGGTCCCCAACATTGTCCGCAGCCATGTCACCTCACCATCCAAACCCACCCAACCTGTGTTGTTTGCTTCTTGCTTGATTGCTTCTGTGGCTGCTGTCACACTGCACTGATCAAGGCCTATGAAGGCCACCCACACTGCTGTCCCCACTGCTGCTAAGCCTAGCTTTCTGCAGTGGAGGTCTGTGCTGTTTTTTGTGCAAGGCAAGCTTAGTAGAGTAAGTAGGTAGCCTAGTCTTAAGTTAGCTTCTAGCTCACCCTCTGCCACCAGGGGAGATGGAGAATCACTAAGAGTAGAACAACAAAAAATATGCTGCCACAACACTGCTACTGACAGTTCAGTGCTCACTGACTCCTCCAAGCTGTAGTGTACAGTCTGTCTACTCTGGCGGGAAAGACAGTGTCACACTTGGAAGGCTCATGCGCTTTTTCTTGTCTGGAGCTCATCCGCATCACATGTGACTGTGCCACTGCTAACAGCTGGAGAGTGTGGACAATGCAATACAGATACAGTCGAGTCTGGAGAGTACCTGTAGAGTGAGCACACACAGGCCAGATGGGCACTTACTGTGCAAAAGATTAAATCAAAATTTAAAGCCATTAGTGCCACACCATAAGAACAACCTAGGCACAAATGTGGGAGGGGAAGACAACTGCCCCCCTCTGCCCTACCTAAATGGCACCCCTGGTTAATGGTAAAAATTCATTCTCAGGTGCTAATGCAATGGTTTCCACTGTGTTCTGAGGTACTATATCTCCATGTTTCATGATGTGTCCTGATCATCATGTGGGTTAGTATCCCTCACTGTCCCTCATTTTGAGTGTCCATGTCCCTCATTTCAGTGACAAAATGCAAGGTATGGTGCATGCTTTCAAGACCCTACTCAGCACAAAGAGTGCTGCGCATGGCAATAGTGTATATGCTCAATACAGAATGACAAAGGGAAAGTAAGTGAGATAAAACAGTCATGGAGAAACACATTTGTAGCACTAAATATGCATAACTGATTAGCATGGTCCAAAATAAAAATGATAGGCTTCACACGTGCTCTTCATACATCTGGAATGAGGGATGTTGACTGGCTAAATACTAAGCATTTAATGTAGTAAGCAAACAATACTTTACAAATTAATGGTAATTTAATGACAAAAATCAAAAGCCATTAAACTACTTGTAAAAGGATCTGAATTAATGAGTTTACCTAATTTTTTATGGGAATTCAAATACAAATGTATTTTAATGTCTAATTGCTAGCAGTAGTATAAGCAACAGAAAATACAGGTTACTCACCTGTAACAGGAGTTCTAGGAATGGTATATGTTGTTCATCCACACTTTCTGGCAGGTTCCTTGCCGCTTTAAATCTTGCCGGAAGGTCTTCAAGCTGGCTCCTCCCACCCACCCGGGTGGTAAAACTCTCGGCTCCGCCCTATGACGCCAGATCTAGCCCGCTGGAAGCCAGGTTGTGCGTCGAAGGCGGGGAGGCCAGGTGGGTCATGTGGATGAACAACATATACCATTCCTAGAACTCCTGTTACAGGTGAGTAACCTGTATTTCTAGGGACATGGATAAGTTGTTCATCCTAACTTTCTGGCAGACTCCTAGCAGTTCTCTGGGAGGAGGGAGGCAAGGCGCACACCCCCTACTTAGGGATAAAGACTGGAGAACCGAGGCCCCGACCAACATCCCAGCATGACCCAAGGTCGATGTGGAAAGGGGAAGCCGGTGTATGCCTGCTTCCAGGTAAGAGCCCTATGGATATCCTGGACAGGGTATCCTCGGAAGCAGCCACCAATGCAGCAGAAGGGCAGGTAAAATGAGCACTTATCCCTCTGGGAGGCTCCCCCGCCTCCTAGCGGAGATCTACGAGAGGTGATCACCGCTGCGTTGTCACGCTTGGCTGTGAATCTGCCAGGTGTGGTTTCAGCGTAGATGACAAACAGCTGGCGAACCTCTCCCGAACTTTAGCCCTACGCTCCCTGGGAAGGCGCGCGCTAAATTAGGGTCCCAATGGATCCTAAATGTGGCCTCCGAGGTGTCAATGGGGTTGAACCCCGGCAGAGACAAAACCCGGTTAGGGAAAAAAAACTCCGCCACTGCCTACGGAAGGAACTTCGGTTGGGGCACAGGACAACCTTGTCCCTGTGGAAGACCAGATAGGAAGATTCAAAGGAGCGCCTGGAACTCTCCCGGCCTTCTAGTAGGCATGGAAGCCCCCAAGGAGGTGTTCTTCCACAACAGGTGGGGAAACTCACACCTGTGCAAAGGTTCGGACGACTTGCCCGTGAGCTAAGCCCATACCAGTGTAAGATCCCACATAGATAGGGATACTCTCCCCGGAGGGGAGGTGTGATCAAGGCCTTGGAAAGCGCCAGACCACCTTTCCTGAACCACCGACTACCTTCCGACCCTCACCTGGAAGACAGGGGTGGCTAACAGGAGCACCTTGAGGGTCGTCGACTGAAGCACTTGTTCAAGAAAGAACGGACCACAGGTAGTCTGGAGTGCTCACCGAGGAATAGGAGAGGGGACCAGGCCCTATCCTAACACCAAATGGAGAACTCCTCCATTTGAAGGCAAGAGGATCTGGTCGACTCCTCACAGGACGCCTCAAAAACGTAGAGGACCTTGCCGGAAGACCCAAGGCCCGGCCACTAGCCACATAGGGGCCAGGACATCAGGTGCAGGGATTGAAGGTCCGGAAGGAGTACCTTCCCATAACAGAGAACAGGACTGGGTGGGCTAGAAGCCGCCTCGGGAGCCTGGGGCTGAGACTGAGGAGAGCTGGATACCAGAGCTGGCAAAACCAGTCTGAGGCTACCTGAATCACCTGCGCCTAGTCCCTCCTCGCCTTGCCTGTTGGTCAAGGGAAATGGGAGAGTGGCGTAGAAGAGGCCCGGGGTGCACGGCCTCAAAGGCATCCCCTACGGCGAACCATGCTGAGGGGGCAGGCATGAGACAGTCTCGGCCTCATTCTCCCCGGAGGGAAAGACAACAGTCCACCTGAGGTGTGACCTAGAGGGAGAAAGATCTTGTGCTACCTCCGGTAGGGAGACCACTCGTGAGGCGCAGCTCTTATCTGGCTTAGGGCATCGGCCAGGGTACTGGAGGCTCCTGCCATCGAAATGGCTAGAAAACCACCTCCCAGCTGCGTGAAAGACCCAATGCGGAGAACCTCCTTACACAGAGGCAAGGGGCTCATCTGACCCTGGCGGGTTAGGTAGCACATGGTCATGGTATTGTCCGCCTGGACCTAAACCACTAGACCCCGCACAGACGGAGTGAGCGGTGCGAGCTAAGCGGACTGCCTGGAGCTCCAGCAGGTAGGAAAGACATCGGGACTCCCGAGAGGACCAGAGGCGGTGCACTCTGTATTCCCCTTGATGGGCACCCCCACCCATCGGAGATGCATTGGTCGGAGAAGACCGTCGACTCAGGGTGGACGAACGGGATGTTCTCCTACAAATGAGCTGGAACGGTCGAAAGGAGAGCGTTCCCTAACCCCTGGGCTGTTGTCACGGACTGGTCCAAAGGAACACAGTATTGTGACCGCTGGCTGGCCAGCCTCCATTAAGGGGACGCATGAACCGATGGATCCAAACAGACCACGTTGGTGCAGGTCACCGCAAGGCCCAGGGGGTGCAGGAAGTCCCAGGCAGGGCGCAATTGCCCAGTCAGACTTGACTAGGTAAGGGAGGAAAAACCTCGGCCCTGTCCGCCGGGAGCCGAGCTCAGACTCAAGAGTCGAGCTTTGTCCTGAAGGAAGGGTCACCCGCTTAGACATGAGTTCCAACATGGCTCCAATAAAAAGGAGACCAGTCTGAGAGCAACCTAGAGGGCCAGAACTCTGGACCGTCCCCCTTCTGCCTGGAGGGATTGCAGTCAGGCCGCCATCCATGTGGGGTTACGCCCGGACCCCTCAGTGCCGCAGGAATGCTGCTGAGCAGAGACTGAAGGGCATGGCCTGGAACTCGTAAAGAGATCCCCTGTTTAAGAAACAGAGGAGTCTCCCAAGAAACGGACGGATCAAAGTGTAAGTACATCCTGGAGGTCCAGGAAATAGAGCCACACGCCTCATTCTGAGGATGGGATATCTGAGACAGAGTGACCATCCCATCGTGCAGGTCAAGAATGGGGCACAAGCCCCCCCGTCCGTTAGGGACCAGGAATACCTGGACACGAACCCAGGGTTTGGAGGAGGGTCCGCCACCTTCCTGATCATCTCTATCCCGAGGGGCCAGGCAAGTCAGCTCGGCGGGCCAACAGTGAGGCTGCGGACCCCATGGCCCCCCGAGGGGCAACGGCTTGAAAGGGTGGGGCCTGCTCGCAATCCAGAGGCAGGCCCTTCCCCTAGCACCTCCGACACCCAGAGGTCCGGGAAAGTGGACCAGGTGGAGGAGGGACGGAGCTGTCTCCCCACGTGGAAACCCAGGTAGGGGTGACGGGGCTGGGGGCAGCGCCCCTCAGCCCGTCACTGAGCAGGCTTGGAGGAGGGACTGGCCGAGGGAGCTCCTGGGCCTTTACTTCCCTGCTTCCCTTTAGAGGAAGCTGCTGGCTTGGGGTCAGGATGCCCAGCACAAGCCTGCTGGCCCTCATGCTGGAATTGAAGGGCCGGTTGAGCCGCAGGGGCTGAGGGGCAAAGGGGCTTACGCAAAGGCTGCCAGCGGCCCTTGTTCCTCTGGGTGGAGGTGACTGAGTCCGGAGTGGCATCGGACTTCTCGGTCCCCTGGAGGTGTCCCTCCACTGCAGGGCCAAAGAGGTCAGTCCCCAAGAAGGGGATGTCCGCCAACTTATGCTGGGTATCCGTAGAGAAAGAGGATAACCTCAGCCACGCCCTGCGGCGCATGGCCACTGCAGCCGCTACCAACCTGGCACAGGAATCACCTAAGTCCAGAGCAGTCTGGAGCTGCTGCTTCGCCACCGCCCTACCCTGATCCTGCACCTACCGGACCGTGGTCCGCAGGTCAGCCGGGAGATGAGGGAGCACCTCATTCAGGGAGCCCAAAAGGGCGTGGGAAAAATGTGTCGTCAGTGCAGCCGAGCTGGCCTGTCGGAGGCCTAGGGGGGATGCAGCGTATACCTTGCGCCCAACATAGTCCATCCTTTTGGACTCATTGTCGGGGGGGGCCTATCCACATCCCGAGCATTCGCAGAACACTGGAAGACGTTATCGGTAACTAACCCCTCAGCAGAGGGGTGCTCCGAGAAACCAGGCAGAGAACCGACAGGGACAGAGTACTTCCTGGCCATCCTGGCCGAGGGCGCAGGACAGGAAGTAGGCCACCGCCAGAGCTCCAAGGCCAGGCCAACAATGGCCTCAGCCACCGGGAAGGCCTCCGAGGGTGAACCCCCTCAGTCTAGAATCTCCATCAGGGGATAAGAGACCCATTTGGACACGGGTTCAAGCTGCATCCTGGTGAACTCCGAGATAAGCTGAAGCAGACCCATAAAGGACGATGGGCTGTCGTCCACAGAACGTTCCAGAGAGGACCCCGGGTCCTCCCGACTGGGGAACATGGAGGAGTCGATGTCGGACTCCGAAGGGTCTGCAAAGAGCTGCCTCAGGCCTGAGTCACTCTTCGCTCGCCGAGGGCAGGTGGGAGTGAGGGGAACAGACAACCTGCGGGACAGGTCGTGACCCGACTGAGGTTCCACCGAAGACGGTGGGGCAGCAAGGTTCGGACGAACAACCGGCCCTGAAGTGGGCACCTCGACTGCAGCGAGCGGTTGAGTCAGCCGTTCGAGCAGCAGCTGCTTGCTGGACGGGGAATGAATCGGAGTCGATTGATTCCCGGACAATAGCAACTGCTGCCACATGAACTCCTCGTAATGTCGACGCCATCTGCATCAAAGCCACTCCTCATCCAAGGATGAATGGTAATGCCACTTAACTCGGTGCCCCGACTGAGATTGCCGAAGTCGGCGGGAGCGGCTTGACCAAGAAGAGGACCGAGACCCAAATCCTCGGGGAAACCAAGGGTGGGCCTGGGAAGGGCGGGGGACACCCGCTCTTCCCTCGGCTCAGACGAAAAGACCGAGGCCTGTCACCCCGAAGGTGCAGGCAGAACCTCGGCCTCCGCCGGGGGAACCGGCGAAGGGTTGACAGCTCCTGCAGAAGACCGCCCGGGTGACGGTTCGAGAGACTCGACAACGTCTATGGGAGGCATGGCCAGCTGACCTGATGGGGACACCGTGAAGCCAGCGGCCTGAGCCACACCCTCGACCGAAGTCGAAAGTTGGCAGACAGGGGAAGGGGAACTCTCCCGCCAGCGCCGACGGTGGGAATTAGCCTGCAACTCCTTTGACCTGGGCCGAGAGGCAGATCCCGAAGGTCCCTCTCCCCTCGAGGAAAGGGACTGGTGAAGCTCCTTGAATGAAGCTGAATGAGGAGAACTCAAAGAGAGCGGGATAAGCGCCGCGACCGAGGAGGAGGGGGGAAAAGACTTGGCCGTCTCCTCCTCCAAGGAAGAAAAAGGATCGAGCTGCTCAGCCGAGACAGCCAATGCGGACACTGCCCAACGAGACTCCAAGGATTTTTCTGGCACGGAAAAAGTTTCAGGTCGCCCGAGCCACAAACGGGCCGCATGATCCTCCAGGACACTGGTCAAAAGGGCACAGCAAAAATCGCAAACTTGCGGATCATGGTCCAAGTCGAGGCAGTAAACGCACGTGGAGTGCGGGTCCTACCTGGAGGTATTACCCGGGCGCCTCCCGGAGCCGGGAAATGAAATATCCATCGCAGCAGCGAGGGAAGAAGACGAAAGTTTAGAAGACTTCCAACTAAGTTCGGAGAACCCAAAAATCAAGAACCAGTCGAAAACGCAGAGCGCTAAGGAGGGAACCTGAGCTTCCAAGCGGTAAGGAAGATCTGGCTTCATGGGGCGGAGCCAAGAGTTTTACCACCCGGGTGGGTGGGAGGAGCCAGCTTGAAGACCTTCCGGCAAGATTTAAAGCGGCAAGGAACCTGCCAGAAAGTGTGGATGAACAACAGATCCATGTCCCTAGAACTGGTGTTTTTTTAAATGAGATTTGCACCAGCCTAGCTGCTGCACATATGGCAAGCATGCAGCATGTGAACCTGATGTGATGTTTAAATGATATTCACACCAGCTTAACTGCTGCTCTCATGTCACACATGCAACACATGAACCTGATGTAATTTTTAGAAGATGTTCACACCAGCTTACTTGCTATGCACATGTCAAGCTTGCAGCATGCAAACCTGATTTGGTTTTTAGACCTGGTTCACTTAGATTCACTTTGTGTATATGAACCGCATGCAAACATTGCACAATTAAGCATGTGGCATGCGTTCTGCATGTACACAGCACACCTATATTTCTGTAAGGGTTGTGAACAGGTCTGTAACTGTTTTAATTAAGTATTTATTGTGTAATGTATTCATGTTTTGTATTGGTGTTATGGTCCTGTTTGTGATACGTATTGTCTTTAATTACCGTATTTATGATCACCATTGAGAATGAGCTTTTGCTCAATGGTTATACCTAATAAACAAAAATGATGAGCCTTTGTTAGCAAAATGTAACATAGGCTCCTAAATTTGTTGTTTTGTAATATCTGTACACCAAATTTTCAACATAGCTTTGTTATGATCCTGCCTCAATAAGAAGATCCTAGCAAATATTCAAATCCTGCCCAAAAGGTGATTTCACACAGGGACTCCAAAATCAACTTTCGGGAAGCAAAAACACATTTTGGACAGGAGTTGAAAAACGACAGCTGTTGCATTCATGAGGTGCTGTAAAGAAATGGCTAAGTTGAACATATGGGTTCAAAATATTGAATATTACCAAACTTACAATCCTGCTTTTGCAAAATTCAATATATCCCGGTAACTTTTTTGGTTTTAATATATTTTTTACATCAAACTGAGACCATATCCTTCTTATGACCCCACCTCATGAACAATGGTAGAGGAAATTTTCAACTCTGCTCGAAAAATGATTTTGTGCAGGGATCGCAAAATCACCTTCTGGGATGTAAAAAAAAAAAAATTTAGACAGGATTTGAAAAATAACAGCTGTCACATTCATGAGGTGCTGTAAAGATACAGCTATGTTGTAAATTTGGGGTAAAAATATCGAAAATTACCAAAGTTACGAGCCTGCTTTTGCAAAAGACAAAGTAGGCTCATAACTTAGTTGTTTTTTTAAATATTTTGACACTAAATTTTCAACATAGTCTTCTTATGACCCCATCTCTTGAATAAGAGCAGATGAAACCTTCAACTTCTTCCTGAAAAGTGATTTCACGCAGGGATGCAAAAAACCCCCCAAAAAAACAAAAACATTTTGGTCAGGATTTGAAAAAATGACAGCTTTCACACTCATGAGGTACTGTAAAGATATGTCTGTGTTTTTAATTTGGGGGAAAAATATTTAAAAAATTACCGGAGTTACAAGCCATGTTTGCAAAATTCAACATAGGCCATAACTTTGTTGTTTTTTAATATTTTTACACCAAATTTTCAATACAACTTTCTTTTGACCTCACCTCATAAACAAGGGTAGATAAAATGTTCAACTCCTACCTGAAAGGTCATTTCACGCAGGGACCATTAAATCACCTTTTGGGACAAATCTGCCTAATGCAGTTCAATTGTTCATCACGAGGTAGGGTCCCAAAGAAGGCATGCTGAAAATGTGAGCCAAAAATACGTAGAAATGCCCCAATTATGCCACTAAGTTCAAAACCCCATTGAACTACATATCTGTTTCTTCAGTTTGCAGTCCGGCTCTGAAGAGTGAAGACATGTCTGCAGTCCAGAGAGGATTACAGCATTACACTCCCAATCAGTAAATAAGGGCTTGGGGGTGTATGGATTGATGGGTGCTGAGAGGGAGGGTCAAGTGGGGGATCTAATGGCCACAAAAGGTATCAATGGATGCTTTTCTTTTTACAGGGTTTAAAAAAAAAGAAAGAAACCTGAAGGAATTCTGGATTGTGAGACTGGAGGAATGAAACTAGCATCAGTATCCTTTATGTTTCAGGGGGTGTTGAGAGGGGGGTATGCATAATAAAACATTTTAAAAAAGCTGCTCCACCCTGATCGTGACACTAGGAGACTGGGTACCTTCAGAGTCACTCTTATGTTTCGCGGGGATTGGTGCTGAGAGGGAGGGTCAGGTGGTGGGGATAGCTCTAATTTTAAAGGAAAAACAAATGGCAGTCACAGCACACTCCACTGTGTCCACGATGGCCACCGCACTCCAATGCGTGATGACTAGCGCATATGCAGTACAGTGAGGACGGCCGGATTTGTTTTTAGTTAAAAAAATAGTGCAGTGTGAGTGGAGTGCTCTACAGACATGGAGGCGACTGTGGTGCAACTCTAACAGGTTGTTCAGTCAGAAGGAGTTCAGAGTCCTTTTTTCATAGCAAGAGGTCTGCAGGGCTCCACCCACTGTAGCCCTAACAATGTATTCCATTAGAGTAAAGCATACGCCACAACTCGTGGCCAACTCAAAAGGAGCCAAAGTAAGTTTTTCAAGCAGATAATTCAGGTCCCAAGGTGAGACTAGATTATGAATGGAAGGTTTCATGTGCAGAACACCTCTTAAAAAGGCATGGGAGACCTTCAACTGGGCTACGATATACCCATCAACAGAGGTGTGGAAAGCTGATATAGCTGCCAAATGCACCTTCAGTGAGGAATACTACAGACCAGAGTCTGACAGTGACAGAAGGAATGCATATAGAAACCTCTCTTTCCACCAGAGGGACAATGTGTCTCGCCAAAAAACTCCAGGCCCTGGAGTGAACGAGCAGAAACGTGGCAGTTTTACACTGTGCGGGGATGCAAAAAGGCCCACCGCTGTATGACCCCACCTTGTGAAGAGGCCATCTACCATTGAGGTCAGCAGTTCCCATTTATGCATCTTAGACTGTGACCTGCTTAGCTTGCTCAAGAAGGTTCAGTAGCTCCAAGAAAGGTCAGGGGTGCTCACAGTGGGCTGGCTGGCCCCCCAATTATGATCAGTACAACGCAGTAAGCACTGTGATACATGAACCCAGGAACTCAAACGTAATGACAACTCCTTTGGGCGAAGCGCTAAGGTATTGCTTGCTTTGGGTATCTTTATTTTTGGATTCTTCAATAAATGAGTTATCATTACATTTGAGTCCGTGTGTTCATGTTTTGGACTGCTTACTGCACTGTACTGACTAGCTTGTCTGCTAAGACGTTTTAGACACCTGCAAGATGCACGGCTGACAACTCTAGGCCGTGTTCCAGCACCCAGTACCACACTCTCATTGCATCCCGACAAAGGGGATAGAAATAAGTTCTCTATGTAATGCATAACACCGATGTCCGTCTGTACTATCACAGAACCTAGAGTCAGATGTTCCTGAAAAGCCTGGAGACTGTATAAGGTGGCTCTCATCTCCTGGACATTTACGTGCAATTTGTTTTTTACCTGGATCCATGAACCTTGGGTTTGATAAAGGACAAGATGTTCCTCCCATCTGAATCCTGGGGCATCCAAGGGGAGAATCTGAGTTGGAATTTGGATTAGAAACAGAATGCCTCTCAAGAGGTTGTTATGATTCATTCAGGTCAGTGTTTTGCGTAAATGGGATGTGATAAGCACCTTCTGGTCCATGTTTTTCATCAACTGGTACCACTGCACTCTCAATGTCCACTGTTGAAACAGCATGTGTAAGCAGGCCAGTGGCACAGTCACAGTGGCTGCTACCATGAGTCCCAGAAGACCAAGGAATGTCCTGGTAGGGATGTAATAACTGCTGTATACCAGTTGTGCTTGAGCTATGAAATGCTCAACGCTTGGACCTGTTGTGTGTCCAGGACAGTACCTATGTACTGCAGCCACTGTCAAGGGGTCCGTACTGACTTTGGCACTTTCACGGTAACCTCCATGTCTTCAAACAGTTTCCTTGTTCAGGATAGTGTGTGTGTAAGAGTTGGTTCATAGAATGGACAATTGTCCAGGAGATGTAAGACATTCCCTGTGAAGGGCTGCTGCCACCACTGCCAAAGGATCTGTAAAGACCTGTGGTGCAGAAGACAAGCCAATGGGCAATACTCTGAAATGGAAATGCTCCCTTCAAGGACAAAGCTCAGATATTGTCTGCAATGATGTCTGACATTGATATGAAGGTAGCAAGGGGAAGGGTTGTTCAAAAACAGTCCACAAAATGCTATAGCACAATCCCAAACCACACATTTCTCAAAGAATAATACATAAACAGCTTACCATAGCTGAAATGTTCAATTTATTCAGGACAAGGTGTGTGAAAACCGAAGCTATAAATGTGCAAATAAACAAACAGGTAGACAAACATGGAGTGGAAAAAGTTAAAATTAGTACATGTCGGCACCAAACTCCGTGTACCACAGCTACCCTAGACAGCATGGACGTCGGACGTGCACAACACGTGACATGTACCAACCAATCAGCTGACATTTCGCCAAAAGGCTTCCTCAGAGCTGATTTGCTCTCCTGCAACAACATTAATATGTGCTCAAGTACATAAATATTCATGAGGTAAGAGTAACATAACACACACACATACAGGAAAAGAAACACACATTTAAAAACACATACACATTGACTGCTTCATCAATGTCAATTATAGATAGCATTGTAAAGGCATTTCCTCATTCAGACCTTTGGGAGTCGAGGTGTTCAACATATAAATCAATAACATTCTCTTTGGTCTAGTTTCTTAGCTAAATTCCCCATTACCCAATTCCACTTTTCTATGCCTACAAATTTCAAACTAGCTGGTAATCCATGATTCACTGCTTTATAATGTTTTGCCATAGCATTTGTTTCTGACTCATTTCTAATAGCCGATTTATGTTCACAGTTCTGGTCCTTCAATGGCTGTTTTGTCTGCCCCACATATCCTATTCCACAAGGACACGTAAGTAAATAGATCACACTTGAAGGTGAGCAGTTTATGAATTAATTGATTTTGAACTTTTCGCCAGTTCTAGGGTGTTTAAAAACTTCTGTATTTGCCGTGTTATTATACTGAGCACAGTGTCCACATTTATAGTTGCCTGCCGGAATTGAGGGTAACCACATTCTTGGTTGTTCACAGGTTTTATCATGTGAACTGTGCACGAGTTTGTCTTTTAGATTTTTTCCCCTTCGATGTGTGATTAATAAATCAGTGTTTTCAAATTCTGGAGCACTCAATAAAATGCCAGTGTTTATGTACAATGTTGGAAATAGCACTGCTCTGATTACAGTAACTACTGATAAATAGAACTTGATGTTTTTCTGTGGGTTTGTCTCTTTTAGTCAAAAGTTGTATTCTTTCTTCCCTTCTAGCCCGATCTATTCCCTCTTATTTTCTCAGGTGGATAGTCACAATCAAAAAATCTCTGGGCAGTCACCTTAGTGTTTCTCTCAAATTCTTCATCAGTGCTGCAAATGTTTCTAACTCGCAGCATCTGACCTACTGGAATGTTATGTTTTAAACTCCTAGGATGTGAACTTGTATAATGTAGCAGCATATTGAGGTCAGTGGGTTTCCTATACATCGTGGTCTGAAGAAATTCACCTTGTTTGTACATTGTTGTGTCCAAAAAGTTCACATGTTCCTGGTCCCATGTCATTTCAAATCTCAAATTTGTATCGAAGCTGTTTATCACAGTCCAAAATACTTCTAGTTCATTATACGGCCCTTCCCAAAACATCACACAATCATCTATAAATCGTTTCCAGAACTTGTCATACTTTTTAAAAAGTGCATTATTATACAAAAACTGTTCCTCCCATCGACCAACGTATAAACTTGCTAGGCTAGGTGCAAACATGGTCCCCATTGCAGTAGCACTAACTTGTGCATAATACTTGCTCTGATACACAAAATAATTCGACCTTAAGACCATGTCTGCCATCTCAATCAGAAACTCTGTTGTGGGTACATGAGGTTCCTCTCTCTGTTCCAAATAATACCTCAAAGCGTTCAAACCACCAACATGTGGAATATTCAAATATAGGCTTTCAATATCAAACGTGACCAACAGAGTATTTGCACTTATTCTGATACTGGACATGGCACATAATGCGTCACCTGTATCTCACAGATATGATTCAAGTTTCATGACCCATGGTCTCAGGTGGTAGTCAATAACTTGGGAAAATGGTTCCAGTGATGAACCAACAGCTGCCACTATGGGGCGCCCTGGGGGCTTTAAATGATCCTTATGTATTTCAGGCAGGAGGTAAATACAAGGTTTAATGGGGCACAGTACTTTTAAGTATTCACATTCTTGTTTCCTGAATTATCCCGTCCTTTCCCCCTGTGAAATGAAGTCAAATGCCTTTTGTCTTATCACCTCTGTCGGGTCCTTATCCATCTTCTTGTAATATTTTGTATTTGACAATTGATTTCCATTTCATTCTCATATGTCTCTCTCCCCCAAATAACGACCGCCCCACCCTTGGATGATTTTATGAGATCTTTGTTGTTTTCTAATTCTCTAAGTGCTTCCCTTTCTATTCTTGTCATATTGCTGCCACCTTTATCATATTGTTGTTTTTTTACCAAATGGTCTATTTCTTTATCCACTAGTGGATGCGAGGTTACCCTGGCAGCAATCAGGGTCACCCAGGTGATTAAACAGGAACAGCAAATGGCAATTGTAAATTTAACAAATCAGGCACTAACTGAATGCGAAAAGCAAGTGCTAACAAAAGGGCTTTCTTTCGTTCCTAGTTCCAATCCGAACCCTTTCCAAGTCTGTGTTGATTTATTTAAAATTTGGGCTGGCAGTATAGCCTAGAGGTTAGAGGAATGAGGTGTGAATGAGCTTGATACATCCAGCAGACCAGACCTGAGTTTGATTCTCACAACCTCCACTTGCATACTGTGTGACTCTGAGAAAGTCACTTAACCGCCCAGTGCTCCCAGGTCACCCCTGAATACAGGCACTTGTGCCTAGTCGGTCTTACTCAGTTACCAAAGACTAAAATAAAAAAAAATATTTTATCGTCTACATTTAAAAAGATTTTTTTTTCAAATCCCCAACAAGATAGTCTCCAAAGGGAAGTACTGAGAAATCCTAGCAATTCTAGTGGTGTACAGTCTGGTATTAGTGCAGTCAGTGGGTCTGCAGTAACCTCACATTTGAAGAAGAAATCAAATTTCTGCCCTCCCACATAAACAAACCATGTTGTGAATACATTTGCCTCACTGGTGGATGAAGAAATAGATCATTTGGTAAAAAAAAAAATGATGATATGATAAAGGTGACAGCAATATGACAAAAATGGATAGCGAAGCACCTAGAGAATTATTTTGTGTCTCAGAACAAGTATTCTGCACAAGTTAGTGGTACTGTAATGGGAACCACGTTTGCACCTAGCCTGGCAAGTTTGTATGTTGGTCATTGGGAGGAATACTTTTTTGTATAATAATGCACTTTTTAAAAAGCATGGCAAGTTCTGGAAACGATTTATAGATGATTGTGTGATGTTTTGGAAGAGGCCGTATAATGAACTAGAGATATTTTGGACAGTGATGAACAGCTTTGATACAAATTTGAGATTTGAGAAGACATGGGACCAGGAACATGTGAACTTTTTGGACACAACAATGAATGCTTTGGAATGGGCTCTTGGGGAGAGGGAGTTAGCAAGGCCCCATTACCATGGCCTTACTGACGATAGGCTTGATGGCCACCTCTAGCAGCAGGCTGACAAAAGAACACTTTACCACACCCTCTACTATGTGTAGGATACATGGATTTGACGGACCTTATAGTCATTTTAGAGACTTGAAGGTCTCTTAATGCCTCTTCCACATGATACCCAGTTGTGTGCCTCTGAAAGGAGAATTATGACTGTTTGCTGCTCATCAGTTGCAAGCCCAGCCACCCTATGCCAAGAATACCTTCTCATACAAATACCAGTGGCATCAGCCCTGGCAGATGCATCATATGCTGAGCATAGCAAATGTCTGCCAACCTCAACTCCAACATTTAGATTTTCAAGTAATGGCAGTTCCTTCTGAAAGAGCCTGAACTGCAGCTTTAGCAGCCTTCTACAGGCTATTTTGATAATGTGGGCATGGCAGTTTGCAATACAAAGACCTAGTGAGGCAGAGGCATATGTGTGCATGCCATGTCCATCACATAAAGCCTCAAGATTCCTTATCGGGGGCACAGTACTCTTGTGCTTCAGTGCCCTGGATTTAACATGGGCAGCCATTATAACCAAGAGTCTGTTTCAGGCTGCTTAGAATAAGAAGAGATTGGCAGCAGAAGCAAGGTACTCCTTATCAATCTTTCTGGGTATGGCTGGCACAGATTCTGGCCTGTACAATGTGGCATCCTCCAATGCAGGGTAAAGTGGAGAAACAATGATGGATAGAGTACAGGACACCTCCAAAAAATCCACCAAGTTCTTTTTAGTGGAATCCTCTTCTTCCACAGCAAAGCCCATGGCATTCTGCATTTGCTGCATCATGCTTTGGAAGGTAGGTTCTTCAGCAGGAGATCTGGGAGTATATACCACAGAATCCTCACTGCAAGAGGAATACAGTGGTGCTGGAACGGGAAGCATAATATTCCTATCCATAACCCTCTTCCCCCACACTCTTCCTTGTCACTGACATCCCTGTCGGTGGCAGGGATGGATGACCTTGCTGGCGATGCTGTAGGCCACTACTCAGCAGGTATCTGCTGTGAACCAGCCAAAGAGGTCAACAAGACCTGCAACACAGGAAGCTCCACTGATGGCAGTACAGGCAGCAAAGGCAAGCCAAGAAGTATGCACTGTATCACATCTGGAAACAATGCCAGTACTGCCTGTGCATTGATGATGCCCTTGCCAGGGGCTGTGACTGCTGCAGTCGACAATCAACCTGGATCCACTGACACTGACGTACTACCCATACCAGGTAGGATACTGCCTAAGCCAAACCCCGACCTTAGTGTCTGGTCAACAGTCAGGGGGGCTTTCATCACTGCCGTCAAGCAGATGATGATGCTGAAGTAGTTGTAGGCCACAACAGTAACCTAGACCTTGCTAGGGAAGCAGACCTGTCCTTATCCTCATGTTTGTGCTTATACACTGACAACCAGTCTTTTTTGCGGCCTTGGGATTTTGACAACTGTGAATCGGTCGACAGGGCTGGTAATGTTGCGCTCTGATCCTGAGCATTTTTTCTAATATAGCTTCTTCAGCACTTTTAAATGACATGATAGAGACATACAAGTATCTCACAGGGAGGAACAGGGTGCAGGAATACATGATTTTTAAGAGAAAAAGATGTACCAGGACTAGAGGGCATGGGATGAAGTTGGAGGGAGGACGATTCAGAGGAAACATGAGGAAGAATTTCTTCACAGAACGGGTAGTGGACAAGTGGAATCCCCTACCAGAGGAAGTGGTGGGGGCTGAAACAATCACGGGATTTAAAAATGTATGGGATAGACATAAAGGAATGCTGGAGGTCAGGGGTAAGGGGCAACAGACTTCTAGGAAAACATAAACTGAACTTACAAGCTCAAATGGGCAGACTGGGTGGGCCATAGGCCCTTATCTGCCGACACTGTCTATGTATCTATGTACTTTTCACCTGTGTTAGCTGGTCACTTGATTGAAGTGCTGGCAAATCTTACAATTACTGACGTTGTGAGAGAGGCCTAAACAGCAGACACACACTTTGCATGCATTGTTGTTATAAATCTTTCTTTCGCACTTGCAATACTGGAACAACATTGTCTGCTTCGGCAGCATGCTGTAGAGGCGGTGGTATCACTAAAAAATTTATGATTACTTAAGAATAACATAATAAACAACAACGGCTATTTGGTTGGCATTTCCATGGTAGGTCCAAAGAGTACAGTTGATGGTGGGAAACGAATGGAGGAGAGATGAGTCTGCCCATGTTTATGAAGATGCTGACCCATGATGTCGTCATGTGCAGTCCCCAGCTAGCAAAAGTTTCTGTGCAGTCCTAACACTGACGCAGGTAAGGTTCCAAAGGTGTGGCCTAAGGGAAGAGATGATATTGAAGAAAGACCTGCCCCATCCTTATGGGATTAACCTTGTGCTGAAAAGGAACTTCTAGCAATTTGGGCGCAGTTTTTCATAAAAGTCTGACCCTTGATCCCCAGATACTGGCTATACTTAGGAATTGCTGTTACAATTAGTAAATTTCATCCATTTTTTTTTAAACTGAAGATCTGAATTCTTGTGGATTTTACTAGAAAAAAGGACTGTGCATTTTAGGAAGATAAATGTTACTTTTTTGTTCGCATGGCCCAGCTATGGTGCGGTCTGCATAGTGACATGGTTTTCGGCACATCTCAGTACCGACTGTACTTTTATTAACCACTGGTTAAGCCTGAATTGCAAATAGTATAGAATTCACATTTATTTAGTACTGTTCATGCACTATATCCCAAAGAGTTTTATGAGCAATGTTTTTAAAACAGGATTGCATAGCTGAGATGCTGCATCTCATTTGCAGTGGTTTCTTGTTTTTGTTTAGGACAGCTTGAGGTCTCTCAGCACCACTGGTACTCTGACTAGCAATTGTCAATTACCACTTTTTTCTTTGCCAACTAGAAAGATAATACCGTATCAGATAAAACATGGATTAAGTCACAAATTAGCCTGAAAAGGAAAATAATTATATAGCCAGGAAGTCAAAAGTATTCCCAAGTTTTTAATTAACTAAGCAGAGTTTCTAAGAGTTACTTAAAATTAGTACCAGACTATGTGGTTTAGTAACATGTCATCCCCAACTAGGAGAGGACTTTTCTGCATGAATTCAAAATAATGTCAAAGACTTTAAATGAAAACAATAAAAAATGTACCTTTACACATCCGAGTGACCAGGGAAGTTTGCATAAAAGGACTGTTTTGAGGAAGAGAGAGAAATACAGATATTAAAACCTGGTATAGAAAATAGAATAACAGCTCTATTACAACTTTATAATTTAGACCAATTGATGTACAGTACTGCAGCTAACGATCTTAAAGAGAATGGATGATGCCATTTCTTAATGAGTTTAATGACACGAGAAACTAGATCCAGAAGCAAATGATTTGATACATCTATGCTGGTCCAATAAAAGGTAACAAAAATAACAAAGTGCTTTAGCTTGCGGATCAACAAGTCCTTCCTCAGAAGCTTAATGACAGTTATTTAGAAAAAATCCCGTACTTTTAACACCCAGAACATGCAGAAGAAAAAAAAAAAGAAAAAATTCTCATTGGTTCAAAATACTTGCTTAAAAAATAACAGAAGAAAATGTCAGTAAAGCTGAACAGCACCAGTTCACTTTCAGCTGAAAGGGCCTAAAGGTCAGATGTGCTTAGGGCATAACAACATGCAAGGAGTACACTGCACATAAATTAAAATGACTTGGAGATACTTTCAGAATGAGGTAACAACTACTTGAGCAGAGAGCTCTGAACCCCAATTATGAGTGTCTCAGTGTGTATAAGAATGCAAATAATGAAAAGCAAAACCCACCCGGATTACAGATATGCTAAAATTGTAAGTTAAAAATAAGCCCCACAAAATAAAACTACAAAAAGTATCTATATATGGCACACGACGAGTAAACAGTAAAGTTTACCTAAAGTGAGCAATAGTTTCACACTATATGGAATGTAAAACTTAGCTGGAACCATTACCCAACTATACTCTCAAACTAGTTATTATGCTCCATAAACCCTAAGGTCCATAGTGCAGTAACATGAGTTTTTTTTTTTATTCTATTTTTCTATTTTAGCACCGACCTGGTGAACTCTCTCGGGCATCTTCCAACACCACCTGCTCTACCTCCGTGCCTGAGAGGCCTCCGAGTTCCTGGCACAAGCCTGGCTATCCCCCCGGCTCTAGAGGCCCCAGGATCCCTCCCCAGGGAGAGGAGAGCTGTCCTCTGGACGCTCAATCCTCTCCCTCCCCCGCCAACCCCTGGCTTCCCGAGTCTGTCCCCGAACCCGGATTTCCGGCGTGGCGCAAGGTGTGGTGTCCAGCGCCTCAACCCTCAGCGCCACCGGGCTGGCAGTAACATGAGTTCATAAATGATAATATAGATTGGTAGTATAAGTGCCAAACAAAAAACTGCCTGTGAAGGACCACCAAGAAATTAAGACTATGCAACCTGATATGTATAGATTTCAATAAATTCTCAGTGTATAATATAATAACTTGATGTACTAAAAACATCTAAGGAATCTGAATAAGAAATCATAGGAATTAAATTCTCCCACACCCACTCAACCCCTTCCACATACCCAGGGAGAAGATAACTTTAGTTTTAGTTTATTTTAGTTTATTGTTCTAGGAATTATTACCTTTGAGCCAATGGCTCTTTCACAAAGGTTCCACATCATCAATGTACAAACAAACTAGATATGTTACATAGAATGGTCAGCAAATTATAAAGGTTTCAGTAAGCCAGTATAATACAGTACATCACAGGAAAACAACAAAACATTGGAGGAATGGTCAAGGTGGGAAGGGTAGGAGGATATATGGGGAGGGGAGCAGACTTAGAGTAGCTAGAGGTACTCAGATGCCTTTGTCAAGAAAGGAGCAGAGGAGGAGGAGGATGAAAAATGGTAAAAACAGCCATAAGGGAAGAATCATTAGTCAAGGCAGTCACAGGAGCTAGAGGCTGAGAGGTGAGAGTAAAGCATAGATTTGAAAGCTCCTAGTGATGTGGAGGATGTAATGAGTGAGCTCAGGGCATTGTACCAGCTGGGGGCACAATAGGCAAAGATCTTTGGCCCTGTGTGGTCCGGCATCTGGGGACCTAGAGAGGCTAGTGTTCTGATCTTCGGGTAGGATGGATGCTGGTATTTGGGCAAAGTAGGTCTTGGATACACGCAGAGTGCAGGCACCTCTCTGGTCTGAGGGAGGAGGTTGCCCATCTCCAGGCTGACCTGGCTAGGATTCATGAAACCTCCTCCCCCACCCAGGGACCACCAGGGCCAATGCCACTACCTCAGAGGTTGCCAAGAAAGAGAAGAGGCTGGATCAGGGTGGGCTCAGGGAGGGAGAAGGTGGTGGAACAGAGTTGCATCCCTCCAGCTGTACCTCTCCACAATTCATTCGCTCTTCTGGTGGATAGTGGTTCCTCTACGGAGGCACCTGCAGTGGAGACCAAGGAGGATGCTGGGAACCTTCACAAAGAAGATCCACAGGAGAGTGGCTTGAGACCCCACAGGGGAAGGAAACAACTCCTGGTGGGGGACTCAATCATTGGGGGGTAGAAATGGGGGAGGAAGGGGAGAGGGAGGTAAGGTGCCTGCCTGGCGCCATGGCTTGGAGGGACAGGAAGCGAATCCTCAGGATCGTGGGAGCAGCTACACGAGGGAGGGAGCTGGATGTTATTGTCCACCTAGGGACAAATGACCTGGCTAGGAATGGGATCAGAGCAGTGCAAGAGGAGTTTGTAGAGTTGGGGAGGGGCCTTAGACAAGTAGCGCATACATTAACCTTCACGGAGGTGCTGCCTGTCTATGGCAAGGGTGATGCTAGGGTACTTCTCACCAGGGAATTCAATGAATGGTTGAAAAACTGGTGTGGAGCTCAGGGTATTGGCTTCATTGGGGACAGGGGAGCCACCTGGAGGGATGCAGACCTATACTGGCACGATGGTCTGCATCTGTCCGGTTGGGGAACCAGGATCCTAGGTGAGAGGTTTAAATGCTTCATTGGCAAGCATTTAAACTAGCCAAGGGGGGAGGCACTGAAAAGGAGCAGGGAAATCCCAGCATCCCCCCCACAAACAACAGTAATTAGTGAGGTAAACACCAAGGTAGAGAAGTCATTAAGGAGCAGGCCAGAAGTAAATGTGAAAAAGGCAAAGGCAGTAAGGACAGGAATGGGGCTAAAAGGGGTAAGGTCATCAAAAAGTGGAGGGTGATGAGTACCAATGCCCGTAGTCTGTGTAACAAGCTCCCTGAACTAGTGGCCTTGATGGAAGAGGGTTGCCTGGATATTGTGGCAGTCACAGAAACGTGGTACACACAGAACCATGACTGGGATATCAACATACCAGGATACACAATCTACAGGAGGGACAGGGAGGGTAAAAGAAGAGGAGGAGTAGCTCTTTTTGTAAAGGAAGGGATCAAAGCAACAGAACTAAAGAGTAAACAGGGAGCAGATGAAACACTCTGGGTCACCCTGGAGACAGGAAATGGCACTACAATCTGCATGGGGGTTGTATACAGACCCCCATCTCAGGGGGAAGGAATGGACAAGGAAATGATAGAAGGCTTCCTTAGAATGGCAGAAAAAGGGGAGATATTGTTGATGGGGGACCTGAATATGCCAGATGTTAACTGGAGCACATTTGCTGCAGGCACATCCAAAAGCAGGGTCATTCTTGATGCCCTACAGGGGGCATGCCTCAGACAGCTAGTACTGGAATCCACTCGGGAGGGAGCAATCTTAGACCTGGTACTCTCAAATGGGGACGGAGAAAGAATCTCAGATTTAGAAGTGGGTAGCCATCTGGGAACAAGCGACCACCAAACAGTGTGGTTCACGATAAACACAGCCATACAATCAAGCCATACAAAAGCAAGAGTGTTGGACTTTAGGAGGGCTGACTTTGGGAAAATGAGAGAGTGCCTCAGAAAAGCACTAGCAAACAGGCAAGAAGGAGGGGTGGAAGAACAATGGAGAGTAATCAAAACAGCCATCCCAGAGGCAACAAGCCTTTGTGTAAAGCAAATCAACAAAACACAACAAAGGAAAAAAACACTATGGTTCTCAAAAGAGGTGGCAGGGAAGGTTAAGGAGAAAAGGATAGCATTCAGAAAATATAAGGAAACACAGAAGGAGAAGGACAGAGAACTTTATCAGTTAAAGCAGAAAGAGGCTGGGAAGGCAGTCAGAATAGCAAAGGCCCAAACCGAGGAAAGGATAGCCAACTCTGTTAAGAAGGGGGATAAGACCTTTTATAGGTACATTAGGGAGCGAAGAAAGACCAAAGGAGGGATACCGAGGCTTAATAAAGGGGAGGGAATGTGGGTAGAGGGTGACAATGAAAAAGCAGGGATACTGAACGAATATTTCTGCTCAGTATTCACAAAGGAAGAGGAGGGGGAGGTACCTAAACCAAACAAGAGAAACACTCTGAAGACGAGGGTCAATACCAGTCCATTTACAGAAGAAAGGGTTCTGAAATAACTAATAAAATTGAAGGTGGACAAAGCAATGGGGCCTGATGGGATTCACCCAAGAATTCTAAAAGAACTAAGGTTAGAACTAATGACACCGCTGACTACTCTCTTTAACAAATCATGGGAGGATGGGGTGGTACCTGAGGACTGGAGGAGGGCTGATGTCATTCCTCTTCACAAAAGTGGGAGCAGGACAGAGGTAAGAAACTACAGACCAATTAGTTTGACCTCAGTGGTATGTAAAATGATGGAATCACTTCTGAAGGAAAGAATTGTTGAGTACCTAGAGGCCAGTGGGGCACAGGACCCAAGGCAGCATGGATTCATGATGGGAAGGTCGTGTCAGATGAATCTAATAGATTTCTTTGACCGGGTGACCAAAGTAGTAGACCAGGGAGGGGCTGTGGACATGGCTTACCTAGATTTTAGCAAGGCATTTGATACAGTCCCAAACAAAAGATTAATACACAAGTTAGCCAGCCTTGGAGTGGGTCCCAAGGGGGTAGCCTGGATAAAAAATTGGCTAGACAACAGGAAGCAAAGGGTAGTAGTAAATGGAGTCCACAGTGAAGAAAGGATGGTTACTAGCGGGGTACCGCAGGGTTCAGTACTGGGACTGGTCCTTTTTAATGTCTTTATAAGTGACAGTGCAGAGGAACTGGAAGGAAAAGTATGTCTCTTTGCAGATGACACAAAGATCTGCAACAGGGTTGATATACCTGATGGAGTGGAAAGGATGAGAAGGGACTTGGCAAGGTTGGAGGAATGGTCAAATATATGGCAGCTCAGATTCAATGCAAAGAAGTGCAAGGTAATGTACATGGGAAACAAAAGCCCAGGACAAGAGTACACAATGGGGGGTGAGATACTGGCAACAGTAAAAATGGAAAGGGACCTGGGAGTAATTATATCAGATGACCTAAAGGTGGGCAAGCAATGTGAGAAGGCAGTAAGGAAGGCTGGGGGGATACTGGGATGCATAGGGAGAGGCATCAATAGTAGAAAACAGAAAGTTGTTATCCCTCTGTACAGACAGTTGGTGAGACCCCATCTGGAGTACTGTGTGAAGTTCTGGAGACCCCATCTCCGCAAAGACATAGACAGAATGGAGGCTGTCTAGAGGAGGGCAACCAAAATGGTGCAGGGTATGCATCAGAAGACATATGAAGAAAGACTAAAGGAGCTTAATATGTATACCCTTGAGGAAAGGAGGGAGAGAGGAGACATGATAGAAACTTTCAAGTACCTCAAGGGAATCAACAAAGTCCAAGAGGGTGGCATCTTTCAGAAAAAGAGATGTGCAAGAACAAGGGGGCACAATTTGAAGATAGAGGGGGGACGGCTCAGAGGTAATGTGAGGAAGTATTTTTTCACAGAGAGGGTTGTGAATGCATGGAACAGCCTCTGAGGAGGTTGTGGAGTCAAGAACAGTGGGGGAATTCAAGAATGCATGGGACAGACATAAGGCAGTCTTAGTGGGGGGTAGGAGGAAGTAAACTGTTGGTTAATTAGGATCTGCAGCTTATCTGTTAGGTAGGAAAATGGGCAGACTAGGTGGGCCAAGTGGTCCTTATCTGCCGTCAAATTCTATGTTTCTATGTTTCTATGAGTGCGGCCGAAGATGGATTTTTTTGCCATCAAGCATGTGAGGTACCTAATGCGATTTGAGAGTTGCAACCATCCTGTTTCAGTGTAGAGCTCACATGTATGAGTACATCTTTGCGCTCCAGTGAATAGCCGACAGGTCTTGTTTAGGGTGGTTGTGATGCGCCTTAGTGTGGTGGTAGTGGCAGAGCCATAGATAATTAAGCCATAGTCTATGATTGAGATGAAAGAGCTTTGGATAGCAATCCTCAGCACAGCTTGGGTAAGGAATTGCCGGTTTCAGAACAGGATACCAATGCGCTGGTTCACCGTTTTCGCTGTGTTATTAATGTGGGTGGCAAAGGTAAGACCTTGATCAAAGGTGATTCCAAGATATTTAAATGTTGACACTTATTCAAGGGTATTTCCTGGGTATGTTTTGACAGTAAGTGGAATTTGTCTTTTTCTGTTTTGTGGACTGGAGAAAAGCATGGATTTTGTTTTTTTGTGATTTAGGACCAGCTTGTGATCTAGGAACCACTTTTGAACATTGAGAAAGCAAGTTGCAGGCTCTGGAGTAAGGGTTTCGAGTCCTTATGAGAGGAGAGAATCACGGCATCATCAGCATAAAGGATTATTTGTTCTGGGCAGGATTTGGGGAGAGAGTTTAGGAAAAGGCTGAAAAGGAGGGGGCCTAGGATTGACCCTTGTGGAACACCCGAGAGGACCGGTTTTGAGTCTGAGAGAACTTCTGAGATTTTTACTTATTGAGAGCATTGGGCCAGGTAACTTTTAACCCAGGCACCCAGTTCTTCTGAGAACCCAAGATTGTGTAGTTGTGTGATAAGTAAGCCATGGTGAACAGTATCAAACGCCTTTGTTAGGTCAATGAAAACAGCTTCGGTTTGATATCCTTTGTCCAAGGCAGTTTGAATTTCTCCTGAGAATTCCAGTAGGGCAGTGGACGTACTGTGTCCTTTCCTAAATCCATGTTGCTGCAAGCAGAGTATGTTATACTTATACAGGTAGTCAGAGTTGGTCAGCCACAATGGATTCGAGGGCCTTGGAGAGGGGTGGAAGTATAGATATAGGCCGATAGTTTCCTGGTAGGGACTTGTCACCACTTTTGAACACTGGTGTGACTATAGCAGACTTCCATTTGCTGGGAAATTGACTAAGGCAGAGGGAGAGATTGAAAATTTTGGTGAGTGGGTGTACCACCTCTTCCAGGGTAAGGGACAGAATTTTAAGATCAATAGTATCACTGCTTGCTCTGGATTTAGAGATAGCCTTTTTTATATATTTGTAGACTTCATGTGCCTTAACTATTTTGAAGTGGAAAAGCGGTTGGTCAGGTGAGGCAGTAGGAGATGTTGGTTTTGGCGGGTCCGTGTCAGAGAAGAAGTCCGGTGGGAGGACCCCACTGAGGTCAGTGAAAGTTTTATTTAAGGCCTTTGCCATGACCATTGGGTCTAGGGTACTGGTTCCATCGACAGTCATTATAGTGGGAGAGGATTTGGACTGCTTACCCGTGATATTTCTGATGTTGTCCCAGAATGATCTCCCATCACCCCAGGAGTTTACGAGGGCTTTTTGAAATAGAGCTCTTCATTAGTCGGTTGTTTGGTACATTAGTTTCGTGCCTGTTTATACTTCTGGATATCTGTCAAAGGCCTGTGGCTCTGACTATAATGAAGGTGGCCCGAGCTTTGAGTTGGGCCAGCAGTTTGGCCGTGAGCCAGAATTTGAGAGCGCTTCGATTTTACGCTTTTTTACTGATGCGTAGGTGTCACAGGCAGTGCTGAAAGTTGTGATAAAATAACTAGGGCTGCGTCAACATCTAGAGTATTGTATATTGGGGACCAGTCTTGCTGTAAAAGACAGGTCTTGAGCTTAGTAAGGTTTCCATGGGGTAGCACTCTGCTTGAGATGGTTTTTGGAGGTGGTTTTTGAAACTTATTTGTCCAGGTACAGATCACAGGGGACTGGTCACTGAGAGAGTCCGGGAGAACAACTGTGTTTTTTATGTGGGTTGGGTGGCTAGCAAGGATCCAGTCAATGAGAGTGCAAGTTCCAGTTTTGTAGTTTTTTCTAGTGGGGGAGCTCACCATCTGAGCCAGGTTAGCTGCTAGGATAGCATCCTTGAGAGACCCGTCTGATGCGAGCCAATTTAAAGTCACCAAGGAGAAGGAGCTCAGTGTCAGGTGGTTGCAATCTGGGACACATGAGAGTGTGTTTTGCAAAGCTAATTGAGTAAGTTGCAGCTTCATTGAGAAAGAGAAACTAGTGCAAGTAGCACTGAGAAAGAGAACTAGTAACTAGTTTTATGGAGAGTTATACCATGGGGGTGAGAGCTTTCTCAGTAGAATATCTTGTGTTATTTCCACTGCATAGATGTTAAATCCTAATGACATCAGCAGAGTGAGGATGCATGCCATTTATCCACACACTGTTGATGTCACCAGAGTGAGGATGTCTTCACTGCAGCTTGTATCCTAAATGAAACTGTTTCAGAAAACAGTCTCTCTTTCTCACTGAAGCTACAACTTACTCAGTTAGCTTTGCAAAACATTCTCACATGTGTTCCATTGTGTTTCTAACACTCCTAGCCCATTACTGTGCTGATCTCAGTTTCAAACAACCTGAATTCTAAATGAAACTCCTTCACACAGCAGTTTCTCTTTCTCAGTGCTACTTGCAATAGTTTCTCTTTCTCACTGAAGCTGCAACTTACTCAATTAGCTTTGTAAAACACACTCACATGTGTCCCATTGTGTATCTGACTCCCAGTCCATTCAGAACTCACACACACCACACAGAATGAGCAGAAAACACACAGAAACAGAAAAAATGTTCCTAAAGTTCTCACCTCCATGATATAAATCGCACACATGATGTGCAGATCATGGGATATGGAAAATATTCTTAGTCCTGCAGAGTGAGAATACTTTCCATATCTCACTCCTACTGATCATGTATCACACACACACACATATACAAGTCCTAATGCATCATCATTCACATCAATCACTTCAATTGTTACCCAAAGGAATTACACTTGTCATGAAATTACAAGTAAAAGGGATTATGTATCCTAATATGTAGAGCTCAAAAATGCAATACTATATAACCATACTACTATCTGCACATTAACAGTCCAAGAATTCTAAATAAAACTACAATGAAATAAAACTTCCACCCAGGCTATGGTAGCTAGAAGTAAATGTACAGTATGTATGCAAGACAAACGTCCTAACATACTTTCATTTCCACAAATCATTACAATACTAGCCCAATGTAATTTGATCTGTCAAGGACACCCATGCAAATGAGATCCTGCACCCCAATATGTCCAGAGTTCAAAGACGTGACAGTACATAATCAAACACCTGGGTCAACTACAAGTAGTTCTGGCTGGTGATTTCAATGCAGCTTGGGGTTGTCCCAGGGGTCAAAAGTTGAAAAAAATCAATGAGCTGTTTAAACCTGATACAAATTATAGATACACCTACAAGGAAAGGTTCCTTATTATGTAAAGGTAATATTTTGGATTTGATGTTTGTTTCACCTGAATTGACAATCTTGGAGAAAAGTGTATGTGCCCCCAGTTTAGGAGACCACAATACAGTTAAGTGTGTATTCTCTATGATTAAAAATTATATTCCCATAAAATCCCATAAAATCAGTACCACAAATATCTAAAAGATGTTATTTAAAATTTAATAGTTTATCATTTAGAAAGTATCTTCAGGGACTCCCTTGGTATAGGATTTTTCTTATCCCAGATTTAAATGAGGCTGTATTAGAATTTACAACAATGTTTATTAATGCTTGTGATAAATTTGCCCCATATAAAAAAGTAAATCATAGAATAAAACATTTACCATGGCTAACTGTAAAAATAAAAAAAATGATTAGGATTAGAAATCATTATTGGAAAAAAGCAAATAAAACATTAAACAGTGAAATTTGGGAACAATACAAAAGGTTAAGGAATCAAGTAATACAGAAATCAGAAATCAAAAGCTTGTTATTATAAACAGCGGATTAAAGAATCAACAAATCCAGGTGCTTATTGGTCTGTTATAAAAAATCTTATGAATCCAAATAGTAAACAAAGTGAAATAAAATTGAGCCAGAATGGAAAAGTGTTTGAAACAAATAAAGCTGAGGAAATTGTGAATGTTTATTTCATAAACCTCCCCGATCTGAAATTAGATCACATAACTAAAACTAATACCTTGAATGAAGTAAAGGGTGAGAGTCCCCAAGATGAGAAAGAACCCAAATTCAGGTTTAAGAGAGTGATAAACAAAGAAGTTCTAAAAAATATAAATAGATTAAAAATAAATAAAACAAGTGGCCCAGAAAGAATAGATAATAAATTATTAAAAGAGGCTGCTGTGGAATTGTCACCTATACTAAGGGACATTTTTAATTGGAGTCTAAGAGAGGGACAGTTTCCTTCTAGTAGGAAATTAGCCAAAGTGATACCAATAGATACGGAAGGGGATCCAAAGGATGTTTCAAATTACCATCCAATAGCCTTGTTGTCCACAGTATCCAAGTTATTTGAAAAAATTGTTCATGATCAGTTAATGGACTACTTGGAAAAATATAATAAATTGACTCAACAACAGTATGGTTTTAGGCAGGGTAGGTCCACGGCTACCGCACTCACGGACTTTTTGGATCTCATAGCAACCCCTCTTGGGGAAGCCAAGTCCTTGGGTGCGGTATACCTGGACCTATCTAAAGCATTTGATTTAGTAAACCATAGTATTTTGATAAACTCATTAATGAAAATAGGGGTGGAGGAAGAAATCTGCAATTGGTTTATATCATACCTTGATAAAAGATCACAATTTGTTGTCCTAAACGGACACCAGTCAAAAATGAACTATGTAACAAGAGGGGTTCCCCAGGGATCTATCTTGGGCCCCCTCCTGTTCACAGTCTATTTTAATGACTTACCAAAGAAAATTGGATATTCAAAAATTTGTCTATATGCAGACGATATGGTTTTAGTAGCAGAGGGAAAAACTACAAGTGAAGTAGAAAGAACTAAACTTACAGAGTGACTTTAGCATCATGCAAGGTCACTTTTCATCCCTGGGTTTATTAGTTAATAGTAAAAAGACAAAGGTTATGGTATTTGCATTGGACTTAAAGGGAATTTCAAAATTAAATATAAAGACACAAGAGGGTAAGTTTTTAGAACAAACTGAAACATATAAATATTTAGGGGTACATATAGATCAATGTCTTACTTTCCAATATCATATAACAAATTTAATAAAGAAAACAAATGTTAAGATTGGAGCTATGAGTTGAATATCAAATTGTATGACAAGAGAAACAAGATTGATTATGATCAATCAATTAATAATGCTGGTTATTGACTATGGAAGTCATATTTACAGACACACAGCAAGAAAACATTTAAATAACTTGGATACACTTTATAATAAGCTTGCAAGATTTGTGTTAAGGTGTGATCTTAAAACTCATCATTGCACTATGTATATGGATTTGGGTTGGATTCCATTAGACTTACGGGCTAGGGGAATCTGGCTAAATCAGGTCCGTAATATATTTAAAAATCAATCTTTAGATAACTTAAAAAACAAATTACAAAAACCAAAACATGGTTTAAATTTAAGAAAAACTGGTGCTAGAGATTTAATAATACCAAAGTTAAAAAACTGATTTAGTGAAATGACCCTTCAATATCAAGTAGCTAAGAGCTGGAATTGTCTTCCTCCTTTTTTATGTGAACTAACAACTACTGATTCTGTTTTTAAAAATGGCCTGAATCACAAACTTAGTTTTCGTTGTTGTTGTAATAGGTGAAATTAATGTAAATCTGAAAATGCTAACATGCCTGTTATTGATGAGTTTGTAAAACTCTGATGTATTGTTTTGTACTTTTCTGTAACTTGTATTGTTATAAATGTATAGTTGTAATAATTTTGCATAATGTAAACAGGTAAGCCTTGTGAACAGGGATTTTCGGAACCCTAATGCCTGTATCACTGTATAAATAAAATTTTACCATACCATACCATACCAAACTACTGTATATACAGCAACAGGCTAGGGAATCTGAATAAGACCCAATGGAATTAACCCCACCCCTGGGGAAGATAAATTGTAAGAAGGAATTAATATTCATTATGTGTGTGAAATAAGAATCATAGTACACTGTAACTCCATGTATCTGAATAGAAGCCCACCTCAATGTAACAGCAACCCCCACACCCATCACACTCATATTTCCCCCAACACACACACACACGCTGAAGTCATATAATATGTCCTATGAGGAGGCAGTATAGCACAGTGGTTTAAGGCTCTGAGCTGCAAATCTGGTGACATCCAGCAGACCAGACCTGGGTTTGAATCCCATAGCTTCCACTTGCATACTGTGTGACCCTGAGCAAGCCACTTAACTTCCCTTGCTTCCGGGTCGCACCTGTAAAAAAGCTTTCAGCTTAGTGTGCTGCTCTGGGTTAAAGAACTGAAAAATGATAAAAAAATAAAAAAAATGTCTATCCTATGAAGAAAAGGTCTGTGGATATTAAGTCCTATAATGTGCCATAAACCCCAAATCTGTGTTCATGCCATCTTCTACCATGTTGAGAAGTAAAATAAGTTTGATCTCAAAAATCTGTCTCTGTTGTGCATTTTTGAGATTTCCTTTTAAGACCATTACTGACATATCTGAGATTGAGTGTCCAAGAGAAGTGTTGCCCCACTGGATTTCCAGTCATCTTCAGATTAATATTATGTCTGTGTAAGTTCATCCTAGTGTGGAGCAGTTGGCTCGTCTCTCCAACATAACCTGTTTGTGGACATCTCTTGCATTGAATGAAATAAACAACATCCCGTGATGCACATATACAATTCCCCTGTACCTTGAATTGTCTGTTTTGTGATGTAACCACATAGTCCGAAGTGGAAATGAGCTCACAGTTCTTACTGTTGTGTTGATTACAGGGTCGTGTACCATTTAGTGCCATGGTATTCTGTTTTGGTGAATGTTTACTCCTAATAATTAGGCTGGCTAAGTTTGGTGATTGTTTACAAGGCAGTAGTGGTACTTCCTTAAAAACGCAATTTAGGGTCTCATCCTCACTAAATATTGGATGGAGGTCCTTAATCTTATGTGGACATTCAAGCTTTGTATGCCACATATAGATACTTTTTGTAGTTCTATTTTGTGGGGCTTATTTTTAACTTACAATTTTAGCACATCTTTAATCCGGGTGGGTTTGCTTTTCATTAATTGCATTCCTATACACACTGTGACACTCATAATTGGTTTAGGAGCTCTCTGCTTGAGTAGTTGTTACCGCATTCTAAAAGTATCTCTAAGTCATTTTAATTTATGCGAAGTGTACTCCTTGCCCTTAGCACATCTGACCTTTAAGCCCTTTCAGCTGAAAGTGAACTGGTACGATTCAGCTTTACTGACATTTTCTTCTGTTATTTTCTAAATGATTATTCTGAACCCATGGGAATTTTTTCTGTTTTTTTTTTTTTCTGTATGTTCTGGGTGTTAAAAGTATGGGATTTTCTAAATAACTGTTATTAAGCTTCCGAGGAAGGACTTGTTGGTCTGAAAGCTAAAGAACTTTGTTCTTTTTGTTACACCTATGCTGGTCCAATAAAAGGTATCAAACCATCTGCTTCTGTATCTGTTCTTACAAGGACCAATATGGCAAAGACTAAATCTGTATGAGAAACTAGAGTCACAATTAACAGTGTTATTCTCAGGTGTCATGTTGCACATGTAAAAAACAGTGTTAAAGAGCTAGTGTACTGCCCCGAATAAGGACATAACATAGTAAGATAATCACAGGATCATACTTAAGATGTACAGGAGCATGAAGGCATTAGCCCACATTACTCCATATTATTCAACAGTATTGTGCTAAACTACCCCGACTGTGGCCAGCCAACTGGCACAGCAGTTGGATTTCCACTTGCGACTCCAGCAATTCGGAAGCTGGAGGACTGGCTGAGGGGAGGAGGCTGGAGCATCCCAAGGACAGCTCGCCTTCTCTGGGGGAAGGGAAATTCAGGATTTGGTGCTTGTGTTACCTCAGGTGGAGACCCAAGGTACAAGCCTGAAGTCAAAAATAGAGTAGACATGCTGGATGTCGGTGCCTCAGCGCCTAGACATCAAGGTACAGAGCACGTCGAGAACACCAGAGAAAACACCCCACAGCACTCCCAGCACCAGACCCCAATGCCCCACTAGCTCTGGCGACAGCATCCCGATGAAATAGACATGGGGTGGAAGGGGCACCACCCCGTACCCGCCTGGGGGGTATAGCCATGGCTCCATGGGGGATGGTCTGCACCAGCTGCCAGGTAGGTGAGCAGGGGTGTATCAGGCCATAGGTTTCTTCTGAAGAATGGGAGTGATGCGGGGAGGAAGGGACATAAGAGAACATTTAAAAAAAAAACCCTGACTAATGTACGTGTCAGTTTTATTCTTAAATTCCATTTTAATTTTACTGTAATGATTTATACTGGTTAGTTACTCCATGGATTTACAACTCTGAGCACAGAAAAATATTAGAAGAAACAGAGCAGGTGTGCCCATCTACTTATTATTCCATTTATAGTCCATGCGTTCATCTACTGTAATTTCTTTTTGAATGTCTCCAACTTTCTTTCTCTGACCACTGACTCCCACAGCCCACTCCACCTATTCACTGCTCTGTTTTCTATGTTCAATTTTGAATGTTTCTCCCTGGAGCCGAAGATCATGTCCCCTTGTAATTTTAGTTCCTTGTTTTGTTTTTAAATGTAGTACATCCACTATCATTGTTCCTAACTGCCTTACGTATCATAACCATATCTCTCCAAGTTCTCTTCTGCTCAAGTGAGAACATATTGAGAGTATTCAGTCTTTCTATAGAAGTTAGATTACTAGTACAGTAATAATTTTCAAAAGTAGTTATCACTTCTCACTAAAAATCAAAAGTATTTTTTCTTAATGTTTGCTAATTAGAAGGTTTATACCTGACAGTACTAGGTGTGATGTGCGGAACAGCACTATACCTGGAGGCTGACATAGTGCAGTCTCCTCACTACACATCATCGACAGTGCCACTGATTTACAGTGATTAAACTAATGAAATTCCGACTTCAAAACATGAAATTCTGGAAACTGTACCAGTGATTCTAAAAAAAAGGTTACTCACCTGTAACAATAGTTCTAGGAGTGGTATATGATGTTCATCCACACTTCTGGCAGTGTCTTTTCCCTTTAAGATCTTACCAGAAAGTCTTCAAGTTGGCTCCTCCCACCCACTCACCTGGGTGGTAACTCCCTCGGCTCCATCTCATGATGCCAGATCTTGCCCGCTGGAAGCAGCTGTGTGTGCCAAAGCCAGGGGAAGTTGGGTGGGTTCGTGTGGATGAACATCATATACCACTCCTAGAAAGGTCAGTTATGCAAAGATTTTTGTTGTAACAGTAGATCTTCTAGGAATGTTTCTTGCAGTAAGTCATTACTTCTGGGAGTTCCCGATAGGTGGCACTCCAGCATGGAAGTTTTCAGTCTCCACACCAGGGACCACCCACACAACCTCACTTCCTGGGCTGTACCTATAAAAGTGGGTGGTCCTGGTAATCTCCATTCCTCGTCAGTTTCAGCTCGGGAAAGTGAGGGACCATGGGAACCGAGGTACCAAAGCTGCCCAAACCTACATCGTTTTCCTGTTGCAGAATGGCAGGGGGTTGGAGGGAGGGAAGCTACTTACTGCAAGAGACATTCCTAGAAGATCTACTGTTACGTTAAAAATCTTTGCGTAATGGATCTATCTTCCACAAAATGATCTCTTGCAGTAAGTCATTACTTCTGGGAGATTCACAGTTATATGGCAGTGGAGTGGCCAAATATGGCATTCTGCCGTAAGTATAATGTGGTCATAGGACCAATAAATGCTGTGAATAGCATATCGGCATAAAAAAGAATTTTGTATTCTATTTGTAAATGTTCCATTATCTTATTCGTTATAGGGTTATGGCTAAAATATATGCCAGACCTGTCATCATTAGGTATTTATCAGATGTGTTAAGAGGATGGCGCCCAATCAGGGTGAGACATGTCAATTATATCAATAAATCAGAAGGAATTCCGCCATAGCACTCTGAGCTTTGTAGTGAAAAAACAGTCTCATCTGAAGGCTACTGAGTCCTGAGTTGTAACAGTAGCTCAAATAATACAATGTTATTCTTTAGACGTGCTACAATGTAGCAAGTCAAGACTGTTTTTTTTTGCCATGTCTGTCAAGACAATAGAAAACGTATCCATTTGGCATAACAGGATAGATAAGTAGCAGATAATGTTGCAAAATGAAACAATGTATCTGTGACATAAAGGAAGTCAGTGCTATAACCAATCTTGCATTTGGTTTAAGGAACATATAAAGTAATGAAGTAATGCTGACATATCCATCTTGTATTAGTAATCTTACTTACGAGGGGTCCCAGTTATGTCAGGGCCTGCAACCCTGTTAGGCATAAATCTGAAATGTTCGTCTGGTGAGTCCATTACGTGTACTGTTTGGAAAACAGAAGCTAAAATAATGAACAATATATTCGAAATCATAAGGCAGTGGATCTCATTCTTAAGATTGCATAAACACATCAAGACCACATCTGGAGTATTGTGTACAGTTCTGGAGACCCCATCTCCGCAAAGACATAGACAGGGTGGAGGCTGTCCAGAGGAGGGCAACCAAAATGGTGCAGGGTCTGCGACAGAAGACATATAAAGAAAGACTAAAGGAGCTTAAGATGTATAGCCTCGAGGAAATGAGGGAGAGGGGGGACATGACAGAAACTTTCAAATATCTCAAGGCGATCAACAAAGTCCAAGAGGGTAGCATCTTTCAGAAAAAGAGATGTGCAAGAACAAGGGGGCACAAATTGAAGATAGAGGGGGGATGGCTCAGAGGTAATGTGAGGAAGTACTTCTTCACAGAGAGGGTTGTAGATGCATGGAACAGCCTTCCTGAGGAGGTCATGGAGTAAAAAACAGTGGGGGAATTCGAGAATGCATGAAACAAGCATAAGGTAATTCTCGTGGGGGGTAGGAGGAAGTAGGCTGTTGGTTAACTAGGATCTGCAGCTTATCCGTTAGGTAGGGAAATGGTCAGACTAGGTAGGCCAAGCGGTCCTTATCTGCCATCAAATTCTATGTTTCTATGTTTCACATATGTATGTGTGTGTGTGTATATATATATTTTTTTGACAAAGCAAAAAATACATGCACAGTTCTGAAACAGTGTCTGTGACAAATGTCTGTAACCCATACTTGATGTAATTGTTCTTATACCCCATCTGTATTAGTTTCTGTCTTCCATGTGATGAGGTATCTTTGTAAATGAGCCTCTGGCTCAAAGGTTGTAAATCCGATATTTCAAATAAATAAATAAATAAAATGTACTCACCCTTATTCGTCTGATCTTTTTTCATGATTAAGTGGAAGCTGCTTATAGCAGTGGAAGGTTGAAAGAATAATATAATCCACACCAGAATTGATTGTGTCTCAGCATGTGAGTAGTAGTAGGTGGACCTGTTCGTTGGAGGGACATGGAGTCCGGCGCACAACAGGCCGGGAGGCATCCAGATGGAATGGCCGTGATGGTCTGTAACAGTGATACCTCAGAAAAGTGGCTAGAGGTAAAGAGCTGTTTTGGAAAAGGCCTCAGTCTGTTCTTTGATGCCCCAAGTGGTCTCCGAGGCCTAGAAGAGGAGACCTGGGTGAAGTCTGAAGTCTTTAATGAGAGGAAGAAGCTCCAGCCGGCCTGAGAGGCAGCCATGGGTCGGCTTTGTTGTGTTTCTTGTCTCTTGTTCTCTGCCCTTAAAGGTTTCACACTGGGCATTATTAGTCCCAGTTTTGTATGAATAATTATACTGAGGATGTGGTTTGTAGTACATGTATTGTACTGTCTTCAGTTGTCTGCGTGAGGCTTGTAGGTTATCCAGTATCGTTTGAGCCCCTGGCCCAAAAAGATGGTTGCCTGAAAAGGGGGCATTAGCCACTTTTTGCTGAATATCAGGTGCTAGCCCTGAGAGTTGGAGCCATGCCTGACGGCGTATAAGAATACCGACTGCAGAGGCTCTAGCTGAAGCATTGGCAAGGTCATATCCTGATCTTAACTCATTCACACCACAAGAGCTCTTTGAGACTTCCACCACTTGTGCCCTGTGTCCTGGGCCTTTCTAAGCAAAATCAAGCCATAATCAGCATGCCATAAACAAATGTGACTGCCTCTTGAACCGTAAGTGCTACACATAAAGTATGAGTGGCAAAGTTGTTCAGCACAACGTTACCTTTCCAATGGTGCTATGCAAACAGTTGTAATCAGTTTAGTTTTTATTTTATACTAGCTGTAATACCAAACAACAGATTTTTTTCTGATTTTTTTCAAGGTGCTTAGGTGACGCATGAGAGACAAATGTCAGCCATGCACAGCATACCTTAAACAAATGCAAATAACTCCTAAAGTATACGTGGGAGACACAAAGTATCAGTGGCAAAATTATTCAGCACAAAATAACCTTTCTAATGGTGCTATGCAATCAATTGTAATCCATTTAGTTTTTATTTTATATTAGCTGAAATACCAAACAACTGTTTTTTTTTTTTCAGATTTATTCAAGGTGCTTAAGTGAGGCTTGAGAGACAAATGTTAGCCATGCACACCACACCTTAAACAAATATGAATAACTCCTAAAGTATACATGACAGACACAAAGTATCTGCAGCAAAATTGTTCAGAACAAAATTACCTTTCTGATGGTGCTATGCATTAAATTCTAAGCAATTCAGTTTGTTTAATAGTTAGGTAAAAATTGTTGACTTCCTCAGACGATTCTAGGCCTGAGTGAAAGTCAGTTGAGTACGTCTACAGGCGTTACTGTCCTAAGTGGCAATGCTTTCAAACACTGCCTACAGACGTCTGTAGGCCTGAATGAGTTAATAAATGTCGAGAAAGGGAAGTGAAGGTATTTATTATTGATGTGAGTTGCTCTTTTTAGGGGATGTGGGTAGTCCGTTTATAATGTCCCCAAGCAGAGGTACTCACCATACGCTGGTATTTCAGCATATAATAATAATAATTTTATTTATATGGTGCCTTTCAGTTATCAAGACACCGTACATAAACAACAATTAAAACAGTTAAAACATTAAAATATTCAACAGAGGCAAGGCAGTGAGCCAATCAGTATTCTAAACATGAATTTTCCCAGAGAAAAGGTCTTCAAAACCCTCTTAAAACCCTCCATATAATTGAGTATGCTGATATTTAGTGTGTTTAGAGCAAACACTTTCTTCCCCATATAATTAAAAGGTTTAGAGTCTCTCTCTGAAGCATTGTACTTGTATGTTTAGGATTGCCAGTGCGGTTGTGAGCAGCTGCAATAACCACAGAATCCGCAGTGGGCGTATTTGTTAAATATTGATAATCAAGAGGAGCCTGATACAGCCTGTGGGCTTTTCTAGTTAACTCCTGTGCCCCTATGGGGTGACTCCATGCTTCAGTTATCGCATTTCTGAACGTTGGTATAACAATGGGGACTGCCCGGATAGGTTCTTCCAGCAGGGCCAGATATTCAACCATATCTTTAGTTAATCTGTCTTGTTCCGTTGTAGTAAACCCCATTGTTTTTTGTATTTGTAACATCATTTTGAGGAATGATGGGTCATCCGGTGGAGAAATGACCTTTAGTGGTTGCAGTAGCCCTTTGTCCCAGTAAGATGGCACATCATAAGGGGATTCATACCCTCTTGTATTAGGAGAATCATCATAGTTTGCATGATGTTCTGAATTTGTATGATAATCTGAAAAATATTCTTCTGAATATTCAGGAGAGGGCAGGACTAGTGAGCGTTCTAGCTCCATGCGTGCCTGTTTTGATGAATTTGGAGACATAGTTTGTGATTGAGGGTTATGCCCCGGAGTGTGGTTATGGTCAAAACCCACAGAATCTAACACTCTAGTTACTATTCTTCAATATTTGGAACTTGTGAGGATGGAATTGACATGTAAGCAGGTTCTGAGTCCAGTGTACGTGGTGATGGGGGATCAATTTGTGCCTCCCAGTAGAGTGATCCAGTGCTTCTTTGGCATCTTTGTTCACCGACTGGTATGTGGGTACCAAGCATGAGTGCAAATGAGGCTGGTTTTCCTCTGCGTTCCGTAGTATATAATTCTTTATTTTGTGGTAATGCAGTCCCATATGTATCTTTTGATACATGTTTCTGAGAGTATTCATGGCTTTTCATGGTAGACCTTTTATAAGGATCCTCCATAGTTGTATTATATGCAGGTAAAGGCACTGTTCTATGATGCAGGGGCTGCTCCGTCAACAGTGGTATCAGCCTCGTCGACAGAAGAGGAAGAGAAGCATGCCTCGTTGACGACATACTGTGTCGTACAGATGAAGGGTAAGTAAAGGCATCCTCCGTCGATGGTGGAATACATTCAGTCGACGATGAGGAAGGCAGTATATGTGCCATCGGTAGTGAGTACATGCTCCGTCGATGATGGAAATACTGTCGTCAATGATGGAGGGTGAGTGTATGTCCTGTTGACAGTGGTAGGCTTCTCGTCGATGATGGACCATCGATAGGGGAGGCAGCCCCATTGACAATGTAGTAAGTAGAGTATGCTCGGTCAATGTAGGAGGTGTTCTCATCAATGAGGATGTCTTGTAGAGCCCTCTTGTCGATGGAGGAGTATGCCCCGTCGATGGGGAAGGTAGCACAACCTCCGTCGTCGATGGTGTATGTGACCTCGTCAACAGGGGAGCTGAGGAATGACAACCCATCGACGAGGAATGCTCCATTCTGTGAGAGGTTGTACCTCTGTGCTCTTTTGATGAAGAAGTGCCTGCTGTCGATGGGGGTGTATTGCCCGTCGATGATGAATGTCTTCTTGATGATCCATGTTTTGTAAGTATGACCGCTGAAAGGCGGTCAGGCAGGACTTCAGGTGAAGATATTTCCTTCCTTATTTTATCTCTTGAAGAGGACTCTGAGATTTTTGAGCCCTTTGAGTACCCTGCGTGTATGACAGGGAAACAGCCAATGTGTCACTCTTATCGAGTATAGGAATATGGTGCCTTGTATGAAGCCCAGGCACCCCAGGCTATGGGTTCAATCCACGTTGTAGACTGCTGCTAGAAGAGTTGCTGCCAGAGCTGAAGCCGCTGGGAAAATGAACAGAGATTACCAGGGACCACCCACTTTTATAGGTACAGCCCGGGAAGTGAGGGCATTTGGGTAGTCCCTGGTGTGGAGACTGCTGGAAGAAACTTCTGTGCTGGACTGCCACCTATCAGGAACTCCCAGAATTAATGACTTACTGCAAAAGACCATTCCGTGAAAGATCTACTGTTACAGGTGAGTAACCTGTTTTACTAGGGACATGAATATGATGTTTCATCCACACTTCTGGTGTACTCCTAGCAGTTCTATGAGAGGAGGGAGGCAAGGCGCACACCCCCTACTTAGGAAATAAGGACTGGAGAACTAAGGCCCCAAAACCATTATCCCGGTGTGACTCTTGGTCAGTGCGGCAGTGGGAAATGAAGGTGTGTGCTGATCTCCAGGTAGCAGCCCTTCAGATTTCCTGGATAGGGACATCCCTGGAAGAAGCCACCAATGCAGCTGTATGGCAGGTGGAATGAGCCCTTAGCCCTCCGGGAGGCTCCCTACCCGCCAACTATAGAGGAGATCAATGCAGAATGTAATCCACCTGCCAATCGTCCACTTGGCTGAAGGTCTGCCAGGTGTGACTTCAGTGTAGGTGACAAATAGCTGGCAAACCTCTCCCCAAACTCCAGCTGTGCTCTCTTTCTAATAATAATCTTTATTTATAAAGCACCTTTCAAATGTCAAGGTGCTGAACAGTAAAAACAGGTAAAACAATAAAATAAATTAATAAATAAAATGCTCAATAATCAGAGTAGCTTCATAGATAAAAAAGGTTAATCAGGGTACACTTTATGCTAGATGTGTGTTTTTAAGGGCCTTCTTAAAGCCCTCCACAGTCATTCACTTGTGTATCTAACAGGGTAGAGAATTCCACAGGTCTGGGGCTGCGTACATAAACGCACGGGCCCCAGATGACTTGAGGCTCACCCTGGGAATCTCTAGCAACCCCTCATCGGCTGAGTGGAGCGGTTGCCCAGGTGAGTAAGGAATCAGGAGCTCTTTCAGATAGTCTGGGCCCAATCCATGTAGGGCCTTGTATGTCAGAAGCCCAACCTTGAAGGTGTTCCACCACTGAATAGGCAGCCAGTGCAGTTTGCGCAGCACCGGTGTGATGTGACTCGCATGTTGGGTCCCCATCAACAACTGGGCCACAGCATTCTACACTAGCTGCAAGCGGCAGATATTAACCTCCGGGAGCCCTAGATAAAGGGAGTTGCAGTAGTCAAGGTGCAAGGTCACAAAGGCGTGGACCAACATTGGAAGGTCGCCAGATGGAACAAGGTTCTTAACCCTGGCGATGTTCCTCAGATGGTAAAAAGAGGACTTGATGACTGCAGACACCTGCGAATGCAGAGTCAGCCCATTGTCAAGAATCACCCCCAGGTTTCGCATCTGTTCAGAGGTAAGAAGCTGGATACCTCCCAGAGGAAGTCTGGTGGGTTGACCAGCCCCTATCCCCTCTGTTTAGTGACCAGGATCCACCACATCACCTCAGTCTTACCAGAATTCAACTTCAACCAGCTGGAGCTCATCCAATCCTGGATTTCAGTGAGGCAGTTGTTAAATACTCAACATGCACTATCCTGGTCAGGCGTGAAAGACAGGTAGAGCTGGGTAGCATCAGCATAGCAGTGAAACCTCAGCCCATACCATCTTACAATGTCTCTGAGGGGCAGCATATACACCACAAACAACATGGGGGACAATACTGAGCCCTGGGGGACCTCACGTGGCAGAGAATGGCTCCGAAGAAAAAAATCGCTGAAACCACCCTCTGAGTTCTGCCAGTGAGGCAGGACTTAAACCACCTGAGAACTGTACCAGACAGGCCACAGATGAATTTCAGGTGCTCAAGAAGTACCCCATGGTCCACGGTGTCGAAAGCTGAAGAGCGATCTAGAAGTACCAAGATGGAACAGTGCTTCTGATCTCTTGCCATCATAATAAGTGAGTGCTTGCTGCAGGTCCAAAGTATGAAGCCTGTGCTCGGCCTCCGAGCTGTGATTGGTGAAGTACACTGGGAGATTAATCACTTGGTTAAGGTGAAACTCTGACACTACCTTCAGGAGGAACTTCAGGTTGGGTGCCCTCTCTGAGGCAGAGGGCTTCCAAGATGGATACTAGAATCCCACCTCACTGATTGGCACCAGATGTTCAAGACTTGGGGTGCAAGCCTGGATCATCTGGCAAGTGACAGCACTACTGCTGTGCTAACCAGCCTGCACATGTTATTCGTTTTATAAAATACCCAACTGTGGGGATCACGTGATGAGCTAAGTCAGAGAGGATGTCTTCTGTGCTGCTCCGAGGCCCTAAGTTAATTAAAATGTTCTAAATCTTCCAGGATCAGTCTGAATCGCACCAAAATATACATATCCAACTGGTGAGGTGCTGTGGGCTTGAACTGTGGTGAAGTGGTATAAGATTGAGAGATACTAAAGAGCGGCGACACTGCAAGCTGCGAGCGCTTGGTGGTAGCACTTGGCCGCGGCACAACACCGAGATGGAAACTGAGACGGTGGAGCCACTCGCAGGGAGATCCCCCACAACCAAAAGACCGAAGCCCCAATCCCCCACCCCTAATGAGCAGGAGGAGGTGGCAGGAAAGGAAGGGGGAACCTACTCAAACAGCGATGACATACAAGAAATTAAGCAAATGTTGCAGGGGTTCGTAGTGGACTTTGCAGCAGTGAAACTGGCGTTGCAATCACTGGCACAGAGACTGGGGGGTGCCGAGGCTTGGATCTCCTCTCAGGAAAGGAAAGTTTCAACAATCGAACAGAAGCTTGTGGTGGTTAGAAAGCAAGTTAAAAAACTCGAAGAGAGAATAGAGGACCAAGAATCAAGGAGCCGAAGGAATAATCTGATTTTGGCAGGGCTGCCTGAGAGGGCTGAAGGGTCAGACTGCGTATCATATATACAAGATATGCTGCTTAAGCTGTTTGGCCCCACGCCATATGGAGATGCATACAATTTAGAAAGAGCACATAGGGCTTTGAGATAGCTACCACCACCAGGTGCAAGACCTCGGGTAATTATTATGCGCTTCCTTAACTACAAAGAAAAAGCCCATGTGTTGTCTGCTGCCAGGCAAAAGAAGTCAATACAGTGGAATGGCGCCTCCTTATGGTTATTTCAAGACCAAACACCCACAGTGAGAGAAAAGCAGAAGGAATAAGCAGAAATCAAGAAGAAATTATACCTTGCAGGAATCAAGTTTCGGCTACAGTACCCTGCAACGTTGGTGGTGCAGCTTCAAAATGGGGAGAAGAGGTTTCTCACAGCAAAGGATGCTTTAGAAGGGCTACGAGTGGAGCTCCCTGAGCTTTTTAGATCGCCGAGCTGAACTGCCCCAGATGAAAAGGGGAGCTACTCTGACTGGCCGGATTGACACTGTAGAGACTGAAAAAGCTTATTAAACTTAATTTTCCAGTCAGATCGCTTGATCCATGGCTATATGGGCTGGGGCAAAAAAAGCTCTATTAAAACAAATGGGGTTGGAGAGGGTTATCTATGGGGGAGAAAAGATTGAATGATTTTAATATAGAGACGGGTGGTGGAGTAGAGTTGAAAATGAGCATAAAAGTAGCGGGGGGGGTGATAAGGGATCGGAGCCTGAGGGGTGGCTGGGAAAATAGTGTAAGTTGGGAAATGGATGAGGATCCTTTTCATGGGGGATGAAAAGAGAAAACTAACTGGGCAGAGTGCGAGGGCTGGGAATTTAGGTAATCGGAAGGGGGCAACACATTGAGGGGATATTAGGGGAGTAAATAAGGTGAGGGGGTAATCTGTGGGGCCCGATAAATCCCCCGCCATTCACAAGAGGAGGGTCTGGACTCCGCACATGAAGAGAGCTTAAATTGGCGGCAGTCACCTTTCATTTTTGGGTTCTCAGGGGGAGGAGAGTAATGGGAGCTCCTTTCTCTTCCTTTTCTCTTACCCTATGCTCCCTGAGGCAATCTTAGTCTCCCTCTACCGCGATTGCCTTGCAGGAATGGAAAGAGGAGGTGGGTAGGGTGTCTGTAGAACCATGAGTGACAGACATTGGCCAATAGTACCACTAGAGGGCATCTTATCCCCTGGGTGTGGATTTGTATTATGCTACAAAATGGCCCAATACTAGCACTACCTTATTAAAAAGATTCTATGGTAGTGTTAGGTGAAGCTTAGGTGAAAGGGGGCAAAGGCTCAAGGGCTTCTGGGTAGGAATTAGGAGGGGCCACATAAATGATGGGGAACATTGATGGGGGAAACGTACAGTCAATTCTGTCTCCCAATAAATGGGAGTTGAGAGGAGGCTGGTCAATATCTTCTTTATATGATGTTGAGATTACTTTCAAACTATATATACACGAGGCCCAGAGGAAGGGAGAGGTTTGAAGGTTGGATGGGCTGGGAGAAGAGGGGGATTTAGGGGAGTAACGTAGTTGTACAGCAGAATTTTTCTTGTTTCTAGACTAGATCCCAGAGTTGCCTATGTGAGGGAGGGGCTGGGGGGCAGCACAAAAAGGAGTTCATCTATGATCCGATATTCGGAAGGCAGGCAATCTAGGGATCAGGGGCAGGGGGAGCTGGAAAGGAGGAGAATCCACCATGGTAGGAGAGAAGGAGGCAGACCCTGATAGTGCTCAGAGGGTTAGCTTATTCATAATAAGTTTTGGCACTGTCTATGTCGAGTGTTAGACTAATTTCTTGGAATGTTAAAGGACTCAGGGGTAGATGTAAAAGAATGGTAATCCTGAGACATATGGAACAAATGGGGGCCAATATTGCTGATTTACAAGAGACACACTTACTGATGGAGGAGCTGAGTAACCTCAAGCAACTTTGGGTGGGGCAAACCTACGGGGTAGGTAAAGAAAGGGCATCAGGGGGAGTAGCGATATTAATAAAGAAAACTTGTCCATATAAAGTAGAGCAAGTGGTTGCATGGGAAGATGGCAGAGGGATTTACATCTCAGGCTTTTTGTATGGCAAGGCGATCTCGGTCACTTCCATTTATGGGCCGACGCCCCCCAATCCGGAATTCTTTGCCTCAATAGAGAGGGACATTGCTGTTTTTCCCGTGCACTCCCTTATCCTGGTAGGGGATTGGAAAACATACTCTAATAACCAGGAAGACAGGATCCCACTTGCCAGAGGGCCTTTAACTAAGGCTCAACTTGCTTTAAATAGGTTGAGGCTTTGGTGGATCCGATATGGACCCACTCTACTGGGGGCAATACTATGACATTTTACTCAGCTGCACGTAAGACCCAATCTCAAATTGATTTCTTTCTGGTAAATAGGGAGGCACTTATGGAAATCAGGAATATGACAACGGGGGGTAGAATTTTTTCGGATCACTCTCTGATTCAACTGATCTGGGAACCTAGATCAGGCCCTCCTAGCCCACATCGGTGGAAATTGAATGACTCCCTAGTGATGGAGACCTCAACTAAGGGCAAGATTGAGGAGGCATTGTTAGAGATTATACAGCAACAGCTATCTACATTGCAAAATAAAAAGCTGGCATGGCCAGCTTGTAAAGTGCTATATGCAGGAGTGGCCCAGGAGCTGGCAGCACAAAGAAGTAGGCAGAGGAGGGCAAAAGAAGAATTTATTCTAGGGGCAATTAATTCGCTGACGCCACTGGAGGGGTCGATGGGGGAAATTGACAGGGAACTTAAAAGTTTAAGAAGGGAATTGGCAGATATTGTTTATGGCAAAGTAGATTTTTGGTTGGAAAAGATTAAAGCTAAATATCTTTAGCTGGGAGATGCCCCTGTACATTTGCTAGGGCCAGAGTCAAGGAGCAGGAAGCGAGTAGAACGGTGACATCCATTCGGTATGAGGGGAGGCTTATAACAGACTCCCAGGAAATGGCGGACGCTTTCGTGTCCTATTTCAAAGAACTATACCAGATAAGGAATACTGTGGGGGAGAAATAAATTAAAACCTATTTGGAGGGAGTGCCTCTACCCGTTTTAGACCCTACTCAGGCTAAGGAATTAGCGGCTCCTATAGGCGCAGAGGAGATTATTGAAGTGGCGAGGTCTCTGCCCGCTGGTAAAACACCAGGGCCAGATTGCCTTACAGCGAAGTTCTATCAGGCCCATATTCACACTATACTACCCATGCTTCAAGAATTTTTTAATACCATAATGCAGGATGGAGTACTTCATCCCCCACTATATCAGGCGTACATTACATTAATCCCCAAACCAGATAAGCTCAGGGATTTACCCGGTAATTACAGGCCTATAGCGTTAATGAATCAGGACATCAAGATTCTTACAAGAATTTTGGCTAACAGAATTTGGCGGATTGCTCCTAGCACTAATCAGCCAGGAACAAGTGGGATTCATGCCGGGGGGGGAGCGCATGATGCTTTGAGAAAGCTACATCATATTTTGAATCTCGCACCCCATTCTCAATTACCCCTAGCCCTGATATCTTTAGATGATGAAAAGGCCTTCGACAGGGTCTCCCATCCCTTTCTTTTTGCCACAATGGAGAGGATGGGCTTCCCCGAGGGCCTGCTTAGAGGCATCAAGAATCTATACGCCACCCCTATGGCCAGAGTTTTATGTAATGGCTATATTTCGCAGGAAATTCAGTTGGAGAATGGGACCCGTCAGGGATGTCCTCTTTCTCCGATATTATTTAACATCTATTGAGAGCCCTTGTTGAGAGCAATTAATAATGACAGGTATATAAAGGGGGTTGAGACAGCGGGAAGAGAGTTAAAATGTTCAGTTTCTGCAGACAATGTACTCCTGCATTTACAAGATCCGGCGGCTGGTTTCGAGAGGACAAGTGAATTAATAGGGTGATTTGCTAAAGTTTCAAATTACAAACTAAACTTGACTAAAACTCAAATTCTCCCCTTGACGCCATATGTATATAGGGCAGATTTTACTCCGCTGCGAGTCCAGTGGGTGGCAGACAAGATCAAATATCTGGGTATTTGGATCACAGCGAATATTGAGATGGGGGCCGAAATAAATATGGAAGGGACTATATCAGCTATCAGGGGTGACTTAGTAAGATGGAATAAGCTTCCCCTGAATTTTATGGCTAGACTGGGGCTTATTAAGATGAATCTACTACCTAGGCTGCTATATCCAGTGTACTTATCCCCATATAGTATCCCCAAAATATGGTTTAAAATGATTAGGAAGCTACTCTCAGACTTTTTATGGAACTCTAAGCCCCCTAGGAAAAAATATAATGCTCTGCGACTACCATATTCACTGGGAGGGATTAAGCTGCCAGATATCCATGTATATTATGTAGCGGGACAGTTGGGTCTGATGACTCGATGGGGTAGAGGTATTGAGGGGGAGACCTATACTCCAGATGGGCTGCATTTACAGATCCAAATGTTGAAAGATGCTGGCCTTTCTCCAGAGGCACCGCTGTATGCCAATATAGGCAAATGTTTTAAAAAGGGGTTTGGGAACCCAATTCTGAAGGCGGCGGAAGCTTGGTGGTCATTTCTGACCCCGACTCAGAAAAAGGATCAAATGAGGGCCCAAGAGCAACCACTGGTGGGCAATCCCAACTTAGTTATTGGGGATCAAGTAATCAGTGGGAGGTGGGCTTGAAACTAAAGGATGTTAATCAGGATAATAGGGTGGTCCTCCAAATCCATTGTGATGGGATGCCCTTCTTTCAAAGGCTGCAGCTCACACAAATGCTGGAGGGGGTGCTAAGGAGGTCAGGGGGTCTCACAGACTGCTCTTTTAAATGGGATATGCTAAAGGGGGTCGATTCAAAATCTAGATCCCTGTCGCAAATATATAAAGTACTTCTGGATTTTCTTAGTCCGAACTCTCCTATAACAGTGCCATACTAGGACAATGTGTTGGCCCCTCGAAGCCTTGACTGGGTCAACATATGGAAAAATAGCAAATATATAGTTATACCTAAGTACAGGAGTATGCATTTTTTTATTGTTTCTAATATATATTTTACCCCAGTGAAATTATGTGATAGAGGCCTTAGGCAGACAGACCTGTGTTTTAGGTGTGAATTAGGGAGAGGAGATCTCTTGCATGTCTTGTGGGATTGTAGCAAAATATCACCCCTTTGGGATGAAATTAAGAGACAGATGGACCCAATGCCAGACTATTCAGAATTTATAATACCAGAGATATGTGTCCTAGGTGATCTGTCATAAATCCCTGGTGTTACACCTAAATATCATCTATCCTTGATGGCTGCGGTAATTAAATCATTTGTGGTACAGTACAACACTGGAAGGATGACCAAGCTTATGTTTATAAGCAGTGGGCAGGATATCTCATGGGGGCTCTGGGTAAAATAAAGAGACATCTACACTCAGAGGGAAGAAAAGGGTCATATGCTAAAAGATGGGCGGCACTAGAGGCGATATATTCCCACCAGGGTGCATATGTTCAGACACAGGTCTGTCTGTCGGGCTGTGATTAGCGGAAGAAAGTTTTGCTAGAATGAGTAATAGACATTTGGGACACTAGAGAGATTTAAGTGTTTGTTATGTGATTGTATCTGAATGGGTAGGGTCTTTGGACAAGGTTAATAGTTAGATGTTAGGGTCTGCCGGGTTAATATGGGGGGATGGGGACTCTCTCTCTTTCCAGGGGGCACAGAGGGGTGCTACCTCTTAAACAGATTGCTTCTAAAGAGGAGCCTGGGTCAGAGAGTATCTGTCGGGCTGCAGGGGGTTATTACTGGGGCTAATGGGAGGGGGCTTAATTTGTACGCAGTCCTGCTATTTTCATTCTAGTGTATCGATGAAATAGGTTTAGGCTTTAGTTGGAGGGGGTGGTGCCACCTGCTGTGTGTGTATATAGTTGGATTGTATATAGTTTACACAGTCAGTTTTGGATTGTGTGCCTTGGGGTTCCCAGGTTTCTGTTTGTTTTGTCCCTTGTCTGGAAAATGAATAAAGATGTGTTTTAAAAAAAAAAAAATACCCAACTGTTACTTATTATTTCTGAAGTATTTTTATTTTTCGTTAATAGAAAGTCTTCTCCCATCAAATAAGGATTGTAAAAGAATGGAAAAGCGTTTCTCTGATTTTATTTAGAAGGGCAAAAAGCCAAGGATTAGTTTAAAAAAGCTTACGGTGTCAAGGGAGAATGGGTTTTGCCAGACATTAACGGATACCACTTGGCTATTCAGCATCGGTATCTACATAACTGGGTAAATAGAAGCAGCACAGCCCACTGGCTTGATTTGGAGGAGGAAGGGTGCTCAGAAAGGGTCTCAGCATATTTGGCTGAAGGGGGTATTAAGGCCTACAGGCAGCAAGATAACCCCAACCCCCTGGTTCTCTTGGTGTTGGTAGCATGGGTGACCATTAAGAAAAGGAGGGGGCTGATCAGGCAAATATTGTGGGCAATCCAGACTTTCTTCCAGGACTTGAAGATGCTGGATTCTCATTATGGTAAGATCGGGGAGTTAGGTGTTTTGGGGATATAATTACCAACGCAGGAATGCTTACATTTGAGGAAATTCAGTGAGGATTGAGAATTCCCTGTTCCCATTTGTTTAGGTTTTTCCAACTCCAGAGCTATTCCCAGAACTTGGATAGGTTATCTCTGGCAGATTCTCCTCTCATTATTGTTGAGTGGGAAATCCTTGGTGCCAGGAAAACTGAAAAGGGCCTTATTGGCAGAGCAGCCAAACAGGATAAGGGTTTCTTCCCCAATACCACTATGGTTAGACGATGGGGAGAAAGGGACCATGACAACCAAATTTCTGATGCTAACTAACTGAGAATTGTTATTGGGTTCTCATATGGGCCGTCTCCTTTGTAATACATTTAAGGAAATAAAGTATAAGTTTATACATTGCTTATATTATCCTCAGAGTATTGTGCATTGATTCTATCTAGGAGTAACCCCAAACTGTAAAAGATGTGGGGAAGCTAAAGGGACCTTTTTCCATTATTGCAGGAAATGCCCCCGACTGGTCCCATTTTGGAAGGGAATTACCAATGCACTGCCAGTGATGAGAGGCTGAACCACTGCAATGCCCCCCATCTCTCCTATTTGGAGTAGAGCGGATGGAGGAGGCTGAATGGTCTTTATACCCTAGATGGATAAGAGTCTTGTTGACCGTAGCATACCAGGCAATCCAGAATCTGTGGGTGGTGGGTACTGTCCCAATTATAGATCAATGGAAAAGGTAAGCTATTCAGGTTCTAGCAGTGGAAAGACTCACCTATGTTTTAAGGGATAGGGAAAAGAGGTTCCAAAATGATTGGGGGAGATTCTTAGATATCCTCACAGTCGGTGAGGCACTGATGCTGTGAGAAGGTGGTGGTGGGTAGAGATCACACAGTACAGGAGTAAAAAGAGAATTAACTTAGAACACAGTGGCTTGCAGAAATATATGGACTATAATCCTACTGCATATATCTATAGAGTGGTATGAATTGTCTTATTTTATGTTAAATATTTACTATCCACATGTTAAAGGGTCTATGTTTTTTCTTCTCCCTTCTTCTCTTATAATTTACAAAACTGAGAACAATGTACCTATTAGCACATCTGGACTACTTTATGGGCTGCATTTTAAAGTTCATTATCAGCTTATTTGACCCACTTAGGATTGGACTGTGATTAGCTCTGCTTTACTTGTCTTATTATGTAGTCGTTATCTGTTGTTATTTTATGTATGTATGTATGTATGTATTTATATATACACACACACAACACTTTCAATAAATATATAATGCAAAAAAAGAACGGTTTCTAGCTGACTATATTACAGTAGGTGTAATGTGAGCAGCAGTATTTCACGTGGAGTCTGTTATGTGAATGGCAAAGCAGCTACACATATTTGTAATGTGAGGAGCAGTACTTTATCTGGAGGCTGATTTTATATATATCTATAGGATATGCAATGGAAGCAAATGTAAAAAATCATTTATGTGCATAAGAGCAGTTTGACCTTGGGTAACCTCACGAGTGGCGTAAGCCACGAATGAGGTGTCTGAGGTCAAACTGATCGAATGCAGATAAATCATTTATTACATGAGTTTTCCACTGCATATTCCATTTATGCAATTCTTTTGTTTTTGCTTTTGTAGGGGACATCTGCTAGTCAAAAAAGTGAATAAAAATTTAATTTTTTGCCACTTTTTGCTTTTTATAGAAAATCTAAAAGGAATCTAGAAATGAAACACCTCTCATTTTGTAGATATTTTTATGCTGAATAGCTCTTGTGCTCAAAGTACGATACTATCATTTTTTGTTTTTTAAGTTATTTGCATTTGTTTGATGAAAAAGTGCACAAAAATTGAATTTTCTGCTATTTTTCTCTAATTCTGAAAAAACTAAAAAGTATCTATAAATGAAATGCCACTCATTTTGTAGATATTTCTGTGCTGAATAAACTTCGTGCTCACAGTACCATGCTATCATTTTTCATTTTAAAGTCATTCACATTTGAATATGGTTAATACTACTACTGAGGCTGAACATTCTAAATGACATAAGCACTGTACATATAAATGGCTGATGACATAAGCACTGTATACATACTGTAGAACACCTTATTTGTGCTTTACTTATATTTCACTATCTGCGGTCCCGAAATGACATTTGCATTTCCTTAATTTCACTTTCCAGTCTTTGTTAATACATTATATATACAGTATACATATAGTCACTAGCACTTTATTTTAGCACTCAAGTCTCAAATAGCGAATATAGTGAAAATAAAATGCCAGAGAAATGAAAATTACGTACCTACCGTAATTCTTGATCTTCTCTTGTATCTTCACCATTCATTACCGCTTGGGTTAGTGCCGGAGGCGCGCACCTGCTACAGGAGTTTGGTTTTTTTTGGAGTCGGCTCCAACGGTGCCGCCCTCGAGAGCGACGCACTGTGTCATTCGCGAGGGGTGGCCGTTAGGTGCCACAGACTCCTCCTCCATCTCAGTTCTGGTAGCCGAAGAGGTGTAAACAAAGGATAAGGAAAAAAGGAGAGCGAGGCAAGAGAGCCGAGGGACAGAAAAAGGAAAGGATATAAACTGAAAAAGGAATAAGCCGGTAGAGGACAGACAGAGGAGAGAGAATTCCTACCCCAAGGGACCACAGGGCCTCCTTTCCGGGGCGGCTCTAGGGGAGGAACAGATAGAGAGAAAGAGAAAAGAAGGAGAAGAAGAAAAATAAGGAGAAGAAAAGAAGGCATGTTGAGAAGGGAGAACAGTGCCCATAGAGGCATTGGTTGAGAGGCTTATAAGCTCGAGACTAAAAACCAAGGAGCAAGAATCCCTGTTGATAGGACTGAGAAAGGGTTCGACTGAACAGCCTGCACAGATCGGGCATAAAGGGCAGATTCTCTGATCTCTCAACATGCCAAGTCCCTACATCCTAGCTGACAGCTCACAGACTGCCTGGGCAGAAAACCTGTTCCGGAAGAGAGCGCCCACCTAGGAAGGGGAATATGCCCCTTAGCACCCTATTAAGTGCTAACACAGAAGTGTATGGGGAAAGATTATGCCATACGAAAGGCAGCTCTGCATGAAAGGACAGAGTGGGAACTCAATCAGACTCCCTTAAGGCAAGGCAAGAGCAACCGCTCAAGGCTAAGAAGTGCAATGCACCAGCCAGAATGAGCTGAATAATAATAACACCTGCCAGGGGGAAACTAAATTTCTTTGAGGCCGAGCCAGGCACGGTCTCTTAAACTGTGAACTGCGTAACGTGATTAAGGTGCCCAGAGGTCGCACCCTAGGGGCAGTCAGAAAGAGTTCCCTCAGAATAGGTGAAACACAGACCCTGCTCATTTCTCTTTACCTTGAGGAAAAAAGATCCATTCAATAAGAACAGAAAATAGACATTTTTTTTAATTTTTGGCATAAAAGCCAAAGGGAGGGAGAGGAACGAGATGGGAGGGGGAGACGACACAGTAGGAGGCCACTGAGGGGAAGGTGGGTGAGTATCAGTAATGAATGGTGAAGATACAAGAGAAGATCAAGAATTACGGTAGGTACATAATTTTTATATCTTCCCTTGTCAATCTTTACCATTCATTACTACTTAGGTGAGCACCAAGCTCCGCCCCCCATAAAAAAAAAAGGAGGGGGTAGAAACCCTGAGGAAGCAAGACCCCCAGCCTCCTGTTGGTGAGAAACAGAAGGGGAAGACCCTGGGCTAATCAAGAGAGAAGACTATGGGGGAGAAGAGCTAGGAGGTGCCCCCCAAGGACATGGAGATGGAGGAAGGCCCTGCAGAAGTCTCCTAGCTCTGGAGGAAAAGAGACGGGTCCCCCTGGAAGCAGAGCGAATCACCCTACACTGGGCCAGGGGTGACAACCTTGATAGACGAAGCCATGCTGTCCGTCTAATACAGATCGCTGTCCCTGCAAGCCTGGAAGCCACCTCATTGGCATCATAAGATGCCCTTGCTTGGTGTCTTGCCAGCTCCAGGCCTATAGCAGAGAGGGCAATAGCTTGTCTGGTTTGCTCCATATCAGGCATTGATGCTAAGATTTGGGAAAGCATCGACCACAAATGCCTACTGTAGGCAGTGTGATGGGCCTGATGAGATGCAATGCAAGACATCGCACGAGAGGAAGAGAACACTCTTCGCCCCCACTGGTCGAACTGTAGAGAATCAGAGTCCGGTGGACGGTCATGCGCCAGGCGGCGGTGCCCAGAGGGAGTCTCTATGTATGCCAAACCCGAGGGTGGGTGGGGAGAGTACCTAGGGATTCCGAAGGGGCACAATACCTACGTTGGCAGTCTGCCAGGGCTGGAGAAAGGGTGGCTGGCGACTGCCAGGAATGGATAGACGTCTCCTGGAAGGGAATAGGCCAGCATAGTACCACCAAGTGCTGGCCACTGAATTCGCCAAGGAATTCACGCGTCTCCCATTCAGTATTGTCTCGCCTAACATAGGAAATTCGAAGATCCCTCACCATCTTTGAAAGAATTCGCTGATATTCAGTGAAATCAGCATCGGAGGAGAGATGAGCAGTGGGATCCTCTCCCTTAGAGGAGGGAGACGAGGATGATGGGAGCTTGAGTGTCCAGAGGACTCTTGCGGTGGTGGGGATAGGCGAAAAACCCACTCATTCATGCACCTAACATATGAGGGGAAGGCCACCGCAAAACCTCTGAATGCCTCCCAGGATAACGGGCCCGTGGGACCGACATGGCCTGGGACAGTAGGGGGTGGCTGCAGAGGAATGGGAGATGGGCACCTACAGAGAGGCAACTGTCCTCTGCAAGAGCTCTGGAATCTGGGGAACAGAACCTGAGCTGGCGGGAACCTGGACAACAGACCAGGTCGCAAAATGGAACCTTGGGGATGTGAAGCCTGGAAGAGCCCAGAAGGGGATCCTCCCCTATGGGGAACCTGGGACTGCATGGATCCAGAAGGGCAGCCCACAGCAATGCCACCAGAGGGGTTCCCGGGGTCCAAAAGGGAAAGATGGGGCGCAGCGCTACAGCTCCGAGCCACACCCTGAGGGGTGGCAGGCAGAGACTGAGACACCTGAACCCTGCCCCTCGACCCCTTGGACTCCGAGAATGCCCTCCTCCTCGACCCCAGCGACCTCCCACCCCAAGGGGGTGCAGCAGCACCAGGGTAGGTAGCTGCCACGAGCCCCCCCAGGAGGGAGAGCCCCTTCCTCCACCCCTGCTCCACTGCCCCCCAGGGACCCCAGACCACCCCCAGCCTGGGGGTCCTCAGGGGAGGACGGCAGCGGGGACAGAGGAATAGGCCCGCTGGGCCACCTAGCACCTCATGCCACCGGAGACACTGACTCCGAAGAGTCAGGTTGCCAGGACGGGTCCACATCTGAATCATCAGCCTCTGAAGAGGAAGAGATCAGCTGGACCACAATACTAGCAACCCCAGGGGTCCCAGGTGAAATGGCGCCGCGAACGGTGCTGGAGCCGAGGCGCGCCTGACGCCCTCGGACCCCGCGACACCTAAGCCCGCCCCGCTCCCCAACAGCGCCCGGCCAGATCCATAGCACCGCCATCAGCGCCCGAGACCCATTGGCACTGCCAGAAAAAGCTGACGAACTGATTTCTGCGGCGTAAGTGGCACGAAGGTCAACCGCGCACCGCCATCGGTGCCTTCGCGATCACCGGTGCCGCTATGGGTGCTGGGATCCAGCTGGCGCCGAAAGCGGCGCCGAGGTCCACCATGCTGGGCCCAGCAGGCATGGGCCTCGACACTGGGGAAGCCTGCACCTCCAAGGAGGTGACTGCCGAGGCGGTGTCCCCGCCGTGGCCCCGGGAGGGACCTCGACGTTCCTCTGACACCACAAAAGAAGATTCCTCTTCGGCAAGAGAAGATGAGGAAGCCTCCTCCTCTACAGACCGTATAGGCCCGAGAGGGGACCTGGAGGAAGGGCCTAGAGACCTTACCTGGGAATCCCTGGAGCGCCGCCGTCCCCCGAAAGTCGGCGGGGGCCTTGCCGATCTTGAACGAGCAGACTTCTAGGACGTGACGGTCCATGGAGAAACAGGCGTCACATGCATCCATATCATGGTTGGGTCCCAGGCAACGAAGACAAACATCATACCGATCCGTGACGGAAAAAATGCCGGCCACAGGAGCACCAACGCATAGGGGCGCGGCCCGCCTTCGACTTACGTTTTGCCCCCGAACCTGACATGATGTGCAAAAAATTAGACTAAAAACAGCAAAAGCTCTTGGCGCCATAGAAAGTAGTAATAAACAGAATGGTCTTACCGGGTGACGGTGTCGAGAGAAGTACGAGAAGGAGTCTGGCTTGAATGATGCAGAAGGCCTAACTTCACCTATCCACGCAGCAGGTGCAGCCTCGATGGCGGGAGAAACAGAACTGAGATGGAGGAGGCGTCTACGGCGCAACCACCCCTCCGCGCCATGCGCGGTGCGTCACTCTAGAAGCGGTGCCGCTGGAGCCAACTCCAAAAAAAAAAAAACTCCAGATGGGTGCGTGCTCCGCACCAACCCAAGCAGTAATGAATGGTGAAGATTGACAAGGGAAGATTATAAGGTTTTCTACAGTAAATTAAATTTATGTACACAGTTACTCAGATAAACTAATTTATCACACTCCATTTATCTCTACCCATTATATATTCTATGCAAAAAAACTGTGTTAATGCATCATTTAGGGTTAAAACACAAAAAGTCAGGAAATGGAAAATCTTTAGGGATGCCCCAACCCCCTTCCCCTCATGGACCCGCCAATCATCCCAAGATTGACAGATGACGGGGTGTGTCATTGGAGTTGTGAGGCCTAAATGTTGCCCCATTCCTTGCGTAATCATATTCAGAAGCAACGGTGAAGAAGAATGGGGCAACATTTAGGCCTCACAACCCCAATGACACACCCCGTCATCTGTCAATCTTGGGATGATTGGCGGGCCCATGAGGGGGAAGGGGGAGGAGCAACCCTAAAGATTTTTCATTTCCTGACTTTTTGTGTTTTAACCCTAAATGATGCATTAACGCACTTTTTTGCATAGAATGTCTTTACTCTTTGAGAAAGAATAGAAAAGTAATAAGTTGAGGAAGTTGGTGGGAGCATGGGCCTTTCCGGCCCTGTGCTCTCACCAACTTGTAAACGTACCCATACCATCAACACCCTCCAAATCTCAATGTAAAAGACCTAACCATGTCTGAGATATAACATGTTAAAGTTTGAGATTTTCATTTGTCGGAGTTGCAGAATTCCACACCTGTTGACATTTTGCAGACACAACAACTGAAAACGACATCCATGTAGAGATGGGCTAAGTGGTCCCAATTCACTCCACGAAGTGATTCACGGAGTGAAGGTGAATTCGCGGAGTGCACCGCAACGTGAAGTGGAGTGCTTCGCGTTATAATGGGTAACGCGAAGTCCATTGAAAACAATGACTTTGTGTTACTCCACCTTCCCAAACCACTACTCCACCAATTCTTAAGGCGAAGTACATTGAAAACAATGTACTTCGCCTCACTTCGCCTTGTTTTTAAGCTCCAAAGGTGAATTTTGCAATGATTCGTGGGATTTCAGGTCACATGGACTCTAGATTGTTCTTCACAGCCTCAGTTTGAGGTACTGTGTGGAGGAAGCTGTATGAGACAATCTGCTCTGAGAGCTTACTGCAATTCAAACCTTATAAAAGCTAATTAAAAAGCCTTTTTGAGTCTTTTTTTTGCTGAAACTTTAGTTCATCGATTATAGGAAACCCTCCTGTGCTCATATCATTGAGCGTTTATTGTTTGTGTGTGGATTTTGAATGTTAATGTACAACATTCAGTCTGTGTACTGAGAGACAGTGGAAGTGCGCTTTGGGGGAGGATGTAAGTAGATTAACTTGGAGAAAAAGACAGTGCTTTCTGTTTTGGCGATATTTTTTCTTGTACAACTGTGTTAATGTACACACAGTAATATTTTCAATAATTCTTGCCATTTTTTTTGCTGATTGTTGTGGTGCAGCAGTACATAATTTTAGTTTGTTTAAAATATGTGGTTATATTACTGAAGTTTTCAATTGGCTATGCATTACTTAATGTGTGTGAGGCTCATCATCAAATCAGACACCTTTATTGTGCCACATAATAATTTCAGAAATGTGAACCTACTATCCACTGAAGCTGTGTGATTTTTGTACTTCTTTGTGGTATCTTTACTGGTACTAGTACTAGAGACTGTTACTGCAGCAGTGCAGTACAATGCCCTCTCCCCTACCACGGCCTGTCCCAACTGGCAAAGGTATTCTTTTCCAGATTTGAATTTCTGATGGTGAGCACTGGTTAGCTGTTATGCCTTTGCGTCTGCATCTCTTCAGTGCACAGCGCAATCTTAATCTGTCTGTACATTTGCATCTCTTTAGGGCCCAATCTCCATCTGTAACTTAAGTCACAGTTGTTTCTTTGGCTTTCCTTCAGAGTACTGGACATGTGTGGTGCATAATTCTGCATGAACATTGTACTCATTAATATGCGTTTTTAAGCCAGGACCATCATCACAAGTCATTCGTGATACAAATCACGTTCTTCATCATCACGGTCACAAATGCAGTCACAAATCACAATTCATGATCACATCACGAATCACAACACTAATTTTTTTGACTAGTTACTTGGATGTATTGTAAGCATGTTTTGTAGTATCTCTCCAGGCTTCATCACCCCACCATTGTACTCATTATAAGCATTTTTAAGTCAGGGAGTTTGTGCTACAGCTCATCGGGGAAGTACAGCCACAGGCATTTGCATTCTCAATACATTTCCATATTATTTATCTCACACCATCAACACCGAATCACGTTCTTCATCATCACGGTCACAAGTTCAGAAACAAATCATGATTCACGATCACGTCATGAATCACAACACTCATTTTTTGACTAGTTACTTGGATGTATTGTAAGCATGTTTTGTAGTATCTCTCCAGGCTTCACCACTCCACCATTGTACTCATTAATAAGCATTTGTAAGTCAGGGAGTTTTGTGCTACAGCTCATCGGGGAAGTACAGCCATAGGCATTCGCGTTCCTTCCAGTACAGCATGTGAGTTACAGTACTGTAAGTAGTGGTGGGCGAAGTGGCCCCAATTTGCTCCGTGAAGTGATTCACTGAGTAACACGGAATCCGCAAAGAACTCCACAATGTGAAGCGGAGTATTTCGCTTCATAATGAGGAACGTGAAGTCCATTGAAACCAATGACTTTGCGTTATTCTGCCTTCCCCAAACCACTTCACCACCAATTTTAAGGCGAAGTACATTGAAATCAATATCATTCGCCTCACTTCGCCTTGTAATTGAGCTCCAAATGAAATTCTGCAGTTATTCATGGGATTGCAGGTCACATGGGCTTTAGATTGTTCAGCACAGCCTCAGTTCTGGCCTGGGTAGTGTGTGTGCAGTGGTAGCTGCAGACAGTTTGCTTTCAGAGCTCTGTGATTCAAAACCTCTAACAGCTGTTTAAAATGCCTTTTTGAGTAATACTTGTTGCTCAAAATTTAGTTCATCGATTATAGGAAACCCTTCTGTGCTCATATTGAGTGTTTATTGCTGTGTGTGGATTTTGAATGTTAATTTAGAACAGTCAGTCTGTGTATTGTGAAGTGTGCTTTGGGGGAGGGGCATATTTGTGGTGTAGGTAAATTAACTGGGAGAAAAAGGCAGTCTTTCTGTTTTGGTTATATTTTTCTTGTATAACTGTTAATGTACACAGTAATATTTTCAGTAATTCTTGACTTTTTTTGCTGATTGTTGTGGTGCAGCACTGTACAATTTGTCTGTTTAAAACATTTGGCTATATTACTAAAGGTTTTCAATTTGCTACACATTACTTGAGTGTGTGTATGAGTGTGTGTGCGATGCGTGCCATTAAATCAGACACCTTTTATTGTGTTACAGAGTAATTGCAGCAGTGTGTACCTGCTATCCACCGCACCTGCATGAATTTTTTATACTGTTTTGTGGTATCTTTACTAGTAGTGGATTGTTATTGCCATGCACTAATCCCCCAACTGGCAAAATGTATTCCTTTCCAGATCTGGATTTGTGACTTGTGAGCACTGGTTAGGTGGTGTTGTATCTTTTTGTATGCATCTCTTGAGTGTGCAGTGAATCTTAATCTGTCTGTGCATTTGCATGGCACCATTAATTCTGGGAAGACTGCATTTCTTATTACGCTCTCATTTCACTTTGTCAGCACTGGTGAATTTTCTGAACACAAGAGAGTAGCATTTTTGAGGATGCACATTAATTCTGATGACTCTGTGAGTGTGACCTGACCACTGCGCACATGACTGAGTGCGCCACTAATTCTAAGAGACTTTGCATTTTTTGTTACACTTTCATTTCGCTTCATCGGCACTGGAGAGTTTTCTGGACACAAGACAGCAGCACTTTGGGGATGCCAATTCATTCTGGTGACTGTGTGGATGGGATGCTGCCAGTATTGTTGTCACTCTGCCTAACTTCGCGTTTAAGGCGGAATGACAATGCAAAATAATACACCAAGGTGAAGTTAGCCTTCCTATGGGTACCCGGTATCGCATTGAAGTGCTAACGCTGGCGGCTATCACATTCACTTCGCCAGCGGATTTCAAATTCAACTGCATCTCTGCATCCATGACACTAAGGCTAGGTACCCTATCAATTTCAAGCCACCACTACAATGCAAAACGCTGTCCGAAAAAAAAAAAAAAAAAACTGAGCCACACAACGTCTCCACAAAAATATATTTTCCGACACGTAAACACCATAATTTACATCTACAGGACATGCCATTAACACCCTCCAAATTTTAAGTAAAAAGACGAAACCGTTTCCGACATATGTAATGTTAAAAATTGGTAAAATTGGCCTATCTAATGCACTATAAAATCTGGTCATCTTGTCCCTATCTTGCAATCAAAGATTCTCACGGTCAAAGAATTTGCAGGCTCGCAATCAAAGAATAATAAATGTTGAAAATCAAAATGTTGATAAATGCGGTAAACCACCACCATAGTTCGACAGAACGAAGCCCCCTGAGCAGAACCCACCTTCATTTGTCTTCCTAGGGTACCCCTGAGCTGAGAAATTTGAGTTTTTCATTAGGCCATCTCGACCCTCACTCGCGATCAAAGATTGTGATCAAAGAATCTCGCGATCAAAGAATTTGCAGGCTTGTGATCAAAGATTTTGCTGGCTTGCGATCGAAGAATAAAAAATGGCGAAAATCAAAATTTTTACAGAAATGCGGTAAACCACCACCATGGTTCGACAGAACGACCCCCCCTCCTGAGCAGAACCCTCCCTCATTTGTGTTCGTAAGCTAGCCCTGGGCTGAGAAATTTTACTTTTTCAATTGGTCATCCCATCCCTCACTCACGATCAAAGAATTTCGCGATCAAAGAATTTGCAGGCTTGCGATCAAAGATCCTTAGCGAGCTGCGATCAAATAATTTAAAATGTTATAACTCTATTTTTTGACTATTTTACATAAAATCAAAGGCATGGGTTGATAGATCGATGCCTCATGAGTAAAACCTATCCACGTTTTACTTCAGGAGTGACCCCTGAGCCGAGATATTTTATTTTTTTTACGATCGGAATTTAAAAACAAGGTGGCGGACCTTGCGATCAAAGAAATCTCGGGGGCAAAGATTTTTTGACTGTAAGGCTGCAGATTCTTTGATCGTGAGACTAGACCAGATGTCCAGAACCCCATTCTTTGTTCACAAAACAACCATATAAATGTTCCCATTGACATAATGGGAGCTTAAAAGTGCTATAACTTTTGAATGCCTCAATATTTTTTCACCAAATGAAAAGTGGCCTATTTGGCAAGTAAAGCTCGTTCAAATGAGCCATGTCACAGAGCGGCATGCCACACAGCGGCCACGCGGCACCATGGACAAAATCCCCCAAACTGCCCACATAACTGGCAAAAAGTGCATTTTTCAGCATTTTCATGCGCAAAGAACGTACATCTGACCGAAACTAAATTTTATGCAAATCCGTTGAACAGGTCCAAAGTTATTAATGCCTAAAATTTTGACTTTAACACAGAAGTGCCTTTATAACCCTAAATATAAGGGCACGACCACAACCCTATAATATATGAATGTGTGTGTGTGTGTATATATGTGTGTGTGTAGCTATATATATATATATATATATATAATATTCATGCAAAAAACTCAGTTTAATGCACCAGTTAGGGTTGTTCCACAGCGAGAAAAGCAAGGAAATTCGGTGTTAGGGTTGCCACCCCTTGCACCCCAAGCCCACCCTGTCCCCACCAACAGGCACTGGGGTGTGCGTTGGGGTCGTTGGTCCTAACTCTCACCCCATCCCATATGTAAACAAGCTGAGGTGGTGCAGTATAGGAGAATGGGATGAGAGTTAGGACAGACAACCCCAACGCACACCCCGATGCCAGTTGCGGGGGCTGGGGGGGGTGAAGGGGGCTTTCAACCCTAACACCGAATTTCCTCCCTTTTATCACTGTGGAACAACCCTAACTGATGCATTAAACAGAGTTTTTTGCCAAGAATTCCCTTCTTTTTGAGAATGAGGACTATAAATAGCGAATAGAATGCGGTGGTGGGAGCAAGGAGCCTTTGGGCCCCGTACTCCCACCACAAGATGTCTTGTGACATAGTAACGGTAAGTGCAGAGCAAATGCAAGCGGTAACAGTTATTCACATGGTGACACAAACGTAAATGGTAACGCAAACATTTAGAGAAATGCAAGCGCAAAGTGACGCCATACAGCCGGTGACGCAGAGAGGCAAGCTCATACGGAAATGCAACTGGTAACGCGCACAGTCTTGGTACCGCTATTGGAAATGCAAATGGTAACTGTAACAGCAACAATAATCCCAAAGGCAACAGAAACGGAAATGCAAATGCAAGCACGTACGGAAATGCAAACTGTAACTTTGCTACGCTATGGCCAAAATGACAGGAATTGTTTGCCACCATGCTGCAAAAGAATAGTTAGGTCTTTGGGGCTGAAATTTGGAGGGAAGAAAGCCAACATCCCACAGATGTGCCTTTCAGTAGTTTGGTGACAAAATATTACAGGGATGGAAAGTTACGGTACTCTGAAGTTGACAATTTTTCCCACAGACTAACATTATGGCGTCCGCCATGCCTTTCAGGCCCCATATCTCGGAAATGCTTTGAGATACAGACTTTTCATCAGAAAAATGATTAGCCCCAAGTGCAAAACTAGCCAGGAAAGTCGTAATTTATATGAAATTTTTAATTTTTTTCCAACGTCGTACGGTTCCTGAGATATAAACAATTTTGTATTCCAACTGCTCATTTTCTGCTCCGAGGCCCATTATTATGCATACATTCTTTGTATTCACTGTGTTTCTCTATGCAACTGTTGGTGGAAAAAAAGGGTGTGTGCTTTCGTTCCTGTCACAGTTAGTATTCCCACTTGCGTTTCTGTTACTGTTTGCGTTATTCCCATCTACGCCACCGAGTGCGTTACCCTTTGCATTTTCGTTTGCGCTTGCATTACTGTTACCATTTGCATTTCCATTACTGTTTCTGTTTTGCCGCATATTGTTACACTTAGCGCTTTCCATCATGCTTCCATAACTGTTTGCGTAATCGCCTCTACCCACATCACCATGTGCATTATCCTTTGCATTTTCGCTTGCACTTGCATTACTGTTACCATTGCATTTCCATTACTGTTTCTGTTTGCGTTCGTTTTGCGTCACCGTGTGCATTACCATTTGTGTTTGCATATGTGCTTCCATTTGCATTTGTGTTTCCTTTGGCATCATCGTTGCTGTTACCATTAGCATTTGCATTTCCAATTGCGGTACCGTAACCGTGCATGTTACCATTTGTGTTTCCGTATGTGCTTGTGTTTCCATTTGCGTTACTGTTTGCTTTGGTGTCATCGTTGCTGTTACTGCAACTGTTTTAGTTTCCCAATTGTGTTACCATTACTGTTTGCATCTTCGTCACCATTTGCATTTTTGTTGTCCTTAGCGTTTGCATTTTCGGTTGTGTTTCCGTTGTCGATTGCGTTACTGTTTACTTCTGCAGCGCCATTGCCTTAACTGTTTGCATTTCTGTTTGTGTTTCTGTTACCTTTTGCATTTTTCTTACCATTTGTGTTTCCGTTGGCGTTACCATTTATGTTACAGTTTTCGTTAACGTTTGCGTTTCTGTTGCCGTTAGCGTTACTGTTTACGTTACCATTTCTGTTTTCATTTACATTTGTGCTTGTGCTTCTCTTACCATTTGCATTACCATTTACCTTTGCGTCACCATGTGCATTACCGTTTGTGCTTGCTTTACCATTAGCGTTACTACATGACAAAAAATCACGGGCCCTGCGCTCCCACCACATTAGTGCTCATTCTCAAAATGAAGGGAAATTAATGGCAAAAAACTCTGTTTAATGCATCAGTTAGGGTTGTTCCATAGTGATAAAAGCAAGGAAATTCAGTGTTAGGGTTGCCACCCATTTGCACCCCAAGCCCACCCTGTCCCCACTAACAGGCATCGGGGTGTGCGTTGAGGTCATCTCTCCTAACTCTTACCCCATTCTCCTATACTGCACCACCTCAGCGTGTTTACACATGGGATGGGGTGAGAGTTAGTATCGACAACACCAACCCACATCCCGATACCTGTTGGTGGGGACACAAGGGATGGCAACCCTAACATCAAATTTCCTCACTTTTGTCGCTGTGGAACAATCCTAACTGATGCATTAAACTGAGTATTTTGCCATGAATATATGTAATAGATATACCACTCTGAGGTGTGCGGTTGCGCTCTGATATACGCATGAGGCCGCAAGGCCGAGTGCGTCAACCGCCCAAGGCATGTGTGTATCAGAGCGACCACACACCTCAGAGTGGTATATCTATCTTATAAAATGTCAAAATTGTTTTGGAGGGGGGGTAAAAGTGCAGATGTGCAGTCGCGCTCTGATATTCGCACGGTCATGTGATGGTGTTTGTCCAATGCTATGGATCTCATTGATTCTTTTTTTCTTACCCATTTTATAAATGTATATATGTATATGTGTGTGTGTGTGTGTATGTATATATATATATATGTATGGATATATATATATATGTGTGTGTGTATATATATATATACACATACATACATATACACTGTATATATGTATGTGTAATATATGGACATGGTCAAATAATACCATCCTGTCCCACACAAAAAAATCCCAGTAATACAACACTGTCCGAAGTGATAATACCATCATTCCTTCATGATAATACCATAACAACTGGCTACCGCCTTTTCCCATGGGGAAGCCAGGTTATAATTCTAATGTTATAACCAGCCAGTTATAATGACATTCACATGCCCAGTTTCCCTTCTACTGGGCATGCACCATTAATGCTGTTCCTTTCCTTCCTGCAGCTGCCGCTCCGCTCATGCTGGACCATCCACTGTCCACAGCTCGGCATACCAAGCAGGCTAATAAATATATTCTTTAGTTTTATACAGGGCTGCTTCCCAAAAAATAAAGTTTAATCTTTTAAAAAAATATAATTTTACCCGTGAACTTCCTCTCCTCTCCCCTTCTGTCATATTCCTCAGCACTCTACACTTAAGCGAACGACCAAAGTATGAGTAAGTTATTTTTTTGGTTTTTAACAAACCTGTTTGGGTACAAATCTTTGGTTTTGCTTTGATCTTTGTACAAAGAAAGACTTAAACACTGCTTTGTCAGGAACCGAGCCACCACAGATCACTTTGAAACCCCAACAGCGGCTCTGCTGTATGGCTACATTTATTTTGTATAATTGCTTCCACGAAAAAAAAGATGGGTAGCTAGTTAAAACTCGGATTTTATACACCCCCTCGGGGTGGGATGCCTTCATAAACCCCTCGAGCTTCACTCTCAGGGTTTATGTGGCATCCCACCCCTTGTGGGTGTATAAATTCCTCGTTATAACTAGCTACCAATCCATCATTCGCTATATTGTTCAGAGCTGATAATACTATCATTGAGAGCTGAAACTATAGTATTATCACTACAATCCCACAGCGCATGTCCAAATCTGTCTGCCAACAAACCCAGTTCCCATGGTGCCACGTCCCTTCCAGCACAACCTTACTGATGGCATGCATCTCCATTGGCAGCATTTCTCTAGTAGGTGGGCACAACAGCCTGAAAAACATGGAGTCTTTTTACTCTCGCTTAGCGAGAGGAATGTGTTCAGTTCGTTGCTTCAATTTTTATTATTTTTGAAACAAATAATGGAGTATGTCGCTCATCCTGCATTTGCCGAACGCCGAAAAAACCTAAAAGGTAGGACTGCCTACTAAATTAAAAGAAACCAAATCTTATCCGAAACGAGCGATGGGACACTTGTTAGTGCTGCGGGCAGCTCAGAGACAGCGCATGCTCAATGCGGTGGCCGGCCAGCCTGTTTCACAAAAATCCACATGTAAAAAAAGAATGTTCACAATGGGGTCCATATAGTACAAAAAATAACAAATAAAGGAGTATGTATTATAAGGTAGTCAGACCATCTCGAGATTTTGGGGACTTTGGGAACCTCTCGAGCTTCGCTCTTAAGGTTCCAAGTCCCCAAAACCTCTTGATGGTCTCACTGCCTTATAATACATAGTCCTCTATCTATATCTGTATCGATGTATCCTTTTTCATATATCTGTAATATGAAAAGCAGCACTTTACTTGAAGGCTGATATATGTAGCTGTAGTCCCCTGCATACCTGAGCACTCTGACTCACTCACTCACTGTGATATCAGGAGCGACTAATCTGCCAACAAGTAAGTGACTCTTCTTGGGCAGTTATGATGTCACTGCCAGTGAGGCTAAAATTCTAATGAGGTATGATATGGAGGTTTATACTAAGGTCTTGTGAGCAGTAATGGGCTAGTAGCCCATTAAGACTGCTCCTCACTATTCGGTAACAGAAGTTCAGATTCTTACCCTCCAGTGCCATCCTGTCTACATACCATATGAACAGAACAGAGACTATAAAAATAAAAGAGGTATAGAAACAGAAGCCGTCAGCCTCAGAGACAGTACTGTTCCACACATCACACCTAGTACTATCAGGTAGAAAATCTTCTAATTATCAAATGTAAAAAGTACCTCTGATACAAAAGTAACGGCTGACTACATTTAAAAGTTAATATTAATTTTAGGCAGTCAACTAGCTCATTATTTTGTGGAAGCCTATCTTGTTGAAATACAGTCAAAACCGCTTAATCGGGACACCTCGGTGAAGACTGTTTCGTCCCGATTAAGTATGGCGATCCCCATAATCAGAAGTGCTATTCATTTGCTTTACCTCATTTGCCTTTAACGTCTGTGAGCACCCGATATGCTTGATGTCCAGTGATCACTGGTTTTTCACGAATTCTCTTTATCAGGAGCAACAGACAGTTTAATAAATGCAGCTAGTGTAAAGAAATAAACATAGTTAATAATTTATTTATTTAAAATTGGTGACTGGGAGAGAGAAACTGATCCAGGGCTCGTTTCCAGGTGCAACCGAGGGAAAGTGGAGTAAGGGAGGCAAAATACAACAACATTTGGCTGGATGCAATACAGAAATACAAAATAGGATATAATACACATAACTTAAGAATATACAAAAATAGAAAACAGTGGTGCACCAGAGAAAATTAGTAGTACATGTTATTTCAGCACAGTGCACAGGGGCACAGCAGTCAACAAAGATAAATTTAGGTTTGAGCTCCAGTAGAAGGATAGGAAAGCAGGGAGAAGGGAAACAGGGAGGGGAGGAAGGGCAGTATCAGGAAAGGGGATTAGAGAGATGGGTAGCAAATACAGGTGGGTGGAGGGGAGTGGGAGAGGGCATGCTTGAAGGACAGAAAGGAAGCAGACAGATGGAGAGAGGAAGGGAGAGAGTTCCAAATATGGGGGAGGCAGTAAGAGAATGCCACCTGAGTGGAGCTTGAGTCAGGAAGGTCAATGTGCGAGAATCTCTGGAGTGAAGATGATAGGAAGGGAGGGGGGAGAGAGAGAGGAGAGAGAAGAGGTAAGGGTCCCAAATAAATATTCGGAGATAAGAGTGGAGGTGTGGAGCTGTCTGCAGGAGATAAGGAAGGGGAGTGAGAGGGAGGAGTAAAGGTTACAATGATGAGTGCCAGGGGGGTGGCATTTGTGGCAAAACAGCAGAAGGTGCTGAAAAGCGAGTACAGCCTGGAGAGGGATGTGGGAGGCAGACCCATAGACATCTGCATAGTTAAAAATGAGGAGGACAGTTTTAGTGAGTCAGTTTGCAGTGGACTTGAAGGGAGAGGGCATCTTTGTTCCTATACATGGCACTCAGTCTTGGGCAGAACCAAGAGGGGATAGTCGATGTGGGGCAAGTAGTCAAGTCAGTTGACCAGCCAGACACAGAGATACTTATAGGAAGAGACTGTGTCCAGGGTGGTGCCATCAAGGGTGGCAAAGGGAAGAGGGGAAAGCCTGGATAGCTTTTGAGATGTTCCAAAGGTCACTGACACTGTTTTCTTTGCATTGACTTTAATTTGATTGACTTGGAATCAATGCAAAACATGGGTGAAGTCGCTCTGCAGTTGTGTTGTCACCAAGGAGGCAGGGGGGCATGAAGCATAGAGAATGGTGTCATCAGCATAGAGGTGGATTTGGGAAGAGGAGCAGACAGAGGATAGTTCATTGAGGAAGATAGAGAACAGAATGGGCCAAGGATAGGACCTTGGGGAACACCAGCCAGGATGGGGGAGGTGGGCATCCCCAGCTAGGACACGTTGGATGCAACATGACAGACAGGATCTGAACCAGTTGACTGCAGAGGGAGAAAGACCAGCAGATCGGGGATTTAGACAGTAGAGGTGGATGAGAGATGGAATTGAAGGCCTTTGCTAGGTTGATAAAAATGTCAGTGGTGAGGTGCCCTTGGTCCATGACAGTGAAGATGACATCTGTAATCCAGAGAAGTGAAGATACAGTCAATTGTTTTTGTTTTTTTCTGAAGCTGGACTGGTAGGGGAGAGGATGTCGGAGGAGGAGAGGAAGTGAGTGTGCCTAGTGAGGACTAGGGATTCCTAGAGCTTGGTTAGTACAGGAAGAAAAAATTACTCACCTTAGTAATTGTGTTTCTTCTAATGGAGTCTTGCTGTATTCTGACATTATGCAGTTAGCCCCAGCACTTGAACTGTTCCGGAGAGGAAAGAGTTAACTCTATGCCAGAGCATAGAACGTTGAGCTCAAGCTTGGTTCAAACCTCTGTCTGCTGCACTTTAAAGTGTAACCATCAGATTCTTATGAGCTAATACTAACTACCCCCACTAAGTGTAAATTGTAAACATTTTTACCAGCTAAAAGGGCAACCAAATATTTTGGATCCCCAAAAGACTCAAGTCGAGAAATCCAAAACAAAAACTAGGTAGTAAACAAAATAATACCAAACCATAACAACAACCCACTCCCCCTGATAAAAGAGGGAGAGTGCCAAGCACACCCCTGAGGTGCAACACTGCACCTACCCACCCACTTCCCAAAAACCAGATTCTGAGAGGAGAGGTAGAGAGGGAGGTCAGAATACAGCAAGACTCCATTAGAAGAAACACAGTTACTAAGGTGAGTACTTTTTTTTCTTCAAACAACATGAAGTCTTGCTGTATTCTGACATTATGCAGACTACCAAGCAGTACCTCCATGGAGGAGGGTATCAAACCTATTTTGGGAATAGGCTGTGTAGTACTGCTGTACCAAATCGAGCATCACTTCTAGCCTGGATATCCAGAAAGTAATGCTTGGTGAATGTATGGACTGTTTTCCAGGTGGCTGCTTTGCATATTTCTAGTAAGGGTACATCTCTGGCAGCAGCCAGAGAAGCAGCTGTACCTCTAGTTGAATGAGCCCTCAGGCCTGATGGAGATATTTTGCCTAGCTTTTCATAGCAGAATTGTATGCAAAGAGACAATCCACCTGGCAATAGTTCTCTTAGTGGCAGGTTTGCCCTTTCCCACTTCCCCATAAGTGAGAAACAACTGGAGGGAGTCAAATCTGAGTGCCTTAGTACGCTCAATGTAGTAACTAAGGGCCCTTTTAACATCCAAACTGTGTAATCTTCTCTCTCTCCTGAAGAAGAGTTATCAGTGAAGAAGAAAGGAAGAGACATGGACTGGTTCAGATGAAAATCTGAAACCACTTTGGGTAAGAGCCTCCTGTTGGTTCTAAGGACCACCTTATCTCTATGGAATGAGATAAAATCAGGATCCACTGACAGAGCTTGCAATTCACTGATACGTCTGGCAGAGGTAATGGTTACCAGTAACACAGTTTTCCAAGTCAAGCACTTAAGCTCTGCTGAAGACAAAGGCTTGAAAGGGGGGTTGCATAAGCTGAGCAATGCAAACATTAAGGTCCCAAGCAGGAGTAGGATCCCTAAAGGGAGGGGGGGGGGATTGGTATGAAGCAATCCCTTGAAAAATTTACAGAAAGCAGGATGAGATGCCAGTGAGCAGGGCTTTCCCACTGACAGAAAAACACAAACAGCTGGCAAGTGTACTTTGAGGGTAGCTGGTCAGAAGCCTAAGCCATTAAGATGAACCATGTAATCCAGAACTGTACACAAGTCAGCAGTATCTGGGGATATATGCTTCTTGGAACACCCAAACGCTGAATCTTTTCCATTTGGAGTTATAAGTTTTTCTGGTGGCAGGTTTTCGAGAGGCTTTGAGAATGTCCAGAACCCCCTTGAGACAGATGCACACTTGCATACTCTAACTCTTCAAGAGCCATGCCTTGAGACTGAGAGACCGAAGGTTGGGATACCAGATCCTCCCCTGGCAAGAGGTTAACATGTTGTGATTCCTGGGAAGAGATAGGGGAAGATGGACTGCTAGGGACAGCAACAGAGGATACCAAGGCTGTCTGGTCCAATTGGAGCAATCAGGATCACTTTGCAAGATTGTGACCTTATCTTGACCAGGACATTGAACAGTAGAGGAAAAGGAGGGAAGGCATACAGAAATTTCCCTTCCCAATCCAGAATCAGAGCATCCAGAGGGACTGAGCCCAAGACTGGGGGTCTGCAACAGAAGAGAGGAAATTGGTGATTGTCTGGGGCTGCAAAGAGATCTATCTCTAGAGTGCCCCACCTTGAAAAAAATCACTTTTAACACTAGGGGATCCAGTGATCATTCGTGATGGCCCTGGGGAAATCCTGCTCAATGCATCTGCTAGCACACTGTCTTTTCCTGGAAGATGGACTGCTACTAGAGAGGTCTGAAGACAATAAGCCAGGGTCCATAATTTCATAGCTTCCATGTACAAGGCCATTGACAGAGTGCCTCCCTGCTTGTTGATGTACCACATGGTGGTGGTGTTGTCTGTCCTGACTTGAACCACCTTGTTCTGTACTGATTCCAAGAAGGCTTGCAGGGCCAGGTAGACTGCCTTGAGCTCCAGAAGATTGATGTGGAGAAGAGATTCTTGAGTGAACCACACTCCCTGGGCTGTGAGAGACCCCAGGTGGGCTCCCCACCCCCAGGAGAGAAGCATCCGTGATTAGGACCACATAATGAGACTGAGTGATGAATGGGACTCCTTGCCTTAGATTTTCCTGATCCTGCAACCATTGAAGAGCCTGGATCAGGGTCTGAGCCACTGGAATAAGATTGGCTACAGGATCTTTTTTCTGAGACCAAAAAGCCCTCAGGTGAAACTGGATGTCCCTCATCTGAAATCTAGCCCCTTGGACCACTGTAGTGGAAGTTGCCATGTGGCCCAGAAGCTGAAGGAACTGCCTTGCTGGTCTAGAAACCAGAAGATGGAAAGAAGAATTCATCTCTATGATGGCCCTTACCCTTACCAAGGGGAGAAATGCTCTTGCTTTGACAGTACCCAGTTCTACCCCATGAAGGTCACAAGCTGTACTGGCTCGAGAACTGACTTGGGAAGACTGAGAAGGAATCCTAGAGAAGTGAGCACTTGCTGAGTCACTTATAAATCTGACTTGACTTGGTCTGGAGACTGACCCACAACGAGCCAGTCGTCCAGGTATGGGAATATGGAAATGTTTTTTCTCCTTAGTAAGGCCACTACTACTGCTAGGCATTTTGTAAACACCCTTGAAGCTGATGTTAGGCTGAAGGGTATTGCTTTGAACTGGTAATGGCCTGAAGGCAATTCAAACCCGAAGTACTTTCTGAGGGAGCATCTGACAGGAATGTGAAAGCAGGCATCCTTTAGATCCAGGGAGGCTAGCCAGTCCCCTGGCCTTGGAGAGGGGAGAATTATTCCCTGAGTCACCATTTTGAACTTTGGCTTTAATAGATGTTTGTTCAGGTATCTTAAGTCTAGGATGGGCCACCATTCCCTGTTTTTTTCGGGGTAAGGAAGTATCTGGAGTACAGACCTTTGCCCCTGTGAATTGTAGGAACTTTCTCTATGGCTCGGAGAGCCAGTAGAGATGAAACCTCTGCCTCTAGGGCAATGGTTTCAGAGGTGTTTGCAGGTGGAAAGGACCTGGCCCTCAGCTTTGGGAATTTTTGAAGCTGAGGGACAGTCCCTGGCTTACTACCTCCAGGACAAACTTGTCTGAGGTAATAGACTTCCAGTCCTGGAAGTAGTAAGCCAGCCTGCCTCTTATCAGAATTGGGGAGTCGACCTGGGCAGACATATCAGGGTGTCTGCTTGGCAGGAGCCTTAGGCTGAAAGGAGGATGCAGTCCTGCTCATCCCCCTTCTGCCTCTCCCTCTAAAGAACCACATCTGGGAAAAAGGAGAGGAGGCCTGTGCTTGGTAGAAAGGCCTATGAAAAGGCCCACCCCTGCCCCTAGCTGTTGCCTCTGAGGAGTTGCCTGCCTTTCCATGGCCTGTGCACTCCTGTAGGTGGTCCTGTATTCATCCATCTTCTTCATATAGTTCTCTACCTGCTCCACAGAGAATTATTAACAACAGAGAAATCCATAGCCTTAGCCTGGGTATCCTGTGATAGGCTAGTACATCTGAGCCAAGCTAGTCTCAGAAGAGCCACAGATGTAGCCATGACTCTTGATGACATATCATTGGAGTCCACAGCAGCATGAAACTGGATTTTTGATGCCTCAATCCCAACAGCAGCCACCTACTCCAGCTCCTTGGCAAGCTGGGGGTAGGCCTGCTTAGCCAGTTCCAGTACAGAGTCCCACCTGGACTTCTGGTACCTGGCTGTACATGCCATGTAATTAGCCTGCCTGAGTCCCAAGGAAGATGCCGTGTATTTTTTTTTGTCGTGGCATCCAACTTCCTGGAGTCTTTATCTAGGGGGTGTGAAGCCAAGGGTATGTTAGCCTCATCACAGACTGCAGCCTGCACAACCCCAACATGACTGCATTGCTGTTACAAGTACTCCGTACCTGAGCCTGACAACATGTACCTCTTGTCCATTCTTCTGTCTATAGGAGGTAAAGAATTTGGAGATTTTAATAACTTTTGTGTCTGTTTCCCAAAGGACTTGTGAAGGCGAATAGACAGCCTCTTGGACTCTGTAATGTTCATCATCTCCACATAGTCAGGCTTCTATTGCTCAACAGCTTCTACCAAAGGGAGCTGGAGGGGTTCAGCCACTTTCCTGTAAAACATAAAGTGGGTAGGGGACTCAGAAAGCCTAGGAGGGGAAACACCAGAAGGCTTGTCTGGGGATATGTCCAGTTCTAAGGGCTCATCCAGGCCTTCCACTTCATCATCATCACCCCCCTTCAAATCCGGTTCATAAAAATCTTCAGGGGAATAATCTTGAACCGGGGGAACCGAAAGAACCTAATGCCTGCCAGAAGGCACCGGATCAGTCGGAACAGGACGAAGCGATTCAACTATGCTAATCGCTTGGGCAATTTCTTCGACGGTCGGATGATGCAGTTCTGGATCTGAACCGACCGATTTATCTTTTCTTTTTACCGGAACCGACCCATCAGGATCGGCTCTCCATTTGCCCGAAGGAATATCGCCCAGGTCAGTGGTCACTCCCTCAGGTTTGGCCAAAACTGAACTGGGCTGGCCATCCAGGTCAGTGGACTTCTTGGCCTCCTTTTCCCTAAGCCTGCCCAATCTTTTTTCCAGGGTGGCTTCAGGGAAATTTTTACAGATCTAGCAGTCTGACTCTAGGTGGTTTAAACCCAGACAGTAAACACAGGTGGTGTGGGGATTGGCCTTAGCAAAGGCCTCCCCACACTCACTGCAGTGTTGAAACCCAGTGGGCCCAGTTTTTCTCTTGGGTTTTTCAGACAGAGCCATAACTAAACATTTACCCCTTGTTTTGGTAACCTCCAGGCAAGACCCCCTTATTGGTTTCTAACTGTGTTACCAGTATTTGAAAAAAAAATGATAAAAACACATGTTTTTTTTTTAAACTGATAAGGACCGGTACCACACACTAAATTCCTAAAAGAAAAGAAACTCACACAGACTATACAATAACTGGTTCAGCCGAGCCGGTTGAAATTTCTAGTTTACAGTTTCCACAACAGTTTTTTAAGCAAGTCCACTACCTATGCACTTACTGTACCACAGACAGAGATCTGAACCAAAAAAACAATTTAAAGTATCAATAAAACCGATGAATTTTAAACTGACCGGTCCGTGAGCAGAGGAGGAATCTCTGGAGCGACTGTTCAGTTAGGCGGAATAAAGAATCTGATGGTTACACTTCAAAATGCAGCAGACAGAGGTTTGAACCAAGCTCGAGCTCAACGTTCTATGCTCTGGCATAGAGTTAACTCTTTCCTCTCTGGTGCAATTCAAGTGCTGGGGCTAACTGCATAATGTCAGAATACAGCAAGACTTCATGCTGTTTGAAGGAGGAAGAAGGGGCGGTAGTTTTCAGGTAAGAAGTGATCACCACCTTTGTGAAGGGAGATCACTTTGGTGGATTTCCAGACCTGGGGGACTGTACAGAGGAAGAAAGAGAGGTTGAGCAGGTGGGACAAGGGAATGGCAATGACAGGGGGTAGAAATTTGAAGGAGGAGAGAGTCAAGACCATCTGGACTGGATTTGTGAGGGTTAAGGGATTGAAAGGTATGGAGAACCTCAAGGGCAGAGATAGCAGGGAACTGAAAGCCACTTACTGGAGAGGGTCGGGTTGGGGGTGCCTGCAGGTCTGCTGGATGGGCCCAGGTGGTGACGAATGTGTTTAATGTGGAGTCAGTGGTGAGGGGGTCAGAAATTAGCTTGTCGTCAATGAGGAGGGGGAGGATTTAGTGGGATGGGGGGCTGAAAAGAGAATTTGCCACAATTTGTGAGAAGAGTTAATATTTGCTGTAGTGTGGTCTTGAAGTAAAGTGCTTTAGCAGCTTGAATTGCTTTGGTGTAGGAGTTTCTTAGTGTGCAATATGTAGAGATGTCAGTGTGGGACACGGAAGATTTATATTGTGCCCAGGCACGGTCCCTGGAGTTGCAGAGTTTGATGAGGTCGGCAGAGATCCATGGATGGTGGACATGATGCACTCAGTGCTGTCGGGGGAAGGGGAAGCATGAGTGTTACAAGCCTTATTTAAGAAATGGCAGCAAAGGGAAAGGGCAGTGTCAATGTCAGTGGCAGAACAGAAAAGAGGTCATTCAGAAGACGCAAGATCATGGAGGAGGGCAGTGGTGTTTAAGGAATAAAGCAGAAACAGATGCAAAATTAGAGACCATTTTGCAAGACCTCTTTGTCCATACACTTAATATTCCTCTATTACCAGATGAATCATTTGCACCAAAGCGTATTGGCCAAGATATTGAAAATGATCAAGTAGTATTTAACATTACTTCCTGCAACAGTTACAATAAGCTTCTTGCTTATCCGGATCTATTAGATAAGATGGGCATTCATATAGTAGAATGGGAAGATGTGGGGGAAAAACATCTGCTGGTTAATAAGGAGCCTACAGGTAATACTTATGGCTCAAGCAAGTAGACGTTAGCCAGTCATGTAACCATTTTAGAGCAACAACCCTGCTTTAATATTCCCACTAGTAACAGATATTTCCAACTTTCTGATCAAACAGCTTGACTAAATATAGACAGTCTCCCTAAAGAAGGGGTTAGCCCTCAATTAAATTCTGAATGGGCACTACTTTCATGGAATATCTTGGGGTTGGTAAAAACATTTGTGGATTCTGACTGGACATATTTCTTACAAAATTATCATATAATTTATCTCCAAAAGACATGGCACTCAGACAGTACAGATGTCTCCTTCAATGGGTATTCCTGCTTTGAACATCCTGGAAAGAGATTGACTAAACAAGGCGGAATGTTCGGCGGTCTGGTAACATGGATCAAAATGGACTAGACTCTGGTTGCTCATTTAATAGCTAGCCATATGTTTGCCCAAGCCCTATTCATTCAGTCCTCTGGTCTCTCTCTTGTTGCCGGATTAATGTTTACATACCCCTAACTGATTCTAAATACTTCTCAGCTACTATGTGGGAAGAATTAGACTCTCTGATCCATTATAGCTGGGCTACAAATTGGTGTGATAATATTTTTATATGTGGTGACTTTAACGCACACGTAGGAAATGTTGCTGGATATGCTGACAGTGCTATTCATAGCTGGTTATTTGATAATGTGTCCAAGTATAAGCGATCATTTTTAGATCAAAGATTAAATGCTTCTGGGGAAAAAAAAAACGTATACACATACTTATAGTACACAATCTTGCTCCAGTCAATGGCAGGATTGCAGGTGATTTAAAAGGGAATTTTTCCGATTACAGTACTTTGGGTGTCTCTACATTGGATTTTGTTTCCTGGAATGGTACAATGGAAAAATCGATTTCACTCACAATTCCAGAAAGAGGAGAGAGTGGCCATTTTCCCCTAAATTTAAAATGGGGAGGTAACATAGTTAATAACCAAATGGAACTTAATACCTTTGAAGTTAGAAACCATGCTAAAATAAGATGGGATTCTGAGAATATGAGGGACATCGTCAGGATCGTGGAAGAGGCCATCAACAAAACAGAGGCTATGGATGAAAGAGGTCTCACTGTAGAATTTATGTCTGAAATTTTAGTACAGTGCTTAAATAGCATCAGGGAATCCACTTCAACTAAATATAAATCAGAAGATGGTCACAGGGTTCCTACTACTTGGTTTGATAGTGAATGCCTCACAAAGAAGAAAGAACTTATAAAACTCATTAGACATGCTGAAACTGAAATGAAAAGGAGTGCCTATAAAGCACTTAATGAGGCAAGAAATAAATACAGTTTTTGAAAATCAAGCGCAGGACCTTTCAGTTAAAACAATGGCAAAATATGCTAATAGTGATTCAGAATAATGACCAACAAACTTTCTGGCTACTGGTAGCTAAAGGAACTAACAATAGTAACTAACAACTGGATTCCTATATTCCTTTGGAACAATGGATCAGGCACTACACAAATCGTTTTGTGACCCGAACTTGTGGACCCACTAACAGAATGGGATAAGGCTACAAACAGAACTCGACTTAGCCCAGTTACCTACCAGGAAGTTTACTTATCAATTGCTAAGCTTAAAAGGAAAAAGGCACCAGGGCCTGACTTGATTACTGCAGAAGATTACATGGCCACTCTCTCCCTCTAGGCAAAGTTGCTGTCTCCATATTATAATTTATATACAGTATACTTAAGACTAGTGTTCCAACATCCTGGACAGAAGCCATCATTGTCTCTATTTTTTAAAAAGGAGATAGATTAGATACCAATATGTACAGACCAATTTCTCTTTTAGATATAAATGGTAGAATCTTTCTAAAATCATACTCAATAGATTATTAGAACAGCTTTCCAGGTTACGAAATGTATCCAAGTACCAAGCTGGATTTCAGGCAGGGAACAGTACTACAGGTAACTGCTTTATTCTGTTGCATCTATTGGAGAAGTATGTAATCTTGAGAAAACAAAAACTCTATGTAGCCTTTACTGACTTTAGTGCTCCATTTGATAACATTTCTTGTAATAGCTTATGCCAGATTGTTTCAGAAAGGTTTTCAACCTGAACTTATTGGTATTATTTACATTCCACCTCACATGCTGTAGAACAAGAACAGTAAGTGACTTTAAATTCCAATTTTTTAAGAAGACATACTGTAGCAGCATCAAAGGTTAGAGGACAGGAAATGATTTATCTTGTTGGCAGAGGCTGTGGAGGTCTTCCCCCTGCTACGGAGTAGAGACCTGCAGTGAGCAATTTGCGACAGTGCTTTGCAGCATCAGGGGTAAAAGGGATGGAATAGGAACAGTACTTTCCAAGTTATAACCCTGCAATGGAGTGGAGCAGTCATCTCTATTCACTGTTCTGGACTTAAAATAATATTTTTCATTACAAAACTGAGACTTACAGCAATAAGTAATCATTACTGTTTGTGTGGGGCACCAAGGAGCCACAATGGGCACTCGAGTTGTTTTTTGTCCTACGCTCCACCCCCCTCCAGTTCACATATTAAATGCTCAGCTAAAAGGGGTGGAGCAATTAGGTACTTGTAAATTCAAAAAAAATATTTAAAGCTATAAGGGACTGTTTTTTGGGATCTAAATTATAGTCTCTAAATATTACATTGCAAAACTGTTTTTTGAACGGGCATACATTTTTTGAGAAAAAGAAAAGGACAGAGGGATAAGAAAAGTGCATGATACTCTTGGATTTAAGACAATGTTAGTAACTTTTTAATTACAGTATAGCTTAAACAGATAAAAAGGATATACATTTTTTTAGCTACTATATTCAATGTACTGGTAGAACAAGAACAAAACTAGAAATGGATGAAGGGAGGATGCATGGGTGTGATGAGCTTCCTTCTGAGAGTGTGGGGGGATGCTGGAGGGCGAAAAGCGAGACGTGTAGGGTGGCAGGCCGTAACAACTGCGGAGCGCCAATCTTTCTTAGAATTTAGTGGAGAGTGGGGTTGTTTGGTGTGCAGACAAACAATGCAGCTTAAAAATGAGATCAGAGGTCTACAAGAGGAGCTAAGGAGGGAATGGAGGGCTGCAGTGGATAACAACTCAAAAGGAGAAGTAAGTAGATGGGGAACTGAGGAGGAAGGACAAATAGAACCAATAGGGGGAAGTAGTGGGAAAAAGGTAGTGGATAGGGAACCGAGACAGGGGGACACATGCCAAGGGTTAAAACAGAGCAGTAAAGGGGAGGAATGGAGGATGGGGGGAGAAAGGGGAAGATAATGGACACAGAAGCAGTAGCAAGAGGGGATCTGGTAATAGGAAGGAGGAAGTATGTGGTAGTGAGGGGGCATCGAAAAATCAATTCACAGTACTGGCAGGACTGGATGGTGTGACAGAGGGAACAATCAGATGAGGAACTAAAAATAATCCGGAGGAACGCAGAATGGGCAGGAGAACAACTGGTGATAATTCAACAGGGATGGAAGGGGGAACAACTGTGCTGGAGGATGAGGGGGAGTCCAGATGAAGGGGCTGGGATTAACGGAGACCAGGGAATGCAGCTCGGGGAAAAGAGGGTGGAATCCTAGTGTTGGAAGACTCAATACTAAGTGGAGTCAGATGGGAAAGCAAGGGAGAAAGGCATATCCCTTACAGAAATAATTATATGAAATGTTTTCATGCTGCACACATAAAACTACCCAAGTGATATGTGTGCTGCAAATATGATTTAAATGTTAAATTGGAACCGACTGCATGCAGATGGCATGTGTGCAGCAAGCAAGTGTGGAAACCATGATTTTTATGTTAAATTGGGAAAGACCGTATGCATGTGGCATGCATGCAAAAAAGCAAGTGGTCACTGCACACATAAAAGTTAAGTGATTTGTTCAGGATCATACTACACAAGTGGGAACAGCAGAAATTGAAACCCTGGTCTTTATGTTTTTAAGTCTCCTGGTTTGTAGTTCAATGCCTTTAACCATTAAGCCATACTGTCTGCACATATATGGCTTGTTTGTACTTCAATACATATTGTATCTGACTGCATCTGCATGCATGCTGCATGCTTGTAGCCACTGTTAACATAGAAACACAGAAGTTGACGGCAGATAAGGAGCACAAGTCCCATCCAGTCTGCCCATTTCTTTTTCTACCTTATGAATGTGCCATCGGCCTTTGCTCTGTCAATGTCCCTCCTTGTCCCTCACTTTGAGTGTCCATGTTCCTCATTCAGTGACAAAATGTGATGTGTGGTGCATGCTTCCAGGACCCTGCCCAGCACAAAGAGTGCTAAGCATGGCCGTAGTAGTATATATGCTCAATACAGAATGACAAAAACAAAAGTAAGAGATGAAACAGTCAAGGAGAAACACATTAATAGCACTAAATATGTATAAGGGATTTCCATGGTCCAAAACAAAAATAATAGGCTTCACAATACAGAGACCCCTCTTCATACCGGAGGCAGTATACTGTAGCTCAGTGGTTTAAGGATCTGAGCTGCACCTTTGGAGACCTGGGTTTGAATCCCATAGGTGCCTACTGTGTGATCCCGAGCAAGTCACTTAACTTTCTTGTCTTCCCATGTCACATGTGGAAACAAGCTTTGGCTTAGTGTGTTACTCCTGGTTAAACAATATTCCCTTTCATACATTTGTAACAGAGATGTTTACTGGCTATATCCTAAGCATTTAATGCAGTAAGAAAACAATACTTTACAAATTAATGGTGATTTAATGACAAAAATCAAAAGCCATTAAACAACCTGTAGAAGGATCAGAATTAATGAGCTTACCTTTTTATAGGAATTCAAATAAAAATGTATTTTAATGACTCCAGTTGCTAGCAGTAGTACAAGAAATTGAAACTGATGTGTTTCTTAGATGAGATTTGTACCAGCTTAGCTGCTGCACATATGGCAAGCATGCATCATGTGAACCTGATGTGATGTTTACATGACATTCACTCCAACTTAATTGCTTCACTCATGTCAAGTGTGCAACATGGGAACCTGATATAATTTTTAGAAAATCTTCACACCAGCTTACCTGCTGTGCACATGTCAAGCTTGCAGCATGCGAACCTGATGTGTTTTTTAGAACTGGTTCGCTTTGTGTATGTGAACCGCATGCAAACATTGCACAATTAAGCATGTGGCATGCATTCTGTATACAGCACACATATATTTTTGTAAGGGATGGGTAGAGGCCATGCCACGAATGTCAGTGAAAAGGGTGGGTCAGTCTGTTCTAAAGTTTGTTAGGAGGGGTAGGGTGAAACCACATACAGTTTTGCATGTGGGGACAAAAGACCTAGCAAGAGAGATGACAGAGGTAGTTCAGGGAAAGTCTGAGGAGCAAGGACCAATATGTGAGGAGGCAGGAAGATCAGTAGCTTTCTCGGAAGTACTTCCAGTGCCCAGGGCAGGCACTGCAAGGAAACTGAGGACAAAGGAATTTAACAAATGGCTAAGAACCTGGTGCCAATCCAAAGGTTATGGGCTGGTGGGTGGGTGGGGAGGAACCTGGGAGGACGGTGATCTCTACGGTTGGGATAGACTTCACCTAAATGAGGCAGGCAAGAAAGTATTGAAGCAGAGGATAGGGGATTACTTAACAAAAGAAGGGCATTTAAACTAGGAGCAGGGGGTGGCAAGTGGGTAGGGGGCATGCAAAATCCACAGGAAGGGAAGTCGAATGGGCGTACCCCTGTGTTAGAACCAATGGCAAAAAAGGGAGCACTAGAGGGAATGCTAGGAAGGGAGAGCAGGGGGGGGGGAGGAAAAAGGGTGGAGAGTGGTCACCTTGAATGCTAGGCACCTAGGGAACAAAACAGCAGAGCTACAGGCTGTCATGGCAGAAGGGGGAAGTGGACATGGCAGCCATCACCGAAATGTGAGCCACCTATTACCAGGACTGAGACCTGGCGGTACCAGGGTATAAGATACTGTGCAGAGATAGGGTAAATGAGAAGGGTATAGGGGTGGCACCGTATGTGAGAGAGGGACTGAAGTGTATTCATGAGGAGGGTACTACAGAGACATTACAGATGCAAAACCAGGATTCCAAGAATAGGACTCTCAGGATGAGAGTAGTGTACAGGCCACCATCTCAGACAAAGGAGTTAGACAGGGTAATAGCAGGACAGATCAGAAGGGCCTGCGGACCGGTGGCACTGAGGGTTGAGGCGCTGGATCCCACACCTCACGCCACGCCGGTGACCTGGGTTCGGGAATGGACTCAGGTTGCCGGGGGTCGGAGGGGAGGAGGAGGAGGATCAAGCGTCCCAACGGATGCTCTCCTCCTCCAGGGGTGGGTTCCTGGGGTGCTATATAAGCACCCGACGCTCCAGGGCTGGTGGAAGCACAGGCACCGGGGCACAGGTGGCCAAGAGCCGGGGAGGGGAGGATGTCGAGGGCACTCGACAACGGCGTGCATCAGCACGCCGTCTGTCTGGACATCAGCCCTGCATGCCGACGTCCTCTGGGGGGGGTAGAGGAAGAAATACGGAAAAAGAACCTCCTGGTGGTCCTAGATGAAGACGGCTCCACCCAAGACCACCGAACCTAGAACAGACCCCAATGTGCAGAAGGAGGGAGGAGAGAGACACTCTAGGGGCAGATCCTGGTAAGTGGCGTAAGAGGGATGAGCAGTCTGAAGGAGTGGACACCGGAGGTAGGAGATTAAAGAGGAGGGTTAAAAAAAAAAAAAGAAGGGCCTGCGGAAAGGGTAGCATGGTGATTGTGGGGGACTTCAACCTGCTAGGAGTGGACTGGAGCACCCCAGCCACCATGACTAGAAGGGAGCAGATACTTTCTGGATGTGTTTCAGGATAGCTTCCTAATGCAACTGGTCAATGAGCCAACCAAATTAGGGAACACCCTAGACCTTGTGCTGGCAAATGGCGAGTTTGTGAGGGAGCTGCGGGTGGATGAACCGCTGGCAGGAAGCGACCACCAGTCAGTGTGGTTCACATTGAAAATGGGTAAGGAGGGAGCAGAAACAGGTACAGAAGTGTTGGACTTCAGGAAGGCCAACTTCGGGAGGATGGGGGAGGTAGCTAAAGGGTATCTAGCCAGAATCCAAACTAATACAGACACTAACCAGAGTTGGGATGTCATAAAACTGGGGATTGAGGAGGCAACCAAAAACCTGCATCAGGTTCCAGAGTAAGAGAGCTAGGGCCAAGAACCCCAACTGGCTGAGCAAATGAGTCATGGAGAAAGTAAGGAATACAAGAGCCACCTTTAGGAAGTTCAAAAAAACAGGGAGAGGGGAGGACAGAGAGGATTACCTGAAGAAAGTGAAGGAGGTGATGAAGGCAGTAAGGGCAACCAAAGTGTCTAAGGAGCTCAGGCTGGCACAAGACATCAAGAAGGGAAGAAGGAATTCTTCAGGTACATCACGGAGAAAAGGAGTTGTAGGGACAAAATAGTAAGGATTAAAAGGGATGGGGGAGGGTGGATACAGGGGCAGAGCAGGTAGAAGTGCTCAATGAATACTTCTGCTCGGTGTTTACTAAGGAGAAAGGAAGGGCACTACCAATGGGGGGGGGGTCAGGCTCAGGGGGGAAGAGGTGACAGATGGGAGAATCACAGAGGGCAGGGCACTGAGGGTGGACAAGGCACCAGGGCTGGATGGCATTCACCCCAGGGTTCTGAGAGAGCTGGCAGAAATCCTGGTGGGGCCCTTGGCAGACCTGTTGAATGCCTCCCCTGGTTTCAGGAAATGTACCTTAGGACTGGAGGATGGCTCACGTGGTACCCCTCCATAACAGCAGTTCCAAAGACAAACTGGGAAACTACAGGCCAGTAAGCCTCACATCCATCGTAGGAAAACTGATGAAGATAATCCTGAAAGAGAGGCTGGTGTCCCTTCTGGAGACCAATGGGCTGCAGGACAATAGACAGCATGGGTTTGCCACAGGCAGATCCTGTCAGACCAACCTGGTGGATTACTATGACTGGGTAACTAGACACTTGGACAAGGGCCATGCAGTGGATGTCCTGTTTCTGGACTTCAGTAAGGCATTCAACTTGGTGACGCATGGGAGGCTGGGTAGTAAACTGGCAGGTACAGGTGCAGGGCCATAAATGGTGGGATGGGTAGTAAACTGGTTACAGGGAAGGCAACAGAAGGTGGTGGTGGGAGGAAAGCTCTCATCTCCGAGGGTAGTGACAAGTGGAGTACAGCAGGGCTCAGTGCTGGGACCGGTGTTGCTTGAGTTGTTCATATCAAACATCTCAATGGTCATCATAGAAACAGGAACACAATCTGATGGCAGATAAAGACTGCTTGGCCCACCTAGTCTGCCCATTTCCCTACCTAACGGATAAGCTGCAGATCCTAGTTAACCAACAGCCTACTTCAGTTTGTTTTCAGACACACCAAGATGGGAGCAGTAGCAGATGACCTAGGAGGGTGGCATTGGGTTGCAGGATGATCTGACAAAACTGGAGACCTGGTCGGACACCTGGCAGTTGGGGTTCAATGCCAAAAAGTGCAAGGTGCTACATTTTGGGGCAAAAACACCAAGAAGGAGCTACCAGCTTTTGGGGGGGGTCAGCAAGCTGTGATAGAAGAGGAGGAGGATCTGGTGGTGATTATAACAGGCTCAAACAACTCAGCACAATGCAGGAAGGCAGCTGCAAATGGCAACAAAATGCTGGGTTGTATTGCCAGGGGTATGTCTTCAAGGACAGGGGAGGTGATCCTGCCATTGCATAGGTCACTGGTTAGGCCACACCTGGAGTACTGTGTGCAGTTCTGGCGCCCATACCTTAAGAGGGACATTAAGTTACTGGAGAGGGGTGCAGTGCCGGGCAACAAAGATAATTCAGGGACTAGAGGACATACCCTATGTGAGCAGGCTGAGGGAGTTGAACATGCACTCTCTTGAGAAGAGGAGAGACAGGGGATATGGTTGAAACCTTCAAGTACATGTAGGGAATAAACAAGACAGGTACGGAGGGACTATTCAAGTTAGGGAGGGGTAGAGACACTCATGGTCATGATCTCAATCAATCAAAATCATTTATTGTTTGACTATTATAGTCGTCAACAAGACAATATATCATATATAAATACACCACAAATATAACAAGTCATATAAAACATTACACTTTAAAATGTAAAAGTATCAAAGGAATAAATAATAGTACCAGATAGATCCTTGTTTCTCAAATTCATTTTGTAATACTACGTTTCCTACGACATTTAACTTTTTACATATTTTATACAATTCATTCTAGTGCACATTTATCAATTTATATTTTCTTTTTATTCACAATTGTTAGGTATTTGGCTCATCTTTCTATAGTCCAGGTATCCGCAGTATGTAGTAAGATGGTGGTCAACAATTCTAAACTAATATTGAAATGGTCATTAAGAAAAGGTTTGGGCCAATAAGCCCTTTCCATTTTGCACCAAGTACATTTCCACAGGACATGGTTTAAATCTTCTATGCCCCCCTCTGCACATGAGCAGTTTTCTGAGCCCTTATATGTCTTATCTTGTTAGAGCATTACCGAAGACTCTTTCAAATTTATAAATGTTAAATATTCTCCTTACTTTAGAATCCGTTAAGATATCTAAATGTGGCTGAAGACCAAAGTATGTATTATTTGCTGCATATCATTTTGAGCATGCAGAACAGCCAATACTTTGTAAATCCTTTTGAATCCAGAATTGAGCTATCTTTCTGGTGATATAATTATTATATTTATGACTAATCGTTATTCCTTTTTGTACATATTTAATTAGAGTGCCTAACTAATGTTTTTCCAAGAGTGAGAGTATATTATTGTACCATAGATCTCTCCCAATACCCCTAAACTGCCATTCTTGTTTTTCCTTTAACGTATATATGAGATTCTATTTGAATCTTGTTTTAAAATATGCAGCCAGAATAATACTTTCCTAGTCTCCATTTTAGCAGCTGGATCAACTAGTCATAATTCTGCTGTTAGGTAAGAAGCTGGACATCCTGGGCCTATGCCCAGGATGTTTCTTAGCATTTTATTTAACGGTATGCTTAATCTTTCACTGTTGGTAATCTCCCAGATATCTGACCCATAAAGGAGCTGAGCTTCATATTTCACGTAAATTGCATGTATCAAAGGTCTTATACTGGAACCTCCATATTGTAATTGAACTTGTTTAGTCCAGTTACCGTATTTTTTAATGTAGTCATAGTTTTGAAGTAATGGTCATTCCATTTAACATTTGCACTTATTTCAATACCCAGGAAAGTATATGAATTAACTATCTCTATTCTTTCTTTTCCCATTATCCAAACTCTTCTCTTTTGTTTAATTAAATTATTTTGACTAAGAATCATTATTTTGGTTTTTGTTAAATGAATCTTTAATTTTAATGACTAGGACTTAGCATATAAATAATTGATCTATTTCTGCAATCCAGGTCATGATCTCAGATAGGAGGGGGGAATGTTCAGGAGGGAAATGAGAAAACACTTTTTTATGGAGAGAGTGGTGTCTGGGTGGAATGCATTGCCTGTGAAAGTGGTATCCTGTAGAACTGTGGACTGCTTTAAAATGGGATGGGATGGGATGGGGTAAGAGGGAGGGTCAGGGAAGGGGAGGGAGGGGCTGCTCCAGTATAAGGGTCGCTAGCTGTACACTCGAGCAGACTCAGTAGACCATAAGGCCTTTATCTGCTGGCAAGTTCATATGTTTGTATTATAAAAGAGCTCTATAGTGAGACTTGGGCTCAGATAAGAATAGGAACCAAGGGACAGCTCTCTACAAGGAACCGGACTAATGAAGGAGTGAGACAGGGCTGTGTCATGGCCCCAGTCTCGTTCTGTATGTATATATCAGCTTCTTGTAAAATTGTTGCTGTATCATACTGACTGCCCGGTAAATGGTATTAGACCATGTCCAGCACTGGCCTATGCCGATCTGGCCCTCTTCTCATTATCAAAATCTGGCCTGCAAAGAAAACTTAACATATTAAATGATTATGCAAATACTCATAGTTTAAAAATAAATACAACTAAAAGTCAGGTTATGATTTTTGTCTCACTAAAGCATTGGGGACACTAAAAGGCATCTTGATTAAACAATGACAAATGCTGTCAGTTTCACTAAAAAAGTAGGTTCCAAGCGAGATGTCCCACTTATCTGGCATGGACTGTACATAAAATGGTCATCACTGATGCTACACAGATGACACTAAGGAAGCCAGAGTGACCTTTAGGATAGTGATAAACTTCAGAAAGCCCTGACTAAACATGCTGAGCAACTGGCCAGACTCCTAGAGTCTGAAATTTAATTAAACAAAATTCCAGGCATTGCACTTAGGTGGGAAAACAAAGGCTGAACCTATACACCATGAGTGACTCCTCTTGCTGCAGTGGAGGAGGAAAAGGACATGGTGGTCTTAACAGAGAAGGGACTGAAGTATGGCAAGCAGTGCACAGCAGCTGTCAAGAGAACAAGCAGTATAATGGGATGCATTAAAAGGGAGTGACCAGCTAGCTGACTGGAACAAAGCTGTGCTGCATCTGAGCAGCATGTGGATGGAGAGGAGGGAGGGCAAGGAACACACAGAAACATAGAATTTGATGGTAGATAAGGACTGCTTGGCCCACCCAGTCTGCCCATTTCCATACCTAATGGATAAGCTACAGATGCTAGTTAACCAACAGCCTACGTCTTCCTACCCCCGCCCCCTAGAATTGCCTTACGACTGTCCCATGCATGCTTGAAATCCACCACTGTTTTTGACTCCACAACCTCCTCAGGAAGGCTGTTCCATGCATCCACAACCCTCTCCATGAAAAAATACTTCCTCACATTACCTCTGACATGTTCCCCCCTCAATCTTCAAATTGTGCCCCCTTGTTCTTGCACACCTCTTTTTCTGAAAGATGCTACCCTCTTGGACTTTGTTGATTCCTTTGAGGTACTTTAAAGTTTCTATCATGTCTCCCCTCTCCCTCCTTTCCTCGAGGTTATACATATTAAGCTCCTTAAGTCTATCTTCATATGTCTTCTCGTGCAGATCCTGCACCATTTTAGTTGCCCTCCTCTGGGCTGCCTCCATCCTGTCTATGTCTTTGTGGAGATTGGGTCTCCAGAACTGCACGCAGTACTCCAGATTGGGTCTCACCAGCTGTCTGTACAGAGGGATAACAACTTCCTGTTTTCTACTGGTGATGCCTGTCCCTATGCATTCCAGTATCCCCCCAGCCATCTTTACTGCCCTCTCACATTGCTTGCCCACCTTTAGGTCATCTGATATGACTACCCCCAGGTCCCTTTCCATTTTTGTTGTTGTTAGTATCTCACCCCCATTGTGTACTCTTCCCCTGGGTTTTTATTTCCCAGGTGCTTTACTTTGCACTTCTTAGCATTGAATCTAAGCTGCCATACATTTGACCATTCCTCCAGCCTTGCCAAGTCTCTTCTCTTCCTTTCCACCCCACCTTGTGTATCAACTCTGTTGCAGATCTTTGTGTCATCTGCAAAGAGACATACTTTTCCTTTCAATCCCTCTGCAATGTCACTTATGAAGACATTAAAGAGGACCGGTCCTAGTACTGAACTCTGCGGTACCCCACTAGTAACCCCCCTTTCTTCAGAGTGGACTCCATTTACTATTACCCTCTGTGTCCTATTCTCCAGCCAATTCTTTCCCCTGGCTACCATCTTGGGACCCACTCTCAGGCTTGCCAGCTTGTATATTAATCTTTTGTTTGGGACTGTGTCATTTGCCTTGCTAAAGTCTAGGTAGGCCATGTCCACAGCCCCTCCTTGATCTATTACTTTGGTCACCCAGTTAAAGAAATCTATTACATTTGTCTGACATGACCTTCCTGCTGTGAATCCATGCTGTCTTGGGTCCTGTGCCCCTTGGCCTCTAGGTACTCAACAATTCTTTCCTTCAGAAGTGATTCCATCATTTTCTCAATCACTGAGGTTAAACTAACAGGTCTGTAGTTTCCTGCTTCTGCCCTGCTTCCACTTTTGCAAAGTGGAATCACATCTGCCCTCCTCCAGTCCTCAGGTACCACCCCATCCTCCCATGATTTGTTAAAGAAGGTAGTCAGTGGTGTCACCCTTAGTTCTTTTTGAATTCTGGGATGAATCCCATCAGGCTCCATTGCTTTGTCCACCTTCAGTTTTAAGTGTTCTTTCAGAACGTGTTAACCAGCCTAGTATGCCGGATGATGCATTCCACATGTTCCTACTCCAACTGGCCACCTGATTATCTGTCACCTTCACTTTCCTCTTGGTAAGATAAGGAGGGGCTACCAGAACAAAATACTGTGTAACTCAGTTATGGACAATCTGAAGAGTCTGAAGAAGACCTGATAAAAATCAGGGGCGCGTATGGTGGACAGATGGGGTATCTGAGAGCAAGAAGGACTGGGGTGCAAAGAGCAGAAGTGGGTGACCAGTAGAACGGGCAAGAAATTCTGCCTCCTTAAAAGGCCCTGGTCAGGCCCCACATGGAGCATTACTTGCATTTCTGGGCTCCTTAATACAAGAAGGACATACGGGATAGCAGCCAGGGCTCTTGTTGCTTTTGTCTTTCTGGAGACCAGAACTCCCAAAATAAAAAATTGGAGTTGCTGGACCAAATTCTGGAAATTCAGCAGTATTCCTATGGAGTTGTTGCGATGCATCCTGCTACACTGAAGGCGGGCAGCAGGGAGCAGCTTGTGATGCTTGAGAATCTGGCAGTGTATCCTGGGGACCTTCCACACTGATTTATATGCATCCTAGTAGTGGGGATTAGTCAGAGCAGGATCTCCCCCCCCCCCCGGTACACTTGGACAAAAGGACATGAAGTGGTAGTGTCCTTAACCCAGGAACTACCCATGATTTATCTAGCAAGTTTCTCAGTGTGGGCTTTTGCCATTTATTCCCCCTCTCTCAGTTACTTTCATGGATTGTGATTTCTATGACTTCTCTAGCTAGTTAATACCTTTGATATTTCTAGCAGTCCCATCTGGGATCTGAGTGCACCTTGCTTTGATTCAACTTTTATTTTGTCATGCACAAAACACTTTTTCATCAGCTACACTATTTTGTTGAAGCTTGTTATGTGAAAGACTTTTCCTGAAACATTTAGGATCGCAGTAGCACCTCTATTTACTGTCACTTTTACATTGACTATCTGGGGGATTTATGTTTTATTGTTGTTAACACAAATATGAACTATTAGTTCCTTCAAGAAGACACTAACCTGTTTGAAAACTATACAACATATCTTTAGGGGTAAAATGGACTGTACTGTATGTGATAAGAACATTTATTTTCAGGTTGAATTTTTATACTAAGAGCATCAAAACAGCAGAGTTTTTGCCTGTGGACTCTTTCAAATGAATTTCATTGAACTTGCAAGTTTTAAAGTGATACAAACTACAGTATGTGCTATATATGTGGGTATTTTTAAGTGTGCAACTACTCACTTTTACTATTTATTATATTTAAATAAAAGGAGAAACTCTCTTATTACTAAGGGAAGTGTGACTTGCTTGAAATAATTTAAAAAAATCCCTTTCTTACTTTGTTTGTCATCTCATTACCTAGCATCTATACTCGAGCTTACAGTACTTGTCACATGGTGCTGGTACTTCATACAGGCCTAGGATGGTGGTAGAACTTGTTTTGCTTTGAACTTATATTCATCCTGCTGGACTGTAAATGGCAAGCACTCAGGGCCCCACGTCCCCAAGAGCCTTGACAGGGACACCAAAACTACCTGGAGTATGGAAACAAGAGCTATAAGAGAAGGCTGGTGGCCCAACACAGGTTCATCATGGAGAAAAGGAGGCTCAGGAGGGGGGGCATGCTTTCAACTTTCTGCGTATTGCAGAGTATCAACAAGCTCAAACAGGCAGAAATGACTGATCTCTCCTGCAGGACACGGGTACATAGCCTGAAACTCTGAGGTGGTGAATTCAGGGTTAATGCTAGGAGGCACTTCTTTGAGAAGGCAGTGAATCTGTGGAGCAGCCCACCAGCAGAGACAGTGGATACAAGACAGTACAGGACTTCAAGCTAAGCCTGAGCAAATTTCTGCTTACAAAGAGAATCACAGGGTACCCTCGGCAATAGAGTGGGTAGAGAATCCCTATAAATTAGCAAATGTTTATACAGCATATGTATTCATCCTTGCTTATGAAGCAGATGGGGACAGGGGTGCAGGGTTTCAAGCCTTAAATTAATGTTACACAGGGAATAATGATGAAAACATTACTTACCATAGTAATCTTGTTTCTTCCAAGAGAATCTAACTGTATTCTGACATATGCAGTATGGTCTCACCATAACACTGACCCGGGGAGCTGATATGGTTAATAGAACCTATGCAAATGATAACATGCTAGGCTCGAGCTCAGTTTTCAAACCACTGTCTCTGGTAAACAACCTTCTAACCGTCAGAGTCTAATGAAGCGTGCGTAGGAAACTAAGAATTAATTTTAATAAGAAAAACTAACAATCCATCCCTCCTAGTAGCATGCCCCATCTATGAAACAAACAGGCATTCATCTCTAGGACGTAAGTCACATATTGCCCAAGGAAAAAAACAGCCCAGGTGTTCAACACAGTAATGAAAGCTGTAGTGCAGCACCCCCAGGTTCTAGCAGGGGAGGAAGGGTGGGAGCTCAGAATACAGTAAGATTCCCTTAGAAGAAACAAGATTACTATGATAAGTAATGTTTTCTTCTAACCCCAGGAAATCTTACTGTATTCTGACATATGCAGACTACTCAAGCAGTACATTTGGAGGTGAGCACAGAACCTATTTAGGAAACAGGCTCTGCAGTACTGCTGTGCCAAACCTTGCATCACTTCTGGCCTGAGTATCCAGGTTGTAATGTTTGATAAATATGTGATTTTCCAGGTAGCTGCCTTACAGGATTCCAGTAAAGGGATATCCCTTGCAGCTGCTAAGGAGGGAGCTATGCCCCTTGTGGAGTGGGCCCTGAGCAGGGGTCAATCTTAACATTCATTTCCTAGCTCAGGTACTAGTGCAGATTGCCATGGGATAATGCAAGATCTCTGTCACTTGCCCGGTTGGGCTACTGCATTTCCTCCAGTGGAAAGCTGCAGTTCCATTCTCTGTCTGTTGTACTGTGTGGCGCTTGTGTGGTCGCAAAGAAAAAACACACCACCATGAGGCACAGTCAGTACACTGAGACCCCAAAGAAGTAAAACTAAACAAAACAAAAAAATGGGATCAGACAACTGACTGAGACCACAAAGGAGCCCCTCCCCCCAGTCAAATTGAACAACACCCCAGCAGCAGTATTCAAAGATACATAGATACACAGACAGTGTCGGCAGATAAGGGCCTATGGCCCACCCGGTCTGCCCATTTGAGCTTGTAAGTTCAGTTTATGTTTTCCTAGAAGTCTGTTGCCCCTTACCCCTGACCTCCAGAATTCCTTTATGTCTATCCCATGCATTCTTAAATCCTGTGATTGTTTCAGCCCCCACCACTTTCTCTGGCAGGGTGTTCCACTTGTCCACCACCCGTTCTGTGAAGAAATTCTTCCTCACGTTTCCTCTGAATCGTCCTCCCTCCAACTTCATCCCATACCTCTAGTCCTGGAACATCTTTTTCGCTTAAAAATAGTGTATTCCTGCACCCTGTTCCTCCCTGTAAGATACTTGTATGTCTCCATCATATCCCCCCCTCTCCCTCCTCTCCTCCAGGGAGTACATGTTCAGTTCCTTCAACCTGTCTTCATAGGACTTGTGATGCAATCCATGCACCACCTTTGTTGCCCTCCTCTGAACCTTCTCTACCCTGTCTATGTCCTTACGTAGGTATGGTCTCCAGAATTGTACACTGTACTCCAGGTGGGGCCTCACTAGTGTCTTGTATAGCGGAATTATGACCTCCCTTTTCCTGCTGGTCATGCCCCTGCCTATGTATCCCAGCATCCTATTTGCTTTACCTGCTGCCTTGTCACACTGTTTCCCTACCTTGAGGTCATCAGAGATGATAACCCCAAGATCCCTTTCCTGCTTGGTGCATGCTATATCCTCACCCCCCAACTGATATATTGTGCCAGGTTTTGTGCCCCATATGCATTATCTTGCACTTCTTTGCATTGAATTTTAACTGCCAAACCCCTGAGCATTCTTCAAGTTTCTGCAGGTCCCTTCTCATTCTGTCTACACCCTCTGGTGTGTCTACTCTGTTACAGAGCTTTGTATCATCAGCAGACAGTGAAATCTGCCTTCTAGGTCCTGTGCAATGTCACTGATGAAGATGTTGAATAGGACCGGTCCGGCACTGATCCCTGTGGTACCCACTGGTCACTCTTCCCTCTGTGGAGTGACAGCCATTTACCACCACCCTCTGTGTCCTGCCACCCAGCCAGTTACCTACCCACCACACTACTGTCCTGCCCACACCCATATTCCCAGTTTGTGTAATAGTCTTCTATGTGGCAGAGTGTCAAAGGCCTTGCTGAAGTCCAGATAGGCCATGTCCACTGACACTCCCCTGATCCACCTCCTAGTCACCCAGTCAAAAATTCAGCGAGGTTGGTCTGACATGACCTCCCCTGGTAAAACCATGCTGCCTTGGGTCCTGTAGTCCATTGACAACCAGATGTTCCACCAATCTCTCCTTCAGTAGTGCTTCCATGATCTTCCCACTACGGTGAGGCTGACTGGTCTGTAGTTCCCTGCTTCCTCTTTGTTCCCACTTCTGTATATGGGGACTACATCTGCTGTCCTCCAGTCTTTGGGTACCTCCCCTGTTTCCAGTGATTGGCTAAACAGGATAGCCAGAGGTTCAGCCACCACCTCTCTTAGTTCTTTAAGGACCCTGGGGTGTACCCCATCAGGACATAGAGTGGTCGGAAAAGTGAGTCCGCAAACTGTACATATTTAAAGACGAGCAGCTCGGTATTGAAGTCAAGACTAGTGGTAGGGCAGCATTCGCGTCATAACACTGGGTTGGAAGTAAATCAAGACAGACTGCTGAAGCTGAAATAAAGTTAACTTAGCTAGTAATGCACTCCAATCTCATCTCCGCTGTTCCATTTGTTTTAGCTTTGTCCCTGTCACCATGTGCTGTGGTCACCGTCTGAGAAGCTGCGGAGCAGCAGTGACAGCAGATAATATGTGCGAGTGAGAAAATGGACTCCTCCAAAGGAAAAAAGCGACTGAAGCAGTCCCCCCAAACTGAACAGTCACCACTCCGCAGCATTCAGGAGTCAGAATATGGCACAGTCAGAACAGTAAGACACCTTTTCCCAACCCTGTCACCCTGTGGTCATCATCATTCTGAGAAGCTGCTTCCAAAACTCCGAAGCAGCAGCTGCAGCAAATATTTGCCAGTGAGAAAATGGGCTCCTCTGCCCTAACTGTAACAGCTGATCTCTCTCTCTCCACAGGCAGTAATGGTTCAATGGCAGACTCTCCCCCCCACCACAAGTCCAACTCCCCCCCCCAAAGTAAAACAACATTGCTAGATTCGCCAGCATTCACACCAAGGTGCGGTTGGAACAGTGAGAGACCACGGCGCTAATCAAACAAGAGACTTAACAGGCTACAGCCCAGGAACAAAGGGAAGTTAAACCAGCATTCTGCCCTTCCATTGTTCTTTTCAGCCTTGTTCCTGTGATCTGTCCAGGCTGAGAGTAACTGTGATAGTGATTCAAGTGTGCCTGACAGTGAACCACAGTCCCGACACCACACAATCCAGCAACATTTAAGGATCGCTTGACTTTTATATTAAGAACTTTAAGACAATGACATTAAGACACTGACTTCACTGAGTGTTTTACATATATATATATATATATATATACACACACATACGAAGGGTATTTTATTTCACAAAGTTCATTGTAATTTAGGTTTCAAATAAACTCAGTCATGTGCTTGATACATTTCAATTTTATTTGCCTTTTGTTTAACAAATCACTGTGAACCATACTGACTGCAGGCTAGTGCAAACTTCTGCTGACTAGAGCAATCTCTGGTTCACTATTCTGGCTGGCTACTGCAAAAACAAGTTAAGGTAGACCCCTGGCCCTGAGGCCAACAGGGGGTTCCTTGCCCACTTTGCTGTAACAAAACTGGATACAAGCAACAATCCATGTGGGCAATGGTTCTCTCTGAGGCAGGTTCTCCTTTTCCTACCTCTCTCTATGTCAGGAAAAACTGGGTCCTTTCCTATGAACCTCGGTATGGTCAAGGTAATAGCTGATCACCCTCTTGACATCCAGGCTATGCAACCTGCACTACTCTGAACTAGAATGGCCAGTGAAAAAGACTAGTAAGGTGACGGACTGATTTAAATGTAAATCAGATGCCACTTTGGGAAGAAACTCTCTGTTTGTTCTCAGGACTACCTTGTCCTTGTGAAAAGAGATGTAGTTCAGTTCTGTAGACAGCCTGTAGTTCACTGATACTTCTGGCTGAGGTGATAGCTATCAGGAACACAGTTTTCTATGTCACGTACTTAAGGTCTGCTGAAGACATGGGTTCAAAGGGTGGCTGCATCAACTGTCCAATACCAATATTAAGATCCCATGCAAGAGTATGTTCCCTGTGTGGAGGGAGCAAGTGCAAAAGCCCATTGAAGAATTTTTTAACCACCAGATTGGAAGCCAGAGAAGACTTCTTATCAGTTGAGAGATAAGCTGAAACAGCAGCTAGATGCACCTTAAGGGTTGAGGGCTTGAGACCAAGGGAGTGAAGATGCACTAGGTAATCCAGTGCTATTGAGAAACTAGTCTGAATACTGACCACCTCCTTGCTACTTGCACCAGATCGAGAATCTCTTCCATTTGGAAGAATAAGTTTGCCTTGTGGAAGGCTTTCTGGAGCCTCTGACCACCTGAAGGACTCTTTCTGATAACCTGAGGTCAGCATATTCTGTGTCCTCAAGAGCCAAGCCTCGAATCTGAAGGACAGAAGGTTGGGGTAAAGGATTCTGCCCTGTGAGGATGTCAACCGATTGTGCCTCCTGGGTAAGGATATTGGCCTGCTCACTTACAGGACTAAAAGTAAGGAGTACCATAGCTGCCTGGCCGAGTCAGGGGCAATGAGAACCATGGTTGCTTGTTGTGTCCACAGTTTGTTCAGAACTCTGAGAAGTAGAGGGAAGGGAGGGAATGCATACTGGAACTTCCCTACCCAATCCATCTGCAGAGAGTCCATTGGCACTATGCCCACAGCAATGAGGTCTGCAGCAGAACTGTGGCAGCTGGTGACTGTCTGGGACTGCAAAGAGATTCACCTCTGGGGCCCCCCACCTTCTGAACACTGTTAGAAGAATCTCCTTGTTCAGTGCCCATTCGTGGTGGTTCTGATTGATCCTGCTCAGGACATCTGCTAGGACACTGTACTTCCCTGGGAGACAGACAGCCACGACAGAGAGAGATTTAGGGAACAGGCCAACTTCCATATTAGCATGGCTTCTGGGCACTGAGGGGGGGGGACCTTTGTGTCCCCTTGCTTGTTTATGTAGTACATTGTAGCCATGTTATCTGTTCTGACATGTACGACCTTGCCTCTTGGCACTGAGGCAAAGGACAGAATTCCCAAGCATACTGAAACATAGAAGTTGATGGCAGATAAGGACCGCAAGGCCCATCCAGTCTGCTCATTTCTTTTTCTACCTTATAAATGTGCCATTGGCCTTTGCTTTGTCAATGGCCTATCTATTCATACTCATCTGTATTGCTCCCTTATGCCTATCCCATGCCTGTTTGAAGCCCTGCACTATATTAATATCCACCGCTTCCTGATGTAGGCCATTCCATGCATCCACCACCCTTTCTGTGAGAAAGAACTTCCTCACATTACCCCTTAATTGACCTCCCTCTAATCTCATGTGGTGTCTTCTTGTTCTGCTATTTTTCTTATATTGAAACATGTTAGACTCTTTCATCTTGTTAACACCCTTAAAGTGTTTGAATGTTTCAATCATATCACCTCTCTCCCTCCTTTGCTCTAGGGTATTCATATTGAGCTCAGTTAATCTGTCCTCATATGTCTTCTGATGCAGTCCCTGCATCATTTTGGTTGCCCTTCTCTGGATTGCCTCAATTTGGTTAATGTCCTTGTGAAGGTGTGGCCTCCAGTACTGCACACAGTACTCCAGATGGGGCCTAACCAGTGTCTTGTAATGAGGGATTATTACCTCCCTCTTCTTACCTGTGATACCCCTACTAATACACCCCGACATCCCTCTAGCCTTATGTACTGCTTTAGAGGCCTGCTGGGATTTCAGGTCATCAGTGATGATGATGCCCAAGTCTCTTTCTTCCCTTGTGACTGCCAGCAACTCCCCTCCCAGCCTATAGGTGGCTTCAGGGTTTCTCTTCCCTATGTGCATGATCTTGCACTTCTTTGCATTAAACCCCAGTTGCCACTCTTCTGACCATTTTGCTAGTTTATCTAGATCTCATCTCATTCTGCCCACCCTATCTGGATCATCTACTCTGTTGCAGATCTTGGTGTCATCTGCAAACAGACAAACCTTACCCTGCAGTCCATCTGCAATGTCACTGATGAAGATATTGAAGAGGACTGGCCCCAGGACTGATCCCTGAGGTATCCCACTTGTGACTTGCATCACTTCGGACTGTATACCGTTTACCACCACTCTGTGTTTTCTGGACCGTCAACCAGTTTGCCACCCAGTTGACCAATGTCTGACCCACCCTGCATACCCAGCTTATTAATCAATCTTCTATGTGGAACAGTACTGAAAGCTTTGCTGAAGTCAAGGTAGGAACATCAACTGCTCCCCTTGGTCCACCACTCTGGTTACCTAGTCAAAGAAATCTATGAGATTAGTTTGACAGGACATTCCTTTGTAAATCCATGCTGTCTTGGATCCTGTGCTCCTATGGATTCCAGGTGTTGCACTATCCTTTCCTTAAGGAGTGTCTCCATAATCTTGCCCACTACTGAGGTAAGACTGACTGGTCTGTAGTTCCCTGCCTCCTCCCTGCTACCACTCTTGTGGAGCGGGATCAAATGAGCCCTTCTCCAGTCTTCTGGGACCTCTCCTGTGCTCAGAGACTCACTAAACAGTTCTGATAATGGCTCTGCTAGTTCCACCCTTAGCTCCTTTAGTACCCTGGGATGTATGTTAACAACTATGGCTGAAATTGCACAATGCGGTTCTCAGAAAAGATAAATTATTTTGAAGAATTGTTAGGACGGGAATGGGTCATCATACCAGAATTAATACCCATATTGAACCAGATATATGGGTAAACCATTATAAAGATTTATTTCATAGGGAAGATCCAGATTATCTCTCTGGGTTGATAAGATACAAATATCTTGGAAAAAAATATAGCTCTGATGTTGAGATCACAATATGTGAGTTAGAGGAAGCTTTAAACTCATTCGGTTAAAGAAAAGCACCAGGGCCTGATGGGGTCCCATTAGACGTAATAATCAGAACCAAATTATTTTGGATTCCTTTTTTACTGAATTTTTTTAATTTTATATGGAAGTCAGGGGAGATTCCTAAAAGTTGGAGACTAATATTATTGTCCCAATTTACAAGAAAGGGGACAAGAAAGATCCTAATTGTTACATACCTATCAGCCTTTTGGATACCTTGGGAAAAGTTTTTGCCAGAATCCTGAACAATAGGCTGTTGATATGGGTAGAGTCAAATGGTATAATTGATGAAGCTCAGGCGGGATTCCATAAAAAACATTCCACTATTGATCACGTTTTTGTTCTGTTTCATTTGATCATAAATATAGGAAAGTCAAAAAGCAAAAAAATATTTTGCACTTTTATTGACCTCGAAGCTGCTTTCGACTGGGTTAACAGGACATTTTTATGGAATAGACTTGGTGAATTAGGAGTAGACCCCTCTTTATGGGAACTGATTAGACTTATGTACCAAGAAAACTATACTAGTATCAGGTACGGTGATTCTGGTGAACTAAATACCTGGTTTAGAAATAATGTTGGAGTCAAACAAGGTTGCACTTTGGCCCCACTATTATTTAACCTTTATTTTGGCACTGTTTTGAGAAACATGTACAGCTCTGAGTTCCATTTACCAAGAATAGGGTCCAGAGTGATTTTGTTTCTAGCCTATGCTGACGATGTGGTATTACTCTCCCTTAGTCATCTGGGAATGAGCAGAAGCATTGAAACATTCTACTCTGAATGTAAAAATGCTGACCTAATGGTTAATTATGATAAAACTAAGGTACTTGTCCTTGGTGGCAATAAGAAGGGCCATAAGTATTATATGGACACCTCTCGACTTGAGGTGGTCAAAGAATTTTGTTATCTAGGACTATTGCTGAATCAAACTGGATCTTGGACAGCTCACTTGAAAAATATTAAATATAAGTTGGATGCCTTCTTTCCAGTGATCCAGGCAACCTCTTATAAATATGGAGGGAGATCAGTAGAGGAAATATCTGAGTCATCAGAGCGAAAATTAAAGCCAGATCCTTTATGAATTCCCAGTATTGGGGGATTTAAGGATTTTTAGAACATGGTTTAAATAAATACCATAAAAAGATATTGGGACTTCCAAATAGTGCCCCTTCAGTCATGGTTACGGCTGAAATAGGAGAGCTACCAATAGAATGTGCATGCGTGCAGAGACAACTTAATTACTGGGTTGGGGTCTATATGATGAAAACAGATACACTTCCGCACTTATGCTTAGAGGAAGCCATTCTTTATTCCCACTCAAACATTATTTTTCCTTGTATGATGGTTTTGGAGAGACTCATCAAACCATGTGGACTTATACATGTAGTTACGGATTGTTTAAGGCTGCCTATTGATTATATTAAACTCATAATAAAAACAAAATAAAATATAATTTTATTCAAAAAGATTTAGAGGCATGTAGATTATCTAAAGCTTGTAGTTGGTTAGCTAAAAATAAAAGGGCTCATAGACATGAAAGATATCTTTCTATCCTCCCCAACCCGGGGTAGAGGACTCTACTTACTAGATTTCGTTTTGAGAGTAACAAGAAAAGAGGATTATTTTTAGGGGAAAAGAATAAGGTTTTTATGTGAAAATGTGGTCTGGGGGAAGACAATTTGCTGCATTTAGTTCTCTTATGCCCACTTTATGAAAAACATAGGACTTTCCTGTTGGGGAATATATTAAGGTATCAAAATTATCAACATGTCCAGTTATTAAAATATTTATTCACGACTGCTGACCCCATAATATTGAGATCTGTGGTCTCCCTTTTGAATATAATTGAGAAAAGGAGACTGCATATAACCGGACAGTTAGGAACTGCCTTGATTATTTAGGCATTGCGCTTGCTTTAAATTAAGACCTGATTAAGAACTCTGACATGTATGCTGCTCTTATATAACAAAATAGCAACGTTACATGGTTTATATGCCCGATCAGTACTGCAATTTTATTATATGGCATTGCTCATTAGGTTTAATTATGTTAAAATATTTATTATATGGGCATACTGAAAGTGTGAAAGGGTAAAAATGTACAGCGATCTGAATATTAGGTGTATTTATCATCTAAAGTAATACATTACATTTACAATTTAATAATTTTGTGAGCACTTTTCATTGTGTAATATGCTCTATGTATTTTTGTATAAGGTTTTTAATTGTGCTTAATTTTTAACATTTTATTGTTTCCCTGCTTTCTATTTTGTAATGGCTATATTGTCGAACAATAAACTTAACAACAACAACCCTGGGATGTATGCCATTAGGTCCCACTGCCTTGTCCACCCTGAGCTTATCGAGCTCTTATAGGACCCTTTCTTTTTTGAAGGGACTAGTGCACACCTCCCTCCCCCGTGTCCATGGTGCAGAGCTGTGGGTCATGCCCTACCTACTCCTCAGTAAACACTGAGCAGAAATATCTATTTAGTATAGATACTTTTACATGGTCCTCCTCTTCACATGCCCTTTATCCCCTTTGATCTTAGCAATACCCCCTCAGGACTTTCTCCTTTTACTAATGTATCTATTGAAAGTCTTGTCACCTTCTTTTACTGTTTGTGCTAGTGTTTCCTCGGTTTGGGCCTTTGCCTGCCTTACTGCCTTCCCTGCTTCCCTTAGAGAAGTTTGATATGCCTCCCTATCTCTTATATTTCCTGAAAGCCAGCCTTTTGGCTCTGACCTTTTCTGCTACTGTGTTTCAGAACCAAAGCGGTTCCATTCTTCTTTTGCACTTTTTTTTCTCACTAACACAATTGGAGATTTCTTCAAGTATTGCATCTTTAATGCTTGCCCACTTTGCCTGTACCCCCTCAAATGTATTTCTTTTTGCCAGGGCTAGTTTAACTCTGTTGGCCATCCTATCAATGTCAGCTCCTCTGCAGTCCCATATTTTTGCCTTGGAATGGGATGATTTTGTTCTAGTGGCCAAATTGAACCATACCATGTGATGGTCACTGGCACCAAGGTGACCTTCTACCTGGAGATCTGTGATCCTTTCCCTGTTAGTCAGTACTAGATCTAGCATAGCCCTGTCTCTTGTGGGTTGTTGTACCAGTTGTTTGAGGCCCTCCCCCTGCAGGGAATCCACCATGTGTCTAGTCCTGGCAGATGTCCCTGCTGGTATTGACCAATCTGTATCTGGCATGTTGAAGTCTCCCATTACCAGAACCTCCCCTTTAGCTGTCATGTTTTGTGTATCTTCTAACAGTAATGTGTCTATGTCCTCCCCCTGGTTTGGAGGCCTGTACACAACCCCCATTCGTAAGGCTGTCCCATTTCCTGTTTCCATGGTGACCCACAGTTCTTCTGGCTCCTTACGTGTATTCTGAACTTCTGTAGCTTTCATATTTTCATTGACATTAAGGGCCACTCCACCCCCCCCCCCCATTTGCACCTCAGTCTCTTCTGAACAGTACATAGCCAGGTAATGAAGTCTCCCAAGTGTGGTTACTGGTAAACCATGTCTCACTAATGGCTACTATGTCCAGTTTAGCCTCTGTCATTATTGCCTGCAGGTCTGGGATCTTGTTTCCCAGACTGTGAGCATTTGTGTACATGATTTTCCATTGGTCAGACTACGGTGTGTTAGTTGTTGGGCAAGGTCTGGCATTTCCCCCTGTGCATCGTATGGGGAGCTGGACCTTTTTCTTTACCTGGTGATGCAAATGAACTACAAACATGCTGAACTCCTGTTTGACCACTAGATGAGGTGGGAGGGGTGTTCTTCCCAATCAACATATCGGGTGCTGCACCCCTCTCCCCATTTGTTAGTTTAAATATTCTGCAAAGATGTCAAACTTCAGCCCCAATTGCCGGCCCAGTGGCGCTGAAGGTTGTGGCTCTGGACGCCATGCCGGCAACCCAGGTTTGAGAACGGACTCGGGTCGTCGGTGGGTCGACTGGAGTGGATCAGGATCGAGCATCCGTAGACTGCTCTTCTGATCCTGGGGAAGGGTGGGGTAATCCACCACACCATAGCGGCCCCTGGGGATGCCCAGTGGCACTACAGGCAGATGGATACATGGGGAGGAGCACGGCAGACATCGGCATGCAGTGCCAGGACATCACTGCATGTCCGTGCTCCAGTGGGGTTAAAATCAGGTGGAAAATGGCTGGGCACGACCGTGCAGCTTGATGACCGAGCCCTGCATTGCTAGGAGGACTAACATGTAATCGCACTGGGGGTCCTAGGCCAGTCTGGCTGGACAGGGTATGGGGAGACCCTCAAAGCGGACCAGCGTGACCATGCGGATCTCCTATCATGTGAATGAGCCTGGTGCTCTCCGGCGGACAGGGCGGCGGCTGGATCACCGCAGTAAAGCCCCGCAGCAGGCGAATAAGACAGGAATTAAAAAAACAAACAAAAACAAAAAAACTTCTGCCCCTTAGTCACATACAGTCCATCAAATTTAAAGAACTTTTGCTCCCAAAACTGTTGCCAGTTCCCTACAAATTTCTGTCCTTTTTCCTGGCACCAGCTCTTGAGCCACACGTTTAGCTCCCCTGTCTCCCCTTCTCTGACCTTCCTTCCATCTGTCCCCCTCTCCCAGACTGGCAGGATCTCAGAGAAGGAGATGCCGGATGAAATGGATGATAGTTTGTCACCCAGCCTGGTCAAGTGTTCCTTGGTCTCCACAACTGACCGGCTGGCAAGATCGTTAGTCCCTATGTGTACCAGGACATCAATGTTTTCTCCCGCTTCCTGAACAATTTTAGCAATGCGGTCAGTATCTCTCCATGCTGATGTACCTGGGAGATATCTGACCATTACCCCTGACTGGAGATACATATCAACTCCCCGAATCATGGCATCTCCTACGATCGGAAGTTTTTGGGATTTCCTTTTTTTTTTTTTGTTTTGGTTCCTGTTTGGGTGAGTTTTGTTGTGCTAACTCCTGTACTGCAGTGTCCTGATCTGCAGTGTCTTCTGTCCCTTTGTTTGATTTCAGAGATAGAGGCAGATATCTGTTTGTAGTTTTTATATGGTTTGTAGAGGTTATATGCTGGAGAGCAAAAAGTGATGGGGCACCCGAGTTGCCCCTCCTAACCACCTGCCAACCTCCTGGACCAACTACCCTCTGCGGTCGAGGTGCTTCTTTTGGCTGTTGGGGAAGTGGCGGGTGGTTCTTTTCTTTCCTTTATTTTATTTTATTCATTTTAGTCTTTGGTAACTAGGTAAGGCCCACTAGGCACGAGTTTCTGTTTTCAGGGGCAACCTGGGAGCACTGGGTGGTTAAGTGACTTGCTCAGGGTCACACAGTATGCAAGTGGAGGTTGTGAGAATCAAACTCAGGTCTGGTCTGCTGGATGTACCAAGTTCGTTCACAGCTCGTTACTCTAACCTCTAGGCTATACTGCCAGTCCCTTCTATTTCCTCTTGAATATGCAGTTTGAGGCACACAATCTCTGCCCATGCTGCCTGGAGCTGAGCCCTTAGATCTCCAATGGCCCAACATGTAAGACAGTGTCCTAAATCCTGTAAAACTGCCCTTCTGAAAGTGTTCCACAGTACCTGCAGTTAATGATATCCATTCCAGGTAAGTTGCTGGGTTTATTACCTGGTCAGAGTAATTAGAAGGAAGAAAATGAAAGCAAACGTTTGATTTTGTGTTTTGTTTGTTTTTGTATAACTAGTTATAACAAATTAAATTACTAGTGTCCCTGTAAATGAGGTCACTGTGTGGATACTCCTCTGATCTGCCCCCTCCTGCTTTGGTACAGGAAATGTCACGACTGTGCTACCCTATAAAAGGAGTGTAGTGTGGGGTGGTTGGGGATGGGGTGGGTGGCTGGGCCCTTCCCCTGCCGGAAAAGAAGAACCACAGATAAAATAAACAAGGAGGCAAGAGCAGAAACAATCAGCCAGCAACAAATGCAGTAGCCCTGAAAGCTTATCCTAATGACAGATAAAACTGTAAAACATGTAAAGCACCACCTGTAATAATTTCACAGAAGGTATACCCTGTAAGAAACACTTTTCTACAGAGGAAAATAAAGCAGTAACAGAAGATATACCTTGCAAAAGACAATTTGAATCAGAAGATTATAGCAGTAATCTGTAAGCACACACCTGTAGGCACACCCTGTAATGTAGCAGAAGGTCTACCCAGCAACAACAATTTGAATAAGAGAATAATAAAGCAATAAAATGTTTCCAACAAACAGTAACAATTCCTGTGAGTACAAAATTAAAATAACAACACACAGTAAATCTGCCTAGCCAAAAGAAGCCTTAATCCTTATCCTTGCTCTGGTAAGGTTCTTTGCTCTGTCCTTTCAAGCAACCTAGAAGAAAAGAGCTCAGGTGAAGTTAGGTGCCTTGGCCAGCAAACCTAGTCTTCCACCTACTGCTCTGAGCTCCAACAAAGTTATGTGGAGCAGACTCTCCTTTTTGAGCCAAGTCCCGTGGGCTGTCTGGTCTGCTATGTGTGCTCCCCACCCCAGGAGGGAGGCATCTGTGGTCAATACCACTGAGGGTAGCTGCTGCAGTGAAGGTACCCCTTGTCTTAAAGGGACATATTCATGTCCAGTGGCCATCACAGTCTGAAAGCCCATGAAAAGCTCTTTCAAATGAGGCAATGGGCTCATCTGTAGCTGGAAGTACCCCAGAGATACAGATGACAGAGTCTGTTCAGTATTAATACTGCATTACAGTCATTTTTAGAACACTGTGATGTCACTGAGGAACAAGCTGTGTCTAACTATACTGACTTAAGCATAGCTTGTTCTTACCTTTTTCTCCACTAGTTTGGCTTTTGATGGAGAATGGCTGAAAGCTCTTGTCCTCAGCTTGGTCATAAACTTGAAGCTGAGGGAAAGACCCTGGCCCACTACCTCCAGGAACCACCTGTTTGTGGTGATGGACTGCCAGAGCTGGAGGAAGTGGGGAAGCCTGACCCCTACTGGGAGAGGGGAGGTGACCCTGCAGACTCTTCAGGGAGTCTGTTTCACTTATGGGGTTGGTTGAGGACCAGGCCCAGTCCTGCCAGTGCTCCTTTTACCCCTGCCCCTGAAACAGCCCCTCTGAGGTTGGAAGGGCTTGGATTTGGAAGAAGGGCCTATAATGAGGCCTTGCTCTCCCACCTCTGTTCTGCTGTTTCTTGGGGGGTAGCTGCTCCTTCTTTAGCAGCCGCACTCCTGTATGCCACTTTGCATTCATCCATCTTTTTCATATAGGCCCTAGTCTGCTGGCCACAGATGGATAAAGGCTCACAGGGGAAATCCAAAGATTCTGTCTGTGTATCCTGAGAAAGATTGGTTGTCCTAAGCCATGCAAATCTCTTTAAAGCAGCAGTGCAATTAAATAAGTTATTCCAAAAAGCTAATTTTCTGCTATGGTTACGAAAAATATTGGTAACACTTGATTTAGTTTTTCTAGATGCTTCCTATGCTGTGTACTGCACATTTGCATTTTTATCTGGATGCTTAACCTCCCTAGGGTCTACAATAGTATTTCTATGCAAAAATGAGGCAGCCATCTTTTTCTGTTGAGAAATAATTACATTAAAACATTCATAAAATTCTTAAATGACATTAAAAACTGGAAATTTTACCACCAAAATAAACTGGTAGACATCTGCCATCAATTAGGTAGGAAAAAGGTGGGTCACGTTTTAGCCAATTTTTGTTGCACTGCTGCTTTAAGGACACAGAAGTAGCCATTAACCTGACCGCAGTATCACTGGCATTCACAAGCATTTTAAATTGAAACTTGGATGCCTCGATGCCCCTCTGGGCAGTCTCTGCCAGGTTGGATGCCATAGGTGCTGGACAGGCTTTAGAAATCCCTGACACTGTATTCCACAGGCTCTTCTGAAATCTGGCAACATAAGCCATGTAAGTGGCTTGCCTTATGGCAAAGGAAGCACCTAAATAAGCCTTTCTGGCCATTGACTCCATCTTTCTGGAAACTTTATCTAGTGGATGGGAAGCCAGGGGTATACCAGCCTTATGACAGGCTGCAGCCTGCACCACCCTTCATGGCTGGGTTGCCCAAAAAGAAGTTCAGTACCAGGTTTAGCCACCCAATACTTCCTGTCCCGTTTTCTGTCAACTGGAGGAATAGATGTGGGAGTCTGCAATATTTTTAAAACATGCTTTCTCAAAGATTTATGGATGGGAAATAAAAGTTTTTTTAGCCGAAGCCACATCAATCATCTCAAAGTAGTCTGGTTCCTTCTCCTCCTCAGTTGTCTTTTGGGTGGGGAAGTCCAGAGCTTGTGTTACCTGCTCATAAAAGCAAACAGAATGGTAAAATCCTCTGACCCCTTGTCAGGGGAGTCAGGGTGCTGAGGATCAGGGAAACGTCTGGTTCCAGAGGCTCCCCTAGATCCTCATCTTCATCATAATCATCATTATCGTCTCCAAAGCCTTCAGTGTCAAAATCACAAGGACCGGGAACCAGGATAGAACCTGGAGGCAGAACTGAGGTACTCTGAACCGAGGACCACGGAAATGAACAAGCAGGAGACTGGAGAGACTGAATAATTCTTATGGCATCAGCAATGTCCTCTGCCGTAGGAACCATTGAGTTTATCTGTTGCGGTTCCTTTACCACGTTTCTCCTTTCTCTTGGTCACGTTTGCCGGTTCAGCGGCAGGCTCCACGATTCGTTTCTTACCCTGTGAACCAGCATCTCTATCGGAGGGCATTTCCTCCAGTTCGTTCATTTTTAGAGGATGGAGACTTGTCCGTAACTGGGTCAGCGGATTTCTCGGACAACCTTTCCATCAGACAGTTAATTTGCCTGTCCAGTATCAACTGTGGAAAGTTTTTACGTATCTCGCAGTCCATCATCAGGTGGTCAAACCTGAGACAGAACGCACACAACAAATGGGGATCAGCTTTTGCAAATGTTTCCCCGCACTCAGTACAGTGCTGGAAACCTATTCGCCCAGTTCTTTTCTTAGGAGTCTGAGACATAGCCAACAAAAACACTAATCCCCTACAGAGTTAATTCAAAGTAAACTTTCTTGGGGGTTGGTTTAATGACCGAGGAATGAACCGAGGTTTAGCCCAGGTTACACTCCTTAACAAGTAAACAAACGTAAATAAAAGATTACCTTAAATAAAATAGGAAAAGGGGCTTGTTTTCTGACCAGTGGGAAAAAACGAACAGAAACCGAGAACTTACCGAGGATTTGCTGATCTAAACTAGTCTACCTGTAAACCAGAGATGGTGGTTCAAAAGTGAAATAAAATGGCACTGAACTGAGAAAAAACAAATCTTGAGTAAAGATGCAGAGGATTCTCCAAGGCACCTGGCTAGGCAAGCGGAGTGAAGAATCTGACAGTCAGAAGGTAGTTTACCAGAGACAGTGGTTTGAAAATCAAGCTTTAGCCTAGCATTCTATAATTTGCACAGGTTCTAATAACCATTTCAGCTCCGGGGCAGTACTATGGTAACAGCATACGGCATATGTCAGAATACAGTAAGATTTCCCGGAGTTAGAATGGGGTGTTGTACATCACACATTTTTTACACACCCGCATAAACCATGAAGGTGAAGCATGAGTTACTTAGATGGTTATTACACACTTGGCGCAGATTTGCACATACACTGAGGGTGTAAAAATTCAATAACGTAATACCCCTTCTTTATCTTACATAATTGCTGGTTGGTTTAATTCTGTGTGTTAAAAATAGCCAGTTTTCTTTTTCTGAGGCATTTTGTTTCTGCGAGCGTAAGACGGCAGCGGCTTTCACTTTCACTTTGGCTGACACTCATGCCACAATAACCAGATTCCATACTGTACTCCATACTAGAAGACTAGGTGTGCTGGCAAAGTCACCTAGCTTCACCTGAGCTCTTTTCCTTCTAGGTTGCTTGTAAGGACAGAGCAAGGAAAAGGATTAAGGCTTCTTTTGGTTAGGCAGATTTACTGTGTATTGTTATTATTTTCTTGAGTACTCACAGGGTTTGTTACTGTTTGTTGTTAACATTTTATTGCTTTATTTTTCTCTCATTCAAATTGTTGTTGCTGGCTATACTTTCTGCTGCATTATTAAAGGGTGTACCTATAGGTTTGTGCTTACAAATTACTGCTGTAATCTTCTGATTCAAATTGCCTTGTGCAAGGTACAGTATATCTTCTGTTACTGCTTTATTTTTCTCTGTAGCAAAGTCTTTCTTAGTATATATATCTTCTGTGAAATTATTACAGGTTTTAAAGTTTTATTTATCATTAGGATAACCTTTCAGGGCTACTGCATTTGTTGTTGGTTGACTGTTTCTGCTATTACCTCCTTGTTTCTTTCGTTCATGATTGTTCTTTTTCAGCAGGGGAAGAACCCAACCACCCCACAGTACACTCCTTTTATAGGGCAGCACAGTCGTGACATTTCCTGTAGCAAAGCAGGAGGGGGTGGATCAGAGGGGTATCCACACAGTGACCTCAATTACAGAGACACAAGTAATTTAACTTGTTATAACAAGTTATACAAAAACAAACAAACAAAACACATAATCAACCTTGCTTCCATTTTCCTCCTTCTAATTACTCTGACCGGGTTATAAACCCAGCAACTTATCTGGAATGGATATTATTAATTGCAGGTACTGCAGGACACTTTTCAAAAGGGCAGTTATATAGGATTTAGGACACTGTCCTACATGTTGAGCCATTGGAGATCTAACGGCTCAGCTCCAGGCAGCGATTGCATGCCTCAAATTGCATATTCAGGAAGAAATATATTATAAGAATCGCCCGCCATTTCCCCAACATCCAACAGAAGCACCTCGACCGCAGAGGGTAGTTGGTCCGGGAGGCTGACAGGTGGTTAGGAGGGGCAAATTGGGTGCTCCATCACTCGGTGCTCTCCAACATATTACAGGTACCTCCACAAACCATATAAAAACTACAAACTGGTATCTGCCTCTATCTCCAAAATCAAACAAAGGGGCAGAGGACACTGTAGAGCAGGACACTGCTACACAGCAGCTAGCACAACAAAACTTGCCCAAAACAGGAACCAAAACAAAAAAAGCAAAAAGAAAATCCAAAACACTTCTGATCATAGGAGACTCCATGTTTCGGGGAGTTGATACCTATCTCCAGTCAGGGGTAATGGTCAGATGTCTCCCAGGTACATCAGCGTGGAGAGACACTGACCGCATTACTAAAACTGTACAGGAAGCAGGAGAAAACTTCGATGTCCTGGTACACATAGGGACTAACAATCTCACCAGCTGGTCAGTTGTGGAGACCAAGGAACACCTGACCAGGCTGGGTGACAAACTATTATCCATTTCATCCGGCATCTCCTTCTCTGAGATCCTGCCAGTCTGGGAAAGGGGGGCAGATGGACAGAAGGTCAGAGAAGGGGAGCTAAACATGTGGCTCACGGGCTGGTGCCAGGACAAAGGACACACAGTTGTAGGTAACTGGCAACAGTTTTGGGAGCAAAAGTACTTTAAATTTGATGGACTGCATCTGACAAAGGAGGAAGTCAGTGCATTGGGGCAGAAGTTTGACATCTTTGCAGAATATTTAAACTAGCAAATGGGGAGAGGGGTGCAGCGCCAGATATATCGAATGAGAAGAACACCCCTTCCCCCATAGCTAGTGATCAAACAGGAGTTCAGCATGTTTGTAGTTCATTTGCATCATCAGGTAAGGAAAAAGGTCCAGCTCCCATACGACGCACAGGGGAAATGCCAGACCTCGCCAAACAACTAACACACCGAAATCTGGCCAATGGAAAATCATGTACACAAATGCTCATAGTCTGGGAAACAAGATCCCAGACCTGCAGGCAATAATGACAGAGGCTAAAATAGACATAGTAGCCATTAGCGAGACATGGTTCACCAGTAACCACACTTGGGAGACTTCAGAACCCGGCTATGCACTGTTCAGAATAGACTAAGGTGCAAAAAGAGGGGGAGGAGTGACCCTTTACATCAATGAAAATATCAAAGCTACAGAAATTCATAATGTACATAAGGAGCCAGAAGAACTCTGGGTCACCCTGGAAACAGGAAATGGGACAGCCATACAAACTGGGGTGTCTACAGACCTCCAGACCAGGAGGAGGACATAGACACATTACTGTTACAAGATATACAAAACATGACAGCTAAAGGGGAGGTTCTGATAACGGGAGACTTCAACATGCCAGATACAGATTCGTCAATACCAGCAGGAACATCTGCCAGAACTAGACACATAGTGGATTCCCTGCATGGGGAGGGCCTCAAACAACTGGTACAACAACCCACAAGAGACAGGGCTATCCTAGATCTAGTACTGACTAACAGGGAAAGGATAACAGATTTCCAGGTAGAAGGTCACCTGGGGGCCAGTGATCATCACATGGTATGGTTCAATTTGGCCACTAGAACTAAATCATCCCATTCCAAGGCAAACATATGGGACTTCAGAGGAGCTGACTTTGATAAGATGGCCAACAGAGTTAAGCTAGCCCTGGCAAGAAGAAATACAGGTGAGGGGGTACAGGCAAGTGGGCAAGCATTAAGGATGCAATATTTGAAACAACATCCCATTGTGTTAGAGAGAAAAGGAAGTGCAAAAGAAGAAGGAAACCACTTTGATTCTCAAAAACAGTAGCAAAAAAGGTCAGAGCCAAAAGGCTGGCCTTCAAGAAATATAAGGGAACGCAGCGGGATGAAGAGAGAGAGGCATACCAAACTTCCCTAAGGAAGGCATTAAGGCAGACAAAGGCCTAAGCCGTGGAAACACTAGAACGAACAGTAAAAGAAGGGGACAAGACTTTCTATGATACATTAGTGAAAGAAGAAAGTCCGGAGGGGGTATTGCTCAGATCAAAGGGGATAAAGGGGAGTGTGAGGAGGACGACCATGGAAAGGCATCTATCCTAAGTAGATACAGTATGTCTGTTCAGTATTTACTGAGGAGACGGTGGGGCAGGGCCCACAGCTCGGCACCATGGACACAGGGAGGAGGGAGGGAGGTGTGCACTAGTCACTTCACAAAAGAAAGGGTTCTACAAGAGCTCGATAAACTGGAGGCAGTATAACACAGTGGTATAAGGCTCTGAGCTGCAAATCTGGTGACATTCAGCAGACCAGAGCTGGGTTTGAATCCCACAGCTTCCACTTGCATACTGTGTGACCCTGAGCAAGTCACTTAACTTCCCTGTGCTCCCAGGTCACACCTGTAAAAAAGCTTTCAGTTTAGAGTACTACTCCTGGTTAAAAAAACAACTAAAAAAAAAAGCTCAGGGTGGATAAGGCAATGGAACCTGATGGCATACATCCCAAGGTACTAAAGGAGCTAAGGGTGGAACTAGCAGAGTCATTATCAGAGCTGTTTAGTGAGTCTCTGAGCACAGGAGAGGTCCCAGAAGACTGGAGAAGTGCTCATGTGATCCCACTCCACAAGAGTGGTTGCAGGGAGGAGGCAGGGAACTACAGACCAGTCAGTCTTACCTCAGTAGGGGGCAAGATTATGGAGCCACTCCTTAAGGACAGGATAGTGCAACACCTGGAATCCATAGGCGCACAGGATACAAGACTGCATGGGTTTACAACAGGAAGGTCCTGTCAAACTAATCTCATAGCTTTCTTTGACTGGATAACCAGAGTGGTGGACCAAGGGACAGCAGTTGATGTCACCTACCTTGACTTAAGCAAAGCTTTCAATACTGTTAAAACACAGAAGATTGATTAACAAGCTGGGTAGGTTCTGGGTGGATTAGAAGTTGGTCAAATGGGTGGAAAACTGGTTGACGGGCAGAAAACAGGGAGTGGTAGTAAATGGTATTCAGTCAGAAGAGATGCAAGTCACAAGTGAGGTACCTCAGGGATCAGTCCTGGGGCCAGTCCTCTTCAATATCTTCATCAGTGACATTGCAGATGGACTGGAGGGTAAGGTTGTCTGTTTGCAGATGACACCAAGATCTGCAACAGAGTAGATGATCCAGATGAGATGGGCAGAATGAGAAGAGATCTGGATAAACTGGCAAAATGGTCAGAAGAGTGGCAACTGGGGTTTAACATAAAGAAGTGCAAGATCATGCGCATAGGGAAGCGAAACCCTGAAGCCACCTATAGGTTGGGAAGGGAGTTGTTGGCAATCAAGGGAAGCATCCTCATCACAGATGATGTGAAATCATCCAAGCAGACCACTAAAGCAGTAGGTAAGGCTAGGGGGATGATGAGGTGTATTAGTAGTGGTATCACAAGTTGTAAGAGGGAGGTAATAATCCCTCTTTACAATACACTGGTTAGGCCCCATCTAAAGTACTGCGTGCAGTACTGGAGGCCACACCTTCACAAGGACATTAACAAAATGGAGGCAGTCCAGAGAAGGGCAACCAAAATGATGCAGAGACTGCATCAGAAAACATATGAGGACAGATTAACTGAGCTCAATATGTATACCCTAGAGCAAAGGAGGGAGAGAGGTGACATGATTGAAACATTCAAACACCTTAAGGGCATTAACAAGGTGAAAGAGTCTAACATGTTTCAATATAATAAAAATAGCAGGACAAGAAGATACAGCATGAGATTAGAGGGAGGCCGATTAAGGGGTAATGTGTGAGGAAGTTTTTCACAGAAAGGGTGGTGGATGCATGGAACGACCTACCTCAGGAAGTGGTGGATATGAATACAGTGCAGGGCTTCAAACAGGCATGGGATAGGCATAAGGGAGCAATACAGATGAGTATGAATAGATAGGCCATGGACAGAGTAAAGGCCTATGGCACGTTCGTAAGGTAGAAAAAGAAATGGGCAGACTGGATGGGCCTTGCGGTCCTTATCTGCCATCAACTTCTATGTTTCTATGTAATAACCGTCTGGTTACTACAGCATTAGAAAAGCGGTGTCAGTTCAGTCAATAAATGGGCTCACAAGTAGTGCTTGTATTGTACGTTACCCTGCTGGAACTTTGGCCACTAAAACCTTTGTTGTAATGAACATTTGGCCACTCAACCTGAAGATGAATTTTTACATCATGCTTTGGCCTCTTTCCTCCAGAAGGTGGTCCACTTAAAAAGAGACTTGGGTCAACAGCAAAATAAAAGCATTAGACTTACATGCTATTACTGCTCCAGCTCCAACAAGAAGTCCAATTATCAGTACTCCAAAATACAGAGGAATATTCTGATGAACTGAAAAAAAGGAAAACATTTTGAAAAATACTTTTAAAGTAGTGCAAGCAAGGCCCTTCCAATTTACTGTTCTTAAAACAGACAATTATCTGGCTAATCATGATGGTGCCTGCTCATGGGCTGTACTGTACTGTTCTGTACTGTATGAACTCTGAAGTTTTGCAGTTACCCTTAATGGGGTATTAAAAACAATTTACTGCATGTGAAATTACAAGAACACCAAACCTCCTCTATGATTTACTACCACCACTTTAAAATTCTTAGATACAAATAAACTTAGGCAAAATCTCGATCAAGGCAGATGGCACAGTAAAGGGCCAAACTCTTTAAAATACTACTGGGTGAATGTTAAGGGATAAGAGTTAAAGTATAAACTACAAACTGTTACATTTATGATATATAGAATTACTACTAACATAATAAAATACCAGCAGAATAGGCTTAATGGTCTTTTGAGTCTGCTCGATTTTCAGCACCTGCACTGATGGCCGATTTTGGTGTCCCCCCTTCCCCTTGGGTTATACCGTCCCCAGTCCTAGATGTTCCACCTGTATTGGGCCTGGTCAGATTTACCCTCATACTATACCTGTCCCACCCCCTCTTAAACCCGTCCACAGTCTACACCTCTACCAGCTCCCTGGGCAGCGCATTCCATGGCTCCACCACCCTTTCAGTGAAATAACACCTCCTCCTCTCCCCTCTGAGCCTACCCCCTTCCTCCTTACACCTGTAACCTCTCGTTGCCCTCCTCCTTCCTTTTCAGCACCCTGACTGGGCCTCCCTTATTGATCCCTTTCATGTACTTAAAGACCTCTATCATGTTTCCCCTGTCCCTCCTCTCCTCCAGAGTGTACATGTAGAGCTCCTTGAGCCTCTCCTCATAGGTCCTCCCCCCAGGCCCCAGATCATTTTGGTAGCCCTCCTTTGGACCCTCTCTAGGAGTATAACATCCCTCTTTAGATGTGGTCTCCAAAACTGTACAGAATACTTGAGGTGTGGCCTAACCAAGCAGTTGTACAGGGGAAGGATCACTTCTGCCTTTCTGGAGGTAATCCCCCTGGTGATGCATCCCAGCATCCTATCTGCCTTTGCCGCTGCCCTCCTATAGGTCTCTGAGTTGTTCATTTTGACATCTACCACTACCTCAGGTCCCTCTCACCCTCCGTGACATGAATCGTGTCTCCTCTCAGGGTATACCCCTGGCCTGGATTTCTGACTCCCAGGTGCAGAACCTTGCACTTCCCCGCATTGAATTTTAGTTTCCATTTTCCAAACCACCTTTCCAGAGCCTCCAGGTCCTCCTGCAAGGCCGCCCTCCCCTCCTCCTCATCCACCACTGCACCCAGCTTTGAGTCATCTGCAAAGAGACTTATTTCACTCCTGATCCCCTTTCTTACATCTGAGACATAGACGCTGAACAGGAGTGGTCTCAGCACTGACCCCTGGGGCACCCCAATAGTAACCCACCTTGGGGATGAGGCTAGCGCTCCAACCACCTTCTGAGTATGCTCAGAGAGCCAATTTCCTATCCATCTAAACAACTGTCTCCTTACCCCCATTTCCTTCAGCTCAGCCAGCAGGGCACTGTGGGGTACTGAATCAAATGCCTTGCTGAAGTCCAGAAAGAGGACATCCACCCGCCTACCCTGGTCCAGGGCCCTCGTCAGCCAGTCACAGAACTCAACAACATTTGTCTGGCATGCTCTTCCCAGGACAAAGCCATGCTGCCTATCATCCAAATACCCAGTTTGCTCCAGTAACTCCCTAGCCTTTCCTTGACAATACCCTCCATCACCTTGCCGACCACCGACGTCAGGCTAAGGGTCCTGTAATTTCCCTCCTCCTCTCTTGATCCTTCCTTGTGGATCGGCATGACATGGGCCACCGTCCAGTATTGGGGCACCCATCCAGTCCTCAGAGAGATGTTGAAAAGCTCCGCTTCTTCCATATCTTTCAGTATCACTGATTCCAATCCAATTCTATCCACGTACACTGTCACTGGATTCACAGTATTTGTTCCCGTGACATTTTCAGTGCAATTGACCTTATTTGAAATAGTCATAGCTTTGCTAATATGATCTTGCATCTGATCTTTCTGAGCTGTTCCCATAGGGTGAACACCTACAACAGGATTTACCTCAGATATGATTGTATGGCACTTCAAAACTTCATTGCTCAGTAGCAGCATATTCTGGTCATTGTCAAAGGAGTGCTTGGTACCATCTCCTTTGAGCACTGAGTATTCACAGTCATAATTGCTCCTGGTAAACATTTAACTCTCAACTTGTCTCTGGTTATTCAATACAAGGCTTAGTAACAGTATTAAGGTAGTGTCATTTTGGGCTGTATGAAGGATATGACATTGGTCTTTGACTCAAAATATATGGTGGGTTTAGCCTGTATCTGATTCTGTCCTAGAATTCCAAAATATTTTCATTCACCATTTTGGCCTGCTGTTTTTCTTTCCATTTTCCTTCTTCGCTTACAATATCCGTTATATCATTTGAACTGATGAGATCCATTTTTTTAAATTCCTTTCGTGTTTTTTTGCAGTCTTTGTTTCTGGTGCTTTAAATTGTTTCAGATATCTGTCTTTTGCTTGTTCTTGTTCCAATGAGTTTCCGCCATAGTGCCAGTGTCTCCTCTTTACTATATCACTCATCCGACATATTCGCAGCTCGGTACCGGACAGATTAAAACGAAATATTGTACGCCCTCTCGATGTATTATCTAATTGAACAGACCCAGAGAACAGACACAAGGAAGAGTCATGCAGCTTGCCCCAGTCAGTCAGCAATTTATTGTTTCAATGTTTTTCATTAGCCACAATGCAGTTTTGCTAGTCACATTTGATTTTCATTAGCCACTGGTTCCTGTGATTATGTTAAGCGTTTATGTCACATATCAATCATGAAACAACATACAGGCCTTAAAACATAGGAACAGAAGCTGCCGGCAGAAAATGAACTCTTGGCTCACCTAGTCTGCCCTATTTTCCCAACCTACAGTGATCCCATAGATCCTACTCGGTCTCCGGGCTCCTCCCTCCTTATTTCTACAGTCCCTTTGTGTCTATCCCATGCATTCTTGAATCCTGTAACCCTTTTGGCCCCCACCACCTCCTCCGCTGGTAGGCTGTTCCTTGAATCCATCACCCACTCTGTGAAGAAGTTTTTTCTCCAATTTCTTCTGAGCCTGCCCCCTTCTATCTTCATAGTGTGACCCATTGTTCTCAAGCATCTTTTTCTTTGAAAAATGCTTCCTTCTTGTACCTTTTTACCTGTGAAGTAGTTGAATGCCTCTATCATATCCTCTCTTTCCCTCCTTTCCTCCAGGGTGTACATATTTAATTCCTTAAGCCTTTCCTCATAGGGCTTTTCATACAGGCCATACACCATTTTGATTGCTCTCCTTTGTACCATCTCCACCCTGTCTATGTCCTTGCACAGACTGGCCCCCAGAACTGTACACAGTGCTCAAGGTGTGGCCATACAGGGGTATTATTACCTCCCTCTTTCTGCTGGCAAATCCCCTGCCTATGCATCCCGCTAGCCTTCCCCTCTACCTTGTCACACTGTTTAGCTACCTTCGGCTCATCACAAAATTATCACCTCCAGGTCCCTGTCAGCCCTCATGACCGACCCACCTCAGTGACACCCGGAGCCGATTGCCTAGTGCGCTGGACGGCCCCACCGGTGCCTTCCCTCTTGGAAGAGGGGGACCCACCCGACAAAGGGATATGCCAGGCTACCTGTGGGGGGTTGCAATGTGAAGTAAGGGTCGGCGTTGGGGGGGGGGGACAGGCACACGGAAGGACCAAGGAGGCTCGAAGGAGTGGCTGGCCAGGGGGAGCAGAGGAGCAAAAAAATAAATAAAATAAAATAGAGACACTGATGCTGGCTCCATGGCACTGTGTGACAGGTGTTCGCTCTGTATGCTGGCAACCCGGGTTCACGCCCTGAGAGACAGACGTCAGGAGCTGAGTCCAGTAGGAAAGGAGCTTAAGCGTATCTTTCAGATGCTTCCATTTCAGGGGGAGGGTGAGCAGGTCCCAGACCGCTGTTTGCCATCTCCTGGTGGTGGCTAGTGGTTGGTGTTCTTGGTGGTGTGTAGCCTCGATGCACCGCTGAACGCCCTTGCCCCAGGATGCTGCCGCTGTTGGCTCACTATGAAGGTGTTGGGTGTGTTGGGAGAAAAATGAAAAATTAGCTGCTCACCCGACTGGATGATGTCAGCGTGTTCCCGCTCACCACAAAGCCTGGAGGTGTCTGAGCCGACCCCTGCCATGCCAAGGATACACAGAATGCCTATGTGCGACTGTCCTCTCCTGGTTGTCCTCCACGGGGGAGGGGCCCCCCCAATTAAGGGATACATCAGGTTACTCGGGTCACGGCACTTTCAGGGGTGGCGAAAGGAGAAGGGACATGGCAACGGTAGGCCTAGGTGGCCTGAAGCAGTGGCCAGCAGACAGCTTGGAGGAGCATAAATAAATGATACAAAAATAAAGACATTGAAGAGGACCATCGTTAACACTGACCCTTGTAGCACCCCACTGGTCACTTTGCCTATTCTAGAGTGGGTGCCATTTACCACCACTCTCTGACTCTTATTGCTCAGCCAACTTTCTGCATAAGATTAGCCTCTTCAAAACAGGACTTAGGACTCTACTGCATCATGAACTGGCCTGTGTATGCTTCGACTAGCCAACTACAGGACTCTTTAGTGAATAACCCACCCCTCCCCAACCCCTCCTTCCCACCCCATCCCCCTACACCACCATCCCCTACACTTCCCAACCCCCCACCCTCTCCTGCCCCAATATTGCCACCCCAATTCCTCTCCTGCACAACCCCTCCATTACACCACCTACCTCCCTTGCTGTTTATATCCCAACCTCCTTTCACACCTCCCCACTCCAGTACCCTTCCTCTAGCTTCTCTCCATGTCTGTCCCCCACCTCACTTGCCTCCTACTAAGCTCCAGCTTGCACTCCCCCACCATGCTGGCATTACTGCAGCAACTCCCCCACCACTCACCCTCTCACAAAATGACGACGCTGTCCTTAGGCTGCTCCCCACCCACTCCCTCAGTATAGCTAGTCCCCATCTGTAGGCCAGTACTCCCAGGGCCTGAGACCCTAAATTGACAGGCTAAAGCACATCCTTTTAAACTGTTTCCTTTGTTTGAGCTGTATCCTGAATGTTCCCTCACTGAAATGCTTTATACCCTTGAAACCATGTTCCTCCTATTTTATTTGTAACCTGACTGAAACAAACTGTTCCTTTAATGTACATTAACTGGTATCATTCAAATGTATACAACTGATATGCTTTATCTAACTTTTTTTTGTAATGTCTGCAACCTGTATGTCTGACTAATTGTTTTGTGTATGACCTGGAACCTTTGTAAACAAGTCCCAGAACTCAAAGGTACTAATCCTAAACTGCAATAAATAAAATAAATTAATACCCTTCTACTACTTTAGGCCCTACTCCTAGGCTCCCCAGCTTGCTTATTAGCCTCCTATGTGGAACGGTGTTGAAGGCCTTGCTAAAGGCTGTCCTCCATTTTGTCAGGCCAAGTATAAATATAGAAACTGTCAGCAGAAAAAGGCCTAGAGGTACGTTGAGTCTGCTCATTCCCTGCTTGGCTAATGGACTGGGCTCCTTTCAGATTAGAATGCACACAGAATGTGAAAATTGATGGTTCCTCATCTGACACCCAGACTGTACCCACAGGTGTGCCACAGGGCTCCATTCTGGGTCCTCTCCTCTTCGGCCTCTTCATAACCCACCTGCCTAGTGCCTGCCCGTTAGCTAATGTTCTCCTATACAAATATGATGCTGCCCTGTACACTAAAAGCAACGACCCTGGCAACCTCATCTCTAGCCTACAAGGTTACTTTGAAGCCTTAGAAAACTGGTTCTCTGTTAAACCTGTCCTCCACTACAAAAAAATGCTTTTCATTACTTCACGGATGACAAGAAAGCCCGCCCCCTTCACATCCTCGGTAATAAAGGTCAGAAACTAGAACAGGTGGAAACATTTAGACACCTTGGAGTGGTATTGGATGACACTCTAGGCTTTCCCCTCATGTGGATAACGTGGTGTCATAGGTAAACAGAAGGATGGGTGCCATTTTCATAAATCGCAGCAACCTTACAGCTGACACCAAGTGACTGGCAGTGTACAGCTCCATCCTGTCCCTAGCTGATTAAGGCCTACACATATATGTAGCAGCCTGTGACTCGACACTAAACAGGGTTAAGGTGGCCTACGATAAAGCCTGTTGCTTTGTGTTAGGGCAGACAAGTGCACCCACAACTGTACTGTTTATGCACAAACTGGCTAGTTTTAATTAGTAGAATTTAGCTACAAACATGCATACTAGCCAAGAAAGTATTGCTCAGCCTAACACTCCCTGCTCTATAAAATTGTTTCTGCCGCATTGTAAATCAATATAATTAAGAAATATGGCCAGGAATGCCCTTGAACTACCTCACTGCAGAACTCAGCTGGGTAAATGCTCTTTTGCTGTTAGGTTCACAGGTTGATTAAAAGAACTGTCTGAACCCATGCTGAACCTCCCCAGGGCAGGACTGACCAGTTCAATGATCTCGGAGGGCTGCATTAGCAACTCGGTGCAACTGTAACAGTTAGTGAGCTAGCTCTATCACTCTGCGTTCATACCTACTGTCTCTGTATGCAGCTGCACCAGTTAGTGCGCTAGCTCCATCACTCTGCGTTTATACCTACGGTCTCTGTATGCAGCTGCACCAGTTAGTGAGCTAGCTCCATCACTCTGCGTTTATACCTACGGTCTCTGTATGCAGCTGCACCAGTTAATGAGCTAGCTCCATCACTCTGCATTTATACCTACTGTCTCTCTAAGCAGCTGCACCAGTTAGTGAGCTAGCTCTATCACTTTGTGTTTATTCCTACAGCTTCACCAGTAAGTGAGCTAGCTCTATCACTCTGTATGCAACTGCACCAGTTAATGAGCTAGCTCTATCACTTTGTGTTTATACCTACTGTCTCTGTATGCAGCATGCTGCCTTGAACTTGTCCTTTTTAATCTAAATGATTTTCAACATTATGTATGAGTATTTGAATGCTTGGCAAACACTTCCTTTGGAATGTGCCTTAACTGTTTGGTCTTTGTCTTGAGTGTAATAATGTAACTGTCATGGAACCTCTGTAAAACAACACATGTTCAAAGGTATTGTCCAACTAGGATTGCCAACATTGGATGTCAAAAATAAGGGACAGACCCCTGCCCAGCCGGGCTCCTATCAGATCTATAGGATTCCTGTATTTCACAGGGAAATAGAGCCATGTAGATAGAAACGGTTCCCACAGACTTGCACTGGTTATATGGGAAAATGGATTGATTCACCTGCCATAGGAAACAATGTAATCTACAGAAAAACCTAGGAAAATGGCCTTGAAGATGCAGAAAATAGTCCACACTTATCTGGGAGCACAAAGATATACAGTACACAATACTGTAGTACTTGGTAATGAAACTGAATGTAATAAGGACAGTCTGTCTGTTACTTCCTGGAAAAACATCTGATAAACAAACAATTTAAAATAAAAAGGATAGAACCAGCTACCCAAATACATGCAACGACAGGAATAGGGTACTGTTGTTCCTCCACAAGTGCACCTCCGCAGGATTGCTCACAACCTGTCAAACTCCACACAGTCCTCCGGATGGGTTATGAGGCTACAGCAATGACTACAGTTACAGTTGGGGGTCTTGGACGGTCTGGAAGTCTAAGCATCGGGAGGGAGGGATAAGCATGACAGGTGGGCTGATGAACGTCGGAGAACTGTGCATCGGGATGGTCATGGCATGGGACTGCTCCCTCAATCTACTTCCCTTGTGATCAGGAGCTGGTCAGGCCTGCTCTGGACAGAAGTTCCAGTGTGGTTTGCCTACAAAATCCCATGCGAAGGTGAAAACAGTCATGCACAGATTGGCAGAGAGATAGCAAGCTGAACCGACTGCGCATGACATGCTGTGATTATTTTTTTTCCCCACCGCGCAGCAGCTTTAAGGCTTGGCACTCTTGGTGAAGTAGTTGTTTGTTGCCAAACAACCATCCAGAACTGCAAGAGGTCCTTTTGTGCTGCGGGGACTGTTGCTTGGCAACAAAGAAAAAGTTACTTACCATAGTAACCTTGTTTCTCCCAGGGGATACTCCAATATTCATAACTCTTCTGCAGTGTGCCTTTAAGTTCAGAATGCCTGGAGATAGAGTGCTATGCAAATGATGGAATCATTGGCATGTGCCACTTTTCAAATGCTGCCACTAGTCAACTGCCTACATTCTAACCCTCAGATTTCATGGACGCCTGTAAAGACTGGGCCCAAAAGATTTAAAATCAATAACATTTTGTAATTTTAGGACTCCTACAACTAGCCTTCAACTGAAGGCAGAATATACAAAGATATACCCACAAACAATGCATTCTCCAATGTCAGAATCACCTGAAACGTGAAAACCCACTGAAACTGGTTTCAATAAGAACCAGACTATGGCATACATACCCTTAAGATACAGCATGGAATACAGAAACCACTGGTTCAGGACGGGGAGGTAGGGTGGGAGAGTTATGAATATTGGAGGAATCCCCTGGGAGAAACAAGGTTACTATGGTAAGTAACTTTTTCTTCTCACCCCAGGAATACTCCAATACTCCTAACTCTTCTGCAGACTAAAAAGCAGTACCTTTGGAGGCCGGAACAGAACCTATTTTGGAAACAGGCTCTGCAGAACAGCTGTACCAACTGGGCATCAGCCCTAGCCTGCATATCCAGGCTATAATGTTTGGTAAATGTGTGAACTGTCCTCCAGGTAGCTGCTTTACCGATATCTAGAAAGGGACATCCCTGACAGCTGCCAGTGTGTCAGCTGCCCCCGCTTGTGGAGTGGGCTCTGAGCCCTGCTTAAGGCTTTCGGCCCACTGTGACATGACAAAAACTGAATACACTGGACCATCCAGCAAGAAGTGGGCCTTTAGATGCTGGATCAACCATTCCCATATCCCCATAAATGAGGAAAACTGTATTTTGTCCTACCTGTGGAGCTAAGTAGCTGAAAGCTTTTTTGCATCAAGACTATGCAATATACATTCACCAGAATAAGAATGTTCAGTAAAAAAACACTGAGTGATGCATAGTTTGGTTTGGATGAAAGTCCGAAACCACTCTGGGAAGGAAATGTTCCTATCAGTTTAAAAACAACTTTATCCCTGTGAAAAGGGGTATAAGTCCTGCTCAATGCATAAGCCCTGAAGGTGACTGATTGGTCTGAGTGAGGTGACAACCACTAAAAGTAGCATTTGCCATGTAACATAGTTCAGTGCTGCTGAAAACATGGGTTCAAAGGAAGAACCCATGAACTTGGCAAGACAATTATACAGGCCCTATACTGACACTGCTTCCCTGACCTGTATCCTTATATGTAAGGAATATCTGTTTTCTGCCCTGCCTATGGGCTTTAGTGGCTGTCAAGTACTAACTAGAAGGTCCTTTGATAGAGGCTATGGAGTCTCCTTTCACCAGAACTAGAGTGTTTAGTGAAAAAGACAAATAAGGTAATGCTTTGGTTCAAATGGGATTTAGGAATCATTCTAGTAATAAACTTCCTGTTTGTTCTCATGACCACTTTGTCTCTGTGGGATGAGATGTAGTCCTGTTTAATGGGACAAGGAAAACTGTGCCACATGACACATCTCAGATGAGCTGAATGCATAGGTTCAAAAAGGGAAACCCATTAGCCTAGTTATGCACACATGTAGGTCCCATGCAGGCACTAGTTCCCTGCAAGTGGACCAGGCCCTTAAAGAACCTCTTTTTTAAACAGAGTATGAAACCAGAAAAAATACTCTGCAACCGACATGTAAGCAAAAACAAATGCTTTTTCTTTTCTTTTTTTTTTTTTAAAGCTACTGGGCTATAAGCCCATTGATTGTAAATAGATAAAATAGTGCAGCACAGCTGTGGAATCAGTCTGTGCTGATATCCCAACAGAAAACCTTTTACCTTTTGTAACATAGGTATTCCCAACAGAAGACTTCCTGTAACCCCTTAAAAAGTCCATGACACCTTAGAAAGATGCAAGCATGCATATTCTAGATTTCCAAACCCTCCAAGTGAGTTGAGGTTGGAGTATAGGAGCCTCTCTCTATTGGAGGCAGTAAAATACACCTTTTGAGGAATATGCATTGACTTGGCCACAGACATGGAGGATAGCAGAATGTACTATGGTGTCTGGCTCAGTCTGGTGCCACAGAAACTATTAATATTGAGTTGGGCTTCAGACCAAGTAATGCTCTGTACACCAAAGAGGAGGAAGAAGGTATGTGAAAGCATACATGTGCCTCACTGACCAAAACAAAGCCAGAATATCCAGGGAGACTAACTCACGATCAGCTGTGCAATAGTACTCTGGCAAGTGGTGGTTCTGGTGTGGTATGAACAAGTGTACCACTAAAGTGTTCCTCTTCTTAACGATCACTTGCACCACTTGACTGTTCAAGGCCCATTCAAAATGAGCCTGGTTGATTTAAGTCATGGTACCTGCCAATGTACTGTGTTATCCTTACCTGGCAGAAGAAAAAAACCTGTCAGGAAACCTCCATGGAGTATACTAAACTCCATATTTTCATGACTTCTGTGCAAGGAGGATTTGACCTCATCTCTTCCTGCTTATTTATGTAGTGCAGTGTGGAGGTATTGTCTGCTCTGACCTGTAACAGTAACACTACTCTTAGCTCCGGCAGATTTATCTGCAGGAGTGACTCTGCACTTGACTATATGTCCTGGATGGTGTGAACCCCAAATGGGAATCCACTCTAGTAGGAATGCATCTGATGCTAGAACAACTGATAGGGATTCTTGCTGAAAAAAAGAAAACCCTTAGTTGGTTTCCTCTTTCCACCCTTGGAGGGCCAGTAACAATGTTCTTGTTACTAGGATTAGTTTTGAAAGAGGGTGCTTACCTTGACCCAAGTGAGCCCTGAGGTAAAATTAAATGTCCCTCATTTGTACCTGGATTCCAGGACTGTCAGTGGCAGGTGCCATATGGCCAGTAGGGGAAGAAACTGTGTTGGAGTATTTAGTTTATTCAGGTTGGTTAAGACTGCTAACCATGGGATACTGCTTGACCTGCTTAGAGGCAGGTAAGACCCTGCCTTGCAGGGTATCTAGTTCTGCTCCCATGAACCATAGTGGTTGAGCAATCTGGGAACAGACTTTCTAGAGTTATGAGGAGCCTAAGGATCCAGGAACCCTTGGGTGACTTGCAGATACTCTCACTCATTTGGGATGATTTTACAACCCCCAGCCAGTGATCTAGGCAAGTTAAAGGAAAACCTGCCAAGCACTTTGAACTTTGGCTTTGTTAGGTGCCTAAAACAGGCCCCCCACACATCATTTTCTTTGTGGTACCCTTTGTTGTAATAGAACAGGGTCCACTGTACTTGACAGTAACAGGTTTAACAAACCTGCTTTTAATGGGAGTGGGGGTCATGTCAATTCCTGAAGTACTACTGCAATGACACTGTAGGTGCAAAGGTGCATTCATGGCCTGGTAACCAAAGGAGCCTGCTGTGGAAAGATCTGCCTCCCATCCTACATGATTTAGTGGGAGGGGAAGCCTCTTCTTGTGCAGAATTGTTACTGTATTATATTTGTGCACCTTTAATGTCCTAATCATAGGACACTTCAAAAATTCTCTCTTCAGTGCCGTACAGAGTACCTGAAAAGAGGCATGGACAATTCTGCTTTTTAAACCTTTATCTTTTCCCCAAAGAGGGAGTTACCCTCGGCTGGGAAATCCAGAGTCTTGGTTTGGGTATCGTAAATGAGGTTTGTGACTTGCAACCAGGCAAACCTCTTCTACCCATTGTCCCCGGTAAGAATCTTTAGAATCAGCAGACATTTCAGACTGATATTGGCTCCAAACCAAAATTAGCTGTTTCAGCTAAGTCATCTGACAGAGGAGTCTGGACCTTGACTGCTACAGCAGAGGCCAACTACCCTAATAACTTCTGGTATTGACATAGGCTTGAAAGTTTGCCTGCCTGATAGCTAGGAAAAAACTGAGAAATGCCAGGGGTATCTATGCCTTGTCACAGGCTATCACTTGTACCACCCCTCAGTGGACAGAGTGGGAGGATAAAAAATCCCGCCCCTCCTTATCCAGTTTATTATTTCTTGTACAGCCTCTTATCAAGCGGGGAGACAGAGCTTAGGAGTTTGTAAAATCTCAAAAGTACCCTCCTTGATGAATATATCTATTCACAGGAAGGAGAAGGTTTTGGTGGGTGTCAGCCCAGTCATATCTCACAATTGTGGAGCATGAGGAATAATCCTCAAGCTCTGTGGAAAGAATCAAATTTCTATTTAGAGGAAAAAATCTAGGTTTAATAGATTCCCCTTTGTCCATTTCATCAAACACATATTTCTTCTCTGTAACATTAATAATAAAAATGAGCAAAGGAGACAGCTGTTTGCAGAAATCTGCTGCTCAAAAGCAGACAGCCTTTGTAAGCGTGAATGATCTTTAGCAGCCTGCAATCTGTAAGAGTTGGCAGGCATTATAACAGGCACAGAAGTCCTCTTCAGCAAGCCTCTTAAAAACTGCTTGTATACTCGTCTCGGAGGTAGCAGTTACTGTAGTTATTATTGTGCTTTCACCCACAGTAATTTAGGGTGTCGGCTGGTCAGAGCTCGAGGGACCCTGAGGTGGTGACATTTTTCTTCTTTTAGCCCTATTCAGGCATTTTTAAAAATTATGTCAAGACATGAACGCAGGTTTCACGCTGCTGAAGTGTCCATGTCTCAACAGAAGTCACCACACTCAAAAAAACATTAAAAACTGGGATTACCAGTCTTTTCTTTTCAGTTTCTAGGTGTAAAACATATAGTATAAACTTTCCAACCGCTAAACATTTGTTTTAAATTAAAGTATATATGGCGATTGCGGTTGGTTTGGGAACCGATCGGAACCGAAGCAAAAGTGAACCGAAGCTAACAGTTCAAGAACCGGGATTAGCGGTTCTAAAAACAAGTTTAAATTAATAAATTTAAATATAACTAATGGAGTTTTTAGTTAGAAAACTCTGATAAATATAAAACAAACCTCAGTTCACCCCCGGTTATACTGAACCGGGAGAAACCGAGAAAACACATAATTTAACACTTATAAAATACACCGAAGTATTTGTTTTTCATTTGCTGTCTATGTTCTTTATCATTTTAAGATAATCCATAATTTTTAAGTTTTCACATGACAGAATGAGATGATGAAGAGAAGCTCTCCAGGCATCTAGTCTTGACAGGCGGGGAGAGAAATCTGAGGGCTAGAATGTAGGCAGTTGACTAGTGGCAGCATTTGAAAAGTGGCACATGCCAATGATTCCATCATTAGCGTAGCATTCTATCTTGGGGCATTCTGACCTTAAAGGCACACTGCAGAAGAGTTAGGAATATTGGAGTATTCCTGGGGTGAGAACAGTAAGTTCCCAGTAAATCAGTATTGGAACAGCAAAAACACAAAGAAAATGTATTGCACTCTTTTGCAATCCATTTTTATGTTTGCTTGCACGCATGCGCAAGAAACATAGTGCGATGATCCAAAATGCAGTGCCATACTGTTGAAAGGGAGAGCTCCGCTTCAGTGAGCAGAGCTCCCCCCTACACACACACGCACACAAGCATGCATATTGTGTGCTCATGCACCCCACGCACACACTGTGTGGCCGATGGGGGTGCCCAATCCCCGTCGGCTCCAGGCCCCCCCAAACAGCCTTCCAGCTGCCACGCTGGGAGCCCACCCCAGCATGGCAAGCGTCCCATGTCATCTTACTAAAATAAAACAAAACCTGTAAACAAAAAGTTCCCTCAATGTTCCTCCCCTGCCCCGCACCCACCCTCTGCGCACTCTGCCTCCCACCCCCACCTCACCCCATACTACCTCCAGGCTCGGCGCGGCGATCTTGATGGACCGGGAACACGTCTGCACTCTTCAAATCCGACCGCGAACTGAGGAAATGCCGGTAAGCTGTATAATGTAATAAATAGGTTTTTTTCAACTTTGTTGCATATCTCAGGCATTTTTGGGAATTTTGGCACCAAATTTTCAGCATGGGGTTTCTGGGACCCCTCCTCATGAATTCTGTCACTGTCATGGCATTAATCAGACCCGAAGGGTGATTCCGCGGTCATTGTGCGAAATCACCTTTCTGGACTGATTACCGAAATGACAGTGCCAGTGTTCATAAGGTGGGCTCTCAAAAAGCCTATGTTGCAAATTTGGTGAAAACATTCCTAAAAATTACTGTTCTACCGGCGTGCATTGCGCAGTTCCTATGCACGCTCATAAGTTCGCGAATTTTTAATATTTGCACTCCGGATTTTCAACATTGCCATTTTACCACACTCCTTATGAACAGTACAGCTGTCATTTTCACATCTCGCGAAAAATTTGTTTCCGCGCATGTAGCGCACAATGGCACAGTTGCTGTGCAAAATCAATGTATGGGACACATTAAGAAAATCACAGTGACACTGTTCGTGAGCAGAGGTGTTAAAATGGCTATGTTGAAAATCTGGTGAAAAAATTCCTGAAAATGACTGTTTCACGAGCGTGCGTTGCACAGTTCCTACGCATGCGCGTAAGTTCGCAAATTTTTAATATTTGCACTCCAAATTTTCAAAACTGCCATTTTACCACACCACCTTATGAGCAGTATAGCTGTCATTTTTCACATGTTGCCCAAAATGTGTTTCCGTGCATGTAGTGCACAATGGCGCAGTCGGTGTGCGCAGTCAATGTTTGGGACAGATTAAGAAAATCACAGTGACACTGGTCATGGGCAGAGGTCTTAAAATGGCTATGTTGAAAATTTGGTGACAAAAGTTCACAAAATGACTGTGTTACGAGTGAGCATTGCGCAGTTTCTACACACCCTCATAAGTTCATGAATTTGTAATATTTACAGTCCAGATTTTCACCAGTGGCATTTTTCCACACTTCCTCATGAACAGTACAGCTGCCATTTTTCACAACATGGCCGGAATGCGTTTTCACACTTTCAGCACAGAAATGAGTGGTCACTGTGGGAAATCATTGTTCGGGACAGATGAAGAAAATCACAGTGACACTGTTCATGATCGGAGGTTCCAAAATGCCTGTGTTGACAATCTGCTGTAAAAAATACCCAAACTAATTACATTACGGGTGTGCATTGCACAGTTTCTATGCACGCTCGTGACTTCACCAGTTTTTTTTATATTTTCACCGCAGATTTTCAACACTGCCACTTTTTATACCTCCCCATGAACAGTACAGCTGTCATTTTTTACATCCTGTTCAGAATGTGTTTTTGCACCTGTGGTGACAAATGCCATAGTCACTGTGCAAAAGCAGCTTTGGGCTAACAAACTGATATTGCCACTGTTCATGAGGTGGGGGTCACAAAAAAAAACATGTTGAAAATTTGGAGTGAAAATACCAATGAATGCCTGAGGTGTTAGGGTTTCCGACCATAACGCCCCACCCTGTAGAGAATGACAGGCATCAGGACTGTGACTTGGGATTGTCGCCTGCAATGCTCATACCATTCCACCCACACCCACACCCTGCAGCCACTGAGAGGCATCGAGGTGTGCCTTGGACTCTTCGACCCCAAAGTTCACCCCATTCTCCTATACCGCATCCATCTCACCATATTTCCTGATGGAATGGGGTGCGCGCGCAAAGCCAAGACCCCAAGGCACACTGTGACACTTGTCGGTGTCTGCAGGGTAGGTGTGGAAATGGCGCGGGTCATGTCTGACGCACCCAAAGGCACACCCCAATACCTGTCAGTCTCTGCAGGGTGCTGGTGGGGTTGGCTTCAGTTCAATACTTTACTGCCATTCCTATTATGCAGCTCTGTAACTCCTACACTACCAATGCCAAAGCCAGCAAGCAAACATTCGGCATTGACAAATGCTCGTTTAGTTTGACTTGCACGAGCAGCCGGTTTGCATCGCAAACTGCAATGCGATACCAGCTATTTAACATAGAAACAGAACATAGAGACATAGAAATTGACGGCAGATAAGGACCACAAGGCCCATCCAGTCTGCCCATTTTTTTTCTAAATTGACGGCAGATAAGGACCACAAGACCCATCCAGTCTGCCCATTTCTTTTTCTACCTTATGAATGTGCCATCGGCCTCTGCTCTGTCATTGGCCTATCTATTCATACTAATCTGTATTGCTTCCTTATGCCTATCCCATACCTGTTTGAAGCCCTGCACTGCATTCATATCCACCACTTCCTGAAGTAGGCCATTCCATGCATCCACCACCCTTTCTGTGAAAAATAACTTCCTCACATTCCCCCTTAATTGGCCTCCCTCTGATTTCATGCTGTGTTCTCTTTTCCTGCTATTTCTCTTATATTGAAACATGTTAGACTCTTTCGCCTTGTTAATGCCCTTAAGGTGTTTGAATGTTTCGATCATATCACCTCTCTCCCTCCTTTGCTCTAGGGTATATATAATGAGCTCTGTTAATCTGTCCTAATATGTTTTCTGATGCAGTCCCTGCATCATTTTGGTTGCCCTTCTCTGGACTGCTTCAATCTGGTTAATGCCCTTGTGAAGGTGTGGCCTCTAGTACTGCACGGAGTACTCCAGATGGGGCCTAACCAATGTCTTGTAAAGAGGGATTATTACCTCCCTCTTATGACTTGCGATACCCCTACTTATACACTCCAACATCCCCCAGCCTTATCTACTGCTTTAGTGGTCTGCTTGGATGATTTCAGGTCATTGGTGATGATGATGCAATAGTCTCTTTCTTCACTTGTGACTGCCAGCAACTCCTCTCCCAGCCTATTGGTGGCTTCACAGTTTCTCTTCCCTATGTGCATGATCTTGCACTTCTATGTGTTAAACCCCAGTTGCCACTCTTCCGACCATTTTGCCAGTTTATCCAAATCTCTTCTCATTCTGCCCATCCCATCTGGATCATCTACTCTGTTGCAGATCTTGGTGTCCTCTGCAAACAGACAAACCTTATCCTCCAGTCCATCCGTAATGTCACTGATGAAGATATTGAAAAGGACTGGCCCTGGGACAGATTCCTGAGGTACCCCACTTGTGACTTGCATCTCTTCTGACTGTATACTGTTTACCACCACTCTCTGTTTTCTGCGCGTCGACCAGTTTGCCACCCAGTTGACCAAATTCTGACCCACCCTGAGCCTACCAAGCTTATTAATCAATCTTCTGTGTGGAACAGTATCGAAAGCTTTCCTGAAGCCAAGGTAGATGACATCAACTGCTCCCCCTTGGTCCACCAGTCTGGTTACGCAGTTAAAGAAATCTATGAGATTAGTTTAACAGGACCTTCCTGTTGTAAACCCATACCGTCTTGGATCTTGTGCGCCTATGGATTCCAGGTGTTGCACTATCATTTCCTTAAGGAGTGCCTCCATAATTTTGCCCACTACTGAGGTAAGACTGACTGGTCTGTAGTTCCCTGCCTCCTCCCTGATACCACTCTTGTGGAGCGGTATCACATGAGCCCTTCTCCAGTCTTCTGGGACCTCTCCTGTGCTCAAAGACTCACTAAACAGTTCTGATAAAACCCTGAAATAATCAAGCCAGGTCTTAGTGGCTTCTAAGGCAAGCCGGCAGCAGTTCCTCAAATTTAAAATAGTCAAATCCCAAGTAGTTCAAACTTGCATCTGGTCGGAGTCATGGATGGACGAAGAAATGAAAGATGCGACTCACTCACACAAGTAGCTTCAGTCGCAGCAGCAGGCGGCTTCTCCTTCTCTCCCACTCTCTTTGGCGTCCCCGGAGGTGAGTCAGGCTGTCTTGCGCATGTGCGCAAAAGTTCCACACCTTCGTGGTCACTAAGGATCATGGGACACTGAGTTTTTCTAAACAGTGTATGGGGCAATCACAAAATATGGGACAATAGGCATCCTGTATGAATTTCAAATGGGACTGGGAATTTTACCCTCAAATACGGGACTGCTGGCAACCCTAATACATATGATACATAAATAAATAAATGTACCGTCTTTTCCATCCATCTTCCAAAGTATACATATTTAGATCCTCCAAGCATTAGTCGTAGATCTTCCCCTCTCATCCTTGGATCAGCTTGGAAGCTCTCGTCTCTACCGCCCCTAGTTTGTCTTTATCTTTCTTTAAATGTGGATTCCAAAACTGTACACAATACTCCAGATGAGGCTGGACCAGTGATCTATACAGAGGTATTGCTTTCCTTCTTCTGCCAGTGGTCTCCATACCTATCCATCCCAGCATCTGATCTGCTGTTTCCACCATGCTAAGGCAACGTGCCAATGCCTTCAAAGAATCTACGATTATGACTCCATGACTTTTTCCTCCACTGTACTAACTACTCCCCCACATGTCCTGTATTCTGAGTTTGTGTTTTTTTACACGATTACTTGCAACATAAACATCTGGTAAACACTATGCAGTTACATGAACTGATAATTCTATCTCAATGTCAAGATTATTAAATGTTTAATTACCACAGTCCAATGAAGCCAACGCACACAGAATTGAATCTTACTCTTTAACGTAAAAGATTAACGCTGCAATTCAACGTATATATTTTCAATTTTATCTCACACGTAAAATCAAGAGATCTGCAATGTGTTTCAATGGTACAGTTAAAAATCTTACTCATTCATATTCCTTAACTGCACTCATTTTAAAGTTCTAACCTTGTCATAGCTCCATTTTTGAAGGTGAACAAATTAACGCTGCAGAGGTTGCAAAGAAAGCACAGCAGTTGGACCACAGTGGGCTCAGGGAGGGTGAGGAGGGTGGAACAGAGGCACACCCAGTCAACTGTTCCACTCCACAATCCATACACTATTCTGGGGGGAGCATAGCTCCTCTATGGATGCACCCGCAGAGAAGACTGATGACAACTATCACAAGGGAGGCCCACAGGAAGGAGGCAGAGGACACCACAGGGAAAGGAAGCAGCTCCTGGTGAGGGACTCAGTTATTAGGGGGATAGAACTGAGGGGAGCTGGGAAAACTGAAGTAAGGTGCCTGCCTGGTGCCATGGCTTGGAGGAACAGGAAGCGCATCCTCAGGATCACGAGAACAGCTGCAAGGGAGTCTGAGCTGGATGTAACTGTCCACCTGGGGACAAATGACTTGGCTCATCATGAGATTAGAGCAGTGCAGGAGGACATTGCTGAGTTGGGGAGGGGCCTAAGACAAGTAGCACACACAGTATCCTTCTCAGAGGTGCTGCCTGTCAATAGTATGGGGGAGGCGAGGGTAATTAGCACCATGCAGTTTAATGAATGGTTGAAAAAATGGTGTGGAGCACAGGGGTTTGGCTTCATTGGGGACTGGGGTTCCACCTGGAGGGACACCAGCCTATACTGGCAGGATGGTCTGCATCTGTCCAGGAAGGGAACAAGTCTTTTGAGCAATCAGTTTAAATGCTTCATTGGCAAGCTTTTAAACTAGTCAAGGGGGGAGGCACAGATAAGCAGCAGGAAAATCCCAGCCTCTCCCTACAAAACAGGGTACTAAATGAGAAAAAGACAGAGGTGGAAAGGTCAGTGGGGGGATGCTGCAACAGAAGGTAAAGCCATCAAAAAATGGAGAGCAATGAGTACCAATGCCCATAGTCTGGGTAACAAGCTTCCTGAATTAGTGGCCTTGATGGAGGAGGAACATCTGGATATCATAGCAGTCACAGAAACATGGTACACACAAAACCATGACTGGGACGTAAACATACCAGGATACACTATCTACAGGAGGGACAGGAGGGTAAAGGAGGAGGAGGAGTAGCTCTTTACATAAGGGAAGGAATAAAGCAACAGAACAAAAGGGTAAACAGGGAGGAGAAGAAGCACTGTGGATAAATTTGGAGACAGGCAATGGCACCACAATCCACACAGGGGTTGTATACAGACCCCCTTCTCAGGGGGAGGAAATGGACAAGGAAATGATAGAAAGTATATGTAGAATGGCAGAAAAAGGGGAGATATTGCTGATGGGTGATCTGAATATGCCAGATGTTAACTGGAGTGCAGTTGCAGCAGCCACTTCGAAGAGTGGAGTTATTCTAGATGCCCTACAGGGGGCATGCCTTAGACAACTAGTATTGGAGCCCACTTGAAAGGGAGCAATATTAGACCTGATTCTCTCAAATGGAGATGGAGAGAGGATCACAGATGTAGAAGTGGGTAGCCATCTGGGAAACTAGCGACCATCGAACAGTATGGTTCACAATAAACACAGCAATAGAGTCAAGCCATACAAAGGCAAAAGTACTGGACTTTAGGAGGGCTGACTTTGCCAAAATGGGTGAGTGCCTAAGGAATGCACTAGCAAATGGACAGGAAGGAGAGGTGGAAGAACAATGGGGAATAATAAAACTGCCATCACAGAGGTATGAGCCTTTGTGTGAAGCAAATAAACAAAACAAAAGCGCGTAGAAACCACTATGGTTCTCAAAGGAAGTGGCAGTGAAGGTTCAAGAGAAAAAAGCATTCAGGAAGTACAAGGAATCGCAGAAGAAGCAGGACAGAGAATTGTATCAGTTAAAGCAAAAGGAGGCTGGGAAGGCAGTCAGAACAGCAAAGGCCCAAACCGAGGAAAAGATAGCCAACTCAGTTAAGAAGGGGATAAAACCTTTATAGGTACATCAGGAGCAAAGGAAGACCAAGGAGGGATAGTGAGGCTTAATAAAGGGGAGGGAGGGTGGGCAGAGGGAGACTGTGAAAAGGCAGAGATACTAAACAAATATTTTGCTCAGTATTTACAAATGAAGAGGGGAGGTACATAAAACAAACAGTAGAAACACTCTGGATACAGAAGTTGATACCAGCCCATTTACAGAAGAAAGGGTTCTGAAAGAACTCTTAAAACAGAAGGTGGACAAAGCAATGGGGCCTGATGGGATTCATCCCGAATTCTAAAAGAACTAAGGGTAGAACTAGTGACACCACTGACTACCCTTTTTAACAAATCATGGGAGGATGGGGTGGCATCTGAGGACTGGAGGAGGGCAGATGTGATTCCCCTTCACAAAAGTGGGAGCAAGGCAGAAGCAGGAAACTACAGACCTGTTAGTTTAACCTCAGTGATTGGGAAAATGATGGAATCACTTCTGAAGGAAAGAATTGTCGAGTATCTAGAGGCCAGAGGGGCACAGGACCCAAGGCAACATGGATTCACAGCGGAGGTCATGCCAGACAAATCTGATAGATTTCTTTGACTGGGTGACCAAAGTAGTAGATCAGGGAGGGCTGTGGACATGGCCTACCTAGACTTTTAGCAAGGCATTTGACACAGTCCCACACAAAAGATTAATATACAAGTTAGCCAGCCTGGGAGTGGGTCCCAAGATGACAGTCTGGGTAAAGAATTGGCTGGAGAATAGGACACAGAGAGTAATAGTAAATGGAGTCCACTCAGAAGAAAGGAGGGTTACTAGTGGGGTACCGCAGGGTTCAGTATTAGGACCGGTCCTCTTCAATGTCTTTATAAGCGACATTGCAGAGGGACTGGAAGGAAAAGTATGTCTCTTTGCAGATGACACAAAGATCTGCAACAGAGTTGATGCACAGGGTGGGGTGGAACGGATGAGAAGGGACTTGGCAAGGTTAGAGGAATGGTCAAATGTATGGCAGCTTAGATTCAATGCTAAGAAGTGCAAGGTAATGCACCTGGGAAACAAAAACCAGGAGAAGAGTACACAATGGGTGGTGAGATACTAACAACAACAAAAATGGAAAGGGACCTGGGGGTAGTCATATCAGATGACCTAAAGGTGGGCAAGCAATATGAGAGGGCAGCAAGGAGGGCTGGGGATACTGGGATGCACAGGGAGAGGCATCACCAGTAGAAAACAGGAAGTTATTATCCCTCTGTACAGACAGCTGGTGAGACCCCATCTGAGTACTGTGTGCAGTTCTGGAGACCCAATCTCCACAAAGACATAGACAGGATGGAAGCTGTCCAGAGGAGAGCAACTAAAATGGTGCAGGGTCTGCACTGGAAGACACATGAAGAGAGCGAAGGAGCTTAATATGTATAGCCTCGAGGAAAGGAGGAGAGAGGGACATGATAGAAACATTCAAGTACCTCAAGGAATCAACAAAGTCCAAGAGGGTAGCATCTTTCAAAAAGAGGTGTGCAAGAACAAGTGGGCACAATTTGAAGATGGAAGGCGGCTCAGAGGTAATTTAAGGAAGTATTTTTTTCACAGAGGGTTGTGGATGCATGGAGCGGCCTTCGGAGGAAGGTTGTGGAGTCAAAATCAGTGGTGGAATTCAAGCATGCATGGGACAGTCATAAGGCCATTCTAGGGGGTGGGGGAGTGAGAAGTAGTAGGCTGCTGGTTAACTAGGATCTGCAGCTTATCCAGTAGGTAGGGAAATGGGCAGACTGGGTGGGCCAAGCAGTCCTTATCTGCCGTCAAATTCTATGTTTCTAACGTTATTTCCAGGACCCCATCAGTATCTTGCCATTTATTGATCCTGGATTACTTATCAATAACACAAATGTTTTATCCCGGGATTGATTACTTTCAAAAATCACTCACTTTTCAAAATACTGTACTCTCTACAGTTCATGATTCCTCTAGTAAACCACCAACTTATCTCATACACCACCTAGGATCTAGCCCCTTACGGAGATGGGTTCCCACCCTATCACACAAAATTCCCACATCCTGGTTCATGGTACCTGGCAAGGCAAAATGATACATAGAGAATAATGCATATGTAGGGGGTTGATATGCAGTTTTTTTACACACCCAAGGTGTGTGATATTAGAGAAACCTCAAGAGCGAAGCTCAAGAGGGTTCACTAGTATCACACACCGAGGGTGTGTATAAAAAACTGCCTGTCAATCCCCCACAAATGCTTTATTTTTTTATAATAGCTGGTGCATGGACTTTTGGTGTAAAAGTATTTGGGCATGAGAGAAAGCATGGCTGAGCGGTGTTCAGTTCAGTAAATTATATGCCTCAAAATCCACAAAAAGAGAAATGGCTTGTACGAAAAAAAATCTAACCTGTGGGTGCTGAGCTCACTTGTTTTCAGTTTTAAGATACATAAGCCACCAAGTGTAGACTGACGAGAGCAAGTTACTCGGCGGCTTCAGAAGGTGAGAGTCGAGCGTGAAGCTTGAATCTAGCCTACTGAAGCCACAGAGTAACTCGCTCTCAGTCAGTCGATACTCAACGACTTTGTATCTTAAAACTGAAAACAAAGAGCTCAGCAACTCAAGTTAGAATTTTTCACACAACTCACTCTCTTTGTGGATTTACGAAACACTGCTCGTTTGTAGGGTACCTGAAATCAGGCTTCTTAGAGCGAGACTGTAAAAGTCGTATCAACCCACAGGTTGATATGAGTTTTTCGTATAACTTTAAACAGCACTCAGAAACGAGTTGATAACAGGGGCCACCAGTTATTATAAAATGATAACACCTGCACTGTGAGCACACATGTGTGTGCCTGGGGGGGGGGGTTTGAAGGAAGTGCAAATCATAACATTTCACACCCCAGAAATAATTTTTTTACTAGGTCAGTTAGTAATTATTTTTTATAAATGATCAAAACTGAGACTGTTATTTTTTCGTACTGATATTATTAGTTTCATTCATTTTGAAGCACTTCAGTTAGGTTATTTAGGTGTTATGCCACTTCTTGGAGACAGTAAGAAAATATTTTTTCAGGTTTCAGTAACTGATATGTAATGGCGAAGGCTCGGTCATGGCAAAGAGGCCCAGTTGTGGTGAAGGGGTGTGGGTGCAGTGGGGGGGGGCCCAAATTCCTCTTGGGTCTAGGACCCTTGGCAGCCTTAATCTGACCCTGAGGAGCACCCCGACAGCCTCGCAACATCAGCAGCCATCTTGCTTGGGCACAGTGTGCATGCCAGGAAGTGACCCGTTAACTCCTGTGGCGGACATCTTGGAAGGGGAAAACCAAACAGAAAGCTCCCAGCTGTATGCAAATGTCAGCAGTCATCTTTGTTAAGGCACCAGCTTGTTCAAAAGTGCTTCGCTCCACAGGATTTAATGGCAGCCATCTTTAAAAAGGGCAACCATATAACTGATTTTGCAAAGAAATCTTTATTTAAATAATAGAACAACAAGAATTTGGTCAGGAATTGTTTATTTAAGTTGTCACTTGATGTACTTTGCTTACAAATAATTATACTTTGTCTACATTTTCTCTGTGTCACTCCATCTAACCCACGATGTCCCATTCTCTGCATGATGATGGCTCCTTCTCATCCTTCAAACCTCCATTCTGTCAAGCAAAGACCTCCCACAATTATGTCTGATGATGAAGGAAATATGGCTGCTGGAGCATCCAGAGGCCTACATTCACCCACCTAGAGGGCATGGGGCTATAAGATAGAAACTTTCTTGCAGGACGTCTAGTCCATCATCTCATCACAGGGAACATCGGCTATGTAATTCACTCAAGAAGACATTATCTACATTAAACTTTCTACACTCACTCCACAGTGCATAACAGCCTGCAACCACCACTGGTCTTGACTCTGCCTCACAAAGATGATGTTGATTGGGCTGAGCAATTCCAAGTCTGCACTGCCTTCAATGGTTGGACAAATACCCTGCGTATCTTCAACCCCTTACGGTCATGACCGAGCATGACTGCCATTTCCTGGTTCAACGCACTTCCAGAATGAATTAAAAGAAATACTGTCATCCTGTATGTAACTTTTAAAGGTCATTTTCTCCAAGTACACCCACCCTGGTTAGTGGAACAATAGTTGTGCGAACGCAGCATGCAGCTCTCCAAATCTGTGGAAGCCTTTACGGTGGACACTAAGTCATGCTGAAAACATCTGCAGAAAACAGAGAAGGATGAAATCACAGCTTTCGACCAAGGACTGCTCCCACAACTTCATTTTTATGTGGTCCAACAGAAGCCAATGAACTGGATGGACACTATCCAAGCTGCATGACTTGCACAGAAAACCGTACCCATGTTCCAGGCCACCAGTGTGCAAGAACGAACACTCATCACAAACTGCTGCACTCACAACATGCATCCAGCAGCAACAAGCAATGACAGACAAGCTTATCACCTCCATTAATAATTTACAGCCGAGATCAACTTTTTCCTCTGCTACCTCTGTCAATGCTCTGCAACCACCTCAACAGCCATCTGCTCAACCACCACCTTCTCTACCACCTTCTCCAGAGTCCGTTATTTGCCAGTGCTGCTTCAGAGGACACACTGCTGCAGATTGCAGAAAGCAAAATATGACAACAGAAATAATAAGAACCACAGACAGACACTGCAGCATCAATAGCCGGATGAATGCAAGTACTCACAGGTTCAGGGAAATGAGCACTGCCCAACAAACTAGGGACTTTTGTTGGGCAGGGTAACACTTCAATAGACCACCCCTCTGACTCTCTCAACTCATAAGAGCAGTATCCTCCAACTCTTATTACCATCTTTCTTCCAGGAGCAGCTGTACCTGTCATCAAATCATCACTGCTAGCAAATTACGTCTCTACGACCACTGGAGATTGGTCCACACATGCCTTGATTGACATCAAAGTAGACATCGCAGTCATCAACACCAACATCCTGAACAACACAGCTCCTCGTCAGACACCTCATGCTCTTCCTGCAGACCTAAAGTACATCATCACAGTAAACTCTGCTAGAGTATCAATCACAGGTACTGTCCACCTCAAGCTACACTTTGGCTCACAGCAATCTACTGTCAAGTTCTACCTAGTGCCTGATCTACAACCATCAAAGATTCTTGGAATGTACTTATTTAAACATCCCAAAGTCATCCTAGACTTTTCTTCAAATAAACTGTCACTGGGCCCCCAGAGGCAACTTGCAATGACACACTCAGTCACTGTGCCTCGTAAGAGATCATGGTTTTGATTGCAAAGATTTGAGGTGAACCACTCCCACAAGGTGTTGCTGCCACTGCTACAGTGTCCCCCTCTTTGCATTCTTTGGGTCTTCTCCTTGCCTGCTGTGCATGATAGCACAGTATTCCAGAAATGTTGCAACTTTACAGATGAACCAATGATCATCTTTAAGGGCGCCAATGTTGGAACATTTGTCTACCTGTCTACTGGGGACCAGTTCCATCTCATGCAAGACCATCAGCCTGGTTCCATCATGTCAACTCCTGTCAGTGCTATCACCACAACTCCATTTTCATCAGTGTTATCCCTCAGTAAGTGACTATCCTCTTCCAAGCTTCCAGCACCTCCAACAGAGGAGCAACAGCTTTTGGATTTCTTGGTGTACTACCCAGATGTCTTTGTTGGTACAGACAACAAGCTTAAATGTTGTAATATCCTGCAACAAACCATCGAAGTGCAGCCCAGTAAGAAAACCCATCCATCAGTGAGCCTACTAAGTGGGACACAAACAAAATGAGTCCTAGAGGACATGATCAAAGACATGCTGAAACAAGACATCAGTGAAGAATCTACAAGTCTTTGAGATGCACCATATCTGCTGGTGGTAAAGAAGAGCGAGGGGTATCACTCTGTAGTGGACTACCGAACGATCAATGCCTGTATGGTGCTGAATGACCAACAGAGGATGCCTTAAAGAGTCTCGTTGCAGCCAACCCAGCCTACTTCACCAACCTGGATCTTCAAAGTGGGAGCTATCAAATCTTCATTGGGCCAGCTACTCGCCCATAAATACTTGGTACGGTCGCTTGGGACTTTTCCAATTCAAATGACTGCTTATGAGACTTCAGTACAGTCAAGACAAATTCCAGCATGTTAAGGAAGCCATACTACATGAGTTGTCTTGGAAATCTAGCCTAGTCTACCTGGAAGATTTTATTTACTTATTTATTCATTCATTCAACCTTTGAGCACAAAACAGCTCATTTATAAAGGCTCCACGTCAGTAGGGTGGGAAACATACATACATACAAATGGATGTAGGATAAGGTTCAAATCAAAATCAAATCAATATTTATTTGTAATGTGCTTTTCAAAATACCAAAGCACGAATACATAACAAAATTAACATACATCAACAATAAATACAAATATAAAAACAATTAAAAGGCAACAGAATAAACTTATTCAAAAGCTAATTCGAATAAGTAGCTCTTCAATGAGGCTTTAAATGACTCTGTGGACAGGCACACTCTAATCCGATGAGGTAGAGAATTCCACTGGGTTGAGGCCACGAAAGAAAAAGCGCTGGCCCCAGATGACTGAAGACGAACCCTGGGAATCTCTAGCAATCCCTCATCAGCAGAACGGAGTGGACAGTAGGGCCGAAGGAGATCTTGCAAGTAGCCCAGTCCTAACACAATAGCAAACAGAGATAAAAGTGTTGCAGAAAAGGAACCTACATATAGTGGGTTCTAAGAAAGCCTATGAAACAGAATTAAAAAATAAAAGTTCCAGCCCAAGGGCACTGTCAAAGGAAAAAAAGGGGTGGGGCAGAGGAAAAGAAGAAAGGTAAGGGAAGATGGAAGGGGGTGTGTGGGTTCTCAGAAAACCTGTGAATCAAACATAAGTGCTGCAGCTCAGAGGGCACTGTCAAAGAGAAGAAAGGGTGAGGGGGGATGGAAGAAAAGGCAGAAGTAGAAGAGATGGGGATGCGGCAGGAGGTAGGGGAAGGGAAAGTTGGGGTGAGGGCACGAGTGGAGTAAGGGAGGGTAGGGCAAGGACAGTTTTAAATGGAGTGGTCAGGTCAAAAGGGCATAGGGTGATGGTTACGTTGAAAGGGCATATGGTAAGGGAGGAATTCTAGGGTGGTCAGGGGCTAGGTGAAGCAATCACAAGAGCTGTTAGTTATGAAGTATTGGCGAAGAGCAGTTTTGTACAGACCTAGTTTCGGTAATGAGGAGATTTCCAACGACAGCACATTAAATCACAGAGATGCCCTGTAACCAAGTGAGTGTTGCCTTTGGGTACTCCGGTATCTTGGGACAGAGATGATTTGATAGGCTGAGCTACATGTGCGCCAAGAGCTGGAGAAGGGGTTCAGAAGGTTTGCTACACCAGGAGGCATATACCCTAGAAGAGCCTTTTTCATTAACAGGCAAGTCTGGTAATGGATCCTTCCATATAACTGAAGCCAACCAGATTGTTCATACAGATCACATGTATGGGTGAGGTGTGCTACACCTGTAAGGAGATGAAAAGCCTTTGTTAAGTGCCATTGATATCCTGCAGAGGAAGGCAGAGTTGGCAGAGCTGCAGATAACCAGGCCATAGTCAACAATGGATACTACTGAACTATAAATAGCCAGTTTTAGGGTATAAGATTATGTTTATGTCAGTGTAACAACCAAATCCTGAAGTTAAAAGTCCTGGCAACATTGTTAATATGCTGCACATTGGAAAGAGAGCTGTCCACAGTCACCCCTAAATACTTGTAGTCATGAATTTATTCAAGGGGGACACTAGAGGAGTTCCTAATGGTTAGAGTAGAGTTTTGGTATTCCTTCCTATAATACTTGCGTTTTTCTGTCCATATTGCCAGAGTGCACTGATTTCTGGCTGCCTTGTATTGTTGCAAATCAGCTTGTTTGCCAGAGGTCTTGGCACGGTGCCAGATGTGGTCCCTATGTTGCATCTGCCTGAATAGTTCAGAGATGATCCAGGGATTGAAGGAGCCTCAAACTGTCCGCTTTTTTGATGGAGCGTGGATATCACATGCTTCATTAAAGCAGGTGATGGTGATGAAGTGGCCTAGGGCAATGCTGACATCATTGGTGGTATTGACTATGGACCAGTCAATGTTCAGGAGGTGCTGTTTCATATAGTCAAGGTGACACCGCTTTAAAATCCTGCTGTAAATGACTTTAAATGGAGGCTTGCTAAATTTGCTTGACCAGGTGCAGGTAACTGGAGAGTGGCCACTAAGTGCATCAGGATACACAGTCACATTTAAGTCAAAATGTTATTGTCTTCAGCAGAACTTTTCCAGAACACCTTCAACACCTCTAAGAAGTCACTGAACGCATTCAGCAAAACATCCTTATGCATCACCCAGAGAAATGCAGTTTTGCACAGCATCAGATTCACTATCTGGAATGTGTTGTTAGTTCTCAAGGCATCTTTCCAGATCCAGACAAGCTCTCAGCAGTCAAAAACTATCCAGGATCTAAAAAACCTCAAAGACTTCAGAGTTTTTCTAGGCCTGTCTCGATATTACAGAAAGTTCATCAGTAACTATGCCAAGATCACAGTTCCACTATATGCCCTCACCAAAAAGAGATGTGAAGATACATGGATTCCTCAGTACAAAGAAGCCTTTGATGCCCTAAAAGATAATCTGACTGCCGCTCCATACTGGCCTATCCAAGGGCTGGCCAACCCTTCAAACGCTACACAGACACTAGTTCTTTTGCTGTGGTTGCTGTGCTATGTCAAGTTCAAGATGGAACACAACAACTTGTCTCCTCCACTGTGCTCTCTCTCTCTTTCCTCAGCCAAGTACAACTACGGCATCACAGAAAAAAGAATGTCTACCCACAGTATTTGCTGTAAAGAAATTTGACTGCTACCTTCATTACTCTTTATTCACAACTACTGTTAATCACTTTGACATCAGATGGTTGTCTGAATTGAAGGAACCCAAAGAAAAGTTTGCCAGATGGATTGCCAAGCTCCAACTCAACATCTTTGAAATTCAATATAGACGAGGTCGAGTTCAAGCCAATGCCGATGGCGTTAGCCAACAACAGTATCTCTCTGAATCACCCTCAAGTGATGAGGCATTCTGCTTAGAAGCTCTTCCTTTCCATGCTACAGATGTGCTTCCTGTGGATACTTCTACAGCACCTCAAGTTGCTTTGCTGCTCCCAAATGCTTCTTCAGAAAGCCACACCAATCCTCAATAACTGCAATCGGCCAAAGTGGTTCTCACCTCCTGTGCATCTGCACTCTTCCCTGGCAACTGTCAAAACATGACAAAGAGCAGATACTCAGTTCTCAGACACAATCATTTACTTAAGAGTCTGAAAAACTTCTGCAACAGAAGCAACATCGCCTGGATGTTCTTTACCTGGCTTCACAGTACTTCCTCAATGATAGTCTGCTTTTTCACATTTGGACCAAGGAAGGCTAGGACCATTGTCCAGATAGAACTCATACACAATTAGTTGTACCTGCCTCTTTAATCAACGAAGTGCTTCTCTCTCCACTCATGGGAGGATAAGGGCCTATACGGGGTGATGGCCTGCATCCATTTGGAAGGGGAACCGCAGTCTTCAGTGGACGGTTTAAATATTGTTTCAATGAACATTTAAACTAGCCAAGGCGGAGTGGCAGAAAGAAACAAGGAGTCAGAAATTGCCCCCTCCCAGGCTTAAGTGGAGAATAAAGAGAACCACAGGGGAGAGGAATCCTCCACAGTACAAATCAGTAAAGGGAACAGGGTGGTAGAGATAAAGGAGGAAAGGAAAAGGAGCATAAAAAGGAGAGGTGGGAAGGCAGGCAAAAAGAAAAAAGGAGGGGAGGCAACAAGAAGAGTAGAATCAAAATCTGGAAGGCCATGTGTGCCAATGCTAGAAATCTAGGAAATAATATTTTGGACCTAGAGGTCACCATGGCAGAGGCCAACTTGGATATTCTGGCCATTACTGAGTCATGGTGCACTAAAAACCATGACAGGGACATGGCCATTCCTGGCTATACTCTGTTCAGGAAGGACCAGGTGGGAAGGAAAGGAATAAGTGTGGTTCTTTATGTGAGGGATAGTATAAAAGCAACGGAGATAAAGAAGAAGAAGAATCAGCATTTATATAGCGCTTTTCATACACAGTATCCCAAAGCACTTTACAAGCAATGCTAGACTGGTAGTGAAGTGACCGAATGTGTGGTGGCAGCCATATCTCACATCATCACCCACACACAGCCTGGATAATTGCATGAACCGGCTTATGGGAAGGGGAATGTTGTCCAGGACACCGGGAATGTTCACTGCTCTTTACGAAGAGTACCCTGGGTTCTTTTACTTCTACCTGGACACCCACCAGGACTACACCAGGATGGGCAGAAGGGACCTCTTTTTATCATCTCATCCGAAGGACAGCATACTCCAGCAGTACAGCACCCCCAATACTGCACTCGGATGCCGGCGATTTTTATCTATCTCAGTGTGGGGCAAGAGAACCCACGACCTTCTGGTCCAGAGGTGGATGTGCTACCAGCTGAGCCATGCTGACACTCTAGGGAATACAGGGTGAGGCAGTGGTACTATGGATCTCCCTAGAGACGGGGAATGCAACCACAATTCACACTGGAGTGATCTACAGACCTGCAACACATGGTGGAAGCCACTGACAAGATGGCAGAAAAGGGGAAGGTGCTGCTGATGGGAGACTTCAACCTGCCAGCTGGGGATTGGAGCCTTCCAGCAGCGGCTTCAGCTAGAAGCAGGGACATTCCTGGAATCTTTGCAGGGAGCATTCCTCAGGAAACTAGTCAGTGACCCTACTTGTCATGAGGCAATACTGAACCTGGTACTCACTAACATGGACAGTGTAGCAGATGTCAAGGTGGGAGGCCACTTGGGGACCAAAGATCACCGTACAATGTTGTTCAATATAAGGACGACTGCAGAATCAAACCACACAAGAATGAGCAACCTGGACTTCAGGAGGGCAGATTTTAAAAAGATGGGTAAATGCCTCAGGGATGACCTAGCAGGGGTGGGTGACCTGGGTGGGGTGGAGGAACGGTGGGCAAAGATAAAATGGAGCACAGTAAAGGCAACAAACATCTGCATCAAACAACTGAGTAAAAGCAAGGGGAAAAAAAAAGAGACTGTTACGGTTCTCGAAAAAGGTAGTTTAAAAGGTAAAAGCTTTAAGGGTAGCACATTCAGAAGGCATGAGGAGACTTGGAGGAGGATAGGGAATTGTATAGGAGGAAACAAAGGGAAGCAGGGAAAGCAGCAAGGAGTGCAAAGACACAAACTTGAAGAGAAACTAGCCCAAAGGTAACAGAAGGAGACAAGACATGTTTTACATATGTAAGTTCAAAGTGCATATGTATATGCAAATAAGTAGACCAGGGATGGGACTGTAAGGTTAAAAAGGGAAGGGGTGGGCTGTGCAGAGAGGGACCAGGAAAAGGCAGACATCCTGTATAAATACTTTTGTTGAGTGTTCACAGAGGAAGGAGAAGGGGAAGGGTCACAAAAAAGTAACAGAAGCTCTGGAAGGAAGGCAGGAGGTGGTCACAAGACCTTTTTTGGAGGAGAGAGTTCTGAAGGGACTTGCTAATCTGAAGGTGGACACGGCAATGGGACCAGATGGGGTGCATCCAAGGGCATTGAGGGAGCTCAGGGAAATACTGGCTGCACCTCTGACAGTCCTATTTAACAGCTCAGTGGAAACAGAAGTGGTTCCTGAGGACTGAAGGAGGCTGAATGTAGTCCCATTACACAAAAGTGGTAGCAGGGAGGAGGCTGGCAATTATAATTAACAGAGTAGACACACCAGAGGGTGTAGACAGAATGAGAAGCGACCTGCAGAAACTTGAAGAATGGTCAGGGGTTTGGCAGTTGAAATTCAATGCAAAGAAGTGCAAGATAATGCATATGGGGCACAAAAACCCTGGCACAATATATCAGTTGGGGGGTGAGGATATAGCATGCACCAAGCAGGAAAGGGATCTTGGGGTTGTCATCTCTGATGACCTCAAGGTAGGGAAACAGTGACAAGGCAGCAGGTAAAGCAAATAGGATGCTGGAAGTATAGGCAGGGGCATCACCAGCAGGAAAAGGAGGTCATAATCTGCCATACAAGACACTAGTGAGGCCCCACCTGGAGTACAGTGTACAGTTCTGGAGACCATACCTACGTAAGGACACAGACAGGGTAGAGAAGGTTCAGAGGAGGGCAACAAAGATGGTGCGTGGATTGCATCACAAGTCATATGAAGACAGGTTGAAGGAAATGAACATGTGCTCCCTGGAGGAGAGGAGGGAGAGAGGGGATATGATAGAGACATACAAGTATCTTACAGGGAGGAACAGGGTGCAGGAAAACACTATTTTTAAGTGAAAAAGATGTTTCAGGACTAGAGGGCATGGGATGAAGTTGGAGGGAGGAAAATTCAGAGGAAACATGAGAAAGAATTTCTTCACAGAACGTGTGGTGGACAAGTGGAACACCCTGCCAGAGGAAGTGGTGGGGGCTGAAACAATCACGGGATTTAAGAATGCATGGGACAGACATAAAGGAATTCTGGAGGTCAGGGGTAAGGGGCAACAGACTTCTAGGAAAACAAACTGAACTTACAAGCTCAAATGGGCAGACTGGGTGGGCTATAGGCCCTTATCTGCCGACACTGTCTATGTATCTATGTAGCCTGACAATGATGGTGGGAATGTTAATGGAATCACTACTGAAGGATATGACTGTAGAATATCTTAAATCCAGTGGGCTACAAGGCCCAAAGCAGCATGGTTTCACAAGGGGGAGGTCATGCCAAACAAATAAGACAGCTTTCTTTGACTGGGTGACCAAGGAACTAGATCAGGGTGGAGCGGTGAGCATGGCCTACCTAGATTTCAGTAAAGCGTTCAACACCAGTTTCACATAGGTGACTAGTAAGCAAACTGGGTATCTTAGGAGTGGGTTCAAAGGTGGTAAACTGGATAAGAAACTGGTTAGGGTTCTGTTATGATGGGACTTCTTCTACCCACAGCTGTTTCACTTTCTTGCTGCTCTGGCTGTTTGCCCTGTGCCAGGCCCACCCCAAAATCAATGAAGTGTTGCTAGGATACTCCTGGTCTAAGAAATTTAGAAATATTTTCAAGTACTTATGTTAAACAACTACAATATGTCAGTAGCAGGGGTGGCTAAACTGGGGGGGCTGGACTGGCCACGGCTCCCTCACTCTTATTCCTGGGTGGGCCACATCTGAATTCTGGCACCCCCACTTTTTTGACACCATGTATTTTTTTTATTAATGTATACATGGTTTGTATATATTATTCTCAATCAATATATACAGCACAGACATTTAAATTTCAGTTGTGTGGTACGATCAGCTGCTTATGAACAATCGTTATACCAATATCATGATGGTAATACCATCCATGCAGTTATCTGCCTGCCAGGTTACCATGTAACTTTGAATATAGAATTTGTTTATTGCTTCTCCCAGTATTACAATGGTGATGAGTGCAATCTGCAGGTAATACTGGGGAACCAATAAATGAATTTTTCATTCAAGCCAATAAAATTTCAGCACACTGCAGTCACTAGTTAGAGCAGGAACACAGCATACTGGTAGTCAAACTGAGCTGGTTGGCAGTTAATAGAAGTGCAAGATTCTGAGTGACTGAGGTAATAAATTCATGGTGAAGTCCTGCCTTTTTACACACACATATGATCTATTCTGCTGCCTATTAATTAAGAGTGGTATGGTTTCAATTTGTGTTTGCTGCCTACTATTTTTATTTGTGGGTAATCGAAGTTCCAAGTCCTGAGTGACTAAGATACATTGTCGAATCCTGCCATTTTCCACAACAGTATGATTTGCACTGCCACTGTTGCCTATTAATTCAGAATGGTTCAGATTAGCTTTTGCTGGCTAATTAAATTTTTTTTCTTTGTGGGTAATCGAACTGACAGATCCAAGGCTGAGTGACTGAGATAAATTGTCAAATCTAGCCATTTTCCTTAACAGTATGATCTGTACTGCAGATCGTACTGTTGTGCAGAACAGTTGGATATGACAATTGACCTCAGTCACTCATCTGCTGCCTATTAAATAAGAGTAGCTTTGATTTGTGTTTGCTGCCTAATATCAGTTAATTTGAAAGAGTGTATCCCCATGTGTCCTTAGGACATACTTTTATTATTTTAAGCCCTCACCCCTTCCACATAGTGTGTTTCATGCTCAGAGCACGTTTAGCTGTAACAAGATCTTGTTTGTGTGGCTTGATGATTTTGTAAAGTTTGTGAACTATGACATGTTTAGTCTGGATGTTTAGGTGGGGTTACTGCAGCAAGCAACTCCATCTGACCCACTGCCAAAGGACTAAAATGTAGTGATTATCTGCAGTACCGGCAGTTGATTAGCAACTGTGCTCGCTAATAGATATGTGTCAGTGCTGCTTTGGCATGAAAGGAGCTGCCATTTTCACAATTAAGGAAAAAAGTCTGACAAGATTGCTGGTTTTGAAGCACCGCCTATGCTCCATCTTCCTCTTGAGGCCCACAATGTTCATTGGCACCATCTGATGTAATGTTTCTTCCTGTCTGGCAGCAGCCTTTAAATGAAGACATTGGTAGGGTGACCAGGAGTCTAGGACAGACACTGACAACCCAGTTTTGACATGACTACTGTCCAGAGTTTTCTGCCATCACTATATATGTATCTATGAGTTTACTGTTTCTGCTGTGATGTCCTTCAAAAAAAATAAAATCTGAGATGGAGACAGTTTGAGCTTTTAACTGTGGCTGTTCTATATGCCCATTAAATGTTAAAAGCTCCTTCTGCTCTCTGGCTGTTGTGTGTGGTATCTGGTAGGAGTTTTTTTTTTTAAAACACTGATAGAGTTGGGAAGCTTAATGTCATTGTCCATGTTCTTGTCTCCTCACTGCCCTTGCACTCTCCTCCCTTTCCTCTTCCATTGATCTGCTTATGTTGGTCAAGCCCACTGACCACTCACCCTCAATCTGGTCTGTGATCTGGTCTCAGAATTTAGGCATCTTGAAATTAAAAGAGGGGCAGGAGGGGGTATGTGTTAAGAAATGCACTGACTTTGAGATGTTGCTGAAGCTCACCAGCTCATCTTCTGTGCACCTACTATAAAACACAACCTGGCATTGCTAGTCTCACCTGGTACAAGAGTAACGTGAGCAGTATCGGTCAAATACTGCAGGGAGATTATATTAAGCAGCATTTTTGCATGCTGGGTACAAAAAGGAATGTACTGCACAGCACCATTCAAGGTAATGAATCCAATTAGATTATTATTAATTTGAATAAATTATTGATGTGACATAATTTATTTACATGAAGTAAACACTGTGAAAGATTAAAAAAAAGACACCAAAACACTTCAAAAATTGTAACATTTTCATGGGGTCTAGGTGGCCCCCAGACCTCCTACCACTTCAGTGAAGATTTTGGCCCCACCACATTGAACCTACTTGAACCGCCCCTGGTCAGCAGTGATAAACACCACTTTTTTTTGTTTCTCCAATTGTACTATGGACATGAAGATTTATATATATATATATATATATATATATATATATATATATATATATATATATATAATATGTTCTCTGTTGTGTGAATAAAATTTTAATATAAAAACAACTGGTTGGGGAATAGGTAATGAGGGTGGTGGTACATGGAGTTCAGTCCAAGGAAGAAAGGGTGACCAGTGGGGTGTGCCTCAGGGATCAGTGCTGGAACTGGTCCTCTTTAATGTCTTTATAAGTGACATTGCAGAGGCGCTAGAAGGAAAGATCTGCCTCTTTGCAGATAACACCAAGTTCTGCAATAGGGTGGACACTCCAGGGTGTATAAAGGATGAGCAGAGACCTGAGAAAACTAGAGGAGTGGGCAAGGGTATGGCTGCTGGCAGCTGGGTTTCAATGCCAAAAAGTGCAGAAAAATGCTCTTAGGGCACAGAAACCAAGGGGCAGGTACAAAATGGGTGGAGTGGTATTGATGACCACCCAGCAAGAAACAGACCTGTGGTAATCATATCAGATTACCTAAAGGTGGCCAGGCAGTGTGACAAGGCAGTAGGGAGGGCAAGTGGGATGCTGGTGTACATAGGGAGGGGCATCAGGAGTAGAAAGAGGGAGGTGGCGTTGTCTCTGTAAATATTCCTGGTAAGACCCACCTAGAGTATTGTGTCCAGTTCTGGAAACCACATCTCTGGAAGGACATACATAAAGTGGAGGCGGTCCAGAGTAGGGCAGCTAAAATGGTGCAAGGTCTGCATCAAAAGCCTTATGAGGAATACTTTAGAACGGTTGATTGCCAGGGCTGGAGATAAAGTGGATCTATCTGAATTAAGATGGAGAAAATGGGTGTTTTATATATCGCCCTTAGCTCCTTCTTTTGTTACATGAAAATGTATTTAATTATCTACAAGAGAGCACTTAAGAAATATCCATTCATTACATGGACTCATCCAGACAATTGGACACTTAGCACTTGTCTATATAGGAATAATGGACATTCCTCTGAATTGACACTTTATATATTAGCACTGTGTATGATTTTATCCAACAAAGAATTGCACTATAATCTGTATTTATTGGCTGTAATCCTTAGAGAATTACTTAGATATGCTTTTTTTAATTATGCTATGTAAACGTTCTGTATATCTCCAAATGTACCCCATTAATGATTTTTATCTGAAAATAATAAACAATAAAAAAAAAAAGCCCTATGAGGCGAGACTACAGGGCTTCAATATGTACACCCTGGAACAAAGGAGGGAGAAGGGAGATGCTGTATGACAGAGACCTTTAAAAACCTCACTGGGGTAAATAAGGTACTGGAGGGAGTTATTTTCAGAAGAAAATGTGCTCAAGAACAAGGGAACACGTGAGGAAGCTGGAGAGGGGCACAGACTCAGGAGCCTGCTCAATAGTTCTTTTGTGTTTAGTATGTTTAGACTCCTTTTCAGAAATTTGGGGGTCTGAAGAATCTTTAGAGGGTCTCTCCTTTATTTTGGAGTGGGAAGAAGAAGGGTCCTCTTCTGTTGTTTTGGTGACACTGAGGTGGGAACAGAAGCAATTTCCTCTAATCGTTTGGTTCTTTTCTTAATAGTTTTAGAACAAAAAGTACTGCACACTTCACAGTCAGAGAATATATGACTGAAACCCAAGCACGCTAAACACAAATCGGGGCGATCAGCCATATCAAATATCTGAAAGCGCTTAATACAGTTTTTAAAACTTGTGGGTCCTGTCCTCTTTTTTAGGTCTTTCTGACATGCCAGAATGTCAGTAGACTAAGCATACATTCCCCTAAAATGAGTAACATACACCAATCACAGTCGGTTCCTGAATAAAAACGGGAACCGCGATTATACAAAGCTTTAGCCTAGATGCAAAACATGGTCAGTTCCTTACTAGAAACGGGAACCAATCACAAATAAACACAAATTCTTTCAAAATATACTTAAAACTAGAAACTTTTAAACATAAAGCTAGCGGTAAGAACTGCAACAAAAGAAAAAATTACTCACCTTAGTAATGTTGTTTCTTCTAATGGAGTCTTGCTATATTCTGACATATGCAGTGAATCCCAACCTTCGAACTGCCCCAGAGATGAAAGAGTTAACCTTCCATGCCAGGCATGGAACACTGAGCTCGAGCTCGGTTGAGACTCTGTCTGTTGTTCTTCAAACTCAAACCGTCAGATCTTTACGAGCTAAACCCACTAAGGTCCTGTGTGGAAGCTGTAAACCTACACTAGCCAACTGGCTACTAAACATAAAACACATTTTTTGGCCCCAACACACAGACTCAAGTCAGGAACCCAAAATGAAAACACAACACCCCTCACCCAAAAGAGGGGTGGAAACAAAAGGTGGGCACCTACTAAGTGCCAACACTGCACTGCCCACCCACATCCCAAAAACAGAGGTTCTGAGAGGGCAGGCAGGAGGGGTCAGAATACAGCAAGACTCCATTAGAAGAAACAACATTACTAAGGTGAGTAATTTTTTCTTCAAACAACATGAAGTCTTGCTATATTCTGACTGATCTGGGACTTAAAGCAGTACCTCCATGGAGGAGAACAGAACCTACTTAGGAAATAGGCTCTGAAGCACAGCCAGCTTAATCGAAGCATCACCCTGGCCTGGATGTCCAGGGAGTAATGCTGGGCAAAAGTGTGCACTGTTTTCCAGGTAGCTGCTTGACATATCTCTAGAATAGGGATGTCCCTGGCAGCAACCAGGGAAGCAGCTGTACCTCTGGTAGAGTGAGCCCTCAGGCCTGAGGAGGGAACCTTACCCAATTTTTCTTAGCAAAATTGAATACAAGAGACAATCCACCTGGCAATGAATCTTTTAGTGGCAGGTTTCCCTTTACCAACCTCACCAGAAGTGAGGAACAGTTGGAAGGAGTCAAACCTGTGACCCTCGGTACGCTCTATGTAGTAACTAAGGGCTCTTTTCACATCTAGACTGTGCAGTCTCCTCTCACCAGAGGAGGAATGGTCAGTGAAGTACACTGGAAGAGACATAGATTGATTAAGGTGGAAATCTAAAACCACCTTAGGCAAAAACTTCCTGTTAGTCCTGAGGGCCACCTTATTTCTATGGAAGGAGATAAAATCAGGCTCCACTGACAAGGCTTGTAATTCACTTATGCGTCTGGCAGACTACCAGAAACATAGTCTTCCAAGTTAAGTACTTAAGCTCTGCTGAAGATAAAGGCTCAAAGGGGGGGTTGCATGAACTGAGCAATGCAAACATTGAGGTCCCAGGCAGGGGCAGGGTCCCTGAATGGAGGGTTGGTGTGAAGCAATCCCTTGAAAAACTTGGAGAAAACAGGGTGAGCTGAGAGAGAACAGGGATTACCTGCTGAAATAAAAGCAGACACAGCTGCCAAATGCACTTTCAGTATAGCTGGTCTCAGCCCCAAGCTATTTAAGTGAACCATATAATCAAGGAATGTGGGCAGATCAGCAGATTCTGGGGAAATATGCTTCCCACAGCACCATATGGAAAATCCTTTCCATTCAGAATTATAAGTAGCCCTGGTAGAAGGTTTTCTAGAAGCCTTCAGGATATCCATTACACCTTGAGAGAGGTGTAAATCAGTAAACTCTAACTCTTCAAGAACCAGGCCTTGAGATTGAGAGATTTGAGTTTCGGGTAGCAAACCCTCCCCTAAGCACAGGTTAACAGGTTGTAATTCCTGGGAAGACACAGGGGAAGATGGACTGCTAAGGACAGTAGGAGTGGATACCAGGGCTGTCTGGCCCAGTCTGGAGCAATCAGGATCACCTTGCAAGGTTGAGATATGATTTTGACTAGCACTTTGAACAGGAGAGGGAAGGGGGGAAAAGCAAAGAGAAACTTCCCTTCCCAATTGCGAACTAAGGCATCCAGAGGGACTGAGCCCAACACTGGGGGTCTACAGCAAAAAAGGGGAAGCTGGTTATTGTCTGGGGCTGCAAAAAGATCTATCTGCAGGGTGCCCCATCTGGAAAATATCACCTCCAAGATCAGGGGATCCAGTGACCATTCATGATGGCTCCGGGAAATCCTGCTGAGAACATCTGCCAGGACATTGTCCCTTCCTGGGAGGTGAACTGCTGTGAGGAAGGTGTTCAGGGAGTGAGCCAGAGACAACAACTTCATTGCTTCGGTGCACAAGGCCATAGACCGAGTGCATCCTTGCTTGTTGATGTACCACATTGTGGTGGTGTTGTCTGTTCTGACCTGTACAACTTTGTTCTGAACAGATTTGGAAAAAGCTTGAAGTGCTAGAAATACTGCTCTGAGTTTCAACAGATTGATATGGAGCAGAGATTCCCGAGGGGACCACAACCCCTGGGTGGTGAGGTCGCCCATGTGAGTCCCCCACCCGAAGAGGGAGGCATCTGTAGTAAGGATTAAGGAGTGAGACTGAGTGACAAAGGGAACCCCTCGTCTCAAATTGCTCTGATCCTGCCACCACTGTAGGGCCTGGATCAGGGTTCAAGTTGCTGGGATCAATTTGGTCAGAGGGTCCTTCCTTTGAGACCAAAAGGCTCTCAAATGGAACTGAATGTCCCTCATCTGAAATCTTGCTCCCTGCACTACTGCTGTAGAAGCAGCCATGTGCCCCAGGAGCTGTAGAAAATGCCTTGCTGGTCGAGACACCTGCAGGGTGAATGAGGAGGCCAGAGAGACCAGGGTCCTTGTCCTGTCCAGGGGAAGGAAGGCTCTGGCCTTCTCTGTGTCTAGCTCTGCACCTATGAAAGTGAGGAGCTGGACAGGCTCTAGAACTGACTTTGAAAGATTTAGAAGGAAACCCAAAGAAGTGAGCAGTTGCTGAGTTACCTGTAAGTGTAACTTGACTTGGTCTGCAGACTGACCTACTATGAGCCAGTCGTCCAGGTAAGGGAAGATGGCAATTTTCTGCCTTCTTAGAGAAGCAACTACTACTGCCAGGCATTTCGTGAATACCCTTGGAGCAAAGGTGAGGCCAAAGGGCATTGCTCTGAACTGGTAATGGCCTGAGGGCAGCTCAAACCTGAGGTACTTTCGATGGGAGCTTCTGATGAGAATATGGAAGTAGGCATCCTTGAGGTCCAGGGACACTAGCCAGTCCCCTGGCCTTAGAGAGGTAGAATAATTCCCAGAGTCACCATTTTGAATTTTGGTTTTAAAAGGTGCTTGTTTAGGTGTCTGAGATCCAGGATGGGCTGCCATTCTCCTGTCTTTTTTGGGGTAAGGAAGTACCTGGAATACAATCCTTTGCCCCAGTGTAGGGGTGGAACCCTTTCCACAGCTCTGAGATCTAGGAGGGAAGAGACCTCTGCCTCTAAGGCAAGTGCCTCTGATGGATTTGCAGGTGGAAAGGATCTAGTTCTCATCTTTGGAAACTTTTTGAAGCTGAGAACCAGTCCCTGGTTTACTACTTCCAGGACCCATTTGTCTGATGTCAGAGACTCCCAGTCCTGGACAAGTAAGCCAGCCTGCCCCTACAGGTAGCTGAGAATCGGCCCTGGCAACCCCATCAGGGTGCCTGCTTGGCAGGGGCTTTGGGCTGGGGGTGGAAGCAGGCCTGCTTGTACCCCGTCTGCCTCTCCCTCTAAAGAACCCCCTCTGCGCATAAGCAGAAGAGGAGGCCTCGGCTTGGTAAAAAGGCCTATGAAAAGGCCTGCCCCTGCCCCTGGGAAGCTGCCTTTGAGAAGTGGACTGCCTTTCCTTGGCCTGTGCACTCCTATAGGTGGTCCTATACTCATCCATTTTCTTCATGTAATTCTCTGTCTGCTCCCCAAACAGAGAATTACCCACAACAGGAAAATCCATGGCCTTAGTCTGGGTATCCTGTGACAGGCCAGTACATCTCAGCCAAGCCATTCTACGAAGTGCCACAGATGTAGCCATGACTCTTGATGACACATCATTTGAGTCCACTGCAGCATGGAATTGCACCTTGGATGCCTCAATACCATCAGCAGCCACCTGCTCCAGCTCCTTGGCAAACTGGCCAGGGACCTGTTTTGCTAAAGCCATAACAGTGTCCAATCTGGACTTCTGATATCTAGCCACATAAGCCATATAATTTGCCTGTCTGAGTCCCAAGGATGCTGCCATGTACTGTTTCTTTGTCATGGCATCAATCCTCCTGGAGTCTTTGTCTGGGGTGTGTGAAGCCAAGGGAATATTTGCCTTGTCACAGGCTGCAGTCTGCACTACCCTAACATGGCTGCATTGTCGTGTAAGGAACTCTGTATCAGAGTCTGACAATGTGTACCTCTTGTCCATTCTCTTATCCACAGGAGGTATAGTGTGAGGAGTTTTTAAAATTTTAAAAGTTTGTTTCCCAAAAGATTTATGCAAGGGAATAGACAGCCTCCTAGACTCTGGGATATCCATCATTTCTACATAGTCAGGCTCCTCTTGGTCATGCACAGCTTCCTCCATAGGGAGCTGGAGGGTTTCAGCAACTTTTTTATAAAACATAAAATGAGAAGGGGACTCAGAAAGCCTAGGAGGAGACACTCCTCAAGGACTGTCTGGGGAGATGTCCGGGTCAATGGGCACATCCAGACTTTCAAATCCACATTCACATTCCTCATATTCCTCTCCCCCCTCCTCCGGTTCATAATATTCCTCTAAATCATACTCTTGAACCGGTGGAACCGGCCGAACCAAGCGCCTACCTGATGGTGCCGGTTCGGTTGGAACCAGGGAAAGCGACTGGACAATTTTGATCGCTTTGGCTATTTCTTCAGCAGTTGGAGAGGAAAGTTTTGGCTCCACACCAGCTGATTTCCTAGTCCTCTTTGATGGAACCGACTCCTCAGAGTCGGATCTTCTTTTGGCCGAAGAAGTCTCGCCCTGACAGAGGGCACTCCTTCTGGTTCGGTTTGAACCGAACCGGGCTTGCCATCCAGTTCAGCAGACTTTTTGGCCTCCCTTTCCCTGAGCCTACCAACTCTCTTTTCCAGGGTAGCTGCAGGAAAATTTGTACAAATCTGGAAGTCTGCATTGAGGTGGTCAAACCCCAGACAATAAACACAGGTGGTGTGGGGGTCAGCCTTGGCAAAGACTTCCCCACACACACTACAGTGTTGAAACCCAGTGGGCCCGGTTTTTCTTTCGGGTTTCTCAGACATAGTGCCAGTCCTATCTAAACTTACCCGTTTATGGCAATCCACCAGGCAAGACCCTCTTATCGGTTCCCAACCGTGTCATGGGTCATGGAAAAAACAGTAATAAAATCCGTCTTTTTTAGAACTGATAAGAACCAGTAACCACACTCTAAAATTACAATTCAAGATTTTTTAAGACACTTGATCGGTTCAAACCGAATCAATGAACTGTTTACAAGTTCTACACAGAATAGAGTAAAATATAACCTATCTAGTACTCACAAATACCACAGATAGAGACTAAACCGACAGGTTACGGTTTAATTTTGGTTGAAAACTGAGAAAATGGCACTTTAACCGACAAAATGAACCGAGCAGAAGGAGAAATCTCTGGAGCGACTGTTCAGTGAGGCGGAGTAAAGAATCTGACGGTTTGAGTTTGAAGAACAACAGACAGAGTCTCAACCAAGCTCGAGCTCAGCATTCCACACCTGGCATGGAAAGTTAACTCTTTCATCTCCACGGCAGTTCGAAGGTTGGGACTCACTGCATATGTCAGAATACAGCAAGACTTCATGTTGTTTGAAGTAGTTTTAAACTGAAAACTTGGGTCCTGGGAACCGTGAGAGAACTGTTAAAAATTAGTAAAATATACCAAAAGAACTAAAATTTTAAAATAAGCTACTAGAGGCAGAGGATGACCAAAAAGAGTATAAAATACCACTTTTTTGACAGAAATAAGAATTTTGCAACAAAGCTGCTGAGCAGCTCTAGGGGTAAGTCTTGTTGTCTAAATGGAAAAATTGAATCTGGCAGTTAGATAGAACACAGTTCCCCTACAGGCAGCAGTTTGAATGCTGCATTCTAAGTTCCATGATTTGCATACATTCCACATTACATTAGGGCTCCGGTAGCAGTCAGAGATTCTGAGCTGACTGTATATTGTTTAATGCTACTGATTCCTGGGATTTGAAGCAGAAAAAGTCCAGTCACAGGTAATGGGATTGGGAATGATCCCATTCCTCCGGTTCCCACGCTTTGAGCCTTCAGTTTTGGCCAAAATGTATACGTCTCTCATCCAGGCTGCTAGCCCAACAGTGTCCCTATCAAGATTGCCAGATTAGACATGGGGGAGGATTCCCTCTCCAGGACTCAGGTCCTTATGGCCCTCTCGCAGGAAGGGATGAATCAGCGAGTCCAGCCGGCTGGTTCTCCTTCTGAACCTGATCCTTTGGGGGTTCCTCGGCATCCTATGTCCACCCCCACTTCTACTCCCCAACAACCGGCCTGTCGGTCAAGTTACCAATCGAGATCCTGCTCTCCATCGCGGCTGAGGGACTTTCGATGTTCTCATCAGTCCCAGTCTCTACCATCGACCAAACGACACCATTGATACTCCTCCTCTTCCTCGGGCAAAGAGAAACTTCACTGCAAGTTGCGGCACAAGCACCAGGAGATGGTTTGGCAGCAGTAGATTCTCAGTCACGGCCATGTCCCACAATCGACCCCGGCGCTCCCCTGGGTGCTGGTGCCACAGCCTACTAAGGTTCCCCCAGTTGAGCCGAAGCCTGCCTCTCCACCTATTCTGGTGGAACCACCACCTCCTCTGCCTAGCACTGCAGCCCCAACGGACGCCCACTCAAGCACTGCACTTCACCGTTGGCTCTCCATGCAAATAAAGCATTTAGATGAGTTATGCAATGTTAGTGGGGATAGGGAGTCTCAGGCAGTGTTTGAGGAGTCCTCCTGTTCCTCCATACACTCTTCCTGAACTGCCGGCCTGGACCAGGGTTCTCATGGAGTCCTCTTCAGACCAGGGCCTGACCTCCTTCGGGGCCCTGCTGTCTCTGATCTTGGAGACAAGGGGGATTCCTCTACAGTCTGTTCAAAAGAGGGCCAAGTACCCCCAATGGAGATTCTGGACCAGGACAACTCTCCTGGGGTCATATTCCTAGTTGCGGATGCAATTCTTGGTCCCACTCTGGAGCTGTGGCAGCGGCCTTCCTCCTACCCTACACCCCTGACCCATATGGTTTGTAAATATGTGGTCCCTACTGGGTCATTGCAGGGGTTTACCGACCACCCTTCAGCCGAAGGATTGGTTACTGATTTGCAATTTCACCACACTGGCGATGTCAGCAACATCGACAAACCCCAGACAAGGAGTCCAAGAAGCTGAACAATGGGGCCAAGAAAGTCTATGCTACCTCGTCCTTGGGCCTTAGGCAGGTCAGATCAGCCATTATGATGGCCAACTTCTCCCATGCCCTCCTGGGCACTTTGGACCAGGTCATTCCCTGCCTCCCAGCTAACCTACAGCTCCCAGTCAAGCTGGTTCACAATCAAGGGCATGCCACAGTCAAACAGCAGCTTCAAATGGCCCTGGACACTGGTGATTCTTGTGCCAAGTCTATTGCTGTGGCAGTGGCCATACGGCATCAGGTGAGGCTGAGGATCTCAACTTTCATGGTCAATACTCAGCACAAGTTGGTGGATGTCCCCTTTTTGTGTATGCACTTGTTTGGTCCTGGGGTGGACAGGCACCTCACTCATATAGATAAGTCCAATGCCATCCTGGACTCATCACCTCCTCCCAGAAGGATGTTAAGGGCCAAAAAAGTGGAGGAAACCCTTTCAGTTTTGGCCCTATTCTGCACCTTAACCCAGACCACCACAACCACAAGCAGGGCAATGGCAGGCTTGACAGCCCAAGCCCAAGCCAGCCACCTCCAGCTCTAAACAGACAGGGAGCCGAGGGGTGGCTGTTACTGCTTCCACCTCTGGAGCAGCTTCCGAGCTTGCCTAGTAACAGGTCGGGGGGGGGGGATGCAACTTCCTCACCTGTCCTGCCTAGCCCAGGACCCCCTTAGGGGACCATATCTGCCACATCACTTCCGCTTGATCTGGCATCACATTGGACAAATGAGTGCTCGAGGTGGTTGGATGTGTGTTGCCTCTGGCATTCAAGGCTCCCCCACCCAGCCAAGTCCATGCCCCATGCGAGGACACAGTGTCTGCTGACATGTTGTCTGCCCTTAAGGAGGGCATTAACCAGCTTCTCAGAAAGGAGGCCTCTGTCCCAGATGCTGCAGCCAATCTGGAGTTCATCTCCAGATACTTTCAGGCTCAGAAATGGATTGGGGGGGGTTAGCACCCCATACTAGATCTGTACAACCTCAACCAGTTTCTCAGGCCACACAAGTTGCAGATAGTCACTCTGAATCAGATCATTCTATCCCTAGAGCAGGACATGTGGTTTTGCCCTCTGGACCGCCAGGATGTGTTCTTCCACATCCCCATCTGTCCATCCCACTGGTGGTTGCTGTGATTCTACTAGGAAGGAATCCTATACAAATTCCAGGCAATGCTGTTCAGCTGTCCCTCGGCCTCCATGATCTTCACCAAGTGCATGAAAGTTGTGGCAGCCTTCCTGTGGCGCCAAGGAGTCTGGTGTACCACTACCTGGGTGACTGGCTGATCACGGGTTTCTCAATGGCAGAGGTGCAGCAGTCCAGGGATCTAGCCATATACAGACCTGCTCAGCCTTGGGCCTCCTAATCAGTGAGGCCAAATTGAGACTCTGTCCATTGCAGGTCATCATTTTCATTGGGGCGGAGCTCAGCTCCCCTCGGGCCACGGCAGACATGACAGAGAATTTCACCTCCTTTGCCTGATCATTTCAGGCTGGGCAACTGTGCCCTGCCCAGGACTTCCTGCACCTGCTGGGGTACATGGTAGCCTGTACTAGCATGGTCAAGTGGGCATGCTGGAGGATGCATCCCCTGAAGTAGGGACTGGCCCGACAGTGATCTCAGCACCTTGGTCACCTCAACCAGCTGGTCACAGTAACGCAGCTGATGTGGAACGCCATCCACTGGTGGCTTGTCCCAGAACATCTTCATGAAGGAGTCCCATTTGTCTGCCCAGAGCTGATGATCACCTTCACGATTGATACTTCTCCGATGGGCAGGGGGAAGAGGAGCTCACCTGAGGGCACACAGGGTTCAGAGGCTCTGGTCCTCGGAGTTCTGATATCACATTAACCTGCTGGAACTCTGTATAGTGCATTTAACTCCAACGGCCTATGCTCCACATGTTCATGGTCAGCTTATCCAGGTCCAGATGCACAAAACTCAACCATGTTTACTTCACCAAGAAGGGCAGGATGCATTCCCTCCAATTGTGCCAGACAGCTCTCCACATCTTGCCACCCCCGTTCACAGCTTGAGCACCAGTCTTCTGGTGATTCACGTGACTGGTGTCCAACCAGCTGATGGATGCCCCCAGCTGAGTGTGCGAGGTGTCCCATGAGTGGTCCCTTCACCAGGAGGCAGCCACAGTCTGTTCTCCTTCTGAGGCACTCCCCAGGTCAATCTGTTTGCCTCTTGGGAGAATGCAAACCTGAGGCTGTCTTGTGCCTGCCCCCCTCAGTGTGAGACACTGCTGGTGGACGCCTTCCCTAGACCCCAGACCTCATGTGTGCCTTCCCTCCTTCCCTCTCCCTTGAGCCACAAGGTGCTGATAAGGTGCCGCGGGACAAGGCACGGATGATCCTGGTGGCTTTGGATGGGCCATGCCGGTTCTGGTGGCCCAATTTTCTCAGCCTCAGCAGCACGCTTCCATGACATTTACCTCTTTACCCAGTCTGTTTGTGTACTCAAAGGAGGGTCCATCATATGGACCTTCAGTTTTGCACCTGACGACCTGGTTCCTCAGCAGCTAGAGTGCCAGGCTTTGGGTCTTTCCAACGAGGTCCTCAATGTTGTCGAGGCCCCTCAGAAGCAGCTGACTTGCCAGTGTTGTACCTTAAAATGGAAAGTAGTTTTCTATTCAGTGCCAGGGCAAGAAGCTAGATCCTTTGTCCTTCCCAGTTGTGAGCATTCTGGACAACCTGTGGTCCCTGTCCCAGTTGGGTCTCTGGTCGACAACCATCAAGGTGCACCTGGCAGCCATCTCTGCATACCAGGCATGGGCTGGATGATAGCACAGGAGATGATGGTTGGGTGCTTTTTCAAGGGCCTTGACCACTTGCTCCCACCAGTGCGTGAGCCACCACCACTTTGGGACTTGCTGCTGATTTCGGTTATACTCATGGACAAGCCTTTCGAACCAATGCATAGGTGTGACATCTCCCAAATGTCATGGAAGACTGCCCTCTCTTATCGGCTATCATCTCTACCAGAAGGATCAGCATGATCCATGTGCTTTCAGAGGAGACTCCTTACCTGGTCTTCCACGAGGACAAGCCTGTCTTCCACCCCACACAAAGTTCCTCCCAAAGGTTATTTCAGAGTTTCAACTTAACAAGGTGATCATCCTCCCGCTGTACTTTACCAACCCAACTTTGAAGGCCGAGCACAGGCTCCACCCACTGGACAGGAGGTGCATGCTCGCTTATTTCAAGAAGCATACAGCTGGAGTTCGAGGAGAGGTTCGTCAGCTCTTTGTCACCTATGCTGAAGCTGCACCTGGCAGACTGGCAGCTAAACAGATGACTGGCAGATGGATAGTCTTCTTTACAGACCTCTGCTATAGGTTGGCTGGTAGGGAACCTCCCATTGGGCTTAGGGCTCATTCCACGAGACATATCGCTGCCTTGGTGGCTGCTTCCAGAGATGTCCCTGTCCAGGAGATCTACAGGGCTGCTACCTGGAAGTCAGCACACACCTTCATCTCCCATGACATCGACCTTGAGTCATGCCAGGATGTTGGTTTTAGGTCCATGGTTCTCCAGTCTCCTTTTCCCTAAACAGGGGGTGTGTGCCTTTCCCCCGACTCCTGGAGAACTGCCAGAAAGTCTACCAGAAGTGTGGACAGTCCACTATTATCCTTGACCCTAGAAATAAGGGTTACTCTACTTGTAACCATAGTTCTAGGAGTGGTATACGGTGTGCATACACACAACCCACCTGACCTCCCCTGGCAAGTGGCACATGGGTCTTGCTTCCCATGTAAGATCTGACATCTGGGGAGGCGGTGCCAAGCAGGATACCACCCGGGCGGGGCAGGCTAAGCGAAAGACCTTTGGCCCAAGTCTTAAACAGAAAGGATTCCACCAGAAGTGTGGATGTACACCATATACCACTCCTAGAATTACAGTTACAGGTAAGTAACCTTTATTTTCTGACCTTTGAACTCAGCCATAACAAAATGTATTATGCGCATGAAAATTCATACACAATAGGGGCTAACTATACACTATAAACGAATAGCAGTCCAATTGTCTAAAAAAAAAAAAAAAAGTAAAAGCAACTTCCTCAGGAGCGTCATTTAGTGGTAGCCAGGGGTTGCAGTTGAAACCCCTATGATTTCTATGCAACCCCTGAAAACCCCCTAAAACATGGTTTCCCTAGCATTTATTTATATAGATAGATAGATAGATAGATAGATAGATACATAACATTTATTAAAAACGTGGTGGGTGGAACAGTTTTGTAACCCCTATGATTCTGGTGAAATGACGCTACTGAACTTGCCTACAACAGAACCAAACACTGATCGCTCAACTGATATACTGTAGCCTGCCAGCAAAAATAATGTGAAAAGTAATCTACTTACAAAAGCAACAAAAGTAACACTGTCCCTCAAATTCACACAGTCAAACTAAGTAAGAGACACTCCTGAAAAATCACAATACAAAAATACAGCTACAAAGACAAAAACTGACATGAATCTATCACAAAACTCCTACAGGTGGTTAAAAAAAAAAAAAAAAAAAAACTAGAAAACTCTCTCTAAAAGTCAGGCTGCTTTGCAAAAAAAACTGGACTAAGCAGCAGAGTGCAGCACAGAGAAAATCTGCACTGGAACTGTCAAAACAGTATGTAGCCCTCAGAGTCAATGTTTGACTGGATTCTTCTGATATTTGCTGCATTTCTCCAGCCTCCTGTACTTACGTTACTAAACATATTTTTTCCCAACCGTGTAATACAACTCACTAGATATGTGTGTAGTACCCCAAAGTAAGGGGGTACTACTAGAAAGACATGGACCCACTCCCTCACACGGGGAGTTTTGTTTTTCCCACTCCCCTCCATATTTCTCCATTTTTCCCTCCCTCTCTTACTCCAGTCCCACATACCTCAGTGTCTCATTGTCCTTTTCATGCCATTTGGTGCTGACAAGGGGGGGGGTCATAGGCAGGGGACCATCCATCTCCTGGCCAGAAGCCAGGACCTCCCCTGCCCTATAAAACGACTGGGGGAGTGGCAAAAAGGGGGAATCAGTGGCTGAATGCAGAGGGTGGAGGATGTGGGGAGCACGGACAATAAAAGTTACCTGGAGGTCGGTCCTTGGCTCCTCTGGTGTTGATCCCCTCCAGCACAAGTCAAGTGGCAGTAGCGGCAGCACGGACGGTCAGGTGGAAGTGTGGCTCCCCGACGTGCTCTGCCCATCTTCCCAGAGCCCCGATTAGTGGTGGGAGCAGTTTTCAGGGAGGATCAAAATATGTGGCAAAAAAAATAAGTCCAGGCAGAAACTGCACCCCAGACCTTTAGTGCCGCCGCCTAGCAGCCACACTGGATAAGGAAGCCAGGTGGGAGTGCAGCTCCCTGGCTGTTCTCCTGACCCCGCAGCCCTGCCAGAGACCCAGGCCATGGAGGTGAGTGCGCTGTCAGCCCAAGCTTATTGTTCACTTATGCCAGAGGTGCCAGGCAGGGAGTGAGGAGGGGGGAGCTAGGGGAGAGGATTTAAAGGGCCAGAGCACCAAAAGAAGTAGAAGGGAGGCATAGTGAACTCCCAGGGAGGGCAGGCAGTCCTAAGAAAGGGGGTAAACCTGTGGCAGTGGGCCAAATGTCCAGAAGGGGAGGAGAATTGCCAGGGGCAGTGGGATGAGTGCCCTATAAACACAGAGGGGGCCCCAGGTGTGGCCAGAGGTCACAAAGTCATTTTTTGTTGTTTGTGTCATCTGGGGTTTTGGCATTGTTTAGAGTGTCCTCTGGGAATGGACAGTTCGCGCTGAATAGCAGCTCATTTCAAGCTACAAGGACAGGGGTGCTGTGACTCAGAAGCCCCGAAAGTTGAGTCCGAGAGGGAGAAGAGGTGGGATTAAGGCCCCGTTGCCTCCTTTGGCACCATTCTGTGCCAGAGTTGAGGGCTGGGAGGTGCAGGCACTTGGCTGACTGCCGGAAAGGAGGGGCTAGCTGTGAGGGTCCAGCACCCAGACCCTCAAGCATAGGAAACAGTGGGCAAAGCCCTACCTAAGGCCCAGGGGTGGCTATTGCCATTAATAAAGTGGGGCAGATCTGAAAAGATAGCCAGGATAGAGGAAGACCCTTAAGGGTGCAGCAACCTTTGGAAAAAGGGGAGATGGTTCTATGGCCTAATTGGACCAGAAAGTTATGTCTAAGTGTTATGGGCCCCACCCAAACCAAACTGTGCTGCTGCCTGCCAGGTGCCCCCTAAAGACTATACCCTTCGCAAGAACTTAACTGTCTGCTCACAAAACTGAACTATTTGCTTCTAGCTGTAACTGTGTTATCGAATTCCATCCTGGTGTACCTGACGTCCAGCTTCTCCAGAGCCTGATGCTAACCCAGGGAGGTCCCTGGGCCATCCACCTTCTGCAGAACCGTCTTCTGTGACGTCAGCCAGTCCAAAGTTCCACCACAAGTGTTCCAGCATCAGCCCTGTGACAGTAAGTGGTAGATAGCTGCTAGTGAGGGATCCAGTAGTGAGTTAGCATAGGAGCTGCCCAGCTCAAGTGTAAGGGACCACAGTTAATGTCGTGCATGCCCTTTTCTTATTTTGTTGGCCATCTGTAAGTGTGCACATACCCAAGTCACTCCGCAGAGGCAGCCTGAAGATCGTACCACCAGCAGTCTTCCTGGTAGGAGGTCATCTGGGTGCCAGGGATCTGCCAGTGGTCATTGTTGCGGTTTGTCCAGAACCCCATCTGCTGACCAGGAATCTTGAGCTTCTTGCCCGGAGTCACAGAGGATCACAGAGTTCTTCATCGTCCAGCTAAAAGTGTTCCTCTTTGTGTTTTGTTTTTCTGGGGTATGCCCCGTTATGGCCTGTTTGTAACAAGCGCTTTGTGGGGTCAATGCCCACTGGCTGATCAGCTGACACACAAGGAAGCCCAAGCTTGGTTCTTCAGTTGTTTTATCATCTCGGCCATGTGCACACAGGACTTGGATTAAAAGGAGTTAATCTCCCTGTTCTGGGTTTGATCAACTGTTGGTCCTATTCATATTGTTTCTTAGGTTATTTTGTTACCTTGTAGTCTTTTGACAAACTGTTATCCTGTTTTTATTGTTCCTGATAAATAAACCTCTTGCATCTTGGTCACTGTGTAAGCTTCCTGCCTCTTCTTTCAGATTTGTCTGACCTGTCCTAAGATTGTAATGAACCTTTCGGCCTGCTACATGTGCGTCTATGAAAAACTGGATACTAATTTCATCTTGTGGGAAGCTACAGGCAGAATAATCCACTTGGCCTTCAGCCATGTTGTTTATTCTGCTCCAAGCTCCACTCAAAGTTATCACCTTGTTCTGCACAGGTGCGCATGCATAACCATCTGTGTTTCTTTTCAGTAACCAAAAAAGGCACCAAAATCAAACAAAGATGGGGTGAACACTAGCAATATGGTCACTCTCCATTTTGTTGCCATTGTATAAAAAATCAGTCATGACTCACCAAGCTCACAGATGTTGACAGGTGTTGTAACATATTCCCCTCTCGCTGACAGCACTTCCAGGGTAAAATCTCCATGGTGATGGAAAGCTGAAGTTTGTAACATAAGCGAAAAATCACCTTCATTAAAATGAATGTGATCATGAAAACTTGCGGTGATTGGAACCGAATATCTTTTTTCAGTTGGGTTGTACTCTAAAATGGTAGCTAATGTGTTAAGACTTGAAGATCTGAACGTCCATCTAATAAGCGAAATGCTGGAAATATTTTCTTCCTTTATGCCAGGCAGTAATAATTTTGAGCCTTCAGGTACAATTAGAGGAGGATTCAGGACTAGTTGAAAGAGAAAAAGGTTATAGTTAGGCACAGGCTGGCAAAACATAGTATAGATTTTATTTAGTTCAATTCAATCTGAGCTTAAGTGCCCTCCCTGTTGCTGATGTGTACTAATATTGAAAGTAAACTAGATATGTTTATCCCTTTACATATTACCGGCAAAATAGATATTATTTTGGCAATACAAGAAAAAGAAATGACAATGTTGCAATAACTTTCAATCTTATTGAAGAAAACCCATCTAAACCTGGAACTACAAAATCAGTCAATGAACCTGCCCACCTCTCTGGGGCTACTACTTATACACTTCACCACAGTATAACATGTGTGCTTTCAAAGATAAAAGGATTAGGCTACAAAGTATTGTACTTCAATGCAAAAGATTGCCTTTGACCCTCCATGTGGAATCAGCACATTATTCCTCAGCCAAAAAGTCCTGCTCTCACCACCAAATAAGGACGTGCTCAGGAGCTGTAGTCATGCTGTGAATTTTAGTAAAGTGGCAGTTTAAAATGCATGTCTTTAAGATATGCATTTTAAACTGGCACTTTTTTGTGTGGCTATTTTCTTTCTTGTGAGTTGGCTATCATCCAGAGGGAGCCCCCATCCCCTAGCATCCACCATCTGGTGCTAATCCAAACTCCCAGGGCTTGCCCCCCCCAGCAGGGTTCCCCAACCCTCACTGGGGGACCGTAGTCAGTGGTCCAGTGCCTTGGCTGTCCGGGAGTGGAGCCTGCGAGGCACAGGAGAGGTCCCAGAAGACTGGAGAAGGGCTCCTGTGATCCCGCTCCACAAGAGTGGTAGCAGGAAGGAGGCAAGGAACTACAGACCAGTCAGTCTTATCTCAGTACTGGGCAAGATTATGGAGGCACTCCTTAAGGAAAGGATAGTGCAACACCTGGAATCCATAGGAGCACAAGATCCAAGACAGCATGGGTTTATAAAAGGAAAGTCCTGTCAAACTAATCTCATATATTTCTTTGACTGGTTAACCAAATTGGTAGACCAAGAGGGAGCAGTTGATGTCACCTACTTTGACTTCAGCAAAGCTTTCGATACTGTTCCACATAGAACATTGATTAATAAGCTGGGTAAGCTCGGGGTGGGTCAGAAGTTGGTCAACTGGGTGGCAAACTGGTTGACGAGCAGAAAATAGAGAGTGGTGGTAAACGGTATACAGTCAGAAGACATGCAAGTCACAAGTGGGGTATCTCAGGGATCAGTCCTGAGGCCGGTCCTCTTCAACATCTTCATCAGTGACATTGCAGATGGACTGGAGGGTAAGGTTTGTCTGTTTGCAGATGACACCAAGATCTGCAACAGAATAGTTGATCTACATGAGGTGGGCAGAATGAGAAGAGATCTGGATAAACTAGCAAAATGGTCGGAAGAGTGGCAACTGGAGTTTAATACAAAGAAGTGCAAGATCATGCACATAGGGAAGAGAAACATGGAAGCCACCTATAGGCTGGGATGGGAGTTGCTGGCAGTCACAAGGGAAGAAAGAGACTTAGGCATCATCATCTCTGATGACCTGAAATCATCCAAGCAGACCACTAAAGCAGTAGGTAAGGCTAGGGGGATATTGGGATGTATTAGTAGGGGCATCACAAGTCAGAAGAGGCAGGTAATAATCCCTCTTTACAAGACACTGGTTAGGCCCCATCTGGAGTACTGTGTGTAGTACTGGAGGCCACACCTTCACAAGGACATTAACCAAATTGAGGCAGTCCAGAGAAGGGCAACCAAAATGGTGCAGGGACTGCATCAGAAAACATATGAGGACAGATTTTTTTTTTTTTGTTTAACCAGGATTAGCACACTAAGCTGAAAGCTTTTTTATAGGCGCGACCTGGGAGCACAGGGAAGTTAAGTGACATGCTCAGGATCACACAGTATGTAAGTGGAAGCTGTGGGATTCAAACCTGTCTGGTTTGCTGGATGTCACCAGATTTGAAGCTCAGAGCCTTAAACCACTGCGCTATACTGCCTCCATTTGCAGCTCAGCGTATTAAACCACTGCGCTATACTGCCAGAATAATGGAGCTCAATATGTACACCCTAGAGCAAAGGAGGGAGAGAGGTGATATGATCAAAACATTCAAACACCTTAAAGGCATTAACAAGGTGAAAGAGTCTAACATGTTTCAATATAAGAAAAATAGCAGGACAAGAGGACACAGCATGAGATCAGATGAAGGCTGATTAAGGGGTAACGTGAGGAAGTTCTTTTTCACAGAAAGGGTGGTGGATGCATGGAATGGCCTACCTCAGGAAGTGGTGGAAATGAATACAGTGCAGGGATTCAAACAGGCATGGGATAGACATAAGGGAGCAATACAGATGAGTATGACTAGACAGGCCATGGACAGAGCATAGGCCGGTGGCACATTTATAAGGTAGAAAAAGAAATGGGCAGACTGGATGGGCCTTGCGATCCTTATCTGCTGTCAACTTCTATGTTTCTAGGTTTCTACCCTCCACCATTGTGCCGAGGCTGTTCTTGTTTCCTGGTTTCCTCCCAGGAGCTGAGAATAATGCCTGCAGAGAGGAGTGCGCACACATCCGCATGTGCTGCCTCCAAGCATCAGCCCAAACTCCTCCCTCTTCTGTAGCACAGCACCCTGTCCCCCAGCCTCCACTAGGGAGCAGGCAAGGACCAACCACTGAGGAACCCCCTCCCTGGAGAAGGAGAGCAGTCCATCAGACACTCAATCCTTCTCCTCCCCTGTCGACCCCCAGTGGTCCGTGCTCGTTCATGGGTCGCTGGCATGGCACAAGGTAAGGCATCCAGCACCTCAGCACCACCAGTCCAGCTTAAACTGGCACTTTAATAAAAATGACAGCACGACTCTACAGCTCCTGAGCAGCATCCTTATTTGGTGGTGAGAGCAGGACATTTTGATTGAGGATTGAACTGTTTATCCTGGCACCCCAACCTGTGCAACTCTCTGAGTGAATTTAACCAGCACATTATGTTTACTGAAAACAGAAGTCACTATACAGAAGTCTTATGTGCACATTTATTGGATCTTTTCATACTCATCTAAGATTGGGTGGCATCTTTTTTTATAAGCTCACTATCACTTGGGGAATGGGAACTGTAAAGGGCATTGTGTCAGTGTTCTTAATTTGCATTAAAGCACTAGGTGAACTATACTCAAGTATTTCACTGGATATACACTACTTATACCATGCATTTATTCTTATTTCATATGTACTGCTCTGAATTTTTCATTCAGTAAAATGTTGATTAAAAAAACTTTGTTTTTTGTTGGGTTTCGTTTTGCACTGGGAATGGCCCCCTCTGTTCAACTCTACCCCAACCGCACTCCGTCAATCTTCCAGGGCTGACCCTTCCTGGCTTACCCCCCAGGATAGCATCATACCCCTTTGGATACCATGCTCAGTGTTCTGGGAGGCACCGTGGTCGGCTGGTGTGAAGTCAGGGCGAGGCAGGCAGCATTGTGTGCATCTGGCTTTTTGTATGCTGGCAATGGGAGAGGCGTGATGTGCAATGATGCTGGGGCATGATGAACACCATGCATCTGTCATGCCTCTCAGTACAGTGAGCTCCAGCTTGCTAGATCCCCAGCCTCTGTTAGGGATCATGCAGGCACTGACAGCTTCCCAATCCACCCCCGCCCGCCAACAGAGGAGGAGGAGGAGGATAGCAGTCCGTGGGATGCTCAATCTCCTCCCCCAGCCAGCACTCCAATGCCCGGACTCGCTTACAAACTGGTTATCGTCATCATAAGTGGTAACACTACTGCTGCGCTGGCAAAAAAAACTTGTTCTGTAACCTAGAAAGAGGTCACTATCACACATGCACATAAGGCAGAGACAACATTCCACTACTACAGTCTGTGACCAGAGTATAATAAAGGCAACCAAGACTTACCACGTTTATATATTATGACAGGTGTAGTAATATTATATCTTTCTGATGTGTGCACTTCCAATGTATAATTGCCAGTATCATAGATAGTTGAACTTAGCAGAACCAGAGAAAAATTGTTGTGATTAAACTTAAAACCATTTGCAAAACCAGTGATTGGAACTGAATATCTCTTCTCAGATGGGACCAAATCTAAAATAGTAACTTCTGGTCTCAGATTTGAAGTCTTAAACGTCCATCTAACAAAAGAGATACTGGGAACATTTTCTTCCTTAATGCCAGGCAGCACTACTGCAGACCCTTCGGGAGCATACTGAGAAGGATTCAGTTCTAAAAAAAGAAAAACAATTATTAGCAGGCATGAAAAAGTACTGCATGTTTGGTTTGACTCTTTAGTAGAAATGAAGGAGCAGCACAATTAGCTCAGGATTAAAAAAAGGATCACCCTTGCAAAATTGTGTTTGCAGTGAATGTGCATTATTATTTACAAATAATTTAATTTTAAATGTGCTTGCTAGTTTTATGGCCCCCAGGCACCTCCAAGTTCGCATTTTCATAGCTTTTCTTTTTCCTACAATGCCCCCTGTCTCGTGACAATAATGCATCCAAGACCATTCATTCAACAAGAGCTCTTTTTCTTCCAAGTTAAAAACAGTACAGCTGTGATTTTAAGTAACCCTCCTTGTCCAGGGAGTTCTATACAAAGCTATATTTAAAGATAAGAAACACCTGAGGGAATTCAAGAGGGCATGGGACAAGAATATGGGGCTGAGTATCAGGGAAAGGGCGGGGATTGGCAGGCAGGGGAGGTGAGGGGGGAGGGCAGACTAGATGGGCCGGTATGGTCTTTTTGTGCTGTCAAGCTGCTGTCATTCTGTGTGATTTTGTGATAACCGAGTGGGTTTTTCTATATGAAAACAGCTAGAACTAGAGGACAGGATACACAAAACTCTTATAAGTCCTGCAGCTGCAGGAAAAAAAAACAGCACAAGTGGGTTGCCACTTGTGGATCACCAGTTTTCCCACAGCTGTGGGTATTTACAAAGGTGGAGCCGGATTACAGCTAGTTCCACGATTTATGGCAGCTTGCAAGTGGTGTTGCCTTGAAATCCCTACAGCTGCGGAAAATGGTTACGGCTGGTGGGACCAGCAGTAATAGCTTCTGCAGCCACTGCAGATGTGACTATCAATCTCTGCAACTTCGGGGATTATGGTCCGCAACTGGAGTTGCGGTGTGGGACTTAGTCCCAGAACGTTTTGTGAATCCTGCCCAGAGTCTTTTCTAGCTATAGCACTGGTGATCTGGGGTGATGTTTGTGCTCTTTTATGACGGTGTGTAATTAAATTTAGGAGGTAGTATAGCGTGGAGGTTTATGACTCTGAGCTGCAAACCTGGAGATCTGGGTTTGAATCCTACAGTCCCCACCTGCACACTGTGTGACCCTGAGCAAGTCACTTAGCTCCTAGGTCGCACCTGTAAACAAGCTTTCAGCTTAGTGTCTCTCTCCTGGTAAAAAATAAATAAATAAAATAAAATGAAAAGCTTTAAAAATAAAACATTCACTCCTGCCAAACAGATCTAAACAGATAAAATATAGTTACGTAAGAATTTACTGTAACAGTAGATCTTCAAGATGCACTCTTGCAGCAGGCAGCACCAGTAAGAATAAGCCACCAGGACCACACAGAAAACTTCTAGCTAGCAGTCTACAGAGGGGACCTGCCCCAATGTCGGCATGCCGACATCTGCCCATGGTATAAAAGGGGTGGTCTCCCAGCTCCACCTCAGTTCTTCCACCACAGACCCTGGCAGATACAGAAAAAAGAACCGAGGGGGTTCCTCACAACAGAGAAGCCTAGAATTTATTTATTTAGTTTTTGTTTATCGGGTAGGTGCATTAGCTATAACCAAGACTATTTTCAGGCACGACCCGGGAGTATATAGTACAATACAACAATAAAACATGACAATTTACAGAAATATCTTTGGGGATAACAATATCAACAGTAAAACAAAGTAGGTCTGGAGAAATAGGTAAATACATTAAACATTTCAGCAGTACATCTTAACAATAGGTTTACATTAATTGAATAACAATAGAGATGCAGGAAGGAAAGAAGCAATGCTGAAAGGTGGTTAAACAGTATAGAGTGTAGAGAGATTGAGAAAAGAGAGAAAGGGATTAAAAAAAGAGAAACAAAACTGAGTGTAAGTGCAGGACAATGCTGGTGTTGAAGGAGGGGGGCTAAGGAGGTTTGAAACAGGAGCAATTGTTTGTTGAGATTAAATACTTGCGAAGCTCAGACTTAAAGGCATTGTGAGAGGGAGCAAGGCGCACATATAGGGCGATGGAGTTCCAGTATTGGGGAGCTAGAACAGCAAAGGCACTTGCTCCCTTGAAAGAACTGTACCTAGGGATATACAGAGTGCAAACTGTAGTGAGAGGGCTGTCTGAGAAAGTACTCAGCAAGACATATAGGAGTTTGTGAACTGATGATCCTATGTATGATAGAGCCAAGAGAGTAGAGCCTTGTCTCTTTTGGTGGTAGCCAACTCAGTTCCGAGTAGAGGAGGCAGTGGTGTTTAAGTCGGTGGGCAGAGGAAGCATAGCGACAGATACTATTGTAGGTGACGTCCCACTTGTGTAGACTAGACTTTGGTACAGCAGTATAAGTGGCAACGCCGTAGGTAAGTGAGGGGAGTAGAATACCTTGAGCTATTGCTAGCCTGGCGGAAGGGGTTAGCACATAGTTAGTGCGATAGGCAATGCCCAGCTTTGCATTCACAGACTTGCATGCACTTTGTATATGGAAATCAAAGCTTAGTGACTGGTTGAGGTGAACACCAAGGTATTTAAAAAAGGTAACAGATCCAATAGTGGAGCCATCCAAGGCTGAGATTTTGAGATTACTTTGGGGGTGCTTGAATTTTCGAGTTAGTACCAAAAAGCATAACCTTGGTCTTGGACTCATTTAAAGAGCTCCTGACATAGTTGTCTTTTTCTGTGGATCCTAACTCCTTGAGACATGTTTTTATGTTGATTGTGCGCATGCGCAAGAAACATGTTGCGTCAGCTTTCTCCACAAGCTGGTTGCGGAGGCACAGCACTGTTGTGGCCAATGCCCCCACAGCCTGCAAAGGTTTGTCCCGCTTCTCCCAATGCCGTGGCACACTGCTGCTGACACTAGTTCAGCCAGCATGCCACAACCTTCTAAAAAAGTAGCCGCTGCAATCAGGGGCTGCCTCGTCAGTGCAGTGTAAGCCATTCGCTGCAATGAGGGAGTGATCTGTCATTGCAGGGTGGGATCTCGCAAGCCTGATATTGTTTGTGAACATGGCAGCGCACTGCCACCGTGTACACAAACAATATAAACCCCCAACCATGTTTAGCTGCCGACGGGGCCCTCAATCCCAGTTGACCTCAGTGCCCGTGTTTCTGTTGCCGATGGGGAGTCCGCTCCATTGGCATTCTATAACTACCAACCCCGCATTTATTCCTGCCGATGGGTGCCCAATCCGTCGGCATAATGATCTCCTTCCCCTTTTGTGTGCCGAATAGGTGCCCAATCCCATCAGCTACTGCTGACCCCCAAAATAAAGCCTCTGGTGGCACACTGGGAGCCCACCCCAGCGTGCCACATGCCCCTGTAAAGGCAAAAAGCGGTCCCGTGACATTTTTGTTTGTTTCTGCAAAAAGAAGACGTCCTCAGTAGTCTCCGTGGCCCCATCCGCAACCCGCACCCACCCACTGCACACCCTGCCTCCCCACACCCCCACCACATACTTACCTCCGCAGCGTTGAGACAAATCTTTGGTGGACCGGGAGCACATCTTCAAAGCTGACCGCGAACTGAGGAAATGCCAGTAAGCTGTATAATGTAATAAATAGGCAGAAGACACCAGGAGAAAGGACTGCTGTGTGACTGAACCCAAACAATCACGGTAGTAAGTGTGGCAAACACCAACATGGAGGTGTCGATAGGGAGAAGGGCAGGGGTAAATGGAGAAAGTGACAAAGGCAAGAAGGACAGGGATGGGGAAAAGGGGTAAGGCCATCAGGAAATGGAGGGTAATGAGTACCAATGCCTGTAGTCTGGGCAACAAGCTCCCTGAGCTGGTGGCCTTAATGGAAGAGGATGCCTGGATATCGTAGCAGTCACAGAAACATGGTACACAGAGAACCATGACTGGGATGTTAACATACCAGGTACATAACTTACAGGAGAGACAGGCAGGGAGAAGAGGGGAGGAGTAGCTCTCTATGTAAAGGAAGGGAAAAAGCAACTGAACAAAAGAGTAAACAGGGAGGAGAGGAGGCACTGTGGGTCACCTTGGAGACTGGAAAGAGCACCACAATCCGCACAGGGTTGTGTACAGACCCCCATGTCAGGGAAGGAATGGACAAGGATATGATGGAAGGCATTCTTAGAATGGCAGAGAAGGGGAGATACTGTTGATGGGAGACCTGAATATGCCAGATGTTAACGGAGCACATTTGCTGCAGCCACATCCAAAGCAGGGCCATTCTTGCGCCCTACAGGTGGCAGGCATTAGACAGCTAGTTTCGGAACCCACTCGTGAGGGGCAATCTTAGACCTTGTACTCTCAAATGGGGGCAGTGAGAGGATCTCAGATCTAGAAGTGGGTTGCCATCTGGGGACAAGTGACCATCAAACAGTGTGGTTCACGTTAAACTCGGCTACAGAGTCAAGCCACACAAAAGTGAGGGTACTGGACTTTAAGAGGGCGGACTTTGGCAAGATGGGAGAGTGCCTCAGAAAAGCACTAGCAAACAGGCTAGAAGGAGGTGTGGAGCAACAATGGGGAATTATCAAAACTGCCATCACAGAGGCAATAAGCCTTTGTGTGAAGCAAATAAACAAATCAAAATGAAAGAAAAAGCCACTATGGTTCTCAAGAGAGGTGGCTGTGAAAGTCAGGAAGAAAAGATAGCATTCGGAGTATAAGAAACACAGAAGGAGCAGGACAGAGAGCTGTACCAGTTAAGGCAGAAAGAAGCAGGGAGGAAGTCAGAATAGCAAAGGCCCAAACTGAGGAAAAGATAGCCAACTCAGTTAAGAAGAGGGATAAAACGTTTTATAGGTGCATCAGAAGGAAAGACAAAGGGAGGGACAGTGAGGCTGAATAGAATCAACGGTGGGTGGGCAGAGGGGGACAGTGAAAAAGCAGGAATACTGAACGAATATTTCTGCTCAGTATTCACAAAAGAGGAGGGGGAAGTGCCTAATCCAATTAACAGAAGCACTCTTGATAGGGGGTCGATCCCAGTCCTTTCACAAAAGAAAGGGTTCTGCAAGAACTCCTAAAACTGAAGGTGGACAAAGCAATGGGTCCTGATGGAATTCACCCATAATTCTAAAAGATTAAGGAAGGAACTAGTGAAACCACTGGCTACTCTTTTTAATAAATCATGGGAGGATGGTGTGGTACCGAGGACTGGAGGAAGCGGATGTGATTCCCTTCACAAAAGTGGGACCAAGACAGAGGCAGGAAACTATAGACCTGTCAGTCTAACCTCTGTGGTAGGGAAAGTGATGGAGTCACTTCTGAAGGAAAGAATAGTTGAGTACCTAGAGGTCAGTGGAGCACAGGATCCAAGGCAGCATGGGTTCTACAGCGGGAAGGTCATGTCAGGCAGAATCTAATAGATTTCTTTGACTGGGTGACCAAAGTAGTAGATCAGGGAGGGCTGTGGACATGGCCTACCTAGACTTCAACAAGGCATTTGACACAGTCCCACACAAGATTATTAGTCAAATTAACCAGCCTGGAGTGGGTCCCAGGGTGGTAGCCTAGGTAAAACATTGGCTGGACAACAGGACACAGAAGGTAACTGTAAATGGAGTCCACTCTGAAGAAAGGTGGTTACCAGTGGGGTACCGCGAGGGTTCAACATTGGGTCCAGTCCTTTTAATGTCTTCATCAGTGACGACATTGCAGAGGGACTGGAAGGAAAAGTATGCCTTTTGCAGATGACACAAAAATCTGCAACAGGGTTGATACACAAGGAGGTGTGGAAAGGATGAAAAGGGACTTGGCAAGGTTGGAGGAATGGTCAGACGTATGGCAGCTAGGATTCAATGCAAAAGTGCAAAATAATGCACCTGGGAAACAAGAACCAGGGAAGAATACACAATGGGTGGGAGGTAGTAACAACAACAAACAGGAAAGGGACCTGGGGTAATCATATCAGATGACCTTAAGGTTAGCAAGCAATGTGAAGGCAGTAGGGAGGCCGGGGGTATACTGGGATGTATAGGGAGAGGCATCAGCAGCAGAAAACAGGAAGTTGTTATCCTCTGTACAGACAGTTGGTGAGACCCCATCTGGAATACTGTGTCAGTTCTGGAGACCCCATCTCCGCAAGGACATAGACAGGACAGAGGCAGGTCAGAGGAGCAACTCAAAATGGTGCAGGGTCTGCAAGAGAAGCCGTTGAAGAAGAGAGACCAAAGGAGCTTAACATGTATACCCTTGAGGAAAGAAGGAGAGGGGGACATGATAGAAACTTTCAAGTACCTCAAGGGAATCAACAAAGTCCAAGAGGGTAACATCTTTCAGAAAAAGAGACTTGCAAGAACAAGGGACCCAATTTAAAGATTGAAGGAGGGCGGTTCAGGGGCAATGTGAGGAAGTATTATTTCACAGAGAGAGTAGTGGATGCATGGAACAGCCTTCCGAGGAAGTTGTGGGTCTAAAACTGTGGGAGAATTCAAGAATGCATGGGACAGACACAAAGGCAATTCTTGTGGGGGGCAGGAAGATATAGGCTGTTGGTTAACTAGGATCTGCGGCCTATCCTGTAGGTAAGGAAATGGGCAGACTAGATGGGCCTAGCAGTCCTTATCTGCCATCAAAGTCTATGTTTCTATGTTTCTAATAGGGGTTTTTCAACTTTAGTGCATATCTCGGTCATTTTTTGGAATTTTTTCACCAAATTTTCAACACGGGGTTTTTGGGACCCCTCCTCATGAATTATTGAACTGTCATAGCGTTAATGGGCCCAAAAGGTGATTTTGCAGTCACTGCGGGAATCACCTTCGGGCAGATGCTAACGACGACATGCCAGTGTTCATGGTGTTATCAAAAACATGTTGCAAGATTTGGTGGAATAAATCGGAAAAATTACTGTTTTACGTAGTGCAGCGCGGTGCTACGCAGCTCATAACTCTCGTGAATTTGCAATATTTTCACACCAGATTTTCAACATTGGCATTTTGTCACACCTCCTTGTGAACAGTACAGCTGTCATTGTTCACATCCTGGCGGAAATGTGTTTTCGCACTCCCGGTGCAAAATAGCATGGTCGCTGTGGGAAATCAGTGTTTGGGATAGATTAAGAAGATGACAGTGACACTGTTCATGAGTAGAGGTCCTGAAATGGCTATGTTGAAAATTTGGCAACGATACTCCATAAAATGACTGTGTTACAAGCGTGCGTTGAACTGTTTCCACGCACCCTTGTAACTTCGCAAATTTGTAATATTTTCATGCCACATTTTCAACAGTGGCATTCTTTCACACCTCCATATGAGCAGTACAGCTGTCTTTTTTTCACATCCTGGCTAAAACATGTTTTTGCACTCCTGTCAGAGAATAGCACAGTCGCTGTGGGACATCAGTGTTTGGGACAGATTAAGATCGAACGAGTGAGAGGGGGGAGTGACCAAGCCCAACTAAGCTCTGTCAGGACTGCTCTGGATTTGTTTGTGGGCAGAAAAAGGCCCCAGCACAAGAGGCCAGTACAAAAGGGCAGCCTGCAGCAGTGGGAGAAACAGAACAAGAGAGCAAGTGGGGGAGGGGGAGTGAGGGAACTCACCGGAGTGCTGTCAGGACTGCTGCGGATTTCTCTGTGGGCAGAAAAAGGCATCAATGCAGGCAGGGGCCCAGTACAAAAGGCCAGCCTGCAGCGGTGGGAGAAACAATACGAGCGAGTGAGACAGGGGGACTGAGTGAGCTCAATGGAGCTCTATCAGGACTGCTGCGGATTTCTTTGCTGTCAGAAAAAGGTGCCAATGCAGGCAGGAGCCCCATACAAAAGGGCCGTTTGCAGGGCCAGGACAAACAGAATGAGCGCGTGAGATAGGGAGACTGAGAGACCACAACGGAGCTCTGTCGGTACAGCCGCGGATCTCTTTGTGTACAATCAAAGGTGCCAATGCAGCCAGGAGCCCCGTACACAAGCGCAGCCTGCAGCACCAACAGAAACAGAATGAGTGAGTGACAGAGCGGTAGTGAGCAAGCTCATTGGAGCTCTATTGTGACTGCTGCGGATTTCTTTGTGGGCAGAAAATGCGGCAACGCAGGCAGGAGCCCAGTACAAAAGGCCAGCTTTGAACGCGGGCAGAAACGGAATGAGTGAGTGAGAGAGAGGGAGTGAGCAAGCTCAGTGGAGCTGTGTCGGGACTGCTTGTGATTTCTTTCTGGCCGGGACAAGCCACCAATGCAGGCAGGAGCCCAGTACAAAAGGGCAGCCTGCCGCGGCAGGAGACACAGAATGAATGAGTGAGGAGGGAGGGAGTGAGTGAGCTCAACGGAGCTCTGTTGGGAGTGCTGCAAATTTGTCTGTGGACAGAAAAAGGCAGTAATGCACGCAGGGGCCCAGTATAAAATGGCAGCCTGCAGTGGCGGGAAAACCAGAATGAGCGAGTGGGGGGGAGGGGGAGTGAGCGAGCTCAACGGAGCAGTACTGTAACTGCTGCAAATTTCTTTATGGGCAGAAGAAGTCGGCAACGCAGGCAGGAGCCTAATAGAAAAGGGCAGCCTGCAATGTGGGCAGAAACGGAATGAGTGAGTGAGAGAAGGGGAGTGAGCGAGCTCAACGGAGCTTTGTCGGGACTGCTGCAGATTTCTTTGTGGGCAGACAAAGGTGCCAACAGAGACAGGAGCCCAGTACAAAAGGGCAGCCTGCAGCGCCAGGAGAACCCGAATGAGTGGTGACACAGGGGGTGAGAGACCTCAACAGAGCTCTGTCAGGACAGCTGTGGATTTCTTTGTGGGCAGAAAAAGGTGCCAACGCAGGCAGGAGCCCAATACACAAGGGCAGCCTACAGCGCCGGGAGAAACACAATGAGTGAGTGAGAGATGGGGAGTGAGCGAGCTCAATGGAGCTCTATCGTGACTGCTGCGGATTTCTTTGTTGGCAGAAAAAGGTGGCAACGCAGGCAGGAGCCCAGTACAAAAAGGCCTGCATCACACAAAGAATGGCCCTCATCTCCAGTGATGTCGAGATGTATCTCACCCTTCAACCAGATCCTCCGTGTTTGATGATGGACCAAGTGGGCACCCCAGTCCAGGCCCGGGGCATCTGTAGTCAAAATCTGTTGCAGGGAGACAGCTCCAAAAGGAACCCCCTTGAGGAGATTGGAGGAGTTTAGCCACCATTCCAGGATTCATCTCACGGGACTAGAGACTAGGACCTGCTCACCTAAGTTGTCGGTGTGCTGGTCCCACTGGGTCCGAAGGATCCATTGTGGTACTCTCATTTTCCAGATGGCTAGGGGGACTGTGGTTATAGCCGCTGCCATCTGTCCAAGAAGGCACAGGTAGGACCTGACTGGGATGTACCAGAAAGAGGCAACCAGTCGGACTTGCGCTACCAAACGTTCCACTCTGTCTTGGGGGAGGAACACTTTGCCTAAGGATGAGTCCAGGGCTGTTCCTATGTACTGGAGGTGATGGCATGGCAGGAGACAAGACTTGGGGAGATTTAGAGTAATTCCCAGTGTCTGGAACAACTGAATGGTGGCTTCCAGGGTCCCGATCAGCTGGGCACTGGAGGGGGCTGTCAATAGCCATCCATCCAAGTAAGCAAAGCAAAACAAATTTATCTATAAAACGCCATTACAAAAGACCATGGTGTTGTACATGGGCACAATTTAAAAGCACAATTATCATAAAAACATATACTTAACATCAAATATAAAATTAGCAGGGATTAAACCTCAAGAAAGGCAAAATTAAAAAGGTAGGTTTTCAAGGCAGATCTAAAGGCCTCAATGGAAACGCAATCTCAGATCCGACGAGGTAGAGAATTCCAAAGGGTCAGTGCTACAAAAGCAAAAGATCTAGTTCCAGACATAGTCAAATGGACCCTGGAAATCTCTAGCAATCTTTCATCGGCAGAGTGGAGTAGACAAAGGGGGAGGTAGGGGCACAGGAGGCCTTGCAGATAGCGTGGTCCCTGTCCATGCAGGGCATTACAGGTCAGCAAACTGACCTTAAAAGTGATCCTCCACTGCACCAGAAGCCAGTGCAATCCATGAAGCACAGGTGTGACATGGCAAGATCTTGACAAGCAAGTCAGCAACCTGGCAGCTGCATTTTGCACCAGCTATAGGCCGTGAAGGTCCACCCTCAGCAGCCCTTGGTATAGAGCACTGCAGTAATCAAGGCGAGAGGTCACAAAGGCATGGATTAAGGTTGTAAGATCGTTAGGCGGGGACTAGGTGCTTTATCCAAGCGATGTTCCTCATATGGTAATAAAAGGTCTTGACGATGGCTGACACCAGAAACTTAAGTGTCAGTTTGTCATCAAGCACAATGCCCAGATTCTGCACCCAGTCAGAGGTCAACAGCAGGTTGCCTCCAAGCCAAAGCCCAGAGGACTGTCCAGCCAATGACCCCAGTACCCGACGACCTGGGTCCACAACCAACACCTCAGTCTTATCCGGATTTAACCTAAGCCAACTGGCACTCATCCAGTCTTGAATATCAGAGAGACAGTTATTAAACACTGAGACAGCATCATTTTGTTTGGATACAAAGGATATGTACAGCTGAGTATCATCTGCATAGCAGTGAAAACTCAACTTGTACCGCCTTATAATGTCTCTAAACGGCAGCAAATACACTGCAAAGAACATGGGTGAAAGCACAGAACTCTGTGATACTCCACATGACAGGGCATGAGGGGCTGAGGAAAAATCCTCGGACTCCACTTTCTGCGTCCTGCCAGTGAGAAAATATCTAAACCATCTGAGGACTACCAGACAGTCCACAGAGTAATCGCAGGTTCTCGAGCAACACATCATGGTCCATGGTGTCTTGCTGCAGAGAGTAGCAGGTAAGGGAAGACAAAATACCCCTGTCTCCATAGGGCCGCAGCCACCCCCACCCCCAGGCACTTGGTAAAAACCCAGGGGGATGAAAAATGACCAAAGGGGAGGGCCCAAAACTGGAAATGGACCCACTGAAAGAAGAAACGAAGGAACCAATGGTAGGGTGGGAAAACCACGATATGGAAGTAGGCATCCTGCATACCCAGTGAGCAAAGCCAGCTCCCTGGTGAAGGAAGGGTAGCAACCCGTGAAGGGTGACCATGCTGAACCACTTGTACTCTATGTACAGATTCAAGTGGCTAAGATCTTTGGTCCCCTGTCTTCTTGGGGCCAAAAAAGAAGTGTGAGTAGAATGCTTTCCCTCTCTGTGCTGGGGGAATGGGCCCTATGGCCCTTCTGTGCAGCAAGGCCTGGATTTCCTCTTTAATTAGGAGGATATGAGCCTCAGGGTAATGGGACTGCAAAGGAGGGCTGTCCGGAGGGATTTCCAGAAATTCCAGAGTGTGCCTCCTTTCCGTCATTTGAAGGACCCATTGGTCTGAAGTCACAGTGCATCACCTGTCAAGGTATAGGGAAAAGCAACCCCCCCCCCACACCGCCTCTCCCAAGGCCTCTGCTGGGGGGGGTCAGGCAAGGAGGCAGTATATCCGGAAGTGGGCAGAGAAGTTGGGGACACTCTAGGAGCCCTTGGGGCAGAAGCTCCAGTCAGCTGGGTGGGGGCCTTGTGCTTGAAGGTGCCTCTGGGCTACTGTCTAGGGATCTGTCGAAAGGACTGATGCTGGTTGAACCTGGACTGAGAACAGTCCATGAACTGTACTGAGCGCAAGGCTTTACCCAATTCCTGTAGTTGGGAAATAATGTCCGGGGCATCACCGCCAAAATGGACAGATCTCGGAAGGGTGCATCCAGGATTTTCGCCTGTACATCTGGTGCAATTCCAGACACCCAGACCCAGGAGTGGTGGTGGATGCAAACACCAGTGGCTGCTGCTCAACCTGATGAGTCAACAGTATCACAGGCTGCTTGGAGGACATGTTTGCCTATATCCGAGCCTGACTTAAGAAGTTGCACCAATTGGGTTTTTGTGGAATCCTCTGGGAGGGCCTACATGAGATCCAAAGCCTTGTTCCACAGACCTTTCTGATACTGCACCATGTGGTCCAGATCATTCTGTGTCATGATGGCCAGCATAGCTGTAGCCTACACCATGTTGCCAAACTGGTCGACCTGGCGAGACTCTTTATCAGGTGGGTGGGTGCCTGGGTTTCCTGGTATAGCAATGAGCTGCATTCATGACCGCCAAGTCCATCTCTGGCTGTTCCCCCAAATACGCTTTGCTAAAGGGGGCATGATAAAGGCAGTGATGTGGAAGAGTTGCCCCCCTCCCCCCGAGATTCCTGGTGCACCTAGAGACATCTTTACTATCTTCTTTTTTTTTTTTTTTTTTTTTTTAAGTCTGCTGCAGCAGCAAGGTATCTATCCTATTACATTCACTTTTTCTGCCTAGGTAGGTTGGCTACCTACCTAGGTATTCTTCCATCTCACTATCTGTAATCTTAACTTTGTATACAGTATATCTTTCTATCTCTGCGAGGTGCTAAAGTGCATTAGTGGTAAAGGGCATGGTGCCATGAAGAAATAAATATGCACATATTAAATAAAGCTATGAAAGAATAGTGCAGACGTGCATTCAGATTCTGGGGTTAGTTGAAAGTAAAGGTCCCCAAACTGTCCCCTTTCATGTGAATATGGTTACAAATGTAAGGGAGCAGCTGGTTGTCCCCTTTTCTTTTCTAACAGTCGCTTTGCCCTTAAAATAGGCTACTATTATAAAATAAATGTGCAAAGGTGTAAAATAGTGGCTTAAAATGTTGAATTAGGTGCCTGTTGTAATAGCACCCAATGCCTTAAGAAATATAGTAGCAGTCCAGCCTGCTTGCTGGCTGGCAGTTTAAATAAATAAATGTGCTTCCTAGCTAAAACTATTATTTGAGAGTACAGGGAAAGGTCTCAAGACTCCTAAAATAAAACAGCATAAGCAGGAAGCTGCTTCAGTTTCTCATACTTAGTTAGAAGCTGCTCCAGCTATAAATAAGAAAATAAATGTTTCAAAATACAAAGGCACATGCCTGGAGTTAAGGTGCCTTCTATAAGTATCCAGCCTACAGAAATACAGGTGTTGAGGGGCTTTTCTGCTATACAACTGTACAAATATAACATTGAGTGACTGGTTAACCTACAAAATGGTGGAAAAATGGTGGTCACTCTTACCTGAATGAAGCAAGGACAAAAATGCATCCTCCTTTAGGAGTCAGTGGCCTCAGTATGAGATTTACTTCTAGGAGAACATACTGTCAGTTTATTTATTTGATAACCTGGGTGGTGTGCTGATCCAAAGACCTTTTTCAGGTAAGGCCTGGGCCAGAATACCGGCAAAACAGTGGTAACAATTCCAAAACATCATACAGTGCAAATAGTCTGAAATATCACAGACACAGATATAAAATAATGAATATGGATTTGGGAACAGGCGTAATAAAGGCAAGCTAGTCAGTACAACATGGGGGGGGGGTAGTAATAGTGACATCACCTAAATCAGAAAACACATTAGAAGGAAGACTTAAGTATAAATAGATATAAAAGGCAACTGAATGAATACATATGCAACAATACTGAGCTGAGTCACACCACACATAGTGGTAGGTATATGATACAGTGGTAGGAGATGAAGGAACAGGTGAGGCAGAAGGGGGGGATAAGGGTAATTGATGGTGCAATAGAGGGCAGGTGGTGGTGGCAGCAAAGGAGGAGACAGTAGAGTAAATATCAAAGGACAGTCACAGGCAGAGTCGGACAGGAAATTAGCTTTTAACAGGGCATTTAGGTTAGGCAGTGGGTCAGGTGGATGAAGGGATGAGGGGAGGTTGTTCCAAAGCAAGGGGCCCGCAACCATACCTCTCTCAACTGTCCCCGATTTTCAGGGACGTCCCTGATTTTGACTCAGAACTTTCCTCCGTCCCTCATAAAATTTGTGTTTTTGTGACAGAACAGTGGGGATTGAAAGTACAAAATAATGCCAAACATTAAAGTTACAGACTTCTTCTTCTTCAGAAAATGCATCTTACTCTAATCCACTTATTCTATCAGCTTTCTAAGTGAATAGTACCAATTTTTAAGATGTGTCCCTGGTTTTGGGTCTTTGTCCCTGATTTTTTTAAGCTTTGTCCCTGATTTACGAGTAAAGAGGTTGAGAGTATGCCCACAATTGAAAAAGTTCTGCAGCCCATATTTGTGATAATGCGGGGACGTTCAAGTTGGAGATGGGATGACTGACACAAATTTTGCCTGAAGAGTCTAGGTTGGATCAAAGTAGACAGTGGTTAGAAAGAGGGATTATGGAGGGCGTCACCAACTAAATGAGCCAGGAGGTAGGAGCACCAGGCTTGGGGGGTGGCAGTTAAGGGATTGATAGAGTGAACAGTGGTGAGTACCTGGGGGGCATAGAGGGCAAAGCGACATATTTGACTGTAGGTCAAGTTTAGTTGTGTTAGATTGACAGCTGTGGTAAGGAAGTAAACTCGACACCTGTAGTCGAGGAGGGAAAGTAGACTGCCACAGGCCACAGCTAGCCATGCGTCAGGAGTGAGGTGATCAATAATACGATAGCAGAGCCCACTCTTCTGGTTTATGCTCTTTAATAGAGAGGCTATGTGTTCCGTGTAACTAAGGGATGGGTCAAGGATCACCCCCAGATATTTAAAGGCAGTGACAGTTTCGAGTGTCAAAAGGTCTGGGGAAAGGACACAAAGAAAGGCCAGAAAGAGCAAGGGCAGAGAGTTTTGGTTTGGAGTTGAATAGCATGACCTTCGTTTTGGAAGCATTGACTAGGAGCTTGCTGTCTGAGAACCAGCGATGGGCCCTGAAATAGTCAACACTGAGGGAGTTAGATAGAGAGGCAGTGGAAGAGTCACTCAGGAATAGTATCAGATCATCAGCATAGAGAAGTGTGTTGCAGGTGGGACCCTCAGATGGGAGACAGTTTATGAAGAGGAAGAAGAGGAGAGGGCCAAGGACAGAATACTGGGGGACACCTACCGTGACTGACAGTAGAGGGGAGGAGGCATCACCAAGATAAACCATTTGGGTTCTGCTAGACAGGTAGTTTAAGACCCAGGCTGTGAAGGCAGTAGAGAATCCAAGGGCAATGAGTTTCTCTAACAGCAGGTAAACAAGATCAGATGCTCTGGACAGATCTACGAACACCGTGCCTGTTAGTTTCCCATCATCCAACTGCCTTAGAACATGGTCAGTGAAAAGAACAAGCGCTATGGTGGTGCTAGGCCCCTTCCTAAAACCGTGCTGCTGAGGGCAAAGGAGGCTGTATTTCGTGATATGCTCAGTGATTTGATGGTTCACTGCCTTCTCAAGAAATTTACCTAGGTGAGGAAGAATTGAAATGGGGCGGTAGTTGTCCACAAGCCTGGGGTCACTTGCTTTATGGATGGGAACAATTTTGGCCTGCTTCCAGGCAGCAGGGACAGAAGCCATGGTGAGAGAGAGGTTAAAGATGAAGGTGAGTGGATAGGTAATGTCACAGGCCACTAGTTTTAAGAAAAGGGGGATAGTCGATCACTACTGGCACTCTCTCAAGATGGCAGGCCGAGGAGGACGAGTTTAAGAATACCTGGTGGGGGAGATGGTCTTAAAATAGAATGGGGGTAGTCTAAAGCCGAGGGAGGGGGTGTGGACATGGGGGGAAGTTTAGCTAGATAGTTGCTAAGCTTGGAGAAATGGTTGTTGAGTGCAGTAGCAATTTCAATAGGGTCAGTTAGTTGGCTCTGTGGGGTACTGAGCGGGGAAGGGGACTGCTTAGAGCAGGGGGAGAGCAAGGCATTAATGGCAGACCAAAAGTGCTTGGGGTTAGCCAGATGTTTAGATTGCAGGGACTGGAAATAGACTGATTCACTAGTTTTACTACGTCATCTGCAGACATTACACAGGTGCTGGTAAGTATTCCAGAGGGTTGGGGCTGCTTTAAAAGCAGCCCACAACAAGTCATTCATTCTTTATTTTTAAAAGGCGCTTTTCTCATAACCAAAGCGCCTGTACAATACATAAAACAATAAATAGACCAAATTTAAAACTAACATAAGTCATTAAAAGCTATACTAAAAAGATGCGTCTTCAAAGCTCCTTTAAAGTTTTGGACAGTCAGGCAATTTCGCACCTGACAAGGTAGAAAATTCCGCAGGGTCGGGGCCATAAAACTAAATGATCTAGCCCCTGAAGTTTTTAAACGAACCCTGGGAATCTCCAGCAATCCCTCGTTAGTGGATCGGAGGAGGCGGGAGGACAGTAGGGGCACAGGAGCTCTTTCAGGTAAGTGAATTCCCTGATCATGAGGGCTTTATGGGTCAACAAACCGACCTTGAAGGTGATTCACCAAAAACTGGCAGCCAGTGCAGTCCATGGTGACAGGCATTATATGGCTGGATCTAGAAGATCAGTCAACAACCTGCAGCCGCATTCTGCACTAGCTGCAGACGGCGAAGTTCAACCCCCAATAGCCCCAGGTAAAGGGCGTTGCAATAGTCAAGGCGGGAGATAACGAAAGCATGGATCAACGTTGGAAGCTCCTCTGGAGGAACCAGGTGCTTCACCCGGGCGATGTTCCCCAGATGGAAAAAGAAAATTTTGACTACCGCTGACACCTGAGATTTAAACGTTAGACGGTCATCAAATACTATGTCCAGATTCCGCACCTGGTCTGAGGTCGTCAGCTGGACACCCCCAAGCCATAAGTCTGAGGGCGATCCTTCTAGCAGACCCATCTCACAGTGACCCTTGTCCACGACCAACACCTCAGTTTTCTCCAGGTTTAACCGCAGCCAACTCCCATTCATCCAGTCTTGGATCTCAACAAGGCAGTTATTAAATACCAAAAGGGCAGCATCCTGGCCAGGCACAAAAGACATACAGCTGGGTATCATCTGCATAGCAATGAAAACCCAAATCGTATCGTCTAATAATCGCTCTTAACGGCAGCATATACACCGCAAACAACATGAGCTCTAGAATAGAACCTTGCGGTACCCCACAAGATAGGGAGACTGATGCCGAAGAAAAAATTCCCGACACCACCCTCTGAGTCCTACCCTCGAGGTAAGATCAAAACCACCTGAGGACTGTATCAGACAATCCGCAGATGGACCGCAGACGCTCTAACAGCACACCATGATCAACAGTGTCAAATACTGCAGAGAGATTGAGAAGTACCAAGTCACGCTTTTTCATCAGCTTGAGAAGGTCAGATGAGAGCCACTGAATGTCTCCCCCTCACATTCTATGACTAGTGCATGGAAAATGCTAATCCTGGATGGCTGAAAGAGCTGTGACAAAGATGCCAAGCACTTGACCAGCACTGGAGGCAGTAGAGAGATCAGTCCAGTCGAGGGATCAAAGGTCCTCGTGCAGTTTAATGGGGTCATAGTTAGAGAAGTCAGAGAAGGACAGGAACATGGGTGGGTGGCTGGGTTTGATCCACCAGACAGTAGATGGGGGAGTGGTTTTTAATAGTGTCTGACGGAGTGCTGTCATGGGCCACTCTGTCAGCTCGAGTTGTCAGGATCTAATCAAGGGTCGTGTGATTGTTAGTCCTATTGCTGAGATGTGTGTGAGAGGTAATTAGCTGAGAGGTTGTGTTGTTGAGTAATGGAGTTGCAGTCAGAGAGGGGGTTTGAGTCCCAGTTGATGTTAAAATCCTCTATCAGAAAGGTGTCTCTAGAGAGGAAGAAAGGGGCTAAGTTGTTGAGGAGAGTAGCTAAACCAGGGACACCAGACCTTGGAGGATTATAGCAGCACCAAATGAGCAGCTTCATGTTAGTGGCAACTGTTAGCTCAGCAGCAAGCCACTCGGCAGTAAAGTCCTTACTGGACTAGTTGAGAAGAGTGGCAGAATGACAACTCCTGTAGTACAGGAGTATACCACCACCGCATACCACCACCGCAATGGAAGGAAGAATGGTCGTGGCAGAGGAAAGAGTAACCAGGTAAGAAAAGCAATGGTCCGGGGTGGAGGGTTTTAGCCAGGTTTCAGAGATCCATAGTAGGTCTGGCTTGTACAGCGAGATCCAGGCTTCCAATTCAGCCATTTTGGGAAAAAGGCTCCTTACATTTAGGTGGGTGATTTTCAGGTGATGCTTGTTGTCCCATAGCAGGTGACTGTAGGATAGAGGTGCATTTTGGGGAGAAGAAACAGGACCTTATTAACTGCCAGTTAGGTATTCAAGACATAAAATCATTGGAATAAACTCATATATGACGGAACTATTTATAATCTAGTATCTCTCAAGTCTTGTGTTTGTGAGAAAAGCGTCAACCTGAATCATACTACCTGTATTAAGTTAGGAATTCCCTTGTATTAGAATAGGGGAGAATCAGGTGACCAATACTCACAGTATAAAGAGCCCCTCCTGGACAGAGTTCCTCAGATCAGTCTTGGAAAAGGAACCAGGAGGACCTGTGTCAGGCTTTTCATGGTCTCAAAAGGTATTCACAGGGGAAGGTGGATTTTCAGTACTGAAAGAGATCCACTCTGTGCTCAATGCTAAGAGGTATTAGTACTGAAGCTTTGAAGAAGCTCATCTGTTTTATTATTTTTATTCTGAGTTATAAATAAAACGCACACACCAGTGTGTTTTAAAGCCTAGTTCTGTGTTGTTGTTATCTATTTCCCACAAACCTTCCACAAGTCAGCCTTCTTGGCCAAGGCGGGAGTGCAGGAGGGACGGTTCCAGGTAGCCTTGGTGATGTCTTCATATGATTCAATGAGGGGTGGCACCACCAAGGGAACAGTCTCCTTCCTACAGAGGTAGATCACTAGCTGGCAATGCTCTGGGTCTAGCTCCTCCACCTCCCAGTCCATTAAGGATTGAGTATGCCTCATGATGTCCATAAATGTAGGATTGTCAGGAGGGGACCTGGGGGTTTCCTTGCGGGTTTCAGGACCACTGAAAGGCCCTTTGGAATAATCGGAGTCCTCCTCAGAGGAGGAGAAAGAATCCCAGCTGGATGGTTCATTTTCCAGGGCCAGCGTCGGTAGCAGATGGTCTCCCTTGCTTCTGTCCATTTGAACCGGAGAGGTTACTGGGGACTGGGGTTGGCTCAGTCCTGCCTGGTCTGAGTCCTTAGGAAGTGGGTCCCTAGGAGGCAAAATTGGCCTCTTGAGCACCTCTTTATCCTTCATGAAAGCCCACCAGGCCGAGAAAAGTGCACTATAATCCACCGGTGGAGGTGGGTAATAAGGTGGATACGGATATTGAGGAGGCAGCGCCAGATACCTCAGTGTCAGGTATCCCAACGTCGGTCCTTGGGGCGTGGGGTATCCAGGCACAGGCTCAAAAGGCACCCTGGAGGCATCGGGTTCCCAGGTGTCGGGAGCCCAGGCATTGGTCCCTCAGGCTGGGGATTACTTGACGGACTAGTAGGTATTGGCTGAGGCTGAGATGATGATGGTTGCTGCACCAGAGTAGACACTGGTAAAGCAGGCATCAGTCAGTCGGGTGAAGGCTTATGCTGTTCCGGCAAAAAAAACAGGTTACTCACCTGTAACAGTAGTTCTAGGAGTGGTATATGTTGTTCATCCACACTTCTTGGCATGTCCCTTTCCCCTTTAAATCTTGCCGGAAGTCTTCAATCTGGCTCCTTCTACCTACCCAACCGGGCGGTATATACCTCGGCTCCACCCCATGATGCCAGATCTTACCCCGCTGGAAGCCAGGTTGTGCGCCTAAAGCCGGGGAGGTCGGTTGGGGGGGGTGTGTGTGGATGGACAACATATATCACTCCTAGAACTACTGTTACAGGTGAGTAACCTGTTTTTCTAGGAGGGTGGATATGTTGTTCATCCACACTTCTTGGCAGACTCCAAGCAGCTCTCTGGGAGGAAGGAGGCAAGGCACACACCCCCTACTTGGGAAATAAAGATTGGAGAACCGAGGCCCCAAAACCAGTATCCTGGCGTGACTCAAGGTCGATGTGGTAGTGGGTAATGAAGGTGATTGCTGACTTCCAGGTAGCAGCCCGACAGATCTCCTGGATAGGGATGTCCCTGGAAGCAGCCACTGATGCAGCAGTATGGCGGGTAGAATGAGCTCTTATCCCTCTGGGAGGCTCTTTGCCCACCAACTCATAGCACAGACCTATGCATGATGTGATCCATCTTGCTATGGTCCGTTTGGATGCAGGTCTGCCAGAAGCGGCTTCAGCATAGGAGACAAACAGCTGGCAAACCTCTCCTTGAATTTCTGCCATTCTCTCCTTATAAGAGGAGAGAGCCTGTCTCGGGTCCAAAGTATGGAGCCTGTACTCAGCATCCGAGGTGTAGTTAGGGTAGTATACCGGCAGAGTCAATACCTGGTTAAGGTGAAACTCTGATACCATCTTTGGAAGAAATTTCAGGTGGAGGCGCAAGACAACTTTGTCCCTGTGGAAGACCAGATAAGGGGAGTCCACCGACAACGCCTGGAGCTCCACTGTCCTTCTGGCTGACGTGATTGCCACCAGGAAGGCCGTCTTCCATGACAAGTGTGAGAGTTCACACCTGTGCATGGGTTTGAATGGCTTGCCCATGAGCTTTGCCAAAATCAGCAACAGATCACATGGAGGTGGAGGTTCATGCACCCGGAGGGGATATGTGATCCAGGCCTTTGAAGAAGCGCCCGACCACTGTCTCCTGCACCAATGATGGTTGACCGGCCCGCGCTCGGTAAGCAGAAATAGCTGCCAGGTGCACCCTAAGGGTTGATGACTGCAGACCCCCTTTGGAGAGAGAACAAAGGTAGTCGAGAATGTTAGCCACAGAGCAGGATAAGGGGTCCAGACTCTTACCCTGACACCAAATGGAAAACCTTTTCCATTTGAAGGCATAACAGTTCCTTGTTGATTCCTTATGAGATGCCTCCACCACGGTGTAGATATCCTCGGAAAGACCCAGAGCCTGGAACTCTAGCTGCTGAGGTACCAGGCTGTGAGGTGCAGGGATTGAAGCCAAGCTTGAGCCTGCTGCTGCTACTGCTGCTGCTGATGCTGCTGACCTCCTTGATAGGAGGGCTGTCTGACCGCAGGGGAAGAGTGCTGAAATGGCTTCTTCTTTCTTTTTCTGCTGATTCTTGCCCAAAGAACCCTTTGCAGTAGTTGCATCCAAGGTGGCACTGGACTGCTCGATGCGCTGAAGGTGACCGGCCACTCCTGGACCGAACAGGTCGGTGCCTAGGAAGGGCATGTCAGCTAACTTGTGCTGGGTATCTGCCAGGAAGGAGGAGAGCCTCAGCCAGGCCCTGCAGCGGGTGGCCACTGAGGCTGCTAAAGAGCAGGCACAGGAATCCCTGATGTCTAGGGCCATCTGGAGCTGCTGTTTTGCAACAGCATGGCCCTGATCACAGACTTGCTTGACCATGGTCTGCATGTCTGCTGGGAGATGAGGGAGGACTTCATCTAATTACCTGAGGAGGGCATGAGAGAAGTGTGCCATAATGACAGCCAAACTAACCTGACGAAGGCCTTGGGAGGAGGCCGCATAGACCTTTTGAGCAGAGTGGTCCATGTATTTGGACTCCTTGTCCGGAGGGCAGTCCGTGTCAGCCGAGCTACCAGTACGTCTAAACACAGAAGTGGCCACCAGGCTCTGGGCCAAAGTTTGTTCTGTGAATCCCGACAGAGACCCCATGGGCACCGCATACTTGTGGGCCATGCGGGCAGACGGTGCTGGGCAGGAAGCTGGACGCTGCCAAAGCTCAAGGGCCGGGCCAGTGATGGCTTCAGCCACTGGAAAGGCCTCCACCGGGATATCCCCCCTTTTGAGGATCTCCATAAGGGAGTACTCTGCCTTTTTCTAGATAAACTCCAGGTGCATTCCGGTGGATTCGGAGATCAGGTGGAGAATGTCCTGAAAGGATGAAGTTCCCTCCTCTAAACCTGCCACAGATGACTGATCATCCCCAGGATGAGAGTGTAGTCCAGTGACATCCGAGTCCGAAGAGTCATGATATAACGGTCTTCCGCCTATGTCCCCCTCGATCTGCCGAGGGCGGTCAGGGGTGACCGTAATGGGCAGACGTCGGGGAAGCCCGGTGTCTGTATGATCCTCTTTCGAGGGAGCTCCTCCCTGAGGCTGCTTAGGCAATGGTTCCACCAAAATCGGTGGAGAGACCGGAATGGGCCGAGCTGGAATACAAGCCGCCCCACGGGCGGAGGAACCGAAGGCTTCGGTTCCGGAGGGGTCGGCGTCGGCCCAGGAGGCGGGAGCCAAGTAATGGCTGGGGTGGACAGTGGAGTCAGCTTCTGCCCGGTCAAAATCAGCTGTTGCCACATAAGGTCCTCATAGCATCTACGGAGTTTCCATCAAAGCCTCTCCTCATCCGAGGAGGATGAGGATCTGCGGCGATGCCTCTTTTTAGAGTGCTTGTGACTCTTTTTCAGTCATTCGACAGAGGGGGTTCTGGACCTGAATCGAGATCGAGCTGATCGACTCGGTCAGTCAGGAGTCACTGGGGTCGGTGAAAACCGAGGGTCCAGAATCGGTTCCTCGATGGGATCACCAGCTGGCTGGGTCTCCTCATCTGAGAAAACAAGGACTGGAGTCCTTTCTAAAGGATCGTCGACCGGAGTCAGTGAAATAGGGTCGATTGTGTCGAGAGAAATCTCAACCTTGTCGGCCACTTCCTCGATCCCTTGGCCAGACGGAAGATCCATGAAGCCGGCGGCCGAGAATGTGATCTCGACCGAAGTTGAGACCACATGTTCCTGGGACTCAGAACGTTCTCTGTCCCAAAAGAGTCTTCTCTTGGAAGAAGACTTTGGGTCCTGGTCCCTCTTCTGAGAACGGGAGGAGTGCAAGCCTGAGGGTGCCTCACCCCTGGTGGGGAGAGACTGGCACAACTCCTTGAAGCAGCCTGAAAAGGTGGAACCGAGGTTCAAAGGAACAAAAAAGCTTCGACTGGCCAAAGATTGAGCCACTTCCTCCTCGAAAGCCTTCATCTGCTCCAACAGCCACGGAAACCACCCACCTCGTTTCTTTCGATTTCACCGGCGGGTTCCTTTTCTCTGGTCTCCCCAATTTTAGGCATGCCAAACGGTCGTTCAGGATGTTGGGATGGAAGGCCAGGCAGAATGTGCAGGTGGAGGTGTTATGTCTGACACCTAGACAGTAGATGCAAGATAGGCGAGGATTGGTGCGCTACATCTTCTGGCCGCAGGTGCACCAGTGAAATCCTGGAGAAGATTTATCCTCCATGTCCGATGCGCTATGATCGGAATCAAAAACTTGAACGAGTTTTAAACTGAGTTGTGGTAAAAACCAATGCTTTGAATCCAGGGCCTATGAATTGCTGTGAAGCACAAGGGAACCTGTATCTTCCAGCGGAAAGGAATATCTGGAGTCATGGGGCAGAGCTGAGGTATATACCACCCGGGTGGGTGGGAGGAGCCAGCTTGAAGACTTCCGGCAAGATTTAAAGGGGAAAAGGACACGCCAAGAAGTGTGGATGAACAACATATCCACACTCCTAAAAGTACCATTACGTAAGAATTTACCATAACAGTAGATCTTCAAGAGAGGTTCCTGCAGTAGGTCATAACATGTAAGACTGTGCCCCCTGGTGTCAAGACCACACAGAAAACTTTTGCTAGCAATGTCTGGTGGGGGACCGCCCACCCGCTGTCACATGATGGATGTCAGCGTAACCCTATATAGTGGGCGGTACCCGTGCCCAACTTCCAGTTCTCCCGCCGGAGATCCAAGGAGGATGAGAGGTGAAAAGGATGAAAATCCTGAAGCCCAGTTCAGAATGAGCTGTAAGAAATGCAGAAACTGGGGGAAGTAGGGAGGAAAACTGTGACCTACTGCAGGAACCTCTCTCGAAGAACTACTGTTATGGTAAGTTCTTGCGTAACTGTGCCATCTTACTTCAAGAGGGTTCCTGCAGTAGGCCATAACATGTAGGACTGAATCCCAAGCAGTCACTCTGAGAGACACCAAGAGAATCAGGGTAGGAGAAACAACTGAAACAGACCAGGACCGGCCTAAGACAGTAGGCCTTGCAGGACGGCGAGGCCAAACCTGGCCCTACGCCTAGAGGCAATGTGCAGACTATAATGCTTCGTGATGGTATGGATTGAACTCCAGGTTGCTACTGCACAAATCTCTGCTGCAGAAACATTCCTGAGGAACACTGTAGAAGCAGCCATGCCTCTGGTAGAGTGACCTCTGACCTCCCCTGGAAGAGGTTTATTGTACTTCTGGTAGCAGAAGTGGATGCAGTTGACCAGCCATTTGAAGAGACACTGTTTAGAAACTGCCGATTCCAAAGATTTTGGGGCAAACAAAACAAAAAGCTGATCTGACTTGCATGTGTCTTTGGTCCTGTGGATGTAACAACGCAAGAGTCTATGTACATCCAATGTGTGAAGCAGAGTCTCACCCCTGTTTGAATGAACCGGATAATGTACCAGGAGTTCAACAGTTTGCTATAAAGTGAACTCAGAAACCACCTTAGGAAGAAACTTAGGATTTATACACAGGACTGCCCAGTCCTTGTGAAAAATCAAATAAGGTTCCTGGTGCATCAGGACCTGAAGCTCGGAAATTCTTCAAGCAGAAGTAATATCAACCAAAAAGAGCACTTTCCAGGACAGGTAGTGCAAATCACAGCTTACCACTGGTTCAAGCTTTTCTAAAATAAAATTTAGATCCCAAGATGGGGAGGGGTTAAGGATGGGGTGGTTTCAAATGGAGGATCTTTTTCAGAAAGGTTTTCGAGACCTCCAATTGAGCGACAGGTTTCCCATCCACGAAGGAGTGACAGGCTGAACTAGCCAACAGGTAGACCTTAAGGAAGGAATAGCTTAGACAAGAGTCAGACAGGTGCAACAGGTACTCCATGACCTGAGGAACTGAGCAAGTGAAGTGGATCCAGCCCTTGGATGTGGCCCAGATGGAGAAACGCTTCCATTTCATCACGTAGGTGGAACTGGTAGAGGGTTTCCCAGCTTCCACCAAGACCTGAGCGACCCTCTGAGAAACTCTAAAACATGACACAATTATGTCTGAAGGAGCCACACATGAAGATGCAGGGTCCTAAGTCCTGGATGCACTAGTCTTCCCTAATCATGCATCAACAGATCGTGTTGAAGAGGGGGGTTCCACTGCCAGCTGCAGCATCAGTGGGAACCAGATCTGCCTCAGCCAGAGGCAAACTATGAGGATCATCCAAGCCCCCTCTGCTTGAAGTTTTAGAAGGACACACTGTAGAATGGGAAAGGGTGAAAAGACGTACAAGTACTTCCCTGTCCAGCAGACTGACAATGAGTTTTGCTAGAAAGCACCAGGCTCTGGAACGAGGGAGCAAAAACTGGGATGTTTTGCGTTGTATGGGGAGGTGAAGCGATCTACTTCTGGTCATCTCCATCAGTGGAACAACAGATCAGCCACTCCCTGACTCAATTCCCATTCATGAGCTTGCGATGACATCCAACTGAGGCTGTCCACCAGAACATTATGGACGCCTGGGACGTGAGAAATAGACCGTGTTGGACTGCCCAGAACCACACCCGCATCGCCTCCCTGCACATGGGGTACGATCGGGTGCCTTCCTGCTTGTTGATGTACCAGACCACAAACATATTGTCCATCTGGACTAGCAGTGTTCCCATCGAAAGGATGGGTTGGAATGCCTGCAGGGCGTACAGCACAGCCCTCATCTCCACTCTCCAGCTGAGACCACAATCCTTGTGTTCTGTGATTCCCCAGGTGGGCTCCCCAACCCAGTCCAGAAGCATTTATGGTGTGGGTCCATGAGGGAGATGGTGTCCTGAATGGTAACACCCGAGACAAATTCTGAGGCTCCTGCCACCATACAAGGTTTTTCCCAAGTGCGCTGGACACTAGGACAGGCTGATCTAGGTCATCCAAGTGCTGATCCCATTGGACGCGTAGTGTCCACTGGGTGATCCTCATGTGTAATCTGACCAAGGGAACCGTGGAGATGGTCGCCACCATGAGGCCAAGAAGGCATAAGAACACTCTGGTTGGAATATGCCTGGAGGAGAGGACTAGACTGACTTGCTTCTGTAGAGTGTCTGCTCTGTTCAGGGACAGGAAGGCTATGCACTGGACCATGTTCAAGACTGCTCAGATGAATTCAAGCCTCTGGGAGGGAATCAGGGATGACTTGGGGAAGTTGACAGTAATCCCAAATTAAGGAAAAAGGGTCCAGTGTGAAGGAAAGAGATTCCTCTAGGTTGGCCCTGGATGGGGCCGCTACGAGCCAGTCATCCAAGTAAGGGAGCACTGTGAAACTTCGACAGCGTAAAGCCACTGCCATCACTGCTAGGCACTTGGTGAAGACCCTGGGTGCTGAGGAAAGGCCAAAGGGGAGTGCTGTAAACTGGAAGTGCTCCCCCTGGAAAAGGAAACACAGGAAACAGTGGTGGCCCGGGAACACTGGAATATGTAGGAAGACATCCTGCATGTCCAGTGTGCAAAGCCAGTGGTCCTTCTGCAGAAGGGACAGAAGACTCTGTACAGTCACAGCATGTGGAACCTTTTGTACTCCATGAAAAGTTTCAGCCGGCTGAGGTCCTGGATGGGTCTGAGGTCACCCGTCTTTTTCGGGACCAGGAAGAAATGGGAGTAGAACCCTTTTCCTCTCTGGGATGGAGGGACTGGCTCTATAGCTGAGGTCAATCTTAGGGTCAGGATTTCCTCCTCGACCAGCTGGGCCTGGTTTGGAGAGTACCGGGAATGACCTGGAGGGGAGTTTGGAGGGAACTCCAGAAACTCTATGGTGTGTCCTCTTGAAACGAATTGCAGGACCCATGCATCTCAGGTGATGCCCTTCCACTCCTGCACATGAAGGGCGATCCTTCCTCTCACTGGCACCACACTGGAGGGTGGAGGAGGAGGAGGACTGGATGAGTTAGGAAGCTGAAGGACGAGGGGGGAGCCCCCCAGTCGCTCTCTGGGTTTTTGAGGCAGGGGGAGAGGAGAAAGAGGACCCAGTAGCTTTTCTTTTATTTTGGCACCTGTTAAAGGGCTATTTACCCTTCCTCTTGTTTTGGCACTGAAAGGGTTGTTTCTTCTGAAAGCCCATTCGGTATATTGACTTGATGGATCTCAGGGCCTGGCCACTGTCCTGGAGACCTGTAATTATGTCCTTGGTGTCTCCCCCAAAGAGGACTGAACCTCTGAAGGAAGCATCCTGGACAGCTGACTGGACATCTGCGGAGAGTTTAGAAATGCGTAGCCAAGCATGTCTTCTGAAGGAGACAGCTGTGGCAGAGGAATGAGCCACCGCATCCACCGAATTGTAAATGGCTCTGAGCGCATGTCTGCACAAGATTTTGGACAGGCACAAGTCTTTGGTTAGTTCCTCCTTGAGGTTCGAGGTCTTCATAGAGTGGATACGGGCCTCAAGCCTGGCCATAGTTGCCTTTGAAAAGAAACCATATCGCCCATAGTTGAGAAGCAAGAAGGCGCCGCATGAGAGTAAGTTTTTTTTTCGGCAGGACCCTGTCACTTTGTTGGCCCTGGTCACAGCCCTGGAAGCCTCTACCACTATCTATGGCTGCCAGGGTCCCCAGTCACCCCGGCTTGCCCCGGGCGCGGGGCCATAGTCACGTTCTTCGTGATCCGAACCAGTATCTGGTGGGGGACCCATAGCGATAGTGGTTGTACGAGGTCTTCGGGAGGGCTTCATCTAGACAGTGGCCCTCGCCCGCCTATATTTCAGTCTTTTTCCTCACGGAGGCGGGGATGTGCAATGGCGTAGCGTCCGCCCCGCCTCCCAGAGATTAGCATCGGCAGTGTGAGATCTCGGCCTCCGCCAAGATCCTCAGTGCTCGAGTGCTTCCCCACCCTCCCCGAAGGAGGAGAGCAGTCCATAGGGCCTTCATCCCATCTGCCCCGGCCACATTCCTCCGATGACCGGGTCATTCCCGAACCGGTGGCGGGTATCATGATAAATCCACCGCTCGTCAGCAGGCGACCTATGAATAAAGTTTCTTTCCAAATTGGTCAAGCTGCGAGATTCCTTATCTGGAGGAGAGGTACTCATATGTTTCAAGCGTGGCGAGCGATCGTGAGCAGCTGCTATAACTATAGAATCTGCCTTGGGATGAGAGTCCAGAAAGGAAATATCCTCAGGCGCATAATATATCTGGTCTGCCTTCTTTGGGACGACCAGAATGGAGTGTGGCAGCTGCCAAATAGTAGTGGTGAGGTCCTCGTTGGGGGGCTGACCAAGGGGGGACAGGGATGGGGGAAACAGTCTCCAAGTCTAGGTGTTCCACTAGACATTTCCTTTTCCGGGCCTGTTCCTCTGCATTCCAGCTGTTGGTTTGTTGGATCATGAGGAGCTTAGTAAAAGAGGGATCCTCCTGAGGGCATTTAGGCAATTCTTTGCTCCTGGCCACAGAGGACTGCTCACCTGATGAGACTTCTGAAGAATCTTCCTCAGAGTCTAAGGAATCTTCTCCCTCAGGGGTTCCAATCCCTGGCAGGGTGACCTCCTGGGGGATTGCGCCCGAAATGTGCACTGTAGCACAGAGACTAGAGCTGGCTGGTGACATGGAATGGGGAGGGGGAAGAGACTACCGGGCCCAGCAGTCGTCGTTCCAAGTCAGAGACCAGCTGGGATCTGGTGGTGTTCTGCCACCAGGACAGTATAATGGTTTGAAAGTCCTCTTGAGGTGAAGGCAGAGGAGGTAGAGAAGTAGGGGTGGGTGAAGGGTGGTAAAAGGGTACGCCCAACCCTGAATACTGAGGAGAAGGATACCCCTGATAATAGGGGCAGCTAGAGGTCTGATACACAGGGCAGAAAGTCTGGGGAAATGAACGTGTCTCACCAGACAGTGGATAAGCCGGCGTCTGGAACCCTGAATAGGGATGATACCCTGGCAGATGACCCTGTTCCCTCTGGGGTCTTGAAAGACCTGGAAAGGTATCCTGTGTCGGTTGGCCAATGTCAGAGGGACTGACGTTGGGATGGTCATCGTCTGGGGATCTGGTGTTGGGCGTGGTGTAGCGATAGCCTGCACTGGGGGCAAAGGTAAGGGCCCTGATGGAGGGAGGTTGAATAGAGAGTGTCCGGTGGTGCCCCATGCGTCAGAGAAGGGGCGCCCAGTGGAGGAGGCCCTGACAGCGGAGCCATAGGTAGGACTGACGGAGGAGAAAGGAAACTAGGAGCCCTCATGAGAATCAGGTCTGGTGTCGGTATCCCCGGTAGGGTATCCATGGGAGGAACCTGGGGCACAGCCACTGGAGTGGGGGAGGAGAAGACCAGGTTCAGGGGGGTCCTCTTCCTCCCTCCCCTAGATGTGATGTCTGGGTAGGAGGTTCCACCAGGGGAGGTGGAGATGAAGTCTCCCACCCAGGAGGGACCTAGGAGGAGGGCTGACCAAGGGAGGTCAGCGGGCTTGACCGAGCAGCGGGTAAGGTGGTGTCAGCCCCCGACGGGTGAGCTACGTCCGAGTGGTCATCCGGAACTTGAGTGACCGACTTATTGGATGATAGGGCAGAGGAGGGGAGGACCCTCGACTGACTTATTTGTCCGTGTCTTGTGGATCCCTGTCTGGCTTTTGGGATCTGGCTTACCGACTACCGGACGGGTCCCAGAGGAGCCGGAGTTTGACTTAGTGGTAGAAACTGGGTGTTTGCCAGAGGAGCCGGTGGATAACTTACCAGCAGAGATAGGCTGGAAAGAAGCAGAGGAGCCTGGAGAAGTCCTGGACATGGCCTGGACAACCACAAGGGCAGGCAGCGGAAGAACGGCCTTGCTGGTTGAAAGCTTGCTGGAGGTAACTCAATCCTGATCTTCCATGCATTCCTGTTCCCTGTGCTTCTCTTTGTCCTTCTTTTTCTGCTGTTTGGACTCCGAAGAAGGGGAAGAAGTGGTATCCATCAATTTCTGCACCTCCTTTTCAAGAGTGGTCATTATGGACTTCAGTAAATGGGCCTCCAAAGCCTGCTGTCTGCATTTGCTTGTAGTCTGATTGAAGGGCTTGCAACCAGGGCAGGCTGTGGTGTCGTGGTTCAGGCCTAGGCAGAAGAGGCAGCAACGATGGCCATCCTTGTGAGGGATCTGTGCAGCGCACTTCTCGCACTTCTTCTTGGTCTTCGAAGTCAGAGGTGGAGAAGACATAAAACAATCGAAGAACGGACTGAAAACTCAGTAAAATAAGGTACAAAATGGTAATCGACTGAGCAATGTTTACCGTGAAGTTCTTGTGCAGGTCGACAGAGGGAAAGAACTGGAAGGTGGGCGCAGGGACCACCCACTACATAGGGCTATGCTGATGTCCATCACATGACGTCGGGTGGGCGGTCCCCCGCCAGACATTGCTAGCAAAAGTTTGTCGTGCAGTCCTGACGCCAGGGGGTACAGTCCTACATGTTATGACCTACTGCAGGAAACCTCTTGAAGTAAGATCAGGTGTTACTGGCCCCGAAGGGAAGGTGGGAACCTGCCCTGCATGGGGGAGCTAGCTGCCAACGGAGGCAGAGGTGACACCTGAGGAAAAGAGGTGAGCACTTGCTCCAGGCATTGCAAAGAGGTGCCAGTCCCTGAGTCAGGAACTGACGTCGGCAGTGCCAGAACCAGGGGAGCGGCAGGCGAGGACTTGCTGCCCACAGAAGACAGCCCGGTCAAGCCACCTGGCTGAGGATCCATAAGGTGGAAGGGCCCGAGCATCACGGGCTGCAGGCCAGTGGATGGAGTCTGGGGCCCCAAGGAGCCACCGCCCAGGACAGAAATGATGGCAGGCAGTGGAGAAACAGGCAACCCAGTGGAAGTAAGGGCTGCTGGGGGGGGGGGCAACCTCCAACAGGAGAAAGACCCTGAATCAGTTGTGATGTGCAGGGACCAAGAGCGAGAAGCTGACTGAGGATGGTCCCTGTGGTTGTCCCAGTGCTTATGCTTCCCTGAGAATTTCTTCTCCTTCTAGGTGGAAGAAATCAAAGCCCTGGAGGCTGGAGAAGAGGACGAGCCTATGCCCTGGAGCTCCTTCTCCATTGCAGCTAACTTCTGCTGCAGCAAGAAGCCTTGAAGGGTCTTCAAACAGCATCTCCATGTGGCCTGGTTGAAGTCCTGGCAGTGCTGGAAGGCCTTGGTGTCGTGGTCAGGGCCTAAGCAGAGCAGGCAAGAAGCATGGCAGTCCTTGGAGGGAAGCTGCTTACCAAAAGCACACTTTGTACGCTGGTCAGAAGATGAAGCTGGAGAAGACGACATGCACAAGAAAATAAAACACTTCAATTTTAAATCGAAAAGAAAGAAAAATCACAGAAACGTGCAAAGCAAAATGGCAGTCGACTGAAGCAAGCATCCATGAAGGACCCACATGTGCAAAAAGAACTGAGGTGGAGGCTGGGGGACCACCCCTTATACACCATAGGTGGGAGGGGGGTGCGCTTCCCTGTTGTAGACTGCTAGCTATAAGTTTTCCGTCTGGTCCTAGCACCTGGTGGCTTAGTCCTACCGGCGTTGCCTGCTGCAAGTGCCCCTCGAAGTAAGATCTAGAAAATAGAAAGTCTTGATTAGATAACAGTTATAGTTGAAGCCAAAATAGCAGGCTCCTAAAAAGAGACTGCTGCTGCAGCAATTATTACTCTCTAAATCAATGGGCCAGGACACATCACTGCCACATGGGACAGGAGGCACTGTAGGAGAAAGAAGAGCCATAAAAAGTGCAAACATGAAGACCTCCCCCCAGGAGTCATTAAACTTGCAGGCAAACTTTTTAAAGAAAAACTCCTTACAGCAAAGGGAAGAACACACTAAGATTACACCTACAAATAATAAAAACACTGCACAACACATTTTTGTAAATGTTGACTTTAGTTCCCCTTTAAAGTAGAGTGGTATCTGGAAATAAACTGGTCAGACTGATGGGAAAAAGCATGTTGCCGTAATCTAGAGTGGGCACAAGCACTTGCTTTGATACTAAAAACCTAGCATCCCTAATGAATGATAATCTGATCTTGTAAAGGTAACCCAGTTTCTGATTTATTTTCTTTGAAACAGCATTTATATGTGGCTTAAAGCTATGGTAGGACCAAATACAAAGACCATATGCTCAATCTTCAATACACTATCCAGATTTTCCCATGGATGACAAAGTCATCCCCAGCCTGGGTAAATCTCTGTTGTTATCTGCATAGCATAATTTTAGTTTTTGATTTATTCACTTGTTTTTAGTCAGCCACACAGCTAAGTTATCATATGTGGAGGCAGTATAGCGCAGTGGTTTAAGGCTCTGAGCTGCAAACCTAGAGACCTGGGTTTGAATCCCACAGACCCCACTTGCATACTGTGTGACCCTGAGTAAGTCGCTTAGCTTCCTTGTGCTTCCAGGTCGTACCTGTAAACAAGCTTTCAGCTTAGTGTCTCTCTCCTGGTAAAAAAAAATTAAAAATTCAACATTATAAATCAGTTTGTATCCGAGAGACTGCTGTACCTGACCTGAGGGTGACTGTGTCTTCTACATACAAGATAGTTTTTGCTCTTATAACTGCAACAGGTAAATCATTCACAAATACCGAGAAAAGTAATGAGCCCAGGACCTTCCCTTAGGGAACACCCTGGTGGACAATTTGTTGGTCTCATAAACTGTTCCTTACTTTTGCCCTCTGTATTCAGCCCATTAAATAATTTTTGAACCAATCATTGACTACTGTTCCAACACCCAAGGCCTTTAGTTTATTAATGAGGAGATTATGATCCACCAAATCCAAGGCCTTAGTTAAGTTAATAAACACTGCTCCAGTGACCAATTTCTAATGCCTCCAGGACAGTGCCCATCAACTCAACCAAGGCCATCGTGATGCTGTAGTGCCTGTTAAAACCATGCTGACACTGGGGGGACAGTAGCCCGTGACATGAGAGATTCCCCAAAACCTAATCATAACTAACCTACACTACCTCTTTCTGCTGGTGATACCCCTCCCTATGCACCCCAGCATTCTACTAGCCTTTATGACTGCCTTATCACACTAGCTTGCTACCTTCAGTCATCAGACAGGATGACCCCCAGGCCCCTTTCCTGTTTTATGGTTGTTACCTCCTCACTTATGACTGTTACCTCCTCTCCCCCCAACCCGAATGATATGTTGCCCTTGGGTTTCTGTGCCCTACGTGCATAATTTTGCACTTTCTGGCACAGAAGCCTAGTTACCAAACCCTTGACCAGTATTCCAGATTTTCCCTTATTCCCCCCCAGTGTGTCCACTCTGTCGCATATTTTTGTGTCATCCACAGACAGGCATACTTTCCCTTCCAGACCCTCTACTATGTCGCTATTAAACACACTGAAGAGGACTGGTTCCAGTACTGACTGGCCCCTGTGGCACCCCGCTGGTTACCTTAACTTCTTCAGAATGAACCCTGTTTACCACCACCCTCTAAGTCCTGTTATTTAGTATGGTGAAACCATACATAAAGAAAGGTTGGTTGAGTACTTGGCAGCTAATGGGCTGCAAGACGGATTTATGGCAGGAAGGTCAAGTCGAACAAATCTGATCGACTTTTTTGACAGAGTAATGAGACCTATTGATAAAGGTCAGGCAGTAGACATACTCTATATGGACACTCGTTCATACAGATTAATCAAGAACCTCGGGGACACTGAAGTGCGGAATACACTGACAACATGGGTGAGTAACTGGCTTGGGGAGGACAAAGAGTGTGGCGATAAAATATGGAATCCTTGAGTATGAGGGAGGTCACTTGTGGGGTCCCACAGTGGCCAGTGCTTGCTCTGATACATTTCACCACTGACTGATTATCAGAACCAACATCAAGGGTCACATCTGCCTTTCTGCATACAACAAGCTATGTGGTAGCGCTGACTGTGAGGAGGGGTACAAGACTCTAGTGAACTGTCAAACACCAGTAATAATTAGACTACCAGAGGGACATCAGAAAACTATTGGGGGGGGGGATTCAGGAAGGATGCTAGGAAGTACTATTTTACGGAAAGGGTAGAGATGAGCTTCTGCAGACACTGGTCAGCACAAAAACAGTGGAGTCTTAGAGGGTAGGACAGATGCACGATACAATGATAATCCAGTCAGTCCACCCTAGCTAATTACACTCTACTGGCCTTCATGGCCAATACAGACTTTGTTTCTGCCACCCCTTTTCTATCTAAATCCACATTCCTGTCCCATTACTGTTTGAAGCTGCTCACTGATTTGGCCTGTACCACTTCCTCTGGCAGCTTGTTCCACTTATCCACCAATTTCAGTGAAAAAGTGCTTGTGGATGTCCCATCTGAATCTCCTCTCTACAAATTTCAGTGAGCTCCCCCTTGTCTCCGTAGTATTTACACTCAAGGAGAAAAGCACCTTGGCATCCATCCGATTTATCTCATGTGGGTATTGATATGTTTCAATCATGTCACCCCTTTTGCTCTTCTTTTATAAGACATGTTCCAAGTCCTGCTGCCTCTCCTCATATGTCTTGCCTTCTGGTCCATGGACAATCTTAGTTGCCCTGCACTGTACTTTGTGACAGATAACCTTGTTACTGAAGAGTAGCATACTCACCATTTTTTAACATTTGATGTGTAAAATGTAATTTTGTTAAGCAAAAGAAATTCAAACTTGGAAAAAAATAGCTCGGTTTGAAGCACCTATAAATAATTTCCAAGTGTGTAATGAGTATCGGTAAAAGGTATTAAAAACTGGGAAGTAAAACAGGCTACTACACACCTTATCTGGAGCGTTAGATGTACTGCTTCCGCCTTGTCACAATCTTTCCTCACGTGTGGACTTAATTAACTTGTGCACTACTCCAGATGAGGTTGCAACCATGTCATGTATACTAGAGGATTACTGCCCTGCTTCAGCTGCCCCTATGCATCCCAGTATCCTGGCTGCCATGACTATAGCTCTTACAGTGTGCTGTTGTTTTCAGGCTCTCCAGTATCATGACATCTAGGTTCTTTTAGTCTGTGGAGATTTCCAGTACCATGTGTGTTCAAATCAAAACTTTTACTACTTGCTCAGCCATGACTGTAGATGAATTTTCACCTGCCCCTATTAATTACAATGAAATTAGCTCTATTTTTGTACTTGCTCTTCAATGAAATTTACTTGCCCCGGATAGGGGGCAATGTGATTTGCACACCCCTGTCCAGTATCACCCACCACCTTTTCATATTACACTCTTGGGTCCCTTTCTGTATGTGCCATCACCTTGCATTTTGTAGCACGGAAGACCAGCTGTCATATCTTTGACCAGCTCTTCAACCTTCCCAGATCCTCCTTGAGTTCCTTTATCATTTAGTCTTGTGTCAACTCTTGTGCAGATCGTCATGTCATCTGCAAAGAGGAGGAGATCTTGCCTTTGACATCTTCCCCTGTGTCACAAATAATTACAATGATAGTCACCAGGTTCAGCACCAACTGACTGAGGTACTCCACTTGCTATGGCCTTAACCTCTGAAAATGTCCTAGTTACCACTACCCTGTGTGTTCTTTCACTCAACCAGCTCTCTACGCTAATTGTCAGTTCTTCTTCTACACCAAGGTCCCTGGACTTTATGATCAGCGTCCTGTGGGGGACTGAGTCAAAGGCCTTGCTAAAATCCAAGTACACTGTATTGATGCCTGTCCCATATTGGTTGCAGTGGTCACCCAGCTGAAGAAGTCTACCAGATTTGTCTGACGAGACCTTCCTCTTGTGAACTTACACCTTCTGGGTGTCTATAACCCATTTCCTTCCAGGAAGTCCACTACTTACTCGCTTAGTGTAATCTGCATAATATTTCCCACTACAGCCATCAAGCTAACTTGTCTGTAATTCCCTGGCTCATCCTTTTTTTCAGTCTTGTGTAGCAGGACTACATCTGCTATCCTCCAGTCCCTAGGGAACCACTTCCATGTTCAGTGAGCTGTTGAATTTATCTGTAAGTGGTTTGGCTATCATCTTAGCTAACTCCTTAAAGGATACCTAAACACTCTTATTCAGCAGATAAAGTTTTAAAAAAATTGTTCATAGGATTTTAAAGGAAAGGCAGTTGTTTACATTAATGCTGAAACTGCATTTATTTAAAGCGGATAAATTCAGCTGTGCAGTGTTTGAAAACTGTAAACAAATCCATTTGTCAATTCAAATTTCCCTCTCTGTCTATCCCTTAAGTGGTTGCCAACATGCAATGTGATGATGTGAGTAGAGTGACTACTTCAGCCGCACTTCAGAACGGAAGCAAAGTTTACCCCTGTAGTATGCTGTAAGTCTAGCATGTTATCTGTGGTGTACTGATAACAATAAAAATCATCACTTAACCATTGTATTATTTACATCAATATACTGAATAAATTATGAATTTTAAACATTTGAAATAAAAATAATGTAAAAGAAAATGACTGTGTGTGTGTGTGAACTCTCAAGTGACTTGCTGTGCTTTGCATCTGCCCGCCCTACTACTATTCCCCCTTCCCCTTACAATGATCATAGTCAAATGTCAAAGTCATAATTTCTGTATTATTAGTAGTAGTAATACAACAGTTAAACTATGGGTTTCATGGATGTTTTATAAAAATCAGCTTGTGATAAAAACGAAAATCGCTGCTGAACCAATCCATCAGAGTACTGTATTACTGTGCACAATGCACACAACCGCTGTTCAGCAATAAACACCCCTCCCAATGTTACTGCTATCACATCACCCCCTGCCAATCCAGCAATACCTTTTGATGTAGTTCAATAAATATCAGGCTAGAAATAAATGCAATCCAATGATGATCTGAACATTTTGCACTAGTGATATCTGCCTGCCTCTCTAATAACTAGATAACTAGCAAACAATGACAGCATCTTAGGATCACTGCAGCTCCACAAGGAATTAAGCTTAAACCACGAGACCCAAACTCTTGATATTGCAAATGGACTTATATTTTTCAAGCTAGCTCTTGCAAAAGTCACTACTAATCTCAGGTACACTTTTTAAATGTCCCACCCATCCCAGAATCTAACATGTATCTGCCCACCTGCCTCCCACTGCCACCTAGTCCCCGTCAATACAAGTAACTACTTGCTGGCTGTATAGGGAGAGGTATCACCAGCAGAAAACAGGAAGTTGTTATCCCCCTGTACAGACAGTTGGTGAGATCCCATCTGGAGTACTGCGTCCAGTTCTGGAGACCCCATCTCCGCAAGGACATAGACAGGATGGAGGCAGTTCAGAGGAGGGCAACTAAAATGGTGCAGGGTCTGCAAGAGAAGCCATACGAGGAGAGACTAAAGGAGCTTAATATAGATACATAGATACATAGACAGTGTCGGCAGATAAGGGCCTATGGCCCACCCAGTCTGCCCATTTAAGTTTGGAAGTTCAGTTTATGTTTTCCAGGAAGTCTGTTGCCCCTTACCCCTGACCTCCAGAATTCCTTTATGTCTATCCCATGCATTCTTAAATCCCATGATTGTTTCAGCCCCCACCACTTCCTCTGGCAGGGTGTTCCACTTGTCCACCACCTGTTCTGTAAAGAAATTCTTCCTCACGTTTCCTCTGAATCGTCCTCCCTCAACTTCATCCCATGCCCTCTAGTCCTGGAACATCTTTTCGCTTAAAATGGTGCATTCCTGCACCCTGTTCCTCCCTGTAAGATACTTGTATGTCTCTATCATATCCCTCTCTCCCTCCTCTCCTCCAGGAGTACATGTTCAGTTCCTTCAACCTGTCCTCATAGGACTTGTGATGCAATCCATGCACCATCTTTGTTGCCCTCCTCTGAACCTTCTCTACCCTGTCTATGTCCTTACGTAGTAAGGTCTCCAGAACTGCACAGTGTACTCCAGGTGCGGCCTCACTAGTGTCTTGTATAGTGGAATTATGACCTCCCTTTTCCTGCTGGTGATGCCCCTGCCTATGCATCCCAGCATCCTATTTGCTTTACCTGCTGCCTTGTCACACTGTTTCTCTGCCTTGAGGTCATCAGAGATGATAACTCCAAGATCCCTTTCCTGCTTGGTGCATGCTATCCTCACCCCCAACTGATATATTGTGCCAGGTTTTTGTGCCCCATATGCATTATCTTCCACTTCCTTGCATTGAATTTCAACTGCCAAACCCCTGACCATTCTTCAAGTTTCTGCAGGTCCCTTCTCATTCTGTCTACACCTCTGGTGTGTCTACTCTGTTACAGAGCTTTGTGTCATCAGCGAACAGTGAAATTCTGCCTTCTAGGTCCTGCGCCCAATGTCACTGATGAAGATATTGAATAGTACTGGTCCCAGCACTGATCCTGTGGTACCCCACTGGTCACTCTTCCCTCTGTGGAGTGACAGCCATTTACCACCACCCTCTGTGTCCTGCTGCCCAGCCAGTTACCTACCCACCCACTACTGTCCTGCCCACACCCATATTCCCCAGTTTGTGCAATAGTCTTCTATGTGGCACAGTGTCAAAGGCCTTGCTGAAGTCCAGATAGGCCATGTCCACTGCCCTCCCGATCCACCTCCTAATCACCCAGTCAAAAATTTAATGAGGTTGGTCTGACATGACCTTCCCCTGGTGAAACCATGCTGCCTTGGATCCTGTAGTCCATTGACAACCAGATGTTCCACCAATCTCTCCTTCAGTAGAGCTTCCATGATCTTCCCCACTACCTGAGGTGAGGCTGACTGGTCTGTAGTTCCCCGCTTCCTCTTTATTCCCACTTTTGTATAAGGGGACTACATCTGCTATCCTCCAGTCTTTGGGTACCTCCCCTGTTTCTAGTGATCGGCTAAACAGGATAGCAAGAGGTTCACCACCTCTCTTAGTTCTTTAAGGACCCTGGGGTGCACCCATCTGCCCCCATTGCTTTATCAACTCTTATTACTTCCAGTTCCTTCAGGACCCTTTCTCGTGTAAAGGGACTTGTGTCCATTTCTGCACCATTCTCACCCCTTGTACTCCATTCAGACCCATTACCCTCCTCTTCCTCAGTAAAGACTGAGCAGAAATACCTGTTCAATATGTCAGCTTTACTGTTGTCATCCTCCACACAGCCCCCATCCTCCCTCTTCAGTCTCACTATCCCTCCCTTTACCTTTCTTTTTTCACTTATGTACCTGTAAAAGGTTTTGTCTCCTCTACCCACTGATTTTGCAATGTGTTCTTCTGTCTGAGCTTTGGCTTCCATTACTGACCTCCCTGCCTCCCTTTGCTTCTCCTGGTACTTCTCCCTATCCCCTTCTGCCAGTGTCTTTTTGTATTGCCTGAATGCAATCTTTTTGGCTTTCACTTTCTTTGCTACCTCTTTGGAAAACCATAATGGTCTCCTCTTCCTTTTCCTCTTGCTAACCTGCTTAATACATAATTCTGTTGCTCTTGTAATCCCCATTTTAAATACTTCACTGTTCCTCAACCCTGATTCCTGCCCCATTCCACTTAATGCCTCTTTCAAGTATCTCCCATTTTCCCAAAGTTTCCCCTAAAATCCAGGATACGTGTTTTTGTGTGGTTTGGTTCTGCTCTTTCTGTGATTTCAAACCACGTGACTGGTGATCACTGTTCCCAGGTGCTCCCCCACTCTTACCCAATCACACTGTCCTGTTTGTGAGCACAAGGTCCAGTATTGCCTTCTGCCGAGTTGGTTCCATGACCAGTTGCTTGAGGAAGGCACCTGAAGGAGTCCAGGATAAATCTGCTCCTAGTTGATGCTGCTGCTGGGATGCTCCAGTCCCGTCTGGAATACTAAGTCTCCAACCAGTACTACCTCACCCTTGTCTGCCATCCTCTGGATGGCTAGCATCAACTCCTATCTGTTTCTTCCTCCTGGGCTGGTGGTCTATAGACCACACCTGTCGGATGGCTGGCCCCATTTTCCTTTCAAGCAACCACAGTATCTCTCCCCATTTGTTCCTCCTGGATCTCTGTGGCCCTTATGTCATTTTTCACATACAGTGCCACTCCTCCTCCCTTCCTGCCTGCCCTGTCTCTTCTGAATATGTTGTGTGGTGATGGCCAACTCCCAGTAAGTGGTTATCATAACACCAGGTTTCAGTGATGCCCACAATGTCCAGGTCTAACTGCACCATGACAGCCTCAGATCTTCCATCTTGTTGCTAAGGCTCCTGGCATTTGCACACATGACTTTCCATGATTTGCGCTCCCTAGACTGTTTCGCTGTTCTACTCCAGCCCCTTCCTTGGTTGTCCTTTATTCCTGGTTCACCTCGCTGTCTGCCCTTCTGCTGAATTTTGTCCCTATTCTGCCTATCCACCTCCTGGGCGCTAATCTCCATCTTTTGCACTTGGCTAACCTCCACATCCTTTCCTTCCATTTCTCTGGGTACTGCTATTTGGTTGTCCCTGTTTGGCAGTGTGGCATATGAGTTCTTGAATGGAATAGGATCTGGGATGTGCCTCTGCCTGACTGGTCTAGCCCTCCCTGAGCCCACTGTCATCCAAGTACTCCTCGTTCTCTGCATCCTTTGAGGCAGCTGCATACGCTTATACATATGTATATACATTGCATATGTATACCCTTGAGGAAAGGAGGGAGAGGGGGGGCATGATAGAAACGTTTAAGTACCTCAGTGGAATCAACAAAGTCCAAGAGGGTAGCATCTTTCAGAAAAAGAGATGAGCAAGAACAAGGGGACACATTTTGAAGATAGAGGGGGAACAGCTCAGGGCAATGTAAGGAGGTATTTTTTCACTCAGAGAGTGGTGGATACATGGAACCGCCTTCCTGGGGAGGTCGTTGGGTCTAAAACAGTGGGGGAATTCAAACATGCATGGGACAAACATAAGGCAATTATAGTGGGGGGTTGCAAGAAGTAGGCTGTTGGTTAACTAGAATCTGCAGCTTATCCAGTAGGTAGGGAAATGGGCAGACTGGGTGGGCCAAGTGGTCCTTATCTGCTGTCAAAGTCTATGTTTCTATGTTTCACCAGCAGAAAGAGGGTGGTAATGGGGGCATGGTTTAGCCACCAATATGATGGCAGCGTAATCTATGAGCTCCATTCTGGCCGAGAACCATCCAAGCTTGGACACCGTGATCCCGTGGCGTTATGACTCCCTTACAATAGCTTGATGCACGGGTAACATTTTTCTTGCTGGGTGGTGTGCTCTTTAACGGACTTCGGCGTGATTTGTGGTTTTCTGCAGCGCTGTTATTCACAGCACCTCTGGCCTTGCTAGGCTGCACAGGCCCCTCTAGGCCACTATAGCTCCTGACTATGGAACGACAATTACCTCTTGCACTACAAACATTGAAGCGATCCAGGTTTCTACAGATCTACACCTTTTTGCAGCCATGGACCCTCCGTTGGCAACCTTATCTCCAAACTCAGCTAGCCCTCCCGCCTCCCAACCTGCATCCATGGGGGAATTATTGCAGTATATTACAAAAATGCTGGAAGCAGTTCTATTAAGGGTGGATGACATAAGTCTCTCTGTATCGGGTACAGTCACTGAGGTTCGACAACTGCAGGATCGCATGAATGTTTCAGAGCAAAGGGTGGAAGCCTGCGAAGTGCAGCAGCAGCAACAACTCTGGCAATGGCTCCACCAGCACGAAGAACGTTTGGCAGCCCTCTGGGACAGGGCTGAAGATCAGGAAAACCGAGGACACCGCAATAATCTGTGGACCATCGGCCTCCCTGAGGGGGCTGAGGGACAGTCGATGGAAAGATTCCTCAACCTACCCTTTATGTTAGGGGAATGCTGGAGAGGCCCTGTAGATGTCGAGAGGGCACACTGGGTATCTACTCGCCCCAACAGAGCTGTAGAAGCTCCCAGACCTGTTGTGGCATACCTACTTCGCTGTTCCACAAAGGAACTAACCCTTCATGCTGCCAGGGACATGGGAGAGCTTTGCTCGCAAGGGGCCCACATTTCCTTATAGCGGGATTTTGCCCAGAAAACTGCAGCAAGGAGGAGAGCCTTTGGCCCCATAAAGTGTTTTCTGTACCAACACGACTTTCGCTTTAAGTTTTAAAATCTTACCAGGCTATGTGCATCCAAAAATGGGCGCGAGCTAACTGCTGACCACCCCGCCGACTTAGAACGCTGGATTAAAAAATTCTGGCCAGCCCTACACATTCCAACTACAAATCCCAGGAGGCTTTGGGAACCCCCTCGGGCGGGACCTCTCAATAGGAACAGTTTTTCACCAGTTGGGACTCCAAGGGACTCATTACTAGCTGGACCAGTCCCTCATCATCCAGGGTCCCCATTGCCTACGGGCGCCTCTTCGGCTTCTTCTACCCAGCTTCTGCACAGACATTGGATTCTCAGCCCCCCCCCGGCTTCACTACCCCAGAGCTCGACTAACACCTTTACAAAATCTCATCAACGAGCTAGAAGTGGGCCTCAGCACTCACCAAGCAAGCACTCCACACCCCCGCCTGCAAAAATCTACAGGAAAGATGTAACTCCTGCTGCAGATCCAGAGAACTCAGAACTGCCTGACTCCCAAGACATGGATACTACCCACCCGGTGGATTGGGCTGATTTTCCTGACACCTCCCTTGTTGAAGCACTGGACACTGTTTCACCTATGCAACCTGGGCTAATCAGCTATACTGCAGCTGTCACGAAGACCACTACAGATTCTGGAGCCCTTCCTTGGGTTTTCCCTAAGAAGGCCGAAGGACTGACCACATGAACTGATTCCATGCTTTTTGTTGTTGCACTCTTCCCCATTATTTAATGGCTTTTTGGATAAGGCACCTTTACAGTCATCCCCACCAGCACCACCTTTTCCCACCTTTTTTCTCTTATTCATGCTCACTGTTTTGTACTTGAGCAATGCATCGAACACCCCACCCCATATACTGTTTGGCTTTTCACTGGGTGCCTTACACTGATACAACGTGCCTTTAGGTTTTCTTTTTGCCTGCTAGCCATTTCACTGTCCTACTTGGCTACTGGAGTGGTTAGCTACACACTGCCTTTCTTGTACCTGGCTCCTTCCCTCATATGGGGCCTGTTTGCCTTCCCACTACCATGGTATATTGGCAGGTGAGTGTGCCCACCTCCCTTCCCCCTGTCCCATACTGCCCATCTCCTTCCCTTACCCCCTCTTGCCTTTCCTCCCCCCCCCCCAGCATGGTCAGGGAGCCCGACCTTGGGTGGCTTCTCGGTCCAGGATGACTCCACTAGTTGGACTTCCACACTGTACCCCAGACTGAGTGCTGGAGATAGCATAGCCACAGGGCAGACTTTCCTACCCTCATTTGCTTTGACCTCCACACTCATAGCATGTTTACGCTGTTGTGTTTCTACTGATAATTAAGTCTAGACTGTTTGGGCTTCTCAGCCTTATAAGTGTTGTCTTATTTGTACGTTAACTGTTCCTTGTTAGTTGCTTTTTGCAGATCCTATACCTAAAACAATGTACACCAGCTTGTCAGCAATGCTTACGCCTTCTTCCTCCTGGGGATTCGGATTTGCAGTATCGGTTTGTTTAGGGTGTCGTCACACTCCTACGATTCCGGTTCACTTGCCTCGCCTCCCTCCTTGGGTCACAGTAATTAGTCTTTCCTGTTTATCATACCAGACCATGGCACCAGATTCTTCAGTGCCCTATGTTCATCGCTGGGTGTCCTGGAATGTTAAAGGGCTTAACCACCCAATTAAGCACACAAATGTTTTACAGCACCTACGCTCCCTCCATTCTGATGCTGCACTCCTACAAGAAACCTATCTTTTGACCCAGGCAACCTCATGGCTTAAAAAATCCTGGGTGGGTGAGGTCTTAGCTAGCTCCTCCACAACCAAAACGGAGGGTGTGGCTGTCCTTCACCACTGCGCTTCCTCCTGGAAGGTGGAGGGTGTCAGGAAGGAAACTCAAGGCAGATGGTTGGTGGCCAAACTGTCCTCCCCCGAGGGTCTGCTGCTATTAGGGAATGTACACGCCCCCAATATGGACCACGCTGACTTTTTTCCACAGCTCAGCCAAGCCCTTACCACCCTACAATCAGATGGCCCACCTATTCCAATCATGATAGAGGGAGACTTCAACATGATAGGTGATATTTTCCTCGATAAGTCCCGTCCCATGCCACATACCACCCCAGAAGGCAGACAATCTCTGTAGGACCTTGTGGAGGAGTGGGCCTTGTTGATGTCTGGCCCAGGGACCATCCTACGAGTCGTGACTACATGTTCTATTCCATGCCTCACTGTTCTCACAGTCGTATAGACTTTCGGTTGGTCAACAATTTGGCAGCACAGGGCATATATGATTCAACAACTGGCTCAATTTTGATTTCCAACCATGCTACCATTCAGCTCTCCTACACCCACTCACCCCGGCAGTCAGGCCCCCTAGGGTTAGGCGTTGGTGCAATCCCTCCTCTTTAAGGACTCTAACTTCCATCCCACGTTGATCCAGGCCACGAAAGATTATTTCGCTCTTAACTCTGACTGCGGTGTCTCATACAGCATGATATGGGAGGTGTTTAAAGTGGCCATTTGGGGTCATATCATTGCCTTTTCAGCAGCCTGAAATAAGGCCCGTAGAGTAAATCTAACCAGGTTTCAAGCGGACCTATCCACGTTGGAACAGCGCTACAAGGCTACCCCATCTGCTGCCACAGAAGGTGACCTATACCATCAAATCATGGGACTTAAGTACCAGATTAATGTTATCTTGCACCAGAAAGCCGAATGGCTTCTGCTCAGGTCCAAACATGCGTATTGGGACAGTGGAGAGAAATATGCAAGCTTCTTGCCTTTCGGCTCCATAAGCAATGGGCAGCCATCCGGATCCATGCCCTCCATACCCAAACCGGCTCCATACCCTCCAGTCCTAAGGATATTAGCGCCTCCATGAGGCAATTTTATGAAACCCTCTACCAATCTCACTCCACTAATTCAGGCCCACAGCTTTCTCAAGGCATTGCAGCCTTCAGCCAGCACACACCCTCCCTGTTTTTACACCCCGAGCAAGTGGCCCAAATTGACTCCCCCCCTTCCCCCGGTGAAGAACTCCACATAGCTCTATCCAAGATGGCCTAAGGCAAAGTTCCTGGACCAGATGGCATGTCAGTGGAACTGTATCAAGCCCTGGGTCCGGACATTTTGTGACCCCTTTGGCTTGCCCTACAATCCTCACATGAAGCCTGTTCCCTCCCATCAACTATGCGGGACGCGCTCATCACCCTACTCCCTTAAAAGTCCTCCGATCCTTTGGACTGTGCTAATTTTCAGCCCATATCCTTACTATCAGTCAACACTAAGATTATAGCCAAAGCCCTGGCTTCCAGGATGATGTCTGTCCTCACGTCGATCATTCATCACATGCAAGCAGGCTTCATGCAAGGCAAAAATGGAGCAGATAATACCAGACTCTTACTCAACCTCAAATGGTTTGTCTCTAAATCGTCCCTTCCCATGTCAGCCTTGGCAATTAACTTTTCTAAGGCATTTGATTCTATAGAATGGGACTACTTCCACCTTTATGGATTTGGCGCCTACTTTAGGCAGTGGGTACGCACACTCTACTCTTCTCCCATGGCCTGCATCTTCACCAACAGTGACATCTTCCCTTCCCTTCCCCTTAATAGGGGTACCAGTCAGGGATGCCCTCTGTCCCCTCTCCTTTTTCTGGTAGCTCTGGACCCCCAATCCGAGTTCTTACTGCTTCCCCACAGATTCATGGTATTGAGGTTGCTGGCCACACCTACCTTGTGGCAGCATATGCGGATTATCTCCTTTTAACCCTTTCTAGTCCTAGACAATCAATCCTGGCAATACTTCGGGTCCTCGAGGATTTCGTGGTACTCTCCGGCATACGGGTTAATCAAAGGAAGACCACTTTGGCCCCCCTTAACTCTGGGTGTACAGGCGCCTGTCTCCAGGGCACCAATCTCTCCTGGGCTGCTCAGGGCTTCACCTACCTCGGCATCCACCTCCCTACTACATGGTCCACTCTGGAATCGGCCAACTTCTCTCCTGTAATAGCACAACTCTCCACAGAGATAGAGAGATGGCGTAAACTGTAACTCTTCCAGCCAGGTAGAGTGGCTGCAGTTCACATGCTTCTTTCCCCCCCCCGTTCTTGTACCTTTTTAACAATCTACCCATATCCCTTTCATCTAAGCTATTTCTCTCGTTGGAGCATCTAGTTTCCACTTTTCTGTGGGAAAACAAGCCACCCAGGTGGAGTAAACAAAAGATACGAGCCCACTGGTCTTGGAGGGGTTTCAATGTCCCATGGTTTCTGGGTTACCACCTCGCCTGCAAGGCAGCCCATGCAACTAAATGGTTTGTACCCAGTTCTTTGGATCCTCCATCCTGGGTCCAGCTGGAGATGGACTTAGCAGGAGGGATGGCCCTCTACCCCTTCCTCACATTTCAGTTCCCCCTGGCTCGATCTCTCCCTTCCACGATTACTGACACGATTCATGCCTGAAGAATCCTTATGCTTAAGTCACATACGCCAAAACAGGCCTGGCCCCCCTCTGTTTCGATATGCCCCACTATGGCACAACAACATTTTCCAAATCAACGGGACTCTTGTTACACTGGTCCTCCTGGCAGAGATGTGGAATCTGAACAGTACAGGACCTCTGCTCCACTGATGCCACCTCCCTACTGTCCTTTGCGCAATTACAGGCTAAATCCCCCCTTCCGCACAAGGACTTCTGGAGGTATCTACAGATCCGGAGTCTTTTGCAACCCCTTCTTGCCAGCTGCCCCTCCAATACTCCTTGGCGCTGGCCAGAGACCCTTCATAGACTTCCCACTTCTAAGGGTGTGCTTGGCCGTTTCTATTCAACCTGGAGGGAGGCCCAACCAAATGCTACCTCCTCATGTAAATCAAAATGGGTGGAGCTGCTGGCTTCCCCTATTCTGGAGGCTCAATGGAATCTCTACCTCAAGGACCCACACCGTGTCTACACAGATATTAAAAGCTGCTTTCTCCAACTCAAAATCCTGCTTTTTTGGCATTGTACTCCGGTGGCCCTTCACACACGAGGATTGCTCAGTCACACCCAGTGTTGGCGATGTTCACAGTCTGATGCCCACATCCTGCATATACTTTGGACATGTCCACAAATCACCACACTCTGGACAATGGTTGCCTCAGACCTTTCTAAAGTGCTCAAGTTCCCTATCACTCTTACAGACCCTAAGCTGCTTCTGGGCAACACCACTTCCCTGGTAGGCTTATCTAAACCTCTCCTAGACTAAGTGCTCCTTATCCTCCCAGAAGTAAAGTGCCTTCTTCTCATGCACTGGCACCAAGTGACCTCCCCCACCCAGAAAGCCTAGCATGCAGTACTTGCCCGTTTGTCCCTCTTTGAAAGGCTGCCACACACTCAAGGGAATAGTATGCACTACTATCTATCCAAATGGGAACCATATCTACAGTCAGATCTCTGCAAACGTCCTACCCCCACTTGCAAATCCCCCCTCATCTGATATAGTTCCCATGAAGATCTTACCTTAGCTACTGACTATTATCGCTTGCTGATAGAAGGTGTAAGCATTTGCTTCATTTTGCATGATTGACATTACTACACTGACTCTTTACAGTCTCTATGCCTAATGTTTTGACTATACAGTGTTATGATAGTACTGGCTTTGGATATGCCTACCTGCTATACTTGGCTTGTAATGACAATCTGATATATCATCTTATGTATACCGTACACTGTACTAAAATCTAATAAAACCTTGTACTATAAAAAAAGAAAGAGAGTGGTAATAATACCTCTGTATAGATCACTGTATAGATCCCACCTCGAGTACCGTGTACAGTTTTAGAGGCCCCATCTCCACAAGGATATAGATAGGGTGGAGGTGACGCGAAAGAGGACAACCAAAATAATGCAGGGCCTGCATCAGAAGCACTATGAAGAAAGGCTTTAGGAGTTTAATATGTACTCCCTAGAATACGGGCTAGCGGCCGAAGGGCGACTGGTGCAATGGTCGGTCCTGATTGGTTTCTTGCCAGGCTCCGGTGGGCCTCGCTTTGGTACAAGCTGAAGTTGGAGTGGGCTGCTGAAACCTCTGGGGGCTACATTCGGGGCTAAGTTTCCACATGGCTTTGGCTGCTGGGGGGGCAAGCTGGAGGGTAGTCTCTTCAGTGGCCATTGAAAGGTTTGGGGTGGTGGGCTGCTGAAGGGTGGTCCCCTCCTGGCCGACTTTGTGGAGCTGAGCCCTGGGATCGCCCAGTGGAAAAGAAGCTGCTGATTAAAGGTGAAGAGAAGAGAACAGGAGAAGGGTGGCACCTTAGTCTCAAACAGATTTTTAAGAAGACTACAGGGCAGGTTAGCATATTTTATTTGGATTTAACTGAATGGGCAGAGAGAGTGCCTTTGAGTCATTATTGCAGGTGGAAAATAATTTCTGTGACCACAGAATTCTAGACAGTGAGAGCTTCCAGTCTTGAGTGGAACTTGCACATGGCCTAGGGAATTGAGAGTTCCCGCATCTAATATTTTTCTTTATCGGGAGTTTGGCAAGACTCTTGACTTAATCTGGAACTTTGTACCTACTGCTGCACTCCTTCTACATTTTAAATAAGGATTTTATTTTTTATTACTACTTTAGATATTGTTTAATGTGGGGGGAGGGGAGGTTGTTGTTTTAATTGTTTAGTTTATTTTGGTTGAGGGGGGTTGTGTTATATTAGTATTAGTGTAAGTGAATAGCTACTGCATGAAAATGTGTTTGGGACAGGGACCCGTAAGGCGCAGCTACTCAGGGGACTACCTCCGTGGCCTCTGTCCCTTTGAGCTCCCAAGACTTCCAGCTGAGACCTACTAAAAGTGTAGAACTCTGGGACTAGCTCGGGGGGGGGGGGTCTTGCGGTGGTGGTACCCGGGTGGCTGCCGGGGTGTCTGGGATTCAGGTGGTGAGGAGAAGGCGACGCCCTGGGATGAAATGGGAACCGGAGAGGGGGTTGCCATGTTTAGTTTCCATACCCAAGGGTTTCACAACGGATTGTGGGCAGCTAGCTGGTCCGGCTTCCTCTCCTAATCCTACTCGGGTTGTGTTATGCAATGCCAGGTGGATGAGGAATAAGACTGCCATAATGGCGGACTTCATATCCTCAGTCAATCTGGCTTGCATCACGGAGATCTGGCTGGATGAAAATGCAGCCCGCATTTTGGAGGCGGTGGCACTTGCCAGGTACTCCGTAATACACAACCCGGGGGAGGATCACAGGGGCGGGTGGGGTAGCCATTTGTTTTAAAACCAGCCTGAACCTCACGGTGTTACCTGCAGGTCACACGAGGTCGTTCGAGTGTGTGGCCGCCTGAGGTGGTGTGGGGCAGGTTTCAGGGTCCTTATACTGTATCGTCCCCCTGGTGCAGATAGGGATTTTGTGCTAGAGATCGAAGACCTCATCGCTGGCCTGGTGCTGGAGTCTCCCAGGTGGTTAATTCTGGGGGACTTCAATATCTGGGTTGATGGCGGGCTCTCGGGTTTTGGGAGTGATCTCCTGGAATGCATGGGGGCCCTGGGCCTGTCACAAAAAGTACTGTAGCAACAGCTACGCACTCGGGTGGCCACACACTGGATCTGGTCTCTTCCTTAGGGTTGGATGCAACTGACCTCAGTGCTGATCCTGTATTTTGGTCAGATCACAGCACTATGAGATTCATGCTTGGCGGCACCCCCCAGATGGTCCTGCTCCTGTGGAGATGATCCATACTGCCCGTTAAGAGGAGTTTCCTCGATGGGACAACTGGCAGTGCTGGACCTATCGAGTGTTGGGGCAGCTTGAGCGATTGGAGTGGAGGAAGCAGTGGCAGCCTATAGTGGGACGGTGACTGCGGCCTTCGATTCCATCGCACCTATTCATGTCCATCCCTTGTCTACTTGCCGGAGACCTCCTTGCTACAATGAGGATCTCTGAAATTTAAAGATCAAGAGACGGAGGTTAGAGAGGTGCTGGAGGAGATCTGGCTTGCTGAAGGACAAGTTGGCCCTAAGGCCACATTATGTTGACTATCAGGGGGCAATCTCCCATAAGAAGGTGGAATATTTGTCTAGAGAGATTGCTTCGGTGACAAGGTGTCCTCTATCAGAGATGGGGTATCCTCAAGTACCTCTCGAAGGGAATGCAGGGTCCGGCCTGAAATGTGTCGAAACACTCCTCCTGTATGAGATGAGGTTGAGCTAGTTGAGGTGGAAGAGGTGGTGAAAATAACCTCAAAGCTGCAGCCAACCCAATGTGAACTGGACCCAGGTCCAACACGACTTTTGGTTGGATGCTTGGACCTGACTGAACCTGTGTTTGCTGGGGTCATCTGGAGTTCTTTGAGAGGTGGGGTCTTCCCAATGACCTTGAAAGAGGCCTTTATTAGACCCTTTCAAAGAAACCCTCTCTGGACCCGGACTGCCTCAGCAATTACAGGCCGGTCTCAAGCCTCTCATTTTTAGGGAAGGTTATTGAAAAAGTGGTGGCCATACAGCTGGAGAGACATCTTGCCTCTTCCTCCACCTATGAGCCCTTCCAGTCTATGTTTCGTGCAGGGCACAGTACAGAGACCGCCCTGGTGAGGGTGCTTAATGATCCTGATGGCGAGGGACAGAAGAGACTGGACCATCTTGGTCCTCCTGGACCTCTCTGCGGCATCTGACACTGTGGACCATGAGGTGTTACTTGACCATCTGCGGTTCTGGTGAGGCCTGTCTGGTAATGTCTAACTGGTTCAGGTCATACCTGACAGGCAGAGTGCAAAGGGTGATGATGGGGGTTAGTCTCATCTAACCTGAAGCCTCTGTGCTGTGAGGTGCCGCAGGGTTTGGTCTTGTCACCTTTGCTGTTCACACTGTACATGCTGCCACTGGGGGACATTATCAGGCAGTATGGGCTGGGTTTTCACTGCTATGCAGATGATACTCAGCTGTACTTGTCCTGTGCACCCGATACCCAGGTGTCGGCCTCTGTATTTAACAACTGCCTCAATGAGATCCAGGCTTGGATGACTCTAAACTGTCTTAAACTTAACCCAGATAAGACAGAGGTACTGGTTGTGGATCCAGTTCGACAGGGAGTGAGAGGTTACTCCCTGGCCTAGTGTTAGTGGGTGTTCCCCTGACCCTGACTAGACAGGTGAAGGATTTGGGTGTGATCCTGGATGACGGTTTGATGCTTGTTGCACAGATGCTGGTTATAATCAGGAGTGGATTTTATCATCTCAGGAACATCGCACGAATCCAAAGCCTGATCCCGAGGATCTGACCGCTGGTGCATGCGTTTGTTATTTCCAGGCTGGACTACTGTAATGTGCTGTACCTAGGGTTAACTGGAGGCAACCTCCACAGGCTGCACCTGGTGCAGAATGCGGAGGCAAGATTGTTGACCGGGGTGAGACAAGGTGAGCTTATCACCCCGTCCTCCAGAGACTGCACTGGCTGCCAGTCAGGTGGAGGACTGTCTTCAACGTAGAGCTCCTGACCTACAAGACCCTATACAAAAAGGGACTTGTTTATCTGCAAGATCTCCTTGTTCCCTACCGTCCACCCCGAGCACTCCATTCTGCTGGAGGAGGCCTCCTTGGAGTTCCCAGAGTTAGGCTGAGACATTCTGGGGACAGGGTGTTCTCAGCAGTGGCACCTACTCTGTGGAACTCCCTTCCTGGTTATCTAAGGGAGGTTCCCTCGGTACAAGCCTTTAAAAAGGAGTTAAATACTTACCTGTTCCAGCAGGCTTTCAGTGACTGAGATATTGGTTTTAAGGGATGGATAGAAATTTTAAATTTGTTTCAATGATGAATTGCTGTTTATATGTACGATTGTTGTTGAGTTGTATGGTCCAGCGCCCCACGTCTATGGAACTGGGCACTCTATAGATAAAATATCTATCTATCTATCTATCACAGAAGAGATGGGGATATGATTAAGACATTCAAATTCCTCACATTAATAAACAAGGTACAAGAATGGAGCATTTTCCAGAGAAAAATTTGCTCAAAGACAAGGGGTCACAATATGAAGCTGAAGGGAATGGGCTCAAAGGAAATGTGAGAAAGTACTTCTTCATAGAGAGGGTGGTTGATGCTTGGAACAGCCTCCGTGAGGAAGTGGTGGGGGCCAAAAGCAGTCACAGGATTTAAAAATTCATGGGATAGACACAAAGGAATCTTAGAAGCAAGAGGGGGATGTAAGCCGGAGTCCAAGTAAGGTCTCCAGTGGCACTATAGGTAGAGAATTTAGGGTAGACTAGATGGGCCAAGTGGTCCTTATCTGCTGACAACTTCTAGGTTTCTGTTTGCCAAATCCCCTCTATTGTCTCAGCTACCCCTATTTGTTTTTTGTTTTTTTACATCATTGCTACTTCCCATCTCTTCCATTTGCTCTGTCCTTCCTGAACACTAAGTACCCTAATATGGTTGTGTCCCGTTCATGTTTTGAGGTTGCCCAAGTCTCTCTAACAGCCACCAGGTTGATACTTCCTTCTGTGACCATTGCCTGAAGTTCACCAAACCTACCTACGTTGGTGCACATCAGTTTACAACATCTATCCCTACCCCTTTATTTTCTCTTACCCTTGTTGAGCTTGATTCCGTTGCACTGGTTGACAGGGGAGGACGACAACTTCCCCATTGTTCTGGACATCAGATGTGCACCCTGCCACTTTAAACTAGTAAGGGGAAAGTCAAACTAGCTATATGCTGCACCCACCTTTCTCCCAGTGCCCTCCTACCCTCTTTGTTGGGATATAAGCTGTCCCTTTGGAACAGCCTCCAATCCCACTGGGTAAGGCCCCAGTTCCAAAGGAACTGAAATCCATCCTCTTTGCTCCAGCCCTGTAGCCATGCACTGAATTGGAACACAAGATTCTGTTTTCCCTTTGACTCAGGCATGGCCATAGCAGCACCTCAAGAGAAGGTTACCACCTCTCAGAGGGCAATAACACCAAATAAAGCAGATTTCCTGTCAAGGTTATTGCCTCAGGCAGAAGCAGGCTGGCCCAACTTCTCCACACTATGGACAGATTGATAAATAATCCTCTACAGCCTGTGTGTACTGATTTACAAAAGAGGTATGACAGGTTTGGACATTTCTCCCTGGACAAAGTGTCCTCCATTAGGGCTAGGATCTCTACAATTGGCCTTATGGAACCATGGCAAATACCCTTTATTTCTATCTGAGGCACTCCATTACTAAGGACTGGGTGCAAACGACCGCCCTGGCTGGAAAAATCATATTTGAGCACCTGTCGTTAGCAACCCTCCTTTGTTGGGACCTTAGGCGACTGCACTGTATCCAAACCTGCAGCATGCAGAGGAAAGACGTTACATGGTATGAGCTAGGGGAGATATCCCTCAAACTGCTGCTCCTCCTACTTCTCATGTCTGGTGGGATCCACCCAAACCCTGGCCCTGGCTCAAACATTAAGATAAAGCCTGCAAAAACTGAAAACGGGCTATCCACTGTTACCCTAAATATCTGCAGCCTCCTTCCTAAGCTGGCATCTCTTCAAGCCTTTATTGGACAACATAATCCTGACATACTTGTAAATATTGAGACCTGGCTAACACCTAGCACTCCAGATCATGCAATCATGCTCCAAGGCTACAACCTCTTCAGACTTGACCGGGTAAAAAGAAAGGGGGGCAGATGTGTTATCTATGTAAAGAACTACCTCTAATGCCACCTTGCCAGTTTCTCACCAGAAAACACCCTAGGACAACTTCTCCCTGTCAAGCTTCTCCTTGGTGCCCATAACAAAGTGCTTACCGTGGCTGCAGTCTATATCCCCCCATAAGCCCACAGGCAGACTCCAGTCTATCCTTAGATTTGCAGATTACATCCTCCTGACTCTGAGCTCCTCCTTCGGTGATTTCAATATAAATTGGCTTGCCTCAGATATCGGACCCTGCAGGGATACTATCCTAGCAACCAACCCAACACAGATGGTCAACTCCCCTACTAGAAAAAACTACAAGACTGGAACCAGCACTTTCATTGACTGGATTCTTACTAATCGCCCGGACTGGATAAAAAACACCACTGTTCTCTCCGACTCCCTCAGTGACCACTCCCCTGTGATCTGTATCTGGACAAATAAATTCCACAAACGACCTGCTAAAACCATCCTAAGTCAAATGCTACCGCATGGAAACCTTGCTAAGCTAATGACCTGCCTCCTACAACAAGACTGGTCCCCTATCTATAATACGCTGGATGTGGACGCTGCCCAAGACTTCTTCATTAAAACTTTCAACACTGCCTGTGACACCTACACACCTTTCCAAAAGCGTAAATCAAAGCCCTCTCTAATCCTGGCTAACAGCCAAACTGCTAGCTCAGCTTAAACCGCGTGACCATCTTTGGGCTATAGCCAGGGCCACAGGCTCCATAACAGACTCACTTAACTATAAACAGGCGCGCAACCTATGCACTTCACAAATCAGGCAAATGAAGAGCTCCTATTTCAAGAATGCTCTAGAAACCACCTGGGGTGACGGGAGATCCTTCTGGGACAATATACGTAATATTACGGGCAAACAGTCTAAATCCTCTCCCACGGCAATGAACATTGATGGCTCCACTACCCGTGACCCTAAGACTATGGCCGATGCCTAAATAAAACCTTCACTGACCTCAGTGGTGTCCTCTCACAGACTTCTTCCAGGCTTGTCAGTTCCAAAACTGTATCCCAAACCACCTCACTGTAGACAACACAGCTGTTTCACTTTTAAAATAGTTAAGACATATGAAGCCTATAGATCATAAAAAGGCCTGCTCTAAATCTAGAAATAGCAGTGACACCATTGATCTAAAACTTCTGTCTCTCACCTTGGAAGAAGTGATCCACCCCCTCACCAAAATTCTCAACCTCTCCCTGTGCCAAGGTCAATTCCCCAACACCTGGAAGGCCACTATAGTCACACCAGTGCATAAAGGGGGCAACAAATCCACACCAGGGAACTATCGGCCCATATCTATACTTCCACCTCTCTCCAAAGCTCTTGAATGGATCGTGGCGGATCAACTATCAGACTACCTGCAAAAATACGATATACTCTGCATTCAGCAACACAGATTTAGGAAAGGACACAGTACGTCGACGGCCCTACTTGATTTCTCTAGTGAAACTCACAAAGCCTTAGATAAGGGTTATTTAACCGGAGCTGTTTTCATAGACCTCACAAAGGCCTTTGAAACTGTTCACCATAGCCTGCTAATCTCTCTTCTGCTCAACATTGGGCTAGCCGAGGGACCTGGAGCCTTCGTAAAATGTCACCTGGCACAACGTTCTCAAACAGTAAAAATCTCTGAGGTTCTCTCTGACTGCAAACCGGTCCTCTCTGGTGTCCCCCAGGGCTCAATTTTAGGTCCTCTCCTCTTCAGCCTATTTCTAAACTTGCTTCCCAAATCCTGCCCTGAAAAATTAATACTCTATGCTGATGGCGCTGTAATTCTCTCCTCCATGAGGATCCAAATCCACTACAACAGAGCTTGCAGCTTGCTTTCTCATGTGTTGAAAAGTGGTTCCTTGAGCATAAACTGGTCCTAAATCAAAATAAAACAAAGTCATGCTTTTACTTGAGTCATCAAAAAACAGAAATAGGCATACTCCACTCGTCTAAAAACTTCTCTTGGAAATATACTAGAACAAGTGAACACCTTCAAATACCTTGGTATCACTTTTGACAAATGTCTTGAGTTTCATGACCCATATCGATAACACTGCAAAAACAGTGCACCAGCATTGGAATTTTGTACGGAACCGTCAGTTTTCAACCAAGCTGCCTTGAGATTTCTGTTCAGCTCCATCATCTCAATCATAGACTATGATCTAATTGTCTATGGCTCAGCTACTACCACTGCACTAAAGCACATCTCAACAGCACTAAACAAAACCTGTCGACTCCTCACTGGAGCACAGAGGCGGACCCACACTTGTGACCTCTACACAGAAACCGGTTGGCTGCATCTTTCCAATGCGCCTCATGTATCTCACCTGCATGATGGCAAAAAAATCAATCTTGGGACTCACTCCTCCATGTATCCGGGACCTGCTCTGCCTGAACAATGGCACTCATTACCACCAGAAGATCTGACCACTAACCTTTCCTTGTCCCTAGATGCCGGACTGCTCAGGGACAAAGATCTTTTACATACCGTGCCCCTACCTGGTACAATGCCCTTAACCTGCCCCCCCTATCCTCCATGACATTGGGAGCTTTCAAATCCATACTTTACACTCACCTCACAGCCTCCAGCTCCTGTGACTGCTTTGACTAAAGTCTTATCCCATTGAGTGCACTTACATTTGTTTCACTCAACCTCCATGGTCTCCTCTTTGACAAAGACAACGTGAGTACCACTAACCTGGTTCTGTCTGCTCCTAAACTTCTTATTTCTCCCTCCCTCTCTTCTCTCTCAAGCTCTCCAATCCTTATTCCTTGCCCTTGACACTACCTCCGAGTTCCTTTTTCTTTTCTGTACATAAATGTTACTGTTTAAGTTGTGGCCTTGTTAAATGGCTTACTGATTGTTTGTAACACTGTCTACTATGTTTTTGTACTTAATGACGTGGAACCTTTGTAAAAGAGCCTTGGCTCAAAGGTATTAATTCCTAGAACAATAAACTTCAAACAAACTTCTGCAGTTTTTAAAATATAGCCATCTCTGCTGTTGTATTGTAAAGCAGAGCTTGTTGCTGAATCTATGGGCTCAGCTACACCACTTTCACATGAGACAGGATGCACTGTAGGTACAAGAAAAGCAATAAATGTAGCTGACATGGAGGTCCCCAAGGGTCGTAAAACTACCATAAAGCTAGCAGGCTAATTTAGAAAAAACTCCTAATAGCAGACAGAAGGAAAGACACATTAGGACTTCACATGCAAATCAAAACACTCTGCACATGTTTTTACAAATTCTGGGTGTACTGCTTCTTTAAGACTGCTCCTCAGCTTGTCTTTTTTTATTTATTTAATAGAAGTTATCTACAGTATGTAATATTATTGAAAAACTGGTTCTTGTTATTGCTTTCTTTTTGTTCTGTGGGTTTGTATTGTGAAGCATCATGAGCCCTCGGGATAGAGTGCTACAGTATATAAATAAAAATGCTTTGCTTTGCCTGCTCTCGTCCTCTCTCTCTCTCTCTCTCTCCTTTTCTACCTTTTCCAAATCATGGAGGTCTGAACATGGAAGTCAGACCTGTTTCATGCTCAGTCTGCTCAGATCATTCATGCCTACATGAAGAATTAGGTCTGGCCTGCCCTCACCCTCTCCCATGATTTCCACCACCCTGGCTATAAGTCTGTCTGTTGTTAATCCAGGTAATCAACAGACCACCTTTTTAACATGAGCCATGAGACCCTGATCCTTTCCTGTGCCACAGACAATTAAATCCCCTTCTGTGTGTGTACCTTTCTCTTGCACTCTTTGGGGTCTGACCCACCCCCTGACTTGCTCTCTGGCACTGCCTCTCTGCTGGGTATGCAGGTTCCCTCTTCCCTTCTCAGGGTGGGGGTCGGGGAACATCTTATCTTATTTTCTCTTACAGACTCGCTGTCTGAGACAATGTAAGTTGCAGTTGGCACCTGGGAAAGGGCAGCCAAGCCAGGGTGAGAGCAAGTGGTTAATTTTTTTTTTTCGTAATTTGAGGCTGCCTGTGGAAGTCATTCAATGTGACACTGTCAGACAGAGTAAATGTCTCAGGACTATCTCTGTGACTGGCACTGCTTGACAATGTCTGTATGGCCGGATGGAGGGCTCTCTAGCAACCAACTCGAGAGTACAGATGCTGGTGCCAAAAATAAGCAAAATCTGTATGATTTGCAATAGGTGATCATGTGATCACCAATAAATTGTTCTTGGAAGACCAGTCAGGAAAGCAAAGACTTCTTTCATAAAGCTAGGCCTCATAAAACTGGTAGGGGGGTGGGGGTGTATATAGCCACTAATCTGAAGGTCCAAGCTATAGAACAAAGTATGACTGTAGTAGGTGTAGAGTAACGCTAGGTTAATATTACTATAAATGCTCATAAACAGATTAGGATGGGAGTGTTACAGATCCCCAAGTTTGACAGAAAAGGAAAACACAGACTTTATGACTATGTTAGATTATATGGTTAAGGAAAATTCAGTGGTTCTAGGGGGCTTTAATCAACCAACCATCTGTTGGAAGAGCATAACAGGAAAAAATCCAATAGAGAATATGTTCCTGGATATATGTACGAGCAGTGACTTGCACTAACTAGTGACATCAGGTACACAAGGAGAACGAATACTGGACTTAGTATTAACAAATGCAGAGGATATGGTCAAGGATGTTCAAGTTATACAACCACAGGGAACAAGTGATCACAACATGGTGAAATTTTGTATTACGGGGGCAAAAGCAAAATGTAAAGGAAAAATAAAAATATTTGGACGTGCTGATTATCAAAAAATAAAACAGTTCTTATCTAGTGTTGACTGGAATAGCAAGTTGGACGGGTTATCACCACAGGAGATGTGGAACAAAATAAATAAAACTAGCTAGTACTGCATTTCCAACTTTGCACCTGAAAGAAGTAAATACAATAACAAAGGCAGAATACCCAAGTGGTTCAATGGTCACATTAAAGCTCTAGTTAGAAAAAAAAAAAGGTATATAAGAAGAGCAAAAGCCATCCAACACAAGAGAGAGTGAATAGATACAAGAAACTGTCAAGTATGTGTAAGAAGGCCATAAGGAAAGCAAGGGCCAGTACCGAACTACAGCTGGCAACAAACAAAACAAAATGAAAACTGCAAACATTTCTATAGTTATGTGGGAAGTTTAAGAAAGTCACATAGTACAATTACCAATGTCAAGGTTGGAAATGAAGTAGTGGATGGTGAAGCTGAAATGGCAAATAGCTTTAATAGCTATTTTACTAGTGTCTATCAGAGCAAAGGCATGGTCAACTTAGTCAACACTAGAACAGAAGGAAATGCATTAGAAATTGCAATTATAACAACAGAAAGGGTATAGAACAGTCTCATAAATTTGATTAAGTATAAATCGGAAGGGCCTGATGGTGTCAGTTCACAATTTCTAATACACACTGTAAAATAACTTGCAGAACCTATAGCCATCCTGTTTAATAGATCACTGAAGAAAGGACAAGTGGTTGATGAGTGGAAGGTTGCACACATCACTCCCATTTTCAAAAAAGGTCTAGATCCCAAGTAGAAAACTATAGACCCATTAGCATAACTTCTAGTTTAGGGAAACTGTTGGAAGGTTATATGTAAAGATGTACTAAGAGGAGAACCTCAAACAAATGAGGCTGATAGACATAACCCAACATGGTTTTTCAGAGATCATGTGTTAGCAACCTAATGCATTTCTTTGAACCAGTTAGCTCGGCACTGGACCAAGGTCTACCGGTGGACGTGGTATATCATGACCAAGGCCTTTGACTCTGTTTCTCATACGGTATTGATGCAGGTCTTACAGGAATACGGAATAGACTGGTTTTTATGTAACTGGATATGTTCCTTGTTGTAGAACAGGATACAGAGGGGTCAGATAAGGGGCTACCTATCAGATTGGGGAGGTGTGACATGTGGGGTCACTTGGAGGTCAGTTCTTGGGCCCCTGTTTAACACACTGGTTCATTCAATACAGGTGATGGATGGTGCCTGGATATGTAAATATGTTGACGATACAAAATTAGGGATGGTGGTAAATGATGAGAGGTCGGCTAAGAAACTGCAGAATCAGCTACTGGCACTTGAATCATGGGCAAGGAAAAGTACAGTTACGTAAGAACTTACCATAAGAGTAGATCTTCAAGAGGAGCTCTTGCAGCAGGCTATAACCATTAGGACTTATGTCACAGGCCTTAGGATCCACCAGAAAAATCTTAGCTAGCAGGGACCGCCCCGATGTCTGCTCCACCCTGACATCGGTCATACCATAAAAGGGGGGTGGACCCCGGCTCCACCTCAGTTCTCCCACCAAGACCCGTGAACGGACCCTAGCAAGTGAACCAGGAGAAGCTTGTCGAAGACCAGCTGTAAACCTCACCAGGGGGAAGGAGGTCAGGAAAGCAACACCTGCTGCAAGAGCTCCCCTCAAAGATCTATTGTTACAGTAAGTTCTTACATAACTGTACTATCTTACTTTGAGTGGGAGCTCTTGTAGCAGGCTATAACGATTAGGACAGATTCCCAAGCAATCCCACACCAAGGAGGTGACTAACCCCGTGAGGAGAAAGGATGAAAAATGGCTGACATACAGCAAATCAGGACAAGAGTCCCTGTAGGACTGCTAAGCCGAAACCGGCACGGCGCCTGGAGGCAATGTCCAGGCTATAGTGCTTCACAAAGGTGTGCACTGAATTCCAAGTGGCAGTAGCACAAATGTCCCTTATAGAGACATTCTTTAAAGAGGCAAAAGAGGTAGAAACCCCTCTGGTGGAATGACCTCTAACCAGGCCCGGAAGAGGTTTGTTTTGCTTGTTATAACAAAATACAATACAGCAGACAAGCCACCTAGAAATACTTTGCTTAGACACCGGTTTGCCCAGGTGTTGTGCAAAGACCACAAACAATTGCTCTGATTTACAGTGTGCAGCCGTGCGCTTGAGGTAGTACCCCAGTGCCCTGTGGACATCTAGTGTGTGTGAGAGAGCCTATCCCCTATTGGTAGAGGTGGAATAATTGACTGGAAGGTCAACTGATTGGTTGAGGGTCAACTCCGAGACCACGCTGGGAAGGAAATTAGGATTTGTTCTAAGGGAAACCCTTTCCCTGTGAAAAACTAAACAAGGCTCCTTACACATCAGGGCCTGAAGCTCAGAAACCCTTTGAGCCGAAGTAACAGCAACTAAAAAATAGGCCTTCCAGGAAAGACAACACAGCTCACAATCAGCTGTTAGTTCAAGAGAGGGGATAGTGAGCTTCTCCAACACAAAAAAAGAGGTCACACAGAGGGATAGGATTCCTAATGGGAGGTCTCAAATGTAAGATACCCCATAAGAAGGTACGGGCCACGTCCAGTTGGGCCAAGGTTCCATCTCCCAAGAGGACGTGATATGCTGACATGGCCCACATGTGCACCTTTTTAGAAGAATAGCTCAAGCCTTGTTGGTATAAGAGGAGGAGATACTGTAATGCTGAGTTCACCGGACAGGTAAGGGGGTCCAGATGGTGAGATGAAGCCCATAAACAAAAACGCTTCCACTTCAGCGCATAAGTAGAGTGAATAGAGGGCTTTCTCGTTTAGACGACGACATCTGCTACATCTTGGGAGACCCCGTACCTGAATTTGACTACGTCTGCAGGAGCCAAGCATGAAGGTGCAGAGACTTGAGATCTGGATGAACCAGTCTGCCCTGATCCTGGGACAGCAACTGTGAGCATATCGGAAGCAGGGTGGAGGTTCCAAGGACAACTGCTGAACTAGTGGAAACCAAATCTGCAGAGGCCATAGTGGGGCGATCAGAATCATTCGGGCCTCCTCGGCCTGGATTTTTAATAAGACTCTCTGAATGAGAGGCAAGGGAGGAAAGGCATAAAGAAACCTCCCTGTCCAACAAAGGGACATGCATCTGGCCAGAAAACACCAGGCGCATGCTCTCACGAGCAGAAAACTGGCAGTTTGGCATTGCGAGGAGACGTAAAGAGATCCAGCTCTAGACGACCCAAGTGCCGAAGAGCTGGTCCGCTACTGACTGTAGCAACTCCCACTCATGCGCCTTGGACTGAGACCTGCTTAGGCTGTCTGCCGAGTCGTTTTGGACACCTGGAACATGCACCGCAGGCAGATAAATGTGATACTCCAGTGCCCAGTACCAGACTCTCATCACCTCCCTGCATTGGGGGTAGGAGTGAGTTCCCCCTTGCTTGTTGTTGTAAAAGATGACCACCATGCTGTCCATCTGAACGAGAAGGGAGCACTAGGACAAGGTCCTCTTTGAAGGCTTTTAGAGCACTGAGGACCGCTCGCATTTCCAGAAAACTGATGTGGAGGGTGCGCTCCTCTGGGGTCCACACCCCTTGTGTTCGACGGACCCCTAGGTGCGCCCCCACCCCAAATCGGATGCATCTGTTGTTAGAGTCTGACTTGGGGGCTCCTGTCGGAAGGGGACCCCTTGCTCCAGATTGAGGGGGTCCAACCACCAAAGCAGGGTCCTCCTGACTGGCTCTGCGATCCTGATCATGAGGTCTAGGCCATTGGAGCTTTGATCCCACTGCACCCTGAGCATCTACTGTGGGACCCTTATGTAGAGGTGGTCCAAGGGAGTAACAGGGATGGCCACCACCATGTGCCCCAGAAGTCTGAGGAAGGTCCTAGCCTGGAACTGAGGAGTTACTAGGACCGATCCAACTATCTCCCGCAGGCAATCTCCTCTCTCTGGAGGAAGAAAGCCATGCCTTGGACTGAATCCCAGACCGCTCCAATAAAGACGAGTCTTTGGCTGGGCTCTGGGGAAGACTTTGGAAGGTTCAGGGTGATCCCCATGTCTCGGAACAGAGTATAAATGTCTCCGAGAGCTTGAAGAAGATGCATCCTTAATGGGGCTGCACGCAGCCAATCGTCGAGGTAAGGGAAGACGTAATGTCCCTGGTGCCTTAGAGCCACAGCTACCACTGCCAGACACTTGCTGAAAACTCGAGGAGCAGAGGAGAGGCCGAACAGAAGAACCCGAAATTGACAGTGCTCCCCCTGGAAGTGGAACCTCAAGTACTTACTGTGAGGGGGGGAAAGACCCCGATGTGCATATACGCATCTTGCATATCCAGGGAACAGAGTCAGTCTCCTGATGCAGCAAAGGAATGAGACCTGGAAGGGTCACCATCCTGAACCTTCAGTATTCGATATAGGCGTTTAGAAAACTGAAGTCCACGATGGGCCGAAGATCTTGCGTCTTTTTTGGAATCAGGAAGAAGTGGGAGTAATACCCTCTTCCTCGCTGCTGCAGAGAAACTGGTTCTATTGCCCTTTTTTGCAAGAGGGCCTGAATCTCTCGTTCTATAAGGGGAATGTGAGAAGGAGGATACCTGGAGGACCTTGGTGGCGTTTCTGGAGGGATCTCGGTGAACTCCAGCGTATGTCCCCTCCTTATAATGTCCAGGACCCACTGGCCTGCTGTGATGGAGCTCCATCCCTCCAGGTGAAGGGAGAAGTGACCCCCAACCGCCTCCCCTGGCACCTCCTCCAGAGGAGGAGGGGTCGAAAGGGAGTCATTGGGCAGAGACGCAGGTGGGTGGGGAGGTCTTTCAGCCTCCATAAGGAGTGCCTCCAGGATGCTGGTTGCCAGCTTTCCTCTTGAAGTCACTTCTCTGACCTTGTTGACTGCCATGGGCTTGGGGGCCTAAGGCCTTACAAAAGGGCCGACGTCTAGCACGTTTCTAGTCCCCTCTGTACATCTGTCAGATGGACCAGACAGACTTACCCGACTCCTGGAGATGAGAGACTCCATCTTCTGCCCAAAGAGGACAGAACACTGGATCAGGAGGTCCTGGATTCTGGAATGCAGATCCTGGTTAAACCTGAGACTGTCAACCAGGCATGGTGCTGGAGACACCTGATGCTGCCACTCTGGCTGCCATATCTGCAGTGTCGTATGAGGCATGAAGGAGATGCGTGCCTACGTCTGAACCCGATTTGAGAATACCCAGGAGCTCTGTCTTCTGAATGGATTCTGGTAAGGCACTGGTCAGCTCTTGTCCCCTCTCCCAAAGCACATTCTGGTACTGGACCATATGTGTGAGGAGGTTTAGGGAGTGAATGGAGCAGGTGGAGGCAGAGTAGACCTTCTTGCTCACCTGGTCCAAGTAACGGGATTCCTGGTCAAGAGGCTGAGAGCTGAGATGCTTGGGCTGCTTGGATTTGTCATGGGCAGCCGTGATAACCAAAGAGTCCACCTGAGGGTGTTCCACCAAAAAAGGCTCATCCCTCAGGGCTTTATACAATCTGTCTGACTTCTTTGGAACTGCCAGGACTCATACTGGATGCTTCCAAGTTATCCTAGTCAGGTCTTGGAAAGTATCCACCAAAGAAGGCACCACAAGAGGCTTGGGCTCCTTCTGCCTCAGGTAACGGGTCAGTTGCCGGCGTTCCGTATCCAGGTCCTCGGTCTCCCACTCGTTAGAGGCCTAGATGTGCCTCATGACATCCATAAAAGTTGGATCAATCGGAGGTGAGCGGGGCTGGTCCTTATCCCCAGGGGAACCCCAATACCTGGAAAAGATGAGGAAGAGGAAGAAGACCTGCTACTAGGCCGAAATGAGCCTGAGCTGTGTCTTGGACTACCCCACTCAAGTGTTGGTGACTAACCAACCGACGCTGGTCCAGGGACCAATGCCAGCTTCGGGACCAACGACTGAGCAGTGACAGATGCTGGTCCCCAGACCGGCGTCAGGAAGAGGAGTGAGCCCGCCTGGAAGAAGACCTATGGCGGCTGTGGGATCTGCTCCTGGGCCATCACTGATGACGGCTACCCAACCAGGAAGGGCGCCGACGATGGTCCCAAAACCGGGATCAGGAATGAGCACCCGAGAGAGAGCGGTGATTAGGCTACTCAGGGGTCTTCTCTGGCGAACCGATGGGTGGACCTTTGGGCTCTTGGTTGTCCGGCTGATCAGGAACCAGTGTCGGGTCTGGCTTTGGTGGAGTCTCCTCCTTCTTTACCGGACTCCACCAGAAGGAGAAGAGTTCCTGCAACTCCTCCTTGCTGAACAGAGAAGCCGCCGTCCCTAACAAGGGGACCGGAAAAGCCAGAGGATCTGGCAGGGCATGAGGAGAGGAGTCCCCTGAAGAGTCCTGTGAGGTGGAAGACCTAGGGGCCAGTGACGGAATTTTAACTGGCGCTGCCTTCGCAGGAGTGTCTTCTGCAGCAGGTACCTTAGATGACGTTGGTGCATTAGCCGGCATTGGTTTCAAAGAGTCTGAAGCTGGGGAGTGGGGCTCTAAAGAGGGCTGGGCTTGGGTGTCTGGATCCTTAGAGTGCTTGCCCAAACAGGGCAAAGCCAAGGACTTCTTGGGAGGGGCCGAGGCTTGTGCCGAACAGGCCTCCAAAGAGATGTGCAGCGGCGCAACCTTAGGCTTGGAGGGCTTCTCCCCTGAAATTCCCATCTTGACTGACGTTGGATCCTTGGCAGGAAGGCTCAACTTGGAGGAGTCCTCCTTAAGAGGATGCTTTGGGCAGCTGGGGGCGCCCGAGCCAGGAGAAGACAAGGCTTTCCTGGGAGAAGAGCAGGAACGGGAACAGTGATGGGACAGGCTATGGTTCTTGTCTCAGGACCACTTACGGGACTTGTCCTGGTGCCTTCCCTTGTCCCCCGTGGTTTGCAGGACATCCATTTGTTGTACTAACTGGTGGGCTTTGAGGGCTTTCAGGTGTCGGATGCGTGTCCTGCTGGTGAAGCCTCTGTAGATCTTGCAAGCTGCACTGTCGTGGTCTGGTCCCAGGCAGAAGACACATTTTGCATGGCTGTTCTTCGATGGGATCTGGCAGCCACAGGCGCACTTAGTCTTCTTAGGCCCAGAAGAAACTGACAACAGCAAAGACATATGATGGACAAACTGCAAAGGCGAGAAAAAAAGAAAGTTTAAAGAAATCCGAAGAAACTTTTGCTGGAACTGCTGTAAGCAAATGCCAAGACTTTCCCAACGTGAGCGGGTGGTGGCGGGAGAAGAACTGAGGTGGAGCCGGGGTCTGCCCCCTTTTATGGCATGACTGACGTTGAGGTGGAGCCGACATCAGGGGGTGGTCCCTGCTGGGTATTGCTACCTAAGATTTTTCCGGTGGGTCCTAAGGCCTGCGTCATAAGTCCTAATGGTTATAGCCTGCTGCAAAAGCTCCCAGTCTAAGAAAGATCACAAATTACAGTTTAATGAGCTAAAATGTAGGGTGATGCATTTTGATAGAGGAAATAGAATGCACAAATATAGGCTAAATGATAAAAGTATACAAGAAACAGACAGCGAATTAGACTTGGGAGTACATATCTCAAATACTCTGTTTTGACAAACAATGTGAAGGCAGTAAATAAAAGTAATAAGGTTATGTGGAACATATTAAGAGATACAAAAAGCAAAAGAAAAGAAGTACTGGTACCAGTGTATACAACTTTGGTTAGACCAATACTTGAATATGGCTGGGGCACCATTCTCAGTACCACAGACAGCAGCTGCATCAAGTAGGGTAGAGAAGGTTCAAAGGAGATTTACAAAGAAAATAAGAAACATACAGCATCTCAGTCACAAAGATAGGCTGGTAGGGCTCAATCTTTACGCTAAGACCTACAGTAGATTAAGGGGGATCTGTGCTTTGCTTACAAGGCCTTTAAGGATGAAGTTATATGGGAGACAGCAGCATTAAATAAGAAAGCTAAAGTTGCACACAAAACAAGATCACATATACAGCAACTTGTAGGAGAAAGGTATACTACCAGGAGAGCAAGGAGGTATAACCAACGGATTGTAAATGGATGAACTCCCTCCCCTTGGAGGCGATCAATGCAGGTAGTATGGTCAGTTTTAAAAATCTACTGGACTTACATAAGGGCCCCAAAAAATGGGAAAACTGACCACTGTGGGGGCAGGTTCTACATTCGGCTGATAGTCATTTGAACCTGAAAATCTCACCTATGCACCAAAAGACACTTTTTTGTTCTGTGTGAAGACAGTCTGTGGATTGATTTAACACTACTGTATGTCACTCACACCATTCAGCAGCAGTCAAGTTCAGAATTGAAAGTGGGGGCAAAGTAATGATGAGAGACATGCAAGGGAGTACAGATCTCTGACTAAGTTTGCATACAGCTCTTGTGGAGAATAGAAGTGTGTGACGGTGGATGATCTGTCTGGCACAGGTGTCCTTAATCAGTGATTTAGTGGCAAATTAGGCAGGGAAAATTTAAATGTGTAAAGCAGAATACAATTTTTATAATTACAATTTTAGCACATTTCTGTCTAATTCAATTTCTATTTGTTTTCTTCATTTTTTTTGTGTGTGTTTTTGTTACCAGTACAGTAACCTGACGCTGATGCATGTTAACATTTTGGGCACATTGCACTGTAGTGCAAGTACTACATAGAAACACATACTTTGATGGCAGATAAGGACCGCATGGCCCACCCAGTCTGCTCATTTCCCTACCTATTGGATAAGCTGCAGATCCTAGTTAACCAACAGCATACTTCTTCCTAACCCCACCAGAATTGCCTTATGTCTGTCCCTTGCATTCTTGAATTCCCCCACTGTTTTTGACCCCACAACCTCCTCAGGAAGGCCGTGCCATGTGTTCACTACCCTCTCCGTGAAAAAATACTTCCTCACATTGCCCCTGAGCTGTCCCCCACCTCTATCTTCAAATTGTGCCCCCTTGTTCTTGCACATCTCTTTTCTGAAAGATGCTACCCTCTTGAACATTGTTGATTCCCTTGAGGTACTTGAAGATTTCTGTCATGTCTCCCCTCTCCCTCCTTTCATCGAGGGTATACATATTAAGCTCCTTTAGTCTCTCATCATTTGGCTTCTGGTGCAGACCCTGCATCATTTTAGTTGCCCTCCTCTGGACTGCCTCCATTCTGTCTATGTCCTTGCGGAGATGGGGTCTCCAGAACTGCACGTAGTATTCCAGATGGAGTCTCACTAACTGTCTGTACAGAGGAATAACAACTTCCTGTTTTCTACTGGTGATGCCTCTCCTGATGCATCCCAGTATCCCCCCCAGTCCTCCTTACTGCCTTCTTACACTGCTTGCTTACCTTTACATCTGCAGAAATGACTACCCCAGGTTCCTTTCCATTACTAAATAGTTTTCTATCCCTGGGGACCTGATATCATCCCTCTCCGGCTGAGAGCGCTGCCCCACAGCAGCACCTTCACAGCCATTAGGTTTGCCTGACCAGCTGCCCGGGCTTGCTTCTGAACTAGACTGCCGATGTGGGAGTACACAGCATTACCCACTGGGCCATCAGGCAGCTCGCCATCTGCATAACTTTTAACTTTAATCTTTGTTTCATTAGTCAATAGCTAGGGTCACTCGGGTTCTTTGATATACTTTTCTTCTGTTTTCAACAGTTTCCTTCCTCCAATCTTAAGTTTATAGTTTTTGGTTTTTTTAACTAGGAATTGTGATGGATAGCATCTGCTTGTTATTATACTGTACCATATTTGTGATATAAATATATGTTTATTTGAATGTCTGCTTAGGAGAAATGGCAGTCAGCAGGCTCATCTGGCAAGACTAGCTTTTAAAGAGGCCTGACCATTGGACCCCAAATCAGTTGCTTATTACAGCTCAGGGTTTTAGATAAGTAGCAAAAATTAATTAGCAGTTTTGTGCGTGAAAGTGCTAATCAGTTGTGAATATGCATAGCATGTGCCTCAAACTGATTAGCTAAATTAAAAATGCTAAGAAAGTATATATGTCTTTTTGTTAATATGTTAACCTAAATAAAATCTTTTATTAAAATTATCTTTGTGTTTGCTTAATGTTTCTGTTTCAAAACCCCCCAACACACAGTACACACACACCTCCCCAGGCATCCGGCAATGGTATTCACCTACGGGCAATTAACATCCCTGGCATCTAGCGATATCCCCCCTACACACACACACACCCCTTCCCTGACATACAGCAGTGGTACCCATCCACACCTCACAAGTTACAAATAAAATCCCTGTTGTCCAGTGGCACAATATATTCCTCACACACCCACACTCACCCCCACCCACCCTGGCTTCCAGCAATGGTACCCACCCATTCCTCACCAACCTATAAATAAGTTTTCCTGGCATCCAGCATATTACACCACCCCCAAAAAAACACACCCACCCAGACCTCCCTTACAATACAGTACCGTAGTGTACTAATTCAAAAAATGCCATCTAATGTTTTACACCCCCACCTCCCCTGTATTGTTAAAACACTCACTAAATCATTATTTTGAACACTTCAGGGCTATATTTTATATTATCGATAACAGACCCGATCGGATTTACATGTGGACCCAGTAAAGATCGGACTGTCAGTTCAGAGCACGAGTTACGGGGTGGGGGCACAACATCTGATTTGGCAGATGGACCATGTTGGGGGTGTTAAGTAGCTCATACAAAAACCAAGCATGTTTCAATTTGTATTATGGCGCACTGGACCAAGTTTTTTGGTGCTGATGTTATGAACGTGAAAGACGCTGGGACGGGTGTAGTGGCCCTGCATAGCACAGACCGAGACTGGTAGAAAAAACCTTGCCAGCTTGTCATACTGTGTGACTGAGTGGCTTTGTTACTCACAATGTCTTTCAGTCACTGGAACTCGGCAGCAGCAGGCATCACATCAGATCAGGCCATGCCACTTTCAAAGTGCTGAAACTAATAAACAAATACCCACAAACTAACTAAATACTTACATATTTCCCCCTAACATGGTACAGTTGCTTACCTGAACACATTTTCAGGGAGAAATCAGGATTTGAAAAATGGCGCGGCCATATCTTGACTCCCGGTGGTGCGATAGTGACAAAATGTGTTCCAAAGATCCTCTTGCAGCTTCCCCCACGCACTTACAGCCAGCCAACAGAATTGTAAAGTGAACAGAGAATGCAAGAATCAGCATTGCTGAGGGGGAAAAATCACTCGTAGGCACTTTTAAATGGATCGTACTTTTTTGCAATCCATCCAGCAGAATGATTAGCGTGACCAGCTGGGTTGCATTGCAAAGTGCGATGCGATACCGGCAATTTAAAAACACTGTAGCTAAATAACTAGTTTCCTTTTCTGTGTTGCCACATAGTTGCAAGACTTCTGGGACTATAAGGACATCAGGTTATCACACATTGTAAACCATTCATTTACTCTGAGGTCCAGAAACCAGTATAAATTTTACAACATCAGGAGAGAAGTCAGATTTGTTGAATGCCAGTGACAATTCACACCTGTAAGAGAAATGTTTGTCAGGATGTGCTTCTGAACATCAAAGGGAATGCTCTGAGGAGGAAAGATGCTGTAGATTTCCAGCAAGCAGTAAAATGACATCCTTTTGGATATTTTTGGTCAGGTTACAAATTAATTACAGGACTAACAGTGACCTCATGAACTGTGACCTCACAGGATAGGAGGGACATTTTGTCTTATTATCAGTCTGGCTGGAAGGAGTTTTGGTCTTCTGTCTCTGGGCTCCTAAGACAACACACACACGGTGTGCTGGACTAAAAGGCACTTCTGTCAAAATAAGTAACACCAAACTGAAACGGAGGTAGAACTAGAAATTCTAGTACAAGGCATCTTTGTTTCTGAAATTTCCACTTCTTTTGGACTGTAAACACTTATGCATATATGTTTTGTGTTTTGTAATTATTTACAATTTTTTTTTAATTTTAGTAAATATTTTGATTTCCTTAATTCTGCCAGAGTCTTTTCTCATTTTTCATGTGACTACTGAGACAGTATTGATATAGCTGTCATAACTGTTAAAGGGCTTATAGTGTTACCATATTGCTCTAAGGTAAGAAAATACCTGGGTCTCAATTGAGTCCAAAAAGGGGAGAATTGTGAACCAGGTTGAGGGCTCACTGGGTTAAGTATTGCACTGTATTTCCCTGAAGTGGGTGTCGTATTTGACCCTGTTAACTGGGCATGCTAGCGAAAAAGGGTTCATATTTTACCTCAAGACTTGAGACTAGTAGGTGTTTCGGACCCAAAACAGAGAGGAGAGTTACCCTGTTTGTCTCCTGTTCACATATTGCACTTTGAAGCTGGACACTGTGGGAGCAGAGGGCCTGACCTGCAGAGTGCGTTTGTGACAGGAACCATCCATAAAATGGTTAATATAGCGAAACTACTTACCAATACTGCAGATCTCAACTGTTTTCTCCAACACAGGATTTTCATTATTAAGGTAAATGGTCAGCTTGTATAACCCACTATCATTATGGTCAACATTTTTTAACCCAAGTGAAAAGTATGTTTGGTTAAAGTCAACACGATTCTCATACTTTTCTGCTCCAAGGCCATAACTTCTGTCCTTTGGATAAAAATCCAGAATCGTTCCTTCCATTCCAGAATTTTTTCCTCTGAATGACCATCTAACATATTTAATGTCTGAGTATGTTCCTTCTGGAATCCCAGAAAGATACAAATATTCACCCACAGCGGCAGTAATCACTTCTTGGGCTTCCAATCCTGTAACAAAAAAAAAAGAAAGAAAGAAACTATTTAGTGTGTGCAATTTTCTAATTCTGGAGGAATGAAATTTCACCAAAAACAGAATGGCAGAATTCCACAGCAGAAAAATGCAGAATGAGTTTTCTGCAAAATTTCTGCAGAATTTTATTCCATGGATCTCATTATTTTCTTTGGAAAAATACTGTTCTATAGAATATTATTCCGTGGATCTCAATCCTGTCCACAGAAATGGTTGTGGAATTTTATGAAGAAAAATGCTGCTCCACAGAATATTCTGCAAATCGCAGCTGAAATGGGACAGCAGAAAATGACCCTTCGGCTCATGAAGTCTGCCCTTTCCCTCTCCCTTACTCCTCTCCACCCTTTCAGGCCCTCCACTTCCCCTCACCTACCAATCCCATATGTCTGTCCCATGCCCTCTTAAATCCCTCCACTGTTTGTGCCTCCACCACCTCTTCAGGCAGTCTATTCCAGGCCTCCACCACTCTCTCTGTGAAGGTTTGGCCCCTTACATTACCTCTATATCTTCCACCTTCCAAACTTAGGTTATTCATCCTGAGTGCTCCCTTCCCTACCCCTTACCATCCCCTCCACACCAACCCAGCACTCCCCCTAAACCTTTCTACCCAGCCACCCCTATTAACCTGCATACCTCACTTCTCCTGCCTCCCCTCTCTGATTGTACCACCCCTTTGCTTACTGCTCGCATTTAACAGGGCTTTATATAACTCTAAAAATTGATTAGCGTTTTGCTCATAAAAGTGCTAAAACATTGTGAAAATGCATAGCACTTGCCTCCCTGTGTTTAACAAACATAACACTTCTAGAAAAATCTATATAAATATGTTCTGTACAGTTAGTATTGTCCCAAGAAAAAAACTGCTAATCAATTATTTAAAACCCTGATTTAACCATACCACCCTCTTACTCTATCTACCCACCCCTCTCTCTCTCTCTCTCTCTCTCTCTCACTTCAATACTCCTGGTGGTGCTCGCTTCCTGCCACCTCTCTGATTCTGGGCAGTTAGCTCTTTCCTCTTGCCCCTGTCACAACAACCTGCTAAACAAGGCCTCTGGCTGCACTTATGGGTATAATCTTGTGCTACTTGCTATTTTGTATAAAAATACGTAACTTGTACATGCTGGATTCCCTTCCTGCATCTTGTATAAACAATTTATTTGACTATATTTGTATGACTACACTGTATGTTTGTCTAATCCCTACATATCTGTTTACATGCACACTGTATCTCTCTTATTTGTTTTTGACGTGGAAGGTATGTAAAAGAGCCTGTGGCTCAAAGGTGTTAATCGGAAACTAAGAAATAAAAAATTAAAAATACTCTCTAGTTTTAGCCCCCTCCTTCCTTCTGAACACGCTTCCCTCCTTCATCCTGTTTATCCCCTTCAAATACTTAAAAGTTTCAATTATGTCTCCCCTCTCCCTTCTAGTTTCCAGTGGGTACAGATCCAGCTCCTTACGCCTCTGTTCGTATGGTTTCCCTGAATACCGTGCACCATTCAGGTTGCTCTTCTCTGAACCCTTTCCATCCTCTCAACGTCCTTGCGTAGATGCAGTTTCCAGAACTGGACCCTGTACTCCAGGTGTGGTCACACCATGGCCTTGTAAAGAGGCATCAGCACCTCCCTCCTTCTGCTAGTTATGCACCTCCCAATATATGCCAACATTCCGTTTGCCTTCCCATCTTAAGGTTGCATGATTCTATAATCCCCAAATCCCTCTCCTGCTTTGTCTTTTTGATTTCCTCCCCTCCTAAAGTGTTAGGGGCCAGTGGGTTTTTACACCCCAGATGCATCTTCGCACAATTTTTGGCACTGAATTTCAGTTGCCAAGTTTCCCTCTAGAGTCCTCAAGTCCTGCATCATGGCCTCTACCCCCCCCGGGTGTTCACCCTATTGCAGACTTTTGTATCATCATTGAATAGGCACTCTCTTCACTCCAGACCTTCAGCTGTAGCAGTGATATATATATATATATATATATGTTAAAAAGGACGGTCCCAGCACTGACCCCGGGGCACTACACTCGTTACCCCCTCACCCTGGAATGCACCCCGTTTACCACCACTCTCTGACTTCTGCCCACCAACCAGTTTTCCACCCACCTAGTTATTTTCTGTCCCACCCCTAAGTTTTCTAGCTTATTTACTGGCCTTCTATGAGGGACGGTGTCAAAGGCCTTGCTGAAGTCCAGATAGGCCACGTCCACTGCCCCCCCCCGGTCTACCACCTGCATCACCCAACTGAAGAACTCTATCAAGTTCATCTGGCAGGACCTCCCATTCGTGAATCCATGCTATCTTTCATCCTGCAGTCTGCTTTCCACCACTTTTTTAAATTATTTATTTATTTGCATATTCAGAAACAACCTTTGAGTTAGAACTCTTTTACAAAGGTCCACATCATGATTACAAGACATACACATCAGACAAGTTTTCATAACCAGGACAATGCAATGCAATCATCAAATGACAACAGGTACACTATAAACATCACAAGGAATGACACAGTTACAAAAAATGTGGAAAGACAAAATTACATACAAGAAGCTACAGGATCAGAAATAACAAGCATTTGTCAATGCCGAATGTTGCTTTCCTATATGTGCTGTTTAGGTATTTGGAAGTGATAGTACCATGCCTAAGAACTGTCATGTGCCCCCCCCAAGACATCCACTGTATGTTTCTGTTCAGTAGTCACAGAAGAGGAGGTGGGGCAAGGGCCACAGCAGTTGCCAAGGTGGTGAAGAGATGGACAATAGCCCATTCACAAGCAAAAAAATCCTACAGGAGCTGACTAAATTGAAGGTGTAAAAAGTGATGGGCCCAGATGGCATACACCCAAGAATATTAAGAGAACTGTGAAGGGTGATAGCAGTACATCTGGCAACCATGTTCACTGAGTCATTCAACACAGGTGTGGTACCAGAGAATTGGAAGAGGGCACATGTGGTCCCTCTACACAAATTCAGCAGCAGGGAGGAGGCAGGGAACTTCAGGTCAGTCAGCCTCACCTCAATAATGGGGAAGATCATGGAGACATTGCTTAAATAAAGAATAGTGGGGCATCTAGAAGCCATCGGAACCCAGGACCATAGGCAACATGGATTCACAGAGGGAGGTCATGTCAGACAAAACTGGTTGATCTCCTTGACTGGGTGACAAAAGAAGAAAAACAGGGTGGGACAGTGGACAATTCTTACCATGATTTCAGCAAAGCCTTTGACACCGTCCCACATAAGAGACTGATAAACTAGCTGGGTAGGCTGGGCATGGGGGAAAGGGTGGTAAACTGAGTTAGAAACTGGCTAACAGACAGGAGGCAGAGAGTGGTGGTAAATGGGGTGCGGTCTGGGGAGAGGGGATGACTAGTGGGGTGCAGCAGGGATCGGTCCTGGGGCTAGTCCTGTTCAATGTCTTTATTAGTGACATTGCAGAAGGGCTGAAGGGAAAGGTCTGCCTGTTTGCAAATGACACCAAGATATGTTACACAGTGGATACCCCAGAGGGGCTGAAGAAAATGAGGAGGGACCTGAGGAAGCTTGAAAAATGGTCTGAGGACTGGCAACTGAAGTTTAACTCAAAAAAGTGCAAAATTATGCACCTGGGACACAGAACCCCTGGGGAAAGCTACAGGATGGTGGTGGTGGTGGGGGGGGTGCTGACAGTCACAAAGAAGGAAAGGGATCTGGGGGACTTATTTTAGATTACCTGAAAATGTCAAAGTGCTAAGGCAGCTGGGAGGGCCAGTGACATGCTGGGGTGCATAGGCAGGGGTATCACCAGCATAAGGAGGGAGGTAGTGATGCCATCATATAAAACCATGGTCAGGCCTCACATAGAGTACTGTGTGCAGTTCTGGAGGTCGCACCTTCTTAAAGATATTAACAGGCTGGAGATGGTCCAGAGAAGGGTGAATAAGATGGTACAGAGCTTGCAACACAAGACTTATGAGGAGACATTTAAGGGACCTCAATATGTACTCACTAGAAGGGAGGAGGGAAAGAGGGTATATGATAGAAACATTCAAGTATCTCAAGGGTATAAGTATAATTACTGAGAAGCAGGGGACAGCTGCTATAGGCACATGTGCCAGCTTCTGTGTGATATTCTTTTGTTCTCAAAAATCTGTAATCTCCAGTATTTCAGTAACCACACGACCACACTGCCTTCTTTAGGCAATTTTACACTGGTTGATGCCTGGTGTCAGATGGCAGACAGAGGGCTCATCAGATTGTGTTGCCATCTGAAAAACCTCATAGAGTGTTCCTTTACTGGTAAGCGTTTTGGAAAGCTGGTGAAGGTCTCACAATTTTTATTATGATTTTATCTCCTTATGTCTGTCCCCTTTGGTCCCGCCATCCCCACACTCCAACAGTCATCGGTGGCCACAGCTGCAGCCTTCTTCTTGCCATGATGGTGGGTGAGCAGCTGCCTTCACAGTCTGTGAAGTCTGACGACTTTCAGTGCTGCTTATTGGTCATCTTCCAACACAGGTGAGGTGCTGCCAGCCCAAAACTAACTCAGAACAAGCAGCTTTCAAAGTGGGGAAGAAATGGAGTGAGCAAGAATCAAGTACTCTGTCAGATGCGGCATTGATTTTAAGAGCGGCATACTGGTGTGGATACTGTAAATCGAACCACAGTTCTTTAAGCAGCCTTATGAAGAGTAAAGGCTTCTCGAAGCACTGGGGTTCTGTTTATTGTACTGTAAGTGGGCTGCATGTAGTTCGGTAATTTACTGTACCTTACATCTGGATGTATAGTAGGCCCAACTTTAAATAAACACTGCACCTGAATGAACACATGATGCCATAGAAACATAGAATTTGTCGGCAGAAAAGGACCGCTCAGCCCACCCAGTCTGCCCAAGTGTTCTCTATGTAAGCAATAATACCCAACAGGGTGGGCCGTATTGAGCTATACCGGACCGCCCAGGGGCGTGATGAGGCCCGACGCCGCAGGCGGAGGGCCTTATAGCCCCTGGAAGGTCCGGTATAGCACAATACCGCACACCCTGGAGGGTATTATTGCGCTTAGAAAATGGGCTTGTGTATGCATTTTAAATATGTAACAAAATAACAGAAGAAATCACTTTCAGAAGGAATATAAAGACAAAAAAAAATCTTCTTTTTGGTTAAATAATCCCTCCTGTTTGTATGCTGTTCCCTCTCCTGCAACCCCCATAGTCACAGAGCCATTCCCATCTGCTAACAACCCCAGTAGGTTCAGAAAAAAGAGTTCTTGTAATCCCCCCAGCAGTCTCTTGCTATCAGTTCTACTTTTTATGTTCCTTTCTTCAGGACTGTTTTGTTCCTGTGGCAGACCTTGCCGCTGCAAAAACAGGAGCGGAGATCTACAAATAGGATCACAGACAGCAGCGCTCCAAATTACTTTATTTTTCAAAAATTCAGCAGCGCTCAGTTGTGTTTTTTAGTTGCGTGATAACTACGTGTGTGTGTGTCTTAAATGCTGTCCATTGGTGGGGAGAGTGAACACTGCAAGTCACAGGTGAGACGGTGAAGTTATTCCGTTTCAGAAAAAAACGGAAGTAATTTCATCTTGTCGTGGGAAATTTGCTTTTTTGTTTTGCTCGGCTGATGGTTTGTGGGGACCAAGGAGGCACCGTAAGCACTCGTATCTTAGTGGCATGAGAGGAGCATGGAGTGAGGGAGCGGAGGCAGCACCGATCTGTTTGGCTGCCCAGATATGCGCATCAGTCCCGGTAGGTGCCACTACTACATCAGCTGGTTTTGAGGGCCTGGTAGCCACGAGGAAATGGGTCTGTCCGATCGGTTCTCACACTGTTCTGCTTTTCAAAACTTTTGGAAGCGATGTTTATTATATGGTGGAATGTGATGTTTTCTGCAGCAGGGACTTGTATTAATAAATGTTACCCGACGGGATAGAATGAGATTGACGGTGAAGGAGCATGCAGCCTTGAGTACGGCCAGTATGTGACAGGGGCAGTAGCGATCTATTACTCTCCTGAAATTAATTTCTGCTCCGGCGGCAACGTTTATTTAATTGACAATCATGTTGCTTTTTTTTTTTTTTCCTGACTACAGACAGAGCGCGCTGGTGATCAGAGTGGTGTGGGGAAGTTCGATAGCTGATTTATTTAGAATTATTTTTTTAGATGTTGCGCTGAGTTAACGTTTACTTTGTTTTTTATGGTGGTGGCAATGGTAGTGGGGGGCATAAATCGCTCGCTAAGTGTTAAAAAAAAAAATGGCGACAGTTTGAGAGTGTGTGCCCAGCGTTCAGTCAATGAGGAAGCAGGGTGCTGGGCACAAGGATACTTTGCTGGCTATCAGGAAAGTTTGGGCTGGGGCTTTTTATTTGGTGGGCATCTATTATCTGATAGATGCCCACCTAAATAAGTGTCTCAGCCAATAAGAGGTGAGAATTTTCTTTGCCCATTTTCTAACTACTTGTAACTCCTGCCTGTATATGTTACTGTATGTCTTATTCTGCCTGCGTCCATCAGGACCTCCTTATGAGTGAGCTTGCTCAATGGATTTTTCCTGCAATGAACTTGGGCCTACTCCACCTCCATAGACCTACTGATCTCCGCTGACCCTCTCCTTCTCCTTTTTTCTAATATACCCCTATGTTTATTCCATGCATGCTTCATGCTCTCTACCATTTTAGCCTCCACCACTTCTCCTGGCAGTCTGTTCAAGGTGTCTACCACCCTTTCAGTAAATAAATATTTTTTCACATCTATCCTGAACTCCACAACTCCCCAGCCTCATTGTATGCCCCTTGGTTTGGGTGCTCATCCTCATTTGAAGAAAACTCCCCAACTGTACCGTTTACCCCTGTGAGGTACTTTGTAGGTCTTGATCATGTCACCTCTCACCCTCCTCTCTTCCAGAGTGTACATGTTGAGATTCTTCAGCCTTTTATTGCAGGGATTCTTGTGAAAATCCTGAACCATTTTAGTTGCCCTCCTCTGAAAAACCTCTACCCTATGTCCTTTCTGAAGTGTGGACTCTAAAACTGGACACAGTACTCCAGCTGGGGGTATACCAGGGAGTGATACAATGGCAGCATAACATCCCTCCTCCTCCTACTGGAGATGCCATGCCTTATGCACCCCAGAATCCAATTTGCCCTGCTCATAGCCTTGTCACACTGTACTGCCACCCTGAGGTCCTCTGATATAATAACCTCAAGGGCCCTTTCATGTCTAGTGAGTATCAGAACCTCCCCCCATCCTATACTCAGCATCGGGGTTCCTATGCCCTAGGTACATGGTTTTACACTTGTTGGCACTGAACCCCAACTAAGTTAGAAAATGGAATTGATTTGAATGAATTGCAGGCTTTTAAGCAGCTTTTTGGGGAGTGTGTGTGTGTGTGTCTGTGTGGCGGGGGGGGGGGCTCTGCTACTATAACTATTTGCTTTTGATTTTGGCCTCAAATCAGGAGCACTCCTGTAAACAGATAAAACACATTTAAGACTCATAAGAAATGTGATAAAGTCTTTGTAGATTAGCCAGGGCTGAGCTTGCTGAACCCTTAACACTGCAATGCAGACAGGAGAGATGCAGCCTGTTCCTAATTAATGAGCTTCCCACTGGTCACCTGTGAGCCTCTTATGGGCCAGAGCTCACTACACAAGCATTTGTCAATGCTGAATGGTTGCTTGCTGGCATTAGCAGTGGAAGTGCAGGAGTTAGACAGATGGGGTCAGATTCTCAAAGCCCTGCGTCGGACGCAAGGTGCCTGCGCCAAACAGATATGGAGCAAGATGCACCTTGCATCCATGACCGCCCTCCGTGCGATTCACTAAGGTGGCCTGCGTCAACCACAGGCCACCTGCCCCAAAAAGGGCTTGCACCTGCCCTGCACCCTGCAATGCATTGCGACACAGCTGTAGGGAGACTGCGGCCGATGCAAGCTGCATCCTGCGATTCACAGACATCACCCGGCGGAAGAAATTCTAAGTGCCCTTAGACCAGCCATGGCAGGCGTAAGGGGACTTAGACATTCTCCCCTGGGTGACATGCCTGTGTGTGGTACACCATGGGTGATGGTCCACCCACCATACACCCCATGTGTGACCCCGTATGTGTGACCCCCCGTCCTAGTGGTCCAATGGCACCCCTCACGGCTCCCCAATGCCATCTATGTACCACTTCGGTACCCCCGTCCTGATGCTGCCCATACTGGCAGCGGCTCCCCTGATCCCTGATGCCCATTCCATCAGTGCAACCGCAGCACCAACCTATGGTGGTACAGTGCCCATCCATGCCCCAGCAGGTGGTGCCCACCCCCCCATGAACCAGTTCTGACTGCTCCCCCGCGCCCAGCACATCCCACCACACACCTCCGTGGCCAGGCGCCAACTGCACTGAACATGGTTGGGGGACACTGGCCCACCAGGTTGGGTCCACATGCCCATTACCTAGTGGGATGGGGGTCCTGTAGCAGACCTGTGTGGTGTGCCAGGGGTTTGCCACAGGGTTCCAGTCGGCGCAAGCGTGGGGACTTAGCCGCTGTGACCCCTCCTGTACCTGAATCAGGTGCAGGGTCCCTGCCACACCGGCACTGGCGCAAGCTGCTGTTTGCCACAGCTTGCACCAGACACAGGCCCCTATGAGAATCGGGCCCATACAGTATAGAAATGGCAGGGAAGTATTGAACTGATGCCAACTCCACCCCCACCCAGCAGAGATGGACAGGCGTTGGGTGAGTGCCTTTGGGTCGTCGCCCATAATGGTCACGACATTTCACCTCACCCTACCCTGCAGACACTGACAAGTGTCGAGGTGTGCCTTGGGTATTCGGGCTTTAAACTCACCTCATTCCATAAGGAAATATGCTGAAATGGGTGCCGTATAGGAGAATGGAGTGAACTCTGGGGCCAGAGTCCAAGATGCACCTCTATGCCTGTCACTGGCTGCAGGGTGGGGGTGGGGGTGGAATGGGGTGAGCATTACTGTTGACAATCCCAACTCATACCCCTGACGCCTGTCAGTCCCTACAGGGTAGGGCGTTATGGTTGGAAACCCTAACACCCTGGGTGTTTCTTGGTATTTTAACTCCAAGTTTTCAACATGGTCTTTTTGTGACCCCACTGCATGTACAGTGACACTATCAGTTCATTAGCCAAAAGGTGATTTTGCATAGCGACTGCGCCATTTGGTGCCACAGGTGCGAAAACACATTTCGAGCAGGATGTGAAAAATGACAGCTGTACTGTTCATGATGAGGTGTAAAAAAATGGTAATGTTGAAAATCTGGAGTAAAAATATAAAAAAAACTGGTGAAGTCACAAGCTTGCGTAGAAACTGCGCAACGCACATCTGTAATGTAATTATTATGGGGATTTTTTCACTAGACTTTCAACATAGGCATTTTGGGACCTCTGCTCATGAACAGTGTCACTATGATTTTCTTAATCAGTCCCAAACATTGATTTCACACAGTGACTGCGCTATTCTGCGTTAGAAGTGCGAAAACATATTTTAGAAAGGATATGAAAAATAACAGCTGTACTGTTCATAAGGAGGTGTGGAAAAATGCCAATGTTGAAAATCTGGAGTGACAATATTACGAATTTGTGAAGTTACGAGGGTGCATGGAAACTGCGCAATGCACGCTCCTAACACAGTCATTATATGGACTTTTGTCACCAAATTTTCAACATTGGCATTTTAAGACCTCTGCTCATGAACAATGTCACTATGATTTTCTTAATCTGTCCCAAACATTGATTTCGCACACCGACTACGCCATTGTGCACTACATGTGCGAAAAAACACATTTTGGGTGAAATGTGAAAAATGACAGCTGTACTATTCATAAGGAGGTGTGGTCAAATGGTAATGTTGAAAATCTGGAGTGAAAATATTAAAAATTCTCGAAGTTACGAGCGTGCGCAGAAACTGCACAACGCACGCCTAGAGACAGTCACATTGGGGAATTTGTTCACCAAATTTTCAGCATAGAGCTTTGGGGGCCTACCTCATGAACTATGACACTGCCATTTTGTTATTTGGTCCCGAAAGGTGGTTCTGCACAGTGACCGCAAAATCACCTTTTCGGGACAAATAACAAAATGACACTGACTGCCTTCATGAGATGGGGTCCCAAGAACCCCATGTTGAAAATTTAGTGAAAACATTCCCAAAAAATGGCCGAGATATCCACCTAAGTTGAAAACATCCTATTTATGCCATTACACAGCTTAAAGGCATTTCTTCAGTTCACGGTTGACTTTGAAGAGTGCAGACGTGTTCCCGGTCCACCGATGATCATTGCGCCAGGCTCCAGAGGTAAGTATAGGGTGAGGGAGGGTGTGGGGAGGTGGGTGCACAGTGGGTGGATAAGGGTTGGGGTAGGGGGCCACGAAAGACCACGAGGGACCGTTTTCTGTTTTTACAGGTTTTAAAAATATATAGATGACGTGGGACACTTTTTTTCATGCTAGGGTGGTCTCCCAGTGTGCCGGCACACCTGGGTGTTTCTTTGGGGGGGGGGAATGGAGCAGACAGGGATTGGGCACCCCCGTCGATCATACACTATGCTTGGGGACTGTGCATTAGCCGAGGGGGATTGTGCACCCCCTCGGCACACAACAAATGGGGGCGCATCATGCCGATGGGGTTTGGGTTAACCCATTGGCAGACGAAGCAGGGAGAGTGTATGCCAACAGGGGGACTGGGCACTCCCCCATCGGAATTTACTTATTTATTGAAATGTTTCACCAGGAAGGCACACTGAACGGCTGGTGGCGGCTTTCTGTCAGCTTCATGGGTACTGTGAGAGGCTGACGGAGAAGCCATCGCCATGGGAACAACACACAATGCAGCTGTGTAATTGGCTGCTACAGTCAGGGATGCTCCGCAGCAAAGACAGTTGATTGCGTAGCGATGGGGCACTACTTGATTGCAGCAGCTCAGTTTCTTTGATCACAGTGGCATGCTCATTAACTGCCCTCATCAACAGCATACTTCTCCATTCACCGAGGCAGAGACCAGCCCCTGAATGGGCTGCTGCCATCTGGCACAACACTGCCGCGCTGCCACAACCCACTTGTGAAGGAAGCCTGACACAATGTGTTTCTTGCACATGCATGCAGGCAACACAAAAAGGAGCAGCTTCAGAGGAGCCTTGTCTGATATAGTCCTAAGTGAGATGAGAAGTCATATCATTAGTTATTGGGGGAGAAAGAGAGAAGTGTAAGGAGATATCGGGGGGGTAGGATGGAATGTGTCAAAAAGCAAAGGAGAGGACTAGAAGAGTGTGAGAATGGGGGTAGAGAGTGAAGGATGGTCCTGAGTCAGAAGGAGACAGACAGGGAACAGCACACAAAAATGAGGGGGAGGGAGGGAGAGTGAGAGAGGCAGACAGAGAGCGAGCAGGGATAGGGAGATGTACAAAGAGAAAGCACGAGGAAGTGGGCGATAGGAGAGAGGGGGTGAGGGACAGAGAGGGATAAAGAAGAACATAGTAGTGGAGATGTAGACAACCCCGAGGGGGGAGATTAGAGGGAGAGGAATATGGTAGCCCAATGGGACGAGGTCAGTGAGTGATGAAAAGGGACAGGGCGTGAGGACTAATCAGATATCTTTAGGGTGCAAGGGGGAGATGAACTAGAAGGAAATGACTGGATCAGTCCTGGCATTCACAGATACTCTTATTTGACAGAAACTGCTTAAGTTCAGTCTTGAAGCTTGGGAGGTTTGCAGAGTCTAGTGCAGTAGATGGGGTCCCATTAAGCCACAGAGATGCTCGGAAAGAGAAATAACATTGCCCTAAGGCAGTCCTCCTAAAAGGAACACAGAGCGGGCTGAGCTCTGGACGTCTGGTGTTGTATTGTGACTTGGCCACCGTAAACAGATCAGAGATACAAGATGGGGTTAGGCCAAATAAGGCCTTCTTCCCTAAAAGGCAGTTTTGGTATCTTATTCTGTTCCTGAGGGATAGCAGGTTGGATTTCTCATAAAATGTGCAGGTGTGCCTGAAGCGATCCGCATTTAGCAGTAGTCTGCATGCCTTGTTCAGTATATTTACGTTATCTGGAGGTTGCATTGCCAGAAAAGCAGTACCCTGGTCAGCTTTGCCCGACAGATGCAGTAACCCAGCGCTACTACACACAACGCAATTGCTCCCGAAGGGGTAAGGTAGCAGATGTGATGGCATGGTACCTTACCCAGTCTGTTGCTCAGGAATGGATGGCTGGATGAGGTTGCTGGCCAAGCTGTCCCAGTGGTGTGGAGGGGAATACCACTGGTAGCTTAGTCGGCATGCTGTGCGTGGCCCAGGTTCTGGTCCAGGTCACGTCATTTTACACACTGCGCACACACACACACACACACACACACACACCGCGATAACTCTATATTATCTTACTCCAGGATCCACCCTTGGAGTTTGATATTTTAGTTATGGGGGTGGGAGGCAGAGCCCCCCATTAAAAGGGGTGCAAAGCCTCCCGCATGAAGCACTTACTTTCTGTAACATGCCCGAAATCTGTCTCTCAGGCATGAGAGTGATTCAGGACTGTCCATGTCAGGACATATGACTCAGTATGCCAAGCATCGGCATACCGAGCTTAGGGGTAACATAGTATATCCCCTTGTACAGGGCTGTGACCACCCTCGAGTGCCGAATCCGCAGCCGCTCCATATACTACCAGTCCATAGTCTACTATGGATAGAATAGAAATGGAAAGCCAAAGAGCATCTGGTGTGAGGCTTTTTCTGTGTCTGAAAAATACGCCAAGTTTGGTGTTCACTGCCTTCACCACGGTATCTATGTGCTGCATATAGGAAAGGGTGTCATCAATCGTGACCCCCAGATACTTGAAGAAGTGTACTTATTCAAGTGGGACTGACCTGCTGTTTGTGACTGTCAGAAGGGGGTGCCGCCTCTTGAGCTGGGGGCTTGAGAGGAGCATTGTTTTAGTTTTTTTTATAGTTTAGTAATAATGTTTGGGAGCTGAACCAGACCTCCAGCTGTTGGAAGGTAGTCTGCAGTTGCCCCATGTGGGAGTGACAGCTGAGTATTGACCGCATTGTCAGCATATAAGATAATTTTACTTGAGCAGGCCTCCGGGAGAGTGTTAAGAAATAAACTGAACAGCAGTGGTCCCAAGATGGATCTTTGGGGAACGAGAACACCCAAGGAAACTTCCTTAGAGTCGGACACAGAGTGGCCAATTTCAACTCTTTGGGATCTGGATGAGAGATAATCCTTGAAACATAGGGCAGCATTAGGGGCACTGCCTAGTGAGCGTAGCCGAAATAGGAGAAGGGGGTTGGCTGACTATATCAAAGACCTTTGTTAGGTCTATAAAGATGGAGAGCTTTGTGAACATAATTAGCATAGTCAACCAGGGCAGTGGCAGTGCTGTGGTTTTTCCTGACACCATACTGCTGAAGGCACTGCAGCTGGTACTTCTGGATATACTCTGTGACTTGGTCTGCCACTATCTCCAGAGCTTTGGAGAGGGGAGAAAGGATAGAGATGGGGCTGTAGTTTGCAGTGCATGTCCTGTCACCTCCCTTGTGGATGGGAGTCACCTGCGCTTGTTTCCAGAGTGATGAGAACTTTGCCAGAGTAAGTGACTTATTAAATATTTTGAGTACGGGCACTATAAACACATCAATGGCAAGAGCCATGATCTTCATATCAATGTTATCACAGCCCAGTCTTGTTTTTCCCAGGACCTTTTTCACACACCTCAGGGCTTCTTTGACTGTAACTTTCTTGAAACAGAAGTTAGGGTGATGCTTAGACATAGGTATGTTGTTTAGGTCCATGTCACAAGGCTTAAAGTAGTTAGCTGGAAGAACTAATGAGAGGTCCGTGAATGCAGAACTGAACTCTTCAGCAACAGTATAAGGGTCCAAAGTATTAGAAACGTTTATATTGAGCAATAAAGGTTGCTTTTTATTAACCTTCCCTTTGAGTTCCTTTAGGTTTTCCCAGAACTGCCTCGCATTGCCCCAGTTATTTTCTAGCTTGTTTTTGCAGTGATTGGTCTTGGCACTCCGAATAAGTTGAGTGCACTTGTTCCTGGCAGCCCTATACTTCTGTATATCACTTTCAGCCCCTGTAGCCCTAGCACTACTCCAAAAAGTTATCCCTATCCCTCATGGTATCCAGTAGCTCTCCAGTAATCCACCCATTATCATACCCCCAGGTTTTTATTTTCTTAACCGGGGCATAGATGTCGCAAACCATGTTGAATTTGTCAATGAAGTATTGTCGTGCTAGATCAATGTCATGTTTATTTTATTTATTTTATTTTAAGAAGTAATCAGAATTACAACCCTTTGAGTCAGGGACTCATTTACGAAGGCTCCTCATCAGGAAGACAAATACATTAATAGCAAGCAACAGAAAAAGTAAATGAGCTCCAATAAAAGCAAACAGTCAAAATTAAGGGCTGCTTACAAAGGCCCCACGTCAAGGTAAATTAGCAATAATAAACAAACATAAACAATAATGTGGGCTATAATGAGTTAAATGCAGGGCAGAGTCAAAAATAGGCAGATGAGGAGTAAATGCAGAAGAAAACTCAGCCAGGGCAGTCACAGCGGTGGGAGGAGAGGAGGTGGTTCTCGAGTACAGATTTAAAAGGCCCCAATCTAGGTAGGGAGGCGATACCAACAGGCAGGGAATTGTACCAGGACGGGGCACGGTAACGGAATCGCCTCTGTACAAGGGAGGTCCTAACTCTGGGGACTTGCAGAGAGGAATGGACAGCACTGTGTGTAGAGATGGAGGGGGTAGATAGGCTTATGATAGAAGACAGACCAGGGGGAGTCAAACCTGCAGTGATTTTTTTTGGTCAAAAGGCAAGATTGCTACATAAGCCTTTCCTCCAGACTAAGGAAGTTGGAGAGGAAATACAGTGTGCAAGTATCGGTAAGATGTGGGGAACCTGTAAGCAGCCGGCGGGCCTTATTGAGGGATAGCTTAATTTTGTGCAGAGTAGTGTTGTCAGTGGCACCATAAATAAGCAGACCATAATCTACAAGGGACAGTACCGAGGATGAGATGGCCAGCCCTAGAGCTTCAGTGGGCAGACAGTCATGATGGCGATAAAGTAGGCCTATCCTAGAGTTGATGGCAGAGCAAAGGGAGTGGATGTGGTCATGAAAGGATATGGAGGGATCAAACAGAATGCAGAGATATTTGAAGGAGGAGGTTTGTTCAAGGGGAAGAGGGTGCTAGACAAAACCTGGAGTGGTTAATCTTTACGTTTACTCTGGTTATGCGCGAAAAGCATGGTTTTAGTTTTCTTTAAGTTCAAAACCAGCCTGTGGTCACAGAACCAACATTCAGCCTGGGTGAAGGAGTCCTGCAGGGAGTTTTGTAGGAGGAGAAGGTCAGCGTGTGAGTCAAACAGGACAGCATTGTCCGCATAAAGTAGAAAGTTTCCATTACAAGCAGAGGGGAGAATTCAGATAAAGGCTGAAAAGCAAGGGCCATAGGATGAAGTCCAGGGGAATACCAGAACAAACCTGTTGGGGGCATGTATCAGATCAATTGGGGACCAGTCAATCTGGGTGAGAGCTTCCTTGAATGCAATAAGCTGCCTTTTTCTCAGTATTCAGTGGAGTTTTTTTAAATTTGTTGGACCACTTGCTGGCGATCGGGAAATGGTCGCTCAGTGAGTTAGAATGCACAGTAACCTCTGTTATCCTATCAGGTGCACTTGAGAGGAGCCAGTCTAGGAGCGTATCATTACTAGATTGTCAGTTTAGTCTTGTGGGCTCGCTGACCAGTTGTGTGAGATAAGAACTGGCACACAATCCTTTTGGTGGGCAAGTCTTTGCTGAGCCAGTTAATGGTGAAGTCACCTGTAACTATGAGCTCACTATTCCTATCAGTGCCAGACACAGCCTCGAGGACTTTGCTTAGGCCCTCTTTGGCCTTCTTGGGCAGGAGGTAGACACACGCTATGTCCAGGCACAGCCTCGAGGACTTTGCTTAGGCCCTCTTTGGCCTTCTTGGGTGGGAGGCAGACACACGCTATGTCCAGTGATTTATTGTGGGGTCCAAACAGAAGCCTTACCTGCTTCTAGCTTTTGGAAGACAGAAATCTTGCTTGTAGAGCAGAAAACAGCCAACTAAAAAAAGCTATGATTTTTCTTACTAATTTAACACTTCTATCTCAGCAGGAGTTGGTGCCTGTTGAGATTAAGCAGACAGATACTTTATTAGAAGTAGAGGAGGTCTCATTTAGGGTTAAAAAAAAAAGGAAAAAGTCAGTGTGCGTTCTGTGCTGGGAAGGGTACTACATTAACTTACTTTGCTAAATCAGTAGGAGGAGAGAGAGCTTAATTGGGGGTGTGGCTTAGGCAATATAAAAGCAGATTACTCCAATTACAACTTCCTGCTTCTAGCTTTTGGAAGACAGAAGTCTTGCTTGTAGAGCAGAAAACAGCTAGCTAAAAAAAGCTACCGTTTTACTTACTAATTGCCCTCCATCCTACCCCTCCACCCTCAGCAAGTTCTACTTTTATAGCCACTAGATTTGACTGACAACAGGAACTTCCTGTTTGACAGTAGGAAGGGAAGGATCTTAGAGAAACATTAGTTTTGTCAACCCTAAAGGAAAAAAGTAGCTCTTTCTCCCTCCCTAGCTGCTGGTGGTCTGACTCTGAGCAAGGAAGAAGGAGGCTACTGAAGACTACAGGAAGTTGCTGTCCCAGAACAGGAGGGTGAGAGTTGTAAGGAGAGGATAGGAGAGAGTAAGCATACAGAGAAACAGGAGAGGTGACACAAAGTAAGACATGATGGGAGTGGTGCTGTGCAATGGCTGTGGGGCGGCAGTGTTCCAGGAGACATTCTGGAGGCTGTGATGCTGCCCTATTTGCAGGCACCTCTCTGGTCTGAGGGAGGAGGTTGCCCGTCTCCAGGCTGGCCTGACTAGGATTTGTGAAACCTCTTTTCCCACTCAGGGACCACCAGAGCCACTGCCGCTCCCTCAGAGGTTGCCAAGAAAGAGGAGAGGTTAGATCAAGATGGGCTCAGGGAGGGAGAGGGTGGTGGAACAGAGTTGCATTCCTCCAGCTGTACCTCTCCACAATTCATACGCTGTTCTGGTGGATAGTGGTTCCTCTATGGAGGCACCTGCAGTGGAGACCAAGGAGGATGCTGGGAACCTCCACAAAGGAGACCCACAGGAGGGTGGCATGAGACCCCAGAGGGGAAGGAAACAACTCCTAGTGGGAGACTCAATCATGGGGGTAGAAGTGGGGAGGAAGGGAGGGAGGTAAGGTGCCTGCCTGGCGCAATGGCTTGGAGGGACAGGAAACGAATCCTCAGGATCGTGGGAACAGCTGCATGAGGGAGGGAGCTGGATGTCATTGTCCACCTAGGGACAAATGACCTGGCCAGGAATGGGATCAGAGCAGTGCAAGAGGAGTTTGTAGAGTTGGGTAGGGGCCTTAGACAAGTAGCACATACGGTAACCTTCTCAGAAGTGCTGCCTGTCTATGGCAAGGGTGATGATAGGGTACTCCTTGTCACAAACCCACTCAGCAGGTCAGCCCTCTACTCCCAAAGTGCCAACCTCCGAGCACAGTCTTATGAACAGTTTAACAGAACAAGGTAACTCTTTTGTCTGTTTTGTGAGTTCGAATCAACTTTTGGTCTCAAGTCTTGGAGGGATTCAAACTGTTAACCTCTTGCTAGCATACCCAATGCACAGGCTCAGATATTTCTCTGTCTTCGGGGGGCCAGATATCTTTGCCTACGGGCACCTAACCAAGTGTACAGCAATGAACCCTTAAACACTGTAATAAAAGACCTCAGATTTAAAACGCTCACCTTTTTCCGGTTTGGTACCACCATTCAAGCTTATGCTCAGGGTCTGCTTTAACCATATATACTTTTCTTGCAAATGAAAGAAACTCAAAGACAGACCAAATATGCTCTTAAAAGAGTTTTAATAGATAAAAATATGTAAAACACAAAATACAGAACTCACATCACAAGACATACAAATCACTTAAACAAAACAGGTTTAAGCAGTGCAATTCCTACTAGAATATTTAGATTGATCGCTCCCTCTCTCTCTAAATACCTGCTTAAAGTGCTCACAGATGTATCTTTGGCCCTGTCCACACTATGCCTCTGTAACATTACAGAGGACTCAAACCATTACCACAACGGTTTGCGTTTACACCTGTAACGTTACAGAAGGCGTTTTCGTAACCATTGTTGAAACCACTTATGAGGTGGTTTCAACAACGGTTAAGAAAACGGTTCTGCCCCTGTAGCGTTACTGGCCATAGTGTGGATGGGTGACCGTGTAGCTCCAGCATTCCCCCAGTGCAGCACGAACTGCACTGTGGGATAGGGTGCAGCTGTAACGGTTACACAGCACCCACAATGTGGACGGGCTGTAATGGTTCCAAACTGTTACAGACTGTAAGTGGTGTAGCGTGGACAGGGCCTTTGTCAGAGTCTAGATAAAAGTGTGTCTGTGAAGTAAAACAGAATAAATTAAAAGCTGGCTTTTACCCCACCTCTTTGCATGAGGTCACCTAGCTACTCCCTGTCAGGATATATAAAAAAGATATATTTATATAAAAAAAAAAAGGGTGTCTTTTCCAAGTATTAAATTCTGCAACCTCAGCATACTCATGTTTCTCTTTCAAATTACATCTCTTTGATCTATTGATCAGTTTCCCCTTCCCAGAACATCAAGGCATCTTTATGATTTTCGCACCAGGATACCAAACTTTGTTACCCCTTCTAACGTCAAAAACTTTTTGTATGATTTCCCTCTGAACAACATCTATAATTAACTTAGAAAAGTCTGTAAATAGCTTCTGGCCTGCCATGTAACACCTGGTATCTAAAACCGGTGTGTGTGTGTGATCTCACATGCTGTTTCAGCATTTTCTCATGACTTTCATCTTTCAGCTGAAACCTGGGGGGGGGTGAGGTCACTCCAAGAGCATCAGATATTTCAGCATTTCTCATGACAGACCATCCATAACCCATTTGGATATTACAAAAATGATACTACAGCACTCAGAACTGGCTGTCCACATCACACTCCTCACCATGGAATTCAATGAATGGTTGAAAAACTGGTGTGGAGCTCAGGGTTTTGGCTTCATTGGGGACTGGGGAGCCACCTGGAGGGATGCAGGCCTATACTGGCATGATGGTCTACATCTGTCCAGGGGGGGAGCCAGGATCCTAGGTGAGAGGTTTAAATGCTTCATTAGCAAGCATTTAAACTAGCCAAGGGGGGAGGCACTGTAAAGGAGCAGGGTAAATCCCAGCCTCCCCCCACAAAACATGGTAATTAGTGAGGTAAACACCAAGGTAGAGAAGTCATTAGGGAGCAGGACAGAGATAAATGCAAAAAAAGGCAAAGGCAGTAAGGACAGGGAAGGGGCTAAAAGGGGTAAGGCCATCAAAAATTGGAGGGTGATGAGTACCAATGCCCATAGTCTGTGTAACAAGCTCCCTGAACTAGTGGCCTTGATAGAAGAGAGATACCTGGATATTGTAGCAGTCACAGAAACATGGTACACAGAGAACCATGATTGGGATATCAACATACCAGAATACACAATCTACAGGTGGGACAGGAGGGTAAAAGAGGAGGAGTAGCTCTCTATGTAAGGGAAGGGATCAAAGCGACAGAACTAAAGAGTAAACAGGGAGCAGATGAGGCACTCTGGGTCACCCCGGAGACAAGAAATGGCACCACAATCTGCATGGGGGTTGCATACAGACCCCCATCTCAGGGGGAGCGAATGGACAAGAAAATGATAGAAGGCATCCTTAGAATGGCAGAAAAAGGGGAGATATTGTTGATGGGGGGCTTGGATATACCAGATGTTAACTGGAGCACCTTTGTTGCAGGCACATCCAAGAGCAGGGTCATTCTTGATGCCCTACAAGAGGCATGCCTCAGACAGCTAGTATTGGAACCCACTTGGGAGGGAGCAATCTTAGACGTGGTACTCTCAAATAGGGACAGAGAAAGAATCTCAGATTTAGAAGTGGGTAGCTATCTGGGAACAAGCGACCACCAAACAGTGTGGTTCACGATAAACACAGCCATCGAGTCAAGCCATACAAAAGCAGGAGCATTGGACTTCAGGAGGGCTGACTTTAGGAAAATGAGAGAGTGCCTCAGAAAAGCACTAGCAAACAGGCAAGAAGAAGGGTTGGAGGAACAATGGGGAGTAATCAAAACAGCCATCACAGAGGCAACAAGCCTTTGTGTGAAGCAAATCAACAAAACACAATGAAGGAAAAAAATGCTATGGTTCTCAAAAGAGGTGGCAGGGAAGGTTAAGGAGAAAAGGCTAGCATTCAGGAAATATAAGGAAACACAGAAGGAGCAGGACAGAGAACTTTATCAGTTAAAGCAGAAAGAGGCAGGGAAGGTAGTCAGAATAGCAAAGGCCCAAACCGAGGAAAGGGCAGCCAACTCTGTTAAGAAGGGGGATAAGACCTTCTATAGGTACATTAGGGAGCGAAGAAAGACCAAGGGAGGGATACTGAGGCTTAATAAAGGGGAGGGAATGTGGGCAGAGGGTGACAGTGAAAAAGCAGGGATACTGAATGAATATTTCTGCTCAGTATTCACAGAGGAAGAGGAGGGGGAGGTACCTAAACCAAACAAGAGAGACACTCTGGAGATGGGGGGTCAATACCAGTCCATTTACAGAAGAAAGGATTCTGAAAGAATTAGTAAAATTGAAGGTGGACAAAGCAATGGGGCCTGATGGGATTAAGCCAAGAATTCTAAAAGAACTAAGGGTAGAACTAGTGACACCGCTGACTACTCTCTTTAACAAATCATGGGAGGATGGGGTGGTACCTGAGGACTGGAGGAGGGTGGATGTGATTCCTCTTCACAAAGTGGCAGCAGGGCAGAGGCAGAAAACTACAGACCAGTTAGTTTGACCTCAGTGGTAGGGAAAATGATGGCATCACTTCTGAAGGAAAGAACTGTTGAGTACCTAGAGGCCAGTGGGGCACAGGACCCAAGGCAGCATGGATTCACAGTGGGAAGGTCATGTCAGATGAATATAATAGATTTCTTTGACTGGGTGTCCAAAGTAGTAGACCAGGGAAGGGCTGTGGACATGGCCTACCTAGATTTTAGCAAGGCATTTGATACAGGCCCACACAAAAGATTAATGCGCAAGTTTGTCAGCCTTGGAGTGGGTCACAAGGTGGTAGCCTGGATAAAAAACTGGCTGGACAACAGGATGCAAAGGGTTGTAGTAAACGGAGTCCACAGTGAAGAAGGAGAGTTACTAACGGGGTACCGCAGGGTTCAGTACTGGGATCGGTCCTTTTTAATGTCTTAATAAGTGACATTGCAGAGGGACTGGAAGGAAAAGTATGTCTCTTTGCAGATGACACAAAGATCTGCAACAGAGTTGATGCACAAGGTGGGGTGGAAAGGATGAGAAGGGACTTGGCAAGGTTAGAAGAATGGTCAAATGTATGGCAGCTTAGATTCAACGCAAAGAAGTGCAAGGCAATGCACCTGGGAAACAAAAACCCAAGGGAAGAGTATACAGTGGGGGGTGAGATACTAACAACAGTAAAAATGGAAAGGGACCTGGGGGTAATTATATCAGATGACCTAAAGGTGGGCAAGCAATGTGAGAAGGCAGTAAGGAAGGCTGGGGGGATACTGGGATGCATAGGGAGAGGCATCAACAGTAGAAAACAGGAAGTTGTTATCCCACTGTACAGACAGTTGGTGAGACCCCATCTGGAGTACTGTGTGCAGTTCTGGAGACCCCATCTCTGCAAAGACATAGACAGAGTGGAGGCTGTCTAGAGAAAGGGACTCAAAATGGTGCAAGGTCTGCACCAGAAGATATACAAAGAAAGACTAAAGGAGCTTAATATGTTTAACCTTGAAGAAAGAAGTGAGAGGGGGTCATGATAGAAACTTTAAAGTACCTCAAGGGAATCAACAAAGTTCAAGAGGGAAGTATATTTCAGAAAAAGAGATGTGTAAGAATAAGGGGGCACAATTTGAAGATAGAGGGGGGACGGCTCAGAGGTAATGTGAGGGATTATTTTTTCAGAGAGGGTTGTGGATGCATGGAACAGCCTTCCTGAGGAGGTCGTGGAGTCAAGAACAGTGGGGGAATTCAGGAATGCATGGGACAGACATAAGGCAGTCCTAGTGGGGAGTAGGAGGAAGTAGGCTGTTGGTTAACTAAGATCTGCAGCTCATCTGTTAGGTAGGAAAATGGGCAAACTAAGTGGGCCAAGCAGTCCTTATCTGCCATCAAATTCTATGTTTCTATGTCAAATTCTAAGTAGCTCATGGTTATGAGCAGTAGTTGCAGTTGGGAGAAGAACCCCTTGAATATTATCCCACACACAGATTAGACAACCTCCAAACTTCTTTCCTTTCCTATCATTTCTGTATGCCTGGTAGCTGGTCAAACCAATCTCACAAGCCCTAATGCGGGGAAAAAGCCATGTTTCAGTTTGGCAGATTATATTAGGATGATGAAGGCAATCAAGGCCTGTAGCTGAGCCATCTTAGGAAGTAGGCTGCAGATATTCACAGCATCAATTATCAGGCCATTACACTTAGATCCTTTAGCCCTGGGCCTGCTTAGAGGGCCAGGATTAGGTTCACGTTCCCTGAGAGGAGTAGAAGTAGGAAAGTACAGTTATGCAAGAACTTACCGTAACAGTAGATCTTCGAGAGAGGCTCTTGCAGTAGGTATTCACATACAGAACTAAACCACCAAGCATCAGGACTCCACAGAAAAACTTCTAGCTAGCAGTCTCTGGTGGGGGACCGCCCCCACGTCAGGTAACCAGCGTCATGCAACATCGGTATAAAGGGCGGTCCCCCACGTCCGCCTTCCAGTTCTTTCCCACCAAAGGCCAAAAGAGACAAGATGAGAGAGAAGAGGATATTTCCCCCCACAGAAATGAAGCAAAGAAAACTTAGGGGGATGGAGGGTGGGAAGGCAATACCTATTGCAAGAGCCTCTCTCGAAGATCTACTGTTACGGTAAGTTCTTACGTAACTGTACTATCTTACTTCGAGAGGGCTCTTGCAGTAAGTATTCACATACAGGACTGAGTCCCAAGCAGTCTGGAACAAGGAAAAAACACTCGGGAGGAGGACGGTCATCCATAACATAACACTTCAGGGCTGAACTGGTCTCATGAAAGGAGACCTTGTAGGACAGCCAACCCGAAGCCTGCTCTACGGCTAGAGGTAATGTCCAAACTGTAGTGTTTCGTAAAGGTATGGACAGAAGTCCAAGTTGCGACTGCACAGACGTCTGCTGCTGACACATTTTTGAAACAAGCCGGAGAGGTAGCTACTCCTCTGGTGGAGTGACCTCTGACTTGACCCGGAAGGGTCTTGTTGTACTTGTCATAACAGAAAGTGATACAACGTGCCAACCATTTGGATAGGCATTGCTTAGAAACAGTACTGCCTTCTCTTTTGTGAGCAAAAGGGACAAAAAGCTGATCAGTCTTCCTGAGATCTTTAGTCCGATTGGTGTAGTATCTCAGGATTCTATGAATATCCAAAGTATGCAAGAGGTATTCCCCTTGATTGGAGTGTTGCATAAAGAAAGCCGGTAACTCAATGGATTGATTCAGCACAGATTCAGCCACCACCTTAGGGAGAAACTTGGGGTTGGTGCATAGAGCCACATGTTCCTTGTGGAAAATCAAGTATGGGATTTTACACATCAAGGCCTGAAGCTCAGAAATGCGCCCAGCAGACGTGATGGCCACTAGGAAGAGAGTCTTCCAAGAAAGAAACTTTAAATCAGCTGTAGCTGCTGGCTCGAAGGGAGGCAGGGTAAGCTTCTCCAGGACAAAATTCAGGTCCCAAGGAGGGGCATGAATGCGGACAGGGGGCCTCAAATGGAGAACCTCTCTGAGGAAGGTCCTGGAGACTTCCAACTAAGCAAAAGTCCTGTCTCCAAAGGGAATATGGTAGGCTGAAATAGCTGCCATGTGGACTTTCAACGAGGAATGGCTGAGACCCAGATCGAAGAGATGACACATGTAATCCAGGACTTTATTGACTGGGCAAGAGAAAGGCTCCAAGTTCTTCGAATTAGCCCAAACAGAAAATCGCTTCCATTTCATAGCGTAGGTGGACCTCATGGAAGGCTTTCTGGCCTCCACTAGAATGTCTGCTACTAGAGGAGAGACTCCAAAGCGGGCTTTAGCTATGTCTGCAGGAGCCACGCATGGAGATGAAGGGATTCGAGACCTGGATGAACAAGTGTTCCCGATCCTGGGTCAGCAATTGTTGTGACAGAGGAAGAGGAAGTGGAGGTTCCTCTGAAAACTGTTGCAGAAGAGAGAACCAAACTTGCCTGGGCCAAAAGTGAGCAATGAGAATCATTCAAGCTCCCTGAGCTCTGAGTTTGTTCAGGACCCTGGGAATTAAAGGAATGGGAAGGAAGTTATAAACAAATCTGTCCCTCCAATCAAGAGACAGTGTCTCCCGCCAAAAAATGTCTCGCCCTGGAGCAAGTGAGCAGAAGGCGGGAAGTTTTGCGTTTTAGGGAAAGGTGAAGAGATCTACCTGGGGTGTTCCCCATTGCTGAAAAATATCGTTTACGACTTATTGATCCAACTCCCATTTGTGGGACTTGGCCGAAGACCGACTAAGTTAGTCTGCCAGGGTGTTTTCCACTCCCAGAACGTGGACTGCGGTCAAGTGGAGGTGGTGTTGGGCTGCCCAATGCCAGACTCTCATCGCTTCCCAACACAGAGGGTAGGAACGCGTCCCTCCCTGCTTGTGGAGGTACCAGACTACACACGTTGTCTGATTATATGAGGAGGTGACCAGGGAGGATGAAGGCTAATAGAGCCTGAAGGGCATAAAGAACTGCTCTCAGTTCGAGCACATTTATGTGAAGATTTTGTTCGAACTTGGACCAGTTGCCACGAGTCCTGTTAGGTCCCAGATGTGCACCCCAACCCATTCCTGACGTGTCCGTCGTTAACGTCTGGGATGGCAGGTCGATGCAGAACTGAACTCCTAGGCACAGGTTCTCCTGAACCATCCACCACTGCAAGTCCCTGATCATGGGATCTGATACTAGTACATCTTGGTCTAGATTGTCCCTGGTTTTGTCTCATTGAGACCAAAGCGTCCACTGAGAGATTCTTATATGGAGCCGAGTGAACGGAACTGTCGGACTGGCAGCTGCCATTAGCCAGAGGAGGCAGAGGATTTACCTGGCTCTGACCCTCCTGTGACCGGACAGTAGACGAGCCTGATTCTGAAGGGTGTCTGCCCTATCTGGAGGTAAGAAGGCTTTGCTGGTGGTCATGTCTAGAATTGCCCCTATGAATTGGAAGCATTGGCATGGGACCAGATGGGACTTAGCATGGTTGATGGTGATACTCAGGCTGGTAAAAACCTGCAGGGTAAGGGAAAGGGAGTGCAGAAGTTCCTCCCTGGATGGGGCTGCTAGGAGCCAATCGTCCAGGTACGAGAATACCTGTACTCCCTTGGTACGCAGGTGGTCCGCTATCACAGACAGGCATTTGGTAAACACTCAGGGGAGCCAAAGAAAGACTAAATGGGAGGGCCGTGAACTGGCAGTGCTCCCCCTGAAAGCAAAATCAAAGGAATCTGCAGTGGGAAGGGCATATGGAGATATGCAGGTAGGCATCCTGCATGTCCAGAGCGCATAGCCACTGTCCCTGCTGAAGAAGTGGTAGAAGGCTCTACAAAGAAAGCATTCTGAAGTGTTTGTACTCCACAAACATGTTCAGGGAGCTGAGGTCTAGGATAGGCATCAGATATCCAGTCTTCTTTGGAACTAGGAAGAAATGGGAATAGTAAGCTGTTCCCCAAAGATGGGTGGGAATCAGTTCTATCGCCGCCTTCAAGAGAAGGGAGATGATTTCCTCTAGGACCAGAGGAAGATGTTGTGGGGAGTAAGACGTCTGGGGTGGTGGTCTTCAGGGTGGGTTCTGCAGAAACTCTATTGAGTGACCTGCATATATTACCTGGAGAACCCAAGCGTCTGATGTTATCCTCTCCCAACCCGGCAGATGGGAGGAGAATATCCTCCCTACCGGTTCCTCTGGAACCTCAAAAGGCAGTGGGAGAGACAGGGAGTCAGGAGGTTTGGGGCAGCACAGCAGTCAAGGCTCCCACAGCTTTTTTGCTGGGGGGAGTCTTGGTTGCTGGAGGTGCCCGACATTTGTTGGAACGTTTGCCTTGTGGTTTTTGTCTTTGTTGGTTCTGGCGATGAAAAGGATGCCACTGCCCTTGAGAGGGCCTGTACATAGTCTGGAGAGACTTGAGTGCAGTACCCTTCTCCTGCAGTTCAGTAATGATGTCTTTGACATCACCCCTGAATAGCACAGAACCCCGGGAGGGAGCATCCCGTATAACAGATTGTACCTCAGGGACCAAACCTGACATGCGGAGCCAGGCATGACGCCATGTGCCTATGGCGAAGGCCGAGCTCCTTCCAGCTGTGTCCACCGCATCATAAGTGGCAAAGAGCAAGTGCCTACAGGCCGAGTGAGCGGGACAGACAAGGTCACCTACTTCCTGTTTAGTCTGAGACTCAGGAAGGGAGTTCAATTTAGATTCCACCTGGCTAAGGATGGTTTTCTGCAAATCCCATATATGTGCCACATAGTTAGGGGCCCTGATGCCTAGGGTACAAGAGAAATATATCTTCTTCCCGTACTGGTCTAGAAGCCAGGATTCCTTATCAGGTGAAGATGAGCTGAGGTGTTTAGGGTTGGTGGAGCGGCCGTGAGCGGCGCTGATGACAACCGAGTCCACCTTGGGGTGGAGGCCAAGAAAGTCTACACCCTCTGGAGCCTGGTATAGCATGTCTGCCTTCCTGGGAAGGGGGGCTAATGCAGAGGGTTGTTTCAAAATAATGGAAACAAGATCTGAGTGGGGCTCTGTCCAGGGTGGAATCAGTGTAGGAGCAGTTTCGGGCAGATGCAGATGGGCAGTGAGCTTCTTATACTTTGGATCTGGCTCCACTGATTGCCACTGGTATACTTCCTGGATTTTCCTCAATAACTCCAGAAAGGAGTGCCTTGGCCTGGGATTTTCTGGAGTGTGTGGCTCGTCTTCGGGGTCAGAGTGGCCGAGCTCCGAGTCTGAGTCAGAAGTCTCTGACGAAGATGAAGAAAACGACTCCTCCCTCAGAGGGGAAGGACGACCCCTCTGAGAAGGTCCCTGGGGTGCATATCCTCCCCACCTCTGGCACTTGAGGGTTTCCCTCTGGTGTTGGCAAGGGGGAGGGAGTCTCCCGTCTCCGACGAAGGTGATCCAGTACAGGAACCGGCATCGGGAGATGACTCTCAACCTCCCTGGTGAGCTGAGCCTTGGCCTCAGCCCACCAGGAGGCCAAGGTCTCCTTCAGATCTGATGGCGGCTGAGGAGTGGGCGGCGGAAGAGGAGGAGGTGGGGGATATGGGTACTGGGGGTACCCATAAAAGGAGTATCCATAGCCCGGCATCGGGTATTGGGGCGTCGGGTACTGCAGTGCCGGATATTGCAGTGTTGGGCACTGCAGCATCGGGTACTGGGGTGCTGGGTAGTACGGAGTCGGGTACCCTGGCACCAGGGGCTCTAACGGAGTAGAGGGTCCTGGCAGAGGGCCTGCTAGCGGGCCAGACAGTAGAAGTGTAGGCCCTGCAGGCGTCGGGCCCAGCGTGGGTATCCCATCGAGAGGGTCCGATGGACCTGACGGAGGAATAGGACTTCTGTCGGGCACAGGGATGCCGGATGGTGTTGGGTCGGCCAGCGTCTGAGGTTCTGGTGTCAGAGAGTCCAGCATAGGAGGTGGGAGCCCTGACGGCAGCGTCCCGGTATCCTCGGTGACAACCAGGGAAGGTGGGTTAAAATCCCCAGGTGTCAATTAACAGGACACGGGGACTTCAGTCGGCAACTTGGGAAGATGCTGCGGGGAGCCTGGAGTGCCGGACTGATTATTAGGGTCTGGCGCACGTTCCTTGGCAGGGCGGTTGTCAGTGGAGCCGGCGTCCGACTTATCTTACTCCCTACCCAAGGAAGGCTGTGCAGGAGGGGCGGCCTTGTCTGAAGAGGTACTGGCTGGGCACTCCCCCGAGGACAGCGACTTAGCAGCCTTGCCCAGGTGGGCATCAGCAGAACAGACGTCCAGCTTACCGGACTCACTCTGACTGGAAGGTCATGAAGGAGGAGTGGCCTTAACAGGAGCGGAGGCCTCCTTTACCGCGGAGGCTCCTGGAGGGCTCGAGTGCAAGCCCGGTGGGAGGGGCAACGGCGTCATAGTAGCCACCAAGATGGCCGTCAAGGAGCGATCCCCCAGAGGGGATGTTACGTTAAGGGCCGTGACTCCAGCCAAAGTCGCAGCCTCTGTGGATGACGATTTCTGCTCCCGGTGCTTCTCCTTGTCTCATTTTTTCTTATGGCCTTCGGGTGAAGTAGATGTCTGCCTAAGTTTCTTTAGCTCTTTTTCCATGGAGGCCATTTTCTTCTTTAGGATATGGGCTTCCAGGGATTGCTGCCTTCTCTTGTGGGTAGCGGAGTTAAATTTCTGGCAGTGCTGGCACTTCCCCATGGGGTGATCTGGGCCCAGACAGAAGAGGCACAAGGAGTGGTCATCCTTGTGTGCACGTTGGGAACCACATGAGTCGCCCTTATTTTTATGTGATTCGGAGGGTGTCGTGGACAACATACACAGAAAATGAAGTCAAAAAATCAGAAAATAGAGAAAAACTGGTTGAAAAAGTTTGAAAACTTAAGGACCGAAGAAAGCCTAACAAGTGCTGTTCTACTGCGAGGAACTTTCACAAGCCAACGGCGGGAAAGAATTGGAAGGCAGGTGTGGGGGATCGCCCCTTTATACCGACATCGCATGACGCCGGTCACCTGACATGGGGGCGGTCCCCCGCAACAGACTGCTATCTAGAAATTTTTCCGTGGGGTCCTGACACCTGGCGGCTTAGTCCTATATGTGAATACCTACTGCAAGAGCCCTCTCGAAGTAAGATCATGGCTTTCCTTGCAGTGATGCTGAGGGTTATAAGGGACATACCTTCTTTTTCTAAGACCAACAGAGAAAGGTAGGAACCTTTTTAAAGGCACTATAGGTGAGAGGGGAGGAACCATAAATTCAGCTCCAAAGCCTGATATAAGGAGTTGTAATGGAATCCGGGGTGCCTGCTCTTTATAGTCGCAGCCAAGCTGAGCAGTAATGACTAATGCTTTTAACTGACCACATTTTAAAAGACCAATGTTGGAGGAGGTCACGTGATGCAGAGCAACTAGAGTCAGCACTTCTTTGGAGCTCCCATCTATCACCCTCTTGCAAATTACATTTTTCCCTACTAATATCGACAAGTGAACATTAGACCTCTATCTCGAGCTGCTTTAATGCCACTACATCCACTGAACGTCTTCTGGTCCGATTTTAATACTGCAATCGGCTGAAAAGTCGCGATGGAAGCAGAAATGAAGCTGGCTGGCATAAGGCACACTCCACCGTCTACCCCACAGAAATCCACTAAAAAATCTAAGCACCAAGGCTCGGGAACCACCTCTAAATCAAGCCTGTCCAGTGTTTCAGCAATTCCTCTAACCGAGGATCGCTTCTTCCAGGAGCTGTTGCCATTTAAAGAAACATTGGAGGATATTTCTGCAGAGCTAAAATCTTTAAGAGGGGACCTTAGCATGTTAACGACAGGAATGGGGGACTCGGAGGCAAGAACCTCCTCTCTGGAGAAGTGGAGGGAGAGGATGGACCCAGAAATTATCCAGCTCAGACAGCAGGTCAGCAAACTCCAGCTAAAAGCAGAAGATTTAGAAGGGAGAAGCCGGAGAAACAATCTGCTGATCTTGGGCCTCCCTGAAGCCGAGGAAGGCGCCAACATCATCCCCTTTCTCCAGAAATTTCTAAATATGGTTGTTGGTCCATCCCCCCTCAATCCACAATACCATATAGAGAGGGCTCATCGCTCCCACCGGCCGAAACCCACATCTGGAGCACCACCAAGGCCTATTATAGTCAAGTTTTTAAGCTTTCTGGAAAAGCAGCATGTATTAGTCAAGGCAAGAGAACTACAAGCAATTTTGTGGAGTGGTACTAAGCTATGAATAACTCAAGACCTTCCTTATGAAACGCGGCAGAAACGTTCAGCTTTTCACCCAACGGTTAGCAAGCTGATTGCTGCTGGCATCCACTACAGAATGATTTACCCAGCCAAGTTACAAGTGGCTATAGGTGGGACATGGCACTCCTACGAATCTCCAGAACAAGCTGTTACTGATCTCACTCTCAAGCTGCCCAACCTGTTCAAATCTGGTTGAACATTTACCGCATTTGCCAGAATGTTATTCTCGCTTATAGATGAGATGCTGTACTCTCACCTGTTTATTAGGATTTCTCCTTCTTTCCCTTTCTTTTGGGTTTCTCGTTGGTGGGTTGTGGTGGCTGGGTAGGCCGGAGAGCGGCCTTGTAGGCCTAATATCTGCTCTGGGGAGTGCTGCTTGCTCCACCTGGCGAGAGGGTGGGAACCTTTGTTCAGTCGGCGTTTCTATACGCTGCTAGCCGGGTCGGACATTTTTGGTTCCCTCAGTTTTTTCGGTCCTCTGGTCTTTTCCTTGTTCCCTCAAGGCTGAAAGCACCCCGTGATCCTAGGAAATATGGCGAGTCTTAGAGGGGTTTAGGAGGCACCTACCCTCTCGAAACAGGTCAGGCAGTGCAGGACAACTTTAGTGGACGCTCTCCGAAGTAGCAGCTCACTCTTTAAAGTAGGTTAAACTACTTATCTTATAATGGGTTCTACCACTTTTGTAATGCCTGGGGACATAGGAATCCCTATAGGTAGTAATGTCCCCAGTGGTTTTCTCAAATCCCTACTTCCTTTTTAGAACAATAGGGCTTACTCTGGTTTTCCTAAGAGGGTTGAGGGAAGGGGGGGCTCCGAGATGGAGCTAGCTCTGGGAGGGCTGCATAGCGCACCAGGGAGGGGGGTGAAAGGCACTTTTCTTGGGAGAAATGTTGACCATGGTGATTCCTGTCTCTATTTGTTGTTATGGCCAGAAACAAATCGTGGTACACCTTTTCAGCACTGGTACCTTGGTACAGAATCCACCTCCCAATGGAATGTTGCCTATGGGTCTTGGTCCTCCGAATCAATGTTTAAGGAGCCTAATAACTCTCTGGTATTAGTCAGGGGACCCTTTGTATATAGTTGGAGGGGTTTGTGAGGGGAGGGGAAGGTTTGGTGTCCAGTAGTCTTTCCTGCTGTTTGCTCTGTTTGGGGCTGATGTACCACGATTGAAGTTATTTTCATTCTTGCTATTTTTCATATGTACTGATGGGGGGTAGGGAAGAAGGGGCGTGTTTTAGTTGTGTATATTTCCAGGGATTGAAGGGGGTATGGGGGATGTGCCTTTTGGAATGGTTTAATTTTCCACTGATACATATTTTCCTTGCTTTTAAATATAATATTACATGACAATGGTGTCAATTAAAATTGCAATGTGGAATGTCAGAGGTGCCAAGGATTTGTCTAAAAAATACCTGGTTCTTAAAAACTGTGCCCTTTTGAATACTGACATTTTTCTGATCCAGGAAACCCATCTCATGGCATCGGAAGTCAATGGGTTACGTCGGAAGGGCTACTCCCAAATTTTTGTTTCTTGTGGGACACCTTCTAGTAGAGGGGTGGCTATATTGGTGAAAAGACATATATCATTTCTGGCAGAGGAGTGCCTAACGGACCAAGAAGGTAGATTTATTATTGTTAAGGGTATGCTTAATAGTGTTAGGGTGGTATTAGGGGCAATTTATGGTCCAGTGGGAGGGGACCTGGATTTTCTTATGAGCCTAGCTGACAAACTGAGTGGACTCTTGCCCTCCCTGATAATACCTGGGGGCGATTGGAACATCGCTCCGTCACAGGACCTGGATAAAACCTACAGGCCATTAAAACCACTTTCCCATTCACAACTTGCCCTGAGGGACTTTATGGATTTATTGGGTTTATGGGACCCATGGCGCTTGCTCAATCCCTCTGGACAGCTTTTTTCCTTTTATTCCCAAGTTCATCGGTCGTGGTCCAGAATTGATTTCATTTTAGTCAGTAACACCCTTTTGTCCGGTATTCTACAGATGGGAATCGAACCAATTGTTATATCTGATCATTCCGTGGCATGGATTTCGATTTCTCCCGACCCACAGGTTCAAAGAGACACCTCCTGGAAATTAAACACACAACTTTTAAAAGAGGAACACATAATTCCTCATGTTAAATCACTAATTTCTTCCTTTATAGACACTAACTCAGGTTCAACAAATAGGGAGGACTTGATTTGGTGTTCTTTTAAATGTTTTATCAGGGGAGAATTTATTAAGTTAGTGTCGAGAAGGAAAAAACAGAGAGAAGCTAGAATCATGTCGCTGTCGAGTCAAATTAGGCTTGTGGAAATCAATTTATCCTCTTCATCCTCCCAAACGGATTTAGAAGCTTTATTGAAATTTAGGAATCAATATGCAGATCTGTTAAGAGACAAGGCGGAGTACGCCATCCTTAAAACTAAAGCTCGTTATTTTGATCAAGGAGAGAAGCCAGGTAGAATGCTAGCCCTCTGAGTGCGGGAGGTGTAAGGGTCAAGATGGATCCCTGCACTGTCTTCCCCTGATGGTTCGCTTAAGACCTCCCCTCGGGACATTTCCCAGGTTTTTGAGTCCTTTTATAGAGATCTTTATAGTATGGGTCCTTCTCAACCCTCCCATTCCCATATTGAACTATTTCTGGAGGGCTTTCATCTCCCTTCCCTGCAGGCCCACCAGGGCGAGATTTTGGCCTCTCCCGTCACTCTGGCCGAGGTGGAGGAAGTGATTAAGGGGTTAGCTCTGGACAAATCCCCGGGTCCTGATGGCTTTCCCTCCAATTTCTATAAAGTTTTTTGTAAGGAGATTGCTCCTCTTCTTTTGAAATTGTTTGATTATATATTTACCTCTGACCGCCTGGACCCCACTTTGCTGGAAGCCACGATTGTTTTGATTTTGAAACCAGATAAACCCCAGAAAAACCCTGCCAGTTACCATCCAATTTCATTATTAAATTACGATATTAAGATTTTAACTAAAATCTTATCTCTTAGAATTAAACAGATTTGGTCTAATCTGCTGAGTCCTGAACAAGTGGGGTTTGTTCAAGGCAGATCCTCAGCTGACCATTTGCGCACCTTCTCGCATATTTTCCAGGTTGCCCAAGATTCCCAGGCTCTCATGGTTTTAGCCTCATTAGACGCAGAAAAAGCCTTTGACAGAGTTCACTGGGAATTTCTCTGGGCCACTCTTAAGAGAATGGGCTTCCCGGACACTTTTATTCAATGGATTCAGACGGTATATAAGTCTCCCACTGCTAGAATTTACTGCAATGGGGTCTTCTCTTCTTGATTCCCCCATTTACTGGTACTCAGCAAGGGTGTCCCCGTCTCCTTTTTTGTTCAATTTATATCTAGAACCCCTGCTACTTAGTATTAAGAACTCACCCCAGGACACAGGATGCTTAGTCCATCAGCAGTCTCTGACCCTTTCCGCTTATGCTGATGACATTCTTTTACATTTGGCCAACCTGGAATCCTCTCTAACACATGTATTACAAATCATTGATCGGTTTGGCCAGGTGGCCAATTATAAGTTGAATTTATCCAAATCAGTCATATTCCCATTAAACGTTATCACACCCCATGCCAATTTCACTCAGTTCGGTATGAAATGGTCTCCCTCCTCATTTAAATATTTAGGCATACACCTTATTAGAAGCCCTGAGGCTCTCAGAAAACTCAATCTAGATGACTTAGTGTTAAAGATACAGCAAGATCTTCAAAGATGGACCGCCCTCCCTTTGTCTTTGTGGGGCCGTATAAGTATTATTAAAATGAATGTGCTACCTCAAGTTTTTTACCCATTAACTTTACTGAATATCTATCTCGCTACGGCTTATTTTCAGCAGCTCCATTCTGCTCTTTCTAAATTCATTTGGCAGGGCAAACATCCCAGATGGGCCTTTTTAAAACTTAACTTACCTAAGGAGAGAGGTGGACTCTGTCTCCCCAACTTTATGCTATGCTACTGGGCGAGCCATATGTCTAAAATGGGGAGATGATATGGTGTCAGTCCTGATGCATGCCTTCCTATCTGGCTACAGCTAGAGAGAAGGATTTTAGATAAGCATAGCCTCCATTCATCCAGAGTTTTCATCCAGAGTTTTTTATAACACTATCTCCGTACTACCTCCTCCTTTACAAAGTAGCGTTATAGGGGTCTCTATTAAGGTGTTGACTCAGTGCTGGAACTTCTTTAATATTTCACCTATAAAGGATACTGCTCAACCTCTTATTTTAAACCCTAACATCAAAATAGGTGGTTCTCAGCTCTCCCCAGATTGGCTTCCTCAACTGCAGGATTCTCGTGTGGAAAGCCTATTTTCTCAGGATTCCCTCCTTTCCTCAGCTGATATAATGGATAAATTCAACATCCCTCAGAAATACATTTTTTAAGTTTTTCAGCTGAGACACCTTATGGCCTCTATTTTTAGATCCACATTTATGTTGTCCCAAGTCAGGCCCTTTTTAGACCAGATACAGGAATATGCGAATAAGCCCTATGGAATCTCCAAGATATACTCCTTTCTACTGGGTACCAAATATCCTAATCCCCTTATTGGTTCTAAAATTTGGTTTTCTCTTCTGCCAGACTCCCCTTCGATTTGGGGTCAGATGTGGAAGGACATGCACAGATATCTCACTCAAGATAGGCACAGACTTATCCAATATCATATCTTAAATAATTTGTACTACACACTGGTCAAGTTGGCCAGGTTAGGTGGATTACCTTTGAATATTTGCACAAGGTGTGGCATAGCTGAAAGGAACCTGGTACATATTCTTTGGCACTGTGACAAAGTGGCTCCATTATGGCATTCAATCCAATCCAATTTAGATCCCTCTTGGAATTGAGAGAACTGTTTACTACAGAAATTTGTATTTTAGGGATGTTCTCCAATATTCAGGTTCTGGAGCGTAGGTTTCATATGGCTTTAATCTCTATAGCAGTCAAAAGGCTGGTTCTCAAGCATTGGATGGACCAACTGGTCATATCATATGTGGAATGGATCAAAGAAATATCTCTTTGCTTCAAGACTGAAAGGTTAATAGCAAGTTCCCGGAATTGTTTGACCTCTTTCAATCGGAAATGGGGCAAATTGTATGCTTTATATTTGAATTAAGGTTCATGTATGTATGCCTCTGGCTGTTTTGGTTTATATTATCTTTCACTGATACCTGCTACTGTATACTGATTAGTTTTTGGCATATGCTTTGCTATGTTTTTCCAATAAGGCACATCCCTGGGGTGGGGTGGGGGCTGTAAGAGTAGAGGGAGGGGGTATTTTTTTTTTGTTAGATTTAAGGAGTCCAGTAACATCCTGGGGCTAACTTTGTATTTACTTTTTACATTTGGTGTTCTATATATGGGCTCTTGTTCACCTTGTCAAATATCTTCTTGTTTTGTCAAAATTCAATAAAGATGTTGAATTTCAAAAAAAAAAGGCTAATGTCAAAGGAGTCAGTGGGATGTTGTGTATCCATATTTCCTACTAGCTTTGCACATAGGAGAAAGGTCAGCAATAGAGCTGGAGTAGTATAAGCCATTATCAAAAATTTGCAATTTGGTTGGCAGATTATGATTAGAGAGGGAATTATTGGCAGATATGTGGAGGAGAAATGGGCAAGAAATGTAGAGTAAAATAAGCCTGGTCACTTTTAAGGGGATGCTCATTGCTAAATATGCACTCAGAAAGGAACAGTGGAACTAGCTGTCACCTTGTGGGGGAGGAGGGGTATTTAATAGAGGTCGGGGCTGGGGTGCGTAGACAGGACAAAATACACAGGTGCAGAATTACACTAGCAATGCTTGAAACATCAGCACTGGGAAAAAACGTGAGCCGAGGCACCAAATTACAGTGCTCAGCAAGCAATCCAGTAAGCTGAGGTTGCAATACTGTAGCCGGCCTATCCAACGCCACAAGCAGACAGGAACAGCCTATAGAATTTGCAGAATGCAGTCCCCAGCGTTTTCAAGTTCCATACCTGTGATCAGTACAGGGAGGGTGGGCAGCGTTGAGAGGCATGGCCAGCTCTGTTTTGGGCCGGGCCACTTGCCACGATGAGCCCAAGATGAGGGCTGGAGCCTGAAAGGAAATCAGAGGAGACAGGGGTTAGAGAGGAACTGGCTAGCCAGCAAAAGCAGTGGGTATGCCAGTAGAGATTACAAAAGGAGAGGGGAGTATGTGAGAAAAGAGGGTGGAGTGGGGGGTAGATACAGGAGAGGGAGCTTGCTGTGGGGTCACCTCCAAATGCTATGGCACCCAAGAATAACAAAGGGAAAACAAAGCAAGAATTAGGTGTACGGGGTGGGGGAGGAAAAAATGGTATGGTAGCAGGTAGAGACCTGGAAAGTAGACTGCATGTCACAATTAGGGCAGGGGAGGAAGAAAGAGAGGAGATTAACAGCTACAGAGTTCCAGTGGCTTGCTGATCAGGGAGGGTTGGGGGAGGGTACTGTAGCAAAAACAGTTAGAAGGGATGCATCCCGTGGCTGAGCACCAACTGAGGCAGGGAAAAATGGCGAGAGTTTAAGAATACCAGCCACAGATCAGTGTCTTAGTCAGTCAGGGCGGGAGGGGAGGAGCAGGGCAGAAAGCAGCAGGGTTCTCCTCCCATGGCTGAGTCACCTTGTGGGACAGAGGGAGGTAAGGAATCTAAGGTAGCGAAGGAAGGTGGTACTAGCTAGGAAGGAGCAGCACAGGAAGTTGCAGGAACATTAGTTAACAGCCACGGCTCACCAGTTCAATGGTGGCACATTAGATCTGGGCTGTGAGTCAGAGGGCAGGGTACAGGACAAAATGAAGGAGTAAAGGTTCAAAGCACAATGAAGGATAAATGTTAAAGGCAAAACATTTACTATAGCTTGTGTCTCAAAAACAGCAGCATTAAAATAAGCAAGGCTAGCAAGGTATGGCGTACAAGTAGCAAGACTAGTAGCATTTAGCACACTTAGCAAGTATTGGAAATCGCCCCCACCACTCTCATTCACCCACCCAGATTTAACCACAATACTAGAGTTTGGTTAACCAGTTAATAGCACAAAATACACAGTTACAGAATTACACCAGCAGCACTTGGAACATTAGCGCTGGGAAAAACCATTAGCCGAAGCACTGAGTTACAGTGCTCGGCAAGAATTCCAATCAGCTGAGGATACAATACTGTAGCCAGCCTATACAAAACTGTTAGCAGACAGAAAGAGTCTGTAGAATTTGCCGAATGCAGTCCCTGGCATTTTCAAGTTCTGTGCCTGTGATCAGTGCAGGGAGGGAGGGCAGCATTGAGTGGCACGGCCGGTTCATTTTTTGGCCAGGCCACTTGCCACGATGAGCCCACGACGAGGGCTTCAGCCTGTGATCAGGGTGGGGAGGGTGGTAGTGTTGTGTGGCACAGCCGGCTCAGTCTTGGGCCGAGCGATAATTTTCCACCGCCTCCTTACTGCCCTACTTGTGCAGTGGTACCACATCTGCCCTCCTCCAGTCCCTTGGCACACATCCTGTATCCAAGGACAAGTTAAACAGTCTCACAAGTGGGGCTGCCAGCTCCTCCCTCAGCTCCTGGAGTACCCTCGGATGCAAGCCATCTGGCCTCATTACTTTGTCCACCTTTAACCTGCCCAGTTCCTCCCTTACCATGTCTATGCTGAACATATTTGGATCCACCTTTTTGCCTTTCCTGCCCCTCCCCCCCCCAGCTCTGGTCTCCTACCCTCACCCTCCTCCATGAAGACCGAGCAGAGGTAGTTATTCAACACCTTTGCTTTCTTGAAGTCCCTTCCAGTTGTCTCGCCCCCCAACAACCTTTTTTTTTCACTTTATGTTTATTGTTTCAGGTAAAATAATGAGAATCATTATACAGCAGAGATACAACAAATATCATTTTGCAAGACACAATGAGGTCACCACACCCCTTAATATCAACATACAAAATCCATCTACTGCTTAAAGGTACGTCCATGGAGGTAAAACGTTTTACAATACAATATGATTCCAAAGTAGCTGTTATGAGCAGCATGGTATTATTCTTCATAGTCTGGCATTCTAGCTCTCATTTAATCTCTTCCTCCTAAGAGGTAATAGAGAAATTCCCCATGCATTACTCTTTATTATGTGTATGAAAAAAATGCATTCCCCTACAAGATAAGTGTTTTAGAAAGAAAAAAAAAACAAACATATTGTAGCTGTAATTTACTGTCACAATTAAGACTACAGCAAGAATTTTACATCGCTATTAATTTAGTGAGAGATAATGTAAACAAGTAATTTTGTACATACTTTAACCCCAATGCAGGGTTCAACAACCTCCAACCAAACTGTAGGAGTGTCAACTTAGTCCTGAAATGGGTGCTTTGCCCTTGTCCATGGTATTATTTATCTTAATGAAAAAGTACCTTAACAATTACTAAAGCGCTGTTGCTTCCCATCAGGTATCTCTTCAAAATGAAATAAAATCCAACTTTCTTCATGGCTTGTCGTCTGAGGAAAGCTCTTCTCTTTCAGCATTCCTGACTCTCCTAGGGACCTGCTTCTGGGCCTATTTCATAGCGTCTTTAGAGTCCAAGAAGACAAAGACCTTGATGGAGACATGCCGGAAATAAAGGTTACTCACCTGTAACAGGAGTTCTAGGAATGGTATATGTTGCTCATCCACACTTATTGGCAGGTTCCTTGCCGCTTTAAATCTTGCTGGAAGGTCTTCAAGCTGGCTCCTCCCACCCACCCGGGTGGTAAAACTCTCAGCTCCGCCCCATGATGCCAGATCTAGCCCACTGGAAGCCAGGTTGTGCGTCGAAGCCGGGGAGGTCGGGGTGTGTGGATGAACAACATATACCATTCCTAGAACTCCTGTTACAGGTGAGTAACCTGTATCTCTAGGGACATGGATATGTTGTTCAATCCACACTTATTGGCAGACTCCTAGCAGTTCTCCGGGAGGAGGGAGGCAAGGCGCACACCCCCTACTTAGGGAATAAGGACTGGAGAACCGAGGCCCCAAAACCAGCATCCCGGCATGACTCAAGGTCGATATGGTAGTGGGTAATGAAGGTATGTGCAGACTTCCAGGTAGCAGCCCTGCAGATATCCTGGATAGGGACATCCCTGGAAGCAGCTACTGATGCAGCGGTATGGCGGGTAGAATGAGCTCTTATCCCTCTGGGAGGCTCCATGCCCGCCAGCTTACAGCAGAGATCTATGCAGGAGGTGACCCATCTGCTTATCGTCCGCTTGGCTGCAGGTCTGCCAGGTGCGGCTTCAGCATAGGTGACAAACAGCTGGCGAACCTCTCCCCGAACTTCAGCTGTCCACTCCTCATAATAAGCGAGCGCTCTTCTAGGGTCCAAAGTATGGACCCTATATTCGGCCTCCGAGGTGTGACTGGGGTAGAACACCGGCAGAGTCAACACCTGGTTAAGGTGAAACTCCGACACCACCTTCGGAAGGAATTTCGGGTGGGGGCGCAGGACAACCTTGTCCCTGTGGAAGACCAGGTAAGGAGACTCGAAGGAAAGCGCCTGGAGCTTGCCCATCCTTCTGGCTGATGTGATAGCCACCAAGAAGGCAGTATTTCACGACAGGTGGGAAATATCGCGCCTGTGCATCGGTTCGACTAGCTTGCCCATGAGCTGGGCCAATACCAGAAGTAGATCCCATGGAGGCGGAGGTTCTCGCACCGGAGGGGAAATGTGATCGAGGCCTTTGAAAAAGCGCCAGACCACCTTTTCCTGTGCCATCGACTGCTTCCCAGCCCGTGCCCAGTAAGCAGAGATAGCTGCTAGGTGCACCTTAAGGGTCGTCGACCGAAGCCCTTACTGAAAAAGGGACCACAGGTAGTCCAGAATGCTTGCCAAGGGACAGGTGGAAAGGTCCAAGCCCTTCCCCTGACACCAAATGGAGAATCTTTTCCATTTGAAGGCATAGCATTTCCTGGTCGACTCCTTACGGGACGCCTCAACGATGCTGAGGACCTCGTCGGAAAGACCCAAGGCCTGGACTCTAGCCGCTCAGGAACCAGGCTGTCAGGTGCAGGGATTGAAGGTCCGGATGGAATACCTTCCCCTGATTGACAGAGATCAGGTCCGGGCGGGCTGAAAGCCACCTTGGGAGCCTGGAGCTGAGACTGAGGAGATCTGGATACCAGAACTGGCGGGGCCAATCTGGTGCTACCAGAATCACCTGCGCCTTGTCCCTCCGCGCCTTGAGAAGCACCTTTTGGATCAAGAGAAATGGGGGAAAGGCGTAGAAGAGGCCCGGGGTCCACGGCCTCGAGAAGGCATCCCCCCTGCAGCGAGGCCTGCTGAGGGGGGCGGGCATGGAACAGTCTCAGCTTCACATTCTCCCTGAAGGCAAACAGGTCCACCTGAGTTGTGCCCCAGTGGGAGAAGAGATCTTGTACTACCTCCAGCAGGAGAGACCACTCGTGCGATGCAGCCCCTATCCAGCTTAAGGCATCGGCCAGGGTGTTGGAGGCTCCTGCCACATGAATGGCTAGGAGATCCGCCTCCAGGCTGTGCATGAGTGACCAAATGCGGAAAGCTTCCTTGCACAGAGGCATGGGGCGCATCCCGCCCTGGCGGTTTAGGTAGTACATGGTTGTGGTAGTGTCCGTCTGGACCTGAACCACTTGACCCCGAAGAAACGGAGCAAAGGCGGTGAGGGCTTAGACGAACCGCTCGGAGCTCCAGCAGGTTGATGTGGCATCGGGAATCTCGAGGGGACCAGAGGCCATGTGCTCTGTGCTCCCCCAGATGGGCACCCCAACCCATCAGAGATGCATCAGTCGATAGGGAGACTGTCGGCTCAGGGCGGACGAACGGGATACCCTCCTGCAGATGTGCCGGAACGGTACACCACTGGACAGCGTTCCACATCTCCTGGGTCACTGTCACGGGCTGGTCCAATGGATCACAGCATTGTGACCACTGGCTGACCAGTCCCCACTGAAGGGGACACATGTACCAACGGGCCCAACAGACCACGCTGGTGCAGGTCGCCATGTTGCCCAGGAGGCGCAGGAAGTCCTGGGCAGGGAGCGATTGCCCAACCAGAAATGATTGGGCAAAGGAGGAAAGAACCTCGGCCTTGTCCGCCAGGAGTCGAGCTCTGTCCCGATGAAGAGTATCACCTGCTTCGGCACGAGTTCCAACTTGGCCTTGTTGATGAGGAGGCCAATCTGGGAGCAAACCTGGAGGGCCAGATCTCTGGATCGCTCCACCTCCACTCTGGAGGGGGCTGCTATCAGCCAGTTGTCCAGGTAGGGGTACACCCGGACCCTTCGGCACCGCAGGAATGCTATCTCCCCCCCTGCCATGCATTTGGTGAAGACCCTAGGAGCTAGAGAGAGGCCGAAGGGCATGGCCCGGAACTCATAAAGGGATCCCTCCACTCTGAAGCGGAGGAATCTCTGATAAGACGGACGGATCGGGACATGGAAGAACGCATCCTGGAGGTCCAGGGAACAGAACTACATGCCTCATTCCAAGGATGGGATTATCTGAGCCAGAGTGATCATCCTGAAGGTCTGAGACCTTAGGAACCTGTTCAGGTCGTGCAGGTCGAGGATGGGGTGCCAGCCCCCCATCCGTTTTGGGACCAGGAAATACCTGGACACAAACCACGGGTCTGGAGGAGGATCTGCCACCTTCCTGATCACCTCTTTTTTGAGGAGCAGGGCCATATCGGCTTGGCGGGCCAACAGCGAGGCTGCAGACCTCGTGGCCCCCCGAAGGGCGATGGCTCGAAAGGGTGGGGCTTGCTCATACTCCAGAGGCAGGCCCTTTCCTACCACCTCCAACACTCAGCGGTCCGTGGTGATAGCGGACCAGGCAGGAAGGAAGTGGCGAAGCCGTCTTCCCCCACGGGGGAAACCCAAGGGGAAGTGACGAGGTTGGAGGTGGCACCCCTCAACCCATCACTGGGCAGGCTTGGAAGAGGGACTGGCCGAGGGACCTCCTGGGCCTTTACCTCCTTGCTTCCTGTTGGAGTAAGTCGCGGGCTGGGACGCCAAGCGCGAGCCTGCTGGCCCTTTTGCTGGTGCTGTTGGGCCGGTCATGTTGCAGGGGCCGAAGGACAAAAGGATTTATGCTGCTGCTGATGGTGGTCTTTGTTCCTCTGGGTGGAGGTGACCGAGTCCAGAGCGGCATTGGACTTTTCGATCCGCTGGTGGTGTCCCTCCACTCCAGGGCCGAAGAAGTCAGTCCCCAGGAAGGGGACATCCGCCAACTTGTGCTGGGTATCCGCTGTGAAGGTGGATATCCTAAGCCACGCCCTGTGATGCATAGCCACCACGGCCGCTACTGACCTGGCACAGGAATCACCTATGTCCAGAGCAGTCTGATGCTGCTGCTTCACCACCACCCTACCCTGGTCCCGCACCTGAAGGACCATGGTCTGCAGGTCGGTCGGGAGATGAGGGACGACCTCATCCAGGGAGCCCATGAGGGCGTGGGAGAAGTGTGCCATCAGCACAGCCGAGCTGGCCTGTCGGAGGCCAAGGCAGGACGCAGCGTACACCTTGCACTCGGCAAAGTCCAGCTTTTTGGACTCTTTGTCGGGGCGCTTATCCACATCCCGAGCATTTCTGGAGCGCCGGAAGACACTGTCGGTGACTAACCCCTTGGCAGAGGGGTGCTCCGAGAAACCGGGCAAAGATCCGGTTGGGACCGCATACTTCCTGGCCATCCTGGCCGAGGGCGCAGGACAGGAAGCAGACCGCTGCCAAAGCTCCAAAGATGGGCTGACAATGATCTCAGCCACTGGAAAGGCCTCCATGGGTGAATCCCCTCAGTCCAGTATCTCCGTCAGGGGATATCTGGCCCATTTGGACACGGGCTCGTGCTGCATCCCGGTGGACTCCGAGATGAGTCAAAGCAGACTCAAGAAGGACGATGGGCTATCGTCCAATGACTGGCCCCCAGAGGACTCCAGGTTGACCTGCCTGGAGAACAGGGAGAAATCATTATCGGATTCCAAAGAGTCTGCGAAGAGCTGTCTCGGCCCTGAGCCACCCTCCACCTGCCGAGGATGGTTGGGAGTGAGGGTGACCAACAACCTGTGGGGCAGGCTGTAACCCGACCGAGAATCTTTGGTCGGTGCCTCAGACTTTGATTGTGGAGGCGGAGGTTCCACCACAATCGGTGGAGCAGCGGGTTTCAGACGAACAACCGGCCCTGGAACGGGCATCTCGACTGGGGCGAGCGGTTGCTTCGGTCGTTCGGGCGACAGCCACTTGATGGCCGGTGTCTGAACCAGAGTCAGTTTAGTCCCGGACAACAGTAACTGCTGCCACATAAGATCCTCGTAACGTCAACGTAATTTACGTCGAAGCATCTCATCACCTGAGGACGAGAACGAGGAGGAACGGTGTCGCCGCTTACTTCGGTACCGAGACCGCTGATGTCGGCGGGAACGGCTTGACCGAAATGAAGCCCGAGACCGAGACCCTCGCGGGGACCGAGGGTGGGTCTGTGAAGGGGCGGGGGATACCCGCTCTTCCTTCAGCTCAGGAACTTTTTCCGGGGACTGCGGCCCCGAAGGGGCAGGCAGATCCTCGGTCTCCACCGGGGGAACCGGTGAAGGAGGGTTGTCGGCTTCGCCAGTCGACAGCCCGTCCAACGGGTCGAGAAAAATCTCCACTGCATCGACAAGAGTCTCGGCCAGCTGGCCTGACGGGGACACCGTGAAGCCAGTGGCCCAAGCCACAACCTCGACCGAAGTCGACTGTCACCTGTCCGGGGAAGGAGACCTCTCCCACTCCCACGAACGCCGACGGTGGGACCTACCCTTCGACTCCTTCTTCTTAGGCCGAGAAGAATGTCCCAAAGGCCCCTCTCCCTTCATGGAAAGGGATTGGCAAAGCTCCTTGAGTGAAGCCGTGTACGAGGAACTCAGAAAGAGCGGGATAAGTGCTGCGGCCGAGGAGGAGGAAGATGCGGCTCGGGCCGCCTCCTCCTCGAGGGTGATCATCTGCTCGAGCTGGTCAGCCAAGCCAGCCGCCGCGGACACTGCCCAATGAGCCTCTTTTGATTTAACTGGCGGGTAACGCTTCTCGGGGCGCCCGAGCTTCAACTGGGCAGTGCGATCCTCCAGGACGGTGGCTGAAAAAGAACGGCACAACTCGCAGGCCTGTGAGTCATGGTCAAGGCCTAGGCAGTAGACACACGTGGAGTGTGGATCCATCCTGAACATTTTCCGCCTGCAAGGGCACCTCCGAAAGCCAGGAATCGATTTGTCCATCGCAGCCACGAGGGATGATGAAGACCAAGTTTAGAAAACTTCAAAACTAATTTCGGATGAACCGAAGAGTTAGGATCCAGTCTAAAACACAGAGCGCTAAGGAGGGAACCTGAGCTTCCAAGCGGTAAGGAAGATCTGGCGTCATGGGGCGGAGCCGAGAGTTTTACCACCCAGCTGGGTGGGTGGGAGAAGCCAGCTTGAAGACCTTCCGGCAAGATTTAAAGCGGCAAGGAACCTGCCAATAAGTGTGGATTGAACAACAAATCCATGTCCCTAGAAAAATAATTCCATGCAGTATACCCGCTTCTCTCTGCAAGGCTCTGGTGCCATCAAACTGCTTCCGTCTCTGCCAAGTGGCACAATTAACATCCGGATACAATCTCACAATCTGGCCATCACACAGAAGGGTTTTATGTTGTTTCCCCAGTGCCAGCAGGTGATCTCTCGTGCCCACTCCATCCACCACAGTCACCACCATACGTGTAGCCTCTGGATTGTCAGGCCTACCTCGTGGGGTGATTCTATAGGCCTTCTGGACCTTTGGGATGTGTGCAGCGGCTTCCTCCCCAATTGCTGCTGTAACCACTCTTGCAGGAATAGAACTAAATGATTACCCTTGTATCCTTCTGGAAGTCCTAACAGCCTAATGTTCATTGCCCATGTCTGATTTTCCAGGGCTTCGAGGCATGTTCTAAGGTGCCTGTTTTCTTTCATTACAGTCATAACGGTGCCCATGGCTGCATCAGCCAACTTAGTGGCCTCCACTGTCGCCATTGAGAGTGTTTCCACCAACGACACCACATTAATCACCCGATTGGTGAGGCTATTAAATCTGTCGGATAGCCCGGCTACTGAGGATATCAGCCTGTTAATTTTCAGACCGAGTGTTTGAAGAGTCTCCTCGCCAGCACCGTCCGATAATGCAAAGTACAGCGCGTGGTCAGAGCTCCACTCGGAATTTTCCCTTTGGCTCCATCGTTCTGGGTTCTGTCCTTCCATGGGTTCCCCATCTTAATATTCAACCTCTCCCATGTAAGTATTACTATTCCGAGATTGCAGGTGTCCCAAAAGAAATTAATTTTATTTGCTGATAAAGTCTATTAAATTATAGCAGACTAACTATCAGCTTCCATCTTGCTCAGGCTCCACAGTGCCCCCCCCCCCGCAACATTACTATCCCCTGCTTCACCTTCCTTCTTTCCCCCACATACCTAAAAAGTTTTATCCCCAATTTTGGCCCTCCTACCTATTTTCTCCACCATATCTGCTTTAGCCCTCATCTTCTGCCCTACCACCGTCCTCATTTCTCTATAAGCCTCCGTCGTCCTCCACACTTTGTGTCTTCTTGTAGTCTCTGAATGCTCTTTTCCTTTCCCTGACCGTCCCTGCCACCTCCCTTGTATACCACATCAGTCTCCTTTTTTTGTTCTTACTCACCTTCTTAATACAAATTTCAGTGGCCTTCAATACCCTTCCTGTAATAGCTCCCCATAGCTCCCCAGCGTCCCCTATTTGCCCTTCCCTTCCATTTCTTCCTCAAATATCCTCCTCATTTTGTTAAAGTATGTCTTCCTAAAGTCCATCATTCTCATTTTAGTCTGATATGTCTCCCTCCCCGGTTTCTCCCTGAACCTCACCGTCCTGTGATCACTAGTGCCTAGTCTGTCTCCCACCTCCACTTCTTCCACGCTCTCGCCATTTGTGAGGACCATGTCCAGCAGGTTTTCTCCCCTAGTGGGCTTCCTGGCCAGCTGTTGCATAAATACCCCTTGTAGCATCTCTATGATCCCCCTGCTCCTGGCTGATACTGCAGCTGGGATCCCCCAGTCCACATTGGGGAGGTTTATGTCCCCCACTAGCAAAAGCTCCCCCTCAAGAGCCATACTTGTCACCGCTTGTTTCAGCTGCCCATCCCCTTCCTCCCCCTGCATCAGAGGTCTATAGACCACCCTTTTACTTAAGTGATTCCCCAGTCCGTTTTTCAAGCATGATCCACATGAGCTCAGTCTCCCCTACCGCCTCCTGTCCTTCCGCTGCCCTAATGTTGTCTTTAACGTATAATGGCACCCCCCTTACCATCCCTGTCCTTCCTAAACAGTCTGTAGCCTGTCATAACTGTCTCCCAGGCATGATGTTCTATCCACCATGTCCCACTGACCGCTACTATGTTCACTTCCTTGTCCACCATGATAGCCTCCAAGTCAACCATTTTGTTTCCTAAACTCCTGATGTTGGCTAATAACCCCTCCCACCAGGACCCCGCCCCCCACTGTTCTCCCCTATTAACCTTTGCTTGTTTTTACTTTCTGTCCATATTTATCTTCATCTGGGGCTGATAGCCTCCATCACTCCTGCCACTTTAAGTGCCCCATCCTTGATCCTCGAAATCAGTTTAAATTGTACTTTCTTTCAATAAAGTCCCCTAACTTTCTGTTTAGCACCGCTTGTCCCTCCCTGCTCAGGTGTGGCCTGTGTGGTGCAAATAAAGTCTCATTCTCCCATGTTGTTCCCCAGTTCCCCACTAATCCATACCCCATCTGTCTGCACCAAACCCCAGCCACTGATTAAATTCTTCAATCCTCTGATTTCTTGATGCGCTTGCTTTTGACACAGGCAGCACCTCCAAGAAAGTCATCCAGTGGAACCCCACACTGCTGCAGAACCTAGCTGGCTCCCTGATCCTAGCCTGCACATCTATTAGACTACACCCCTCCAGAGCACTGGTGCCTGGTGGAACACAAAGTGCGCACTCTTATCTTGTTGCTTGCCCCATGAGGGTATATTGTACCTCATCTTTAGCACCGTCATTCCTGGCAGACATCCAACCCAAATGGTGCTGCTCCTGCCTCCACTTCTCCTCCATCTGATTCCCTTTAATACTGAGTCCCCTATGAGCACTACCCTGCTTCTCCCTTCTTTTTGCTTGTAGTTTTGAGTTTCTGGCTTACACCCCTTTCCTGGCATACCATTTTCCTCACTGGACCCATTTTTCCTATTGTCCATCTCCTCCCCCAGTGTTTTGCCCTCCCCCTGGACTTAATTCTCTCATTCCTCCCCCTCCTGTGTCCCCACTAGACCCCTTCATCTTAGCCTTCTCTTTCATGGGCTCTGATACCTCCATTGGCTCCTTACTTTCCTCTCTACTACCCAAATCCCTCTGTGCATGGGTACCCTTTCCCCCTGCCTTTATCCCTTCATTTAACTGTAGGCTCCCTCCCTGTCCCTTCTGTGTGCTGTGTCCCCCTTGAGTCTACTTTCAGCCCTTCCTCTTGTTTGTTTTGGCTGCTTCCCTCCAGGTTGCCTATCAAATGTGTATCCCCCATTCTTGACTCTTCTATCACCTTAGCCTCTCCTCTGTCTCCTATGACTTCCTTGTTGCCGCCCTCCACCTCAAGTGCACCCAGTGATGCAAATCTGTTTTCTTGCTCTGCCCACTTGCTGCACAACCTGCCACCTGATTCTCCCCTCCCTAATTTCTGCCCCTTTCCTGATGGTGCTTGCTGTGCTTTTTTCGATCTTACCACTTGCCACTTCCCTTGGCCCAAGTCCTCCTCTGCTTCACTTGTGCCTAAGTCTCCTGCAGACTCCCTTGTGCTTCTCCTTTCTCCTCTTGCCTCGCTGTTGCATCCTCTGGACCTCCACCCATTCTCTCCCCTTCTCCCTGTGCCTACTTCTACACCTGTTCCTTCTACCCCTGCAGCCTCTCCCATGTCCTATCTTTCGCCCCTGCCCAACTGGTGTTTCCTTTCCAACTCCTCCAATCCCCTCCCCCACCCTTCTTAGTGTCCACCTTAACCACCCAATCTCCTCTCTGAGCTGTGTAAGTTGTCTGCACACCATGCAGCCTCCATACTATATCTAAGACCATGGCCTTCCCACACCCACTGCACCCTCCCACAGATTCCCCGTGCCCTAGTGGCCTGGAGACCATACTTAATACCTGCCTGCTCCCTTTTCAGGTTACCCCTCCACCCTCGCTGCCCGTCCATTTTACCACCTTATTATAGTAAATGACTAAGACCCAGCTAGTACTGTATCCCTCCGTTGCCCCTTGCTATGGTCCTATACAACAATTCCTTTTTTGAGTATGTACTAATCAAGCTGCTGGGCTATACTAAGTGCCTGTTCCTCATCCTATCCCCTTACACAATCTACCCCACAAAAGTTGTTCCATGATAGACATATCCCAGGAAATCTATAATGTGACCTTGACACTAAAAAATTCCATAGAAATATAAGGCAAATAGATTAGAAGCAGTCACATTTTCCTATGAGCAGTCACATTTTCCTTGGTCCACACAAGAACCAGAGAAATTTCGGCAGAAATTCCACTAGGGGAATGGTCATTCTGTGCTAATTTCACCACCAGAATTCTGCATTCTGCATAGTACTAAAATTATTATAAGATTTCACAGAATGGTTAAAGCCCTTTTTATAAAATGGGTAGGGAATCTGTTTCATCCTGATTGGCCAAGAAGGTCCAGAACCCTATAGCTTACGTGGTGACAACAACCAGGTCGGGAGCCTCTCCAGCAATCAGAATGCAATGCATTCATATATTCATGCCTCCCAGAAATTTTTTGAAAAAAAAGCATTTTCTGGCAGCCATGATTGTAATGGTATAAAACCTTAGCAACCCTTTACTTGACAGTATTTTAAAAAGTGCATATTCAAACATTTTATAAACTCACCACTCCAGATCCTACATAACAAACAACTATAGTTTAAAAGAAAAAAAGTAAAACATTAATGGTCCTTTTTGCATTGTTTTTCCACATTGTGTTTTACAAGTCTCCAACATTGCACCTTGCTTCGGAAGCACTTCCCCAAAGCATCTTTGGCAGTCATTCAGCCACTCTACTTCCCTTTGACTAATGCCATACACCCTTCCCTGCTTCCCTCTGGCACTCATTCTCGCGTATTTTTTACTTTCACCCAGACCGCTTGCCTTCTTACTTGGCCACCCGCAAACTCCTGACCCAGTAAATGTCTGAGTCGATCACAGAGACAGGCAGCACCCATGTGCAAGCTGGCCAGCTTCATCACTTCATGAACATATGACTTTCTCTCTGTGATGTGCTCCACAAACGAGTGAGCTGGCGAGCTTCTTTGTGCCACGAAACCGTCCAGCTTGCACATTTGTGCAGCATTTCACAGGGAATTAAAATACACATTCCTAAAGGTGTGGAAGCCAGCCAGACTGCACATTTGTGTAGCTCATCTCAGGAACCAGCACAATGCTGTTTCTCACTCATTTTACTCTTCCCAGCTGCACTTTTCGGATATATAAATTTGTTTCTGTGCTTAATCGAAAGCACAGATTAACACCAATTCGATTCAGAACTACCATCTCACTCTTAGCAATAAGAAGACCTGCAACTTCCACTTGCTATCTAGTGATGCAATCTCAACTGTGATTCCATGTAACGGAGCTTACAGACCCACAACATTCTGGTCTGTTTAGTTAAATGTTCCTCTGTGGAAAGGAGCCGAAATCTCTGTCAAATACAGTTTCTCCAGTTCAGTGTTGCTGCTGAAGTCAGTTTGGCCAACAGAATTAAGCTCCTTTACAAGGGAGCGCCGAATCATCATCACACCACAACAGTTCATCAATTTAAATCTGGCTATAGTACCTAACAAAAAAGCATGGGACCATACCAGAGCATTCCATATCTCTCGGCTACAGTGTCTCTTGTATTTAAAATATTTGTAATGTCCATTATATGCAAAACACATCTGGTAAAACTGTAAAGAAAGCTGTAAACAGTTTTCAAATATAACAATGCCACATAGTGGACTGGGGTAGGTGGCTCAAAAGGGAGGGCCTGAGTCGCAGTTGAGGGTGGTATCTCTGAATGTCACATGCCTGGAAAAAAAATGGCTGAAATGCAGACGTTGATGGCCAATGGTGAGGTGGACAAAGTGGCCATCACAGAGACATGGGCCACACAGAACCATGACTGGGACCTCACTATCTCCAGCTATAAAATGTATAGGAGGGATAGGGAAATTGGAAGGGGGGGCAGCTCTGTATGTGTAGGTGGGGATAAACTGCACCACAGGGAAGGGGTGGAGAGAAAGACAGAAGCATTCTGGGTGCAGGTACAATCTGCTAAGGGGAGGAAAATAAGGATGGGGGTAGTTTACAGACCACCTTCACAGGATGAGGATCTAGACTGGACAAGGTGCTGGGGTCCCAAATCTTAGAAATAGCAGGCAAGGGGGAAGCAGTAATAATGGAGGACTTTAATCTGCCATGGGAGAATCGGACAATCTCAGTTACCTTCTGTTTTCCTACTTGTTGCTAGTTTGAACACAACTGTGTTGGCATGGAACAACTTTGATGTTTGATAGATCACAGCTAGGCAGTTCCTATGGGATGGGTGAGTGGTACTATTTCTGCAGTTGCCACAAAAAAATGGATCACTACCCACAGACAATTTTCAGTACTTCCAAGCCAGGGCATATATATTAAGCCATCTCTAAATGTCCATTCAACATAGGCTCCCTACTGCTTAGTGCCCTACTTATGGATTCTCTTGTGGGTATGCATATCCACCATGTGGTCTCACAGGTGTCTTTCATACTGCAGAGTAACAGGGCTTACATACCATTAAGAGTATTTGATCTTTGTTCAACAGAGTTGGGACCCCTTGTTCAATTGTAGTTGGGTAGATGCAAAAAAAAAAATCTCTACTTTCATCCTCATTGTTGGGTAATACGGACATCATTAACTGCCAGAAGTGTGGAGCATCCTTCTGGAGAGCACAAATTCAGAGGTTGGGACATTGCCCAACATGCTGGACCACAGGTAGACAAAACAACGCAGCTCAGGGTAGCCTGGGCCCATATATCCCATCTACAAAACGTACTAGGTAACTGCCACCGCCATACCAAACTCACCAGGAAGCTCCACTCGCCCCCATACAGAACCTAGGAGAGGGGAGTGGCAGGTAATAAGGAGGAGAGGAGGTAGACATAGCAGGAACTGGCAACAGCACCCATCACAGGGCACACCAATTAATATGGCAAACAGATATGCACCCTTAGCTACTGTGATGGGCAAGGAACACAGTACAGGACCAGAAAAGAATCATAAGGAACACCCTAAAGGAGATAGCAAGGTTGGTGCCACCAAGGAACCAAGCACCAAAAGGGTCATGAAAGTGCTCATGATGGGTGATTCAATGATCAAAGGAGTTGAATCACATCTAAGTCAGGGTGCTGGTGAAAGGTGGTGGTTAGGTGCCTTCCTGGAGCTTGACAATGACTGCATTGATAGGATACAATGCAAGGAAGGGAATGCACAGGCATTTTTGTCCATCTAAGTACAAATGATCTCATGGACCAAGCGGTGGAGGAGGTCAAAAAACACACATCACACTTATGCAACATGTTGAGTTCCCAGTGGTCCATCATAGCCATCTCAGAGGTCCTCCCAATATGGGAGAGAGGAGACGGAAAGCAAAGAATACAGGAAACTGAAACTGAGGAGCTAAACATATGGCTTCAGGACTGGAGCATGGAGAGTTGATATCTTTCCATCAGTAACTGGAAGGACTTCTGGGAAAGGAGTCTCTTCAAGCACGACAGCCTGGATCTAACTAAGGAGGGAGTGAGCGCACTAGGACAGAAGTTTGACGTAGTTGTGGGATGTTTAAACTAGGAAATGGGGAAGACGGTAACAGCATTTCAGGGACCTTTAGCTTATTTTTTGTTTTCATTCGGCTCACCACATCCCAACCCAGATAGACCAACTTAGGGTAGCTGTTTCATTCCACTGGGGTGTAATACAGACTAGGCACACTGATGAGTTCTGGTAGGATGAAATATGTGTTTGTGTCTTCTGTTGGCACCCTTTGCATACTGTGTGAGAGGCCTTTTGGTACCATGCAGTTCTGCTTTAAGTTGAACCAGCATAATATTTTGTGGTGATTTGCGTATGCAGTCTATGATGCTTTGCATTATGGGGGTATGTGTGATTCTGTATATCTCAGGGACCTGCTGCCTCTCCCCAAAAACACCAGTGTACACCCACAGGGCGTACAGAGAAAAAAAGACAGCAAGGGATGGGGCAAATGGGATAGTAAAAAAGGAGTCTAATAAGACTTTGGACACTAAAAATGGGGTAAAACAGGTTTGGAGGGCCATGTTCACTAACACAAGGAGCCCTGAAAACAAAGTAGTAGACCTTACAGCAATCATTGCGGAGGTGGACCTAGACTAGGTTACCCGCACTGAAACTTGGTACAATGACAACCACGAGTGGGCAGCAGCAATCCCCAGTTTTAGTCTCTTCGGGACAGATTTTGGGGGGTGTGATGTATGTGAGGGAGGGAATAAATGACACAATGATCCAAAGTGCACAGAAGTACTCTGAGGCACTTTGGGTAACACTCAAATCTGGGAATGGCACTGGGACTAGGGTCAGAGTAATTTACAGACCACCAGCACAGGGCTTGGAAAGGGACAGTGAGATTCTAGAATCCATACACAGGATGACAGACAAGGGACAGGTAATACTGGCATGGGAATTCAACTTACTGAACATAGATTGGAGTACCGACACACCAGCCTATTCAAAGAGCAAAGACATCTTGGGAGCCATGAGGGGACCAGGACTAATGCAGCTTGTTAAGGACCCAGCAAGGGGGGAAGCTGTCCGTGACCTATTATTCACATATAGTGGAAATATCACAGAGCTGACAGCTGAAAGCCATCTCAGGACCAGCGACCACCGCGTGGTATGGTTCCAGTTGAACACAGTCATGAAAACTAAAACACTCCAAAACTAAAGTCATGGGGGGGGGGTAGAAGAATGCTGGGCATGACTCAAGAGGGCAATAACTGAGGCCTCAAACAAGTGTTTGAGAAGGGTGAGTAAAACGAAGAAAAAAAGAAAACCTGTCTGGATTTCTAAAGGGGTGGCCACCAAGGTCAAAGAGAAAAGGTTAGCTTTCAGGAGATGCAAAGAAACTGAAAGCGGAAATGACGGGGATACTTACAAGGAGAAATTAAGGGAAACAGGCAAGACAATTAAGCTGGTATTGGCATATATGGCAGAAAGACTAGCAAGGGAGGTAAAAAAAAAAAGGGGACAACACCTTCTTCAGATATATCAGTGAAAAGAGGAAGAAGAGATGGGGTATAGTCCGAATGGAAAAGGACAAGTGGGGGTGTAACAGTGTGCACCTGAATTACAAAAATGCCCCCCCCTTCCAGTTTCTATCACACTTTTCTGTCTTCTTTTTTTCAATCTGACCTATATATTTTTCATGTCAGGGTGGCCAACCTGACATTCTTCTCCCTTCTTTGCTGTCCCTTTAACCCCCCTCTGTTTATAAAGCATTTCCCGATTAAAAACCAAAGGAAACTGTCGTTAAAGCCATAGCGCTTAGCGCTGCAACACTAATGCCCAGAGAAAAGATGTTGGGTACATGGATACTGAGCTCCCGAGCTCAAGCCCGTGCACAGCACGGGTATTATTAGCAGAGCCGCAACTTTGCAGTTGCTCCAGCATGGGAGCAAAAGGCTCTATAAGTTAAGTCGCTGCATGTTGCGGCTGAATGACAGCACTCCTTGTATGGAGCAGAATAAAATGAATGAAAATATATGAAAAAATAAACAAGGGCATGCTCAGAAGTAGGAGCGAGCACCCTGAATTAAATAAGACAGTCGGATACTACGGGAGAGGAAAGAGAATTGCCCATAGTGTCAGAAAAAGTGCCCCGAAGATAAAGCAGCCCCTAAAATGGATCATTAAGACTGCATGACTGAATGAAAACAAGCTGGGCAGCAATAGGCGCTAACAGTGAATAAGGGAGTGAAAGAAAAATAAAATAAAAAGAGGCCCAAATGAAATTGAACTTAACAGCTGACAATTTCAGTTTTCAGAACAACAAGGGGAAAGTTGCCTCATTTTATAAAGTGTCCAAAACGGGCTATACTGTATAAAAGTGTATTCCGGGCACCAGGGGCTCTAGAGAGAAGGTGCTGTGGGAAATCAGCCTGTTTGAAAAGAAAACTAAAACGTTATAAAATGCTATGTTTTATTTTTTCTGCTGCATACAAATTGCAGGTCTCATGAACTGGCAGGAGAAGGGAGATAAGAAGCATGCCCTCAATCTCCTATTCCCCTGCCATCTCAGAGACGCCTGATTAGGGGAAATACATGAGAAAAATTTATTGTATTACCTGTGGGGGAGCCTTGTTAAATATGATGTTCCTATAGGGCTGGCAGCCCACGAACTAACAGTATTTATAGGAGCCCTGAGCTGTGAGGTCACCACCAGAGGGAGGAGCTAAGCTCCTAATTTTCAGTCCCTATAATTAAGGTTATGGATAGTTCTAAACCTTAGCTATGCAATATATGGCCTGGTACTGATGTAGAACTGTTTAGTAAAGAGCTGTTTATAGGATAAGGAAAGATCCTCAAGTTGGAGGGGACAAGATAAAAGTATATTTTGTTCAATTGAAGGGTCACATGGCTATGAGGTCACCTCTGGGATTGCTATATAAACCCATCACTAGGGGCTAAAAAGCTAGATAGATGGTTCAGCAGTCTCTGACCACAGAGTGGGAAGGAGTTAGTGTGAGAGCTTGCACACTGTTAAAGGTATTGCATGTACAGAAGAATTACAGGAGTCTCTAGAAGTATTTCCTGATGTTTCATGGTGTGATGGACTAACTCCCTTTTCTTTCTGTAAATATCAAGTTTTTTTGTTTTGTCAAAATAAATTGACAAATGCATTACTGCGTTTTTTTTTTGTTTTTTATGCACTGTAAATACTGTCTTGGTGTCTGTTATTAAGTCTCATACTTCTACAGGGGGCACTCGGAGGATGACAGGGAAAAGACAGAAATACTGAATGATTACTTCTGCTAGGTTTTTACCAAGGAGGAGGACGGCTGCAGCCCCAGTCTGATGGGTAAAAGTCTCCATGGTATGGGGGGGGCTGACTCAGGACTGGAGTGTTCAGAAGTGAAAGAGTCCCAGAAGAATTCGGGAAACACAAGGCAAACAAAGCTAAGGGGCCGTATGAAATGCACCCTATGATTTTCAGGGAACTAAAAGAGGAACTGGTGGCACCCCTGGCAGAACTCTTTAACCTGTCGCTGGAACAAGGAGTGGTCCTAGAGGATTGGAAGAGGGCTACTGTAGTCCCTCTCCACAGGAGTGGGAGCAGAGGGGTGGGGGCGGCACAGTGCACAGTGGACGGTAGCAGGAGGGTTTCAAGAGCAGGGGCACCAGAGAGGGGCAGGGTTGTGATGGGCAGAGAGGATCCGTTTTTTCTTTAACTAAGGAAAAAATGCAGAATCCTCACTCTGTTTGTTAAAGGACTGCAGGCTCCACCCATGCAGCCCTAAAAAGGAGGTGGTACTCCAGCTCTACAGATCACTGGTGAGGCCGCACCTAGAGTACTGTGTACAGTTCTGGCAACCACACCTTAGGAAGGATATAACTAGACTGGAAACGATGCAGAGGAGGGCTACTAAAATGATATAAGGACTGCATCTAAAATCATACGAAGAGAGGTTTATTTATTTTCTTTTGGTAACCGCATAGGTGTGCTAGGCAAAACCTGCCTATTTTCAGGCACAACCCAGGAGAGTACATGACAAAGTACAGAGGTTTGGTAGATCACTAGGAAATCAGCATTAATGACATTTATTTTATTTATTCATTCTCAGATTACAAGTATCTTTGAGCACAGAACAGCTCATTTACAAAGGTTCCACGTCACTTTGGGAGGGGGTAAACAGAACAGACAAGGGCAGACAGAATTCATTTACAGAGTACAGCAATAAATCATATACATAGTTGTTTACAGACTGTAAGACAGTAATGTTGACAAGTCAGAACGCTAAGATGAGAAGTGAGGAGAGGCAGAAAAGAAGGATGTCAGGAGAGGGGGAAAGATGTAGCCCGGAGGTGTTGTCAAGGCAAGTAGCGAGGAAGGAAGACAATGTGGGTATACTGGGAGTGCCAGCAAAGGGAGGCAGATGGGGAGATAAGAGAGGGGGGAAGGTACCACAGGTGAGGGGAACCACAGTCAGGGAAGGGAAAGGAAATGACTGGGGTAGTGGTAGTGCGAGGAGAGGGGTAAGCAAGAGGGAGAGGAGGAGAGTAGGTCAGATAGAGGCCCAGACTTAGCTTCAGGGGTCAACTGTGTTCAAAGATGATCAAGGGATGAGATTATTTGTGACAGTCACAAGCGCTTTCATTCAAAATGTGCTGGAAGAGGAGACATTTGAAGTGAGCAAGATGAGGTAAGTTAGTAAGTTCACATAACATTAGGTATATACATTGGAGTCACAGAAACACTTCAAACAGATACAGCGGTAGTCAAGAAACAAACAAGGCTGACAAGCAGTGAGATATGGCATACTGGAACAATGCCAGGCATAGGCAGTATTGAGGGATATCAACATGTACTCACTTTAGCAAAGGAGGGAGAGAGGGACCACGATAGAAACCTTCAAATATCTGAAAGGAATTAACAGTACACAGGTACAAGATCTGTTTAGGAAGGAGCTACACAAGAACAAGAGGGCATGACATGAAACTGGAGGGCAGCAAGTTTAGGGGCAACATGAGGAAATTCTTCTTCACAGAGAGAGTGGTAGACGCATGGAACAGCCTCTCCATGAGGTGGTGGGGGACAGGACAGTAAAGAGTTTCAAGAAAGCATGGGATAAATACAGAGGCATCATAACAGTGAGCAGCAACTAGGGGAAGGGGTAGTCTTTTTAGGGGAGTTGGGGTAATTTCCAAATGGGCAGACTAGATGGATCGTAAGGTCTCCTTCTGCCATCACCTTCTATGTTTCTATGTTATTATGCCACAGTAGTGGGCACAAACATGAGTTAATACTCAAATTATTTCATCCTCTCTGTCATGGAGGGAATTCAGTTGGAAGTGTCTAATACGGCACTTTATCACATTTGTCCGAGAGGTATACAAAGGAACTGCGCCCACTTCCAAATGCTCGGGGGGATGTGGAAAGGTAAAAGCCACACATTCCCAGGTACTGCCACACTGCAAACTCTTGCACTGGAATTAGAAGGGGTGATTTGTCTAATCTTTTCTCCTCAATTTTCATTAGTACCTCTGGTATAGTATCTGCATACTACCCACGTGGCTTTGGGGACCCCTCCTCTCGCTCTTTATTGGCTAGTCTCCCAGCAAAGGCAAAAAAAAAGTGTTCAAATGACAGCTATTTCCAGATCCCCCCATGATCACTGAGTGGAGGGCTATGGTTAATAATATGTAACGTCTGAAGTAGTTGACATATATTCTTAGGAATCAACAGATGGGACTGTTCAGGTGGACTAGATGGGCACTATATATATAATGAGCACTGACCTGAATTTTGTTCCATGTTACTCAGAATATTAAAATGTGTAATATATTTGGTGGATCTGACCAAGAGGTGAGGACTCTGGGAAGAGGGTTGGTTAGAGGGTGTTTTTATCATTATTTATTACTGAATGGACTTCTGACTCTCTACCAGGTGGCATAAAGATAGCGATCCCATCAAACTGTAGATGTATGGAATTTTTAAATTTGAATTTTTTGTTGTCTAGAAGTTGTTCTTGCTGGCTATGGTTGTATAATGACCACGGACTTGACCATACTGGTCCAAGCTTTCGTCACAATCAAGCTGGACTACTGCAAAGCCCTTTATCTTGGGTTGTCTGGGGGCAACCTTCGCCAGCTACAGATGATGCAGAATGCAACCGCAAGACTCTTGAGTGGGGTGAGATTTGAACATATCACCCTGGCTCTCCTTAGACTGCACTGGCTGCCGGTCAGATGGAGGGCTGTCTTCAAGACAGGGCTCCTCACCTATAAGACCATGCACAGAAAGGGCCCAGGGTATATGCAAGATCTCTTTGTTCGTTACCAACTGGTCTGGGCACTTTATTCTGCCGAGGATGACCTCCTTGGGGTTCCCAGGGCCAGGCTGCGTCATTCTGGAGATAGGGTGTTTGCAGTGGTCGTGCCTACCCTGTGGAACTCCTTGCCTGGTTGTCTAAAGGAGGCCTCCTCAGTGGAAGCCTTTAAAGGAGGATTAAAAACATATTTGTTCCAGCAGGCTTTTATTGATTGAATTTTGTTAAGAATTACAGAATGGTTATTTATATATTTTATTCATGATGGTTTATTGACTGAATGATTTATGTGGTTTCAAAATTAATCACTGTATTGTTTTGTTCTGTTGTAGGGTGCTCAAAGTCCCATGAACTGGGTGCCTTATAAATAAAAATCTGTCTCTATCATGAAAACTTTTTAACACACAGTAATATACAGTGGCGTGAAAAAGTATTTGCCCCCTTCCTGATTTTCTCTATTATTGCATATTTGGCATACTGGATGTTTTCAGGTCTTTACAGAAAATGTAATATTAGATAAAGGGAACCTGAGTGAACAAATAACACTTGTTTTTTTTTTTAATTTCACTTATTTAATGAAAAAAAGTTAACCAACACCAACTGGCACTGTGTGAAAAAGTAATTGCCCCCTTGCACTTAATAACTGGTTACGCCACATTTAGCTGCAATGACTACAACCAAACACTTCCTATAATTCAATATCAGTCTTTCACATCGCTTGTGGAGGAATTTTAACCCACTTTCCTCGCAGAACTGCTTTAATTCAGTAACATTTGGTAGGTTTTCAAGCATGAACTGCTCTGCTTCCAGGTCCTGCCACAGCATCTCTATTGGGTTAAGTCTGGACTTGATCAGGCCACCCAAATCTTTAATTTTACTCTTTTTAGCCATTCTGATGTGGACTTGCTTTTTGTGTTTGGATCATTGTCTTGCTGCATGACCAACCACGCTTCAGCTTCAGCTGATGGAAGGATGACCGGACATTCTCCTTAAGAATTTTCTGGTACAGAGCAGAATTCATGGTTCCTTTAATTATGACAAGTCATCCAGGTCCTTAGCAGCAAAGCATCCCCACACCATCACATTACCACCACCATGTTTGACTGTTGGTATGGTGTTCTTATTGTGGAATGCTGTGTTTGCTTTATCGCTAGACATTATGGGATCCATGTCATCCAAAAGTTCCACTTTGACTCATCTGTCCATAGAGCATTTTCCTCCCAAAAGGCTTGTGGATCATCCAGGTGCTTCTTTGGCAAATGAGAGATGAGCTGCTTATGTTCTTCTTGGTTAGCAGTGGTTTCCGCTTTGCTACTCTCACATGAAGCCCATTTTGCCCAGTCTCTTTCTGATTGTGAGTCATGAACACTGACCTTAGCTGAGGCAAGAGAAGCCTGCAGTTCTTTAGATGTTGTTTTAGGATCCTTTGAGACTTTCTGGATGATTTTACGCTGCACCCTTGGAGTAATTTTGGCAGGCCGCCCACTCCTGGGAAGATTCACTACTGTTCCAAGTGTTCTCCATTTGGAGATTATGGCTCTCACTGTGGTTCGATGGAGTCCCAGAGCCTTAGAAATAGCTTTGTAACCCTTCCAGACTGATAGAGGGCAACAAATTTTTTCTGATCTTTTCAGGAACTTCCTTTGATCATGGCATACTGTGCTTGTTGAATCTTTGTGCAGGCAACGTGACTCTGATGGTAAGGGTCAAAATAAGTGAGGTTTATATTGAGCAGGGCTGGCTGTAATCAAGCCTGGCTGTGTTCAACCTGCTGACTCTAATTATCCCTTTAATTAGGTTGATTTAACTAGGGGGCAATTACTTTTTCACACAGTGCCAGTTGGTGTTGGTTAACTTTTTTCGTTAAATAAATGAAATAACTAAAAAAAAAAAGTGTTATTTGTTCACTCAGGTTCCCTTTATCTAATATTATATTTTGTCTAAAGACCTGAAAACATCCAGTGTGACAAATATGCAATAATAGAGAAAATCAGGAAGGGGGCAAATACTTTTTCACGCCACTGTAAATAAATTAAAAAAAAGAATTCAAATACATTAGGTCTCTATGGCAAAGTAGAGGCTAGCCCAAGAAGAATTACTAGTCAGGAAAGTGGAGAACCAGAAAGAGGTGACCTTTATACACCTACCTACAGCAAGTCTTCACCCAGGAAGCTAGAAACTGAAATTTTTGGTTTACTCCCAAACTACTAAGCCTGCAAACCAAGCTGTCTCCCCAACATGCAGCCATACACTCCAAACTCACTTTTTTTTTTTTACTGCCATTTTGTTCATTACTTTCACACTGTGGGCAGTATAAAGTCACATATTTTAAAATCAAGTTTGAACTTGAACTTGAATTATGGGTCTGGTTCACTATTTTTGCTAAAAAGTCAATGTAAACTGATTCTATTCTCTTTCAGTCACTGCAGTGTGGAGGAGGTAGGGTCATCAGAAACCAGTTAGGGTCTGCGGAGACAGACTAGGTAGGAATCATTTAGGCAGCCTGGGTGGGCCAAGTGGTCCTTATCTGCCAGCAAACAGAACAGATACATAGTTACGATAACAGTAGATCTTCAGGAGAATCTCATCAGGCCACACCTATGGAACTATAAGCCACCAGGCACTAGGACAGCACAGAAACATTTGCAAACTGTCCAGCAGCGGCCACCCACAATGATGTCAGATGTTGGCTGCTAAATAAATGTTGGCAGACCCTCCTCTCCTCTCCTTCCTTCATTCCCGGCTGGAGATCATGCTCGGAGGATCTCTCTGTAGGGAACCAGGAGAGAACCCAAGGCACAGACAACCAGGTGAGGCAGACAATCATGGAGAAGGAAACTACACTAAGTAGAGTCTCAGGACCCTCTAGGGTGATGAAGACTGGAATGGCATGACTGGGTCGTGTCTGAAAATAGGCACTGTTTTTGCCTAGTGCACCAACCCAGTAAACAGAAACTAAATAAATAAATAAGTAACTGTTCTATTTTTGTCGAAGATATCTCCTTCATCAGGCCACACCTATAGAATGAGTACCATGCAGTAGTGACCACAAAATAGTCTAGGTGGCAATAGCCTATAGGCAGTATTAGGTAGTAACTAGTAACTGCAACATGATTGCTTTTCTAGGTAACTAGTAATAGTAATTGATTACTTTTAAAATAAAGTAATAAGTAACTGTAATGACATTACTTTCCCCTAAAAGTAACCAGTTACTCTCATATAAATAGTAATATAAATAGAAAAACAGATGGGTGTCCATCTGTTATGATTGCTGTAATCCACCAAGGGGTTCTTGTGACTTCATAAACCTCAAGAGTGAAGCTCAAGAGGTTTATGACATCACAGAACTCCAAAGATTGTGCAGGTGACTGTCTTTTGATAGTCAGGTTTTAGTGTAAACAAAGGTTGCTCAACTAACTGCATGTTCAATTTATTACATCAGATTAAAACAACTGCCTTCTGACAAGCACTGCATGAGCACCCAGCATCTTCACCTGGCACATTAAATGCAAGTTGCCTACCATGTTTTGCCTTTTTTCACAATAAAAAGTTTAGGCAATATTTCCTGGCTGTGAGGTTCCTTTTTTTTTGTAGCCTTGCTGATATACAGGTTGGAGTAGTCGCAGTGTCTAGGGATTATGAGCTGCCAAAGGTACGGGGTGGTGTAAACTCATGGCACAACAACTGGAGCAAAGACATGCAGCCTTGCAATGTTTTGCCTAGGAATTTTGATCTAATACTGGTTTACTGGAGAACAGCAAGAGGAAGGAGCTGCTGTTATAACTTTACTACTCTACTGGACTAAAGAACTAGAAACATACAAACATAGAATTTGATGGCAGATAAGGACTGCTTGACCCACCTAGTCTGCCCATTTCCCTACCTAACGGATAAAATGCAGATCCTAGTTAACCAACAGCCTACTTCCTCGTACCGCCCCCCCCGAGAATTGCCTTATGTCTGTCCCATGCATTCTTAATTCTCCCACTGTTTTTGACTCTCGACCTCCTCAGGAAGGCTGTTCCATGTATCCACAACCCTCTCTGTGAAAAATACTTCTCACATTACCTCTGAGCCGCCCTCCTCTATCTTCAAATTTTGCCCCTTGTTCTGCACATCTCTTTTTCTGAAAGATGCTACCCTCCTGGACTTTGTTGATTCCCTTGAGGTATCTGAAAGTTTCTATCATGTCCCCCCTCTCCCTCCTTTCTTCAAGGCTATACATCTTAAGTTCCTTTAGTCTTTCTTCATATGTCTTCTTGTGCAGACCCTGCGTCATTTTGGTTGCCCTCCTCCGAGCAGCCTCCACCCTGTCTATGTCTTTGCGGAGATGGGGTCTCCAGAACTGTACACAGTACTCCAGATGTGGTCTTACCAACTGTGGTACAGAGAGCAAACAACTTCCTGTTTTCTACTGGTGATGCCTCTCTCTTCTATGCATCCCAGTATCCCCCCCAGCCCTCCTTACTGCCTTTTCACTTTGCTGGTCCACCATTAAGTCGTTTGATATGACTACCCCAGGTCCCTTTCCATTTTTGTTGTTGTCAGTATCTCACCCCCCATTGTGTACTCTTCCCCTGGGTTTCTGTTTCCCAGGTGCATTACTTTGCACTTCTTTGCATTGAATCGAAGCTGCCATACATTTGACCATTCCTCCAACCTTGCCAAGTCCCTTTTCATCCTTTCCACTCCACCTTGTGTATCAACCTTGTTGCAGATATTTGTGTCATCTGCAAAGAGGCATACTTTCCCTTCAGTCCTCTGCAATGTCACTTACAAAGACATTAAAAAGGACCGCCCCAGCACTGAACCCTGTGGTACCCCAATAGTAACCCTCCTTTCTTCACTGTGGACTCCATTTACTATTACCCGCTGTGTCCTGTTGTCCAACCTGTGTTTTACCCAGGCTACCACCCTGGGACCCACTCCCAGGCTGGCTAATTTGTTTATTAATCTTTTGTGCAGGACTGTGTCAAATGCCTTGCTAAAGTCTAGGTAGGCCATGTCCATAGCCCCTCCCTGGTCTACTGCTTTGGTCACCCAGTCAAAGAAATCAATTAGATTTGTCTGACATGACCTTCCCGCTCTGAATCCATGCTGCCTTGGGTCCTCTGCCCCACTGGCATCTAGGTACTCAACAATTCTTTCCTTCAGAAGTGATTCCATCATTTTGCCTACCACTGAGGTCAAACTGACAGGTCTGTAGTTTCCTGCCTCTGTCTTGCTCCCATTTTTGTGTGGGGGAATCACATCTGCCCTCCTCCAGTCCTCAGGTACCACACCATCCTCCCATGATTTATTAAGAAGGGTAGTCAGTGGTGTTACTAGTTCTTCCCTTAGTTCTTTTAGAATTCTGGGGTGAATCCCATCATGCCCCATTGCTTTATCCACCTTCAGTTTTAAGAGTTCTTTCAGAACCCTTTCTTCTGTGAAAGGATTAATATCAACCCCCCTATCTAGAATGCTTCTATTGACCAGATGAGGTATTTCCCCCTGCTTTTCCATTGTGAATACTGAGCAGGAGTATTCGTTCAGTATCCCTGCTTTTTCTCTGTCACTCTCTGAGCAACCACCTTCCTCTTTGTTCAGCCTCAGTATCCCTGATTTAGTCTTTCTTTGCTCCCTAATGTACCTATAAAAGGTTGTATCCCCCTTCTTAACTGAGTTGGCTATCTTTTCCTCGGTTTGGGCCTTTGCTATTCTGACTGCCTTACCCGCTTTCTTCTGCTTTAACTGGTATAGTTCTCTGTCCTGCTCCTTCTGTGTTTCCCTATACTTCCTGCATGCTATCTTTTTCTCCCTTACCTTCCCCACCACTTCTTTTGAGAACCATAGTGTTTTTTCCTTTCATTTTGATTTATTTGCTTCACACAAAGGCTTGTTGCCTCTGTGATGGCAGTTTTGATGTTTCCCCATTGTTGCTCCACCCCACCTTCTTGCCCTTTTGCTAGTGCTTTTCTGAAGCACTCTCCCATTTTGACAAAATTAGCCCTCCTGAAGTCCAGTACCTTCACTTTTGTGTGGCTTGACTCTGCAGCTAAGTTTATAGTGAAACACATTGTTTGGTGGTCGCTTGTTCCCAGATGGCTACCCACTTCAAGGTCAGAGATCCCCTCTCCGTCCCCATTTGAGAGTACCAGAGATAAGATTGCTCTCTCCCGAGCGGGTTCTAAATCTAGCTGTCTAAGGCATGCCTCCTGCTGGGCATCGAGAATGGCCCTGCTCTTGGATGTGGCTACAGCAAAGGTGCTCCTGTCAACAACTGGCATATTCAGGTCCCCTACAGCAATATCTCCCCTTTCTCTGCCATCCCAAGGATGCCTTCTATCATTTCCTTGTCCATTTCCTTCCCCTGAGACGGGGGTCTGTAAACAACCCCTGTGCGGATAGTGGAGCCATTTCCAGTATCCAGTGTAACCCACAGTGTCTCCTCTCCTCCCTGTTTACCCTTTAGTTCTGTAGCTTTGATCCCTTCGCTTACATAGAGAGCTACTCCTCCTCCTCTTCTTCCCTCCCTGTCCTTCCTGTAGATTGTGTACTCTGGTATGTTGACATCCCAGTCATGGTTCTCTGTGTACCACGTTTCTGTGACTGCCACAATATCCAGGCAACCCTCTTCCATCAAGGCCACCATTTCAGGGAGCTTTTTACCTAGACTACGGGCATTGGTACTCATTACCATCCATTTTTTTATGGCTTTATTTCTTTTTGCCCCATCCCTGTCCTTACTGCCTTTGTCTTTTTCCCCATTTACCCCTGCCCTTCTCCCTATCGACTGCTCTATCTTGGTGTTTACCTCACTAATTACCCTGATTTTTTGGGGGGCTAGGATTTCCCTTCTCCTTTTCAGTGCCTCCCCTCTGCTAGTTTAAATGCTTGCCACTGAAGCATTTAAACATATCACCTAGGATCCTGGTTCCCCTTCCGGATAGATGCAGACCATCGCGCCTGTACAGGCCTGCATCCCTCCAGATGGAGCCCCAGTCTCCAATGAAGCCAAATCCCTGAGCTCTGCACCAGCTTTTCAACCAGTCATTGAATCCCATGGTGCGGAGTACCCTAGCCTCATCCATGCCATGGACAGGTAGCACTTATGAGAAACATACCATGTGTGTTACTTGTCTAAGGACCCTCCCCAACTCCACAAACTCCTGTTACACTGCTCTGATCCCATTCTCAGCCAGGTCATTCGTCCCTAGGTGGATCATGACACCTACGGAGGGAGCAGTGTTAGACCTGGTACTCTCAAATGGGCACGGTGACAGGATCTCAGATCAAGAAGTGGGTAGCTGTTTGGGAACAAATGACCACTAGTGTGGTTCACGATAAACTCAGCTGTAGAGTCAAGCCATACAAAAGTGAAGGTACTGGACTTCAGGAGGGCTGATTTTGTCAAAATGGGAGAGTGCCTAAGAAAAGCACTAGCAAACAGGCAAGAAGGAGGGGTGCAGCAACAATGGGGAAATATCAAAACTGCCATCATTGAGGCAACAAGCCTTTGTGTGAAGCATATAAACAAATCAAAAGGAAAGAAAAAAACACTATGGTTCTCAAATGAGGAGGCGTGGAAGGTTAGGGAGAAAAAGCATTCAGGAAGTATAAGGAAACACAGAAGGGGCAGGACAGAAAACCGTACCAGTTAAAGCAGAAAGAGGTGGAGAAGGCAGTCAGAATAGCAAAGGCCCAAAATGAGGAAAAGATAGCCAACTCGGTTAAGAAGGGGTATAAAACCTTTTATAGGTACATTAGGGTGAGAAGGAAGACAAAGGGAGGGATACTGAGGCTGAATAAAGAGAAGGGTGGGTGGGCAGAGAGGGACAGTGAAAAAACAGGAGTACTTAATGAATACTTCTGCTCAGTATTCACAAAAGAAGAGGAAGGGGAGGTACCTAATCCAGTCAATAGAAGCACTCCGGATAGGGAGGTCGATATCAGTCCTTTCACAGAAGAATGGGTTTTGAAAGAACTCCTAAAACTGAAGGTGGACAAAGCAATGGGGCCTGATGGGATTCACCCCAGAATTCTAAAAGAACTAAGGGGAGAACTAGTAACACCATTGAGTACCCTTTTTAACAAATCATGTTAGGATGGTGTGGTACCTGAAGACTGGAGGAGGGTGGATGCGATTCCTCTTCACAATAGTGGGAGCAAGACAGAGGCAGAAAACTACAGATCTGTCAGTTAGACCTCAGTGGAAGGGAAAATGATGGAATCACTTCTGAAGAAAAGAATTGTTGAGTACCTGCAGGCCAGTGGGGCACAGGACCCAAGGCAGCATGGATTCACAGCAGGAAGGTCACGTCAGACGAACCTTATCAATGTCCTTGACTGGGTGACCAAAGTAGTAGACCAGGGATGGGCTGTGGACATGCTCTACCCAGACTTTAGCAAGGCATTTGACACAGTCCCACACAAAAGATTAATAAACAAATTAGCCAGCCTGGGAGTGGATCCCAGGGTGGTAGCCTGTGTAAAACACTGGCTAGACAACAGCACGCAGAGGGTAACAGTAAACGGAGTCCACAGTGAAGAAAGGGTGTTATTACTGGAGTACCGCAGGGTTCAGTACTGGGTCCGGTCCTTTTTAATGTCTTTATAAGTGACATTTATTTTATTTTTTATTTTTTGGACTCGGTAAGTGCACTAGACAAATCCTGCCTATTTTCAGGCACGACCCGGGGGAGGGGGATACAGATGAATGCCAACTGACCTTGAACCAGATTAAGCTGTTGGTGGTATTTTTAGTGAATGAGGGAAATTTGGCCAGGACACCGGGGAAATTCCCCTACTCTTTTCGATAAGTGCCATGGGATCTTTAACATCCACCTGAACTACCACCAATCCAGGCAATGGGACCTCAGTTTAACGTCTCATCCGAAAGACGGCACCTCAAAAGTGCAGCGCCCTTCTCATGCTGCACTGCAGTGTCAGTACTGGGATATTAACCCAAGTGCCAGATGTGGGAACTGAACCCACAGCACTCTGATCTCCTGGCCTCAGAGGCGAGTGTGCTACCTACTGAGCCACTGACATTGCAGAGGAGTGGAAGGAAAAGTATGTCTCTTTGCAGACGACACAAAGATCTGCAACAGGGTTGATACACAAGGGGGGTAGAAAGGGTGAGAAGGGACTTGGCAAGGTTTGGAGGAATGGTCAAATGTATGGCAGCTCAGATTTAATGCAAAGAAGTGCAAAGTAATGCACCTGGGAAACAAAGACCCAGGGAAAGAGTACACAATGGTGGGTGAGATACTGACAACAAAAATGGAAAGGGAACTGGGGGTAGTTATATCAGATGACCTAAAGGTGGGCAAGCAGTGTGAGAAGGCAGTAAGGAGGGCTGGGGGGATACTGGGATGCATAGGGAGAGGCATCACTAGCAGAAAACATGAAGTTGTTATCCCTCTGTACAGAGAGTTGGTGAGACCCCATCTGGAGTACTGCGAGCAGTTCTGGAGACCCCATCTCCGCAAAGACATAGATAGGGTGGAGGCTGTCCAGAGAAGGGCAACCAAAATGGTGCAGAGTCTGCACCAGAAATCATATGAAGAGAGACTAAAGGAGCTCAATATGTATACCCTCGAGGAAAGAAGGGAGAGGGGGGACATGACAGAAACTTTCAAGTACCTCAAGGGAATCAACAAAGTCCAAGAGGGTAGCATCTTTTAGAAAAAGAGGCATGCAAGAACAAGGGGGCATAATTTAAAGATGGGGGATGGTGCAGAGGTAATGTGAGGAATTATTTTTTCATGGAGAGGGTTGTGGATGCATGGAACAGCTTTCCTGAGGAGGTCGTGGAGTCAAGAACAGTGGGGAAATTCAAGAATGCATGGGACAGACATAAGGCAATTCTAGTGGGGGGTTGGAGGAAATAGGCTGTTGGTTAACTAGGATCTGCAGCTTATCCATTAGGTAAGGAAATGGGCAGACTAGGTGGGCCAAGCAGTCCTTATCTGCCATCAAATTCTATGTTTTTATATTTACCCTATGAGATCTTTGCTCTAATACGGTGGCTACGACTACATGGTAGCCTCATTTATTGCACCACAGATTCCTACATGGTTAGAGTCTCACTGCCGTTGGGTGTCAGGGTTGTTTTTGCCAGTTGTCTCATTACAGAAAATGCTGTTAGGCTGAATGGTGAGGTGTCATTGTGCTAGGTGTTCTTGTATCAATTGTCACATATCTGGTGTAAATCAATAAAATCCACCTTATCCTGAATAAGGCATGTAGGCTTATTACAGGGGCCCCCAGGCTCACTCACACATGCCAGCTATATGACATGGCAAGGCTGCTTAATCTAGACGAACGACTTCAATACCAAACCAGCCTCATAACGAAAAAAAAACCTTCTCGGGCTATCCCCTTCCGGGCTGACAGCCTCCATCCGCCAAGCCCAACCACTGGTTTACACCCGAACCTCTTACAAGGCCACCCTTCTGATCCCAAGAACCAGGACAACCCATGGACAGAGGTCCTTCTGTTACAGAGCCCCATCCTGGTTTAACGTGCTCCCTTCCGCCATCTCAGACACTCCCACAATCTCCACTTTCAAAACTGCACTGCGGAACGAGCTATTTAATACATGTAACTGCACCTGTCACTAGTTGTGACTTAGTCTACGACATACTGACAAAGCTCATATGAGCAGCACCTCTGTAACAAGACTGGTTCTCTCGCTCTACAAATGTTTGTAAATACATGTGATTGTCTTTTACTACAACTTGAAACTGTGTGATGTAACAATGAATCTATAATGTAATGTATTTGTCTTCAATGTGACGAGGTACCTTTGGAAATGAGCCTCTGGCTCACAGGTTGTAAACTGATGTACACATAAATACATAAAATAAACAAAAATCACTGGCCCCTCCAGTTTGAGTATTTCTTTCATCTGTAGAAAATGAAAATGAGTATGCACACATAGCTTTCACCTTTCAGCCTTCTTACTAGGTCCTGTTAATTAGTCCCCACTTAAGGACTCCTCAGGCCATTCACTTCTACTGTGCCTTTCCATACCTGTCATGACCTTTTCGTTTTCCAGATTCTATTCTTACCTATTATCATTTCATAATAACTGGCTAGCATTTTTTCCCTAACGGAAACCGGGTTATAATTTGCTGTTATAACCCATAGGTTATAATGGTGAACACACGCCAGCTTTTTCTTGGTCAACGCACGTGCCGGCCACAGCTCTTCTCTCCCTCTCTGTCTTTCTGTAGCACCGCATGCCTACACACTTCACTGCGACTGACACTTGGCTGTAAGTTAACTTAAAAAAAGGTAAATAACTGGCCTATGTCTACTATTATGTTTAAGCTGAAAAAAACAATGAAAAAAGGAGCAAACAAAATCTTTCAGCAGCAAAGCTCTGACAGAGGACCTCGCTGAAACCATGGGATGACGGCTGTACAAGGATGTGGCTTTATTTTATATAATTGCTGTGGCGAAAATATGCGTCCCAGCAATTATATAAAATAAAACCTGGGGTGGTGTGTTTAACTCAAGATTTTACACACACCCTCAATGTTGGATGCTTAAATAAACCCCTCAAGCTTTGCTCTAGGGATTTATGTGGCATCCAACACCTTGGGTGTGCGTAAAATCTCGTTAAACACACCACCCCATGTATTATTCTATACTTCTCCTACAGCCTCCCCCTATTTTCTTTCCTCACAAATATTTCTCTTATCTCCCTAGCCTGCTTTTTTCTCTTTTAGATAATTCCTGAAGACCTATGCTTGAAACGCCTATTCTAACTTAAGTTTTCTATTTTCAGCATTCATTTAATATTATCATTTTATTCTATATCCGTAACGTGCTGTGCAAATAAAAGTCAGAAAATATTATTTTATGTCGGTTTATTATTAAATATATAATTTTGCAACATTTGATATACAAATTATACTACTTATGCTCCACTACATGGTACAGCTAAGAATCACTACAGGAATTGCTGAAATTTGTTTCAGGGGCATCAGATTGGCCAGTTGATGTACAATTTATAGGTAGCTTGCTATACCCCCTGCATGTTGTCAGTTGTGGCCTTCTATAGTTGCCACTGTGAACCCTGAGGGAGTCGGGTCCAGCATAGCTGTTGTAGGGGAAAAAGGCAAGTAGTCCATCTGCAGGCAGGGCCTATTTCCATCAACACCACATGTGCCAAACTGCCACAGCAGGCCACTTGACTGTCCATCCGCCCACCTGTCAGGTCTATCACCATCATCTGCCCCATCTCAAAGATAATCCTCATCGAAGGGGTACGTACTGGAGTGAAACAAGTGTTTTGTGTTGTGTGATAATATGATTGTTGCAAGTGACACTGTCTGACTTCAGTTCTGGTATACTGACAGTGGCATAATAGTCATGGCAGACTTAGTTATAATTGTGTCTCAGTGGCAGTGGCAAGTCAAGGTTCAGCTGTGGGAAAGAGTGTTTCAATTTTGTTGGGGTAAGCAGATGTGTGCTGGTGGAATTTATTCTGTGTGATGTGGGGTGGGTCTGTGGCTGGCAATGGCAAAGTTAGGATTCTGGCTGCTGTGGGGAAATGTGAAAAGATCACCAAGGCAAGGAACAGCAGTAGATCTGCAGGGTGCATGTGTGTAAGTGTAGGGGGAGCTATACGAAGGTGGGATTTTATTACAGAAATTTAAAGGGGCAGATGTGGCTCTTGCATAGTCAGGAGGAGAATACAGGCTAGATGTGGGAAAGATCGCAAATTGTAGAAGATGCAGCAGGGTGTGTGCATCAGTGGGGTAAGGGTGGGATGTAAAGAGATAGTTGTGGCTGGCATTGTCAGGATATATACCTATGTGGGAAAGATCACCAAGGGCACTGGAAGTAGATGTAGGGTATGTATGTGTGTTGGAAGGTGAGTGTGGGTGTTATGGAAATAAGAGAGGTCAGCGACAGAAGTGGCTGGCAAAGTCAGGATTTAGCTGTGGGAGGGAAAGGATTGCAGAGGGCAGCAGTAGATGAAGAAGTGCAAGTGTGTTTTTTTTTTTTTTAAATAGAGCTCTTATTTATGGAAATGTAAAGGGATTATAATGTATGGGGAGCCCTTATTACTGTCTGAATTCAGACAATTTACCACGTTGTTATGGTATCGATGTGACGTCAAGAGGTTGTTAACCCCTCTTGACTACATCACATCAATACCATAACAACACGATCATTAGTGCGCATGCTCAGATAAACGGCCATGGTGGTAAGTGCTACTGTCGAGGGAGCCTGGAGCAATGAAAAAAAAAAGAACGATTTTTCAGCCCCTATCATCGGGCTTCTGACCAGCGGCCGCGGCAGTTCCTCCATTAGCTTTTATAGTGTTTTTAGCCCAATACACTATAAAAGCTAATGGATGGGAAACTGACAATAACCCTGTTGAAATCACATCTTGCGGTTTCAGTGACAACTATGAACCTCTTGAGCTGCGCTTGAGGTTTTCCTAGTTGTCATAGAAACCGCTCGATGTGATTACAATGTGGATATTGTCAGTTTCCCATCCATTATCCTCTATGTTGTGGCTGGCAATGTCAGATGGATACTGTATTATAAATTAACATATTCATTGTCTTTATAATGTGTTTTATTTCTTTTATACAATTCTTCGGACTTAATGACCACATAGCTGTGTTCATTGAGTAAATATAACCGTGTTATCAAAAGTAATATAAAATAATGTGAAAAATAATATGTATTACAGTTACAGTTACTAATTACTTTTTATATAAAAATAATAAGCAACTGTAACTGATTACATTTATCTGAAAATAACTAGTAACTGTAACGGATTACTTTTTAAAAGTAACTTACTCAACACTGCCTATAGGCCTAAGAAAGTAGGCCCTGAAGCACAGCTAGGCCAAAGCCAGACCTCTTCTGAGAGGCAACATCCAGACTGTAGTATTTAGTGAAAGTGTGGACTGTATTCCAAATGGCAACTGCACAAATGTCTGCAGCAGACATATTTTTGAACCAGGCAACAAAGGTGAATATTTTTCTAGTGGAATAACTAAGAACAACCCCAAGAATTTCCTTACCGTACTTCCTGTAACAGAAAGCAATACAGCTTGCTAACCATTTGGACAGGCACTGCTTAGAAACTAGGGCGCCCTCTTTCCCAGGGGTGAACAAAGCAAAAAAACTCCAAAGACTTTCTGCAGTCCTTCTTGCAGTGTATAGAGTACCTGAGTATTCTATGTACATCTGAAGTACAGAGCAATGCTTCCCCTGGACTGACATACTCAGGAAAATAAACTGGCAGGTGGAAGGTTCATACTAAGTAGTAAGGAGCAAAAGACGGCTATAAGCCCATAGGCCACTCCTGACCATTCATCCGTAGTACGCCAATGTGTGCTCTTCAAAAATATAGGAATCAAGTCTATGTTTAAACTGAGTCTTATCATTGAAGCAGATAATATTTTCAGGTAGTTTACTCTATGGGGCCACTACTCTGTGTGTAAAAAATGCCTTCCTCCTGTTGGTATTGAATTTAATGTGCCTCAGCTGAAGTGGGTGACACCTACTGCATATTATATTGTTTTTGAACTGAAAGTTTAGTTCACTTAGAAGACAATCATCATGCATTATGTCGAAGCATAAAAGTAGATCCTCCCCAACCCTTCTAGTCTCCAGGAACAGCAGTTGCAGTTAGCTAATCATTGTTCATAAGTATCATTTTTTAGATTATGAATTAGTTTAGTTGCTTGCCTCTGTACCTTTTCAATTTTTTCCACACATCTCCCCTCTTACTGATGGGACCCCAAACCAGGACCCCATAATCCAACACTTGCCTGACATATGCCCAACAGAGTGGCATCAACAGCTTTTAACTCAGACTCCTAAAGTTTCTCTTTATATTCCACAATACCCTTTTTGCTTTTAAAAGTTGTCATTACAGTGTGATTTATATGCGAGTTTATGGTCTGTGAGTATACCCAAGTCTTTCTCCTCCTCAGATTTCCGTAAGGGGGTTCCGGTCATATAATATTTAGTTTCACAGTTTTGACTGCAGAGATGAATTATTTATGTTAAAGCTCATACCTCTTGTGGTAGCCCACTTACAGATGCAAGCTAAGTCTGCCTGTACCCTAGCAGCCCCACCAATGTTGGTAACTATGCCAGCTAGTTTAGTGTCATCCGCATATTTATTTATCCAATTCTGTGTCCTTCCGCCCATCCATGACATGAACATTCTAAAGAGCACCAGACCCAGGACTGACCCCCGCAGCACCCCACTAGTTAACAGTACTGGAGTAGAGTAACAACCATTTATGCAGACTCGCCAAGTCCTATCCCCTAGCCAGCTATCTATCCAGCGGATCACTCTATGATCTAGGTTAATTTCTTTTAGGCCATGCATTATTTCTAGATCAGGGATTTTGCCAAAAGCTTTAGCAAAAGCCAGGTAAATACAATCCACCACTTCCCCCCCATCCAATTCACCTGAAAATAGGCACTTGGCTGTCTAGTGTGCCTTACCCGGTTAACAAAACAAATAAATAAATAAAAACAGAGCATATTAGTTACACACGATCTACCTGCTACAAATCCACGCTGGTCATTATCCTTCAGATAATTATTTATTACATCTTTCAATATAAATTTCATCAATTTACCCAGCACCGAGGTCAGACTAATGGGTCTATAGTTGGTGTGATCAGTTCTGTTATGCTTCTTATGGAAAGACAACATCCGTCGCCAGCCAGTCCCATGGGACCTCATTATCAGCTAGTGACTTAAGGAATATCAGTCATAATGGGATGGCTATGCCAGGAGATAATAATTTAAGCATACAGTTTGAGATATTATCTGGTCCAGCGGAGTGGGTGTTTTTTTTAGATTTTTTACTTTTTTATGACGTCCTCTACTGTTATCTCAACATTTCTTTATTTACATTGATGTCGACCTTTTCTGCTAGTTTTTTTAGAGAAACATGTGCCGAAACAAGAGCTGAAGATGTTAGTTACTTGGTCTGGGTCCAAGACTATCTCATACCCCACTTTAACAGAACATAGGTTATTTTTAGATTTCTTAAGGGAATTAATGTAACTATAAAGTTGTTGCACGTTATCTTTTTTTGCTGAGCCTGCCAATTTCAGCTCTAGTCTCTGTTTATTCTTCCGAATCATTCATTTGCATTTATTCTGTATTTCCTTAAACTTTCTCAGGGATTGATGATTCTCCAAGCGTCTAAGTTCATTATGGAATTTTTTGTGGTTTTTTTACGTGTTAATTTAGATAGGTGTTTGGTTGACCATTTGGGTTTCTTTTCCCTCTTATTATATATACTGACTTTATCCATGTGTATAGTTATTACATATATTAACAAGCATTTGTCAATGCCAAATGTTTGCTTGCTGGCATTGGCATTGGTAGTGTAGAAGTTAGAGAGGTGCATAACAGGAATGGCAGTGAAGTATTAAACTGAAGCCAACCCCACCACCACCCTGCAGAGACAGGCAGGTATTAGGGTGTGCCTTTGGGTCGTCAGGCATAACAGCCACGCCATTTCACCACACCCTAACCTGCAGACACTGGCAAGTGTCACAGTGTGCCTTGGAGTCTTTGGGCCTTATGCACACCCCATTTCATAAGAAATACGGTGCGATGGGTCCAGCATAGAAGAATGGGGTGAACTTTAGGGCTGAAGAGTCCAGGGCACACCTTGATGCCTGTCACTGGCTGCAGGGTGTGGGTGGGGGTGGAATGGCAGGCGTATTACAGGTGACATTCCCAAGTCACACCCCTGATGCCTGTCAGTCTCTACAGGGTGGGGCATTATGGTCAAACACCCTAACGTCCCAGGCGTTCATTGGTATTTTCACTCCAAATTTTAAACATGGGTTTTTTGTGACCCCACCTCATGAACAGTGGCAACATCAGTTCGTTAGCAGAAAGCTGATTTTACACAGCGACTACACCATTTGGCACCACTGCTGCAAAAACACATTTCAAACAGGATGTGAAAAATTACAGTTGTACTGTTCATGGGGAGGTGTAAAAACGGCAATACTGAAAATACAAAAAAAAAACCTGGTAAAGTCACGAGCGTGCATAGAAACTGCATGACGTACACCCGTAATGTAATTAGTTTGGGACTTTTTTTACAGTAGATTGTCAACACAGGCATTTTGGGACCTCCGCTCATGAACAGTTTCACTGTGATTTTCTTAATCTGTCCCGAACAGTGATTTCCCACAGTGACCAAGCATTTCTGCGCCGGAAGTGCGAAAACACATTTTGGACAGGGTGTGAAAAATGACAGCTGTACTGTTCATAAGGAGGTGTGGAAAAATGCCAGTGTTGAAAATCTGGACCGAAAATATTACAAATTCATGAACTTACAAGGGTGCATGGAAACTGCGCAATGCTCGCTTGTAACACAGTCATTTTATGGGCTTTTGTCACCAAATTTTTAACATAGCCATTTTAAGACCTCTACTCATGAACAGTGTCACGGTGATTTTCTTAATCTGTCCCGATCATTGCGCGAAAACACATTTTGGGTGAGATGTGAAAAATGACAGCTGTTCTGCTCATAGGGAGGTGTGGTAAAATGGCAATGTTGAAAATCTGGAGTGAAAATATTAAAAATTCGTGAAGTTACGAGCATGCGTAGGAACTGCAAAATACATGCTCGTAACAGTCATTTTTGGGAATTTTTCCTGAAATTTTCAACTTAGGGTTTTGGGGGGGGCCTACCTCATGAACTGTGACACTGTTGTTTCATTACTTGGTCCCGAAAGGTGGTTCCACGCAGTGACCATGAAATCACCTTTCGGGACCAAATAACAAAATGACAGTGACTAAGTTCATGAGGTGGGGCTCCAAAAACACCATGTTGAAAATTTGGTGAAAAAATTCCCAACATTGGCAGAGATATGCACCAAAGTTGAAAAAAAAAAAAACATTTATGCCATTATACAGCTCACTGTCATTTCTTCAGTTCGATCGGCTTTGAAAAGTGCTAACGTGTTCTTGGTCCACCAAAGATCGTCGTATGTCTCCTGGAGGTAAGTATGGGGGAGATGGTGCAGGTTGGGGGGCAAGACAGTCAACATAGGGACCTTTTTTTTTTTTTTTTTTTTTTTCTAGTTTTATTTTTCCTTTTGGAGGAGGCGACACGGGACTTTTTGCCACGCTAGGGGTGGGCTCCCAAGCGTGGCAGTAACTGATTATTTGGGCGGGCGGCAGTGGAGCCGACAGAGATTGGGCTCCCCGTTGCCATACCGACTTTGCCATGCTGGGTGGGCTCCCAGGCGTAGCAACCAGTAGTCGTGTTTTCTTTGTGGGGGCAGGGGACAGTGGAGCCGGCGGGGAATGGGCACCCCATCGCCATACGGACGTTTGCCACGCTGGGGTGGGCTCCCAGTGTGGCACCTGGAGTGTGTTTGGGGGACAGTGGAGCCAGGGGACTGGGCACCCCATCTGGCCACACGGTGTATGGGGGGGCACATGAGGCATGCTGGGGTAGGCTCCCAACATGCACATATGTGTTCGTGGGGGAAGGAACTGTCTATGACAGTTCAGATGCAGTGCTGATGCAGGCAATTTGCATACTGCCAACGGCAGTATGCAAATTGCCTGCGGCAGTGTTTTCCTTAGAACTGTACGCCACTGCATTTGAACGCTGTCTTAGACAGCTCGGACCTTCACTGGTGCGGTGCAGCCGTGCCTGCAAAAGGGAGCAGGGCATTGGAAGTGGGGGACGCATAGAAACATAGAATTTGACAGCAGATAAGGACCGCTTGGCCCACCCAGTCTGCCCATTTTCATACCTAACAGATAAGCTGCAGATCCTAGTCAACAAACAGCTTACTTCCTCCTACACCCCACTAGGACTGCCTTATGCCTGTCCCATGCATTCTTGAAGTCCTCCACTGTTCTTGACTCCACGACCTCCCCAGGGAGGCTGTTCCATGCATCTACAACCCTCTCAGTGAAAAAATACTTCCTCACATTACCTCGGAGCCGTCCCCCCTCTATCTTCAAAATGTGCCCCCTTGTTCTTGCACATCTCTTTTTCTGGAAGATGCTACCCTCTTGGACTTTTGTTAATTCCTTGAGGTACTTGAAAGTTTCTATCATGTCCCCTCTCTCCTTCTTTCCTCAAGGGTATACATATTGAGCTCCTTTAGTCTTTCTTAGTTATGTCTTCTGGTGCAGACCCTGCACCATTTTGGTGCCTCCCCTGGACAGCCTCTACTCTGTCTATGTCTTCTGGAGATGGGGTCTCCAGAACTGCACACAGTACTCAGATGGGGTCTCACCAACTGTCTGCACAGAGGGATAACAACTTCCTGTTTTCTACTATTGATGCCTCTTCCTATGCATCCCAGTATCCCCCAGCCTTCCTTACTGCCTTCTCACATTGCTTGCCCACCTTTAGGTCATCTGATATAATTACCCCCCAGTCCCTTTCTATTTTTACTGTTGTCAGGATCTCACCCCCCATTGCGTACGCTTCCCCTGGGTTTTTGTTTCCCATGTGCATTACCTTGCAGTTCTTTGCATTGAATCTGAGCTGCCATACATTTGACCATTCCTCCAACCTTGCCAAGTCCCTTCTCATCCTTTCCACTCTATCGTGTGTATCAACCCTGTTGCAGATCTTTGTGTCATCTGCAAAGAGACATACTTTTCCTTCCAGTTCCTCTGCAATGTCACTTATAAAGACATTAAAAAGGACCGGTCCCAGTACTGAACCCTGTGGTACCCCACTAGTAACCCTCCTTTCTTCACTGTGTACTCCATTTACTACTACCCTTTGCGTCCTGTTGTCTAGCCAATTTTTTATCCAGGCTGCCACCTCGGGACCCACTCCAAGCATGGCTATCTTGTGTATTAATCTTTTGTGTGGGAATGTATCAAATGCCTTGTTAAAATCTAGGTAGGCCATGTCCACAGCCTCTCCCTGGTCTACTACTTTGGTCACCCAGTCAAAGAAATCTATTAGATTCGTCTGACACGACCTTCCCATTGTGAATCCATGCTGCCTTGTGTCCTGTGCCCCACTGGCCTCTAGGTACTCAACAATTCCTTCCTTTAGAAGTGACTCCATCATTTTCCCTACCACTGAGGTCAAACTAACTGGTCTGTAATTTCCTGCCTCTGTCCTGCTCCCACTTTTGTGAAGAGGAATCACATCTGCCCTCCTCCAGTCCTCGGGTACCACCCCATCCTCCCATGATTTGTTAAAGAGAGAAGTCAGCGGTGTCACTAGTTCTACCCTTAGTTCTTTTAGAATTCTGGGATGAATCCCATCAGGCCCCATTGCTTTGTCCACCTTCAATTTTATTAGTTCTTTCAGAACCCTTTCTTCTGTAAAATGGACTGGTATCACCGCCTCTTCAAAGTGTTTCTCTTGTTTGGTTTAGGTAACTCCCCCTCCTCTTTCTTTGTGAATACTGAGCAGAAATATTTGTTCAGTATCCCTGCGTTTCACTGTCACCCTCTACCCACATTTCCTCCCCTTTATTAAGCTTCAGTATCCCTCCTTTGGTCTTTCTTCGCTCCCTAATGTACCTATAAAAGATCTTATCCCTCTTCTTAACAGAACTGGCTATCCTTTCCTCGGTTTGGGCCTTTGCTATTCTGACTGCCTTCCCAGCCTCTTTCTGCTTTAACTGATAAAGTTCTCTGTCCTGCTCCTTCTGTGTTTCCTTATATTTCCTGAATGCTGTCCTTTTCTCCTTAACCTTCCCTGCCACCTCTGTTGAGAACCATAGCATTTTTTTCCTTCATTGTGTTTTATTGATTTGCTTTACACAAGGCTTGTTGCCTCTGTGATGGCTGTTTGATCACTCCCCATTGTTCCTCCACCCCTCCTTCTTGCCTGTTTGCTAGTGCTTTTCTGAGGCACTCTCTCATTTTCCCAAAGTCAGCCCTCCTAAAGTCCAGCACTCTTGCTTTTGTATGGCTTGATTGTATGGCTGTGTTTATCGTGAACCACACTGTTTGGTGGTTGCTTGTTCCCAGATGGCTACCCACTTCTAAATCTGAGATTCTTTCTCCATCCCCATTTGAGAGTACCAGGTCTAAGATTGCTCCCTCCCGAATAGGTTCCAATACTAGCTGTCTGAGGCATGCCCCCTGTAAGGCATCAAGAATGACCCTGCTCTTGGATGTGCCTGCAGCAAAGGTGCTCCAGTTAACATCTGGCATATTCAGGTCCCCCATCAACAATATCTTCCCTTTTTCTGCCATTCTAAGAAAGCCTTCTATCATTTCCTTGTCCATTCCCTCCCCCTGAGATGGGGGTCTGTATACAACCCCCATGCGGATTGTGGTGCCATTTCCTGTCTCCAGGGTTACCCAAAGTGCCTCATCTGTTCCCTGTTTACTCTTTAGCTCTGTTGCTTTGATCCCTTCCTTTACATAGAGAGCTACTCCTCCTCCTCTTTTACCCTCCCTGTCTCTCCTGTAGATTGTGTATCCTGGTATGTTGACATCCCAGTCAAAGTACGAAAACTCATATGGTGGCACTATGTTTCTTGCACATGCATGCAAGCAAACATAAAAATTGTACTTTTTGTAATGTTCCACATTTGTGTTACAGTTTGTTTTTGAAACAGTATCTCCCAGTTGATCTGTTCTAAGTTTTCTTCGCAGAATTAATTTTGTAAATTCCCCTACATCCTTTCTTAATAGCTATGTGCTGTTTGAACAAGAAATATAATGTTTATACCTTTATTTGACAATACTATAGCCAATATCTTGTATGCCCTTGTGGGACTGTTTACACTCCGTGATAGCTCCAACTTGTTTACAAGTAGAGATACAGCAAAATTTAATTTCACTGGCAAAATCACCAATTTCGCCTCGCAGAACATTTTGCGAAATTTCGACCTTAGGGCAAAATTGCACCTGTATGGTGAGGTGAAATTTCGCCTGTACAGTGAGACAAAATTTTGCCTGTAAAATTTGCTTCTGCCGGTAAGTCTCACCTTAGCATTTAACTAAGGTGAAATCATGAAAAAAGGCTTGTCACCCGACTTGCTCTCTGAAGCAGACTGCAGGTCACATGCTGGACCTTGTGCTCACAAACAGGGACAGTGTGATGGGGGTAACAGTGGAGGAGCACCTGGAAAACAGTGACTACCAGTCATTGTGGTTTGAAATCACAGAAAGAGCAGAACCAAACCACACAAAAACACGTATCCTGGATTTTAGGGGGGAAGACTTTGGGAAAATGGGGAGATACTTGAAAGAGGCATTAAGGGGAATGGGACAGGAATCAGGGGTTGAGGAACAGTGGGCAGTATTTAAAATGGGGATTACAAGAACAACAGAATTATGTATTAAGCAGGTTAGCAAGAGAAAGGAAGAGGAGACCATTATGGTTTTCAAAGAGGTAGCAAAGAAAGTGAAAGCCAAAAATATTGCATTCAGGCAATACAAAAGACACAGGCAGAAGGGGATAGGAGAAGTACCAGGAGAAGCAAAGGGAGGCAGGGAGGTCAGTAAGGGAAGCCAAAGCTCAGACAGAAGAACACATTGCAAAATCAGTGGGTAGAGGGGACAAAACCTTTTACAGGTACATAAGTGAAAAAAGAAAGACAAAGGGAGGGATAGTGAGACTGAAGAGGGAGGATGGGGGCCGCCTGGAGGATGACAACAGTAAAGCTGACATACTGAACAGGTATTTCTGCTCAGTCTTTACTGAGGAAGAGGAGGGTAATGGGTCTGAAGGGAGTACAAGGGGTGAGAATGGTGCAGAAATGGACACAAGTCCCTTTACACGAGAAAGGGTCCTGAAGGAACTGGAAGTAATAAGAGTTGATAAAGCAATGGGGCCAGATGGGGTGCACCACAGGGTCCTTAAAGAACTAAGAGAGGTGGTGGCTGAACCTCTGGCTATCCTGTTTAGCCGATCACTGGAAACAGGGGAGGTACCCAAAGACTGGAGGACAGCAGATGTAGTCCCCTTATACAAAAGTGGGAACAAAGAGGAAGCAGGGAACTACAGACCAGTCAGCCTCACCTCGGTAGTGGGGAAGACATTGGAAGCACTACTGAAGGAGAGATTGGTGGAACATCTGGTTGTCAATGGACTACAGGACCCAAGGCAGCATGGTTTCACCAGGGGGAGATCATGTCAGACCAACCTCATTGAATTTTTTGACTGGGTGACTAGGGAGGTGGATCAGGGAGGGCAGTGGACATGGCCTATCTAGACTTCAGCAAGGCCTTTGACACTGTGCCACATAGAAGACTATTACACAAACTGGGGAATATGGGTGTGGGCAGGACAGTAGTGTGGTGGGTAGGTAACTGGCTGGGTGGCAGGACACAGAGGGTGGTGGTAAATGGCTGTCACTCCACAGAGGGAAGAGTGACCAGTGGGGTACCACAGGGATCAGTGCTGGGACCGGTCCTATTCAACATCTTCATCAGTGACAAGACGCAGGACCTAGAAGGCAGAATTTCACTGTTCGCTGATGACACAAAGCTCTGTAACAGAGTAGACACACCAGAGGGTGTAGACAGAATGAGAAGCGACCTGCAGAAACTTGAAGAATGGTCAGGGGTTTGGCAGTTGAAATTCAATGCAAGAAGTGCAAGATAATGCATATGGCACAAAACCCTGGCACAATATATCAGTTGGGGGTGAGGATATAGCATGCACCAAGCAGGAAAGGATCTTGGGGTTATCATCTCTGATGACCTCAAGGTAGGGAAACAGTGTGACAAGGCAGCAGGTAAAGCAAATAGGATGCTGGGATGTATAGGCAGGGGCATTACCAGCAGGAAAAGGGAGGTCATATTTCCGCTATACAAGACACTAGTGAGGCCCCACCTGGAGTACATTGTACAGTTCTGGAGACCATACCTATGTAAGGACATAGACAGGATAGAGAAGGTTCAGAGGAGGGCAACAAAGATGGTGCATGGATTGCATCACAAGTCCTATGAAGACAGGTTGAAGGAACTGAACATGTACTCCTGGAGGAGAGGAGGAGAGAGGGAATATGATAGAGACATACAAGTATCTTACAGGGAGGAACAGGGTGCAGGAAAACACTATTTTTAAGCGAAAAAGATGTTCCAGGACTAGAAGGCATGGGACGAAGTTGGAGGGAGAACGATTCAGAGGAAACATGAGAAAGAATTTCTTCACAGAACGGGTGGTGGACAAGTGGAGCACCCTGCCAGAGGAAGTGGTGGGGACTGAAACAATCACGGGATTTAAGAATGCATAGGACAGACATAAAGGAATTCTGGAGGTCAGGGGTTAGGTGCAATAGACTTCTAGGAAAACAAACTAAACTTACAAGCTCAAATGGGCAGACTGGGTGGGCCATAGGCCCTTATCTGCCGACACTGTCTATGTATCTATGTGTGCCTGTACTCAGACAGGAAGCCACTGAAACTACATCCTTTTCCTGCAGTTTTTAGGCTAGAGAGAGAGAGAGAGAGAGAGTGTAGCACAGACTGTGTGAGAGAGAGACAGAGTAAAAACATAATTTTGTGAGTGTGCGTGTGTGTGTGTATGCTGAACTTCTGTACATCCCCTATTTCTTTATATAACAAAACTTTATCTTTCTCTTGTGTTCTATTTTTCTCTCTTTATCTTAGTGTGTGTGCGTGTTTCACTTCCCCTTTTTTCCATTTTTTTTTAGTAGTATCTAAATTATTATTTTTTAAAACATAATGATGGAAGGGAGTGGGTCTGACTCTGGAGCTGGACACAGTGAATGGGGAGGATGACGAGTTTGCCATAACAGGTATGTATTTGTAAGTTATGTCCCCCCCCCAGCAGCAGGAGAAGTTGGCCCCGGCCTCTGCCCCCCAGCAGCAGCCGGTGCTGGTCGTTGACCCCGAACCAGCAGGTCCCCCCCCCACTCAATCCGCAGCACTGTCAGCAGGAGCAGCTTCCCCCTCCCAGCAACCGGATGTGGACCCTGCAACCACCACCCAGCAGCACTCAGAGCTCACTGCCCCCTCCTCAGGAGGAGCAAGTGGCTCCCGTCAGCCCCTAGCATGAGCAGGATGATGATGATGTAGAGGGATAGGCCTCCCTCAGGACATCAGCTGGCATCCCCCCCTACCAAAGATCGTCAGTCTGGGAATTTTTTAACCCAAAGGCAGATGATAGAAGTGTGGTTGTCTGCACCCTTTGTGGTAAAAATGTGAAAAGGGGGAAACTAGAGTCCCACTTTGAGACTTCTGGTCAGAGGAGCCAACTGCAGCACCACCATGCAGTAGAGTGGCTCTCCAAACAGTGAGAGACAGCACTGAAGCTTGGCAGCGCCAGTCTAGGGGACACCATACCAGGAGGATGTCCAGCAGCAAGACACACACGGAGCCGGAGGAGACAGAAACAGCATCACCCACCCTCTGCAGCGATGCATGATGGCAGACCCAGTGGCGCCACCCCCACCCTGAGCATCCTGCAGCCCCCCCCCCCCAAGTCAGGAGGTGGTCACCAGTGCAGACCTGGAGGCTGTGCGCACCAAGTTCCAAAGTGTCCGTCAGGACATTGACCAGCTCTGCCAGGAGATCAGTGGGGACCTCCAAACATAAAGCAGGAACAGAAGGTGGTCTTGGACCTCCTGGTGGCACAGGTGGCAGTGCCTAATGAATGGCCTGTGGCTGTGGTGGACCAGTGTTGTTTTCTTTTCCTTCTCCTTTCTTTGTTATTGTCACTCTTCTTCTTCTGCACCCCCGTCCTAAAAAAAAAAAAAAAATTATCTTTTCTGTCCTCTTTGTCTTCTGTGCTATATCTTTATTTGTTCTTTTCCAGTTGTTTATGCTCCCTCCCTCCCTTTCCCATCCCCTCTCATATAGGAACAGTTTTGTCCTCCTGACCATGCATGTCCCCAGTTCCCCCCGTCACAGCCCCCCGTTGTAGTACTATGCCCATAAAATGTGTACCTTTCTTCTTACTCCATTTTTATGCTAGCTTGCCATGCTTGCACGCCCGCCAACATCTTGCGGTAGTAGCAAATTTCCGAGGTGCATCAGTGTGGGCGAATGCAGGGCATGCATTAGTAGATGCATCCCTCATTCTCCAATAAGCCAGCATGCAGGCGGTCACAAAAGAAATATGTAAAGTGGTCAACACATGTAAGGAAAGTGCCACTGCAATGACAGACAAGCTTGTCATGCAGCAGCACAATAACATGCCTTCCGAAGTGCCTTTCCTGGTGAAGTATTTCAATAAACATGGCGGCAGTGGCTGCCGCTTCCCCGTATCAGCATGCTAAATCATTCCCCCCCCCCCCAAGACTGTGTGGCACACTGGGAGCCCACCCCAGTGTGCCTCCCCACAATGAAAGCTGACCGTCATCAGCGTGTTCCAGCCCCCACCCCATTCTGTGCCACACTGGGAGCCCACCCCAGTGTGGTCATCACCCCCCCAAAGTCATGGAGTGCACTAGGAGCTCACCCCAGTGTGCACAGCACCTGTGAAAAAAAGAAAACTGTCTGCGATTTTTTTTTTTCTTTTAAATACCTGAAAAATTGAAAACGGTCCCTTGCTGTGGGGTCCCCAACCCGCACCACCCTCTGCGCCTCCCATCTCCCCACACACCCCCTCACCGCATACTTATCTCCGGAGCTCGGTGTGACGATCTTCGGTGGACCAGGAACACGTCTGGAGACTTCAAAGCCGACCGCAAACTGAAGAAATGCTGGTAAGCTGCATAATGGCATAAATGGTTTTTTTTTTTTCAAGTTTGATGCATATCTCAGCCATTTTTTGGGAATTTTGCCTCCAAATTTTCAACATGGGGTGCTTGGGACCCCACCTCATGAACACATGCACTGTCATCTCGTTACTCAGCCCTGAAAGGTCATTTTGCGGTCACTGCATGAAATCACCTTTCGGGACCAATTAACAAAATGACAATGCCACTGTTCATGAGATGGGGTCCCAAAAACCCTATCTTGCAAATCTGGTGGAAAAATTCCAAAAAATTACAGTATTATGAGCGTGCATTGCGCAGTTTCAACGCACGCTCGTAACTTTGACAATTTTTAATATTTTCACTCCAGATTTTCAACATTGCCCTTTCTTCACACCTCCTTATGAACAGTCCAGCAGTCATTTTCCACATACTGCCCAAAATGTGTTTTTGCACATGTGGCGCACAATGGCACAGTTGCTGTGGGAAATTAGTGTTCAGGCCAGATTAACAAAATCGCAGTGACACTGTCCTGACCAGAGTTCCCAAAATGCCTATGTTGAAAATTTGGTTATACAAATTCGTAAAATAATTGCGTTACGGGTGTGCATTGTGCAGTTTCTACGTACGCTCATGATGTCACCAATTTTTCATATTTTCACTCCAGATTTTCAACAATGCCATTTTTTTTACACTTCCTCATGAACAGTGCAGCTGTGATTTTTCACATCCTGCCCGAAATCTGTTTTTGCACCTGTGGTGCCAAAATGCACAGTCGCTGTACAAGATCACCTTTCAGTAAACGAACTTGTAGTGCCACTGTTCATGAGGTGGGTCACAAATGGGCCATGCTGAAAATCTGGAATGAAAATACCAACAAATGCCCTGGGCATTAGGGTTTCCCACCCCTACTGCCCCACCTTGTACAGACCAACAGGTGTCAGAGGTATAACTTGCCATTGTCGGCTATAATGCTCACGCCATTCCACCCCTCACCCTGCAGCCAGTAACAGGCATCGAGGAGCGCCTTGGACTCTTCGGGCCCCAATGTTCACCCATTCTCCTACACTGCAGCTATGTCAGTATATTTCCTTACGGAATGGGGTGAGCGTAAGGCCCGAAGACCCCAAGGCACATCACGGCACTTGCCGGTCTCTGCAGGGTAGAGTGAGGTGAGGTGAAATGGCATGAGTGTTATGGCCAACAACCCAAAGGCACACCCCAATGCCTGTCACTCTCTGCATGGTGGGGTTGGGGTCGGCGTCAGTTCACTACTTAACTGCCAATCCTACTGTGCATTTCTCTAACTCCTGCACTACCGATGCCAGTGCCAGCAAGCCAACATTCGGCATTGACAAATGCTTGTTCTTTATGTTTCCTCCTTCTATCCTATCCACAAATGTCAAGCATTTGAACTTGTTACTATGAACAAACATATTTTCCAAAGCTATGTGAGAGTGAATCTCGGCTCTGCTCATGCAAAACAGGGCCCCCAGGTAAAGAAATGCTTCTAAAAAAATATTACATTAAATTCAGACAGAAATCTGGTCTCATCCAAGATGTTTTATGGTGCCCCCTCCCCCCGAACCCCCAGCAGCACCCAGACATTAAAATGCTGTTTTGGCCACTGTTTACAATTGGTTTTAGGCCTCATCTTGTCTCTGCGAGTACAGCACAAGCAGTACATGTCCAGAAATGTTTCCTAAAAAATGGTACATTAAATTCAGACATAAATCTGATCTCAGGCATGATGTTTCATGGCGCCCAAACCCCCACTCGGACCAAATGATGGTCTTTGGTCCACTGTTTACAAGTCATCTCATGCTGAATTTCTGTTCTGCGAGCGCAGGACAGGCTGTACATGTCCAGAAATGTGACAGCAAAAATAGAAGATAAAACTGAGGCTGAAATGTGGTCTGAGTCAGGATGTGAATGGTGCCCCCACCACCACCCGGACATTATACTGCTGTTTTGGGCCCTGTTTTCCAATGATTTATGCCTGAAACGCGGTGCTGCTGGTGACAAACAGGGCCTACAAGTCCAGAAATGTTTCCAAAAAAATTGTACATCAAACTGAAACTGAAATCTGCTGTAAGTCCTGATGTTACATGCTGTGCCACCACTTCAGGGTCCTGAAAAGGGGTGCCAACCCACGCAGAGAAAACAAATTCCTCCTGCAAAATGCTGCTGCTACTTGCAATTGTTTCTTCCTGCTGCTGCTTTTTCAATTGATTGAGACAGAAATGTGCATTATCATTTCCCTATGCTGCTGCCCTGATTGGCTGGCTGTGCTGACTGATGGATTCTGTGGTTGTAGCTTGCCTGGCTGTGGGGAGTGAATGACATTTTGGGGCACTGTAGTTTGCTGCCTGCTGCTGTCTCTGACTACTGCTTGTCAAGTTGCCACAAGAAGTACTGTTCTGAATGGTTGATGGTGCATCATCTCACACAGTCCATACTGCTGCAGCTGAAAACGTATCTGTCTTTAATTTTTTTCCTGTGAAAGATAAGGGTGTTGGTAGGTTGGTATTCTGGCGTCTTGAGTTCAAATATGTTTGTACTGCTTTTATATTATTTTTCAGTGTGCTGTGGATGACATCATCATGCTAGGCCGGGATTAGGATCTAGGGATGTTTGATCGCACCACATTTCCCAAGTTCCCAACACAGATGGTAAGTACCGAAATTTTCATTTCTAGTGTGGTATGTCTGTTACTGCCATCTGGATGTTTGAGTCTGATCGTAGTTGTGTTCTTTTTTGCTTTTGTCAACATCAGGAATTCCAGCAAAGTTAACTCTTGTTCCTTCTGCCGCTGCTGCTCAACCAGATCTGGGGGATTTATTTCATTGTGCAACGGTTCCACTTTCACCATCCCTGAGGTAAGTATTTCTTTATTTTTTATGGTCTTCTGTGGTGGGGGGAGGGAGGATCTTGGTGGTGATGGCTGGTGGAAGGGACTGGAACTTTTTACAATACCCAAAATATGTTCTTATTTTTATCTTATTTCAAGGTACGCAGTACTGATAGGTGAAGGGGAATACCTGGTACTGTGCTTTGCCATTGACCTTGGTCTGGAATCATGGTCACCGCACAGCACAGCATGTTCCCAGGGGCAATTTCCACAGTTTAATGGCATCACAGGGTATGGTAAGTATACATTTTTTCTCTGCTTGTTCCAATTTGCTTGCTAAGAAAAGGTATGCAGATTGGAGAGTATTTGTCACTTTTTCTTATCTTTGGTCTTGCTTAAGTCATTTTCCTCTGTTAAGGTTGCATCGTATCTCTATGTGATGACTATGACGCTTGGCCAGCTGGTTATGATTGTTCTATGATATCAGTAATATAGAATGTGGTATGTGAGTGTCTTACATGAGACATCCTGTGCTATGGGTGCCTCCCCCAACCCCAGGTCAGTGAAGTGCCAAGTGACCTGAAACCAGGAGGTAATTAAAAGACTAGAGAGACTTAATTAAGGGTCTCCTGTTTTTCTCTCTTAATTAGAACTGACCCAGCTGCCAGGATATAGGGCCCATAAAGTTTTATGACGTCTTAGAGGAAAAACATTTTATAACAACCTGGTGTGAAAAGTTGTAAAATCTTTGACCTGCCTGGGGAACAGGAAACCACAAAAGATCAAAGGAAAGGCTTGATTAAAGACTGTCATAATTTGGGAAATTAGTTTTTGCTAAAGTCACAGTATTTAAAATATCTCCTAACAGGAAGATCATTGTTTGTATATGTTTTATATTCTAAAAGGAGTTGCTAGATGACATCATAGAAGGGGTGCGGAAACAGTGTGTGTTAAATTGTATTCTGTGTTTGAGCTGATAGACATATCGTTTGGGGCTGTAAAGAAACAAAATCTAACTATAAGCACTATCGAAGTAATACATTAGATAGAAAAAGTCTAACTGAATCTTGGTAGGAGTTTGTCTGTAGTTTTCTTTGCTTTTCTTTTAAGTGATTGTATGCTTTGTGATATAGTGTTCTGTGTTTACATTTTACATATTTTCATCCATTTTAGTAAAGATGTTATTTTGAAAGACTGCCTAGGTGTGTCGACGTTCTTTTTGCATGTGAAGTATAGAGGGTTATGACTGACAAAAACTGTTCATAAGCTTGATGATTAGAGATGCAGTGAATTTAAAATCCGCCGGCGAAGTGAACACGAACTGGTCACTTTACTACGCGGAGTGCCCCATAGGAAAGGCTCACTTCACCTTGTCATTATTACTTTGCGTTGTTATTCCTTCTTAAACGCGAAGTAAGGTGGAGTGACAACAATATTGGCAGCATCCCACCCACACAGTCACCAGAATGAATGTGCATCCCCAAAGTGCTACTGTCTTGTGTCCACAAAACTCCCCAGTGCTGATGAAGTGAAATTAGAGTGCAACAAGAAATGCAAAGTCTCCCAGAATTAATGGCGTACTCAGACTTGCGCGTAGTGGTCAGGTCACACACAGAGTCACCAGAATTAATGTGCATCCCAAGAATGCTACTGTCTTGTATCCAGAAAATACTCCAGTGCTGACAAAGTGAAATGAGAGCGTAACAAGAAATGTAGTCTCCCAGAATTAATGGTGCCATGCAAACACACAGATTAAGATTGCGCTGCACACTCAAGGGATGCATACAAAAAGGCACACCACCACCTAACCAGTGCTCACAAGTCACAAATCCAAATCTGGAAAGGAATACATTTTGCCAGTTGGAGGATTAGTGCACAGCAGTAACAATCCACTACCAATAAAGATACCACAAAGCACTATAAAAAATTCATGTAGGTGTGGTGGATAGCAGGCTCACGCTGCTGCAATTACTCTAACACAATAAAAGGTGTCTAATTTAATGGCATGCATCACACACACACTCACACGCACACTCAAGTAATGCGAAGCAAATTGAAAACCTTTAATAATATAACCAAATCTCTTAAACAAATTGTACACAACAATCAGAAAAAAAAGTCAAGAATTACTGAAAATATTACAGTGTGTACATTAACACAGTTATGTAAGAAAAATAAACCAAAACAGAAAGTCTGCCTTTTTCTCCCAGTTAATCTACCTACACCACAAATACACCCTGCTGCCAAAGCACACTTCACAGTACACAGACTGACTGTTCTAAATTAACATTCAAAATCCACACACAACAATAAACACTCGATGATATGAGCACAGAAGGGTTTCCTACAATCGATGTACTAAATTTTGAGCAAAAATATTACTCAAAAAAGGCATTTTAAACAGCTTTTAGAGGATTTGAATCACAGAGCTCTGAGAGCAAATTGTCTCCAGCTACCAATGCACACACACACTACCCAAGCCAGAACTGAGGCTGTGCCGAACAATCTAGATCCCATGTGACCTGCAATCCCATGAATAACTGCAGAATTTCATTTGGAGCTCAATTACAGGGCGACATTAGGTGAATTACATTGATTTCAATGCACTTCACCTAAAAATTGGTGGAGAAGTGGATTGGAGAAGGCGGAATAATGCAAAGTCATTGGTTTCAATGGACTTTGCGTTTCTCATTATGAAGCGAGGTACTCCGCTTCACACTGAGTTCTCCGCGGATTCCGCGTTACTCAGTGAATCACTTCATGGAGCAAATTGAGGTCACTTCGCCCACCACTACTTACAGTACTGTAACTCACATGCTGTACAGGAAGGAACGCGAATGCCTATGGTTGTACTTCCCCGATAAGCTGTAGCACAAAACTCCCCGACTTAAAAATGCTTATTAATGAGTACAATGGTGGAGTGGTGAAGCTTGGAGGGATACTAAAAAAACATGCTTACAATACATCCAAGTAACTAGTAAAAAAATTAATGTTGTGATTCGTGATATGATTATGCATCGTGATTTGTGACCGTGATGATGAAGAATGTGATTCGGTGTCAACGGTGTGAGATAACCAATATGGAACTGTATTGGGAACGCAAATGCCTACGGCTGTACTTCCCCAATGAGCTGTAGCGCAAACTCCCCAATTTTACAACGATCATTAATGAGTACAATGGCAGGGTGGTAAAGCCTGGAGAGATACTACAAAACATGCTTACAATACATCTAAGTAACTAGTAAAAAAAATTAATGCTGTGATTCGTGACTTGATTGTGAATCACGATTTTGACTGCGTTTGTGACCGTGATGATGAAGACCATGATTTGTATCATGAGTGACTCATGATGATGGTCCTGACTTAAAAACTTATATTAATGAGTACAATGTTCATGCAGAATTATGCACCACACCTGTCCGGTACTCTGAAGTGAAGCAAAAGAAACAACTGTGACTTAAGTTACAGATGGAGATTGGGCCCTAAAGAGATGCAAATGCACAGACAGATTAAGATTGCACTGCACACAGAAGAGATGCAGATGCAAAGGCACAACACCTAACCAATGCTCACCATCAGAAATTCAAATCTGGAAAAGAATACCTTGCTAGTTGGCGGGGCAGTGTACTGCATTGCTGTAGAAACAGTCACTAGTACTAGTACCAGTAAAGATACCACAAAGTACAAAAATCACACAGCTACAGTGGATAGCAGGTTCACATTGCTGAAATTATCATGTGGCACAATAAAAGGTGTCTGATTTGATGACACACATCACACACAGTCACACACACACTAAGTAATGCGCTGCAAATTGAAAACTTCAGTAATATAATCACATATTTTAAACAAACAAATTACGCACTGCTGCACCACAACTATCAGCAAAAAACTGGCAAGAATTATTGACAATGTTACTGTGTGTACATTAACACAGTAAGAAAAATATCACCAAAACAGAAAGCACTGTCTTCTTCTCCAAGTTAATCTACCTACACCACAGATACGCCCCTCCCTCAAAGCACACTTCCACTGTCTCTCAGTACACAGACTAAATGTTGTACATTAACATTCAAAATCCATACACAAACAATAAACGCTCGAAGATATGAGCACAGGAGGGTTTCCTATAATCGATGAAAGTACAGTTACGTAAGAACTTACCGTGACAGTAGATTTTTGAGAGAGGCTCTTGCAGTAGGTAATTACATATAGGACTGACGCCGGCCGGCTGCAGGACCCCACGGAAAAATTTCTAGCTAGCAGTCCCTGGCGAGGGACCACCCCCACATCAGGTGACCGGCGTCATATGACGTCGGTATAAAGGGGCAGTCCCAGACACCCGCCTTCCAGTTCTTTCCCACCACAGGCCCAGAAGGCCCGGACGAGAGAGAAGCAGATATTTTCCTCAATGGAAAAGGAGCTGAAACAGCCTAGGGGGATGGAGGGCGGGAAGGTATGATTTATTGCAAGAGCCTCTCGAAGATCTACTGTTACGGTAAGTTCTACGTAACTGTACTATCTTACCTGAGGGCTCTTGCAGTAGGTAATTACATATAGGACAAAATCCCAAGCAGTCTGGAACAAATGAAAAGGCACCGGGAGGAGGAACTACTCCAAGAAGTAGTAAGAAAGCTTGCAAACCTCAAGAAAGGAGGCCTTGCAAGACCGCTAACCCGAAGCCTGCTCTACGGTGAGAAGCAATGTCCAAACTGCAATGTTTAGTAAAGGTATGGACGGAAGTCCACGTGGCAGCAGCACAGATGTCTGCCGCAGACACGTTCTTAAAAGAAGCCGCAGAGGCGGCAACTCCACGAGTGGAGTGACCTCTGACTTGACCCGGTAGGGTTTTGTTGTACTTGTCATAACAGAAACTGATGCAATGGGCCAACCACTTTGATAGGCATTGCTTAGAGACAACATTGCCTTCTCTTTTGTGAGCGAAAGAGATGAACAACTGATCAGTCTTTCTGAGATCCTTCGTTCTGTCGGTGTAGTATCTCAGGATCCTGTGAACATCCATGGTATGGAGCATATATTCTCCTTGATTGGAGTACTGCGTGAAAAAGGCAGGTAATTCAATAGACTGATTTAAGGTAGACTCCGCTACCACCTTCGGAAGAAACTTAGGATTCGTGTGAAGAGCTACTCATTCTTTGTGGAAAATCAAGTAAGGTATTTTGCACATCAGGGCCTGGAGCTCGGAGACTCTACGAGCCGAGGTAATGGCCACTAAGAAGAGCGTCTTCCACGATAAAAACTTCACGTCTGCTGAAGCTGCAGGCTCAAAGGGAGGAAGGGTAAGTTTCTCGAGGACAAAGTTTAAGTCCCAAGGCGGAGCTGGGGTCCGGACCGGGGGCCTGAGATGAAGGACCCCTCTGAGGAAGGTTTTAGAGACATCCAGCTGGGCAAAAGTCTTATCAGCGAAGGGGACATGGTAGGCTGAGATAGCTGCCATATGGACTTTTAAAGAGGAGTGACTGAGACCCAGGTCGAAAAGATGATGCATGTACTCAAGCAGAATGGTCACAGGGCAGGAAAAGGGTTCCACCTTCCTGGACGCAGCCCAGATAGAAAATCTCTTCCATTTCATGGCATAAGTGGATCTAGTGGAGGATTTTCTAGCCTCCATCAAAATCTCGGCTACCTGAGGAGAGATGCCAAAATGAGATTGAGCTAGGTCTGTAGGAGCCATGCATGAAGCTGAAGGGACTTGAGTCCCGGATGGACCAGGGTCCCCTGATCCTGGGTCAGCAAACCTGGAGATAAAGGAAGCGGAAGAGGAAGAACCTCTGAGTATTGTTGTAGAAGAGAGAACCAAATTTGCCTGGGCCAGAAAGGAGCGATCAGAATCATTCTCACTCCTTCCAAAGCGAGCTTCTGCAGCACACGAGGGACCAGAGGAATTGGGGGAATCTGCCCATCCAGCTTAGCGACAGAGCGTTGTTCCAGAAAGCGTCTGGCTCTGGAGCGAGCGAGCAAAAGATTGGAAGCTTTGCGTTTTGGGAGGAGGTGAACAGATCTATCTGAGGTGTCCCCCAAATCTGGAAGATGTCTTTTAGAACTTTTCCATCCAATTCCCACTCGTGTGGTAGAGCCGAAGATCAACCTAGTCTGTCTGCCAGAACATTGTCGACTCCCGGAACATGGATCGCCGTAAGGTGGAGGTTGTGAAGAGTTGCCCACTCCCAAACCCTCATCGCTTCCCTGCACAGCGGGTAGGACCGAGTCCCTCCCTGCTTGTTGATGTACCAAACACGCACATGTTGTCTGTTTGGACAGCTAGGTGACCTGGAAGGATGAAAAGATGAAGGGCTTGGAGAGCATACAGAACTGCTCGAAGCCTGAGCACATTGATGTGGAGAACTAGCTCCTACTGAGACCATAGGCCCTGGGTTCGATGAGGACCCAGATGGGCTCCCCAACCTTCGCCTGAGGCATCCGTGGTTAGAGTCTGAATGGGGGGATGAAGAAAAAAGGGAACCCCCCTGAATAGATTCTCTCGGACCATCCACCATTGCAAGTCTCTTACCATCGGCGAGGAGATCAGGACTAGATGATCTAGGTCATCTACTCGTTGATCCCACTGAGATCGGAGAGTCCACTGAGAGATTCTCATGTGGAGGCGCGAACATGGAACTGTGGGAATGGCAGCCGCCATAAGCCCCAGTAGACGGAGCACCGACCTCGCCGGAACCTTCCTGTGTTCCGATAGGAAGGAAATCTGGGACTGGAGGGAGGTCCCCCTGTCCGGAGGCAGGAAGGCTTTGCACACAGTCGTGTCGAGGATGGCCCCGATGAACTGGAGCCTCTGAGAAGGATCCAGGTGAGACTTGGAATGGTTGATGGTAATACCCAGGCCAGAGAAGACCTGCTGGGTGAGGGATAGGGAATGCAGCAGTTCCTCCCTGGACGGAGCCACCAGGAGCCAATCGTCCAGGTAGGGAAAAACCTGGACTCCCAAAGTACGCAGATGGGCCGCTACCACCGCCAGACATTTGGTAAAGACTTGGGGGAGCCGAGGAAAGACCAAAAGGGAGCACCCGGAATTGGTAGTGGTCTCCCTGGAATGCGAACCTGAGGTACTTGCGATGCGAAGGACGAATAGGGATGTGCAGGTACGCATCCTGCATATCCAGTGCACAAAGCCATTGGCCCGGCTGGAGCAGGGGCAAGAGGGTTTGAAGGGAGAGCATCCTGAACCTCTTGTATTCTACGCAAAGGTTCAGGAAGCTGAGATCTAGAATGGGTCTGAGATCTCCCGTCTTCTTTGGTACAAGGAAGAAATGGGAATAGTAACCCATCCTGTGGAGGTGAGGGGGGACGGGCTCTATCGCCCGCTTGAAAAGGAGAGCGGAGATTTCTTCCTCAACCAAGGGAAGATGGTCCCTTGAGTAAGAGGAGGTCAGAGGAGGGTGCCGCGGAGGTTTCTGAAGAAACTCTATGGAATGCCCCTCTGCTATGATCTGAAGCACCCATGAATCCGAAGTTATCCTCTCCCAGCCTGGAAGGTGGAGGGAGAACCTCCCTCCTACCGGTTCCTCTAGGGCGTTCGGAGGCAGTGGGAGAGGGAAGGAGTCAGGAGGTGTGAGGCAGCGCCGCAGCTGGGGTGCCCGTTGCTTTTTTGGGTGGCGGGGGCCTAGCACCTGTGGGGGCCCGACGTTTAGTGGCCCGCCTTCCCTGGGGTTTCGCTGGAGGCCGAGTGCGTCTGTGAAAGGGACGGCGCTGTGGGGGATGGGGATGGTACAGTGAATCAACAGATTTAAGAGCTGTCCCCTTCTCCTGCAAGTCAGTGATGATGTCTTTGACATCACCTCCGAAAAGCAAAGAACCCCTGAAAGGTGCTTCTTGGATGGCAGATTGCACCTCCGGGACCAGACCTGACACACGGAGCCATGCATGATGCCGAAGGCTTACGGCAAACGCAGAGCTCCGTCCTGCGGTGTCCACTGCATCGTAGGTCATCCTAAGAATATGACGACTGGCCGAACGAGCAGAACGGACGAGGTCAATCAACTCTAGCTTGAGTTGAGAGTCAGGCAAACAGTCGATCTTGGATTCCGCCTGGGTAAGGACGGCCTTCTGGTAATCCCCCATGTGTGCTACATAGTTCAGGGCCCTGATACCTAGTGTGGATGAAGCGTAAATCTTCTTTCCAAACTGATCCAGAAGGCGGGATTCCTTATCCGGGGGAGATGAGCTCAAGTGTTTCGGATGTGCCGATCGGCCGTGAGCGGCGCTGATGACGACCGAGTCTGCACGGGGGTGAGAGTCTAAAGAGTCTACACCCTCCGGAGCCTGATATAGCCTATTCGACTTCCTAGGAAGTGGGGCTAGAGCCGACGGTGGTTTCCAAATGGTGGAAACAAGGTGGGCGTGAGGCTCGATCCAGGGTGGCACTAAAGTAGGAGCCGTAAGGGGCAAGTAGAGATGTTCAGCGAGTTTCACTCGCTGAGGATCTGGATCTAAAGATTGCCACTGATGGACCTCCTGGATCTTCCTAAGTAACTCCGTGAACGAAGGATCCTCCGGAGGGGACTTCGGAGGGGTTCTCGGCCGGGGCTTGGACGGAGAACGTAGCTCGTCGTCTTTCTCGGAGACTCCCTCGGAGGCATCCGAGGAGTCCGAGAGAACAGGAGGAGAAGAATCCGAAGCAGAGATAGACTCCCTTGCCCTTCTGCGGAGAGGAACGAGTTCCGTGGGGGAACGCATATCCTGCCCCTCTCTAGAGCCCCAGGGTAAGCCCCGGGGAACCGGAGGAGGGGAGGGAGAGTGCCGTCTAGAGCGCACGTGAGCCGGGGGAGGCTGCATCGTCGTGAGATGGCGCTCGACCTCCCTGGTGATCTGAGCCTGGGCCTCAGCCCACCAGGAGGCAAGAGTCTCCTGGAGATCCACCGGCCGCCGTTGGGGCAGTGGAGGAGGAGGAGGAGGGGGGGATAGTTATATGGAGAAAATCCGTAAGGGGAGTATCCATAACCCGGCTGTGGGAAACCTGGAGTCGGGTACAGAGGCGCCGGGTAGTGCGGTGTCGGAGGAGTCAGCACCGGGTATGGCGGCGCTGGATACTGTGGGCCTGGGTAAACTGGTGTCGGGTATGATGGCAGATGCCCAGGTGCTGGTGGAGCTGCCGGAGCAGACGGCCCAGCTGGGAACTCCAGGGGCAGATCAGTGGGGATAGGCCCCTGGGGTGGAGGACCCAAAGGAGAGAGAAAATCTCCTGCTGGCGTCGGAGGGGCCGGAGTCGGAACTGGCATCGGTGGGGCCGATGGTGGAGCTGGCATCGGTGGGGCCGATGGTGGAGCTGGCGTCGGGGGAACCAGCGTCAGATCCAAATCCTCAGGAGGGGGATCCGACGGAAGCCCAGGATCCTGAAACTCGTCCAGGGATGGAGGCGAAAAATCCCCGGGGTCAGGCAGGGGGGACTGGGGCTCCCCCGGTGGCAGCAAGGGCTGCGGAGAGCCTGGCACGGCGGACGAATCAGGGTCCACCGTAGGCCCCGCGCACGTCAGAGGAGCTGACGTGTGGCTTATGGGCCGAAACCTGGCGGACGTCAGAGGAGCCGGCGTCCGGCTTAAGGGGTCCCACGTCCAAGGCGGGCCCAGGAGTAAAGGAAGCCCGGTCAGAGGGGGACGCTGCCCGGCGCCACCCCAAAGGGTCGAGCCGGCGTCCGGCTTACGGGAGGTGCCCGCACCAGTAGGCCAAAAGCCTGCAACTCTACTGGGGGCAGGGGTCTCCTTTAGCCCGGAGACGCCCGGCAGGCCCAGACCCGAGCCTGAAGGGTGGGCCGGCGCCTCTCTGAGACCTTGGAGCTGCTGCCGGACGGTCCCCAGAGGGATGAAAGCTTACCCGCTACCGAGTCAGCGTGAAGAGGAGGCCTTCTCCCAGTGCCTATCCTTGTCCCGCTTTTTATGCCCTTCAGGGAAGTCGACACCTGCCTTAGCTTTCTCAGCTCTTTCTTCATGCAGACATCTTTTCTTGAGGAGATGGGCTTCGAGGAACTGCTGGCGTCGCTTACGGGTGGCCGCTTTAAACCGGAGGCAGTGTGGACACTGGTCGACCGCGTGGTCGGGGCCTAGGCTGAAGAAGCAGAGGGAGTGACCATCTTTGTGAGGCAGTTGGGCGCCGCACGAGTCGCACTTATTCTTAGAAGGGGGACGACATATACTGACGTTCACCTGACAAAATAATAAAATAATAAAATACTGAAAACTACTTGGAAAAACCGACGGAGCAACAGGTACTGAGGTAAGAACTTAACCGCGAGGCGCTACGAGCTAGCGGCGGGAAAAGAACTGGAAGGTGGTGTCTGGGACCGCCCTTTATACCGACGTCTGTATGACACCGGGTCACCTGACATGGGGCGGTCCTCGCCAGGACTGCTAACTAGAAATTTTTTGTGGGGTCCTGCCGTCAAGGCGTCAGTCCTATATGTAATTACCTACTGCAAGAGCCCTCTTGAAGCAAGATCTAAAGTTTCAGCAAAAAAATGACCTAAAAATGATATTTTAACAGCTTTTAGAAGGTTTGAATCACAGACAGCTCTTAGAATAGACTGTCTCCTACAGCTTCCTACACACACTACCCAAAACTAAGGCTGTGCAGAACAATCTAGAGCCCATGTGACCCGAAATCCCATGAATCACTGCAAAATTCACCTTTGGAGCTTAAAAACAAGGCGATGTGAGGCGAAGTACATTGTTTTAAATGTACTTCGCCTTAAGAATTGGCGGAGTAGTGGTTTGGGAAGGAGGAGTAACGCGAAGTTATTGTTTTCAATGGACTTCACGTTACCCATTATAACACGAAGTACTCTGCTTCGCATTGTGGAGCACTCCACGAATTCGCTTTCACTCCGCAAATCACTTTGCAGCACAAATTGGGGCCACTTCGCCCATCACTACTGATGGTATTACTAAACTGGGAAAACGTAAGAATATACCTAAGGTCTTTTATAAAGTTTTAAGGGTTCATTTTGGATACCTGGTTAGGTGCCTTTAGGCGAAAGATATCTGGCATCCCCCCGAGCAGCAGGTTATCTGAGCCTGTACATTTGGGTACGCTAGCATAAGGTTCAGTTTGAATCCCCCAGAACTTGAGACTAAAGGTGATTCAGACCCACAAGCAGACAGGGCTACGCTGTCTGTTACCTGTTCACAATATTGCACTCGGAGGTTGGCACTGTGGGAGCAGAGGGCCTGACCTGCTGAGTGCGTCTGTGACAGATTTGGTTGGCAGCGGTGCAGATATAATTGGTAACACAAGCTTTAACTGTTCAGTGTGTCAGCTTAATACTGTACTGCTCACTTGCAAAAAAAGCCAGTGATTTATTTTTGGAAAGGAAACAGAACTATATTATTTCGCTTACAGTCAAGTTCCTGTTTTATTTTTCTTCAGAAGTGCAAGTTATCGTAGCCATACTTAGGGAAGAAAATGACTTCCAACTACAGTGGGCACACTGTAGAACACTTGAAGCAGTTGTGCCAAGACAGAGGAGTCCTGTATGAGGGAAGAGCCACCAAGCAGAACCTCATGGATGCCCTAATGGCAGCAGATGCCCAGAGCATCAAGTCACAGATTGTGACTGTAAAGAACCAAACCTTGAGTGTGGATGGGTCAGCGGCCAGTGCAGTGTCCAGATCTGGTGAGGATGACAGCAGGGCCAGTGCCAGTGAAGGGCCACAACAGCAGGGGAAGGTCACCAGCATTCTGGAGCCAGAAGCATTTAGGCTGCAGACTGAGTTGCGAAGAATGGAGCTGGAGTTCCAGAGAGAGGCTGAGCATGAGAAGCGAGCCGCAGAGGAGAACAGGAAGAGAGAACAGCGAGAGTCTGACCGGGAACAGCAAGAGGCTGACCATGAAGAGCATGAGCGCCAGCGAGCCGCAGAGGAGAAGAGCGAGCGAGAACGGTGAGAAGCGAACCATGAACAGCGAGAGGCAGACCGTGAGCAGCATGAACGCCAGAGGCGACATGAACTGGAGAAGCTACGGCTCCAAATACCTGCACCAGAGCAGGTTAGTGGCTTGGGTTTAACTGGAACTACTGGACTGGGTTACAAATTTAATTCCGAATTAATAGCTGAATTTAAAGGTGGGGAGGATATAGATGCCTTTTTTAAATTCCTTTGAAAAAGTTTGTATTCAGGCTAAAATTCCTAGAGGGTCCTGGAGCTTCCAGCTATCCCCGCTACTTACCGGGAAAGCCTGGGATGCATTGGGTCAAATGGACAATGAGGACAGTAATGATTACAGCAAACTTAAAGCTGCACTGTTAAAAAGTTTGATTTAACTGCAGAAGCATACAGAGCTAAATGTTGTAAGCTCAGGAGAAGCCCTGACATGAGCTATGAGGAACTAGCCAGGAAACAACGTCCATTTTTAAAATCCTGGTTGGAAGGAACTGAAGCAAACTCTGTAGATAAAACTGAAAATGCTATTTTGTTAGAACTGTTTTTTGTGGCATGCCCAGCAGAGCTGAAAACCTGGCTGGAGGACCGAGATCCCAAAACAGTGCAAGAGGCTGCTGAACTCTTGGACCGCTATGCCAAGAGCAAATCAGCTCTGAGAGCGAATGGGGTGGGTGTGGCAGCGCAGAAAGGGAAAAGCGCCTTCAGGGCAGCTAAAACCCTCACTGACTCATCACCACCCCTAGCCCCCAAGAGGGTCCTCTCTAGATTCAGCTTCCCCTTGTACCTGTCCCACCCCTTCTTGAAGCCCTCCACTGTGCCCTCCTCCACCAGCCTCCTGGGCAGCGCATTCCACGGCTCCACCACCCTCTCAGTGAAAAAATGCTTCCTGCGCTCCCCCCGTAATTTCCCTCCTCCAGTTTCCACTCATGGCCCCTGGTTGTTCGCCCCTTCTTTAGCATAAACAGCTCCTTAGTTCCACTCCTGGTTATTCCTTTTACATACTTGAAAACCTCTATCATGTCTCCCCTATACCTCCTCTCCTCCAGTGAGTAAAGCCCAAGCTCTACCAGTCTCTCCTTATAAGGCCTCCCCTCCATGCCCTGAATCATCCTGGTCTCTCTCCTCTGGACCCTCTCCAGCGGCGCTGTGACCTTCTTCAGATGAGGTCTCCAGAACTGTGATATATATATGTGTGTGTGTGAGAGTGTGTGCGTGTTTATACACATACATGTGTATATAAAAAGTTTAAATCACCTTATGTGAACTCCAGTAACGTGTACAGCCCAGGGTTTTATTTAACTCTAAAAATTGATTAGCGTTTTGCTCATAAAAGTGCTAAAACTTTGTGAAAATTAATAGCTCTTGCCTCACTGTGTTTAACAAACACAGCACTTCTAGAATATCTATATAAATACTTTCTGTACAGTTAGTATCATCCCAAGAAAAAACTGATAATCGATTATTTAAAACCCTGACAGCCACATGTATTTCCATATGTAACCCCTAGGTGGTGCTATCCCAAGGGCTACTACCCCGGCCTGCTTGGCTAGCTGCAGGTTAAGGGTACTGAAACGGGTGCCTCCACCCGGAGGACAGAGTTGTTGGTAGCAAGGCTAACCTGGGTACAGCCCTCTGAGACACTGTAACCCCCCTTTTTCCCCTCTAGTGGCCTAGACAGTATGCAACAAACACTTTCACAGTAGCCCCTATTCAGCATACAAATCCCCCCACACTGTTTGCACTTACCACCAGGGCTGGTTCCAGCAGTTTGACCCCGGAAACCCCCTGTGAAACAAGGTTATGCACAGCAAATAACAACAGTACAGTGCTTTGGTACAAACTGGAACCACAGTCAGATTAAATGCAAAAAGAGTTAGATCTGATTTATTTAGGGGACTTGAACAAGGGAAGGGCATGATCAGGTTGATTGGTTTAAATGCTGATTTAATCAGGCAATCATGCATGTACTTTAGAGTCCCTGCATAGTCATATGCTCTGGGTACCCAGTTGGAAGTGAGGTGAGCTAGCCTGGAACTTTGCCCTGGGTAGGCCGGCATTGCAGCTGGTCGGGGCCCTGTGATGAAAAGAAAAGGCATGCACAACCACACACAATTTGTAATCCAGAGCTGGAAGGCTCAGTTCGTGACAAGAAATCAACAATTGAATCAGTTGACAACACTATTGATTTCACTGAAGTTGCAGGAGCTACCCTGGTGTTTACTCACGCTACCCAGTACAGGACGCAGGATGGACGAAATGGAGACTGCAGGTTGATGAGCTGGTATGCCAGGAGAAGCACGGCCCACACGAATCACTGAGGCATTGTTCCTGTTCGAGGTGTTGAGCAGGGAGCTGATCCTCAGGCAGGTCTCTCGTCGATGGTCTTCTCTGTGGTGTGAGTAACTGACTGGGCTAAGGTGGTAGGGCCCAGGCCAAGTGGAGATGAATGTGGATTCACTTCGGTAGGGGCTGGATGCAGCCTCCAGCAAGTGTGACACCGTTCGGTAGTGGGGAACCAAATTTCGACCCACTAAAAGCACATAGAACATGTATAGTAAAACAAAGCAATACCACAGTTTGATGACAGTTCACGGTGAATCACAGTGTCTCTGTGCAAACTGGAGCTGTCTCTGGCGGTTTCAGACATCCTGGACAGGCCGACGTATACAGCAAATCTTTGGTCTTCTTCAGGCAAAAGTACGGTCACAATCCAGTGGCTTTTGTCACAGTTCAATCTGACAAAGTCTGATTACTAAGCCCTTCAAAAGATTCCCTCTCGAGGGACAACAGGCAGACAGGCCAAACTCAGCCTTTCCACCAATCTCCTGCGTGAACTACGCAGGAGAAACTGCTCAAATATCTCACGCTGTTTACTCTCTCACTTCCCAACTCAGACTGACTCACTGTTGCAGGCAGCTTGGGACTTTTCCCAAGATCCAAAAGGTTCGGTTGGCTGATCCCTCTGTCTGTCATAGCAAGGGCTCTCCCTCCAGGTCCATTTAGGTACCAAAGTCTCAAAACTACAATTCCTACAGAAATTCACTCCCACAAGACCCCTGGGGACAGACACCATTTTAGGGTCCCCAAAGGTACTGATTGGTCCAAATTGTTAGTCCAGATCCAAGATGATGCAATACAGAAATGTCCATGCTGCAAAGAAGGCAGGTTAGACAAATTTCAGTAACATTACTATTATAATGGATAGGCAGCAAATAAGTACAGCTTCTAACAGAGCTCCCTCTGTGCAGTTAGCGATGGCAGAACAGAGCGATTATCTGGCAGCTCAGGTGGGACTCGAGCATAGGAATACTCAGCCCCCTCCCATATTAATTATAAATTGCAATATAGGCAGCTCATAATGAGACAGTACACAGAGGCTATAAAAGGCACTCACAGGCAGTTGTGTAAACGATTAAGACACAGGACACCAGCCTGGCAGTAGGCATTTAGGTTCACCCTAGGAAGACTTTTCGGGAACCCCCATTTGTAGGGGGGTTACACATAGCTAGAGAGCAGTTAATCCTCAGTAGCTGCAGTTAAAAAATAAATGGGCACAGTAAAGTAATGACCGTGCACACTGTCAGCATTATTCTTTGCTGCAGAGACTGGACTACACAAGAACACCCTATATATAAACAGGGTTATGGCTTGGGGTGTTCAAAAATTAAAGCGCTCCCGGAAAATCTTGTGCATGTCAGAGAGCGCCTTCCGAGATCTGACATCCACAAGATGGCGCACTTTATGTACTCGCGATTGGCAGTGCTGATATGCGCTGCCATTCTAGTCTTTCTTTTCTAGTTCTGTGTAAGGGTTACAGGTGGAATGTGTTCTGGCAGCTGGCTTTGTTTAGCATAGTGATCAGGGTAATAGACTATGGATTGGAGGAATGGTCAAAAGTATGGCAGCTTTGATTCAATGCAATTAATGCACCTGGAAAACAAAAACCCAGAAGAAGAGTCTACAGTTGGGGGGAGGGGTACTAACAATAACACAAATGGAAAGGGACCTGGGGGTTTATTATATCAGATGACCTTAAGGTAGGTAAGCAATGTGAGAAGGCAGTAAGGAGGGCTGGGGGGGATACTGGGTTGTATAGGGAGAGGCATCACCAGTAGAGAAGAGGAAGTTGTTATCCCTCTGTACAGACAGTTGGTGAGACCCATCTGGAGTACTGTGTACAGGTTTGGAGACCTCATCTTCACTAGGACATAGGCAGGATGGAGGCTGTCCAGAGGAGGGCAACAAAAAATGGTGCTGGGTCTGCACCAGAAGACATATGAAGAGAGACTAAAGGAGCTTAATATGTATACCCGCGAGGAAAGGAGGGGACATGATTTAAACTTGCAAGTGCCTTAAGGGAATCAACAAAGACCAAGAAGGTAGCATCTTTCAGAAAAACAGATGAGCAAGAACAAGGGAGCACAATTTGAAGATGGGGGGGAAGGGAACGGCAAAGAGGTCATGTGAGGAAGTATTTTTTTATGGAGAGGGTTGTGAATGCATGGAACAGCCTTCCTGAGGAGGTCGTGGACTCAAAAACTATGGAGGAATTCGGGAATGGATGGGACAGACATAAGGCAATTCTTGTGGGGGGTAGGAGGAAGTAGGATGTTGATTAACTAGGATCTGCAGCTTATCCATTAGGTAGGGAAATGTGCAGACTGGGTGGGCCAAGCGGTCCTTATCTACCGTCAAATTCTGTGTTTCTATGGTAGGCAGGCAAGCAGGAGTGCAATAGGGACAGGGTTCGATTCCCTTAGCATCCCACTGTGGGCAGCTCAGCAATCAAAATCCCTGAGGTTGCACCTGCAAATTGAAAGCGGTCTACAAAAAAAAAAAATTCAGTTTGGTGTGACCTTGGAGTTGATTATATTTAAGGCGGGGGGGGGGGGAGTGTGAATTATGTTGGTGGACATTTACCATGGATAGACAGTTATGGCACTGGTGGGGGTTCCCATCAGCCATACTGTTTCCTGTCTGCCATGACACCTGCAGCATAAACTGCAAATGCTCCCTTCTTTTTGCAGAACCTGTCCGGTTTGTGTGAATGACCTCTGGCACTGGAATAGAGCATGACTAGCATCCTGCATAATCGAACATCTGCCTGCTGTCCACCGTTCTGTAACCGTTGCCCATCTGCTGCCCAGCTCTATTGGCATTCCCCTCCCTGGCTGCCCACGCTGCTCAGCCAGACTGGATGCCGACGCACATACAGATAGTTCAGTTTATTTATTTTTTTAATTGTAGGACTAGTCCAAGTCCACTCCAGACATAGTGGTAGGTCAGTCCACTTGCAATGTGCTAGCCACCTGCTAAATTGCCCAGAAATTTAATTTTGTTAATCTTGACTCTGCCTTCTCAAGTTTCCTTCCATCCCTGCTGATGACGACTCTCACTCTACTCGTTCCTTGCACAGGGTGCCATAACTGCCAACTGTCGTATGCTCTGTGGCTGCACTGTAATTGGACAGACTCCAGCAGTGATTCTGTGCTGTGAGGCACCGGGTGGGGGCACTAGGCATGGGCAGAGGGAACGCGCAACGGTGGCACAGCTGGTCCATCTTTCTTTTTAAAATGTTTCATCGGCCTCAACCAGCCGCACATTAAAAAAAAGTGCAAATCTTTGTGCTTTTGCCATGAGGCGAGGGTCTGCATTTGGGAGGGGACCAACTGCTCCTGTCACCCACCCACCTCTAGGTCTGCCACTGCCTAATAACACTAACCACATGTGACTGCGGTGATAGGAAGTGTTGGAGCATCTACTTAGCCATGATAGATGCCTGGAAAACATAGGGCACAGAACTTGAAAGAAAGACTAGAATGATCACACCCCTTGAGGTTGCCTGACGCAAGTATGTTCTGTGCGGCGTCGTATTGTGGATGGCAAAACAGAACTGGAAGCATCGCACTCAGTGTTATAGTGTGTGCTGCCAGCTGATTTTTGCAGGGAACAAATAAAAAGAGGGTGACATGCTTTTTTTTTTTTTTGGTGTGAGTTTATGCATAATTTATTTGTGCACATAGTAGTGGTGTGCTTGCACATGAATAAGAACTTATTGGGGGCACTTCTAAAAATGGGATTTATACCGTAATTAAGCAATAATGACGAACAGTCATTTCAGGGGATTAACGACCAGCCAGGGAGGGAGGGTGGCCTAAGGCGCAGCCAAGGCCAACCCCCACCGACCGGTTGTTAATTCCAGGAAATTACTGGTTTTGAGGTCATTATTGGATTTTAATTAATGGGTCTTGGTTTTTTTTCCATACAAATAGCCATGTATTAAATGCCATAATACATGAGTGTTAATTATGGCATTTAATATACGGCTCTTTGTGTGACAGAATGTGGTGGGAAAAACGCGACCCCTTAATTAAATAAAACAAAGTATGGGGTGCAGTGTGTAATCTCGAATTTTACACACACCCTCATTGTTGTAAGGCTGCATAAACCCCTTGTGCTTCACCCTCTGGGTTTATGTGCCATTCAACAACTCGGGTGTGTGTAAAATTCTTGTTATACACTGCACCCCATACTTTATCCTATATATATCTAATCCCAATAGTGATGCTTTTTAGTAGGTTTCTGTATTTGTCATTTTGTTTTGTTTTTTGTGTGGCAGAGCGTGCTTAGACTTCTGCATACTGAGAGTGGTGCATCTCCTTATGTCTCTCAGCAATGGTGTTCTTGTGGCACGTCAGAGTGGTGCTGTTTTTTCATCATGGTTCCATCAAGTTTTTCTGGTATGCCAATCACTAATGCACTGTGTTCGTTACCGATAGTGTACACTAACAGCAGCAGCAGCAAAAACTCTTCTTGTTTTGCCACTACTAATGTCAATGTGCGGCATGTAGTCTGCTGTGTGGCTGCCCTACTGATCATTTCTAAGATATTTCAGACCAGCATGGCAGCCAATCAGTGAAATAGTTCCGCTCGTGAATAATTAATTAGATTTATAGTTGGACTTTTGGACTCTATATGCTGCTGTGTGTGATCAGTGACTGCCCAGGTAGGCAGGTTACAGTCAAATAAATATTGATGTATTTGTAGCTTTTTATTATACACAGTGGGGGTTGATAGAAAGTATACTTAGAATGGCAGATAAAGGGGAGATATTGCTGATGGGTGATCTGAATATGCCAGATGTTAACTGGAGTGCAGTTGCAGCAGCCACTTCTAAGAGTGGGGTTATTCCAGATGCCCTACAGGGGGCATGCCTTAGACAACTAGTATTGGAGCCCACTCGAGAGGGAGCAATCTTAGACCTGGTTCTCTCAAATGGAGATGAAGAGAGGATCACAGATGCAGAAGTGGGTAGCCATCTGGGAACTAGTACCATCGAACAGTATGGTTCACAATAAACACAGCAATAGAGCTGCTATACAAAGACAAAGGTACTGGATTTTAGGAGGGCTGACTTTGCTTAAAATGGGTGAGTGCCTAAGGAATGCACTAGCAATGGGCAGGAAGGAGGGTGGAAGAACAATGGGAATAATAAAAACTGCCATCACAGAGGTAACAAGCCTTTGTGTAAAGCAAATAAACAAAACGAAATGAGGTAAGAAACCACTATGGCTCTCAAAGGAAGTGGCAGTGAAGGTTCAAGAGAAAAGAAAGCATTCAGGAAGTACAAGGAATCACAGAAGGAACAGGACAGAGAACTGTATCAGTTAAAGCAAAGGAAGCTGGAAAGGCAGTCAGAACAGCAAAGGTCCAAACCGAGGAAAAGATAGCCAACTCAGTTAAGAAGGATAAAATCTTTATAGGTACATAAGGGAGCGAAGGAAGACCAAGGGAGAGATAGTGAGGCTTAATAAAGGGAGGGAGGGAGGGTGGGCAGAGGGTGACTGTGAAAGGCAGAGATACTAAACAAATATTTTTGCTCAGTATTTACAAAGGAAGAGGGGAGGTACCTAAAACAAACAGTAGAAACACTCTGGATACAGAAGTTGATACCAGCCCATTTACAGAAGAAAGGGTTCTGAAAGAGCTCTTAAAACTGAAGGTGGACAAAGCAATGGGGCTGATGGGATTCATCCCAGAATTCTAAAAGAACTAAGGGTAGAACTAGTGACACCACTGACTACCCTCTTTAACAAATCATGGAGGATGGGGTGGTACCTGAGGACTGGAGGAGGGCAGATGTGATTCCCCTCACAAAAGTGGGAGCAAGGCAGAAGCAGGAAACTACAGACCTGTTAGTTTAACCTCAGTGGTAGGGAAAATGATGGAATCACTTCTGAAGGAAAGAATTGTTGAGTATCTAGAGGCCAGAGGGCACAGGACCCAAGGCAGCATGGATTCACAGCAAGAAGGTCATGCCAGACAAATCTGATAGATTTCTTTGACTGGTGACCAAAGTAGTTGATCAGGGAGGGCTGTGGACATGGCTCACCTAGACTTTAGCAAGGCATTTGACACAGTCCCACACAAAAGATTAATATACAAGTTAGCCAGCCTGGGAGTGGGTCCCAAGATGACAGCCTGGGTAAAGAATTGGCTGGAGAATAGGACACGAGAGTAATAGTAAATGGAGTCCACTCTGAAAAAGGGGGTTAGTAGTGGGGTACCGCAGGGTTCCAGTAGGACCGATCCTCTTCAATGTCTTTATAAGCGACATTGCAGAGGACTGGAAGGAAAGTATGTCTCTTTGCAGATGACACAAAGATCTGCAACAGAGTTGATGCACAAGGTGGGTGGAAAGGGATGAGAAGGGACTTGGCAAGGTTAGAGGAATGGTCACTTGTATGGCAGCTTAGATTCAATGCTAAGAAGTGCAAGGTAATGCACCTGGGAAACAAAACCCAGGGAAGAGTACAAATGGGGTGAGATACTACAACAACAAAAATGGAAAGGACCTGGGGGTAGTCATATCAGATGACCTAAGGTGGGCAAGCAATGGAGAGGGCAGTAAGGAGGAATGGGGAATACTGGGATGCATAGGAGAGGCATCACCAGTAGAAAACAAGTTATTATCCTCTGTACAGACAGCTGGTGAGACCACATCTGGAGTACTGCGTGCAGTTCTGGAGACCCAATCTCCGCAAAGACATAGAATGGAAGCTGTCCAGAGGAGGGCAACTAAAATGGTGCAGGGTCTGCACCGGGAGACATATGAAGAGAGACTTAAGGAGCTTAATATGTATAGCCTCGAGGAAAGGAGGGAGAGGGGGGACATGATATAAACTTTCAAGTACTTCAAGGGAATCAACAAAGTCCAGGAGGGTAGCATCTTTCCAAAAAAGAGGTGTGCTAGAACAATGGGGCACAATTTGAAAATAGAAGGGGGGCCGCTCAGAGGTAATTTAAGGAAGTATTTTTTCACAGAGAGGGTTGTGGATGTATGGAACGGCCTTCCAGAGGAGGTTGAGGAGTCAAAAACAGTGGTGGAATTCAAGCATGCATGGGACAGTCATAAGGCAATTCTAGGGGGTTGGGGTAGGAAGAAGTAGGCTGCTGGTTAACTAGGATCTGCAGCTTATCCATCAGGTAGGGAAATGGGCAGACTGGGTGGGCCAAGCGGTCCTTATCTGCCGTCAAATTCTATGTTTCTATATTTACCCCCACAGAAACCAGTTAGCCCCAGGTTTCAAAGAAAAGAGTTCTCTGAGAAAAGAAATGAATGTTGGGTTTGTAAAGAAACTGGCCATATTGCCAGACAGTGTCCCAAAAGGATGAGCAATACGCAACATGGAGCTAGGAAAGAAGTGGGTTGTTTATGTGTCCCTGGAAGCATGCCTGTGAACATGAGGGAACACATACACCCAGTCACGATGAATGGTGTACAGAAATAAGAGTTAAGGGACACAGGGGCATCCCTGACGCTGGTAAAAGGGGATCTGGTAGAGCCTGACCAGCTTATACCCAATAAATATGTCACTGTACAAAACTTCACTGGTGAGAGGACAACATTGCCACTTGCTAGTGTTCTCCAAGACTGGGGTGAAACAAGGGGAACTGTGCAACAGGTGGCTGTAGCCAAAACTTTAGCAGTTGATGTCATCCTTGGCAACAATCTCAAGTAGGGGATGGTGTGCGCAGTTACCTGTAGCCAAACGGCAAGGGAAAATTGTAGTTCCCTTGACCCCACTGAAGCCATTGTGGAAACCACTGGGAGGCTGGTTCCCCAGCCTGTGTCACCTGATATGGAGACTAATGAAAAGTGGGAAGAAATTTCCCCAGTAGCAGTTAACCACACAGCTACGGAGGGTTGCTCCGGAAAAGGAGGGGTGACCCATTGTTAGAGGGTTAGGGATGACAGTGATCCTGAGTGCCCTGACGCTAGTGCTAGGGACCCTAGTTTAGAGACTGAAGGGGACCTGTCCCATGCCTTGGGAATGTGTAACGAGTTTGCAGCTGCTCAGAAAAGTGACCCTAGTCTGGAGAAGTTGAGGGCTTGGGTAGACTCTGACGGAGCACAAGGAAGTGACGGTAAACATAAGGTTTATTGGAAAATGGACTGATGTATACTCAGGCTATGAAGACAGAGGGAGCGGTGATAGGCAGGCAGCTTGTCATTCCCCAGGGGTATCATGAGCAGTTGCTTAAGACTGCACATGATATTCCCTAGTCTGGTCATCTGGGAATTGCGCGCACTATGCAGCAGTTGGCACAGAATTTCTATTGACCCAACTGCACCCAGCAGGTGAAGGAGTATTGCAGGTCTTGTCACCGGTGCCAAGAAATATGGAAGGCAGGTAAGAAAACCCAAGCCTCCCTAATTCCATTGCCCATAGTGGAGGAGCCATTCCAGAGGGTGGGAATGGATATTGTGGGGCCTTTAAATATCCCCAGCTCCTCTGGGAAGAAGTTCATCCTGACTGTGGTGGATTATGCCACCCAGTATCCAGAGGCAGTCGCCCTATCCTCACTGTGGACAGACAAAGTAGCAGATACCTTACTTGGGATTTTCTCCCGTGTTGCGGTTCCGCAGGAGGTTATCACCGATCGAGGGGGTTCCTTCATGTTGGACCTGATGAAATGTTTGGGGGAGAGGTGTGAGGTAGTGCAGAGGCACATGACACCTTATCAACTGCAAGACAATGGGCTTGTGGAAAGATTTAATGGTACCCTGAAGTCAATGCTCCAAATGTTTGCTGAACAGCATGGGAGGGACTGGGAGAAATACCTTCCCCACCTGTTGTTCGCTTACAGGGAGGTGACCCAACAGTTGACAGGATTTTTCCCCTTCGAGCTCTTATATGGACACAGGGTACGTGGTCCCCTAGACTTGATCCGGGAGGACTGGGAAGGCAAGCATGCCACTCAGGGAACTCCCATAGTGGATTACGGCCTTAGGTTTAGGGAAAGGCTGAAAGAGCTTATGGGTACAGCCTAGAGCAACCTGGCAGATGCCCAACAGAAACAAAAAGTGTGGTATGACCGCAGAGCCAGAGCTCACTCGTACACAGTGGGTCAGAAAGTCATGATCCTTATTCCGGTCCAGAAAGACAAGCTACAGGCTGAGTGAGCAGGACCATACAAAATAGAAAGGTAAATGATGTAAACTATATCATAGAGATACCTGACAGAAGACAGACAGAAAGAATGTACCATGTCAACATGATGAAGCCAGATGCTAATAGGGCTGACGTGGTGTTTGCAGTATGTAGTGCTGGGGAGGGAACGGATGAAGGAGACCGCCTTCTGGACTTGCTGGAAGAAAGCAAGTGGGAGTCCTCTGTGGAAGCAGTAAAACTGTCACCCCAGCTGGCCCCGGACAAGATCCAGGAAGTAAGGGAGGTTTTAGCAGACTTTGCCCCACTGTTTAGCGCCAAGCCTGGACTAACCCCCTTAACGACGCACGATGTGGAAACAGAGACACAGACGCCCATACGGTGGACAGCATATCATGTGTCAGAGGCTGTCCAAAAGGACATTAAGAGGGAGGTGGAGGAAATGCTGGATTTAGGGGTAATCCAGAGATCCCACAGCCCCTGGGCCTCACCCGTAGTCCTTGTACCCAAGCCAGATGGCTCTACTCGTTTCTGTGTAGACTATCATGGACTGAATGCAGTCATGAAGTCAGATGCCCACCCGATGCCCCGGACAGACAAACTCCTAGACAAGTTGGGAGGGGCAACCTACCTTACGACTACTGACCTGACAAAGAGGTATTGGCAGGTTGCGTTAACTGACAGAGCTAGGGAGAGGTCGGCCTTCATCACTCCGATACGCTTATTTGAATTTAAAGTAATGCCTTTCGGAATGAAGAACGCCCCAGCGACTTTCCAAAGGCTGGTGAACCAGGTGTTAGATGGTGCTGAGGAGTACACCATGGCGTACCTGGATGACACTGCCATCTTTAGGGCCAGCTGGGAGGAACACCTGTCCCACCTTAGGAAAGTGCTGGGCAGGATACAGAGGGCCGGGCTCATTGTCAAAGCAGAGAAGTGCCAGGTGGCCATGGCTGAAGTGGCATACCTTGGGCATGTTGTAGGCCAGGGATAGCTCCGTCCTATCCAAGTAAAAATAGAAGTGATTAAGGCATGGCCCAGACCAGAAATGCAGAAGCAGGTCAGGAGTTTTCTAGGGACAGCAGGGTACTATAGGAAATTTGTACCCAATTACAGTGCCCTGGCTGCTCCCCTATCTGACCTGGTAAAGAAAAAGTTGCCTAAGAAAATTACCTGGAAACCAGCCTGTGAAAAAGCCTTTACCAGACTGAAGGAGGCACTGTGCAGTGCTCCTGTGTTGACAAGTCTGGACTATAGCAGACCCTTTATAGTTCAGACTGATGCATCAGACGTGGGTATTGGGGCAGTACTGAGTCAGACATCCAACCAAGGGAAAGATCACCCAATAGTGTACCTGAGTAAAAAGTTACTTCCCAGGGATCAGTCATGCTCTACTGTGCAAAAAGAATGTCTTGCCGTAGTGTGGGCCCTAAAGAAGTTAGAGCCATACTTATATGGGCAGCATTTTGAGGTACAAACGGACCACAACCCCCTGGTTTGGCTGGCCCAAAAGGGAAAAACTAATGGTAGACTATTAAGATGGAGTCTTGCCTTGCAAGGGTATGACATGACGCTGTTACACAGGGCTGGAGTGACCAATCGGAATGCCGATGGACTTTCGCATCTGTATTAGGAGTGAACAGATTTGAGAAGCTCATCCTATGCAGGTGATAGAGCCCCCAAATTCAGTCTAGGTGGGGAGGACTGTGACACTTGGCCAGCTGGTTATGACTGTTCTATGATATTTGTAATACAGAATTTGGTATGTGAGTGTCTCACATAAGACATCCTGTGCTATGGGTGCTCCCCCCCCCAGGTTAGTGAAGTACCAAGTGACCTGAAACCAGGAGGTAATTACAAGACTAGAGAGACTTAATTAAGGGCCTCCTGTTTTTCTCTCTTAATTAGAACTGAGCCAGCTGCCAGGATACAGGGCTCGTAAAGTTTTATGATGTCTTAAAGGAAAAACATTTTATAACAACCTGGTGTGAAAAGTTGTAAAATCTTTAACCTGCCTGGGGAACAGGAAACCACACAAGATCAAAGGAAAGGCTTGATTAAAGACTGTCATAATTTGGGAAATTATATTTTGCTTAAGTCACAGTATTTAAAATATCTCCTGAAAGGAAGATCATTGTTTGTATATTTTTATATTCTAAAAGGAGGAGCTAGATGACATCATAGAAGGGGTGTGGAAACACAGTGTGTTAAACTATTCTGTGTTTGAACTGATAGACATATCTTTTTGGGCTCTTAAAAAACAAGATCTAACTATAAGCACTACAGAGGTAATACATTAGAAAAAGTCTATATGTTGGTAGGAATTTGTAGTTTTCTTTGCTTTTCTTTTAAGTGATTGTATGCTTTATGATATAGAGTTCTGTGTTTACATTTTACATATTTTTATCCATTTTAGTAAAAATATTATTTTGAAAGACTGCCTGGGTGTGGCTTTGAAGTTCTTTTTGCATGTGACGTATAGAGGGTTAAGACTGACAAAAACTGTTCATAAGCTTGATGGTATTACTAAACTGGGAAACGGTAATATACCTAAGGTCTTTAGCCGGCTCAGATTACAAATAATTGTCTTGTAATTGTGCATTCTACCTGCTTTTCTTTCCATCAAGGGCCCCAACATTAGCTGCAACGCTGGCCACACACGGGCAATGCCTCTGGCTAGCCAGATATTCCATCCTGGGTACCTAGTGTTGTGTGATTGTTTATCTGGGACTAAAAAAAGAGCATGCCAAACCTGAATCAAATCAGATTTCCAATAATTTGCCTAGATTCATGCCCCACTCCTTGTTCACGACCCCTAAACAAGGCTGATTGTCTGTTTTCACATTTAACCTGGCTAGTATGCATATTATTAGTTTGGTTACTATATTGAAAGTGTAGTTTTGCTGCTAACCTTAATTTACAGGGAGGTTCCAGCGAAATTGCTGCAAGTCTAACCCCTAGTGGTAAGTGTGATGGGTATGTGCATATTATTGTTTTACACTGACTGTGAATTTACTGCTGTATCAGGTATTTACTGCAGTATCAGGTACTGGGCCATTAGGAGGGCTGGTGTGTGGTTAAAGCTTCCCATAGGGCTACAGCAGAATAGGCAGACACCCCAATACCATTACTCTGGGTATTGGCACCTTACTACAGAATCCAGGCCCCTCAACCTGTGTTTAGACATATAGGCAAGGGTGGTAACCTCCGGGATAGCGCCGCCTAGGTATTACACAGGTATACAGAAAATAGGTTGAAGGGACTTGAGCTGCGGGGTGGAGTAGAGAGGACACAGGAGGTAAAATGAGAGTTAAAAGTGGCAGCAACTTCAGAAGGCACAGAGATGGCCAAAGGAGTGTTGTGGAGTTTGATTGTGTAGTGGACATGTAGGTGGGGGATCACTGATGAAGTAAATAACATTCCAGAACTTACTTAACATAAAAACATAGAATCTGATGGCAGATAAGGACCGCTTGACCCACCTAGTCTGCCCATTTCCCTACCTAATGGATAGGCTGCAGATCCTAGTTAACCAACAGCTTAATTTTTCCTACCCCCACCCACTAGAATTGCCGTAAGGCTGTCCCATGCATTCTTGAAATCCACCACTGTTTTTGACTCCACAACCTCCTCAGGAAGGCTGTTCCATGCATCCACAACCCTCTCTGTGAAAAAATACTTCCTCACATTACCTCTGAGGCGTCCCCTTGTTCTTGCACACCTCTTTTCCTGAAAGATGTTACCCTCTTGGACTTTGTTGATTCCCTTGAGGTACTTGAACATTTCTATCATGTCTCCCCTCTCCCTCCTTTCCTTGAGGCAATACATATTAAGCTCCTTAAGTCTCTCTTTATACGTCTTCTAGTGCAGACACTGCACCATCTTAGTTGCCCTCCTCTGGACCACCTCCATCCTGTCTATGTCTTTGCGGAGATTGGGTCTCTAGAACTGCACACAGTACTCCAGACGGGGTCTCATCAGCTGTCTGTACAGAGGGATAAAAACTTCCTGTTTTCTACTGGTGATGCCTCTCCCTATGCATCCCAGTATCCCCCCAGCCCTCCTTACTGCCCTATCACATTGCTTGCCCACATTTAGGTCATCAGATATGACTACCCCCAGGTCCCTTTCCATTTTTGTTGTTGTTACTATCTCACCCCCATTGTGTACTCTTCCCCTGGGTTTTTGATTCCCAGGTGCATTACTTTGCACTTCTTAGCATTGAATCTAAGCTGCCACACATTTGACCATTCCTCCAGCCTTGCCAAGTCCCTTCTCATTCTTTCTACCCCACCTTGTGTATCAACTCTGTTGCAAATCTTTGTGTCATCTGCAGAGAGACATTCTTTTCCTTCCAGTCCCTCTGCAATGTCGCTTATAAAGACATTAAAGAGGACCGGTCCTAGTACTGAACCCTGCAGTACCCCACAAATAACCCCCCTTTCTTCAGAGTGGACTCCAATTACTATTACCCTCTGTGTCCTGTTCTCCAGCCAATTTTCTACCCAGGCTACCCACTTGGGACCCACTCCCAGGCTGGCCAATTTGTACATTAATCTTTTGTGCGGGACTGTGTCAAATGCCTTGCTAAAGTGTAGGTAGGCCATGTCCACAGCCCCTCCTTGATCTACTACTTTGGTCACCCAGTCAATGTGGAGATTGTGGTGCCATTGCCTGGAGACAGGCAATAGCACCACAATCTGCACAGGGGTTGTATACAGACCCCCATCTCAGGGGGGAGGACATGGACAAGGAAATGGCAGGAGGTATCCTTAGAATGGCAGAAAAAGGGGAGATATTGCTGATGGGGGATCTGAATATGCCAGATGTTAACTGGAGTACATTTGCAGCAGCCACGTCTAAGAGTGGGATCATTCTAGATGCCCTACAGGGGGCATGCCTTAAACAACTAGTATTGGAACCCACTCGAGAGGGAGCAATCTTAGACCTGGTACTCTCAAATGGAGATGGTGAGAGGATCACATATTTAGAAGAGAGTAGCAATCTGGGAACTAGTGACCATCGAACAATAAGGTTCACAATAAACACAGCAGTAGAGTCAAGCCATACAAAGGCAAAGGTACTGGACTTCAGGAGGGTTGACTTTGCCAAAATAGGTGAGTGCCTAAGGAATGCACTAGCAAATGGGCAGGAAGGAGGGGTGGAAAAACAATGAGGAATAATCAAAACTGCCATCACAGAGGCAACAAGCCTTTGTGTGAAGCAAATAAACAAAACAAAATGATGTAAGAAACCACTATGGTTCTCAAATGAGGTGGCAGGGAAGGTTAGGGAGAAAAAGAAAGCATTCAGCAAGTACAAGGAATCTCAGAAGGAGCAGGACAGAACATTGTATCAATTAAAGCAAAAGGAAGCAGGGAAGGCAGTCAGAACAGCAAAGGCCCAAACCAAGGAAAAGATAGCCAACTCAGTTAAGAAGGGGGATAAAACCTTTTATAGGTATATCAGGGAGCGAAGGAAGACCACGGGAGGGATAGTGAGGCTTAATAATGGGGAGGGGGGTGGACAGAGGGTGACTGTGAAAAGGCAGAGATACTAAACAAATATTTTTGCTCAGTATTCACAAATGAAAAGGGGGAGGTACCTAAACCAAACAACAGAAACACTCTAAATACGGGGGTTGATACCAGCAGATTCACAGAAGAAAGGGTTCTGAAAGAACTCTTAAAACTGAAGGTGGACAAAGTAATGGGACCTGATGGGATTCATCGAAGAATTCTAAAAGAACTAAGGGTAGAACTAGTGGCACCACTGACTGCCCTCTTTAACAAATCATGGGAGGATGGGGTGGTTCCTGAGGACTGGAGGAGGGCAGATGTTATTCCACTTCATAAAAGTGGGAGCAGGGCAGAAGCAGGAAACTTGTGGAAATAATATTGTTCTGGAGCAATGTTTTCAGCACAGCCATGTAACAGTGGGTGCAGTGTAACCATGTCAAATATTTTCCGGGGTATAAAATGCGTTTTGAGGTTACTACATTGTACTCTTTAAAAATGTTTCAGGCTGAACTGCATGTACAGCAGAGCTTGAATTTAGTGGTTTTCTGGTACATTTTGGGTACCAAATTTCATACTGGAATACCAAACAAAATTCAAGCCCTGGTGCTCCACCTGAAATACATTTTTCCAACAACAGGGGGCACAATCCCAATGTCGGTGCGAGTCCCACCTCCCAGTACTGTGGGATACTGGGGAGCCCACTCCCAATGTCCCAAAATGCTCCAGTAACCCCCTCTCTGTATAAAAAAAGAAAACGGTCCCCAATAGTCTTTTTTTTCCTGCAAAAAAGAAAATGGTCCCTCGTCGTCTCCCCTGTCCCCCTTCCCAGCCTGACCCTCCCACTAAGCAATCCAACACCCCACCCTTGCCCTATACTTACCAACCGAAGTCAGCGGCTGTTATAGTCTGTGGACTGGGACACGTCTGCACTCTTTAAAGTTGAACCACGAACTGAAGGTACATGCTGTATAATGACTGTCAATTGTGTTTTCAACTTGTGTTGCTATCTCGGCCATTTTTCAATATTTTTGCACCAAATTTTCAACTTGGGGTATTTGGCACCCCACCTCATAAGCACTGGCACTGTCATTTAGTTACTCTGTCCCAAAAGGTGATTTTGTAGACGCTGCACGTAATCACCTTTCGGGACCGAGTAACAAAACAAAAGTGCCAGTGTTCAGGAATTGGGTCCCAAAAGCCCATGTTGAATATGTGCAAAACACCAAAACACCACAGCAACATGCAGTTGTTGGAAATTTTTCACGACACACTCCAAATTCACAACACTGCCATTTTTTCACCCCCCGGGAACGGTACAGCTGTCATTCTTCACATCCTGCCCGAAATGTGTTTTCACACCTGTGGCGCAGAATTGTGCAGTCGCTGAGCAAAATCTCCTTTCAGGACCAATAAAAGAAATGACAGTGGCACTCTTCATTAGGTTGGGTCCCAAAAAGCCATGTTGAAAATTTGGTGAAAAAACTCCTAAAAATGACAAGCAGAGTTACATGCGGGCATTCAAAATTTTCTACGCACGCACGTAACATAAAAACCCACTGAATTTAGGCGGAATACCAGATTTCCAGGCAGGACACCAAAATTCTGAATCTGGTATTCCTCCAGGAATACCCCTTTTTTTTCTTAAATTCTACCCTTGCACAGTTTTAAAGGGGTATGAACAATATTAGCTCATACACTCAAGGACTCTTAAGACAGCTTCCCCCAACCCCAGGATCAAATGAATTATGAGGCCACATCATATTCACAGATCAGCTTTATTCACAGTACACTGAGACACCTGTTAAAGCACAGTAGGTAGCTGAGCACTGGGGTTATAAAGCTGCTTTTGCCTAGCTGTTTTAGCACTGCATTAATAAATTAATTTCCTCTCCTCAACATTCCTTTTCTATATTTTTGTGCTGCTCGGCTCCTCCTATCTGCTTTTTTTAATTATTTATTTTTTTCTACCTGAGCGTGCAACCAACAGACTGGATGTACTGTGTGTTCCCTTCCTTCCCTGAGTGGGTCACACTGGCACACATCACATACACTGTGCACAACTTCAAGGCCTATTGGCTAGATTTGAGGCCTAACTGATGAATTTTGTGCTTACTCTGCTCACCTTGACTGGGAGGGTCAATAAACTACAAGACTTCAACTGCAGCACAGACAGAACTTGATGTAAATATCCTTTCTGACCCACCATATTCATCATTCACTCACAAATCGTACTCACCATCAAAAACACAGGTGACCAGCACTGAGCTCCGTCTACACACACACACACACACACACACACCGATCACACCACTCACTTATGACCAGACTGACCTATCATCACAACCTGCTTAGCTGAGTATACTACAGCTTGCTTTACTTTGTCCCCGAGTCACATCTAGCTGTTTTGACCATCAATGATGACCAGTGCTGACTCAGCCCTCCCCTGTCACTCCCATATGTTATCCTCATTAGTGTCGGCATCCCAAAGATAGCATGAGGGCTTAAACAGTGGTACACTGTAGGAGGCTGCTGTATGAGGCGGGTGGAGGAGCCATTTAAGAAGACACACTTGCTTGGGCAGAAAATTCAGTCTAATGACACTGCCAGTCACTTGCTACAACCAGTATTTCTGTGATCATCTGTCTTCCTTTATTCACATGTGCCCCCCAACACACACACGTATTTGAGGCTGTGCTGGCTGTCTGGCTTACTTGTAACTGTGTAACCATAAAGGAAAAGTGTTGGCACATAGTCACAATCGGGGTGCACCTAGAGCAGTGAGTGCACTTGCCTTAACCCACACAGAAGCCAGGAATCAGGCAGACAGTGCATGTCCATTTTGATGTACGGTGTTGGCAGGAGCACATCTAAATTAAACTATTTGCATTTTTTGACCTTCTGATGCATGTTACATATGAACATACAAGTCTGCCAGCAGAAACAGGCCTCATGGTCTTTGAAGTTTGCTCGAATGCTCAGCTGCAGCTAGCACCCTTATATTGCAGCTGCCCTTCCCACCTCACCTTTATCCCCACTTGCACCCTGTCCCATATCCTTTTAAAACTGCCCAATGTCCTACAGGACACCACCTCCTCAGACAGTGTTCCATTTCTCCACCACCCTCTATGTGAAAAAATGCCTCCTCATCTCTCTCCGATATCTTCCACCCTCCAACCTGAGACCATGCCCTCTTGTGTCCCTTCCCCTCCAGAGTTTAAATATCCATTCTGTGCCTGTTTTGTTAATCCTCTTCAATTATTTGAAGGTCTCAATCATATAACCCTGCTCCCTCCTCTCCTCCAGGGTGTACATATTCAACTCAGTCAGCCTGTCCATGTAGGTTTTGCCCTTAGCCCCTGGATCATCTTAGTTGCCCTGCACTGCACCCCCTCCAGCACTCTGATATCCTCCTTCAGAAAGGGACACCAGTACTGCACACAGTACTCCAAATGTGGCCTGACTAGTGACCTGTACAGCGGCAGGATCACATCCTTATTTCTGGATGAGGTTCCTCTCGCAATACACCCCACCATCTTGTTGGCCTTAGCTGCTGCCTTCCTGCACTGATCTGAGTTGTTCATGTTACCTGTTATGATCACCCCTAGATCCTTCTCCTTCTTGGTGACCCCTATCTGAATTCCTCCCAACTGGTAGTCCCTCCCTGGGTTCCTTGCTCCGAAGTGCATAACTTTGCACTTCTTCACAATGAAGCTCAGTTGCCACTTATCCAACCACTCCTCCAGTCTGGTCTGGTCCTCCTGTAGCGCCACCCACCCCTCTAAGTCATCCACCACTACCCCTACCTTAGTATTGTCTGAAAACAGACTAATCTTGCTCTTAATGCCATGTGAGATATCCGATATGAATAACCCAGACAACACTGAACCCATCACTGAGCCCTGTGGCACCCCGCTTGTCAGTGCCCTTGGGGATGAGAGTTCCCACCCCACTGCCACCCCTTGCTGCCTCCCCTTCAGCCAGTTAACAATCTTTGTCCCTGCCCCAACATACTGCAACTTAACCCCCAGCCACCCATGAGGCACTGAATCAAAGGCCTTGTTAAAGTCCAAATACAATACATCTACTGCATGGACTTTATCCAGTTCCCTCATTACCCAGTCGTAGTACTGAATAAGGCTGGTCTGGCAGGACCTTCCTGAGATGAACCCATGGTGGTGATCATCCTGGAGTTCATTTTCATTCAAAAAGGCCACCAGCCTCTTTCAAGATTGCTTCCATAAGTTTTCCTACAACGGATGTGAGGCCTACAGGTCTGTAATTGCCTGGTTCATCTTTTGAGCCACTCTTGTGAAGGGGCACCACATGAGCCATCCTCCGATCCTGTGGTACACATCATGTGTCTGGGGAGGTATTGAACAGGTCTGCCAGTGGCCCCACCGATACCTCCGCCAGCTCTTGCAGCACCCTGAGGTGAATGCTATCCGGACCTGGTGCCTTAACCACCCTTAGTGCCTTCAGACCCTCCAGCACCTTGCCCTCCATAACTGCCCCATCCATCACCCCTTGCCCACTTTCCCCATCCCCTTAGGCAGCTGTCTGCCCTTCTCCTTCGTGAACACAGAAGTAATCGTTTAGTGCTTTTGCCGGTTCAGCCCCCTTCTCCACTCACCCTCTGTCCGTCCTTCCTAATCCTCACTATCTGGTTCCAGCAGTTCCTTCTCTCCTTTATGTATCTGAAAAAGTCTTTCTCCCCTTCCCTGATGCCATGTCAGCCTCAGCTCCATGGAAGCCTTGGCCACCATGACCAATCTATTTACCCCCTTGGACTTCTTTGCATATAATTCCTTGTCCTCCCCCTTCACGGACTTCTTGAACCTCTGAAAAGCTGCAATTTTTTGCCTCACCCCTTCCAAAACCTCCTTGTTCAGCCAGCTTGACTTCTTAGCCCTGCTCTTCTTGCTCAGCATTTTGGTACATTACTCAGTAGCCTCCATCAGCCCAAATTTGATAATTTCCCATTTCTGATTTACATACTAACATACTAAAATGCCAGCAGAATAGGCCTAATGGTCTTTCGTGTCTGCTCGTTTGGTCAGCCCCCACCCTGGGTGCTGACCTTGCTGTCCCCCTCACCTTCTCTGGCTTCTCCCTTCCCAGTTCCAGATATTCTTGCTGCATTGGATTTTGCTTCCTGAACCCTTCCCCTGTACCTGTCCCACCCCCTCTTGAACCCCTCCACTGTCTCTGCCTCCACCAGCCCCCTAGGTAGTGCATTCCATGGCTCCACCACCCTCTCAGTGAAGTAGCACCTCCTCCTTTCTCCCTGAATCTTCCCCCCTCCAGCTTCCACCCATGCCCTCTAGTGGCCCCTTCCTCCTTCCTTCGGAGCACCCTGACTGTTCCTCCCCTATTTACCCTCTTCATGTACCTGAAGACCTCTATCATGTCCCCGGTCCCTTCTCTCTTCCAATGTGTACATATTTAGCTCTTGAGCCTCTCCTCATAGGTCCTGTCCCCCAAGCCCCAAATCATTTGGTTGCCCTCCTCTGGACCCTCTCCAGGAGGTTAATGTCCCTCTTTAAGTGTGGCCTCCAAACTGCACGCAGTACTCCAAGTGTGGCCTCACCAAGCAGTTATACAGAGGGAGTATCACTTCCCTCCTTCTGGAGGTGATCCCCCTAGCGATGCATCCCAGCATCCTGTTGGCCTTGGCTGCTGCCCTCCTACAAGTCTCAGAGTTGTTCATCTTGACATCCACCACCACCCCCAGGTCCCTCTCAGCCATTGAGACTTGTAGTATTTCCCCAGGGTGTACACTTGGCCTGGGTTTCTGACCCCCAGGTGGAGTACCTTGCATTTCCCTGCATTGAACCTCAGCTTCCACTTTCTAGACCATCTTTCCAGAGCCTCCAGGTCCCCCTGCAGGGCCACCCTCCCCTCCTCCCCATCCACCACCCCCAGTTTCGAGTCATCTGCAAAGAGACTCATCTCACTCCTGATTCCTGTCCTTATGTCAGATACGTAGGCGTTGAACAGAAGGGGCCCAAGGACTGATCCCTGTGGGACCCCACTAATGACCCTCCTTGGGGATGAGACTATCCCACCAACTACGACCCGAGCCAATTGCCTATCCATCTGATCATCTGGTTTCCCACCCCCATTTCTCCTAGCTTATCCAACAGGCCCACGTGAGGAACAGAGTCAAATGCCTTGCTGAAGTCTAGAAAGAGGACATCCACTGGTCTACCCAGGTCAAGGCACTTGTCACCCAGTCATAGAACTCCACCAGGTTTGTCTGACATGATTTCCCGGGATGAATCCATGCTGTCTATCGTCCAGGCACCCTGACTTATCCAGGTCCCCCTAGCCTCCTCCTTGACAATGCCCTCCATCACCTTGCCCACCACGATGTCAGGCTGACAGGCCTGTAGTTCCCCTACCAGCTCCCTTGATCTCCCCTTGTGGATAGGCACCACATGCGCCACCTTCCAGTCTTGGGGCACCCACCTGTCCTCAGAGAGATGGTGAAAAGCTCTGCCAGGGTTTCATGAGGACATCTGCAAGTTCCTTCAGCACTCTAGGATGTAATTTATCCGGCCCGGTGCTTTCTCCGTCTTAAGGGGCTGAGGCTTCCCTCTCTCTCTGCTGTGATTTCCACTTCGTACCTCTTCTCCCTGCTTAGCCTCCCCACCTGCCAGTGATGCCCCCTCCCCAGACCTGCGATCCGGTAAGGGTCCCCCTCCTCATTATCTCTGTCTCCTCCCATGTATGATGCAGCATCCCCATTTTCCTGGTGAAAACTGAGGTGAAGTACTCATTTAGTACCTCAGCCTGCTCCCCGGTCTTGTGCCCATCTCTCCCTGATTTAATCCTGCTAATCTGCCCTTCACCCTTCGTCTTTCCCCAATGTATCTAAAGAACCCTTTTCCTCTCCTAATTTCCCTGGCCAGGATCTGCTCCTTCCTTGCCTTAGCCCCTCACCACTCTAGTGGCCCTTCTAGCCATCAGCTCGTACTCCCTCGATCCCTTTCACTCCTTGAGCACTTGAATTTCTTACAGGCTGCTTTCTTTCCCGCACCACCTCCTGGACCTCCCTGGTCCACCAACAGGGTTTTGGGCCCTACGCATTTTCTTACTCTTGCACAGGTGCTGGTAGCATTCTGCACCCCTCTCCTGATGATTTTCCACCTACTATCAAGCGTCCATGTCTGACCCAATCCCATCCAAATGCTCCTAAGGATCCTTCCCATTTCCTTAAAATCCGTCCCTGAAGTCGGTTACTTCCGTCTTTGTGCAGTCTTCTACCCTCCTAGGTCCAGGCAGAACCAGACCGTGGCATGGTCACTCCCGCCAATGGGTCTCTTACCTCCAGGCCCCCAATCTGGTCACTGTCTGCCAGACCACATCCAGTACCCGTGTCTCCCTGGTGGTTCCCTCACCTGCTGAGTTGAGGCAGCGTCTTGAAAGACATCCAACAACCTCTGTTCCCTGGTCACAGAGGATGTCATAGTCTCCCAGTCTGTTCCTGGCATGTTTAAGTCCCCTAACACCACCACCTTTCCTCTGCCCAGTCTGCAGTGTCTCCTAACATCTGCCACCAGACTGTCCTCCAGCTCCTCCGCCAGGGCAGGGGGTCTATACACCACTCCTATTTTTACTCTCTTGCCCCCCCTTGTTATCAAGGTGACCCAAATCGCCTCCACGGTTCCCTCCGCCTCCTCTACTCCCCCTATGCCAATGCAGTTTTTGACTATCATTGCTACCCCTCCTCCCCTTCCCTCCCCCCTGTCCTTCCTGAACATAGTGTAACCCTCCAGGTTCAGGTCCCAATCATGTCTTGCAGTGGCCCAAGTCTCAGTGACCGCTGCCACATCCACTGCTCCCTCAGTTAACATCGCCTGGAGCTCAGGCATTTTATTGCCCAAGCTCCTGTCATTTAGCAGGACTACCTTCCACCCTTTCCCTATAGTTCCATTTCCCCTGCTCGTGTTCCCATGGGGATTCTGTTTTCTCCTGGTCTGCACTTTGCCAGTTGGCCTTTTCCTGCAATCCTCCTGGTCCCCAGGGGGGTGGAGACAGAGTCCCTCCTTTATCGGCACCCCCTTGACAGCCTTTTTTCCCATCCCACCCCCGTTCACAAGTTTAAACCCCACTTTTCACTAATGAACTCCTCTATTTTCAACTTAAGGATTCCCCTTCCCTCCAAATTGAGATGTAGTCTATCTCTAGCATACAGCTCCTTATCCTCCCAGGTCTCCCCCCAATCCCCATCAACCCATACCCTCTGGCCTCACACCACTCCCTGAGCCACTGGTTTATTTCCTAATTTTCTTTTGTGTTCCCCACTAGCCCTTGGCACTGGCAGGATTTCTGAGAAGGCAACTGTGCATCCTATGTCATGACAGACCCTGGCGAGCTCCCTGAATCTTGCCTGTATCTCTAGCTCGCTATTTCCCTCAATGTCATTTGTACCCAGGTGGACCAGTATGTCTGGGAACCCCCACAGTCCTTGCCAGCTGATATACCTCGTGGCTTAGCCCTGTGCACCGTTAGTCCAGGCAAGCATCTTGTTCTAACTGGCCAGGCTTCTCCTCCCTATCCCATTTGATACCCTGATCATAGAATCCCCAGCAGGAGCACTCTGACCACTCCTTTTCCTCCATCCCCTCCTTCCATGTCCCTCATCCTTTCTACCGGCCCCTCCACCCAGCTGGCTCCTTGTTCCTCCCCCTATCTGGGTGCCACATGCCACTCCCTCCTTATTTACCATGGCCACTCCTCCCCTCCAATCCTATGCCTCTCCTCCTCCTGAGTATCCTTCTGTACCTTGCTAATTCCCCCCTCACTGCTCGCAACTGGTCCTTCTCCCCCATCTGCTAAACTAGCCTGACTCATCCTCCCTTCCTTCCTGTCTCCATTTAGTTCCTCCTTGCTCGTCGTGCTCCCCTGGCCTAAACCCTCAGCTCCCTTTACTGAATCCTCCTTGTACTTCTGGTCCTTCTCCTTTACCTTTCCTCCCAAGTGGTCCTTCTCCTTGCGCTTTCCTCCCTCTTCCCCCTGCCCCTCCTGCTCTGATTCACTGCTCCCCCCATTCTCCTGCATTCCAGGTCCCCCCCCTGTTCTGCCTGCTATCTGGCCCCTGCCTCCTGCCTCCCACTCCCACACCCTTTCCGTCTCTAACCACCTCTGTCGTGGCTACATCACCCCTTATCCTTGAGTAGAAGAAGAGAATTGAGTGGTTACTGAGTATAAGGTCTGATCCACCTCCCACCTTGCTTCCTTCTGTCCAGCACTGGCCATCTGCCTACTTCCCTGAGAATGTTGTCCCTCCGCCCCCTTTGTGAGGTCCCAGTTACCTGCCTGCTTCCTTGGTAGTGTCCTTTTGGACCCCCTCTGCCAGGTCCCTATGTGACCCTGGTATTCTCCTGCACTCCTTTCCTATGCCCCCACCCCAGTGCTTGGTGCAACCCTGTGGGAGATTTCAGCCCCTTCCCCAACCATACCACCCCCGCCCCCCAGCTTTGTCCTCATCCCCGCAACCTCCTCCCTTGTTGTGCTAAGGTAGCACACTGGGCAACCACCAAACTTCCAGGCCTAGTCCAGTATCATGGCTGCTCCACACCCTGTGCACCCCACCACCCTCCCAAAGATGCCGGCCCTAATGATGTGTGGTTCCATCCCTTCCAAATAGGTTTCCTTGGTGAGCCACCAGGTTCCCCTAGTCCAAGATACCCCTACTGCCTAATCAGGTCACCCACCAATCTTAGAGACAGTCCACTGCACACCAGTAACTCTGCACATTAGGGCAGTACAACACATTAAACTTATAAGGGAAATGAACAACTCCCTAAGCTCCCTCTCCCAGCCTTTAAATCCAACCCCAGTGGCTAGAACTACATGAGCTGCACCAGCAGCCTTTTCCTCAATTGCAGGGCAGGTGTTCCCTCATAAATTTGCAGACTTCTGGGAGGGAGGGGTGGGGAGGGCGGCTCTTGGGCAGACACCTGACAAGAGAGAGTGTATCAGCCCTGTGTCTTCCTCCAAGCCCTGCAGCTAAAGAACCAGGCCCAAGCAAATCCCACCAAATAGGTTTTAAATCAGAAGAAATAGGCCTCTACCAGCAGCCTGTTACACAGTGAAACATCCACAAAAAGAGCCCCACTTACAGCCACCAAATCAGTTTACAAACATCCAGCATCCCCCAAAACAATACCCTGCTAGCCCCTTAGAAGTAAGAAAGAAAAAAACTAACCTACCAAGTAAAATCCACAAGAACCCTGTGAAAACAACAGCAGCAGCTACTGTCCTGGAACACAACTGATCCTGTCCCCTTCCAGTTCTTTCATCCATATCAGGCCAAATTCCTTCCAGGGGCCTTCCCAGAATTTCCCATATCTTGTTAAAGTTTGCCCTGCTGAAGTCAACCACCCTGGTTCCTGCACCTACAGTCTTCCTGCCCATGCTGAGCATGAACCACACCTATGATGGTCACTCCCAGCTCCCTCATAGCCTCCCCATTAGTTATCACTAGGTCCAGAGCTTTTTTCAACCAAGTTGGCTCACTGACCATCTGCGCCAGGAAACTATCCTGGAATGTGTCCAGTAGCACCTGCTCCCTTGCACTTAAGGTGGCTGCAGTTCCCCAATCTACTTCTGGTGGACTGAAGCCCCCACGATCACTGTGTTCCTTTTCCTACATACCCTACTAATCTGCTCCACTTTCAGTCCAAGTCCTCTGTCTGAGCTGGTAGTCTATACATCACCCCCAACCACAGTGTCCTACTTTTAATGAACTGCATCCATAACGCCGCTGTCTTACCCTCCTCCCCCTCATCCCTTGTACACCTTATCCCTTCTCTAACGTAAACTGACACCCCTACCCCTCTCCCCTTTCCTCTGTCTTTTCTGTATATCCTATACCCTGGGATCATCAGATCCCAGTCCTGGTGTTGGGTGGCCCAAGTCTCCATGATGACCATAATTTCCACCATCCCAACAGCCAACAGAGCCTGTAACTCAACTGTTTTGTTCCCCAGGCTCCTTGCATTCAAGGAGACCACCCTCCACCCAGTTCCCCTCTTTACCTTAAGTCGTTCCCCCTTATCTTGACCCCCCCGTGGCCCTATCCTGGTACCATCCCTGTTAGCATGGGGGGTTAGCTCATTCGGCTCCACTCTCCGGCGGCCCTGCGGACCTGCTGCACCCTCATCACACTCATACCTAATTTAAATCCACCCTGGGTGCTATGTGCTCCCCCCCAGCCTTTGCTTCAAGACTCCCTGACTCACCTTACTGAAATGCAATCTGTCTGTCGCATACTATTCACTACTGTCCCAGGTGTTTCCCCAACCTCCCACCAGCCCATACCCTTGGGTTCAATACCACTCTCTTAGCCAAGAGTTCAAATCAAGTCAAATCAAACTTTGTTTATAAAAAGCACCTTTCATGCAACCAAGGCATGTATACATATTAAAACAAATACAATAAACAATGTAATCAAAAATACGTCAATAAAATCCTATAATTTAAAACTCTGTCAATTACAGAAATACTAAAAGTCTGGATACGCCAGATCAAATAAATAGGCCTTAAGTGCACTTTTAAATCCCTGGACAGTCAGGCAATCTTGCACCCAATGAGGTAGAGAATTCCACAGGGTCAGAGCCACAAAACCAAAAGACCAGGCCCCCAGATGTCTTTAAATGGACCCTGGGAATCTCTAGCAATCCCTCGTCGGTGGATCAGAGAGGATGGAGGGAACAGTAAAGGCGAAGGAGATCCTGCAAGTAACTAGGTCCCTGGTCGTGTAGGGCTTTATAGGTCAGCAAACTGACCTTGAAGGTGATCCACCACTGAACTGGCAGCCAGTGCAGTCTGTGGAGCACAGGCATTATACGACTGGTCCTAGAGGTACCAGTCAATAGCCAGGCTGCCGCATTCTCTACTAACTGGAGGCGGTGGATATCAGCCCCCAGTAACCTTAGGTAAAGGGCACTGCAGTAGTCAAAGCAAGAGGTAACGAAAGCGTGGACCAATGATGGATGCTCTTCAGGAGGAACCAGGTGTTTCATCCGGGCGATATTTCTCAGATGGTAAAAAGAGGTCTTGATGACTGCCAACACCTGCAATGTCAGGGTCAAGCCATTGTCAACTATAACACCCAGGTTCCGCACCCAGTCTGAAGTAGTTGGCTGAGCACCCCCAAGTCACAGTCAGTAGGGTAGTCCTGCTGACAAACCCACCTCCTGACGATCTGGGTCCACAACCAGCACCTCAGTTTTAGCTGGGTTCAACTGCAGCCAACTCGCACTCATCCAGTCCTGGATCTCGGCTAGACAGTTGTTAAATACTGAGAACAACACATCCTGACCAGGTACAAAGGACATGTACAGCCGAGTATCATCTGCATAGCAGTGAAACTCAGACCATACCGCCTACTGATCTCTCCTAATGGCAGCATATACACTGCAAACAACATGGGCAACAAGATGGAGCCTTGTGACACCTCACAGGATAGGGGAAGAGGGGCCACGGAATAAATCCCGGACACCACTCTCTGAGTCCTACCCTCGAGGAATGATCAAAACCATCTGAGGATCATATCACACAGTCCACAGATAAACCGCAGGTGTTCCAACAGCATACCATGGTCTACAGTGTCAAATGCTGCAGAGAGGTCAAGGAGGACTAAGATGGAACGAGTCTTCTGATCTCTTGCCATTAGGAAGTCATTTAGTTTCATAGTAGAAGTACGAGTTCTGGAGGTAGAATCCTATTGTGAACTCACCACCTTTCATAGGAGATACATATACTTTTTTCTCCCCATATGTTCATCCAGTCTATTTTTGAATAATGTCATGGTTTCACTTTCTACTGCATGTTTTGGTAAGAAGTTCCATAGTACCCAGACAAGGGCCATCTCAATACTACGTCTCTTCCTAAATCCTGACTGGAGAGAATCACAGACATTGTGGCTGGTCAAATGATCATCTAACTGCGACACAACCACCTTCTCAATAACCTTATCCACAAAGGGTAGGTTAGACAGGTCTGTAGTTCACCAAGCAGTCTGGGTCAAGGGAGGGCTTTTCAAGCAGGGGCTGAACAACCGCCTCCTTCAGGGGATCCAGAAAGATCCCTCTCTCCAATGACCTCCTGACGATCTCAGCTAGGACCGGGCCGATCTCATCTACACATCCTACCAGGAGGCCTGTGGGGCCTGGATCAAAACTACAGCTGGTTGGTCATAATGTCTAGATGATCATCACAATGTCAGTGATTGCAGATCGGCTAAAGTCAGGCCAGGTAAAATGGGCACCCAACATCTCAGGCCGACCACCACAACTCCCATTAAAGGGAGCCAGACAGTTGCCGGACCTGACTGTGGCAACCTTATCTGTGAAGAACCAAGTAAACTCATCACACCATTCTTGTGACAAAGCTATCCCAGGTTGGAGACAGATTGTGCAATCCAGTCTGTCCACTGTCCAGAAAAGCTGGTCAGTTTTGCACAGCAGCAATTTCCCTGGCCAGGAATTCTGCCTTCTTATGGGTGATTGCTGATTGACAGTCCACACAATAGTCCATCAGTCTAAGTCTGTCATACTCCAGGCCTGATTTCCATCTGCTCCGCTCTAGCCTTCACCCCGTTCTCCTCAACTCCTTCAAGGTCTCATCAAACCAAGGAGATCTTGAATGGAGCGTGAGGGAGGAACACTGACAGCTGCTATGGAATCCAGGGCTGCAACCATGGCCCTATTATAGGCAAGTACTAGATCCCCATGATCCATACATTCACTTGGTACACCCAATAGATTCAGCACTGCCATTAGTTGAATTTCTCAGTCCTTTCTTTTCTTGCCATGCTTGCCCTGGGTACTGGGAGCACTTCCGAGAAGGCCACTGAACTCCCTACCTCCAAACACAACCTCCCCAGTTCCTTGAACCTCTCCCTTACCAATTTGATCTCAGGGGTTTGGCAGTTGAAATTCAATGCAAAGAAGTGCAAGATAATGCATACAGGGCACAAAAACCCTGGCACAATATATCAGTTGGGGGGGGGTGAGGATATAGCATGCACCAAGCAGGAAAGAAATCTTGGGGTTACCATCTCGGATGACCTCAAGGTAGGGAAACAGTGTGACAAGGCAGCAGGTAAAGCAAATAGGATGCTGGGATGCATAGGCAGGGGAATCACCAGCAAGAAAAGGGAGGTCATAATTCCACTATACAAGACACTAGTGAGGCCCCACCTGGAGTACAGTGTACAGTTCTGGAGAACTTACCTACGTAAGGACATAGACAGGGTAGAGAAGGTTCAGAGGAGGGTAACAAAGATGGTACATGGATTGCATCACAAGTCCTATGAGGACAGGTTGAAAGAACTGAATATGTACTCCCTGGAGGAGAGGAGGGAGATGGGGATATGATAGAGACATACAAGTATCTTACAGGGAGGAACAAGGTGCAGGAATACACTATTTTTAAGTGAAAAGATGTTCCAGGACTAGAGGGCATGGGATGAAGTTGGAGGAGGATGATTCAGAGGAAATGTGAGGAAGAATTTCTTCACAGAACGGGTGGTGGACAAGTGGAACACCCTGCCAGAGGAAGTGGTGGGGGCTGAAACAATCACGGGATTTAAGAATGCATGGGATAGACATAAAGGAATTCTGGAGGTCAGGGGTAAGGGGCAACAGACTTCTAGGAAAACAAACTGAACTTACAAGCTCAAATGGGCAGACTGGGTGGACCATAGGCCCTTATCTGCTGACACTGTCTATGTATCTATGTACTGTCCCACAAGTCATTTGTGCCCATGAGCACCACCGCATGTGGTTTATCTCTTCCCCTCCTAACACAATTGAGCAAGGATTGTCCTGCCCCACCCACTGTCAATCCTGATTTCACCCATATCCAACTATGCCATTCTCCCTTCCCTTCCCATCTGACCCCTTTTAGGACTGAGTTTCCTAGCACTAAGACCTGCCCCCTTCTCCCCACTGTTCCCCTCTACTGTCCTACCATCCCTACCTCCTCCTTGAACATCCACCCTGTCCTGCACAACTGCGACTTGATATGCCCCCCAGCCAAGCCCACCCCATCCCGCCGAACTGTCCCTCCTGCTATGCTCACTGCCCCTCCCCTGTTGCTCATCGCATCCCCTGACTCTCCCTGCCTCATGAACCTACTTCCCATCCTCTCTGGTACCACTCTTCCCTTCTGACTCCTCTGCCCTGCCCCCATGCCCTCCCTTCTACCCCTATCCATTTTACCTTTTCTCCCCCTGCCCCCACTCCACTGCCAGATGGCCACCCCCTGCGCTTTCCCAACCCTCTTTTCCTCCTGCCCCTTCCTGGAGATCCCCTCTCTCGTCATCCACCACTGAAGCCAGTACTGCAAACCTATTTCCTGAACTTGAGCATTTACTGAATGCATCTCCTCTAGTGCCACCCTGAGGTTCCCCCTTCGTGCCTAAAATGTTTCACCACATCCCCAATCCTCCATGATACCACTTACTCAGTACCTCTGGTCCCCCGAGGAGGTACCATCCTGCTCCAATGCTCTCTCTGCCTCCTTTAATCCTCATTAACTCCCTCCCTAGCCACTGGACCTCTGTCTCCAGTCCCCTTAGCCTGAGGCAAATGGTACACCCCCTAGCTTCCACTGTGTGCCCATCCAGATAGCTGCTCCGCAGCCACTGCAGTTCGCTATTCCTTTCTCTATACATATGTTCTGATTTTCTTCCATTTTTGTGCCCCAGACCCGGGACCCCAGCAGACAAGTACATGCGTGTGCGTGGAGGCACACGTGCATGCCAGGCACCGACTTGTCACTCCCGCCCCACCCACAGCATTTGCCACCGCTCCCCTTCACCTATGCTTCCCACCAGACCTCCACCCTTGGGAGTGGAACTATGAGGGGAGCAGACAACCACCCCCCAAGAGGGGAGAGCTGCCTACCGCAGCTCATTTAAGTGGAAATAAATTAAAATCTTAAATGTCTTTTGATGTGAAATAGTTCCTCCACCTGCTATACACTGTTGTATTTCCTTTTGCATATATGACCTTTGTCCCATTGTGGCCACCATAGCTACAGGTGGTTGCTGTGGTTAACAGTCCCGGCCCCCACACACACACACGCCGCAGTTGTGCAAGTGTCAGTTACGAACACAAATCTGCTTGGCCGGCTGGGTTCTCGGTGATACACCGCCCAAGGACAGATCGTATGGGCCGGGGTGTAGCCATTATTTTTAAGACCAAACTGGGCCTTGTGGATGTTCCAGGGAGCCCATCAGATCCTTTGAGTGTATCTTGGGAGAGGGTGTAGGTTGCAGGATACTCCTCATCTACCGTCCACCAGGTGATGGTGGAAAATTCCTGCAGGAGATAGCAGACTTCATCATAGACATGGTTTTGGAGTCCCCCAGATGGATAGTTCTGGGGGACTTCAATGCCTGGGTCGACAATGAACTCTCACAGTTTGGCGAAAATCTCCTCCAGCTAATGATGTCACTGGGCCTTACACAGGTTGTAACCTCCTCTACCTACATTGGGGATCACTTGTTGGATTTGGTGTTCCTTCTGGGATGGAGATCACTGACTTGGGGGTGGAGCCAGTAAGTTGTTCTGACCATCACACCATAGGGTTCAGTTTTAGGGCTCCCCCTAATAGACCTGCCCCTACGGAGATGGTCCAGTACTGCCTTTTAAGAGGAGTTACCCAGATGGTCTATTCGCGGTCCTGGACCTATCGGGATTGTTGGGTGTAAACATGGATCCAGGGGGTCTAGTACTGGCCTATAGTAAGGCGGTGGGAGACACCCTGGACTTAATTACTCCTTTTCATATTCGGCCACTCACTTTTCACCAGAGAAGCCCTTGGTTTGATGGTTCCTTGAAGGAGCTGAGGAGAGTTGGTCAAAGGATGGAGACAGCATGGCAGAAATCAGGCCTGGTAGCTGACGGGCTTAGATTGATGCAATATTACAAGGGCTATCAATCAGAAATCACCCGTAAGAAGGCAGAATTCCTGTCCAGGGAGATTTCTGCTGCACAGAATTGACCATCTCCGCTCTTCCAGACTGTCGACAGACTGTGCAATCCAATCTGTCTTCAGTCCAGGGGAGCCTTTTCTCGGACTCAGACTAAATGCAAGGGGATCATTGTCAAAATAGCGCAGGGCATTACAGCGCTTGTATTTTAGTGCTAGTTCTTAATCACCAGCGCTCAAAACAGCAGCTGGATACCCTCACTTTCTGGACTCGGAGGATATCTGGACATGGTGGCTGAGTTGGTGGGTTCCTCTCCGAATGGGAACAATGCCTTCTGAGGGTTCTCCCCCATGCCCATTTATTCATTTGCAATGAATCACTATTTGCTTCTGCATATTATTTATGGTGAGCAGCCTGTCAGACACTTGGTGCAAAAGTTCATGTCAGTTACCCGACTGTTAGTATGTATGGGTGGTCCTAGTATCCTGAAATCGGATGCTTCTTATTTATACCTGCAACTGTATATTTAGCTCCTGCTAGCATTTTCAAACCCAATTTATTGCCACTCCTTTTTTTTCTGAATGCCAGTGTAATTATCATTGAATGGATGCCCTTAGAGAAAATATGTATTTTTCATGATGCAGAAAAACAGGACGGGATCTTTTTTTTTTTCCTCACAACTCGAGTGCTCAATCAATACAATAAGGTACAGTGCACACAGTAAATTATGTAAGAAGCAATTACATAATGTGAGAATTATTATTAACACTTCAGCCAGCCACATAGCTAAAGTACAATGTATTCTATAGCGGGAAATGAGATGGGAGTGTTTTTATGCGAGAAAAATGGGTTTGAATTTGGATGATACTGCCCTCTAACGTTGTTACTGTACTTGCGTCGTTCTGTTCCAGTGCTTTTAAAGTGCACACTGAAATGGTAGCGCGTTAATGACTCATGCTATTCTGGATGTGTAATATTACCCGGACTGTTGACAGACTGTGCAATCCCAATCTGTCTTCAGTCCAGGGGAGCCTTTTCTCAGACTGAATGTGAGGAGCTCGCTCGATTCTTCGCAAATAAGGTTGTCAGCATCAGGTTTGGTATCGGCCCTGCTCTCCCTTTGAGGGGTTGTGGAGGTTGGTGGGAGGTGGGGAGCACTCGATCTGTCTGGATGGACTTTAGCCGGCTGGAATTCATGGACACTGTGAAGATCATCCAGACTTTGCGCCCAACCAGTTGTAGTTTGGATGCTGGTCCTACTCCCCTGTTAGTGGAGTGTGTACATGTTTTCTGCCCGATCCTAGCTGAAATTGTCTGGAGCTCCTTGGAGAGGGGGAGTCTTTCCTGATCCCCTCAAGGAGGTGGTCGTATGACCACTCCTGAAAAAACCCTCCTTGGTTCCTGACTGTCCAGCTAACTACTGGCCTGTCTCTAACCTGCCCTTTGTGGGCAAAGTTATTGAGAAGGTGGTTGCGTTCCAACTGGGCGATCATCTTGTGACCCACAATGTCTATGAAGCTCTCCAGTCTGGATTTAGGAAGCGACACAGCACTGAGACTGCACTTGCCTGAGTACTGAATGACCTCCTAGTAGCGAGAGATCAAAAGGCTCATACCACCTTGGTCCTTCTCGATCTCTCTGCAGCATTTGACACTGTAGACCATGGTGTGCTTTTGGAGTCGCTGAGGCTTTTGTGTGGGCTGTCAGGGACAGTCCTGGAATGGTCTCGATCCATCCTCATGGGCGGTCACTGGAATTTATTCCTCTGATGCCCTCCCCATCCTGTGAGGTGCCGCAGGGCTCCTTATTGGTACCCATGTTGTTTGCAGTGTACTCTCTACCACTGAGAGATATCATTAGGCGATATAGTTTGAGTTTTCACTGCTGTGCAGATGCTACTCAACTGTATATGTCCTTTCTGCCCGAACAGGTTGATGCAGTTTCTGTGCTAAATAACTGTCACTCTGAAATCAAGGACTGGATGTGCACCAGATGGCTGAAACTGAATCCAGACAAGACTGAAGTGTTGGTGGTAGATCCAGGTCGTCCGGGGCGGGTTTGGGGGCTGGGGAAGCATCAGGCCTATGGCTTGACGGTGTTCAGCTCACTACCTCAGACTGGGTAAGTAACCTGGGCATTATTTTTGATGATGGCTTGACCCTGAAATCTCAGGTGTTGGCCGTGGTAAAATCCTCTTTTTACCATCTGAGGAATATTGCATGGGTGAAACACCTGGTTCCACTGGATGACCTTCCAACATTGGTCCATGCCTTTGTCACCACCCGCCTGGACTACTGCAATGTCCTTTACCTAGGGCTTCCTGGGGTTGACAGCCACCGCTTGCATCTAGTGCAGAAGACTACAACTAGACTTTTAACTGGTACATCAAGGTCCAGTCATATTACGCCTGTGCTGCGCAGACTACACTGGCTGCCTGTTCAGTGGTGGATCACCTATAAGGTTGGCTTGCTAACCTTTAAACCCCTACATGAATAGGGGCTTGGCTACCTGAAAGATTTCCTAACTCCCTGCTGCCACCTTCATCCTCTCCGATCTGCCAATGAGGGATTACTAGAGATTCCCAGGGTTCGTTTAAAATCTTCTGGTGCTTGTGCTTTTTCTTTTGCAGCATGTTCCCTGTGGAATTCTCTACCTCATTGGTTAAGAGAGTGCTTGACCATCGAGAGTTTTAAATCTATGTTGAAAACATATCTTTTTAAGTTAGCCTTCCCGGATGATTTTTAACTAACTGTTATATTTGTCTTATCTTTGTCATGTTTATATATTATATTTTTTGTGACACACCTTGGCTTTAGAAAGGCGCTATATAAATCGTTTTAATTACTTACTTTACTTACTATTCGTTTATTTAATTTACTTTATTGATTTACTTTTTTTTTTCACATTTCTTTTGTAAACTCCAAGGAAAATGCAGTTGGTAGAGAATGAGCAAGTACGGGTGCCAGCATGTGTGTTTGGATCACTAACAAGAGAACAGACTGGTGGCAGTGCTTCTGTGATGAATCATGGTGAAGTTTCAGTACAACAAAGTTTTATTTGTTAATTTATTAGTTTAAACTGAACGTGGAGCAAGTGAGCAGTTCAGTTGAAGGATGGGTGTGCTGCGGGGACAGCAGGGTATGAAGCAGGATATCAAGCGGGTCTGGCTAAGAGAGAGAGAGAGAGGTGAGAGAGAAAGGTAGCTGTGAAGGTGTTTTTTTTCCCCCACATGGTTGGCTTTGGTTGCTGGTGAAGAGTGTACTCTGTGGCGGTGCTTCAAGAACCGAGTGGAAGAATGGGCAAGCAACCTAGTCAGGGGTAAAGTTAGCTTCCCCCCCCCCATTTATACTTTCATGGTATTTTCAGTTTTTCTCCCACCCCCGGGGTCATGGCATGCGCACGCACATGCCAGGATCCGGTGGCCCCTTCCACCCCTCCCCAGACTTGCGTCGCCACTCCAACCGCCTATGCTGCCCACTGGACCTCCACCCGGTAGGAGTGAGACTACAAAAAAGCAGGCATCCACCCCTTTGAAGGGGAGAGCCACAGCTCGATCTCACTCCAGCCTCCCTCCCCAAGCTGGCTCCCCAGCAACCCGAGGTAATGCCCGAACCCTGGTCACCGGTGCAGCGCAAGGCAAGGCACCAGCACTTCAGCCCTCTGTGGCACCAGGCTGGCGTGAAGCTAGCTTTTAATGCTGTAATGCTGGCAAGTTGGAACAAGGATTTCTTGGATGTACTATGCCCATTTCCATTTTAACAGGACTAGTTTTAGCCATGCATTAGACACTTCTAATGCACGGCTTACAGCCAATCAGATTCTGTAAAATCCTTTCCCCAATTTATAATGAGATTTTATGCACCCCCAAGGTGTGTGATGCCTCATAAACCCCTGAGTGAGAACCCAAGGGGTTTATATTGTCATCACACACCAAGGAGGTGCATAAAATCCCCAGAGACCCACACTTCTCCATGTTTTATTTTTATATTTACTGGTTTTTGGTGTTTTTTGGTTTAAATTGTCTTTTTTGCCACCTTGCGAGGGTAACTGTTACTGCTGACAAGCTTGTCCCATGCTGAATGACCAATTGTGTAACGCTTGTGAACGTCCAGTGCGAGGACAGCTTGTTCTGCGTTTTTTCTGGTGATGCGGTACTGTTCTGCCTATGGTTTATGGAGCTCCATAAACCATATATGTGGTTTATGGAGCTACATAAACCTCATAAGTGGTTTATGAAGCTGTTGAGCATGCGTTGACAGTGGTTTATAACCACTAACCAGTAAATATATAGAGAATAATGCATAGGTGACTGCATCTTATTAAGTCTTTTTGCACACCCGAGTTGTGTGATGCGAAGCTCGAGAGGTTTATTGGGTCATCACACACACCAAGGGTGTGTAAAAAAAGCTTGTAGACACACAGTCGTCCATGTATTATTTTTTATAATTACTGGTGCAAAGAGTGCATGACAAAGAAAGTGACTGAAGATAGTTCTGCTTGTAACGCATGCAGTAGACTTGGTATCTCTGCTCTACTCTCCCTCTCTCAAGGCCACAACCCAACCCGTGAGGACGGAGCAAAACAACCAGTGCAGAAACTGGTGACTGGAGACAGACAGCCTCCAGTGAACTTTTAATTTTGCTGCAAGTTGGTTTGCTGCATCTTTCCCCCCATCACCTGAGAGATTGAACTATTTTTGCTACTGTCAATCTCGAGAGCGTCTTTCCCACTCATAGATTCTAGAAAGCGTTATGGTGCTGAAGCAAGAGTGAAACAAAACACCACAATAACCAAATAACTCGGGTATTATGGCATTTGAAAGACGATGCCAATTGGTGTATTAAAGGGCACCAGTAAATATAGGGACATACAGTAAATTATATCATACAGTTCTAAAATGTTTTTTACCTGCAGTTAGTAAATCAAAAACATCCACTGTGTTTCCTAAAAGGCCAGTAAAGATGGAATAACAAAATGTGAACCAGTATTTGAAAAAGGTCCTACAAAAAAAGCTAAGGTTTACTGAGCAAATGCAATTCTCCTTTAAAAAATAAAAATTGGATTTTGCACTTCCTGCTTAAAACAATACAGGCCATATTTTCAAAAGCACACTTTCCAATATCTGGGTCAACTGCATGTGATTCTTAAATTAAATATTGTAGGTATTTTATTCATTTGAACCTGCACTGAATAGTAATACCAACAATTTACAATGGCAACTGTGAAGAGCTATCTTTACTGTGTTTTAGTGTTTGAAAAAACCACCAGGGAAGTGCTTCAAGGGGTCGAGAGAGGCTCCTGAACCTCAGCGTCCCCCCAATCGATTGCCAACCACCCGCCCTAGCCCCAACCAGTACTCAGAACAGAGAAGACTGTTGGACACATGGGGGCCTCTCTCACAGCCAATTGGGAGGCTGCACCACCCAGGAGATGGCTATTCGTCCCTCTGATGATATGCTGTTACTCCAGCTGTGCAAATGGCATCTACCACAGACATCAGCCATAGAAGCAGCCAGCCATGCTGCCTGTCCTCCAAGAAGCAATCACCAGCAAACACTGAAAGGAAAGGAAAGGGGAGGGTGGGATTGTCGGTAGGGAACACGCTCCTCAGCCTTTACATCTGCACAATTCCTCTGCTATACTGGCAGGATGAGACAGCTGAAAGGAGGCACCATAGCAGTGTGAAGGGAATGAGGGAGGAAGAGGCCCCAGCTGAGAAGGAAGCAGTTACTGGTAGGGGACTCTATGGTTAGGGGGACAGACGTGGAAGTGGGGGGTGAAGTGCCTCCCTGGTGCTTCAACGTGGAGGAAGGGTGGGACAAATCAGGTAGCCAGGTGGCCAATGGCCTCTAAATAAAATGGTTTGACTACCAGACTTTGAAAGTTACCACCTGTGTGGCTTCCTGCACAGCAAGTGATTTTTTGAACCTTTAAAAAGTGATGGCCAACAAAAATAAAGATTCAGTTACCAGACTTCAAAAGCTAGTGATCAAGCTCCTCCTCCTCTCCTACCCCCCATTACTGGGTATAGGATAAATCTGTTTCCTGTTCCTTTTCATCCCCCTCCATTCCTCCTCCCTTGCTATTTCCCATCTACCGCATACCCAACACAATGCCCTCCCTATTTCTCCCCTTCTCTCTCTCTCTCCCAACCCTTCACCACCACTCTTCTTTCTCTTTTCCCACTAACCCACTCCTAACAAAGCTTCACTGAGCCACCTATAACTTGTACTGTAAAATTAATTCGCAACACAATTCCTTGACAATGCCTTTGGCTGCTATTATTGTAACCTTACTTGTCTCTTTTTTTTGTGTGTAAGTTCCATTGTAATGAGCATGTTATGTTTTGTACCTTATTGTCCTTATTGCCTTCACGTGGAACTTTTGTAAAAGAGCCCTCGGCTCAAAGGTGTCATCCAAAATGTAAAATAAATAAATAAAACTAACCACCAGCTCACAAAATGATATAGCCTACCCTGCCTGGAGGGATGGAGAGCTGACCCAGAGGATCACTAGGCGGCAGGAGATGGGAGGCAGCTAGATGTCATTGTCCACCTAGGGCCAAATGATCTAGGAAGGGATGTATTAGTAGTAGTGCAGGGTGATTTCAGGGAGCTGGGGAGGTGCCTGAAGCAGGTAGCATGCTGGTGATGTTTGCCATGGTGTTACCTGTGTATGGCCAAGGAGAAAGGGCACTCTGCACCACAGCTTTTAACAACTGGTCCTAGATATAATGCATGGAGGACTACTTCAGCTAAACTGGGGACTAGTGACCAGTTTAGGAGAATATGGACCTGAGACAGTCTGCATCTTTCTAGGAGGGGACCACAGTCCTTAATGGGAGGTGAGCATTTAAACTAGCCGAGGGAAGGGGCTGTAATACCAAAGGAGGCAACGATTACCTCCCCCCAGATGATGATGCAACAAGAAGGGGGAGCCCGAAGGGAGGAAATTCCCCCAGGACAGGAGCACAAGACGACAAGGTTAAGGAAAAGGTAGAGGACAAGGGTGGGGTGGGCACAAATCTGTAAATCACTACAGCATATTTGTAATTTTTGTAATTTTAGTTGTACTTGACCCTAAACCCTTTGAAAATAGGCACCGCATATCATACATACATACATACGAACACAAGAAGAAGCCAGCAGAAGAAGGCCATTTGGTCTATCAAGTCTGCTCGTACTACATGGTCCACAGCATGAGCTAATGTCCCTGCCCTCCCTCCTTACTCTTCCCATCCTCCCTAACCATGATCCTTACCTTCTCCTTATGCCTATCCCAGCCTCTCTTAAAGCTGCCCACTATATTCAATGAGATGACTTCTTCCGACAGCGCATTCCAAGTATCCACCACCCTCTCTGTGAAGAGGTGCTTCCTGACCTCCCTCCTAAACCTCCCACCCTCCAGCTTAAGACTAAACTTAACAAGCTTAAGAATAAATGGTTTTATGTGAAATAAAAACAAAACAAATCGGACAGCAAGAAGAGAGAAGCAAAGGAAGCAGGTAACAGTGAAAGAAACAAGGGAAGAAGGGGGTCGGGGGGGCTACAGGAAACAGCACAGGCAGGAGGGGGGTAGAAAACAGGAAGGCAAGGGATGAGTAAGGTATGGACAGTCATGTGTGCCAATGCAAAGAGTCTGGGAAATAAAATTCCAGACCAGGAGGACATCATGGAAGAGACTAGCCTGAATATTGTGGTCATAATTATGTCATGGTGCACTGGCAGCCATGCCTGGCATGTGGCCATACCAGGCTACTCTCTGTTCAGAAGAGGCAGGGATGAGAGGAGTGGTTGTACTACATGTAAGAGAAGGAATCAAGGCTACAGAAGTGCAGGGGCACCCACGACAAAAGCAAAAACTGGAGGTGCTGGGGGTCATCCTGGAGACAGGCATTGGTGCCACTATCCACAGAAGGTTGGTATGCAGACCTCCAGCACAGTGAGAAGAGTTATATAAGGCACTTGGGCAAGGCATCATCAGGATGGCAAATAAGGGGAGGTGCTGTTAGTTGGTGACTTCAGTCTGCCAGATGTGGCCTGGAGCCCTGCAGCTTCAGCCCAGAGCAGGGCCATTCTTGAATCCCTACAAGGGGCCTTACTTAGGTAGCTAGTCAATGAACCCACTGGGGATGGGGCAGTGCTGGACTCGGTGTTTACAAACAGTGACAGCATTTCAGACATGGCAGTTGGCAGCCCCCTAGGTACTAGCGATTATCGTACAACGTGGTTTAACATTTTGATGGAAATAGAGGCAAACCACTCAAAGACAAGAGCCTAGACATTAGGAGAATGAATTTTAAGTAAATGGAAACGGTCTCAGAAACTATCACGTAGGGGTAGAACAACAGTAGGGAAAAAATAAGGAAAGGCATAATAAAGGCAACCAGCATCAGCTTGAAGGAAGTGAGTAAAAGTAAAAAGAGACCATTATGGTACTCTAGGGACATGGCCACAGTGATGAAGGAAAAATGGCTGGCATCCAGGAGGGATAAGAAAATGCCGAGGGAGGAAGACAGAGAGGTGTACCAGGTAAAACAGAGGGAAGCAGGTAAAGCAGTGAGGGAAGCAAAGGTGCAGACAGAGGAATGGATAGCAAATGAGGATAAGACTTTCTTCAGGTAAAAGGAAAGCAAGGACAGAGACAGTGAGGATAAGAAGGGAGGCAGAGAGTGACTGCACAGAACAGGACCAGGAAAAACAGACTTTCTGAACAGACAATTCTGAACAGTCTTCACAGTGGAGGGAGGAGGGATGGACCACTAGCGATCAGCAGGAATAAAGGGGAAGGGGAGGCAAACTCAACTCCATTTTCTGAAGAAAGAGTCCTGAAGGGACTTGCAGCTCTGAAAGTGGGCAAGGCTATGGGACTGGACAGGATACACCCAAGGGTAATAAATTAACTCGGGGAGATGCTGACTGCCCTGCTGATGGCCGTATTCAATAGCTCATTGAAAACAGATGTGGTTACTATAAGTCTGTGAGCCTCACCTCAGTTGGGGGGGGGCAGAATTAACAGAAACATTGTTAAAGGAAACACTGGTAGAGTATCTTGAACCTAGTTGTCTGCAAGATCAAAGGCAGCATGGATTCACAGGGTAGGGGTGGGGGAATTCATGCCAGATGAATCTGACTGAGGTGTCTGACTTAGTGACCAGGGAAATATATCAGTGGACGGCAGTGGACATGACTTATCTGGACTTACGGAAGGCCTTCAACCAGGGTATGAAATTCGTGAGAAAAAGTACATGCCCACTGGAGCATGTAAGCAATAAAAGTACATGCCACCTCTTTTTTTTCACATAATTTAAATGTTGGTGACACTGGTAGTGGTGGCACTAAGTGGCTTACACTTGCACAGAGTAAGAAGAGTAACTGTTGGTTAGCAAAGGCAGGCTGAGGCTATACTACTCAGAGAGTGATTAAGTATTGAAATTGTCTGTCTCGTCAATAATAAATGCAACAATGAGAACTGACTGTGTGCTTGATTTATTTCGTAATTGCTTTTTTGCTCACAGTTGCCTTTATGGCTCCAAATAGCTTTTTTATTTAGATCTCAGGTGGTCCAAATAGCTTTTAAAAAAGGTTTAAAGACCCTAACAGATTCTTATATTTAGATTTTAGGAAGCCCACCCAGAGTAGCTTGCAAACAAAACGCTTTAAGAGAGGTTTGTTTTTTAACACATTACTCTTGTATTTAGATTTTAGGTAGCCCACACAGAGTAGCTTTCAAAATGCTTAAAGATATTTTTACAGATTCCCCCCAGTATTTGGATTTCAGGTAGCCCACACAGAGCAGCTTGTTAAAAAAAAAAAAAAAAAAGCTTTAGATTTTTTAACAGATCTCCCCAGACTTTTTTTTTTTTTTATATAAACAGATCTCCCTTGTATTTAGGTTTAAGGTAGTCCACAGAGTAGCTTGTTGTATTTATTTAGATTCTTTATTTAGATTCTAGGTACTTAAGATAGAATAAATTTCTATAAAATTGACTTCGATTCCTTGGCCCCAAGTAGATAAACTTTTGTTGAGGATGTTTGATGGTTTACTTTGCTCGTCTTCAATTAGGTGGGTAACAGACAGTTGTTTAGACAATTTTCCATTTTAAATTCAGTCCCCAGTAACTTCTATAGTGCTGCAGTCTTCAAACTCTGAAAGTGGCAGCCTTCAACCTTAATTTATTTAGGTACTTTTGGTTGTATGTACTTATTAATTTTAGAACAGACAATAGCTGTAGCCTGTTGCTCCCTCCCCCAAGCCATTTTAACGTGCACTAGCTCTGCTTCAAATCTTAATACGGTAAGAGCTTTTTTTATTTGATGCCTGGCTTACTGAGCTTCCAGTAGGTAAAAGTAACACACACATGTTTTTCTATAGACTGATTTTCAGCAAGCAACTGAATACAGAAAAATAGACTGCTGCAGCCTGAAAATTGACTTAGAATGGCCCCTGGCCCCGAGGCTGTTTCTGCTCCTAGCTGCTTTTCAGTAGCACTGGCTGCCTGTTGTTATTACACAACTAGCTAACAGACTTAGGTAGCTTGCTTTATTTCTTTTCCCCCATGTCTGATCCTCTTCCTGGGAGAATGCTTTCCTCCATGCTGTGAGAGACCTTCTCAGTGTTACCAGTCACCCTCCTCTCCCGCCTAAGTCCCCCACACTTCTCATTTACACACCGCCTCTGAAAAAGCACTTATAGCTCTTAAAAGAGCTTTTTGCTTGGTACTTTTTTTTTTTTTTTCTCTAGTAACAGTTGGATCGCGATCGTTTATCCCAATGCACTTGTAACAAAATGCACTCTCCGTAAAAGTGCGGCACGACCTATCCATTCTAAGACAACTGGATAGAATGCTGTGCTTTGCAGGGGGTCCTCGCGTATTATGAGTAAAAAACGAATTTTAAAAGAATTGTACTCACATTGCATTGATTGATGCAGTGGGAAAACTATTCTTGTAGAGTCCAGTTGTTGTCTGAGCCTTAAACCCGCCTCCAGCAGTGACGGACGGACCCCTGTCAACTTGCTGTTGGCTGTGCCATGAAATGAAGGAACTTTCAGCCTACTCCTCATGTCTGCCTGGGAGAAATAGTCATCTGACACGTGGAAGAGCTGTTCTGTGCACCTTGCGATTGTGTCTGGTGTCAACGCCCTGTGCCTGCGCTCCTCTCCGCTCCCCTGAAAATAACATCACAGCTCCCGTAGTTTTAAAAAAAAAAAGTTACAAACAAATGAGTAGCACTGAAGGGGGAAAAAACAGAGTCTGCAGGAATACCTTAGGTGCCCCACTGGGCATGCACTAAGCAACAGTAGGTGTCCTGAAACAACAGTGCCTGCCCTGGGGCACCTAAGGTATAGGAATTTCGCATCCTACCTTCAACACTGTGCCACACAGGAGACTGATTAAGAAAAGTACAGCTACGTAAGAACTTACTTTAACAGAAGTTCTTCGAGAGGAACTCTTGCAGCAGGTATTACCATTAAGACTAATGCCAGCAGGCGTTAGGACCCCATGGAAAATCTTGTAGCTGGCAGACTGTGGCAGGGAACCACCCCTGAAGTCGGTTCCGCCTGATGTCAGACCTGGTATAAAGGGGGCGGTCCCTCTGCACCATCTCAGTTCTCCCACTGGAGACCCGGCTGAAAATATAGAAGAACTGGGCAGGATTTCCCCAACCCTGAACTAAGGTACTAATACAGATTCCTGGGGGATGGAGGGTGGGAAAGCCACCTGGTGCAAGAGCTCCTCTCGAAGATCTACTGTTACAGTAAGTTCTTATGTACTATCTGACTTTAAGGTGGAGCTCTTGCAGCAGGTATTACCATGAGGACTGAGTCCCAAGCAGTACCCAAGAATAGGCCCAGGTCTGACGGGAGGGGGAGAGGAAAGTAAAGGCTGTAAAGCTTCAAGAGATCAAGCCCTGCAGAACAGCCAGACCAAAACCCCCTCTCCTTCTAGAAGCAATGTCAAGGCTATAATGCCTAATGAAGGTATGGACTGTGCTCCAGGTCGTGGCAGCGCAGAGATCTGCTAAGGAAATGTTCCCCAAGGAAGCGAACGAAGTAGCAACAGCCCTGGTGGAATGACCCTTGATAGAGCTTGGCAAGGAGTTTTCCATGATTTTGGTAGCAGAACGAAATACAATGCGCTAACCAACATGTTAGTGTTTGTTTGGTGCTAGAAGCCCCTGTCTTCCCCTGTGCAAAGGAGATGAACAACTGGTCCGACTTGCGAGTTGTACTGGTTTGGCGAATATAGTAATGAAGAACTCTGTGAACATCCAGAGTATGTAGCAAGGCCTCACCCAAGTTAGAAAAGTCCAGGTAATAAACAAGAAGGTGGATGTCCTGGTTCAGTGTCAGTTCAGGCACTACCTTCGACATAAACTTAGGATTCGTGCACAGGGTCACGCTGTACCTGTGGAATACAAAATAGGACTCTGTACACATAAGGTCCTGAAGCTCAGAAACCCTTCAAGAGGAAGTAATAGCAACTAAAAATAATGCTTTCCCCTGAAAGAAAGCGTAGCTCGCAGATCGCGACTGGTTCGAAGGGAGGCAGGGTGAGCTTCTTGAGAACAAACAGTAAGTCCCATGGAGGGATGGGATCCCTTCTGGGAGGTCTGATGTGAAGGACCCCTAGAAGAAAAAAAAAGAAAAAGAAAAAAAAAAAGAGTCCTCTGCCCATACAGTGCATGGTATGCCGATACCACACACATATATACTTTGATGGACAAGTAACATAAACCCAGGTCCAGGAGGTGGAGAAGATAATCCAGCACATCCTTGACCGGACAAGCCAGGGGATCTGTGGCCCAGGCTGATGCCCAGAGACAAAAATGCCTCCACTTCATGGCATAGGTCGCCCTAGTGGAGGGTCTCCTTGCTGCCACCAAGACTTCAGCCACCCTACTTGACACTCCTAATCTCTCCACTGCTAATACTGCAGGAACCAAGCATGCAGGTGGAGAGAATGTAGTGTTGGATGGACTAGCGTTCCCTGATCCTGAGAGAGCAAGTGGATGGAGAGTGGCAACTGCACGGGAGGTTCCAAGATCAGTTGCTGTAGCAGCGGGTACCAAATCTGTCAGGGCCAAAAAAGGAGCCAGCAGGATCATCCTGGCCTCGTCTGACTGCAGCTTGAGCAGTACTCTCTGAATGAGAGGGAAGGTGTAGAGAAACCTCCCTATCCAGGAGGGGGACAATAAGTCTTACCAGAAAACACCAGGCCCTGGTTCTAGTGAGCAGAAATTTGGCAGTTTGGCATTGCAAGGGGACAAAAAAGGTCCAGCTCTGGATGGCCCCAGCAACAGAAAAGGTAATCTGTGACTTCCTGGAGTAAAGTACAGTTACCTAAGAACTTACCGTAACAGTAGATCTTCGAGAGAGGCTCTTGCAGTAGGTAATTACATATAGGACTGAAGCCGGCAGGTGTCAGGACCCCACGGAAAAATTTCTAGCTAGCAGTCTCTGGCCGGGGACCGCCCCCACATCAAGTGACCGACATCATGCGACGTCAGTATAAAGGGATAGTCCCCCATGCCCGCCTTCCATTTCTTTCCCGCCAAAGCCTAAAAGGCAAGATGAGAGAGAAGCGGATATTTCCCATTAGGAAAGGAGCTGAAAAGGCTACGGGGGATGGAGGTCGGGAAGGTATGATCGACTGAAAGAGCCTCTCTTGAAGGTTTACTGTTACGGTAAGTTCTTACATAACTGTACTATCTTACTTCGAGAGGGCTCTTGCAGTAGGTAATTACATATAGGACTGAGTCCCAAGCAGTCTGGAACAAGGGAAAAACACTCGGGAGGAGGAAAACCACCACCAGTAGAACCTCTGGCTGTAATGGTCTAGGAAATAAGACCCTGCAGAACAGCCAACCCAAAGCCAGCTCTACGGCGAGAGGCAATGTCCAAACTGTAATGTTTCGTAAAGGTATGGACAGAAGTCCAAGTTGCGGCTGCACAAATGTCAGCCGCTGACACATTCTTGAAACAAGCAGCAGAGGCAGCAACACCCCTAGTGGAGTGACCTCTGACTTGACCTGGCAAGGTCTTGTGATACTTGTCATAACAGAAAGTGATACAATGAGCCAACCATTTCGGAAGGCATTGCTTGGAAACAGCAATGCCCTCTCTTTTGCAAGCAAAGGAGACAAACAGTTGATCAGTCTTTCTGAGATCCTTCGTCCTGTTGGTATAGTATCTCAGAATCCAGTAAACATCCAAAGTATGCAAGAGGTACACCTCTTGATTGGAATGTTGAGTAAAGAATGCAGGTAGTTCCATGGATTGATTCAGCGTAGATTCTGCTACCACCTTAGGAAGACACTTAGGACTGGTACGCAGAGCCACACGTTCCTTGTGGAAAATCAAGTACAGGATTTTGCACATCAAGGCCTGAAGCTCGGAAATTCGTCGCACAGAAGTAATGGCCACCAGGAAAAGAGCCTTCCAGGAAAGGAACTTTAGGTCTGCTGAAGCTGCCGGCTCAAAAGGAGGCAGGGTAAGCTTCTCCAGAATAAAATTCAAGTCCCAAGTGGGGGCAGGTACGCGAATGGGGGGGTCTCAAATGAAGAACCCCTCTCAGGAAGGTTTTGGCAACTTCCAGTTGCGCAAAAGATCTGTCCCCAAAAGGAACATGGTAAGCGGAAAGAGCTGCCATGTGAACCTTCAAAGAGGAATGACTGAGACCCAGGTCGAAGAGGTGACACATATAATCCAGGAGCCTCCCAACAGGACAGGCGAATGGTTCGAGATCTCTGGAAGAGCCCAAACAGAGAACCTTTTCCAATTCATGGCATAGGTGGAGCGAGTGGAAGGCTTTCTGGCCACCACTAGAATCTCAGCCACCTGCGACGAGACCCTGAACCAGGATTGAACTATGTCTGCAGGAGCCATGTATGCAGCTGAAGGGATATCAGTCCTGGATGGACCAGGGTCCCCCTGATCCTGGGTCAACAAGAGCTGTGACAGAGGAAGAGGAAGTGGAGGTTCCTCTGAGAACTGTTGCAGAAGAAAGAACCAAACTTGCCTGGGCCAGAATGGAGCGATGAGAATCATGTGAGCTCCTTCTGAACTGAGTTTGTATAAGACCCTCAGAATCAACAGGATCAGGAGGAAGGCATTAACGAATCTGCCCTTCCAAGCTAGAGACAGAGCGTCTCGCCAAAAACTCTGCACGCTAGAGTGAGCAAGCAGAAGATGGGAAGTTTTGCGTTGAGAGGAGAGGCAAATAGGTCTACCTGAGGGGTTCTCCAGCGTAGGAAGACATTGTCTACCACCCCCTGATCCAGGTCCCATTCGTGAGCGTGGGCAGATGACCGGCTGAGGTGGTCCGCCAGCGTGTTCTCAACCCCCGGAACATGAACCGCCATGAGATGAAGGTTGTAATGTACCGCCCAGTCCCAAACCCACATCGTTTCTCTGCGAAGAGGGTAGAAATTAGTTCCTCCCTATTTGTTGATGTACCACACTATGCACATGTTGTCTGTCAGGACAGCCAGATGACCGGGAAGCAGGTAGAGATGCAGAGCTAGTAGAGCATACAACACGGCCCGTAACTCGAGCACGTTTATGTGAAGAGACTGCTTGACTATGGACCAGGAGCCCTGGGTCTGTTGAGATCCCAAGTGGGCTCCCCAACCCTCGCCCGAGGCGTCTGTTAGAGTTTGGGAGGGGGGAGGAAGACAGAAGGGAACTCCCCGGCAAAGGTTCTCCTGAACCATCCACCACTGCAAGTCCCAAGCCATTGGAGAGGAGACCAGGATCTCCCAGATCTAGGTCGTCCACCAATTGATCCCACTGAGACCGCAGCATCCACTGAGAGATTCTCATGTAGAGCCAAGCACGGGGTACCATTGGAATGGCATCCGCCATGAGCCTGAGAAGGCAAAGGACTGACCTGGCATTGACCTGCCTGCGACTGGACAAAGAGCTGACCTGAGTTTGAAGGGTGGCCACCCTATCCAGAGGCAGGAAGGCCATACCTGAGGTTGTATCCAGGATCGCCCCAACAAACTGGAGTCTTTGGGATGGGATCAAATGGGACTTGGCCTGGTTGATGGTAATACCCAGGCTGGAGAAAACCTGCAGGGTAAGGGAAAGGGAGCGCAGGAGATCCTCCCTAGACGAGGCTGCCAGGAGCCAGTCAACCAGGTACGGGAAAACCTGAACCCCCAGGGTATGCAGGTGGGCCGCTACCACAGCGAGGCATTTGGTAAAAACTCGGGGAGCCGAGGAGAGACCAAATGGGAGGGCCTTGAACTGGTAGTGGTCCCCCTGAAATGAAAACCGAAGGTATTTGCGGTGGGATGGGAAGATAGGGATATGCAGGTATGCATCCTGCATGTCCAGAGCACATAGCCACTGTCCCAGCCGAAGGAGAGGCAGAAGACCCTGCAGAGAGAGCATTCTGAACCTCCTGTACTCCACGAACAGGTTCAGGAAGCCGAGGTCTAGAACTGGCCTCACATCGCCTGATTTCTTCGGCACCAGGAAGAAATGGGAATAGTAACCCATCCCCTGGAGATGAGGGGAGGCGGGTTCTATTGCCGCCTTCCGAAGAATGGCAAAGATTTCTTCCCAAACCAGAAAAAGGTGTTCCAGGGAGTAAGATGACCTTAGAGAGGGTCTTCTGGGTGGTTTCCGAAGAAACTCTATGGAGTGCCCCTCCACGATGAGCTGGAGCACCCAGATGTCAGACGTGATCCTCTTCCAACCCGGCAGATGAAGGGAGAACCTCCCTTCTACCGGTTCCTTTGGGAAGCCCAGAGGCCGTGGGAGAGGAAGGGAGTCAGGAGGTGTGAGGCAGCACTGCAGCTGGAGCCCCCGCTGCCCGTTTGGGTGGGGGGTGCTTCGCAGCCGGAGGGGCCCGGCGTTTATTGGCCAGCTTCCTTGGGGTTTCGCGCAGCCCGTGCCCGTCTGCGAAAGGAACCGCGCTGAGTCTGAGGGGCTCTGTACATGGAGTCAACCTCCTAGAGGGCGGTGCCCTTCTCCCGCAATCCGGAGATAATATCCTTGACATCACCGCCGAACAGCACCGAACCCCTGGAGGGCGCTTCCTGCATAGCAGACTGCACCTCTGGGACCAAACCTGACACACAGAGCCAGGCATGATGCCGCAAACCTATGGCAAATGCCGAGCTCCTACCTGCAGCGTCCACTGCATCGTAAGTAGCGCGTAGCATGTGCCTACTGGCCGAACGAGCAGAACGGACAAGATCTTCCGCTTCCTGCTTGGTCTGCGACTCAGGAAGGGAGTCCAATTTAGCTTCTACCGCGCTATGGGTGGCCTTCTGGTAATCCCCCATGTGAACAACATAGTTCATGGCCCTTGTACCCAGAGTGGAAGAAGCAAAAACCTTCCTACCATACTGGTTCAGAAGATGGGACTCCTTATCGGGTGGCGACGAGCTCAAATGCTTAGTGTTGGCTGTCGGCCATGGGCGGCACTGATCACGACTGAATCAGCCTTTGGTTGTGAAGAAAGAAACTCAACACCCTCCAGAGCCTGTTACAGCCTGTCCGCCTTCCTCTAAAGAAAGGCTATGGCGGACGGTTGCTTCCAGATAGTGGAAACAAGGTCCGCGTGAGGCTCGATCCAGGGAGGAACCAATGTAGGAGCAACCTCGGGTAGATCCAAATCGGCAGCTAGCTTCTGCCACTGTGGATCCAGCTCCAAAGACTTCCACTGATGCAACGACTGGATCTTGTGAAGCAACTCTGAAAAAGAAGGATCCTCCGGAGGAGACTTCGGAGGGGTTCTAGGCCAGGGCTTGTCCAGAGTGCGAGGCTTGTCATCAAAGTCGGAACGTCCCTTGGAGTCGTCTGAAGAAGATGGAGGAGACGTAGACCCCTTTCCCGCTTGGGGGGAGGAACGGATCCCTCGGGAAGCTCCCAGGGCACCATGCCACCCCCTGTCTTGGAACTGGAGGGAACCCCTCTGGTAATGGGGGGGGTCTCTCATCCTCAACGATGAGGGTTCAGAATGGGCTCCAGCATTGGAAGGCGGCTCTCTACTTTCTTGGTGAGCTGAGCCTTGGCCTCAGCCCACCAGGAAGCCAGAGTCTCCCTCAAAGCCACCGGTGGCTGGGGAGGGCGGTGGAGGAGGGGGGGGATACGGATAGTGAGGATATCCAAAAGGTGAGTATCTGTACCCCGACGGCGGGAAGCCTGGCGTCAGGTACTGAGGCACTTGGTACTGCGGCATCGGATACTGCAGACCCGGGTAGGATGGCGTCAGATAAGACGGTGTGTACCCGGGTGCCAGAGGCTCAGACAGGGTGGAAGGCCCTGGGTACGCCCCCACAGGCAGGCTGGGAATAGGAGGCCCGGTGGGCGTTAGGTCCAGTGTAGGGACAGCACCCAGAAGACTGATGTCGCCCGGAGATGGCAAGACTGGCGTCGGAGCCAGCGTCCGAGGGTACAACGTCAGGTCGTCTGGTCCAGCAGGAGGGAGACCTGACAGGAGTGTGCCTGCGTCCTCCGTACGCCCCAGGGAAGGAGGAGGATTAAAATCTCTGAGGTCTAGCAGAGGAGACGCTGGATCCTCGGAGGGCAGCAGCAAACGCTGCGGGGAGCCAGGGACGGTGGACTGGACTTCAGGGTCCTGTGTTGGCTCCAACACCATGCGACCGTCAGAGGGGTCGACGTTCGTCTTACCAGCAGGGTCCGGGCAGACATCGGAGGAGCCATCGTGCAACTTAATGGGACCAGTGCCCGAGGAAGGCCGCAAAGGAGGCGCAACCTTGTCGGGCTGCTTGGAGACCGGGCACTGCCCTGAAGGGTCGAGCGACTTAACGGTCTTCTCCGGGCAGGTGTCGGAGGAGCCGATGTCCGGCTTACTGGAGCCACTACCACCAGAAGGCCGCACGGCGGTGATCTTACTGGGAGAGGATGCCTCCTTTGACCCGGAAGCTCCCGAAAGGCCCGAGTGCTAGTCAGACGAGAGGGTCGACGCCGGCTTGGAAGCCTACAAGATGGCCATCGCAGAGCGGACCCCTGGGAGGGATGTTACCTTTAACAGGGCGACTCCAGTCAAAGTCGTGGTGGTCGAGGAAGAGGAGTTCCGGTCCTGGTGCTTCTCCATGTCTTTCTTCTTACAGTGGCCCTCGGGCGAAGTGGATACCTGACAAAGCTTTTTCAGCTCCTTCTCCATGGAGGACATTTTCTTTTTGAGTAAGTAGGCCTCCAGGGACTGCTGCCTCAGTCTGCCAGTGGCGGCGTTAAATTTAAGGCAATGCTGGCACTTCTCCACAGGGTGATCCTGGCCCAGACAGAAGAGGCACTGGGAGTGTCCGTCCTTGTGCGGGAGATGGGCGCCACATGAGTTGCACTTATTTCTGTGCTCGGAGGGAGTAGGGGACGACATACACTGCCCAAAAACCTGACAATAAATTGAAAAAACGAACAGAAAATGGCGATAAAACTACCGACAACAGACTGACGAGCAGTTGAACTTAACCACGAGGCACTTTCACAAGCTAACGGCAGGAAAGAACTGGAAGGCGGACGTGGGGGACCGCCCCTTTATACTGACGTCGCATGACGTCGGTCACCTGATGCGGGGGCGGTCCCCCGCCAGAGACTGCTAGCTAGAAATTTTTCCATGGGGTCCTGATGGCTGCCTGCCTCAGTCCTATATGTAATTACCTACTGCAAGAGCCCTCTCGAAGTAAGATCTCCCATTCGTGATTCAGAGAGCGAGAGCGACCGAGACCATCGGCAAGAACGTTCTGGTTTCCTGGCATGTGCACTGCCGCGAGGTCCAGAAGATGTTCCACTGCCCACTCCCATACTCTCATGGCCTCCCTGCAAAGGGGGTAGGACTGAGTGCCCCCTCGCTTGTTGATGTAGAAGACAACTGGAGTGTTGTCTGACTGCACCAAAGAGGGCCTTGGGGAGCTTGGTCATGAAAAGCCATCAAGGCATACAGAATAGGCCATTTCCAGAATGCTGACGTGTAGAGATTGCTCTGAGGGGGACCAAGCTCCTTTGGTTCTGTGTTCCCCTAGATGAGCCCCCAGTCCAGCTCTGAGGCATCTGTCGTTAGCATTTGAGATGGGAGCGGTCTCCGAAAGACGACCCATCTCTCTAGATGTAGAAAGCAAAGCCACCACCCGAGAGAGCAACAGATGGCCTCTGAGACTCTGACTGGCTGATCCAAATCGTCCACCGCCTAGTCCCACTGCAGAACCCTCATATTTAACCTGGCAAGGGGAACCATAGCGATGGCCGCAGCCATGTGGCCCAGAAGCAGAAGGATGCTGCTTGAACTCTGTGTGCTAGGTCCATCAAGCGATCTGCCCCGTCTCATAGCAAAAAGGCTTTTCCCTGAACAGTGTCCAAGATGGCCCCTATGAACTGCAACCTCTCGCAGGACCAGGGTTGGGACTTTGGTCAATTTATGGTGATGCCCAAGGAGAGAAAAAGGTTTCCCATTTCCTCCATGGCCACCCTCAGTTGGCTTTCTGAACAAGCTGAAATAAGCCAGTCGTCTAGGTATGGGTAGATGAAGTGGCCTCTCCTCTTGAGGGCTGCTGCCATTACTGCCAGGCTGTGTGCCAATGAAAGGCCAAAGGGCAAGAACTCTGAATTGGTAATGCCGATCTCAGAATCTGAAATGGAGAAATCTCCTGTGGAAGCGAAGGACCTTGATGTGCATGCAGGCATCCTGCATATCAAGGGAACATAACCAATCTCCTTGACGGAGGAGGGGAAGCAAGCTTGCCAATGTTACCATCCAGAATCACTGATATCTGACCAAGAGATTGAGCTAGCTGAGGTCCAGAATGGGGCGATGGTCTCCCATTTTCTTCGGGACCAGAAAAGAACAGAAGTAGAACCCCGTGCCCCATTGGGCCAGAAGTACTGGTTGGATGGCTTTCTTCTGGAGCAGCGATTGAATTTCATCTGCCAGAAGCTTGGCATGGGCTGGTGGACAAAGGGAATGGGGGGGTGGGGAACTGTCCGGTGGTATGCTCAGGAATTTTATAGCATTACCCCTGCGAATGGTCTCTATTGCCCATTAGTCCAAGGTTATACTGGACCATTTGGCAAGGTAAAGGGAAAATCTCCCTCCAACTTTCTCGCTGTGCATCTTCCGAGAGTCAGAGAGGAGGGGGATTCAAACAGTCAGGCTGTGGAGGGGTTGGGGGCCTGTGCCCTGGGAGCTCTGGCCTGCCTGAGGCACCCTGACGGGCAGGGTGCCCACACCTTTTGAATCCTTTTCCTTGAGGTTGTTTGCCCTTTTGTCCCTGGCCTCTGCAAAAGGGACGACAGCAGGCACCTTGAAGTTCAGACTTATATAGCTTATGTACATCTGCTACGGCCTTCCCCAATTCCTAGAGTTCCTTAACCAGGGATGCCACCTCTTGGTAGAACAACAGAGGGCCTTGAAAAGGTGGGTCAAGAATGTATTCTTAGCTGGCCCAGTGACACTGAGGGTTGAGGCGCTGAAAGTCACACCTTGCGCCACAGTGGCGACCCAGGTTCTGGAACAGACTCGGGCCGCCGGGGCAGGGAAGGATCAAGCATCCAGAGGACTGCTCTCCTTCCCTGGGAGGGGACACGATTCCACCATCTGGCAACCCCCCAGTGGAGACTGGGAGTTCCTTCCAGCAGTCAGAATCCAACCAATGGGGAATCGGCCGCAGCAGCTCTCCTGTAGGCATGCGCGGGAGTGCGCATGTGCCGCACTGGACTGCACAGCCGGGCCGGTGGGGGTGGGGTGGAGTAAAGCTGAAAAACCCCGATCCGTGGATAGACAAAGGCTGCACCTATGATCTGGCCACACTCCTGCCATCGGACTCACCATTCAGGGAAACCCCCCACTCCAGCCCAGTGCTTTGGATTGTAGATAGAGTGCCAGGGTGGGCAGCCCTGCCCTGGAGGGCTCAGAGCCGGGAGAAATCACTGGGCTGATGTGGCCAGGCTCTGGTGCGTTTCAGACTGGAAGGTAGAGCCAGTCATGGGGCGGCAGCTGGAGAGAGTTCGGGGGGGGGGGCAATCAGGACGCATAAACAGAATTAAAGAAAAAAAAAAGAATGGATTCTTGGAGATCTGGGCAAAAACCGGTGAGCCTAAGCCAAGAATGTCTTCTGAGACATACTCCCATGGCTACCGCATGGGAGGCCATGTCCACTGAGTCAAAAGAGCATCTAAGGACGTAATTGTCCACATCCAAACCGGACTGGACATAAGCAGATTCCCTTGTGCTTATGGTGGCACACAGTCGCGGCAGCCAGCCCAGGCACTTAAGTTCCCAGCCCGCAGACCTGGAATCTAGAAAACTGGACCTCTGGGGCAGGAAGGTGTTTTCCTCTGCCACGGGCTCTGTCTGCTCATTGAACTTCCTTGCCCATATGGTTTCCTACCAGCAATCCCTATGGGATAAAACTATGGAGCTGGTCAAGACCTTACCAGACTCTGACACTAAGGACAAGACTAGCAAGACTCCTGTGTACTTAAGTCCTCTCAGTCTATTCTCTGTATACCTGTGTAGTTTGCAGGTATGATCAATGATTCCCTCTCTTGCATCCCCCTAACTGTATCCTGACTTAAACATAAATGATCTTGCTTCACTCTGTTTTGCCCTGGTGTGAAAAGGTTTGTGTCCATTGCAAAGATCATGACCCCACTTACGCAAGGTATCATGGGAGTTAATGGTGTGTACCTGCACAAGCCAGCAGAAGTTATACTCTCATTCAGTTCTGTCATGTGTCTTGTTAAGTCTCTGTATTGTCTAAAAGTATTTTTTTTCTAACTCAGAAACAGTGTAATCTACAGAAAACAGCAGGGCTCTTACTATGCCTTGAAAAGCTTCATGGCCAGCATAAGACAAGAACACTGGGACTGCAGAGGACAGCACCAGCACTGATACAGTATAAATATTGCAGGCTTTAGCACTAAAACATCATAAAATTCCAGGATGCCCTACATCAGTCAGATCATGACCTCTGCAGTGGAGTCAAGCAGGTGTTCGCACCAGACTTAAGTACAGTAACCTCATTTATATTTAAATCCTGATGAAGTTAGGAGGGTGCAATAGAAGCAATCATTGTTCATGCCCAGAAACTACACGGGTAAACAGAATAAAACGATGAGGGAACTTTCCCTTTAAAACTACTCACTTCCTCCAGCGAGGACCCATTAGCACAGATAAGGCAGAGGCTGGAGGAAGCTAGACTGAGTTGGCGTTCAGCCGAAGAGTATGGCTTTTGTCTTTCTGCATTTAGATCACTTTGTCTGTCGTACACCAAAACTGAACTTTAACAATGGAATCATTTGAGATATAATTATTAATGACCTTATGAACCAAAGTAAGAAGAAGGGCTAAAAACAATTTCTCTCACTGCTATTTTGGAGACAGATTTCAATTTATTTAAGACAGATGCACTGCATCTACTGTATGTGTTCCTACATAACATCTGTTGTGCCTGAACTTTGCCAGTGAAGGGCGTGAACATCTATAATACTTCATGCAGTCAGTGGGTTCTGTTTTTATTCTCTTGTGAGTATAGATGGTTATGTGGGTATAGATGGTCTGTGAGTATGGACTGTCACGGACCAACAGTGAATTAAGTAATAACGAAAGTTACTGTGTTGGCGAGTCATTAAATCCCATTTATGTCATTAGTACCATATTAATAGTAGACTGGAAATCAGTCGGAGCTGGGGAAATAGATTTTGTGCTCCCTAGTCTGGTCTATACTACTTCAGTGCTACTGTAGCTTTAGTTTTAAAAAAAGATGACAACATTAAAGAACAAGCGGTGGCTCAGTTTTGAATTTTCTCTTATCTGCAACAATCCAGTGCAATCTCCTTTTTGCTTTTTTGCTGCCCTGATTAATTGTTTTGGAAGCGTGCAGCTGAAATGTTTATTGCCAAACTGGCCTGCCTACGGCTCATGATGCCAGTGACTCAGATTTGCAAACGAGCCTGGGTTGTCAGAGGGCTGGCTGGGGGAAGGAGGATCTAACATCCCAGAGGACACTCTTCTCCTCCTCCAGGGAGGGAGGGCTGCTTACTCTGCCATGACCTCACCACCCAGGTGATCATGGGTGGTGGCAAGACTGGTGTACAAGGGAAGGGGGATGTATCCCAATGAGAGAAGTAAGCACACTTGGCATGCATACGTAAGACCATCACACTTCGTGCAGCATCCATGAGGGGTGGCCAGAGCAGAGGAAAAGAGCACTGATTGGAGGATGGTGCTCGTAGTTCCCAGCAGACCCCACACCATCTAATGAGCATACAGACTCACCAAGCAAGCAATGCATCCAAATGGGGCATGGAGTACCCCCCCCCCCCACACACACACACACAGTATGACCACAGGGGCAATCTGTGGAGGAACAGGTGGGTGAGTCCCAGGGAAGACGGGGTTTGGGGGACAGTGAAGCTGAAGGGGGCCAGTTAATGGGGGGGGGGATGTTTATTGCCTCCTGGGAGAGGAGCTGTGTTATCTTTCAGTAGGGTACAGACAGTTAAGTAAGAAATACATACCCCTGATAAGCAGCCATACTGGCTTGCCTTGGTATGCATAATATAGAGGATAATGTATGGGCCTCTATCGTTAACCGGTCAGTTAACAGTCGAGAGGTTGCCAGGGCGACCATGTAAACCTCGAGAGCGACGCTCGAGAGGTTTACGTCGCCATGGCAACCTCGAGACGGTTAAAATTGACCGGTTGCCGATAGAGGGACCATACATTATTTTTTATAGTGTATGGTCCCACTATCAAAAATTAAATGGCTTACGTTTTTTAAAAAGTCACCGCTGCGGCCCTTCAGTCCTTCCCCGTGGGTTTCCCTTCAGTCGGTTCCCCGTTGGAAAAAAGCGCGCACATGTGCAGACCACTCGCTGTTGTTAACCTATAGATGTGACGTAAGATCGATAGGTTAACAACATATCTACGTCCCATCGATAGGTTAACAACCTTAGGAAATGATGATTTCCTAAGGTTAACAGCGTTCTAACATACATTATAGAAGTGTTAGTACATCAAAAGGAGCATCTGAATAAATTATTGAATTTGAAGTTAATCTATAGTACTACTGTTATTGTTGTACTACTGTGATGATTTTGTACTCTGCTGTTGCTGTACTGACCTACTGTACTCTCCCGGGTTGTGCCTGAAAATAGTCAGGTTATGTTGCCTAGCGCACTTACCCGGTTACCAAAAGCAAATAATTAAATAACTATATTTCTAGATAAAGCCGTGTGCCATTCTACATTGACCCCCCCCTTCCCCCATTGTTTCTGAAGATAGTTACTATGTTTTTTTCGCTGGGCTACTTGCAAAGGCTACAGTATGCTCCATAAAATGTGCAAGTCAGGGTAGGGGACAGCACGCCTTTATCTCAGTTTGTTTCACCACCCGTTTCCATTGGTTCAGCTCTAATTTCACTTCTGTTTTCTTCTTCCTGCATTTTACTTCCAGCTGCATGAAAACAAGAGCAAAACTGCAACTGAGGTAGGACTTTTGCCACATTTTACTAAATGCTGTTCAGCAAATGTATTAAACATTTTTATATTTATCAGCAACAATCCACACCATGCAATAAGTACCTGACGCCACTCAGGGTTCTTTTCAAACAATCCTTCAATTTCAACAGGTAAGCAAGGAACAACTGTCTTTCTAGTGTGAGTGTAACTATTTAACTACAATCAGTGTGACTTTTAATTGTGCTGTACTTCCCATTACAGAGATTGGATTTTTGTTAATATTCTTATGTTTAAGGACATCTGATAAAATAATGAGGTATGGACAGGGTACCAGATAAGATTTTTTGGGAAGAGTACTGTACTCCTCATTTTGAAAGTGAGGTGAGTAAAACAAAATTCAGACGCATACAAATGTCTGGACCAAGTGTAGTGAGGAGCACATATTTAAAAACAATGTTTTTTTCTAGACTAGAATTGATCACGTTCCAATTCTCCAGATAATGTTGGTAGGTAGGAGTAATTTACTCACCAGTTTTATTATTTCTAGCTAAAAACTCACATTTTATGATTGCTTACCTTCTCTAAAATTCATTGAACTTGCTAGTTGCTTTATCTGCCTCCTTTCATAGCTGCACCAAAACAGATAGCAATGTATTTATACCCAAACTTGTTTTGTTTCAAAACTTTGATCTACTCTGACTGCATACTCCCTGAACATTAGGAACATCCCCCAGACAGCGCAGTCACTCATGATGCAGTAGTCTTCTCTCGTCCCTGCGCATCATGAGTGGCTAGACCGTGTTTAGGGTGTTTTCAAGTCCTGGAAAGATGCATTAGAACTTGTTCAAGGAATGCAGACAAACATGTTTTTTGTGTGGTAACAGCAGTATGGTGGACAGTCTGTTTTTCATTTTTAAAAAGAAAACATGAACCTGAATCAAACTACCAGTCACATCAGCAATCTCTATAGAATGTGAGAAATCATAAAATATGTTTTTTAAACTAGGGACAATTTGAGGCCTAGGGGGTAGACAGTATCCCTTTAAAATATAGTGAGTAAAACATAATTGGGATGCATACGTGTGCCATATATCTGGGGGAAAAAATGTTCCTTTTGTATCACAAATTATGTTATGAAGCACTATTCTTTGGCATGTGTATTTACAAATGGTGGGTGCGTAAAAACATTTTCTGAAGAGTATTTCCTAAAATGAGGTAAGTAAAACAGGTTGGAACTCCCCCTTACCTGGAGCTCTGCTATGGATGAGGACAGATATGAAGTACAACAATTTAAGTGCATTGTTGGTAATAGTGTGCAGCTGCTTTCTGTTTGCATCCAGAAAGATTCTAATTTGTAGGCTATATTTATTGCCTATTTCTTGCTTATTTGAGTTACCCCATGGGGATTCTGGGACAATGCAGTGGGTGTTTGTGTGGCACACAGTATTACTGAAGGGCTGTGACCACTGGTGGGGAGGGGCTACAGGCCATTTGGGGTGTTAGTACAATGACCATAATAGGGTAGTGGGATCTGTGCTATGGACACTGATCGAGACAAGTGGAGGGGTTTTTGCTGTGATCCTCAAGGACTGTGGGGGAGGGGTCAGTGCTATGACCATTAGGGTGAAGAGGTCAGTGCTATCATTATTAGGGGTGAATGGGTCATTGCTATAAATTATGGGGGGAACAGGATATGGCTGTTGACGGAGGTTGAGGGGAAAGTACTCTGACTCGGTCAGTGTTTTAACTGCTGGCAAACGTGGTTTGTGTAGTGACAGGATGCAGTATAGTGTTGTGACTAGTTAGGAACTGAGGGTATACAGCACAGTAAGGGCTGGGAGCAGGGGTAATATTGCAATTTTAGCATGAGGGGGGCTGAACTGGCCTAGCCTAAAGGAAAACCAGGAAAAACCCCAGTGGGCCCCATGGGAAATTGGGCACTCAGGTGCCTGTGCTTCTCCTTCCAAACATGACTCAGGGAGGGGGGGAGATAGTATTTTTTACTATGCAAGTTTTCTTGACCGCTAAGGGAGGGTGGTGGAACATGATCATGGATGGAGAGGCAGATTATAGATAACAGTTCAAAGAAAAAAACACTAGAGGCCACAGAAAACGAGCATCTGTCGATGCTGAACAGGTTTGATTGCATGCTGTTACAAATTAGAACAACAGTACGTGGAGGCTATATGAAGATCTTTTTTACCCTGAGCAGCATTTGTTTCATGTACTTTGGATTACACCAGGCTAAGAAGTAAAGGCCCTAGCTGTCCCACTGGCGCGCCAGTAAGGCTTCTGCCACAGATGCTGACATCCCAGGTTCGGGAATGGATCCAAGAGTTGGAGGTATGGTGGGGGAAGGATCGAGTGTGCAAGGAACTGCTCTTCTTCTCTGAGGGGAGTGCCCAGCACACGACTGCCCTCTGGTTGAGGTTGATGGGAGTTGCTGCCAGCACCTACTAAGTTTCTGGAGGTGGGCAGACGTTGGCGTATACACCCTTGATATCACTGCACATCCCGCCTTCCAGGGTGAAAATGACAGAATAGTGGGCTGAGTTGGATGCTGCCCACCTCGTGCCACAGGTCCTGCACCTTGGCCCATGACACCATCAGAGACGAATACTGGCATCTGACGGGAGGGCGAGACCCCTCCTGAAAGCTCTGCCCTGGGTGGCAAGCCAGGACATAACCCAAGGATGGAAGCATTCCAGGGCCGTATACCGGTGTTCAACAGGTGGATGGGGTCCCTTCCACAGCCCTGCTCTGGTGGGCAAGCCAGAGTGCATCTCTGTCTTGGGTAAGTCCATGAAGAGTGGGTGATGGGTCTGGGTGTGGGGATGTGCCAATGGCAGTCAGTACTGGGAGGAAATGAAAAAGTACAACAAGTAAAATGAAAAAGAGGTAAAGGCCCCCATATCAGAGCTGGCTGTGTGGGCTGAGCTGCACTTAGTGTACGGCCATCTCAGGGAACAATATTCAGACAATCAGCGCGGTCCAACTGGAGCACACCATCTAAATACTGGGCTGTGTCAGCGCAGCGCATAGTGACAATGCTTTACACAAACAGTCCCAGATAGAATATGGCCCACAGGAGCCCAACAGAGACAGCACAGGCCAAATGGGTTAGTGCCAGGGTTCCTGTGGGCTATATTCCTCTCTTACGTGCTAAGGAGCCTATTGGGTATGTACAGTGTTCCTGGCCATTCGCATGCCCATTACGGGCTCATTAACATGCTTGAGCCCCCTCTCCCAATCGCCCATTCTATAGCTGTCTTGAATATTCATGGTGGTCTAGTGCCCCCCCCCCAAAAAAAATAAGGGCATTCAGTTTCTTTTTCAGTACGGTCCTGCTTTTACAGTGTAGATTTACCTGGATAGACCAGCTTACATGCATACTTTCAGGGGAGTCTGCTGAACTGGGTCCTAGCTTTTACACATTTTTACTATATATTTACCCAGGACAGACCAGATGAGATGCAATCTCATTTGCAATGATGACCTGTTTTTGCACATTGTACTTATGCAGGACAGCAGAGGTGAGATGCAGTATCTTGTTTTCAGTGAGGTCCTACTTTTATACTGTATTTTTCCAGGACAGATCAGCTAAGATGCAACAGACCTTTTCAGTGGGGTTCTGCTGTAGGGTCCTGCATTTACACAGTTTTACAAAACATATTTATCCAGGACAGACAAGATGCAATATGTCACTGGGGTCCTGCTTTTATCCATTTTTACAATGCACTGGGCTAGGATAGCCCAGCTAAGAAGCAAGATCTTATTTTTAATAGGATCCTGCTTTACAATGTAATACTGCAAGGACAAACCAGTTTAGACGTATGCTTTCAGTGGACGTCTTCGGTACTGAAGTTTTACATTTACACATTTAGAATGTATATTTATCCATGACGGACCAAATGAGATGCAATGTCATTTTCAATGGGGTGCAGTTTTTATATATTTTTACACTGTAATTTATATTTACCCAGGATAGCACAGGTTAAGATGAAACAGCTCTTCTTCAGCCGTGTTGTGCTTTTACTCATTTTTAAACAGTATTTGCCCAAGACAGCCCAGATATGAGGCATGTATCTAATTTTCAGTGGGGTCTTGCTTTTACAGTATAGTCTTGCCTAGACAGACCAGCTTAGATACATACCATAGTGGAGTTCTGCTGTACTGGGTTCCCACTTTTACACGTTTCAACTACATTTTTACCCAGAAAAGGCCAGATGAGATGCAATATCTCACTTGCAATGGGGTCTTGCTTTTGCACATTTCATACTGCATTTACCCATGCCGGCTGAGGTGAGATGCAATGTTTTGTTTTTATTGGGGTCCTACTTTTATCATGTCATTTTCTAGGACAGATCAACTTAGATAGAACACCTCTTTTTCAGTGGGGTCCTGCTTTTGCATCATTTTACAATATATTTACCCAGGATAGCCCAGCTGAGATGTCATATCTTATGTTCATTGGAGTCCTGATTCGAATGTTTTTTTTTTTTGCACTGTAGTTACCTAGGAGTGCACAGAAGAGATGCATTATCTCACTCTCAGTGGGGTCTTGCTTGTACCTTTTTTTTTTTTTTTATTATTATTATTACAGGGTATCCCAGGTGAAAGATAATTTCATATTTTCACTGAGGTCCAGTATTTATAATACATCTTTCCAGAATAGAACAGCATAGGTGCACATCTTTCAGTGGGATTCTGCTGTACTGATGTTCTGCTTTTACACATCTTTATTGTATAAGCTACTCAGGAAAGACCAGATGAGATGCAATATATCATTTTCAATGTTTTTTTTTTTTTTTTTGCACATTAATTTTTTATTTCAAAAGTTTTACCAGGAACGACATAATGAACTGACACTTGCTCGTTTCCAAAATGTGTCCAGTGGAAAGGGGTATGGGAGATAGTACAAGAGGGAAAAAAATAGTTGATTTACAGTTTTACAAAAATAGCAATCATATACAAGCAACACTGTACACCAAAAAAAGCATCATTTTAAACATATCAAGGAATAACAGTACAACAGGGTACGTGCATCAGACAAAAACTGAGTTTGGCTAGGCAATAGAAAATTACCCCTACAAACACTGCAGGAGGAGGGGAGAGAGCAATATGGCCAGGGCAGAATAAGTTGAGAGGAAGGAGATTAAAAAGGTAAGGGGTCACGGACAGTTCCACCGTTCCACATGGGAGCTGAAAAGAGAAGAGACTTAAGGGAGAAGAGGCAGAGCGGATCACAGGGGAAGAGTGCATCAGAGTTTAGGAAAATAATATGAGAAGGCACCTTGACCAATAGTAGATTTCCTAGATGGAATAGAAAGGGAATGGGAAGCATTGCTGCAGAGAGGGGAGGAGGGACGTGGATATTAGGGAGGTAAGGTATAGCAGGAGGGAAGGGAACCAAATCAGAATTTGGATTAAGGCGGCACAGTGGAAAAGGTGGCTGGCATCATGTGAGGGGAAGGAATGAGCAAAGTGGAGCAATAATCTAAGGCAAAACAACAAGAGGAGTTAAAGAAGGGATTCAGTCTGGCAAAAGAGGATTTGGGAGCGCCACTGTAAACTATGTCACCATAGGTAACAAAATCTGGTCAGAGCCAGTATGGCCATGGAGAACTTTTAGGAGCGGCAAGAGCAGTGAACAGAATACGCTGTGTTCTCACTGCACAGGAGTCCGCCATAAGACTGCAGTGATTACAGTACTGCACATGCGTGATGCTCGCACATGTGAAGTCTGCCCTGGATTCAGCCTTGTACAACATGGCGGTGCTGACATAACTACGTGCAACAACCCAGTCCCCTTGGGTTACTAGAATCCCATTAGTACTAGTCTTAAGCAGGTAGGAAAAGGCAGCTGGTGGGGAGCTCATTAAGGGCTTTCTACATAATGACATTATTGTATACTCAGCTAGCCTGAGAGAAGGATGACTGTCATTTAGAACTCTTACAGCAGCACAACCATATTAGATGCAGTATAGCGCAGTGGTTTAAGGCTCTGAGCTGCAAATCTGGCGACATCCAACAGACCAGACCTGGGTTTGAATCCCACAGCTTCCACTTACATACTGTGTGACCCTGAGCAAGTCACTTAACTTCCCTGTGCTCCCAGGTCGCGCCTGTAAAAAAGCTTTCAGCTTAGTGTGCTAATCCTGGTTGAAACTAAAAAAAAAAAAAAAGTCAGCTGCTCTTAGGGAGCTTAGAATGTTCATCAGTAAGTTCAAGTGTGGCAGTTAGACTGGCAGGAGGTCTACCATTGGGGCTCTGTCAAAGACAGCCCTGGTATTTCTCACCCTAGTTTGGTAAAATCTTCAGTTAGTCTACAGGACTCTTTAGTGTCACTCCAGAGGGAGTGAGACGGAATGCAGTTCTTGTTCTTGCGGATCCAATGGGCAATCCCCTGAAGTTCACAGCTGCCTTAAGGAAGAACAATAAGTAGAATCTGACAGCTACTAGAGAAAGAAAGGTGCCTTTTGTTCTTTCCATGACTGGGAGGAAGAAACTACTAATCTGTGAGTACAGAATTTCAGACTGTTCTCTGAGGGAGTTGCCTGAGCTGTGTGTGTGCCCTAGATAAGAGTAGATCACACTGGTCAGGACCCCTTTCAACACAACTGTGCTGAATTTAAAATTAAAGTTGGGAGTCTTTAGCCATTCACTTGGGAGTGGAGACTCATTTGGTCTAACCCTGAAGGAATGGCGGAGGCTGTTTGGGGCAAAGGATGACAAATGCCATCTGGAGTTTCAGGCAGGGCTAAGTGGTTCGTGGATGGGCATCAGTATTCCCGAGGCAACGACCATGCACCAGGAGGATTTTATAGTGTGTGGCACATCCTACAGATATACACTTTAGAAATGGAAATGTGTGGAAAATGCTTAAAGTGTGTGGCATATCCCACAGATACTTTGGAAGAGAGAGAGATAGAGATTTTTTTTTTTTTTACGAAAAACAGTACTGCCTAGCAAAGTGTCCTGCAAAAGACAGTGTGCCTGTACTGCTATGATAAACATTTGGGGGACCACCATTGCTTTAAGTAACATCTGTAAATAAAGCCATACTGCAAAATCCCAGTTACTGCCTTGGACATTCCACTTATTGCTTCTAGTCTGAACATTATTGGGGCTCCTCAGCAGTTAGTTCTAGCATATGCCTAGCTTCCTCTCCCCTGGATCTGGCTGTAAATAAAAAGGTCCATTTTAGTATGAACCCCATCCTCTAGATAATGAGCCTGGTATACACTCCAATGCTAGGGATGGTACCATGACTGTAGCTTTGCCAAAAGAAAATTGTATGCCACGTAGTTGTCAGTAGTTCTTTTAAGGGGGGTGCCAGCTAGCCAAAGGTGGTATGGGGGTTACATACATATGTACAATACTCGTGCATGCACAGTTTAAGTCTGCGCCACCATGTTGCACATGGTGGATGTCATATCCACACTTGCAGAAAGGAAAAGTAGTGGCCAGGAAGTGGGTATGTTTATGTGCCCCGCAGAAGGAAAGGGCTACATAAACAGAATCAGTGGAAACTATGCTGGAGCACTGGGGCAAAACATCAGACAGCGGTCCGGTTACCTGCTTCCACAGTGCTCTTTTAGAAATCTGATGATGGCATAACATTTGTGGAGCTTGGTCCACACAACCATAAAAATCAGACTCAGGAGGAGACTATTAAACTAGAGATCTGGTCTTGGATTTGCTTGTCATCACAGTCACTTTCTTATTGTTTTCTAAGCAGTAATTTCTGGTAAATGTGCCTTAACCATACTGATCTCAGTGCTGGTAGACTACTTCTTGTTTTCCTCTGACTATATTAGGAGAAGGTAGTAGCAGTCTTGAATTGGTTGCTGCCAGTGGTGGCATGTTCTGAAAAAGTGGTCCCCATGCTCGTCTGCACATTATAGAAATGATCCCTTGAGTTAAAGGGGACAGGAATTGATTACGTATGTGCAGCTGTTTGAAATGTCTATTTTTTTTATAACTTATATTCACACCTTTAAAGGATCCCTATTTTAACTGTGCCTGAATAAAAGCTGAAGCTGTCAGTTGAGTTTTGTTTTGATTTAATACAACAGCAGATTAGGTACATATGGACATATGTTGATACGTGGACAAATTAAGATAACAGTATCTCAATTTCAAGGGGGGGCTGTGTTAGGTTTGGGTTTTGAATGTACACAAACTAGTCACTTGTTACACAATTGCAGATATAGCATGTTTAAGATAGTATAAGTTTGACTATTCATGAGTAATATGGACTTATTGTACACAGAGTTTAAGAAAAATGTATCTGAACAGTACACTGTTTAAAAATTTGACTGACGCCACTGTGTGAAACAGCTGGTGAATGTTTTACTTACAGTAGGGAACGTTGTCGTCTAACCTATTTTTTTACTTGACACATATATTTTCATATTTATAAGACTTAACATTATTTACTATGTATTGCTTACACTTGTTTTTAATTATTGTCATTTACTAATGCTAGCACAAACACACACACAGGATTTTAAAATTAAACTTCAGTTGGTTTATAGTTGGTGTCAGGGAGTGAATTTTCAAGTCAGTGAAATATCACCTTGGGAAAGCTTTCTTTCAATGGAACTAATCCTGTCTTGGAGAAGTAATTTGCAAAGCTGATTCTGTTTAGAAGTATAGGAGTTATGCTAAACAAATGTAAATATCTCTAAAAGTATACAACTTACAGATAATAAACCTGAATGAAAGCTGTTCAGGACAAGACGACCCTTCAAATGAGCCTATTCATTAAGCTGCACTAATTATATTTTTTAAACTATGGCAATCTGAGTACCTGAATTTTCATTTTTTATCACAATTTTCACATTTTGGATGGCCATATTTAAAAAAATCTAATGAATTCAGATTAGGGACTACCCTCATTTGAAAGGTTATTTTGTCCTAAACAACTTTCATGTTGGTTGTATATTGGTAACTTGTATACATTCCAAGATATTTATATTTGTTTGGCATGACTACTGCTGTGTTCACTCAAGAGAGAAAAATACATTTTAGCGACTACCCTCATGAGAAAGGTCTTTTTGCCCTGAACAACTTTTACGCTGGTTGTTTTTGTACACCTTGAATAGTTTTAAAGATATTTAGAGTTGTTCGGAAGGTGTGCACATTTGCTCTCAGAGAAAAGCAGCTTTGAGTTCTGTGTCCATCATTCTAATTAAACAGAAAGAATGGAGTATTTCTTCAACTACCATGGAAATTTGCAGAATGGAAGGATACACTGAAAACTCTTAAAAGATGTGTTCCATGGAAGTACCTTTTCTCAAGTGAAAGCAGGATGGCTGTAGACTCTGTCCACAGCCATAAAAATAGGAAGAATCATCATTAAGACACTCACACGGTGGACAAGAAGTGGGATGCTCACTTTGTTCCTGTGTAGTGCACCAAGCTTGAGGTGGAGTGTATGGCGTATGGCATCAACGTGTACCAAGAAATCAAAGTCCTTTAAGAAATCCTTTAAGTTCCTTGGGGTCAGACCCCAAGGAACTTAAAGGAGGATAACAACTGCAGCACTATTAAGGGTGTGGAATAACAAAAGGGAGAGGAGTCTGGTAAGCTTCGTCCGGGTGCCAAATGTCATGGAAACTATTTTTGGTACTGAGCGACAGTTGGTTTGACCAGTACAAACTCTGAATATTGTCAAAATCCACCTGTAGTTTGGTAGTATAGGTCTTGCGAAGAGAAGCCAGATGCAAAGAGCACTATAACTTCAGTATACATATGAATGAATGCAGAGAAACAGGCAGAGGAAAAGTCATTCAAGACTATAAAAAACAAGATGGAGCCAAGGACAGATCCTTTGTGGAACACATGGGGAGGGGGAATAGGGAGCTTCAGATCTGGACAGCTGGAGACTTGTCCTCAAGCTTGGAGTGGAACCAACTGACAAGAGGTAGAGAAGCCTGCTGCACTAAACTTGTCCAGAAGGAGTGGGTGTGCCACATTTTGATAATATATTCAGCCAAGACAACAAGAAGCACAATATCCTGTTTTCAGTGGAGCCCTGCTTTTACCCATTTATAAAGTAGAAGTATTTGTTAGTAACAATGTGGGTTTTTTTTCAGCAGTAATGTTTGGCAAAAATATCAAGATACACATTTTTCCTTTTGATTTCCTTCATTTCTAGACTAAGACACAGGATTTTGACATTTTTAGAAGTCCCCACTCCTGTGCCATACCCATTAGGAAAAAACTAAACCATAGTATGAATCTCGCATGTACATTCAACAGGTACCCTCAGCGGAAGGGATTTTTAAAAACTGTGAGTGATGGCCATCTTTAATGACCAGTCATTAATTCAGGGCTTAACATTCGGTTTTGGCTCCAAGAGGGAATCCCCCCCATTCTACCAAATGGGGGGCAGTGTTTTTGGGAGGAGGGAGGCATTTTGGGGGTTGATTTCACTAAAAACTGATATTTTGCTTGCTAATGTGTGTGTGTGTGTGTGTGTATATGAATGATGTTAAACATTGTACTTTACTTACAATTTTTGTGTCTTCTGGCCTTGCTTCCTTCTTCCAGTGGAGGGATGAGAGGTACACACACTACATCACCAGGGACTATGGCAGCTGCAAAGGGTCAAAGAACCCAGAACAGGGGTTGAAAATACAGGTTACTCACCTGTAACAGGTGTTCTAGGAATGGTATATGTTGTTCATCCACACTGTCTGGCAGGTTTCTTGCCACTTTAAATCCTGCTGGAAGGTCTTCAAGCTGGCTCCTCCCACCCACCCGGGTGGTAAAACTCTCGGCTCCGCCCCACGATGCCAGATCTGGCCCGCTGGAAGCTCAGGTTGTGCGTCGAAGCCGGGGAGGTCGGTGGATGAACAACATATACCATTCCTAGAACTCCTGTTACAGGTGAGTAACCTGTATTTCTAGGGACATGGATATGTTGTTCATCCCACCTGTCTGGCAGACTCTAGCAGTTCTCCGGGAGGGAGGGAGGCAAAGCGCACACCCCCTCTAGGGAATAAGACTGGAGAACCGAGGCCCCAAAACCAGCATCCCGGCGTGACTCAAGGTCGATGTGGTAATGGGTAATGAAGGTGTGCTGACTTCCAGGTAGTAGCCGCAGATTTCCTGGATAGGGACGTCCCTGGAAGCAGCCAACGATGCAGCAGTATGGCGGGTAGAATGAGCTCTTATCCTCTGGGAGGCTCCATGCCCGCCAACTTGTAGCAGAGATCTATGCAGGAGGTGACCCACCTGCTTTTCGTCCGCTTAGCTGCAGGTCTGCCAGGTGCGGCATCAGCGTAGGTGACAAACAGCTTGCGAACCTCTCCCCGAATTTCAGCCGTGCGCTCCTTATAATAAGCGGCGCCCTCTAGGGTCCAAAGTATGGAGCCTGTATTAACCGTCGAGGTGTGATTGGGTAGAACACCGGCAGAGTCAACACCTGGTTAAGGTGAAACTCCGACACCACCTTTGGAAGGAATTGGTGGGGCGCAGGACAACCTTGTCCCTGTGGAAGACCAGGTAAGGAGACTCGATGCAGAGCGCCTGGAGTTCTCCCATCCTTCTGGCTGACGTGATAGCCACCAAGAAGGCGGTCTTCCACGACAGGTGAGAGAGTTCACACCTGTGCATTGGTTGAATGGCTTGCCCATGAGCTTTGCCAGTACCAGCAGTAAATCCCGCAGGTGGAGGTTCTACCGCACACGGAGGAAATGTGATCAAGGCCTTTGAAAAAGCGCCCAGTCCACCTCCTCCGCGCCACCGATCGCTCCCTGCCCGCCCGTAAGCAGAGATGGCATGCCAGGTGCACCCTTAGGGTCGTCGACCTAAGCCCTTGACTAGAAAGGGACCATAAATAGTCCAAGATGCTTGCCAAAGGACAGAAGGAAGGGTCCAAGCCCTTGCCCTGACAGCAAATGGAAACTCTCTTCCATTTGAAGGCATAGCATTTCCTGGTCGACTCCTTACGGGATGCCTCAACAACATTGAGGACCTCGTCGGAAAGACCCAAGGCCTAGAACTCTAGCCGCTCAGGAACCAGGCCGTCAGGTGCAGGGATTGAAGGTCCGGATGGAACACCTTCCCCTGATAGACTGAGAGCAGGTCTGGGCGAGCTGGAAGCTGCCTCGGGAGCCTGGAGCTGAGACGGAGGAGATCTGGGTACCAGAACTGCCGGGGCCAGTCTGGGGCTATCAGAATCACCTGCGCCTTGTCCCTCCTTGCTTTGAGAAGCACCTTGTGAATCAAGGGAAATGGGGGAAAGGTGTAGAAGAGGCCCGGGTCCACAGCCTCGAGAAGGCATCCCCCTGCAGCGAGCCCTGCTGAGGGGGGTGGGCATGAAACAGCCTCAGCTTCCCGTTCTCCCTAGAGGCAAACAGGTCCACCTGAGGTGTGCCCCCAGTGGAAGAACAGATCTTGCACTACCTCCGGCAGGAGAGACCACTCGTGAGATGCAGCCCCTATCCGGCTCAGGGCATCGACCAGGGTGTTGGAGGCTCCTGCCACATGAATGGCTAGGAGATCCACCTCCAGGCTGCACACAAGTGACCAAATGCCGAGAGTTTCCTTGCATAGAAGCATGGAACGCGTCCCGCCCTGGCGGTTTAGGTAGTACATGGTCGTGGTATTGTCCGTCTGGACTCGGACCACTTGACCCCGGAGAAACGGAGCAAAGGCGTTGAGAGCTAGGCGGACCGCTCGGAGCTCCAGCAGGTTGACGTGGCATCGGGACTCCCGCGGGGACCAGAGGCCGTGCGCCCGGTGTTCCCCCAGATGGGCACCCCAACCCATCAGAGAGGCATCAGTCGATAGAGAGACCGTCGGCTCGGGGCGGACAAACGGGATGCCCTCCTGCAGATGAGATGGAATGGTCCACCACCGGAGAGCGTTCCACATCTCCTGGGTCACCATCACTAGCCGGTCCAATGGATCGCAGCATTGTGACCACTGGCTGGCCAGTCCCCACTGAAGGGGGCGCATGTGCCAGCGTGCCCAACGGACCACGCTGGTACAGGCTGCCATGAGACCCAGGAGGCGCAGGAAGTCCCGGGCAGGGCGCGATTGCCCAACCAGAAATGATTGGGCAAAGGAGGTAAGAACCTCGGCCCTGTCCGCCGGGAGCCGTGCTCTGGCTCGAAGAGAGTCGAGCTCTGCCCGATAAACAGAATCACCTGCTTGGCTCGAGTTCCGACTTGGCCTCGTTGATGAGAAGGCCGATTTGAGAGCAAACCTGGAGGGCCAGATCTCTGGACCGCTCCACCTCCTGTCTGGAGGGGGCTGCTATCAGCCAATCGTCCAGGTAAGGGTACACCCAGACCCCTCGGCACTGCAGGAAAGCTGTCACCACTGCAATGCATTTGGTGAAGACCCTGGGAGCTGGAGACAGGCCGAAGGGCATGGCTCGGAACTCGAAGAGGGATCCCTCCGCTCAAAAGTGAAGGAATCTCCGATATGACGGACGGATAGGGACGTGAAAGAACACGTCCTGCAGGTCCAGAGAGCAGAACCACACGCCGTGTTCCAGGGATGGTATTATCTGAGCCAGAGTGACCATCCTGAAGGTTCGAGACCTTAGGAACTTGTTTAGGTCGTGTAGGTCGAGAATGGGGTGCCAGCCCCCGTCCGTTTCGGAACCAGGAAGTACCTGGACACAAACCCCGGGTCTGAGGGAGGGTCCACCACCTCCCTGATCACCTCCTTTTGGAGGAGGAGAGCGATGTCGGCCCGACGAGCCGACAGTGAGGCTGCAGACCCCGAGGCCCCCCAAGGTGTGACGGCTCTGAAGGGCGGGCCTGCTCGAATTCTAGAGGCAGGCTTTTCCCACCACCTCAGCACCCACCTGTCCGTGGTAATAACGGACCAGGTGGAAAGGAAGTGCCGAGCCGGCCCCACGGGGAACCTGGGGGTGACAGGGTTGGGGCGACACCCCTCAGCCCGTCCACTGGGCAGGCTTGGAGGAGGGACCGGCCGAGGGACCTCCTGGGCCTTACCTCCCTGCTTCCTGTTGAGGAAGCCCGGCTTGGGTTTGGGATGCCAAGCCCGAGCCTGCTGGCCCTGACGTTGTTGGGCGGACGTACAAGGGCGAGAAGGACGAAAGGGCTTAGGCTGTGGTTTGCGGCCTTTGTCCTTCTGAGTGGAAGAGACCGAGTCCAAGGTAGCATTGGACTTCTCGATCCTCTGCAGGTGACCTTCCACCCCAGGGCCGAAGAGGTCAGTCCCCAAAAAGGGAACATCCGCCAACTTGTGCTGGGTATCCAAAGTAAAGGTGGATATACTCAGCCAAGCCCGACGACACATAGCCACTGCGGCCGCCACAGACCTGGCACATGAGTCCCCAATGTCTAAAGCAGTCTGGAGCAGCTGTTTGGCCACTGCCCTGCCCTGGTCCCGCACCTGCCTGACCGTGGTCTGCAGATCAGCGGGAAGATGAGGGACGACCTCATCCAGGGAGCCCAACAGGGCATGAGAAAAATGTGCCATGAGGACGGCTGAACTGGCCTGGCAAAGGCCGAGGGAGGACGCAGCATAGACTTTTCGCCCGGCATAGTCCAGTTTTCTTGGACTCCTTGTCAGGAGGTTTGTCCCATCCTAGCATTCGACACATGAAAACGCTGTCGGTAACCAACCCTCGGCTGAGGGGTGTTCCAAAACCAGACAGGGAACCGTAGGGACCGTGATACTTCCTGGCCATCCTGGCCAAGGCGAGGACAGGAAGAGGCGCTGCAGAGCTCCAAGGCGAACCCACTATGGCCTCGCCACCGGAAAGGCCTCCGAGGGAATCCTCGGTCCAGAATCTCCGTGAGGGATACCTGGCCCATTTAGAAGCGAGTTAGGCTTCATCCGGTGGACTCCGAGATGAGCGAGCCAATCCCAGGAAGGACGAAGGGCTATTGTCCACCGACTGTCCTCCTGAGGACTCCAAGTCCATTCACTTGGAGAAAAGGGAGGAATCGTCTTCGGACTCGGAAGAGTCCTCAAAGAGCTGCCTCGGGCCTGAGCCACCCTCCACCTGCCAAGGTCAATCGGGAGTGAGGGTGACAGACAGCCTATGGGGCAGTCCCTGAGCCGACCGAGAATTTTTGGTCGGAGCCCCAACTAACGGCTGTGGAGGAGGAGGTTCCACCGGAATCGGTGGGGCAGCTGGTTTTGTCCGAACAACCGGCCTGGGAACAGGCTCCTCGGATAAAACGAGGGGTTGTTTCGGCCACTCCGGTGACAGCCACTTAATGGCTGGGGAAGACGACAGCGTCGGCTTATTCCCAGTCAGAAGGAGCTGTTGCCACATGAGTTCCTCATATCTTCGACGCAACTTGTGCCAAAGCCTCCCCTCGTCCGAGGAGGAGGAAGAGGATAAACGGCGGCGCCGCTTGCCGCGGTGCCGAGACCGAGACGGCCTATGACAGCGGGATCAGCTGGACCGCGAAGACGTCCGAGACCGAGACCGAGAACCTCGGCTTAGCCGGGGACGGTGCGGGGAGGTGTTGCAGGGAACCGGCACTCCCCTCGGTTCGGAAGATTCAACCGAAGGCTCCAGAACCGGAGGCACAGACGAGCCGACGGGATCCTCAACTCCACCGGGGAACCGGGAGAGGATTTCGGCTTCTCCAGCCGACAACCCGATCCAGCGGGTCGAGAAAAATCTCGACGCGTCAACAGGAGTCTCGGTCAACTGGCCTGATGGGGACACCGTGAGACCAGTGGCGAAGTGACGGCCGACCACTCAGGAGAGGATCTTTCCGGCTCCCAAGAGCGCCAACGGTGAGACTTACCTTGTCTCTCTTTTGGACCGAGAAAGCGGTCCAGAAGAGTTGGACCCTCACCTTTAGTCGAGAGGGCAGACAAAGCCCTTAAAAGAAGCTGAATAAGAGGCACCGAGAGAGTGCGGACAAATGCCGCAGCTGAGGTAGAAGCGGTTCGCCGCCTCCTTCTTCGAGGCGTATCATCTGCTCCGAGCTGATCCGCTGAGCCCGCCGCCCGTGGACACCGCCGACCTGGCCTCTTTTGACTTTACCGGGAGACTTCTCGGGGCGCCCCAGTTATGTAGCAGGCAGCACGGTCTTCGAGAACATAGGCCGAAAAGGAAGAGCACAGATCGCAGGCCTGCGGGTCGTGCTCAAGGCCCAGGCAGTAGACGCACATGGAGTGCGGATCCGTCCGAGACATCTTCTGCCTGCAAGGGCATCTCCGGAAACCGGGAGTCGATTTGTCCATCGCAGCCGCGAGGGAGAGAAGACTGAAGTCTTTTTAGCAAAAACGTTTTAATTTCGAAAATTCGAAGAATTAGGAACCAGTCTAATACGCAGAGCGTTAAGGAGGGAACCTGAGCTTCCAAGCGGTAAGGAAGATCTGACGTCATGGGTAGGAGCCGAGAGTTTTACCACCCGGGTGGGTGGGAGGAGCCAGCTTGAAGACCTTCCGACAAGATTTAAAGCGGCAAGGAACCTGCCAGACAGAGTGGATGAACAACATATCCATGTCCCTAGAACTAACTTTTTCAGCCACTAGCCAGCAGGGCTAGCGACTGGAAAAATCCACCGGTCCCACAGGCTTTTCACTAACCCAGCACAACAATGACCACAAATTGCTGACACTTTCTTCCTGCTATCATAATTCCCAGCAGACGTTATGAACATTATGTTACTGATAACCAGAGTGTTCTCAGCTTGTAGTGCCATGTTTGAAGAAATGTCATACATTTTGCTCACTTGTCGCACATCTCGTCACATATTACAGTGAACAAAGGTAGAAGGTATGGTATAATGTTCACTGATAGCTGAGCATTACAATGAATTTCTTCTTTAAAGGCTCAGTAGGCAATGTGGACCATCACTTTCTCTGTATGGGACGGGGGAGTTATGAAGGGCAAAATTAGTGATGTACCTATACAATACAGTACTTCCAGATGTGTGAAAATTGAGTGATTAGAAGAGTGAGAACTGGTTCAGGGAGGGGGAAGAGACGTCATGGTGCAGTTACAGATTAACTCTCTTCCAGAGGGTTTTATGTGAAAAAGTCATTACATCCAACTGCAGATAAACACTTTGGTGCAAACAGGTGACGCTGAAATCCAGTATTATGATGGCAGAAGTGTTCAAGGGAGAAAGCTAAATCCCCTTCTTCGCCTTACCTCATGCTACAATTTCTTGCTTCCACTCCCGTGGGCTCTACTCCTTGTTTATACATATACATACTGTACAATGCCAATCCGTTACCTGTAGCCCCTGTTAAATGCTCAGGGGGGGAATCCGGTAAACATACACCTCCAGTCTTACACACAGCACTAATTCATAATTGCTGTCCATCATCCTTCATGCGAACCCGGAACCAAACAGAAAGCAGAGCCAGGGGTCGAATTAAAGTTTTGCAGCCACTAGCCAGCAGGGCCAGTGACTGGGAAAAATCTACCAGCCCCGCAGACTTTTCCACTGGCCCAGCTGTTCTGCTTATTGAAACGTTACCTTCTCCAGTACAAGCCCACAGGGCTAGTTAGAAGAAATTCTTACTAGCCCGATACAAAATCTGCCAGCTTTTGGCTAGTGGGACGGTGCCAGTTTTGACCCCTGCAGAGCTAACGGCCTGTACGTGTGAATGCAAACAGACACATGTACTATGTGCTAGCCCCAAATTCCAGTACGAGGTTCTGCACACCACCTTCTGGAACTGGTAGGGCTGTACCTTTGGGACTTTACATGAACCCTGCAGAAAAAAAAGTCAGTGGCAAAGTGACATAGATGCACGCTATGGCGCTCTGTCACTGCACTATAAGGGAATGTGTGGGAGTAAGACTGTACCCACATGGGGGGGGTCCATCATTTTAGGGGAGTTAAAAATAGTGCGATTTCACACAATCCCCCCAAAAAAATGTTAAGCCCTGAGTAATTATAAAATTAGCATTAAAAGCTGTTTTAACAATAGCTGAGAAAAAACTAAATGGACACTGAGCATGAATCTCAGGATATCAGAAATGCATTTTTGCTAAAAATAAATACGTAGTTGATGAAATATTTCACCGACTAACAAATACTGCTGCTTTAAAATGTATTTTATCAGGGTAGCACAGCAGAGATGCAATACTGTACCTCATTTTCAGTCGCAGTCGTGCCTTTACCCATTTATACAATGTATTGTGTCAGGTTAGCCTGGTTGGCAACTTCTACCGAACTGCACAGCAATCACCAACTGCTCATTTAATTTTAAAAAGCAATGTCCACCTTGCAACAACAACAGTCAGACCATGCAGTCTCACTTTAAACCTAACCAAAGGCAATGGCTCCTCTCTATAAGCATGCGTGAGTCGACCGAAGACAGGGCCAGCACCGCAGTTCACTCGTGGAATGCACAACAATTTTGATTTTCACTACCAGTTCCTAACCGGACCACAATGGAGCAGGGAAGGAAACAGAGCAAAACTCTTCTTGTTGCCGACCTCAGATTGGTGCAGCGCTGGGTGGGCGACAATCAGACTATTAACTTCAGATCCAGCTACAGCTACAATTGCTGATACCAAGCTCTCCGAACACATTTCTAATTTCAAACACTGCACAGTTGTCACATCTACCAGCCCGGCATCACATCACCTATCACAAGTACATAAGCTAGAGGGTGGGAAGGTAGCCAGTAACAGTGCTCTTACCAGCTAGACGACGGAAGATCCCTTCCATTAAACTGATCACAAGTACACAAGCTAGCAGCCAAGCGTATAGCCAGCTCTTACCAACTGGTTGACTCCAGATCTCCTCCATTAAACCAACACATCTCACTAACTGCTCCTGCTGTGAAGCTACAGGGGGAGGGGGTCACAATAACTGACAAGGCTCCTGCAGTGAGAGTGTGTGTGTGTGTAGGGGGTTCTTCTCTATCAAGGTACCATAAAAACACAAATCAGGCTCACAGAGCCACATGCTGCCTTAATACAGAAACACAGAATTTGAGGGGCAGATAAGGACAGCTCGGCCTACCTAGTCTGCCCATGTTCCCTACCTATCCTAGACCCAACTTGATCTACGGCTTTTCTGCTCCTTTCCTTGCTTCTAAGGTTCCCTTATACCTATCGCTTGCCTTCTTAAGTCCTATTACAGTTTCTGCTCCCACCACTTCCTCAGGGAGGCTGTTCCAGTAATCCACCACCCTTTCTGTGAAGAAGTGTTTCCATACATTTCCCCTGATTCTACCTCCTCCAGCTTCATCGCACGACCCCTTGTTCTTGTGCCTTTTCTCTGAAAAAGGCTTCCCTCTTGAACCTTATTCATACCCTTGAAGTATTTGAAAAGCTCTGTCATATCCCCCCTTTTCTCCAGGCTGTACATATTAAGGTCCTTCAGTCTCTCCTCATATGGTTTTTGATGCTAATCCCACACCATTTTAGTTACTCTCCTCTGGACTGCCTCAACTCTATATTCTTTTGGAAATGAGGACTCCAGAACTGGACACAGTACCCTAGGTGGGGTTGTAACAATAGATAATTTTGTGTGACACATCACAACAATTGTAGCAACTTGCTTTCCCTGCTACAAATGTAATATTAAGTAGTTAAATGTATATCAATGCTTTGCCACTAGTTATCATAAGTAATTTCTGCATTCTGCTTTTATCATGTGGTTATGAGCTAACTGTTAGAGTCTATGTTGTAAACTGGCAGCTCAAATACTGATAGGATTTTAGCAATGTTTAAATCTTTTAAAGGCCAACTATTACTGTTATTATAAACTAAAGGCATAAGATGCAAGTGTGATAGTTGTACTTCAAGCCTGATAGCATGTCAATATTGGTAGTTGCATACACCATTGTAGTAAACATAATAATGCCGTGGTTCAGTTAATTAGACTAACAGGGGAGGTCAGTCAGCATATGTATGCCATGGGGAGCTGTGGCACTGTGCAGATTATATGACCTCCATTATCAGTTGGTTCACGGCAGTGTTTGGATCTAGAGACCCGTTAAGGTCGAGTACTAGAAACAACCCAGCCCAGGTGTATACAACCGTCAGAGACTGTCGGTTCAACCATAAAAGGACTGCACCGGAGTCCCATGTAATGGATGTAAAAACACAATGCATGAGAGAGTATTCTGCATGATCAAAGCACAAAACAGGCTATCAGCCCATCAAAAGACTCAGAGACTTTACAAATGACCTGGCTGTGAAAGGGATCAGAACAGTGGAGGAGAAGTTTTTGGAGTTGGGGAGGGGCCTTAGACAAGTAGCACACACGGTAACCTTCTTGGAGGTGCTGCCTGTCTATGGCATGGGTGAGGATAGAGTGCTCCGCACCATGGGATTCAATCACTGGTTGGAAAACTGGTTCAGAGCTCAGGGTTTTGGCTTCACTGGGGACTGGGGGTCCACTTGGAGGGATGCAGGCCTATACTGGCATGATGGTCTGCATCTGTCCGGGGGGGACCAGGATCCTAGGTGATAGGTTTAAATGCTTAATTGGCAAGCATTTAAACTAGCCAAGAGGGAGGCACTGAAAAGGAGCAGGGAAATTCTAGCCCCCCCCCCAAAAAAAACTCTGGGTAGTTAGTGATGTAAACACCAAGGTAGAGACGTTGATAGGGAGAAGGCAGGTGTAAACGGAGAAAAAGGCAAAGGCAGTAAGAACAGGGATGGGGCAAAAAGGGGTAAGGCCATCAAAAAATGGAAGGTAATGAGTACCAATGCCCGTAATCTAGGTAACATGCTCCCTGAACTGGTGGCCTTGACGGAAGAGGGATACCTGGATATTATGACAGTCACAGAGACATGCTACACAGAGAACCATGCCCAGGATGTGAACATACCAGGGTAGACAATATACAGGAGAGACAGGGAGGGTAGAAGAGGAGAAGGAGTAGCTCTCTTTGTAAGGGAGGGGATCAAAGCAATGGACCAAAAGGGTAAACAGGGAGGAGAGGAGGCACTGTGTTTCACCTTGGAGACTGGCAGTGGCACCACAACCCGCACAGGGGTTGTATACAGACCCCCATCTCAGGGGGAGGAAATGGACAAGGAAATGATGGAAGGCATCCTTAGGATGGCAGAGAAAGGGGAGATATTGTTGATGGGGGACCTGAATATGCCAGATGTTAACTGGAGCCCCTTTGCTGCAGCCACATCCAAGAGCAGGGCCATTCTCGATGCCCTACAGGGGGCATGCCTCAGGCAGCTAGTGTTGGAACCCACTCAGGAGGAGCAATCTTAGACCTCATACTCTCAAATGGGGACAGAGAGAGGATCTCAGATCTAGAAGTGGGTAGCCATCTGGGAACAAGTGACCACCAAACAGTGTGGTTCACGATAAACTCAGCTACAGAGTCAAGCCATACAAAAGTGAGAAGGTACTAGACTTCAGGAGGGCTGACTTTGTCAAAATGGAGAATGCCTCAGAAAAGCACTAGCAAACAGGTAAGAAGGAGGTGGAGCAACAATGAGGAAACATCAAAACTGCCATCACAGAGGCAACAAGCCTTTGTGTGAAACAAATAAATCAAAATGAAAGGAAAAAACACTATGGTTCTCAAAAGAGGTGGCGGGGAAGGTTAGGGAGAAAAAGACAGCATTTAGGAAGTATAAGGAAACACAGAAGGAGCAGGACAGAGAACTGTACCAGTTAAAGCAGAAGGAAGTGGGGATGGCAGTCAGAATAGTAAAGGCCGAAACCAAGGAAAAGACAGCCAACTCGCTTAAGAAGGGGGATAATACCTTTTATAGGTACATTAGGGAGTGTAGAAAGACAAAGGGAGACATAATAAGGCTGAATAAAGGGGACTGTTCAGGCAGAGAGAGACAGTGAAAATGTTGGGATACTGAATGAATACTTCTGCTCAGTATTCAGAAAAGAAGTGGAGGGGGAGGTACCTGATCCAATCAACAGAAGCACTCTGGATAAGAGGGTTGATCCCAGTCCTTTCACAAAAGACAAGACTCTGAAAAAACTCCTAAAACTGAAGGTGGACAAAGCAATGGGGCCTGATGGTATTCACCCCAGAATTCTTAAAAGAATTAAGGGGGAAACTAGTGACACCACTGGCTAGCCTTTTTAACAAATCATAGGAGAATGGCGTGGCACCTAAGGACTTGAGGAGGGCGAATGTGATTCCCCTTCACAAAAGTGGGAGCAAGAAAGAGGCAGGAAACTACAGATCTGTCAGTTTGACCTCAGTGGTAGGGAAAATGATGGAATCACTTCTGAAGGAAAGAACTGTTGAGTACCTAGAGGCCAGTGAGGCACAGGACCTAAGGCAGCATGGATTCACAGCGGGAAGGTCATATCAGATGAATCCAATCGATTTCTTTGACTGGGAGACCAAAGTAGTAGACCAGGGAGGGTCTGTGGACATGGCCTACCTAGACTTTAGCAAGGCATTTGACACAGTCCCTCACAAAAGATTAATAAACAAATTAGCCAGCCTGGGAGTGGGTCCCAGGTTGGTAGCCTGGGTAAAACACTGGATGGAAAATAAGACACAGAAGGTAACAGTAAATGGAGTCCACTCTGAAGAAAGGGGGGTTACTAGTGGGGTACCGCAGGGTTCAGTACTGGGTCTGGTCCTTTTTAATGTCTTTATAGGTGACATTGCAAAGAGACTAGAAGGAAAAGTATGCCTCTTTGCAGACGACACAAAGATCTGCAACAGGGTTGATACACCGGGGGGGGGGGAAAGAATGAGAAGGCACTTGGCAAGGTTGGAGGAATGGTCATAAGTATGGCAGCTTGGATTCAATGCAAAGATGTGCAAAGTAATGCACCTGGGAAACAAAACCTAGGGGAAGAGTACACAATGGGGGGGGAGCAGTAACAACAAAAATGGAAAGGGACCTGGGGGTAATCATATCAGATGACCTAAAGGTTAGCAATTAAATTATAGCTACCGCTTAACTAACAATGTCCTTGTTAGTTAAGTGGTAGCTATGATTTATTCCAACTTGCCATCTAAACTACATAATTTGAACTTTTAAACGCAGCCTCATACACTGCAATGGATGCTCGCCCCCGCGCTCCTCATACACTTATGTCACAAAACGTAGTAGCGCAGGGGTGGATCGGGGGTGGAGTGCACTGTGTAGAGGTACATGGAAGTGGAAGGGATCAGCGTTGCGGAGCTCCATGGAGCAAAATTATGATCCCTTCCCTGCCTAAAATCGGGACACTTTATAAAGGAAATGAAAATAAGATTCAATTTAGGGGCAGGTAAGGGTTCTTTGAGCTTCTCATGGGAGAATTCAAGAAAAAGCACGATAGTTCCTCTTTAAACTAATCTCTGAAAATTGCCTGGCAATCCTTACTGCAACCTATAATTTTTCCCACACCACCAGCCCCAACCCCGGGCTCTATTAAACAGACATAAACCTCACCCCTTCTAATTGTGCCTTTTTCCCCCCATTGACCCTCCTTCACAGCGAGACCAAATCCTTCCTGCTCTCCAACCCCCTGCTCTATTCGACAAGCTGCCGCTCCCTCAGTTTCCCCTCACCCTCTTATCTATTCAATGCCTCTGCATGGGACATCTGGACAGCAAGATAATCTGTACTGACTTTCTCTAACCAAGTTCAGGGCCCTTCAACAAGCACAATAGTCACCTCAAGGAGGTGACAGAACATCTATCCTGTGCAAAGTCTGCCTTGCTCTCCTGAGATTATCCAGTGCACTTTTCCTCTATCCAAGCCCACTAGCCATACTTTGCCTTTCCAGCGATCTGTATCCCCCCTACTAAGCCCAACAGCTGCACCTTGTTTGTTTCCACCAGCCATTGCAATGCTTTCCCTTAAAATAATTACTTTCCTGGCAGTTTGCCAGATCTTTGTTGCCCACTCCACAGAAAACACTGATGACACCTCAGAAAATACCCTGACTGTAGTAACCAAATCTCCTCCATACCAACATCATTCCAAATCTACCTCAACCCAGGTGAATGAAACCATCAGAACCGTACCACCTCATCCTAGCTTGGCAGTGGACCCTGAGCTCCAGGGGCACCCTCTATCCCTACTGCTCCCTAAGATGATAATCACAAATACCATAACCAAACATAGCCTCTCTACAAACTCTAAAAAGGCATGGGCCATGGCTAACCTTAAGTGGCAAGCCATACGATTAGCCCGGCTACTACTGCTTCTTTCTTTGAATGTACACCCAAACCCTGGTCCTACAGCCCACACTATAACCAAAACTAATGGGGGCCTCACCCTGGCCTCTATCAATATTTGCAGCCTCCTGGGGAAACTGGACCAACTGCAAGTTTGGCTTACACAACACCAGCCTGATATTTTATCAGTAGTTAAAGCACGGCTCAACCCAAGGGTTGCTGATACGGCCATTCAGCTCCCAGGCTATGTTTTATTTAGACTTGATAGAGTTGGCAAGTGAGGAGGTGGTTGTGTACTCTACCTAAAGGAACATCTTTGAGGTCAAATACTGCCTCCCACCTCCAACGGTAGCACAACCCAACTTCTAGTGGTGAAAGTCTTTCTAGGATCAAACAGCAAAGCCCTAACTGTGGTATCTGTTTATATACTGCCCAAGGACCAAACAAATGGCTTCCAAACAATCCATGATTTCCTATCAGACCGATGACAAAACTCCAAATTACTTATGATTACACAGAAACATAGACTTTGATGGCAGATAAGGACCACTTGGCCCACCTAGTCTGCCCATTTCCCTACCTACAGGATAAGCTGCAGATCCTAGTTAACCAACAGCCTATTTCTTCCTACCCCACAAAAATTGCCTTATGTCTGTCCCATGCAATCTTGAATTCTCCCACAGTTTTAGACCCCACAGCCTCCTCAGGAAGGCTGTTCCATGCATCCACCACCCTCTCACATTGCCCCTGAACCGCCCCCCTCTATCTTCAAATTTTGACCTCTTGTTCTTGCACATCTCTTTTTCTGAAAGATGCTACCCTCTTGGACTTTGTTGATTCCACTGAGGTACTTAAAAGTTTCAATCATGTCCCCCTCTCCCTTCTTTCCTCAAGGGTATACATATTAAGCTTCTTTACTCTCTCCTCGTATGGCTTCTGTTGCAGACCCTGCACCATTTTAGTTGCTCTCTTCTGGACTGCCTCTATCCTTGTGGAGATAGGGTCTCCAGAACTAGACGCAGTACTCCAAATGGGGTCTCACCAACTGTCTGTACAGAGGGATAACAACTTCCTGTTTTCTGCTGGTGATACCTCTCCTTATACATCCCAGTATCCCCCCAGCCCTCCCTACTGCCTTCTCACATTGCTTGCTAACTTTAATATCATCTGATATGATTACCCCCAGGTCCCTTTCCCTTTTTGTTGTTGTTACTACCCCCCCTTCCCCAACTGTGTAATCTTCCCCTGGGTTTTTGCTTCCCAGCTGCATTATTTTGCATTTCTTTACATTGAATCCCAGCTGCCATACTTCTGACCATTCCTCCAACCTTGCCAAGTCCCTTCTCATCCTTTCCACACCTCCTTGTACTTCAACCCTATTGCAGATCTTTGTGTCATCTACAAACAGGCATACTTTTCCTTGCAGTCCCTCTGCAGTGTCACTTATAAAGATATTAAAAAGGACTGAACCCTTTCATACCCCACTAGTAACCCCTCTTTCTTCAGAGTGGACTCCATTTACAATTACCTTCTGTGTCCTGTTGTCCAGCCAATGTTTTACCCAGGCTACCACCCTGGGACCCATCCCCAGGCTGATTAATTTAACTATTAATCTTTTGTGTGGGACTTGTCAAATGCCTTGCTAAAGTCTGGGAAGGCCATGTCCACAGCCCCTCCCTGGTCTACTACTTTGGTCACCCAGTCAAAGAAATCAATTAGATTCGTCTGACATGACCTTCCCACTGTGAACCCAAGCTGCCTTGGGTCCTGTGCCCCACTGGCTTCTAAATACTCAACTATTCTTTCCTTCAGAAGTGATTCCATCACGTTCCCTACCACAGAGGTCAAACCGGCAGGTCTGTAGTTTCCTGCCTCTGTCCTGGTCCCACTTTTGTGAAGGGGAATCACATCCACCTTCCTCCATTCCTCAGGTACCACATCATCCTCCCATGATTTGTTAAAAAGCGTAGTAAGTGGTTTCACTAGTTCTCCCCTTAATTATTTTAGAATTCTGGGGTGAATTCCGTCAGGCCCCATTGCTTTGTCCACCTTCAGTTTTAGGAGTTCTTTCAGAACCCTTTCTTCCGTGAAAAGACTGGGATCAACCCCCTATCCAGAGTGCTTCAGTTAATTGGATTATGTACCTCCCCCTCCTCCTCTTTTGTGAATACTGAGCAGAAATATTCATTCAGTATCCCTGCTTTTTCACTCTCCCTCTCTGCCCACCCACTGTCCATTCTATGCAGTCTCACTATCCCTCACTTTGTCTTTCTACGCTCCCTGATGTACCTACAAAAGGTTTTATCCCCCTTCTTAAATGAGTTGGCTATCTTTTCCTCAGTTTGGGCCTTTGCTATTCTGACTTCCCTCCCTGCTTCCTTCTGCCTTAACTGGTACAGCTCTCTGTCCTACTCTTTCTATGTTTCCTTATACTTCCTGAATGCTACCTTTTTCTCCCTGACCTTCCTCGCCACCTCTTTTGAGAACCATAGTGGCTTTTTCTTTCATTTTGATTTGCTTATTTTATTTGCTTCACACAAAGGCTTGTTGCCTCTGTGATGGCAGTTTTGATGTTTCCCCATTGTTGCTCCACCCCTCCTTCTAGCCGATTTGCTAGTGCTTTTCTAAGGCACTCTCCTATCTTGCCAAAGTCAGCCCTCCTGAAGTCCAGTACCCTCACTTTTGTATGGCTTGACTCTGTAGCTGAGCTTATCATGAACCACACTGTTTGGTGGTCACTTGTTCCCAAGATGGCTACCCACTTCTAGATCTGAGATCCTCTCACTGTCCCCATTTGAGAGTACGAGGTCTAAGATTGCTTACTCACGAGTGGGTTCCAAAACTAGCTGTCTGAGGCATGCCACCTGTAGGGCATCGAGAATGGCCCTGCTCTTGGATGCGGCTGCAGCAAATGTGCTCCAGTTAACATCTGGCATATTCAGGTCTCCCATCAACAGTATCTACCCTTTCTCTGCCATCCTAAGAATGATGATAATGGGAGACTTTAATATCAACTGGGCTGCTCCAGATATTGGCACCCTTAAAGATGCCCTAGCGGCACTACACATGGCCCAAGTAGTGAACTCCCCCAGTTGGATCAATTACTGCATGGGTACTAGCTCTATAACAGACTGGCTAGTCACTAATCATCCGGATAGAATAATCAGTACCACTGTATTCCCTGACACCTTGAGTGACCATTTCCCCATTCTTTTTCACTGGTCTAATAAGTCCTCCAAGTTCCTACCTAAAACTATCACAAACAGAATGCTGAAAAGAGGGAAGTTGGAGGCTTTACAGCCCACTTACACCTCCAAAACTGGAGCACCATAAACAATGGCAAAGATGTTAATTCCGCCCTAGAAAGCTTTATACAAACATTTAATAGGTCCTGTGACATATCTAACTAAATGGAAGCTACGGGACTCCATTAATACCTGGGTCACCTCCCAGCTTCTACAGATGATGAGATGCAGAGATGAGCTATGGCTCATAGCCAAAATAACTAACTTCCCAGCAAATATACAGATACAAAGAAGCCAGAAACAACTGCACATGGGCAATCCGCAAGGCAAAAAGCCAGTATTTCAGAACATAATTGGCGAATACCTGGGGCAACTGCTGTAGGTTCTGGGAATGCATCAAAATGCAGACTGGGAAACCAAGTAAACCACCTCCTACCATGCTAAACATCGATGGTACCCCTACACTGGAACCTAAAACTATTGCAGATACATTTAACAAGGCTTTCACTGACCTCTGCGGAATCCTGCCCACCGACCCCCCATTACCTCTGAATGACGACTCCCATGCATGTAGCCCTGAGCAACATTCTCTCTCTCCACTCCCCTTCTACATGAAAGTCATCTCCCCTACAAAAGCAAAAAGGCACCTCTCTAAAGCGCTAGGCAAGTCAAGGGTAGCAGTGATGGCCTTGATCTCAAACTAGTTGAACTCTCTCTGGATACCATCCTTGCCCCCCCCTTACAAAAATTAGAAATCTATCCCTAATCACAGGCAAATTCCTCCAACTCTGGAAAGCAGTAGTGGTCACCCCTGTTCACAAAAATGGTGATGAACCCAAACACTCAAATTACAGACCAATATCCATACTTCCTCCCCTCTCAAAAGCACTTGAACGAATAGTCGCTGATCAACTAGCGGACTACCCAGATAAGTACCAGTTGCTGTATCCACAACCACACAGTTTTCAGTAACAATATAGCACCACTACCGCTCTAGTTGAATTTACTGGCTATATCCACAATGCCTTAGATCGTAGGCAGCTGGCAGGGGCAACATACATGGACCTCACCAAAGCCTTCGATACTGTAAATCATTAACTCCTGCTGAGCTAGCCTACCACCACAGGGCTCTCTCCAGAGTCCGTTGCCTGGTTTAGACGTTACCTTTCCATGAGGGAACAAAAAGTTAAAATCCAAAATGTTCTCTCTGATAGCTGGCTGGTTACAACAGGAGTGCCACGGGGATCCATTCTCAGCCCTCTCCTCTTTGGCCTGTTCCTCAACACCCTCCCTCTGGCTGTAAAAGACAACATTTTGTTATATGCAGATGATGCAGTGCTGTACTCAAACCCCACTGAAAAGGAAAGGCAAATGCTGGAAAATTTCTCGGCAGCTGAGAAATGGTTTATCAGTTCAAAACTGCTATTGAACTATAAAAAGACAAAAACCATGCTCTTCACCTCTGCCCAAAATAAACACAAGTCCTACCAACTACGTATACTCAACAGTCTTAACTCTCCTCTCGAAATAGTACCGCATTTCAAATATCTCAGAGTTACTCTAGACAGCACTCTGTCCTACAGTCTGCACATTGATCTAGTCGACAAAACAGCTAATGCCAAACTGGGCCTGCTCTACAAAAACAAATCCTGCTTAACCAAATATGCCATAAAAACTATCAATAGCTCTGTTCTGTCAATTATAGATTATGGCCTGGTGATATATGGCGCTGCAACCCCCATGGCACTCAAACGAATCGAAACCACCCTTAACAAGGCCTGTGGGCTTTTACTAAATGCAGACCTGAGGACTCATACAAGTGACCTTTACTCACAGTCTGGCTGGCTTATCCTCAGTAATAGAATACAATATCAGGTCTGCCTGCTAGCTAAAAAAGTCCATCCTTGGACTAACACCTCACCCCCCGACATACAAAACCTACTAAGACTGCATGACTCCACCAGATTCACCAGGGGTGTAAACACCTGCTCCCTAAAAGTCACCTACCATCGCACTTCTCAAGGGCAACAGTCCTATGAATACCGGGCGCCTTCTGGTTAAACATCCTAGGAGAAAATATCCTGAAAAAAACAAGCTTGGACTGTTTAACTCTAAACTCTGTGCACATCTTGCAACGGCCAGCCTCTACGTGTATGGGACTTAAAACAACCTTGCCCTCCTTTTAACTTGGGGGCCCCCAACCCAATCAAACCCCAGGTGGCACTTAGATTCACTCAGTCACTTTACTAAAAAACAAAAACAAAAAAAAACCATGCCTGGCACTTGGACAAAAGAGCTACTCTAAAGCAGATCCAGCTCTTCCTCACACTTTCTCTCCCCCTCCTCTCTACCTCTCCCTCTGTCACTACCCCTTCTTTCCCCAAATACCTTAAACTTTTGTTGTAATGAATTGACAAAATGTGTACTTTGTACTTTTTTAAACTCTATGCTCCTTATTTGACACTAATCTTCCATATAATTGTGCTTGACGTGGAACCTCTGTAAATGAGCCCCTGGCTCAAAGGTACATCCGAATAATAAATAAATAAAAGCCTCAAAAGTAGGGGAATGACATCTTAGGGTTCCCAACCCTATGATCACACCCCCACCCTCGGTTTTTAACCCTTAAACCCCACCCCACCCTGAATGCAGGAACAGGTGTGAGGGGTGTGCCTTGGGGTTGTGAACCCTAATGCTCATCCCATTCCAAGAGTACGTAACCTAAGATGGGTACAGAATAAGAGAATGGATGAGCAAGGTTCAACCAAGGCACAATTCCCTCATACCTGTTCCGCATGTGGGTGGTGTATTAGGGTTGGGAACTCTAAGATGTAATTTCCCTACTTTTGACGCTGGAACCCTAACAATGGTCCATTAACATTTTTTTTCCATATACAATTTTATTCTTTTTTTTTGTTTTTTCCCTCCTTCCGAGGCCACGGTATACACTTGTGTGTACATGCGTGGAGGCGCTTGCACATACCAGGATCCGGTGGCCTTCAACCCTCTCTAGGCTTTTACGCGCCACCCTACCGCCTGTCTGCCACGGACTGCCACCCGTGGAAGCGGGACTGCGGGCAGGGATCCACCCCTTGGAGGGAGAGCCTTAGCTCAATCCTGCTCTGACCCCCGAGCCAGCACCCTGGCGACCCAAGGTCATTCCCAAACCCGGGTCACCAGCATAGCACAAGGTAAGGGGCCAGCACCTCAACCCTCTGCACTACCAGGCCAGCCCATTAACAAAGTTTTTTTGCAGAGAATTTCCCTACGTTTTGACAAAGTATAATCATAAGGAACCGTAATGGTGCATTAACAATGTTTTTTTGCAGAGTTTCCTTACTTTTTGAGAAAATATAATTAAAGGTTTATTTGTTTGTGGGAGCGCAGGGCCCATTTTAAGAGACTGTAATTGTATCCTTATTTCTCTGTGGGAGCGTAGGGCCCATCACTTCATACTCCTCTGCATATTTGTGCGTGGGAACACAGGGCTCTCTGGATCCTGCACTGCTATCCATGCATCATTCCCTCTTAGCATCTGTATTTCTTTTAGGTAGCGCAGGGCCCAGCCTGCCATCCATGCATTACTCCTTAACAGTATCCATAATTGCGTGTGGGAGCACAGGGCCAAGATGGAGATCCATGTATCAATCCTTAATAGGATCTGTATTTCTGTGTGGGAGCGCAGCAATCCCATGCATGAAGTGACAAAGAAACACTTGTGTACACCTCATAACACAATATTATACTATGGCAAATTAAGCAGCACGTAAAGCCTCAGAACTCCAGAGCAAAATAATATATTTTCACCAAATTAGCAAAAGGCACATCTGTGAGGCAAGCCTTTAGTACCCTGAAAATTTAACAGCAAAATTGCAAACTGTTTCTTAACACCATAGTGACAAAGAAACTGTTAACCTCCCAGTACAATGCTATCCTATGGGAAATCAAATAAAATTGAAATCCATAGAACTCCAAGCCAAAGTCCTACATTTTCACAAAAACAGGCACATCCGTGGAGCAAGCCCTTTCTACCATGAAAATTTCAGTCCAAAATTACAAACCGTTTCTTTGCTATGAGGTGACAAAGAAACAGCTACATAAAATTTATTTTATCGCAAATTGCAATCAAGAATCCTGTTTTTTAATCAAGAATCCTGTTTTGCGATCAAAAAATCCTGTTTCAAGCCTCACATTTAAATTTTCCCACTGGAAATAATAGGAAACTTTGAAATTTAATAACTTTGCAACAGATTAATGTTTTTTCACCAAACCATCCAACGGTACAGTACCACTGTGACCTATATACCCTACAAATTTCAGACCAAAATTCCAACCCGTTTTTGTGCAATGCGGTGACAAAGAATTTGACAAAAAAAAAGTAATTTACATATTTTGTAGGATGACATATCTCCACACCTCACATCCAACTGGAACACCGCTTGCCACATCAAGAGATCTTTGATCCCTGATGACACATGCCAAACTTCATGCAAATCGCATGAATGGCTGTAAAGTTATTAAACTATAAATTTCAATAAAGAATCCTGTTTTTGTGATCAAGAATCCTGTTTCAAACCTGACATCTAACTTTTGCCAAAGGAAATAATGACAAATTTTAAAATTTAATAACTTTAGAATGGATTACATAGATACACAGACAGTGTCGGCAGATAAGGGCCCGTGGCCCACCCAGTCTGCCCATTTGAGCTTGTAAGTTCAGTTTATGTTTTCCTAGAAGTCTGTTGCCCCTTACCCCTGACCTCCAGAATTCCTTTATGTCTATCCCATGCATTCTTAAATCCCGTAATTGTTTCAGCCCCCACCACTTCCTCTGGCAGGGTGTTCCACTTGTCCACCACCCATTCTGTGAAGAAATCCCTCCTCACGTTTACTCTGAATCGTCCGCCCTCCAACTTCATCCCATGCCCTCTAGTCCTGGAACATCTTTTTCACTTAAAAATAGTGTATTCCGTTACCCTGTTCCTCCCTGTAAGATACTTGTATGTCTCTATCATATCCCCTCTCTTCCTCCTGTCCTCCAAAGAGTACATATTCAGTTCCTTCAACCTGTCCTCATAGGACTTGTGATGCAATCCATGTACCATCTTTGTTGCCCTCCTCTGAACCTTCTTTACCCTGTCTATGTCCTTATGTAGGTAAGGTCTCCAGAACTGTACACTGTACTCCAGGTGGGGCCTCACTAGTGTCTTGTATAGTGGAATTATGACCTCCTTTTTCCTGCTGGTGATGCCCTGCCTATGCATCCCAGCATCCTATTTGCTTTACCTGCTGCCTTGTCACACTGTTTCCCTACCTTGAGGTCATCAGAGATGATAACCCCAAGATCCCTTTCCTGCTTGCTGCATGCTATATCCTCACCCCCACCTGATACATTGTGCCAGGGTTTTTGTGCCCCATATGCATTATCTTGCACTTCTTTGCACTGAATTTCAACTGCCAAACCCCTGACCATTCTTCAAGTTTCTGCAGGTCCCTTCTCATTCTGTCTACACCCTCTGGTGTGTCTACTCTGTTACAGAGCTTTGTGTCATCAGCGAACAGTGAAATTCTGCCTTCTAGGTCCTGCACAATGTCACTGATGAAGATGTTGAATAGGACCGGTCCCAGCACTGATCCCTGTGGTACCCCATTGGTCACTCTTCCCTCTGTGGAGTGACAGCCATTTACCACCACCCTCTGTGTCCTGCCGCCCAGCCAGTTACCTACCCACCACACTACTGTCCTGCCCACACCCATATTCCCCAGTTTGTGTAATAGTCTTCTATGCGGCACAGTGTCAAAGGCCTTGCTGAAGTCCAGATAGGCCATGTCCACTGCCCTCCCCGATCCACCTCCCTAGTCACCCAGTCAACATTTTTCACCAAATCTTCAAAAGGCACCACAATGACCCAATACCTATATACCCCATAAAATAGTGGATGGGCAACTAGGAACAACCACTGTGTTCTGGTACAGAGCGGTTCTGATTCCCTCTGACCTTGAGAGTGAAGCTTGAGAGGTCTGTGGGAATCAGAACCCAGAAGTGGCAGAACGCACTGATTATGTATAAAGTTGCTCATCCTGTATTTTTATAATATATAGCATTATGAGAAATGATTGTATTTTTTTTTTCTCTTTCACAATGAAACTGGCTTGTGCAGTCTCTAGAGGTTCCAGAATGCTGTTATGCTACAGAAGGGTACAATCACATTCCATGACATTTGAACTGTGATACAACAGCATTTTGCAAAGGATGAATTTCTATAAAGAACAGTGCTCTACTATACACTGTAAACATTCCAGGCCAAAATCCCACACCATTTTTGCACAACACAGTGACAAAGAATTTGACAAAAATGGTAATTTACACATTTTTATGAGATTACATATCTCCACACCCACACATCTAACTGAAAATAAACTTGCCACATCACAAGATCTTTGGTCCCTGATAGAGCATGCCACATAACCTGCAAATTGCTTGAATGGCTGCAAAGTTACTAAAGCACAACATTCTTAGTTTAACATAGAAGTGAAGAAAGAATTTGACAAAAAACAGTGATTTACACATTTTGGGACTCCATATCTCCACAATTGTACATCCAACTACAACAAAATTTGCCACAACAGGAGATCCTTGGTTCCTCATGAGGCATGGCGAACATCATGCAAATTGCCTGAATGGCTGCAAGGTTATTAAAACACAAAATATTCAGTTTAACATAGAAGTGAAGAAAGAATGACGAAAAATGGTGATTTACACAATTTGGAACTTCATATATCCACAGCTGCACATCCAACTGAAACAAAACTTGCCACATCAGGAGACCCTTAGTCCCATGATGGTGCACGCCACATTTCATGCAAACTGTAAGAAAAAAATCTGTGAAGTTATTAAAAGTACGATCATGTCCTTTTTCACGATCAAGAAATCCCATTTCGCATGGCACATCTAACTTTTTCAATAGGAAATTATGGGAAACTTTGAAATTTAATGACTTCTGAATGGATTAATATTTTTTCACCAAACCTTCAAAAGACACATCTGTGACCCAAGACCTATATACCCTGAAAATGTCAGACTAAAACCCCAAGCAGTTTTTGAGCAGTGGCATAACAAAGAATTTGGAAAAAAAGGGATCATTTTCACATTTTTTGACACTACACATCTCCACACCCGCACATCAGAGAAACATAGACTTTGACGGCAGATAAGGACCGCTTGGCCCATCTAGTCTGCCCATTTCCCTACCTACAGGATGGGCCGCAGATCCTAGTTAACCAACAGCCTATTTCTTCCTACCCCCCACCAAGATCTGCCTTATGTCTGTCCCATGCATTCTTGAATTCTCCCAGAGAGAGGAACAAAACTTTCCACATCAAAAGATCTTTGGTCCCCGAAAGTGCATGCAAAATGTCATGTGAATCATTCAAACAGTTGCAAAGTTATTAAAGTTAAAAATTTGGGATTTAACATAGAAGAGACCCCTGAACCCCTACTATGCAGGTTTTACTGCGCCTGTATAATATTTATATAAAACATACAAAGAGGAGAAAAATTACATATCTGAAATAATTTAATCTCTTAGCAAAAATGAATATGTGTATTGTTGTCACTGCACTGTGAAACAATGAATTTCCCAAAAAGCTGCCATTTCCCATACATGCCCAAGTGCCATCACTTGCCAAATCTTTTTTCATTAACTTCATTTGAATGCATTGTTTCTTAATACTGCTTTTTTTTTTGCATGTTTTACAGTTGTGCCATCTCTATTTCCTTTTGTGAGACCCTTACCACCAGTCGTGCTGTTTTTGCAAGCACCATACTGCATGTTTTCATAGTGCTGACATGCTGCGTTCTGCAAGATGAACCATGCACTGTTCCATCTTACTGTGTATTGACTTCTTTGGTGCTGTTTTATTTCCTTGTCTTGCATCTTCTCTTCCACACTGTGTCACTTTTGAATATTTGCCACAGTTTCTTGCACACCTGTGCTAAACTCAACCACTCTGTGCTACGTAGGGGGGTGAAAATCTCCAGTAGGTGCTCAGGGGTAGGGGCAACTGAAGGGGAGGGCTATCCCCAGTATCGATCACTGTTGTGTACTTCCTCAGTTTTGTAGCTGGGAGGTCAAGTGATATGCCTAGGGTCTCGTCCTGTGTCAGTGACTGTGGAGGGATTTGAACCTGGGATCACTTGGTTACTGTACATAACATCCAAAATCTGTGTTTGTCCAGTAGCCATGTACCTCTCTAGAACTCTATCCCTACTCTTACTTTATTTTTTTTTCCCTTAAACTAACTCCTTGTTTTCCATTATTCCTACAGGTCTGACAGGAAGCTGATGCCAGTCTGACTGGACACAGACCCCTACAAATTAGATAAGTATTGTTCTAAGTTTAACCATCCCTATCAGTCTACTTTTGTTCCTATAGAACTATGGATTCTTTGTGACCCCATGGCTATTCTTTTACAGGAATGACTGGATATCTCCTTAATACCCCAATCACAGGCTCCCCAGGTCCCAGGTAAGAGATCTGTTACCCATTTCATTGGTCCAACAAAAGGTATCAAATCACCCAGTTTGTTCATTTTTGTGTATAAGGACCAACATGACTATAAACAATTCCATACAAGTTAAGTAAGATGTATTGGTGCAGTCACAACTGTGCCTTGTCTGTTCCTAGCACCCTTTGCACTGCCTATCCCCATGTTCCCTTGCATATCCCGATGCTCTCTTTGTACTGCCTGTCCATGTTGTCCCCTTTGCATTGTCTGTCCCAGTTCCCCACTTTATATTTCCTTTCCCTGAAGCCCTCATACGTTGTCCACCCCTGATCCCCTTTGCAGTGCCTGTCCCTCCCAATAACCCCCATACCCTGTGTATCACTATTCCCACATTTGCAGTATCTGTTCAAGTAGCCCTCCTAGCATTACCTATTCTGACCAGCTGAACGGCTCATGTTGCGTGCAGTTAACTAGAGGATGTGCCACTCTGAACCTGCAATTCTCCCAGAGGACAGCTGTGCTATTGTTCTATAGTGAATTTGACACTGCACATATCTGTCAAACTGGTGTTTGTGAAACATATGTGGTGTCCTGAGTACTATTATGCTATGATAGGCTGACAAGCAGTGGCAGACCACATATAGCATTAACACATTCATTCAGCAGTGGATTGAGCGATTATAGCTTTTTTTGTGAGGGTTTTGTTTTGTTCTTTGGTGCAAATAATGTATTAGTTGTCATTCTACAAAAAAGTTTTAAAAGGTAAAAACAAGTAAGTGAATTTAGCTTGAACACTACAGCTCTCCAAGAGAGGATAGTAACCTGTCTCTTAAGTTTCTAGCTTCCCATATGTGCTGCATCCAGTTTCAGTGTGGGAAAGCAATGTCTGATCTGAGGGGATGTCTTCAAGTTCTGTGGTCTAAGGTACAGACATGGGGGAAAAAAACACCAGAAAGGCAACATCCCCACTTGAGGCATGTAAAGTGTGCTGCCATCTTGAAAATGGCAAGATGCGCTACCTTGGAGGGGTCACACTAATCTTCATGCAGGTTTGACAGCTAGCTTTGCAAACACTCTCTTACCACACAACTAATGCAGCCCATATTCTTGCTTACCTGGCCCTAACCAGGGAGCACTAACATCACTGACTGCAGTGTGACTTCTGTGTGACCAAAACCTATGTTTATATTCCACTCTCCAGCCCTCTCCAAAACTGCAGATCTGGTCAGGTGAGCAAACAGCTACTGTGTCTTTTTTGCTGAGGAGGGCAGCTAAAATAAGTGGAAGGAAGGAGGTTCCCACTGCAATAGGGTGAAGGAGATTCTAGTTGCAAGAGGTGGAGAGGGGTCCTGCTGCAGGGGGTCCAGCTGTGGGGGGTCCCATACATCAGTTTTGCCTCATTGTACCCCTCAGAATTACTCCGTGCCTTATGTAAAAAATGCTGCCAGAGAAGGTGCTATGACTTCAGACTTTAAAGCAGAAATATATTAAACATAACACACTGAAAGAACAGCAAAATAAAGACACAAGATTCTGGGACTTGGTAAAATCCTGGACCAACAGACCAAACTGGATCCAAAATGGAAAAAAGAGCTAACTGATCCAGCCAAATAACCCTTACTATGCCTCTTTTATGTGTTTTGTGATGCAGAGTGTGTGTGTGTGTGTGTGTGTGTGTGTGTGTGTGTGTGTGTGTGTGTGTGTGACAAATGCTGGGGACGGGGTTCTAGAGTCTGCTGTCAGTGCTAGGGTGGGGGAGGCGAGGTAAAGGCTCAGGATAGAAGCAGGGCTCCAGATAAGGGGAGTACCAATCTGTTTTACTCACTTCATTTTTGGAAATACTCTTCAGAAAAAGTTTTTGATGAGTACCCAACATTTGTAAATACCCCACAGCAAAGAACAGTGCTTCACAACATAACTAGTGATTCAAAAGGAGCAGTTTTTTTTATTTTTTTTAACAGATTTACAGCACTTGTATGCATCCCAATTTTGTTTTACTCACTGTATTCTAAAACAGGTGAGTAAATTATTCCTACCTACCAACATTATCTGGAGCATTGTTGGCACTTGATCAGTTCTTATCTAGAAAAAAAAGACTACATTGTTTTAAAAATTTACTCCCCGTTCCACTCTGTCCAGACATTTGTACACATCTGAGTTTGGTTTTACTCACCTCACTTTCAAAATGAGGAGTACAGTACTCCTCCCAGAATATCTTATCTGGAGCCCTGGATAGAGGTCGTTTTTTTTTTTGTCACACTGGGTGACTGCCACCTGGAATGGGACGAGGGGAGTAGGACTCTGGACTGGGGTGGCATGACTGTGAGGCAGGGTTGGACGGGGTCTCTGGACCATGCTGAAAGTGTTAGTGGTTCTGTTATTCAAATTTTATTTTACACAAAAAGCCTTCTGTTTAGAATGGGGTGGAGCAGACCTCATGAGCATTAGCTCAATACATGGGGCTGGATTTTCAAACCCGAGAATGATGTAAGCCCCTGGTGCACTTACCATTTGGTGCATGGGACTGTCGGCATTCTCCCAGCGACTGAAATTTTCAGTCCCGTGCACCAAGTACTGCAAGTTAGACCAGCTTTTTCCTGGTCTAGCCTGTGGCATTCAGGGAACCTTTTCACAGAGCTTGTGCCAAATATTTGGTGCACACTGCCATTAACTGAGGACACTGCTGCAACTGCACCCTACAGTAGAAAATTGGGTGCAGCTGTGGCAAAGGTGTTTGGCACAGCTGCACCAAAAAATGGGTTAGTTGCAGGGCTTGACGTAAGTTGTGTCAGTCTTTGAAAATTCAGCCCACGGTATTAAAACTCCAGAGCCAGATACATAGAAACATAGAATTTGACGGCAGATAAGGACCGCTTGGCCCACCCAGTCTGCCCATTTCCCTACCTGATGGATAAGCTGCAGATCCTAGTTAACCAGCAGCCTACTTCTTCCTACCCCCACCCCCTAGAATTGCCTTATGACTGTCCCATGCATGCTTGAATTCCACCACTGTTTTTGACTCCTCAACCTCCTCTGGAAGGCCGTTCCATACATCCACAACCCTCTCTGTGAAAAAATACTTCCTCAAATTACCTCTGAGCCACCCCCCTTCTATTTCCAAATGGTGCCCCATTGTTCTTGCACACCTCTTTTTTTGGAAGATGCTACCCTCCTGGACTTTGTTGATTCCCTTGAGGTACTTGAAAGTTTCTATCATGTCCCCCCTCTCCCTCCTTTCCTCGAGGCTATACATATTAAGCTCCTTAAGTCTCTCTTCATATGTCTCCCGGTGCAGACCCTGCACCATATTAGTTGCCCTCCTCTGGACAGCTTCCATTCTATGTCTTTGCGGAGATTGGGTCTCCAGAACTGCACGCAGTACTCCAGATGTGGTCTCACCAGCTGTCTGTACAGAGGGATAATAACTTCTTGTTTTCTACTGGTGATGCCTCTTCCTATGCATCCCAGTACAGGGTTTTATTTAACTGCAAAAATTGATTAGCGTTTTGCTCACAAAAGTGCTAAAACATTGTGAAAATGCATAGCACTTGCTTCACTGTGTTTAACAAGCACAACACTTCTAGAAAACCTGTATGAATACTTTCTGTATGGTTAGCATTGTCCCAAGAAAAAAACTGCTAATCAATTATTTAAAACCCTGCAGTATTCCCCCAGCCCTCCTTGCTGCCCTTTCACATTGCTTGCCCACCTTTAGGTCATCTGATATGACTACCCCCAGGTCCCTTTCCATTTTTGTTGTTGTTAGTATCTCACCCCCCATTGTGTACTCTTCCCCTGGGTTTTTGTTTCCCAGGTGCATTACCTTGCACTTCTTAGCATTGAATCTAAGCTGCCATACAAGTGACCATTCCTCTAACCTTGCCAAGTCCCTTCTCATCCTTTCCACCCCACCTTGTGCATCAACTCTGTTGCAGATCTTTGTGTCATCTGCAAAGAGACATACTTTCCTTCCAGTCCCTCTGCAATGTAAACATAAAGACACTGAAGAGGACGGTCCTAATACTGAACCCTCACGGTACCCCACTACTAACCCCCTTTTTCAGAGTGGACTCCATTTACTATTACTCTCTGTGTCCTATTCTCCAGCCAATTCTTTACCCAGGCTGTCATCTTGGGACCCACTCCCAGGCTGGCTAACTTGTATATTAATCTTTTGTGGGACTGTGTCAAATGCCTTGCTAAAGTCTAGGGTAGCCATGTCCACAGCCCTCCCTGATCAACTACTTTTGGTCACCCAGTCAAAGAAATCTATCGATTTGTCTGGCATGACCTTCCTGCTGTGAATCCATGCTGCCTTGGGTCCTGTGCCCCTCTGGCCTCTAGATACTCAACAATTCTTTCCTTCAGAAGTGATTCCATCATTTTCCCTACCACTGAGGTTAAACTAACAGGTCTGTAGTTTCCTGCTTCTGCCTTGCTCCCACTTTTGTGAAGGGGAATCACATCTGCCCTCCTCCAGTCCTCAGGTACCACCCCATCCTCCCATGATTTGTTAAAGAGGGTAGTCAGTGGTGTCACTAGTTCTACCCTTAGTTCTTTTAGAATTCTGGGATGAATCCCATCAGGCCCCATTGCTTTGTCCACCTTCAGTTTTAAGAGCTCTTTCAGAACCCTTTCTTCTGTAAATGGGCTGGTATCAACTTCTGTATCCAGAGTGTTTCTACTGTTTGTTTTGGTGCCTCCCCTCTTCCTTTGTAAATACTGAGCAAAAATATTTGTTTAGTATCTCTGCCTTTCACAGTCACCCTCTGCCCCTCCCTTCCTCCCTTTATTAAGCCTCACTATCTCTCCCTTGGTCTTCCTTGCTCCCTGATGTACCTATAAAATATTTTATCCCCTTCTTAACTGAGTTGGCTATCTTTTCCTCGGTTTGGGTCTTTGCTGTTCTGACTGCCTTTCCAGCTTCCTTTGCTTTAACTGATACAGTTCTCTGTCCTGTTCCTTCTGTGATTCCTTGTACTTCCTGAATGCTTTCTTTTCTCTTGAACCTTCACTGCCACTTCCTTTGAGAACCATAGTGGTTTCTTACCTCGCTTCATTTTATTTGCTTTACACAAAGGCTTGTTACCTCTGTGATGGCAGTTTTTATTATTCCCATTGTTCTTCCACCCTCCTTCCTGCCCATTTGCTAGTGCATTCCTTAGGCACTCACCCATTTTAGCAAAGTCAGCCCTCCTAAAATCCAGTACCTTTGTCTTTGTATGGCAGGCTCTATTGCTGTGTTTATTGTGAACCATACTGTTCGATGGTCATGGTTCCCAGATGGCTACCCACTTCTACATCTGTGATCCTCTCTTCATCTCCATTTGAGAGAACCAGGTCTAAGATTGCTACCTCTCGAGTGGGCTCCAATACTAGTTGTCTAAGGCATGCCCCCTGTAGGACATCTAGAATAACCCCACTCTTAGAAGTGGCTGCTGCAACTGCACTCCAGTTAACATCTGGCATATTCAGATCACCCATCAGCAATATCTCCCCTTTATCTGCCATTCTAAGTATACTTTCTATCAACCCCCACTATATATAATAAAAAGCTACAAATACATCAATATTTATTTGACTGTAACCTGCCTACCTGGGCAGTCACTGATCACACACAGCAGCATATAGAGTCCAAAAGTCCAACATAAATCTAATTAATTATTCACGAGCGGAACTATTTCACTGATTGGCTGCCATGCTGGTCTAAAATATCTTAGAAATGATCAGTAGGGCAGCCACACAGCAGACTACATGCCGCACATTGACATTAGTAGTGGCAAAACAAGAAGAGTTTTTGCTGCTGCTGCTGTTAGTGTACACTATCGGTAACGAACACAGTGCATTAGTGATTGGCATACCAGAAAAACTTGATGGAACCATGATGAAAAAAAACAGCACCACTCTGACGTGCCACAAGAACACCATTGCTGAGAGACATAAGGAGATGCACCACTCTCAGTATGCAGAAGTCTAAACACGCTCTGCCACAAAAAAACAAAACAAAATGACAAATACAGAAACCTACTAAAAAGCATCACTATTGGGATTAGACATATATAGGATAAAGGATGGGGTGCAGTGTATAACAATTTTACACACACCGAGTTGTTGAATGGCACATAAACCCAGAGGGTGGGCACAAGGGTTTATGCAGCCTTACAACAATGAGGGTGTGTGTAAAATTCGAGACTGCACACTGCACCCCATACTTTGTTTTATTTAATTAAGGGGTCGCGTCTTTCCCACCACATTCTGTCACACAAAGAGCCGTATATTAAATGCCATAATTAACACTCATGTATTATGGCATTTAATACATGGCTATTTGTATGGAAAAAAAAACAAGACCCATTAATTAAAATCCAATAATGACCTCAAAACCAGTAATTTCCTGGAATCAACAACCGGTCGGTGGGGGTTGGCCTTGGCTGCTCCTTAGGCCACCCTCCTCCCTGGCTGGTGGTTAATCCCTGAAATGACTGTTCGGTCGATGTTAGCTTATGACAGTATAAATCCCATTTTTAAAGTGCCCCCAATAAGTTCTTATTCATGTGCAAGCACACCACTACTATGTGCACAAATAAATTATGCATAAACTCACACCAAAAAAAAAAAAAAAAAAAGCATATCACCCTCTTTTATTTGTTCCTGCAAAATCAGCTGGCAGCACACACTATAACACTGGAGTGCGATGCTTCCAGTTCTGTTTGCCATCCACAATCTGACGCCCGCAGAACATACTTCGTCAGGCAACCTCAAGGGTGTGATCATTCTAGTCTTTCTTTCAAGTTCTGTGCCCTATGTTTTCCAGGCATCTATCATGGCTAAGTAGATGCTAACACTTCCTATCACCGCAGTCACATGTGGTTAGTGTTATTAGGCAGTGGCAGACCTAGAGGTGGGTGGGTGACAGGAGCAGTTGGTCCCCTCCCAAATGCAGACCCTCGCCTCATGGCAAAAGCACAAAGATTTGTACTTTTTTTTAATGTGCGGCTGGTTGAGGCCGATGAAACATTTTAAAAAGAAAGATGGACCAGCTGTGCCACCGTTGCACGTTCCCTCTGTCCATGCCTAGTGCCCCCCCAGTGCCTCACAGCACAGAATCACTGCTGGAGTCTGTCCAATTACAGTGCAGCCACAGAGCATACGACAGTTGGCAGTTATGGCACCCTGTGCAAGGAACGAGTAGAGTGAGAGTCGTCATCAGCAGGGATGGAAGGAAACTTGAGAAGCCAGAGTCAAGATTAACAAAATTTAATTTCTGGACAATTTAGCAGGTGGCTAGCACATTGCAAGTGGACTGACCCACCACTATGTCTGGAGTGGACTTGGACTAGTCCTACAATTAAAAAAATAAATAAACTGAACTATCTGTATGTGCGTCGGCATCCAGTCTGGCTGAGCTGCGTGGGCAGCCAGGGAGAGCAATGCCAATAGAGCTGGGCAGCAGATGGGCAACGGTTACAGAACGGTGGACAGCAGGCAGATGTTCGATTGTGCAGGATTCTAGTCATGCTCTGTCCCAGAGCCAGAGGTCATTCACACAAACCGGACAGGTTCTGCAAAAAGAAGGGAGCATTTGCAGTTTATGCTGCAGGTGTCATGGCGGACAGGAAACAGTATGGCTGATGGGAACCCCCACCACTGCCATAACTGTCTATCCATGGTAAATGTCCACCAACATAATTCACCCCCCCTTAAATATAATCAACTCCAAGGTCGCACCAAACTGAAAATTTTTTTTTTTTTGTAGACCGCTTTCAATTTGCAGGTGCAACCTCGGGGATTTTGATTGCTGAGCTGCCCACAGTGGGATGCTAAGGGAATCGAACTCTGTCCCTATTGCACTCCTGCTTGCCTGCCTACCATAGAAACACAGAAACACAGAATCTGACAGTAGATAAGGACCGCTTGGCCCACCCAGTCTGCACATTTCCCTACCTAATGGATAAGCTGCAGATCCTAGTTAATCAACATCCTACTTCCTCCTACCCCCAACAAGAATTGCCTTATGTCTGTCCCATCCATTCTCGAATTCCTCCATAGTTTTTGAGTCCACGACCTCCTCAGGAAGGCTGTTCCATGCATTCACAACCCTCTCCATGAAAAAAAACTTCCTCACATGACCTCTTTGCCGTTCCCCTCCCCCCCATCTTCAAATTGTGCTCCCTTGTTCTTGCACACCTGTTTTTCTGAAAGATGCTACCTTCTTGGTCTTTGTTGATTCCCTTAAGGCACTTGCAAGTTTCTATCATGTCCCCTCCTTTTCTCGAGGGTATACATATTAAGCTCCTTTAGTCTCTCTTCATATGTCTTCTGGTGCAGACCCAGCACCATTTTTGTTGCCCTCCTCTGGACAGCCTCCATCCTGTCTATGTCCTTGTGAAGATGAGGTCTCCAAACCTGTACACAGTACTCCAGATGGGTCTCACCAACTGTCTGTACAGAGGGATAACAACTTCCTCTTCTCTACTGGTGATGCCTCTCCCTATACAACCCAGTATCCCCCTAGCCCACCTTACTGCCTTCTCACATTGCTTACCTACCTTAAAGTCATCTGATATAATAAACCTCCAGGTCCCTTTCCATTTGTGTTATTGTTAGTACCCCTTCCCCCAACTGTAGACTCTTCTTCTGGGTTTTTGTTTCCCAGGTGCATTAATTGCATTGAATCAAAGCTGCCATACTTTTGACCATTCCTCCAATCCATAGTCTATTACCCTGATCACTATGCTAAACAAAGCCAGCTGCCAGAACACATTCCACCTGTAACCCTTACACAGAACTAGAAAAGAAAGACTAGAATGGCAGCGCATATCAGCACTGCCAATCGCAAGTACGTAAAGTGCGCCATCTTGTGGATGTCAGATCTTGGAAGGTGCTCTCTGACATGCACAAGATTTTCCGGGAGCGCTTTAATTTTTGAACACCCCAAGCCATAACCTTGTTTATATATAGGGTGTTCTTGTGTAGTCCAGACTCTGCAGCAAAGAATAATGCTGACAGTGTGCACGGTCATTACTTTACTGTGCCCATTTATTTTTTAACTGCAGCTACTGAGGATTAACTGCTCTCTAGCTATGTGTAACCCCCCTACAAATGGGGGTTCCCGAAAAGTCTTCCTAGGGTGAACCTAAATGCCTACTGCCAGGCTGGTGTCCTGTGTCTTAATCGTTTACACACAACTGCCTGTGAGTGCCTTTATAGCCTCTGTGTACTGTCTCATTATGAGCTGCCTATATTGCAATTTATAATTAATATGGGAGGGGGCTGAGTATTCCTATGCTCGAGTCCCACCTGAGCTGCCAGATAATCGCTCTGTTCTGCCATCGCTAACTGCACAGAGGGAGCTCTGTTAGAAGCTGTACTTATTTGCTGCCTATCCATTATAATAGTAATGTTACTGAAATTTGTCTAACCTGCCTTCTTTGCAGCATGGACATTTCTGTATTGCACCATCTTGGTTCTGGACTAACAATTTGGACCAATCAGTACCTTTGGGGACCTTAAAATGGTGTCTGCCCCCAGGGGTCTTGTGGGAGTGAATTTCTGTAGGAATTGTAGTTTTGAGACTTTGGTACCTAAATGGACCTGGAGGGAGAGCCCTTGCTATGACAGACAGAGGGATCAGCCAACCGAACCTTTTGGATCTTGGGAAAAGTCCCAAGCTGCCTGCAACAGTGAGTCAGTCTGAGTTGGGAAGTGAGAGAGTAAACAGTGTGAGATATTTGAGCAGTTTCTCCTGCGTAGTTCACGCAGGAGATTGGTGGAAAGGCTGAGTTTGGCCTGTCTGCCTGTTGTCCCTCGAGAGGGAATCTTTTGAAGGGCTTAGTAATCAGACTTTGTCAGATTGAACTGTGACAAAAGCCACCGGATTGTGACCGTACTTTTGCCTGAAGAAGACCAAAGATTTGCTGTATGCGATCGGCCTGTCAGGATGTCTGAAACCGCCAGAGACAGCTCAGTTTGCACAGAGACACTGTGATTGCGACCAGACTGTCATCCAAACTGTGGTATTGCTTTGTTTTACTATACATGTTCTATGTGCTTTTAGTGGGTTGAAATTTGGTTCCCCACTACCGAACGGTGTCACACTTGCTGGAGGCTGCATCCAGCCCCTACCGAAGTGAATCCACATTCATCTCCACTTGGCCTGGGCCCTACCACCTTAGCCCAGTCAGTTACTCACACCACAGAGAAGACCATCGACGAGAGACCTGCCTGAGGATCAGCTCCCTGCTCAACACCTCGAACAGGAACAATGCCTCAGTGATTCGTGTGGGCCGTGCTTCTCCTGGCATACCAGCTCATCAACCTGCAGTCTCCATTTCATCCATCCTGCGTCCTGTACTGGGTAGCGTGAGTAAACACCAGGGTAGCTCCTGCAACTTCAGTGAAATCAATAGTGTTGTCAACTGATTCAATTGTTGATTTCTTGTCACGAACTGAGCCTTCCAGCTCTGGATTACAAATTGTGTGTGGTTGTGCATGCCTTTTCTTTTCATCACAGGGCCCCGACCAGCTGCAATGCCGGCCTACCCAGAGCAAAGTTCCAGGCTAACTCACCTCACTTCCAACTGGGTACCCAGAGCATATGACTATGCAGGGACTCTAAAGTACATGCATGATTGCCTGATTGAATCAGCATTTAAACCAATCAACCTGATCATGCCCTTCCCTTGTTCAAGTCCCCTAAATAAATCAGATCTAACTCTTTTTGCATTTAATCTGACTGTGGTTCCAGTTTGTACCAAAGCACTGTACTGTTGTTATTTGCTGTGCATAACCTTGTTTCACAGGGGGTTTCCAGGGTCAAACTGGTGGAACTAGCCCTGGTGGTAAGTGCAAACAGTGTGGGGGGATTTGTATGCTGAATAGGGGCTACTGTGAAAGTGTTTGTTGCATACTGTCTAGGCCACTAGAGAGGAAAAAGGGGGGTTACAGTGTCTCAGAGGGCTGTACCCAGGTTAGCTTTGCTACCAACAACCCTGTCCTCCGGGTGGAGGCACCCGTTTCAGTACCCTTAACCTGCAGCTAGCCAAGCAGGCCGGGGTAGTAGCCCTTGGGATAGCACCACCTAGGGGTTACATATGGAAATACATGTGGCTGTCAGGGTTTTAAATAATCGATTATCAGTTTTTTCTTGGGATGATACTAACTGTACAGAAAGTATTTATATAGATATTCTAGAAGTGCTGTGTTTGTTAAACACAGTGAGGCAAGAGCTATTAATTTTCACAAAGTTTTAGCACTTTTATGAGCAAAACGCTAATCAATTTTTAGAGTTAAATAAAACCCTGGGCTGTACACATTACTGGAGTTCACATAAGGTGATTTAAACTTTTTATATACACATGTATGTGTATAAACACACACACACACATATATATATATCACAGTTCTGGAGACCTCATCTGAAGAAGGACACAGCGCCGCTGGAGAGGGTCCAGAGGAGAGAGACCAGGATGATTCAGTGCATGGAGGGGAGGCCTTATAAGGAGAGACTGGTAGAGCTTGGGCTTTACTCACTGGAGGAGGGAGGTATAGGGGAGACATGATAGAGGTTTTCAAGTATGTAAAAGGAATAACCAGGAGTGGAACTAAGGAGCTGTTTATGCTAAAGAAGGGGGCAACAACCAGGGGCCATGAGTGGAAACTGGAGGAGGGAAATTACAGGGGGAGCACAGGAAGCATTTTTTCACTGAGAGGGTGGTTGAGCCGTGGAATGCGCTGCCCAGGAGGCTGGTGGAGGAGGGCACAGTGGAGGGCTTCAAGAAGGGGTGGGACAGGTACAAGGGGAAGCTGAATCTAGAGAGGACCCTCTTGGGGGCTAGGGGTGGTGATGAGGCAAGCAGCCACTAGGTTGCTGGCTTTCAAGCAGACAAGACAGACCATTTGGCCTATTCTGCTGGCTTTTAGTATGTTAGCATGTTAGTATATATTTAGTTGAGATGTCAATTGGTCATTGCTCTTGCTAAGAGAATCAGTTTCAAAAATTAAAGTTTTTTGAACTTGGGCAGGTGGTGTTTAGCCATGCATGCAAAAAGCTGGCAATCAGACTGCAGGGCACAATACTGAAAAGCTAGCAGGGGCAACTGTCTAGCCCCCCGCCCTTGGCCCGTTGACTCTATGGATGCCCTGATGTCTGTGTTTGGTAGCACTATGCACACTCAGATTGGCCATTACTATAATCATTTAGATTTCACTGTTGTTCACTGGCACCATTTGCCACCCTTGATTTTCCTAAGCTGCCAAGTCAGCCATTTTCCTGGTGTCTAGTGTCATCCACACTGTCCTATAGCCTGCCGCCATATTAATACTGATTGCTGTGGTGACTACTGGTACCACTCGTCCTATGATGCTGCAGCCCGATATGCTGAGTTAATTCCTCATGTCTACTGTGACCCCTGTCCCGTCAGACACCCATCCCAGTGCCCCTCTGCCTCCCTGCACAAGCATATCAACCAGCTCCCCCCATAGACACCATGGAATAACTAAGCATGTCAGGCCCGGGTAATGGAGGGTGCAAGTGTGCCAGTACATACCACGGACAATGTCATGGCTATGGGGACGGGTGATTGCTGGTTTGGGGTGACCACTAGAGACCAGGTACATCTGTAGTAATATGGCAGCTGTTTCTTTTTTTTTGTAGTCCACACACTGTTTGTGACAACATATATAGAACTCAAACTAAAAAGATAATAGAAATCATTAATTAATATATACATTTCTCATTAATATTGTTTGTCTCTGTGTCCACTGGTACCCTCTGTGGAAAGGTGCCTGGTATTTGTGTTTATATGCTGACTGTTTTCTATAATAAAAAGTCTACTGCAGTAGTGTATCTGCCTTTTCTCTGCTTTTTCTCTTTCTGTAGTGCCCCATATTCAGATTGGCCACCCGAGTGCAAAACGGGTGCTCCTTTACTGTATTCTTAATTTTCTAGCGGTCTAGCGCTTTTATTTTCCCTTTCTGCTCTGCAAAGGAAAAAATACCAGCCTTCCCTTGTCTCATTTACTGAGGTACAATGTGTTTCAAAATCATAGCTTAAGCACAGGAACTTGGGCTGGAGCTACTCGAAACTGCACATGAGACCGCGGGTATAGCCGCCGGTCTTAATCTGTTTTGTTTAGAGAGCCCTGCTCCCAGACTATTAAAGAAAGCACTAGAGGATAAGGTCTGGGAACAGGTAGTTAAGCATAAGAACCATTAAAAAGTATAGTACTTTGAGTGTTTTGATGTATAGGTACACTGCAGCCAATCCTGTCTGCTATTGTTTCGGTGTGCAGCACTGTACAGAGTGCCTTGGACACAGTGACTCAGCCTTTGGTGTACATTCCCTTTGTAAATAGCACAAATGCAAATGTTATAAAGGGGTTTTAAAGCCACTGTGTTGAAAATTTCAGTCATGGTTATAAAAATATATGAGCACACATTTTAGAGTTTAGAGCATGATGTTTACAGCACGAAGTGCCTTACTGGGCAGTTAGAATTCAGAAGTTGTGTACTACATGCTGTGCAACTGCTAAATATTGCACACTCTGAGACATTGTGTGAGGTAGTCTGCAATATTATCCCCAAAGCTCATGCTGTCTGTGGTTTTGGTTAGTTAGCATAAGATAGTTTAGCCCTTTTTATTTTGGGGTTGCTCCCATTGTAAACAAACAGCCTTTCACACTATTAGAACCTGAAGTTCACTCCTACCTGACTGGGACCGGGTATGGTGCTCACACTGAGGCTGTTGTTTCTGCTGTCTCCTTAGGAGGCAGCCGGCCCTTTCCTTCTCTTAGTTATAGTTGGGGGAAGGGAGGAGCCACCTGTTCCTTCAACAAAGCTGTTTTTCTGTTATACTGTTTTGTTCTATGAACTTTAACATTAGCAAACATGTATAAAGGTAATTAATTCAGTTGAGCTAATGGTATTAAAATAATAAAATGATTGTGGGCTTTTTGCTGTAATAGTTGGTTTGAGGGAGGAGTCAGCAATTGTCACATGTTTATGCTTTACTATAAATGAGGTCTCCTTTCAGGGAGACCTCAGATTCGTCTTGGGATCAGCCGGTTACTGACCCGTCTGTTTAGGTCTGCTCCTTTTCAGACCTGCAGCCAACTCTATTTGCTGGTGAGGTGACTATTGCTGCCTGTACCTCAAGAAAGCAGGAGTTGAATACTATTTGATGTTGTTTTTGTTCATTTTGTATTTTATTTGCTGAAATGCAGTTGATGTTGACGGCTTTTTAAGTTCTTTTTGTCTGCAATAAATTTCTGGTCTGGCAATTGCCTTTCCAATACCTTACATCTCTGTGTCAGTGTCCATCAGTACACCCATAAACCACGACACCCTCCCAACCTACAAGTGCCCACTGGCATATTACTGCATATATCCCTGGTATCTAGTGGCCCCCATGACTAGCAATCACCCATCCCTGTAACCATGACATTGTCCCTAGTGTGTATTGGCACCCCCTGCCCTCTGATGCCCCCTGGGCTGGATGATGTGCTTGGCGCTAGGTGTGTGGGGAGGGGGCCACTAGCCACCAAGGTGGCATCGAGATGAATATATAGCAGAAAAGGGGTCACAGTACACACAAGGGACTATATCAGGCTGGGGCATCGGAGAGCAAGGCATGCCACTATACACTACAGCAATCAGCACCACAGCATTATTTATTTTTCCTTTCCCTCCAGTCACTGACTCCAGAAACTCCCTCAGTTCCCTAGCTATTCTCGCCAAGCCTGATATCCTCCTCTACTATGGGATCTCTCACCCTGCCGATCCACCCACACCTCCACCCTCACGCTTGCACCCCTTGAGAGGCAAGGCCACCTTCAGCTCCCCAGTGCTCCCATACATGAATCTAATTACCTTAGGGAGTAGAGGTGAAGCTATGTCAGGAATCAGGATCCAGGAGGGCAGGATCCGGTGGAGGTCGTGGTGCTGGGTGGATGTCGTCTATCCTGGAGCCGGGGTATTTTTCCATGTTCTTTCGAAGTTTCTCAGCCCCTCCCCCAACAGTGAACGTGGGCATGCAGTGATGTCCATAGGAGGCCCGCATGATCCCGCACACTACAACCAGACGTCCACTGCAGCTTGCTTTCCCTACACTGGAGACCATCAGTACAATACCTCTCAGCCGTCGCTTGGAGACATACTGTTGCTGGGATCTCCAACCCTCCCTCCCAGAGAAGGTGAACCATCATTGGCCACTCAAACCTTCACATCTTTGGCCAACTCCTGGTGCCTCGAGCTCGCTCACGAAGTTGGGTTGCCAGTGTGGTGCGAGGTGTGCATCCGGCATCTCAACCCTCAGCACCACCTGCTCGGTAACACAGCATTGTTAATACTGATTACCCTGGTGTCAGCTGGTACCCGCTGCTACCCCCCACCCTCCGATCATCTGCTACCATATTACTACAGATGTACCTGGTCTCTAGTTGTCACCCCCGACCAGTGATCACCCATCCCTGTAACCATGATATTGTCCTTGGTGTGTATCGGCACACCGCACACTGGGATCTAATTGCCAGCTTTTTGCATGCATGGGTAATACCACCTGTCCAAGTTCACAAAACATTTTCTTTTTTTAAATCTTTGGTAACGGGGTAAGTCCCAGTGGGCACAACTGCCTTTCCTTGCACATGACCTGGGAGTATTGGGGTGATTAAGTGACTTGCTCGGAGTCACACACTATGCAAGTGGAGGTTGTGGAATTATCCAGATCTGCTTGATGTACCAAGCTCATTCACAGCTCGTTACTCTAACCTCTAGCCTATACTGCCATATCATCTTTTCCAGAACACTGTCTGACTCCTCAATGAAGTATAATATTTAACTATCATATGATGAAAACTTGAAATTACCTTGGATAAATTCCAGGAATGTTTATATCCACATGTATTTCCACAGATACAGACAGCGGTTAATCCACTGAATACAGTTGCTGGAGTTAAAACAAATATATGAATGCCGGCCCACCAGTGCAGGCGTAGTGCTACCACTCACAACGCTGACAACCTGGGTTCGGAAAACTATCCCAGGGAGTTGCAAGGCTGGCCAGGTGGGAGGAGACTGAGCATCCAAAGGATCACTCGCCTTCTCTGGGGAGGGAGGGGGGCAGAGGTTTGGCACTCGACTGGCCCCAGGTGGAGGCCGGGGATACAGCAAGCACCTAGCCAGTGCAAGGGGAAAGGGATGTGATGGACATCAGCGGTTACACCTTGATGTCGGGGCGCACGTCACATCCACACAGAAAACAAGAAAATGACTCTCCAGGCACCATAAAAACATAGAATTTGACGGCAGACAAGGACCACTTGGCCCACTCAGTCTGCCCATTTCCCTACCTAATGGATAAGCTGCAGATTCTAGTTAACCAACAGTCTACTTCTTCCTACCCCCACCCCCTAGAATTGCCTTATGACTGTCCCATGCATGCTTGAATTCCACCATTGTTTTTGACTTCACAACCTCCTCCAGAAGGCCGTTCCATGCATCCACAACCCTCTCTGTGAAAAAATACTTTCTTACATTACCTCTGAGCTGACCCCCATCTTCAAATTGTCCCCCTTATTCTTGCACACCTCTTTTTCTGAAAGATGCTACCCTATTGGACTTTGTTGATTCCCTTGAGGTACTTGAAAGTTTCTATCATGTCCCCCCTCTCCCGCCTTTCCTCGAGGCTATATATATATTAAGCTCCTTAAGTCTCTCTTCATATGTCTTCCGGTGCAGACCCTGTACCATTTTAGTTGCCTTCTTCTGGACTGCCTCCATCCTGTTTATGTCTTTGTGGAGATTGGGTCTCCAGAACTGCATGCTGTACTCCACATGGGGTCTCACCAGCTGTCTGTACAGAGGGATAACAACTTCCTGTTTTCTACTGGTGATGCCTCTCCCTATGCATCCCAGTATCCCCCCAGCCCTCCTTACTTCCATCTCACATTGCTTGCCCACCTTTAGGTCATCTGATATGACCACCCCCAGGTCCCTTTCCATTTTTTTGTTGTTAGTATCTCACCTCCCATTGTGTACTCTTCCCCTGGCTTTTGTTTCCCAGGTGCATTAGCTTGCACTTCTTAGCACTGAATCTAAGCTGCCATACATTTGACCATTCCTCCAACCTTGCCAAGTCCCTTCTCATCCTTTCCACCCCACCTTGAGTATCAACTCTGCTGCAGATCTTTGTGTCATCTGCAAATCGACATACTTTTCCTTCCAGTTCCTTTGCAATGTCACTTATAAAGACATTAAAGAGGACCAGTCCTAGTACTGAACTCTGTGGTACCCCACTAGTAACCTCCCTTTCTTCAGAGTGGACTCCATTTACTATTACCCTCTGTGTTCTGTTCTCCAGCCAATTCTTTACCCAGGCTACCATCTTGGGATCCACTCCCAGGCTGGCTAACTTGTATATTAATCTTCTGTGTGGAACTGTGTCAAATGCATTGCTAAAGTCTAGGTAGGCCATGTCCACAGCCCCTGTCTGATCTACTACTTTGGTCACCCAGTCAAAGAAATAGATTAGATTCGTCTGACATGACCTTCCTGCTGTGAATCTATGCTGCCTTGGGTCCTGTGCCCCTCTGGCCTCTAGGTACTCGACAATTCTTTCCTTCAGAAGTGATTCCATCATTTTCCCTATCACTGAGGTTAAACTAACAGGTCTGTAGTTGCCTGCTTCTGCCCTGCTCCCACTTTTGTGAAGAGGAATCACATCTGCCCTCCTCCAGTCCTCAGGTACTACCCCATCCTCCCATGATTTGTTAAAGAGGGTAGTCAGTGGTGTCACTAGTTCTACCCTTAGTTCTTTTAGAATTCTGGGATGAATCCCATCAGGCCCCACTGCTTTGTCCACCTTCATTTTTAAGAGTTCTTTCAGAACCCTTTCTTCTACAAATGGGCTGGTATCAACTTCTGTATGCAGAGTGTTTCTATTGTTTGGTTTAGGTACCTCCCCCTCTTCATTTGTGAATACTGAGCAAAAATATTGGTTTAGTATCTCTGCCTTTTCACAGTTACTCTCTGCCCACCCCCCTTCCCCTTTATTAAGCCTCACTATCCCTCCCTTGGTCTTCATTCGCTCCCTGATGTACCTATAAAAGGTTTTATCCCCTTCTTAACTGTGTTGGCTATCTTTTTCATGGTTTTTAGCCTTTGTTGTTCTGACTGCCTTCCCAGCTTTCTTTTGTTTTAACGGATACCATTCTCTGTCCTGCTCCTTTTGTGATTCTTTGTACTTCCTGAATGCTTTCTTTTTCTCCCTAAACTTCCCTGCCACTTCCTTTGAGAACCATAGTGGTTTCTTACATCGTTTTGTTTATTTACTTCACACAAAGGCTTGTTGCCTCTGTGATGGCAGTTTTGATTATTCCCCATTGTTCTTCTACCCCTCTTTCCTGCCCATTTGCTAGTGCATTCCTTAGGCACGCACCCATTTTGGCAAAAGTCAGCCCTCTTGAAGTCCAGTACCTTTGCCTTTGTATGACTTGACTCTACTGCTGTGTTTACTGTGAACCATAGTGTTCAATGGTCACTAGTTCCCAGATGGCTACCCACTTCTAAATCTGTGATCCTCTCGCCATCTCAATTTGAAAGTACTAGGTCTAAGATTGTTCCCTCTCGAGTGGGTTCCAATTCTAGCTATCTAAGACATGCCCCCTATAGGGCATCTAGAATGACCCCACTCTTAGACGTGGCTGCTGTAAATGTACTCCAATTAACATCTGGCATATACAGATCCCCCACCAGCAATATCACCCCTTTTTCTGCCATTCTAAGGATACTTCCTATCATTTCCTTGTCCATTTCCACCCCCTGAGATGGGGGTCTGTATACAACCCCTGTGTGGATTGTGGTGCCATTGCCAGTCTTCAAATTGACCCACACTGCTTCCTCTCCTCCCTGTTTACCCTTTTGTTCTGTAGCTTTGATTCCTTCCTTTATGCAGAGAGCTCCTCCTCCTCCTCCTCCTCCTCCTCCTCTTTTACCCTCCCTGTCCCTCCTGTAGATAAGTGTATCCTGGAATGTTTACGTCCCAGTCATGGTTCTGTGTGTACCATGTTTCTGTGACTGCCACGATATCCAGATGTTCCTCCTTCATCAAGGCCACCAATTCAAGAAGCTTGTTACCCAGACTACGGGCATTAGTACTCATAATCACCAGGAAGATGAAGCGCTCGGTGTAGACCCCATAGCTTACACCTACCTGTCCCTGTTGGCCCAACAAAGACAAGAAAGTTTGGGGTGTATGGGTCCCATCTCATCCCTGCCTGGGGGGGGGGGGAGAACCACGGCTCCATGGGGGTGCCAGAGGTCTCCATTTAGGTGCAAGAAGCAGGGGCAGAGACCATAAGTGACTCGATGGCCAGTGCTTTGGGGGCAGAAAATAATGATTAAAAAATATATAGGATGGTATGGGGTGCAGTGTGTTACGAGAATTTGTACACGAGTTGTTGGATGGCATGATAACCGTCCAACAAGCAGTGTGTGTGTGTTAAATGAGAGTGAAACACACGAACCCCATATTCTCTCTCCTAAGCTGGTCTCCAGGCTTCATGACGTCTGGGCTCCACCTCCTGATGACGTCAACAGGCAGGATCCAAAGTCGTGCAGCAGAGAGGGTAAGGAACCCTCCCCTTCCGACTAGTGCCAGTTTACTTCCTGCCTCGTTGGAAGCAGGCAATGTGCAGCAGGAGCCCCGCCACTGGTGGCAGGGCTGAAGAGACAGTAAGTGATTCTTTTTTTGGGGGGTTACTCGTGAATCGGAACATTCCAACTACGAAAACACACTGCACCCCATATTTTGTTATATATAATTGAAGGGTTTTGTTTTTTCGTGTTGAGCTTTGAAATAAAAAAGATGAAGCTGGAATTTTACCTCGTGTTGATGAAACTGTAATTTGTTTTTGAAATTCAACATCTTTATTAAGTTATATGAAAACAACTGGAACATGAAAAACAGACGTTATAACATGTTGTGGTGAGACAAAATAATAAAACGCTAATGAGATATCAGCACCGTAAAGGGTGAAAAGTGCCTATAAACAAGAAAGAAAACCATATCAAACCAACTCTAACTCCCTCCTTACCTGCCTCCCCCCACCCCCACCCAGGAGAGTGCCATGATGAGAATTCAGAAAGTAAAGAGAAATATTAATGAGAAGTACTCTGGTAACAAGATTGTTCCAAAAGAGACAGATTAGGCTAAGGTTATCAGAGGTCATCATTATTTGGGGATTACTTCAGGTATAAGGCATATAATTTGCCCCACTTCTGGTTGAAGGAGGCCATGCGATTCCGGGAACTGGCTATTAACCGCTTTGTATTGAAACAAAGTGAAATTTCTTTGAGCCATTGAAACTGTTTAATTTGTAACAGAAACAGAGAACTACATGTTGAACACTTAAATCATATTATTTAAATATAAAAAAAAAAGGAGTTGGTTGCTGTCATTTTTTTAGGTTGCCAGGTCTGTTTTCATGTGATGTAGTTTGACCTGCAGAGGAAAGGTGAGGTTTGAAAGGGACAGTAGTTAGGGACCATGGTGAAATCGTGTGCTTTCACAGTGTGATGTCTTACACTAAAACTTAATATTTATGAGGCAAATATAAATGTCATTGTTTTGATTTAGTTTAACTAGGTTATTCTGAGCTGTCTGAGACCTCGATAACTTGGATTCTTCTTCTTTTTTGCAGTTGCTGGTTGGAGTTGTAGATGTTGACTGTGACGGGGCTATGGAAAATGTATTCACTCCCAAACATAGCCTGCATGTTACTGGAAGCCATTTGCTCTTTCACAAAGTTTTGCCTTTCGTTTGAAGTATGTTAAACCTTTTTTTTTTTTTTACTTGGGTAATGACAGGGTATCAGAGAATGTTTCATAGCGAGCGAACGTTGGTGAGCAGGTGAATGTTTATGGAAAGTAGTTTGTGAGGAAAAATGGAGAGTGGGAAGCTCGAGCTCTGTCTTTTGTCTCGAACATATCTGAATGAAAAAGAACCGCGTGAATGCCGTAATACCTACTCAGGTATTACGGTATTTAATACACATTTTTTCCCATTGAAAAAAACAGAACCCAGTAATTATATATTATTGGCCACAGTAAAGTAATGACAGTGCACACCGTCAGCATTATTCTGTGCCAGAGTCCAGTCAACACACGAAAACCCAATATAAATATGATTATGGTTTTGGATGTTAAAGGAGAACTGTCCTGAATCAGTGAGCCTGTGTTTTCTAAAGAAGCTACATTTCTAATACTGGATCACATTCTGCTTTTGTTCCATCTTTATTGGCCATTTGGTAGATGCAGTCGGTTTTTATGCTTTACACTGTGGTGGGCAGTACCATTTTAGAACTGTATGATGTACTTTATGACCTTGTTAAGGAACGTAAATTGTTTTCGCAATACATTTGTGTTCTCATTTAGAACTGTGTGGTCCAAGGGGGACATAAATGACATCATACAGTTCTAAAATGGCACTGACCACCAGTGTATGAATCAGAAACACCTACTGAGTTTATTAAAAGGCAGTGAAGACTGAACAGTAATGGAATGGGATACAATATGTAAAAATGCTTCTGGGAAAAATGTCTTATAGGTTCGGGATAGTTCTCCTTTACAATATTAAACTTAAACAAAGTGCACCTTGAAAATCTTGCCGATGTCAATGAATGTGCTTTTGGATTTTGACATCTATACAACGGCGAACTGCTTTACGTACTGGCGCTCGGCAGCGGCCAATCTATTCTTTTCTTCTAGTTCTGTGATGATTGGTTTTAGGCCAGAGAACTAGAAAAGAAAGACTAGAATTGCAGTGCCCATTAGGGGCTGCTAAACACGAGTACATCAAGCATGCCGTCATATTGTGGATGTCAAAACTTAAGAAGAGGTGTTAACTGCAGGGATGGGTGATCCGGGGGGGCAGGATATGCCACTGGAAACCAGGTACTGCACTCCACCTTATGGCCCAAGTGATCGGCAGATGTGGGGGTGCCGCTGGACACCAGGGCTTCTCATACATGTCACAGGACGGGTGTTCGGGGGGATGCCACTGGACACCAGCAAGGATGCAAATCAGGCATGGAATGGCTGATCGGGGATGCTAATAGACACCAGGACATTCAAGGGGATGGGAGTGTGAAGCTACAGTACTGAGCAACCACCCTCCCTGCACCTGGACAACCTGTCCAGTCCATAGACCAGCCTACGACCCCCATATGACCAACCTCCCTGAAGCCAGACCACCTTTCCAGACCCCAGGCTAGCCTCGTCTCCACAGCTGACAACCCTCTTTGTTACTGAACAACCCTTCCAGCACCTGAACCGGCATCTCCTCCACCCTCCCTACATCTGGACCATCCTTCCAGCCCCAAGACCATCCTCTTTTTCCCAAAAGAACATTCTTTCTTCTGTTCAACCAGTCCTTACCAGTCACCCTCCCTGCCGGAAGCAGGACAACCCTTACATCCCCATCTACCATACTCCCTGCAGCTGGACCACCCTTCAAGCCCCTGGACCAGCCTCTTCTCTCCAGCCAGCCACAGTCCCTTCACATTGATTAGCTCCCTCCACCCCAGCCAACTGCTAAGTAATCAGCTGGACCACCGCTCCAGCCTCCAGATCTCCCTAGCTAACCACTGTCACTGCACCTGGAACCCTTTGATCACTGTCCTCATGCTATGTACAGTATCCCTGGTGCCTAGTGGTTCTCCTCCTTCCATCAGCCTTTATCAAACACAAAAGTACATCAGTGCTATACTGCTGCGGATGTTGCAGGATAGTGATTAAATGAATGGGCTTCAACATGCAGCACCATACGCTCCACAGCCAACATTTTGCAGATACTGTATGTGTTTTTTTTTCATTTGTTTATTCATTAATTGAAATGTTTCACTAGGAAGACATGCTGAACAACAAGTTGCTCATCTCCCAGTGTGACCTGGGGGAAGGAGAATACAAACAGCAAAACACAACATACAGTCAGAACTCAGAGGGGAAACAGTACACTACATGCAGCAATGGTAGGAATATAGGGTACAATATACAATAGTAAGGAGTAGTTAAATAATTTAAAGTGCAAGTATCTTAGACATAAGTGCACGATTTAAGAATGTTACAGACTAGCTAGGGGTGGAGTGCAAGAGAGACTGATACGAAGCAGGAGGGTTAGAGAGGAGGATAGCTACAAGGGTAGACAGCCTAGCCAGTACAGTATTTAGAGATGAGTTTACACAGTGGGACAGGCATCTGTTAGCAAGTGAAGGGAATGACAGCCGTGACGTGAATGCAAACCCATCTTTTATTGTGCCTAATGCTTAGACAATTAAATGGGAAATGCAAACTAATTCCCATCAAGATGCTTATATGTTTGTTTTTTAAAATCACACAGAGGGGCTGTACTGGTAGCATTGAGGGTTGAGGCGCTGGACGCCAAACCTTGCTCCACACCAGCGATCCGAGTTTGGAAGAGGACTCTGCTACACTGACAGGTTGGCTCAAAAACCCACAAACTTAGGTCTGTGTACCTATAGTTGGGGCTGGCAGTATAGTCTAGAGGTTAGAGTAATGCACTGTGAATGAGCTTGGTGCATCCAACAGACAAACCTAGGTTTGATTCCTACAGCCTCCACTTGTAGATGGTGTGACTATGAGCAAGTCAGATAACCTTTCCAGTGCTCCTGGATCGACCCTGAAAACAGGCACTTGTGCTTAGTGAGCCTTACCCATTAGTATTATGAGACACTGAAACTCTGTCCCCCTGAGCTTCAGTAACCCAACGCCAATGGCCAGAAACACAGTTGCCCGACATTGAAATTTTGCCCACAGCACAGTTGGTTATATAAATTTGGGGGGGGGAGCTTTGCCCCCCCTGAAACATGCAATAAACTCCACTTCAGGCAACAATGTTTCATGCCGCTGCCGTCAGGTTACTGAAACTCAGAGAACCGAGATGATAACCCCAACACCCCTTTTCCTGCTTGATGCATGCTATATCCTCACCCCCCAATTGGTATGTTGTTCCAGTGTTTTTGTGCCCCACGTGCCCCATATGCATCATCTTGCACTTCTTTGCACTGAATTTCAAGTGCCAAACCCATGACCATTCTTCAGTCTTCTGCAGGTCCCTCCTCATTCTGCCTATATCCTCTGACATGTACACTGTGTTACAGAGCTTCATGTCATCAGCGAACAGGGAAATTATACCTTCTAGGTCCTGCGCAATGTCACTGATGAAGAAGTTGAATACGACCATTCCCAGCACTGAACCCTGTGGTACCCCACTGATCACTCTTCCTTCTGTGGAGTGACAGCCATTTCCCACCACCTTCTGTGTCCTGCCACTCAGTCAATTACCCAATCACCGCATTACTGTCCTGCCCACTCCCATATTCCCCCAGTTTGTTCAATAGCTTTCTATGCGGAACAGTGTCAAAGGCCTTGCTGTCGCTACAGTGCACTGCAGTGCTCCAATGCTCCCCAGAGGAAGGACAGCAGTCATGGGACACTCAATCCTTCCTCTCCCCTGCAAATCCCTGGCGGCCCGAGTCCGTTCCTGAACCCGGGTTGCTGGTGTGGTGTGAGGTGTGGCGTCCAGCGCCTCAACCCACAGTGCCACCGGGCCAGCATTGTCATTTGCTGTTTGAAGAAGTCTAGGCATGGAATGGACACTGTTGTTCTATAGTATTGTTCTATTTCTTGCAAACTCAGTCCTGTTTGTGAATTTCTTGGGACTGTAATTTTAAAATTAAGCTCTTGAACTAATGCTTTGGCTTTTGAAAAAAGTTCTGAAAACTGTGTTTCTGCATCATGATGCATGGTACGAATCTGTTTCAAAGCATCTTCAGCCATCTGAACACAGAGAGATCTGTCTGAACCTTCTGCAGATTTATTGGTAGTATGTACGTAACCAAGAGGAATTTTTCCGAAACAACTAAAGCAACTAGAAAACATCTTTTCTCAATTGTGTTCTGAAGCTGCTCAACCTTAGAGGAAGCATCATCTCTCCAAGTAGTAGATATCTCGTCAAGAGCTGCAACAACTGCAGGGAACAGATCTATGAAGATGAACACTGCTTCGTGACGTTCTAACAATCGTGTTTCACAAAGACTGACAAGCTTTCTCTTTTTCTCAGTTGGTAATAGGCTTGATATTTTGTTCCTAAGAACTTTGCTACGTTTAGCAGAATTCTTAAAAAATGTGCACCAGTCAGATATTGTTGTAAAACATTTTCTGATGGCATTCACTGAACAGGTTTCTGAAACCACCAGATTCAGTGAGTGGTTTGAATAGTGAACATACATAGCTGTTGGATACTCAGCAACAATTTTAGCTTGTACACCATTCAGCCTACCACTAAATGCAGCAGCTCCATCATAGCCCTGCACCCTGAGATCACTCAGATTTAATCCTAAATATGTTAAGGTTGATATGATGGTATTGGCCAGACATTCACCAGCCAAGTTTGTAACAGTCAGGAATGTGAGGCAGTCTTACCCGATTTGTGGCTCTGCCCCTTCAGTGTCAACATATCGCACGCAGATGCACAACTGTTCACTGTTGCTAACATCTGTCGTTTCGTCAGCTAAAATGGCAAAGGGACCACAATGTTTTACTCTTGTATTTTCTCAATCATTATATCTCTAATAATCTCAATGATTTCATTTTAAATTTTAGGGCTAAGATGCGTGGCATTACTGGACTTACTTTGTAATGATTTTCAGAGTGCTTCATATCCGTAATTTGCTCTTTACCGCATTAGAGTTCTGAAATTTCCATCATTTTTTAATCTGGTCTTCAAGAGTCAGTGGCCCTGAATCTTCATTTCCACGGAATCCAATCTCCTGGGGACCACATAAAATTATTGTATCTATCACTGCAAGTATCTTATTATGATTCTCCTTTGCTAGAGTTCTTCAATACTCGGTACGAGAATGTAAGTCAAAAAGCTCTTTAGCTTTTTTCCAGTTTCTTAAAGGCTCACGGACAAGCTGTCCAAGATGCTGATGACTTCCTTTACTGACTTTGTCCCTACAGAAAGCAACACATATCTTACAGTAAGCACCATCTATCATAGACAAATATGCAGGCCAACTGTACTGCGAAAACCAGTAGTGTTGGAAACAGAGATTTCTCTTGCTACTTGAACGAAACTTGTAATCACGGTCAGGTTTATGCAATGCATTCATTATTTTAAACCGTTCCTCATCAGTAAGCCTTATCCCTGTTTGTAACACAGCATTAATGACCCAGACACAATCGGGATCCGGGATAGGCTGAAAAGCGTCACGGGACCATAGCCGGAGCCGGTATTAACCCAGCATATATGCCGTCCCCACTCCGGCAGTACCGTGACCAGCCAGACCCCCAGCCTAGCAGCACTGGGTCCTGTGGCCGAGCGAGAGGAGGAGTGGCAGGAGCGCCGGGGAGTCAGCCTCATTACCCGTCTGAGAGTGGAAACAGGGAGGGGGGACCTGAACCTGCAGCGCACCGGCGGACTTCAGCACCAGACCTTCACCGTCCATTGTACGAGACTGTGTTCCATGGAGCAGGGCCACGGTGATTGGGAGTGGAAGCAGCCTAGCAGAGGAAGAGGCGCAGGGCACACGAGGAGCAGGAGGGCAGCCCAGCTGGGCGCCGCAACAGGGCAGACAGTGTCTCAGAGGCAGAAGGCAGTGACACCCCCGGCATCCATAGCGCCAGTGCGATCCTCCTCGGAGCGGCCGAACCGTGCACCTGAGACCTCCCGCGGCGGGTATCAGCAGAATACCCGCACCAACCTCCACACAAGTGCAACAGCGATGTTGGCCGCATCCCTCTGGGCGAAGCTAGGGACAGAAGCTGATCACCACATAGGTACATATCTGATGGTCCACACTGTGCTCTGATCCCGAAGTGGAGATGCACAAACCTCGCACCGCTGCCACCTCTCATTGTCGATGTCGCACAGTGGGCTCCTGCCAGCTGCCTCCACCAACCCACGGCCCGTGTTACAAGTGCATTAAGCCACTCCGTCGGTGTGCTCTAATGCGATTGATGCATGGGGGGAGGGCCGGTGGCAGCCCTCGGCCCTGGGCCTCGGGCACCCAGCGCCCCCCCCCATGCATCAATGCAGCATTAGAGCACACCTCCGTCGTGGCTTAATGCTTACGTATTCACTTATACTTTTCCCAACACGAGCACTAGGTGGTGGAACATGACTGGGTGGCAGTCTGCAGCATGTGGTGGTTGTGGTGGATGAAAGTGAAGCTTCAGTGGTGGTCACTGCCACTGGCACTGCAACACAGCCAGAAGTGCTTGCAGATTCAGACTCACAATGTGAATGTCCTATTGCTACATTTATGGCTTCAGTTTCAGCTGTTGTGGAAACAGCACTTTACACATCCACACCTCATGCAGCTTCACTGACCACACTTTCAGTAATGGACTTAGCTTTCTTTCCACTTGCATTAAACATATCAAGCAGAGACATCTGCCTTTTCATTTTGATTTTTTTTTTTTAATATAATACTCCGAGAGTAACAGTCATCTGGGTGAAGTTCAGGGTCACTGACAGAGTTATTTATGTTACTAGTATGTTTCTTTTTTGTACTGGATGGTCACAACTATACTATTAGTCTGTCCTTTTTTGTACAGTGTGCACTGGCTGTGACAAAACAGTCATACTAGTGACAGTGCTAAAAAGATAATATAAACTCAAGTGTGGAACCAAAGAGAATTATATGTTTTGGTTTTCTTACTTGAATAGTAACTATTTATTTTCTTTTTTATACCAGAAAACTTTCAAAGAACACAAACCAGATAGTGATACAGGAGGGCAGGCACAGAGCAGCATGCACAGGTCAAATGACAAGGCCACATAACAAGGTGCCAGCCAGCAGTGTGAGATGAGTCGACGGCCAACACTACTAGAGTTTTTAAAAGCCTGGGAGGGAAAGGAAAGGAATGAATATATTTGGGATTGAGATGGGAAACAAATTTAGGGTAATGTGGACGCCGGACAGAGCTAACTAATAATCAAGATTTAACAGTTGAGAGCACACTAAAGTTAATAAGTTTGAAGAATTATATAACTTCACTCTTTAATAAACTTTTTTTTTTTTTGTGAAAAAAGGTAATGTGTCTCCCGTCTGGTCTGCTGACTCTTATTTTTCATTCCAGACAGGTCTCTCTTCCCTGAAGTTCCCCCTCTCTCTCTTTTGCTCAGTCTCCACTCTGACTGTAGTCTTACTGTCTGTCTTTCTCTCTCTGAAGTCTCTCTACATACACTACACACCCTACTTAGTACACACACACAGACAGTCGCAGTGCAGATAGTGCTCTGATCTCTCTGTTTAATCAGAAAAAAAATCTAGCAAGGGCTTGGTAGGCTACTTAGTGCGTATACACACACACACACACACACACACACAGTCGCAGTACAGACAGTGCTTTGATCTGTTTTTTTTTAGTAGACTTTATTTATCACCCTTTCATCGCTGGACTCACTCTAGCTAAGCTGCTGGGCTGACCTCAGCCGATCCTGTCCACCTGAAGCTTTGACTGCTATTCCTGGAGCCCCAGACGATTCCCCACAGACCGCCTCCCATGTCCCTCTGGATCCAAGTCCCCCAGAGACAAGGACCACCATCCTCCCCGGCACTCTATCTCATAGTGTCAGGCCAGGGACAACCACGGAGGATCCCCCTGGAAAGCAGCTCTGGCCCGGCACTGGACATAGTGCTACGGCGTCACTAAGCCCACCTTTGCCTACCAGCGAGAAGGGTTTTTTTGCATGAGTGTTTTCCCCACCCCCTCCCTCCCCTGGAGCTCGGACATGCAATGATGACCAGCGTCCGTTGAGCACCGCCCCCTGCCATACAGCTACGACACTGTTTCCGCCCCCGACAGCCATCAGAGGACACTTGCAGCAACGCTAAACCCTACACCCTTTCAGGAGAGGAGAGCTGTCCTCTGGACACTCAATCCCTCCTCGCCTCTGCCGACCTCTGGTGGCCCGGGCTCGTTCCCGAACCCGGGTTGCCGGCATGGTGTGAGGTAAAGCGTCTAGTGTCTTAACCCTCAGTGCCATCAGGCCGGCTAGATCTCTCACAGTTTAGTCAGAAAGAAATCTAGCAAGGGCTTGGTAGGCTACTTAGTACACACACACACACACAGTCATGCAGATAGTGCTCTGATCTCTCTCAGTTTAATAAGAAAAAATCTGGCAAGGGCTTGGTCACGGTGGTCTACTTAGTACAGTCACACACAGACAGTGTAGATAGTGCTCTCTTGCTCTTAGTTTAATCAGAAAAAATCTTGCAAGGCAGGGCTTGGAGGTCTCAGCAGGTCCTGTCTTCTACTAATTAGTACAAACAAAGGCAAACAGTAGTGTCAATCAGTCACAGTGGACTCAGTGAAAAGTCAGATAGTGCTGCCACTGCTCTTACACACACTTTTCTTTGTGTACTGACTCCTGCACTGCTGCCTAACTTTTCTCTCTCCTGTGTCCTTTCTTTTTTTTTTTTAATAATACAAGATTAAGAAGAAAATGTCATTTTTTTTAACCAAAGAATACAAACACAGAGGTCCCTCGTAGACAGTCCACATCTCCAAGCATCAGCTGCCTGAAGCTCCCCTGTCCTTATTTCAATCTGGTCAGCTAGTGAAACATGACAGTTCCTCAAAAAATCAAAGATTTAGGAACAGACTACACCTCCTCGAGTCTGAGTCTCACCTCCCCCACCCCCGCAGTGACCACGACCCCACACATCTACTACTACTGCCTGCCCTAACTCTTCTGTAGTACCAAGTTCACACAGTCTCTGTCATCCCTTTGAACCAGTTAAGAAGACAGTTTTATTTTACTTTTTACTCAGTTATTTAGATTTAGGCAACACAAACAAGAGCTACTGAGCTGCTTTTCTAAATTGTAGAAAAGAGCTGCAGCACGGCTTGAGGCAATCATTCAGTCAGTGAACCTCCGTGAGTGACTGACTAGTGTTGCAGTTTACTGTTGCGCCATGTCTGTGTGCTTTGGAAGGAGGGAAGGCTCACTGTGGGCTTACCTTGCTGCCATTCGGTATCCGCGCAGCAATGGGCTGTTACATAGAAACATAGACTTTGACGACAGATAAGGACCACTTGGCCCACCCAGTCTGCCCATTTCCCTACCTACTGAATAAGCTGCAGATTCTAGTTAACCAACAGCCTACTTCCTGCAACCCCCCACTATAATTGCCTTATGTTTGTCCCATGCATGTTTGAATTCCCCCACTGTTTTAGACCCCACAACCTCTCCAGGAAGGCGGTTCCATGCGTCCACCACTCTCTCCATGAAAAAGAATTTCCTCACATTACCCCTGAGCCGTCCCCCCTCTAACTTTAAATTGTGACCCCTTGTTCTTACACATCTCTTTTTCTGAAAGATGCTACCCTTCTGGACTTTGTTGATTCCCTTGAGGTACTTGAACGCTTCTATCATGTCCCCCCATCCCTCCTTTCATCAAGGGTATACATATTAAGCTCTCTCAGTCTCGCTTCTCTGGGCTGATCACCCCTACCGTCAGTCGGTGGCGCAGAACCAGGAAGGCAGGTTGAGAGGACTAGTAGTCCCACCCATAGATTCTGTCCGACCCCTCCCTCACCTGACCTTCCTTCCGATCAGTCCATGAGCCATGTGACCAGACCAGGAAGGCAGCCACTCACTGCTAGATGCCCACCCACAGCTCTGCCTCAAAACTGAAGATGGACAGCAGACTGGGCACTCACAAACGCGCTGCGGCATGCGACATGCACATACAGAAGTTCACTGGAGAGAAAAAAGGCTGTCTGAACTCGGAAACACGCTGCAGCACACACACATTTAAAAATAAAAGAGCCACATGTTTCAGTGGGGTTTAAACCCCCCCCCCAAAAAAACCTCGGTACATCCCTGCCCCACATCACCTCCTTCCTCCATTTGCCATCATCGAACAGTCCCCCTAACACCCTTACTCCCTCCATAGTCCCCTCCAAGACCCATGCTCTTTCCAGAGTACCATACCACCTCCACACTCTCTCCCTCCATGGTCCCTCAGATGCCTTTCTCCCTCGACTCCCTTCCTGGTTAATTAGAAACCTCCCTCCCTGGTCCACTGGACACCCCTCCTTGAGAAGACACCACCTCCCTCCTGGGCCCCTGATACCTTCCGCCCCAGCCTATCAAGCCTTCCCAGCCACCTGGACATCCCTCCCTAACAGACCCCAAGACATCTCACTTTTTGGCCCCTGGACACTTCCCTCCCTCCCTCCTGTGCCACCCCAACACCCATTCATGGAGCTGCTACAGCTTCACCTCCTGAGTCCACCACCTATCACTAACCTCTAGCTACTGAGCCCCTCCCCAGCACTGACCACAGGCTCCTGAGGCCCACACTGCCCCCATACCATGGCAACAGGCTCCGCAGCATCCCCTTCCCACATCTGCAGCTGGATTCCAAATCTCACTCAAAAAATAAACATTTCAAAGCACCCACCAATAAACAAACAGAATCAATGGTTTTCTATTATTTAAACCATTTATTTAAAAGTAGTATTAAATTACAGAAAAGAACTAACATTTCGCAAGGACAGTGCCCTGCTTCAGCAGAGTTCATTTCTCCATTTCTATCCACCATATTTATACCCAACATCCATGCAGACCATTAAAATACAACACGTGTTATCTTATTTTCCTTAATTACTTGGCCAGAATAAAGCCAGGATTTCACTTCAATCAATCAATTAGTAATACCCATAATGATCTATAACTTAATCTTACCTGTATAGTTTTATTAAATCTGACTGTTATTTTTCAACCATAGGACAAACACATATAATTTAAAGTGCATATTATGCCATATATTTAAATAGCATATATAATTCAATTTTAGTCATACATTCGTTTACATAAATAAATACATAGTACTTAAATATATCCATGCATTCACTCCATTTATAATTGGCAGCTAGCATAATCCAGGCATTGTCACCGAGCAGCACATATTTTATTCATGTTTAGAAGGGGAATACATCACCTCCCATCATTATATTCAATTAACATCAATTGCTGAACATTACCATAGTCAACACTAAATGAATCCAAAATGTGGGAATTGTCCTTATATCAAAATTCCATTATTTTGTACCTGTTTCACAATCGTAGAGCTCTAATATATCTGGCACATTCATAATTTATTTAAAAAGGCTGACAAATCTATATTTTCATTCAGCTCCCTATCATCTCTAGCTCCAAGAAAATATATCCAAAAGCTTTCACGCTGACCCACTTTTTTTCTCAAAATTACCACCTCTGGGGTTAGCAAGCACTTTTTCAATGCTCACAAAACTAATTTCATGTATGCCATTTGGATATTGCAAGATGTGCTAAACAATGGCATAGGCAATATTGGAATTAGTGACAGCTCTTTATATGCTCTCCCATTCTTACAACATAGAAGTGACCGCAAGTACAATAAAGAACATAAACAATTCCCAGCCACACTGCTACAAGTAATAAAACTATGAATCTCAATTTCTTTATGCATTAAAGGACGAATAAAATTTGCTGCTTGCTTAACACTGGAGAAGTATTTATTTATCGACATTACCAAAGCTTTCGAACTTGTTGATCATCCCCTGCTACTCTCAACTCTGCATAGGCTTAACATCTCATCCTCAGTAGTTGACTGGTTTAACAACTACCTATCAAACTGATAACAACTTGTTAAACTCAACTCCGCTTCTCTCAGATGTCACCAGCACTGATATCAGAGTACCCCAGGGCTCCATCCTGGGACCCCTTCTTTTCTCGCTATACATCAAAAACATAGATTATGCCATACTCTCCTGCTCAGCTATCCTATACGCTGATGATCTTGTCCTCTACTCCAGCGCTGACAATATAAACATCATTAATGAAAACCTCTCCTTGGATTTCAGAAATGTGCAAACATGGCTAAATGCTAATAAGCTCATCCTCAACACAAAAAAGACCCAAGCCATGCTATTTGGCACTGCCCCCAAACTCAGGGCCTGTAAGGAACCCCTCCTAGTCCATGACTCTGGGGGGCCTCTCATCGACTGTGTTACATCCTTCAAATACCTGGGAGTCCTCCTTGATAAATCCCTTGATTGCAGTCTGCACATCCAGTCAACCTGTAAGCAACAAATGCCAAACTTGGAATCACCTATAAGACTTGTCACCTGCTAACACCATCTGCCAAATTGGCAACTGCCAAGGGTATTCTGCTTCCAGCACTGATATATGGTGTCTCCACTTTTGCTAATGCCCATAACACTGCTCTCCATAAATGGGATGTCACGTATAACAACATATGTCAGTATGCTCCCTCTTCCCATCGCCTCAAGCACCACTGCACACTGCATAGTGACCTAGGCTGGCTCTCCCCAACTGCCTACCAGCTATACTCCCTAGGGACCCTCACAGACTCTGTAATCTGTAACCAAACCCCCTCCTCACTTGCAGCTCCACTTGTACCACAGACACCTGCCCACGGACTACACTCAGCAAACACATTTCTACTTACCGTACCCAGGTGTCTTACTTCAGAAGGCTCTAGAGCATTTCACTGCACCGCCCCAGCCACCTGAACTCCCTCCCTCCTGCCCTGAGGCAGGCTAACTCCCACCCAATCTTCAAAAAAGAACTATATCGCCACCTATCCCGGGACCCCTGCACATGCTTTGATACCACTTAATGCCTCACAGCTAACCACCTTATTTCACCCAAGACACTGCTGCACTTTGAAACAAGCTTTGCTATAAAATGTCTTTACAGCTGCCACTTAGCCCAGTTTCAGTTGTTATTTGCATGAACTAATGTCACTTTTGTCTCTGCATAGCTCTATGTATTATCTCGAGTACTGTCTGACTTTATCTGTATTCTAACCTACCAGTACTATATACCATGTACCTGTACAACATACTATGTATTGTATAATTGCATCTCATTTTATGTATGTATTCTCCCGGGTCGTGCCTGAAAATAGTCAACTTTGGCAAGCGCACCTAACCCGGATAACAAAAACTAAATAACACAGAATAACATATTTACAAAAGGAGTACTTCCCACATAAAAAAACATTCTTTGGGTGGGGGGTAACCAGTTAGACTGCACATTTACCTTTGGGGCAAGAGCACTCGGTGCAACCCATTCTTTAATCGTTCTATCTTTTTTAAAAACTACTTTTGGTTCATATTTAGTAATTTCTTGCAGTTTTGGTTCTAACTTTAAAATATCCCAGTTTTTACGAATAATATTACTTACAGCAGCAGATCCATTTGAAAAAGTAGTAATGAATGGACATATATTCTCATTTTTTTCTTTCAACCTGGGGATTAAAGTATCCACTCTATCTATGCCTTCCACATCCTGAATGGCTTTCTGTATAACTCGGTTACTGTATCCCCTTTGTACAAATCTCTTACTCTGATGTTCACACTTCTTTTCATATTCACTTTCCTCTGTGCAGCTACACTTCTTTCTGATAAGTTGCCCTTTAGGAATATCTTAACATGTGTGGGATGACAGCAGTTATATAGTAACAAACTATTTCTATCCGTCTCCTTTTGAAATAATGTAGTACATGTATCATTTTCAGCATTTCTATATATCAATAAATCTAAGAATGTTACTGGTGCTGATCCAAAACATATTTAAATTTCAAACTAGCATTAGTACTTTCCAACCAGGAGACAAACTCCACAAATTGTTCACAGCTTCCCTTCCATACAGTTATGTCATCCAAATAACGTTTCCAAAGATCCAGATATTGAAAAAAAAGGATTTGTACAAGGGCAATAAATAACCTGTTCCCACCATGCCACATACAAATTCGCATAGCTTGGTGCTACCGTTGCCCCCATTGGTGTTCCCCTAATTTGCCTATAATGCATTCCTTGGTAGAGAAACAAATGTTTGATAATATTAAATCAGCAAACTGTAATAAGTACTGTGTAGGCATTTTAACTTCTTGTATTTCAGTTCTCTGATCCAGAAAAAAAATGTAATATTTATAATCCTTTTATATGCGGTATTACCGTATGCAGTGAATCAATATCTACACTAGCAAACATCCATTCCTGCTGCATGTCTAATTCCTCAGCTAAGTTAATAACCTGCATCAAGCCCCTGAGACAGGGCCTTGTTTCATTGACAAAGTGTTGCAAGAAACCATCCAAAAATATGGATAATGGTTCCATAAGCCATCCATTACCTGATATGATAGGACATCCAGGTGGACATTCTAAATTTTTATGAATTTTAGGTAAAATATATATTATAGGTGTAACTAGATGTGTTACAGTCAATGCTTTATACGTTTTCTCTGTCAAATATCCTTTTACAAATCCATAACTTAATAATGAATCTACATTACTTTTAAAGTCATTCATCAAATTACCAAGTAATTTCTCATAATAATTAATATCACCCAACTGTCGATGGATTTCTTGCTCATAGTAACTACGATCCATAGCGACTACTGCCCCCCCCCAATCGGCTGATCTAATGACTATCTCTGTATTCCCTCTGAGGTTGTCAAGCACTCGCTTCTCCTGCAAAGTACAGTTCAATGAAACGACAGCATTTCTAGTTAGAACCCAGAGTCCCCCCCACTCGGCCTTGGCCTCTGTTTTGCCCCTCTGCCTCGCGCTTTTACTGTATGTGTGGTACAGCACACTGCTGGCACTGCACGTGGCACAGCGCATTGTTGGCATTGTACATGACATATCAGTGTTGGCAGTGCACCTGACACAGTACAGTATGGGGAGTGCACTTGTCATAGTGCAGTGTCATCAGTACATGAGTCAGTGCAGTGTCGATACTGCACATGGCATAATGCAGTGTCGTCAGTATACATGATTCAGTACAGTGTTGGTACTTCACGTGGCACTGTGCAGTACCAGCAATGCACGCAGCACAAGGCAGTGTCAGCAGTGGACGTGGATCAGTATAGTGGTGCATTTCATGTGGAGCAGTGTTTGTGTGTCACTGTGCACTGTTGGCATTGCACATGGCACAGTGCATTGTCGACATCCCCCATGGCTCATCACACAGGGGCCTGCAACCTCTTTACCCTCCTCACTCAGGGAACTGCACCTCACTTCCCAAGCAAGAGCCAGCAACCCCACATCCCGTGCAGGGTCCTGCACACACATCCCTACTTGGAGGCTGGTACTTTCTCTTCCTGATGCAGTGGACCAGTGGAGCTTGCTCCCTCCATAGGAATTTGCTGCATGAAGCCGAGGCCTCATGGAACTCCTCCCACATGAAAGACAGAGGAGAAAAGAAGAGGACAATAGGGACATGATGATCCAAACAGGAACGGGCAATCGGAGGGGAAGGGGTGCCACTAGACACCAGGGGTGAGATGTTAACTACTGAAGTGGGTGATCGGAGGGCGGCTGATGCCAATGGACACCAAGGACTACACTCCACTTCATGGGCTAGGTGATCAACAGATGTGGGGTGCCACTGGACACCAGGGCTTCTCGTACATCATGGGATGGGTGTTCATGGCATGCCAGTGGACACAACTGAGGATGTGACCAGGACTGGAATGGGTGAATGGGGTGCTGATGGACACCAGGACATCACTGTTTCACTGGAATGTGGTTGGAGGGCTGGGGAGTGATGGGCAGCTAAAGTACCAGCTGACCATCTTCCCTGCACCTGAACCACCTGTCCTTCCCCTGGATCAGCCTCTAACCCCCATCTGGCCACCCTCCCAGAATTCAGACATTTCCAGCCCCAGGCCACCCTCGTTTCCCCAGTGAACCATCCTCTTTGCCACTGGACCACCCTTCCAACATCCGAACCAGCACTTCCTCCCCAACCTCCCTGCCTAAATATAGACTACCCTTCCAGTCCCTAGACCGACCTCTCTTCATCAGCAGAACAGCCTATTTGCTCTTCAACCAGCCCTTTCCAGTCAACCTCCCTGCCTGGAGCAGGACAACCCTTACATCCCCATTTACCACAATCCCTGCAACTGGACCACCCTTCAAAGTCCTGAACCAGATTCTCCTCTCCAGTCAGCCACCATTCCTTCATATGTATTAGCTCTTCCCACCCCCGCAAGCGACCATATATGCAGCTGGACCACCCCTCCAGCTCCCAGACCTCCACAGTCAACTACTGTCACTGCACCTGGAACATCCACCCTCCCCTAACATGGACCAGTTTTTGACTCCTGTACAAGGCATGACAGGATGCTTGAAGCCCCGGGCCCGTTTAGTTTGCCGGGGGTTAAAGAGCCACAAGGTGCAGTGAGAAGTGTCATTAGGGAAAAATATGTTTCTTTTCTATATTCTGCCCACACCAGTTGACAACAGTGCTCCCAGATCTACAGGGATTCCATCCTGTATTTTACAAGGATTTGGAGCAATCTACAGTGAAATTCTTGCATTGGTTATACAGTAAAACAGAACATAGAGAATACTGGATGGGCAACTATGCACAACCAGTGTGTTCTGCCACAGAAGGGTCCCGATTCCCTCTGACCTCGAGAGCGATGCTCGAGAGGCTCATGAGAATCAGAACCTGAGGTGACAGAACACACAGGTTGTGCATAAAGTTGCTCATCCTGTATTTTTTATATTATAAAAAGGTTCTCAGAAATGCTGCAAAGTGAGTGACTGTTACGATTCCAACAGCCTTACATTAATCCATGTTTTACTGTCATGTACAGCCTGATCACCATGGCACATGGATTCTTCCTGTCAGCATTCCATCCTCTAGCACTGCTGAATGACTGGAATGATGCACTCTGATTTTGAACTAGCATTCTTAAACTATTGGTGGAAGAACTATTTTATTAAAAATCTCCCCCTTAAAGAGGAAAACATTCAAAAAGTATTCATTTAACCCTCTTCTTTTGGAACAATTTTTTATAATAGCAATAAGGCACTCCCAGGAGTTAGATTAGTCAGTCAATCACCAACTAGGGGCAATATGGCACTCGGCGGTGCCTTGTGCCACATTACACCCCTGATTGCGATTAACAGACTATTAATCTAACCCCTGGTCATGCCTTATTGCTTAAGTGTATAGTAGTACTGTGTGAAATGTATGCTTTGTGTTTTTTTTCTCTCTTTTTTATAATGAAACTTACTTGAAAAGTATCTAGAGGTTCTAGAATACTGTCACCACAGAATTAAACAGAGAAAAGCAACAATGTGCCAGGATTCCAAGTGGTTCTGCTGCAGTAGTGACATCAATACTGCAGCAGAACAACATAATGACATCACTACTGCAGCAGAACATACAGGATTGTGTATGAGCAAGCATACACAACAAGGCAGTTGTGATCGAGAGGTTTCCGTGGTAAACAGAGACCTCGAGAGCGCAGCTCGAGAGGTCCGTCACCATGGAAACCTCAAGATCTCACAACTGCCTTGTTTGTGTATAGTTGCTCATACACAATCTTTTATAGTGTATGGACAACCATAAGCAGTACTCCGTGGACACCAGAACAAGTATATGGCAAAAAAATGGCTTACTCCGGTGTCTGCCACCTCATGCTCGCTTCCGCGTTGCCGTGGGCCACTCAACTGCACATGCACGAATGCGTTTGATCTTGCTGTGATGCACCGGTGACGTACTCGGTGCAGCACAACAAGATCGTGACGCACCAAGTGCAGCACAACAATGCTGTTCCAGGCACGGATTTCCATGTGGAATAGTGTTCCACCATACACTATAAGTATATTCCAGGCATGGAATTTCATGCATAACAGCATTCCAGTATACACTATAATGTGGGTTTCCGGGGGAATAATCCTGGAAATAATGTAATCTGCGGGCGAAGGAAGGGAAATCGCCATGAAATTGCACTGAGAAAAATCAAATGCTCACTCAATCTCGGAGCACTATGTCAGTATACCGGAGGCTCAGCAGTCCCCACTCCCCATCAGCAGACCCTGTGCCCAGTAAACACCCCTGCATGCAGCATAATACCCCCCCCCCTCCGCTAGTACAGCCAGCAGTTGCTCCAGTTATACTCCCTTTGACCAGTAACCCCACCTTACCTCTCAACCTTTCTTCACCAAAATGTGTGACACTTGTGACAAATAAGCAAAATGTGTGACATATCGTCTAACATGGCACTGCAAGCTCAGACTACTGTAGCTATCAGTTCACTAATGTTCATAATGTTTTTTGATAACTGTGCATAATAGATTATTATGAATTTCTGCTTTAAAGTCTCAGTGGAGAATGTGGAATATCACCTTCACCATGATGGACAAAAGGTTTCTGAGAGGTAAAATGTGTGACAGTTGAGAAGTATGAACCCCATAGCAAAAGCCCTGTAAAAAGCATTCCATCCCCTACAACCAGTTGTCCTGCACCGCCCTCTTCGGAGTCATCGAACTCCCCCCAGCAAAACTAGGCTGATATATAGGCGATGATCGCGGCCTTCCGCCGTACCCCAACCCAGCGATGGTGGGTGCGAGGGAGAACTAGGTAAAAAAATGTATATACAGCAAAATGTTTCACTTTTCTGTAAATTACACAGTTCATTACCTTTGGCACATAAAGTTAGAAAGAACCACGTAAAGAGAACCAGCCTAAACCAACTATCTGAAGAACCCAACATTGTTCGATCCGTACACCACGTGAAACAGAAACCGAAAGCTAAAACCACAACACCCATCGGTACTGCCCAACGTGAGTATCGGTCAGCCATATTATGGATGGCTTAAAACCCGGAAGTGCTGTGCTGTCGTGGCGAGACTATGCAGGGAGTCTTGAATCATTTATTATTTGTATTTTTACAGCCGATTTGGGGGTTTCCAACAGATTTGCTTTCTGTGCACATTCCAAGAATAGTACAGCTGTGGCAAGAACCTTTATGGAACAGTTAAACAATAGCCGATACAACTGTACTGACTGGGGTAGCTGCGCTGTGGTTGTGTGAGACGGTAGGCTCAATACATTAAATTATATTTTCTGTGTTGGTTCCGGCACTGTGTGCACCTCACGTCAGATCACTGAAGGGGCACCCTGGAGTTCTACGACCCATAGGTATGTGATTAGTTGTAGCCAAAATCTATCCAAAGTGATGTGCCCAGTCACCAGTAATTCTGACCCAATACCCCCTGAAAAGGCACCGATCCCCTGTAAGGTACCCCAGCTTAAGTACAGAACCCTAGCCTGGGACATTATAGGAGGGAGGAGGTTTTTTTTTGGTACCCCAGAAAAATAAAATGCTTGTGTTTAATTGCTTTTTTTAGTCAAGCTACAGTTTTTATCCCCCCCTTTCCTTCATAGGGGCCTAGGATTGCCACCTTTTAGGAAGCCCAAAGTGGGACATTTCTTACTGAAACAGGAGTTTTCACAGGACAGTGTGTATCATCAGACAAGTCAACAGACTTGTTTTCTCTAAATAATCAGAATTAAGACTAATTGTTGTAGTTTTTTAGTTGTTTATAGTGTTTTTTATCATTTTAAGGTATTTTAGTTAAAGGTGACCTGCAAAGACATTTCCAAGCCCGCTTCCGTCCTCACATAACTTTAAAAACAGCTATGGGAGTCCGGGCCTGCTGTGAACATAATTTTTGATGCAATCCACATATTTAAACAAAATGCCGAAACTTTTCGGCGAACACGGAAGCACTGTGCGTGTCCTGATGCAGCGGGCGCAAGTAATTATGGGTAATCCATCGTTTTTGTGACGTCTCTAAAACCACTACCCTTATTGTAGCAGCAGTGGTGGTAATCTAATTTACTTATTTTATTACTTCCATGTATGGCAAAATCCTGTCCAGGTGTTGCCATATGTGACATTTCAGGTATCGAGACCTCTGTGGAAGTAATAAAATAAGTAAATTAGGTTACCACCACTGCTGCTACAATAAGGGTAGTGGTGATAGAGACGTCACAAAAAGGGTGGATTACCCATAATTACTTGCGCCCGCTGCATCAGGACCCACCCGGCGCTTCCGTGTTCGCTGAAAAGTTTTGGCATTTTGTTTAAATATGTGGATTGCAAGGGTACCGGAAGATGGTAAAAGCTGAGGGGGCTGAGAATCAAAAGGGTGCTTTTGAAGGAACAAAGGGCACTTTTTCTGTACTAGTTTTTGCCATACAGAAATAAAAAGTGGAGTGGCTACCGCCCCTTCCACCCCCCCCCCGGTTCCGGCACCTATGGGATTGCATCAAAAATTATGTTCACAGCAGCCCCAGACTCCCGCAGCTATTTTTAAAGGTATGTGAGGACGGGAGCGGTCTGGGAATTGTCTTAGCAGGTCACCTTTAAGGCATTATAGTTTTTTGCAACATTTAGAGTAAGGTCAGAAATAATTTTTTCTACTGTAATTACAGTGGGCCCCACATTATACGGATGCAGATTATGCAGACAGTCGCTTTCCACGGACAAAATCTTGCTACCAAATCCAAAACATGCCATTGTAGCGTTATTTTTTACCGATAATGCGGACCTTGTGCACCGCCTACCGAGGACACTGAATTGTCAGAAACTGCAAGAAATAACATACTGAATCACACGCTGTTATGTCAATTGAGTTAATTACTCAATGCTGTGTGTGTTGATCAGTATTCTTTATAAACAGCCATCCATTAACACCTATTAACACCTTGCAATGGCTTCCTGTCGACGACCTGGCATCCCACTTGCTCGTAAAGTTGAGCTGCTCCTTCAGATAGAGACATTACCCAAGTGTAGCGTGCGAGACATTGCCCAGTGTATTGGAATCCCTAAATCAACTGTTTCAAACCTGCTGAAACAGAAGGAAAGCATTCTACAGCAGTGGCATTCGAACCAGGATCCGGAAAGGAAACGGAAAAGGATGGTAAGGACCATGAGATCGAGGTAGCTTTGCTATTCGGGCTCACAGATGTCAAAAGCCGTGACGCCATGGTCAGTGGTCTGCTGCTAATGGACAAAGCTAAGCAGCTTGCTGTTGCCTTAGGGAAACCAGATTTTACACCAACAGATGGCTGGCTCCAAACGTGGAAGACCCACAATAACATTTGCTTTCACCGCGCACGTGGCGAAAGCAAACTGCAGATGACATTGGAGCCAGCAACTGGGTTAGAGATGTGTTGCCTGGTTTGCTTTCAGGCTACAGTCCATCCGACATTTATAACGTGGACGAGACTGGCCTGTTTTTCAGGTGTGTGGGCCAGGGGACAATGTCGTTTAGGAGCACAGCACCTATGGGTCAAAAAAGGCTAAAGAACATGTCTCTGTGATGGCCTGCTGCAACATAGCAAGAACAGACAAAATGCAGCTGCTGGTGGTTGGAAAGTCTGCTCAGCCATGTTGTTTTCGGGGTGTAGCTCACTTACCAGTCATCTATAAAAATAACAGAACCTCATGGATGACTGGTGAGATCTTTACAGAGTGGGTTGGGGGTGGGACCGTAGGCTTAGAGGCAGAAAGATCACACTTCTGCTTGACAACTTCTCTGGCCATCCCAATGTTCGAGGATTACGGAACATCAAGCTAGTGTTTCTACCCCCTAACACCACTTCAATCATCCAGCCACTTGACCAGAGGATAATCTACTCTATGAAATGCCATTACATTCGTGAGATGCGTTCCAGAGTGATCTCAGAACTTGAAGCTGGTGCAGAGCTGACTGCAATAAAACGAGACAGAACCAGATCAGGAGATGGACGATGTGGCTCCTGTTATCTCTACGCTTCAACCATCTGAAACTGTGGAGTCTGCTGGCGCAGAAGATGATAGTGAGGAGGAAAAAGAAAATCCTACTGTGTCAGCAAGTGAAGTTAAGCAGGCACTGCTTATTTTACGTCTGGCCGTGTCATAACGAGCAGACATCATGCCAGACTGGGATCTCCTGGAACATACTGAAAAGGAATGGCAGAAGTACAGGAGATCAGTACCAAAGCAGACGGCTATCACCGAATATTTTTTAAATTAACGTGCACAAACACGCCCCCCACCAACCACCATCTACCTCCCACTTTGTCACCATGAAGCCCAGTGAAAAATAAAGGCTAATGTACTGCACAGAAGCACACAGAGCACTAAAAGCACCAAGTCCTCGTAGAAATAAAAACATACAGTACCCAAAACAATGAATCCCACGAAGTAGACTACTGTATAAACTGTTCAAACAGTGTTATTTTTTCATCTGCTGGCAACTACGGACATTGCTTAATGCGGACAATTGCTGTTTACACGAAACAGTCCGCGTTAAGTGGCGCACACTATACTGGGTTCCTATTTTTTCAATGAGAAAAAACATGTATTAAATACCATAATACCTGAGTAGGTATTAAAGCATTCACGTGGTTCCTCCCATTCAAATACCCTCTACACAAGAGACAAACGGAGCTCGAGCTTCCCACTCTCCATTTTTCCTCACAAACCACTTTCCATAAACACTCACCTGCTCACCAATGTTCACTCTCTACGAAACATTCTCTCATACCTTCTCATTACCCAAGTAAAAAAAAAAAGTGCTCAGCATGTGTCAAACAAAAGTCAAAACTTTGTGAAAGAGCAAATGGCTTCCAGTAACGTGCAGGCAATGTTTGGGAGTGCCTGCATTTCCACAGCCCCGTGACAGTCAACATCTACAACTCCAACCAGCAACCGCAAAAAAGAAGAATTTGAGTCATCGAGGACTCAGACAGCTTCGAATAGCCTATTCAAAGTAAATCAAAACAATGACACTTATATTTGCCTCATAAATATTAAGTCTTCATGTAAGACAGCACACTGTGAAAGTACACAATTTCACCATGGTCCGTAACTTCTCTCCCTTTCAACCCTCACCTTTCCTCTGCAGGTCAAACTACAACACCACATGAAAACGGGCCTGGCAACCTAAAAAAATGACAGCAACCAACTTCTTTTTTTTTTTTAATATTTAAATACTATGATTTAAGTGTTCAACATGTACTTCTCGGTTTCTGTTACAAATTAAACCATTTCATCAGCACGAGGTAAGATTCCAGCTTCATCTTTTTTATTTCAAGGCTCAACACGAAAAAAACAGAACCCTTTAATTACATAACTAAATATGGGGTGCAGTGTGTTTCACTCAAATTTAACACACACCCTCGTTGGAGGGCTATCATAAGCCCCCCAGGCTTCTCCCTCGGGGTTTATGTGCCATCCAACAACTCGGGTGTGTGTTAAATTCTCATAACACACACTGCACCCCATATTTTATCCTATATGTAATGTCAGGACAGGTAGCATTTTTCATGTTTTTTTGCAGGACACAGCTGCCCAAATCAGGACTGTCCTGTGAAAATGGGGACAAGTGGTAACCCTGTATCATAGCCCCTGTGGCAGAGTTAGGCTACACCCTCGGTTGTGACTGATGGACCACATTTCTGTCTCCTTATTTCCTAGCAACAGTTAATCCTTTTCTCTTTGCTTTTCTTCTTTTCCCCCCTACCCTAGGTTGGCCACCTAGCATAGCTCTTTACTGTCCCTACTAAACTTCCTACTAGTTCTCTCTTTTAATTCTTTTTCCATTTCCATCCATCCAGTCCCTGGAATGATGCCAAACACAGAGAGAGGAGATGCGTCAAGTGCATAAGTGCATTTTATGTACAAAAAGCATGAAGTCCATTTTAAATAGGAATGAATACAGTTAATAAAGCCTTTTTAAATAAAAGGATTCAGAAGCCATATAAAACAATAATAATGTCATGATTAGTACAGTTATAAGAAATCTTTAAGGTATTTTCATAAATTCACACTATAGACCTGTCACTGTATAAGGTTCTATGTATGAGAATGTGTATAACTTACAAAAGTGCTTAGTCACTGTGGATCAGAGATATAGTGAGTCAATATCTGTGCAGATATACACTGTACCTTTAACTGAACCAGGAAATCGCTTGAAGTCACCACCCCCGGTTTTGAAACAACATGTTCAGACATGAAACAGTATGTCCAGGCATGTAAATAGAAAAGGGCACAGTCAGCTGACCCCACCAAAATATATAAAAACCTCTTCACTGAGTTCACTTCAAGCTCAGTCCAGTGGGGCTCAGCCCTGAGAAAGGAGGAGAGGCAAGGCAAGGCAAATTTATTTGTATGGCGCCGAATCCCAGAGGCTCACGGTGCCTCACAGTACAATAACATAAACACTAAAACATACATATAAAATAGTATAAATACAGTTAACATATAAAACAAATAAAAACAAATTCATTGGGACCAGGCATCATAATAAATTCAGAACTCGATAAACGCCAGGCTAAAGAGGTGTGCTTTCAACCTCCACTTAAAAGCCTCCATCAGGGGGGCCTACTGGACTGCAGATGGTAAAGAGTTCCACAGGGACAGCCTGGAGATACTGAAGGCCCGATCCCCTGAAGTCTTGAGCCGTACCCTGGAAATAGCCAGGAGGCCCCTCGAGGTGGCACGGAGGGAGCAGACAGAGGTCACCAGTGTAAGGAGCTCAGACAGATAGCCAGGGCCCAGTCCATTTAGGGCCTTATAGGTAAGAAGCCCCACCTTGAGAAAGGACCCTCCACCTAACTGGCAGCCAGTGCGGAGCGTGCAGGACAGGGGTCACATGACTAAGCCTAGAAAGGCCAGTTAGTAACCAAGCTGCTGCATTCTGCACTAGCTTTAGCCTGATAAGGGTTCCTCCCATGACCCGGAAGTAAAGAGCGTTGCAGTAGTCGAGTCTGGAGGCGACAAAGGCATGTACCAGCATCGGCAGGTCCTCAATCGGAACAAGAGGCTTAATCCGGGCAATGTTCTGTAAATGGTAAAAACTACTACTGACAACAGACAACACCTGATCTTCAAAAGTCAGCCTGCTGTTAAGGATCACGCCCAGATTCCGCACCCTCTTGGAGACTCAACGAAGCAGATCCCAGCAAAAGGCCATAGAGGTTCTACTGTTTGTGCAGACAAGCTGTTGAATGCAGGTGAGAAGGGTCTTAGGAGCTCTAAGATCCAGGACTGTACTATGTGAGAAACTACTGATGTTAAGTAGTGACTTTCTTTGCAATTTTTTTATTTCCGTTTATTATTTTTCAGACTTTTGAAAAATAAATATCACAGCACCGTGTGTTTTAAACCTGTAAATTTGCCTCGTCTGAAGTTTGCTCCCACACGCTGTGACAGCCCGTTTTCCCACCCCGTATGAGGTTTAATCCTTAATGCAAGCTCCATTTTTTTTAAAGTATGTCAACACACTGGACATTTGGTTGCACCCCATGTTGCCAATCACAGCTATCTACACATCATCCAGAATCTGGGTGCGGTGGGGGGGCAGAAAAGACAGCAGCGGAGGATGAAAGTGGTCATTGAGCATTTGCTGGTGGTTAAGTGAAATGTGGTTATAGGCAGCAACCTGATCTGACCCAAGAGGAGAGAAATAGTGTACACTGAGGACTCAAGAACAAGTATAGGAGTACCTCTAGTGTTATTTGTGGCTTCCTCCACTCGTCCCCTGCAGTAATTTTCAGCCAGTTTCTTTTTGCCAAGTGAGGCGGTTCATGTCAGTTGTTCCCAGAGACAACAGCAGGGTAACTGTTGATTCTGACACCTCACTGCAGTGGTCCAGTTTGGCAGTCCATCCAAGGACCATCATCTGGTGGACAGGTCCTAGAAGCAGCAGTAGATCCATTTGGAGGCCCCACTCAAAGCATTGTCACCAAATTTGTTTGTTTTTGTGAAATATTTCCATGGTGGTGGTGCTGAAGTAATATAGAGAGAGTGAAGTAATGAGTAAAGGGAGCGGTTGACAGCCACACCATTGCAGTTCGAGACAGAGGCAGAGTCTGGCAGAGCATGTAGCACATTGTGCCAGTCAAGCCCCAACAGACTACCTGCAGTGAACATCCACCAGCTAGCCCAGAGAGAGCAACCTTATCAGGGCAGTCAGTAAGCAGCAGCACCACAAAGCAGGTGTTGTCCATGATTCTAGCTGCACAGTATTTCATTTTTTATCTAAAAACTAATGTGGGCAGCATCAAAGTAGGAATTGGGGTAGTAGAGTGCTCCATTGTCAAGCACAGTACTATTTGGGTTAGAGTACAGTCAACAAGTGCTGTTGACAGAATCTTAGAAACATAGAATTTGATGGCAGATAAGGACCGCTTGGCCTACCTAGTCTGCCCATTTTCCTGATCTGTTTCATATACCACAGATCCTAAATGATCTGCAGCTCACCCTCTCTTTCCTGTCACTACAGTTCCTTTATGTCTGTCCTATGCTTTTTTGAATTCCCCTACCATTTTGGGCCCTACAACCTCTCCCTAAAGGCTGTTCCATGGATCCTCAACCCTTTCAGTGAAAAAATGCTTTCTCACATTACCCCTAAGTCTACCCTCCTCTATTTTCATATCATGGCCACTTGTTCTGGAACATCTTTTTTGTTTAAAAATGCTATTCTCTTGTACCTTATTTACACCTTTGAGGTATTTGAAAGACTCTCTTCTCTCCTTCAGAGAATAAATATTGAGATCCTCCAGTCTCCCCTCATATGACTTCTAGTGCAGCCACTGCACCATTTGTATCACCCTTCTCTGAATTGCTTCTGCACTGTCTATGTCCTTCCAGATGTGTGGCCTCCAGAACTGGATACAATACTCCAGATGAGGTCTCACCAATGTTCTATACAGTGGCATCACCACTTCCTTCCTTCTGCTGGAGATACCTCTCCCTATGCACCCAGCATTCAGCTGGCTCTCCTCACAGCCTTCTAACATTGTTTGGTAACCTTTATGCAGCCCTCTAGGGCTGAGCTTTCCTCTGCAGGCAGTGATTACAAGTTCTGATGTGCGTCTCAATGTCAGCTCCCATTTTAGGCCAGTAGAAACAGGCATGGGCTAAGTCTAGAGTTCTGTCACAATCAAGATGTCCCATTTGGTCATGAAGGGCACGTAAAACCACATGTTTGAAGGCAGTAGGTAATACTAGCTGTTGTTTGGCAACTTGACCTTAGCATTTGTAGTCTCTATGTAGAGCAGTTTGTTATGCAACTTTAACCTGGGCCTCTCTCTAAACAGCAAAGCAGTTCTTGGATCTTGGGAATGAAGTTTGGACATGTTTTTCCCAGCATGAATGGGGTAAGAGGCTTAATCATAGGATCTTGGGATTGGGCCCACTGAATATTTTCAGGAGTAAGTTGAGGCAGAGTACTGAGATCGAATGCTGCAAGATGGCAATAGGCCACAGGAACACAAGTGTCAGGAGGGCCCAGACAATCCACTAGACAGTCAGCAGTTTCAGAGGATGAGTGTTCATCTTTATTGAACTTCTGACAAAGCGTTAACAGATTGTTCAGACATTCTCACCCACTCAGAGTTCGAGTCGGGTCTTCCTGAGAGGGCATCAGCATCAATGTAATTCAGACCTGGTCGATAATCTACTAAATAGTCATAGGTGGGGAGGGCTGATAACTAGTGGTGCCCAGTGGCATCCAACTTTGCTGAGGTTTGAATATACATGAGGGGGTTATTGTCAGTTTTCACTAGGATTTTTGTACCATAAAGGTATTCATGAAATTGATCTACGATGGCCCATTTTAGTGCAAGGATTTCAAGTTTGTGTACGGGGTAGTTCTTTTCAGATGGGATCAGGCTAATGCTGGCAAACGCCACTGGGCGTAACCCTTCCACGTACTCCTGGTAAGGTGCAGTGCCAAGCCCCTTTAAGCTGGCATCGGTGTGTAATACATAAGGCTTGGTGGGATCTGCATAGGCAAGGACAGGGGCATGAGTGAGTTGGTGAATGTTATCATAAAATGCCATCTTACACTCTTGAGTCCATCTTGTCCTGAAAAGTTAATTTGTTCTGAACTAGACCTTCTCTTCTTCCTTGACAGCACTTTTTTTGTATTTCTGATTAGTTGGTGGGTAACCTTGAGTTAGATTGAGCAAAGGGCAGCTGACTTTGGTATAATCTTTCACAAACTGGCGATAGTAGCCGCAGAACCCCAAGAATATTTGCAGTTCTTTAAGATTGTTAGTCTGTGGCCAGATGGTCATCGCTTCTATTTTGCTTGGATCCATTTGAATTCCTTCAGATGACACAATATGGCTAACATATTTTATAGATTGCTGGAAGAATTGACACTTGTCGATAGACAGTTTTAAACCAAAGTTTTCCAGCCAGTCTAGAACCTCAAATAAGTGGGTCTCATGCTCTTTGAGAGTGCTGCCAAGCACAATGGCATCATCCAGGTAGACAAGGCATTCTTGTAGATTCATGTTCCCCATAGCTTACTTCATCAACCTCTGAAAAGTGGCAGGGGCTCCCGAAATGCCCTGAAGCATGCGTAGAAATTCGTAAAAACACAGAGGGCAGATGAATGCTGCTTTTTCTCTATCTTCGTGTGCCATTCGGGTATCTGGTAGTACCCACTCCGGAGGGCTAGCACAGAGAACCACTGGCTTCCATTAAGGCAGTCAAGGGCATCCTGGATGCATAGCATAGTATATTGGTCAGGTGTAGTTCTTTGATTCAGAGTCTGGTAGTCCACACACATATCCTCACTGAGTCGTTCTTTTTTCAGACTACCATGATAGGAGAGGCGTACAGACTACAAGATTCCTGTATAATTCCAGCTGCTAGCATCTCCTGGAGGTGGCATCGAACATCGTCGATGTCTGCTGGTGCCAGTCGGCAAGACCTCTCACGAAAAGGCCTCTCATCGTGAAGTCTAATGTAATGTTCAGCCCCAGTGACGCATCCAACATCCCATTCTTTCAAAGAAAATACCTTGCTCCGCTGGGCCAGTTTTCAGCTGATCTTTGCTCTCCACTCTTCAGGAATGGGTGATTTCCCCAAAGTCGAACAAATCAGGAGTTACCTCGTCATCCTCTCCAGTATGTTTCTTTCTAGACAGCACAGCAGTATCTGCACAGTACACAGTGGCCAGGATGCAGCCTCAGTTGACTCTAATATCCCTATCAAACATGTTTCTGATTTGCACCACTACCCGCTGAGCATAGGCATGAGCTCAGGCAGGCAGGATGCTAGGCTTAACCAATAGTCCCTCATGCAGTTTCCCCACCTCTGTGGCATGCAGCATGAGAAACTTTTTCTTAACATCTTTAATGATTCCCGCCTCGCCACTGATGGTACACTGAGCATTTGGTGGCAGTACAAGTGATTCTGAATCTTTCTTCCACACTACTCCCACCGGCTCATCTTTCTCAACCTTTTTGGCTTGCATCTGTAAATCATATGATTTGAGCATCATGGCAGGATGTGTAGAGCCTGCCCAGTCCTTTTTGCTTGCTTCTCTTGACAAAGCTGGGCTAGCCAGCCAAACATATGGGCATTAGTGCTGATTAGCAGCAGGATACCATCATATATTCCAGTTGGTGGGCATACGAGGACCAGGGTCTCTACTGGTTCATCCATGCCAGCAACAGCAGTAGGGAAATATAATGACAGTCATACATAACCCTGGTAAGGGTAGGATTTGTCACTCAACCCCTACACGTGAAGTCCTTCAAGGGGTAGGAGTGGGAGATCAGGCAAGTGTCTTTTGTACCATCTTTGAACACATTAGTGACCTGTAAGGCACTGTCCAGCATAGCTCGAGTTGAAATGCCATTAACAGTTACGGTTGTCTCCATAGAGAGACCCACCATCTCATACCAATCTGGGGATGCCAGTTTGGTGGACTGGCCCACAGCAGTTTTGGAAGACAAGGATTTTCATGATGGCCTGGTTGTGACTTTATATTGCTTTGTTGGGCCTGGCTGAGTAGCTTGATAGTGACCCACCATAGATCTTCTGTGGCATTACAAACTCATCTAATGTGTCCATCTTCTCCACACCAGTAACAAAGCATCTTGGCTCTGGGGTCAGCAGGACGGTTGTGTCTTCATGAGGTTTGTAATGGTTGGGGGGGTGGATCCCTAACCTCTTCCTTTGGTTTAGATTCAGGCTGAGCTCCCATAGCCCCTCCATGAGGCAGATTTTCAGGTGGCATAAATAAGATCCCTTACTATAGCGTGCAATTTTATTTCTTTATTTAGTGATTTGAAAAAGTCTTTTGAGCGCAAGCTCTTTTACAAAGGTTCCACGTCGGAGATTGCAAAACAAAGTACAATAGGAGAAAGCAAAGGTATATTACAATGAACGATACAGCTTGGATTCAAAACTTACAGAAATAGCTCAAAACATAGGTACAAGTTAAAATAACAAGAAAAACACTTTATGAGGGTGGGGGAGGAATAAGCCGCCAAAAAGTGCCTTGTCAGTAGTTCAGAGGGACGGGGACAGCTGGCAGTGGGGTGAAGAAAGGAGATACAAGAGAGAGGTATGTACTGTGGTGGAGGTGAAGGGTGGGGGAAAAGGTCGATAAGGTATAGGGAGAAATGGTGGGGTGAGGGGAGGCTGAGCGGAGAAGACATGCTAGAGTAAATGGTGGGGTGTGAGGGGGCATGGCCAGGCAGCCTGCATTAATAGTGACTGTTAGGGAAACTCACGGGACTGTGAGTTGGGGGAGGGGGTCTCTTCTACTATGGTGGGATCATCTTGAGGTTCAGCAGCAAGGACATTGGCCCCAGCACCCACAGGTGCGGTCTCAGAACTAGGCTCAGTCTTGGTGGGGCAAAGAACAGGGGTTTTAGTGGGCTAGACCGCAGCTTGCTGGCTGGCTTTCAACTCCATTAATAATTCACTGATTTGTTGGGACTCAGAGTGGTCCTCTTTCTTAGTAGGTCTATCGGGGGTCATGGCAGTTCACGCAACCCCCGCATACGAATCCCAACCATCATCATCATTTTCTGCCTCCCAGCTTTCTTTCATTAACCAACAATATTCAGGAGGGTTAGCTTTACGGTCTTGGAATTTTAACTTTAGCATGAGCACACTCGAATATCGGGTGGACTTAAAGATGTGTTCTAAACTGACATGATTCAGTTCACCAGCTGAGATGCCCCCTTTACAATTTGCCATTTGCCAGGCCTGTTCTACCCAAGTCACGAAAGAAGACAGTCTCTCATTCTTCCACTGTTTGGTAGACTTGAATTTTCATATCAGATCCTCTCCAGATTCAGTGCTGCCAAATACCACTTCTAAAGCAGATACTGTAAGTACTCACCAGCAGTGGCCTCTGGATTGGTGGACCGAAGGAACCAGATGGCTTCCAGTGCAGGTCCCCTTAAACTCTCCATAAGTCTTCTGCGTTTCTTCCCTTCGGAACACTGCAAATTTTGTACCAGGGGGGTGGCATCATCCATCCAGGTCTCCAAGTCATCTTCCCCCACAGGAACAGGAATGACACCTGAAAACAGCCTGAGCCTGTGATAAGAGTCCAGGTGCAGGGGGGGTATCACAGTGAAGAATGCTGCAATGATGGAAGCCCAGGGGGAAGCCAGGGAGGCCAAAGGAGAATGAGTCCTCCAGAGCCTTCCACAAGTCCTTAACCATCTGCCCTTCTGCATCTAAAAATCTCAATAACTTGTCTTTACATCCCTCTACCCTTGGGGGAACCCCCCCAGGGTAAGATGGGTCGCCGCATAGATCAGTGATCCTCCACCCCATCAAGGATCCCTCTGGCATGATAATGGGGGTACTGTGTCAGGGTCTGTGGGGAAACTACATGAAATGGGACCACTAGGATCTGTTCAAAATAGGTCTGAGTCCCGCCACAGCACTGCAGCTTTCCCCAGGCACTTAACCTTTCCCACGGCCTCCTCTGTAGTGTCATTAGTCGTTCCCATGGGGATATCTAGTAGCAATAAAACATTAAGGGAGTTGACTTCTTTGGGCTCACTCCACCCCATCATGCAGTGCACAACTAGCTTGTGTGGAGCAATCTTCCACTTGGGCATAATGAGTGCCTCCATTTCATATTTTCCTCCAGATTCACACTTGACTGAAATTCTAACTTTTGACCACTAGGGGCCACTAATCCCAGCAGTGCCTCCAAGATGTAACCTCTCTAGGCAGTGCTATTCCAAGGGCTACTACCCCTGCCTGTATGTCTGGACACAGGTTGAGGGGATGGGGTTCACTAATAAGGTACAGTATCTCCACCCAGAGTAATGGTATTGGGGATGTTTACCAGCTCTGCTGTAGCCCTCTGGGCAGCTATCACCTCCCACCAACCCTTCTAGTGGCTGAGCACCTGACACAGCAACAACTTTACAGTCAGCACAAAGCAGTAGTTATATGCACACACCCTTTACACTTACCACCAGGGTTGGACTTGCTGCAACTTCCTTGGAGACCCCCTGTAAAGTTAGGTTAGCAATACAGTTGCACACTTTCAGTAATGTAATCCAGCTAATGATATGCACACTAGCCAGGTTAAGCATGAAAAAAAAGACAATCGGGTTTATTTAGGGACAGTGAACAAGGAAGGGCGTGAATTTAATCACATGATTAGCAATCTGATTTGGTTCAGTTTTGGCATGCACCTTTAGTCCCAATTTGACAGTCACACAATACTGGGTAGCCAGGATGGAAAGTCTGGCTAATCAGAGGCACTGCCCAGGGGTGGCCGGCGTTGCAGCTGATGTCAGGGCCCTTGATGGAAAGAAAAGCAGTTAACATGCAAAACGGCCAGATGATTATTTGTATTCCAAGTTGGTTGGCTCAGTCTCTTGTAAACCCAAGAAACTGAAACAATTAGATGGTACCACAGATGATTTAAACACTTGTTGCAGGGAGCTACCCTGTTTGTACTCACACTGCAAGGATTCTGCTGAAAGGCAATATGGAGACCTCATGGTGTTCACCAATGAGTGTGGGGAAGCAGGGCTGACACAACGCACCTCCTCTTCATGGTCTTTGCTCCAGGTGGCCGCAACCTGCAGGTTGTTGCACAAGGACAGGATCCCCAAAACCGGTCTCTCGCCAAAACAGTCACTGGTACAGGAGTTGCAGCCTGGGCTGAATTGGCAAGGCCCAGGCAGGATGAGCAGTCTGGCAAAATTCATAATTTTCTGCTGGTGAAGCCTCCAGCTGGCATAGCAGGTTTGGCTGTAGGCAAGCAGATCCTGACCCACATAACACATTCAGCACATTCAAAATCAACAGCTGTCTCTCTAGACAGATTGGATGCAGTCCAGTTGCAATTCAAGCAGCTTAACTGAACAAACCTTTTGATCCAAGCACATTTCGCACACAAGCTAGGCCGATCACATCAATGGAGCAAGTCTTCAGTTCAGATCGCAGGTAGTACTGGTAACGCTTCTTTCTTTCTTCTGTCGCAATTCCAGGCTAACATAGAAACATAGATTTTGACGGCAGATAAGGACCGCTTGGCCCACCCAGTCTGCCCATTTCCCTACCTAATGGATAAGCTGCAGATCCTAGTTAACCAGCAGTCTACTTCTTCCTACCCCCAACCCCTAGACTTGCCTTATGACTGTCCCATGCGTGCTTGAATTCCACCACTGTTTTTGACTCCACAACCTCCTCCAGAAGGCCGCTCCATGCATCCACAACCTCTCTGAAAAATACTTCTTAAGTTACCTCTGAGCCGCCCTTCTATCTTCAAATTGTGCCCCTTGTTCTTGTACACCTCTTTTTTGAAAGATGCTACCCTCTTGGACTTTGTTGATTCCCTTGAGGTACTTGAAGTTTCTATCATGTCCCCCTCTCCCTCCTTTCCTCGAGGCTATACATATTTAGCTCTTAAGTCTCTCTTCATATGTCTTCCGGTTGCAAACCCTGTACCATTTTAGTTGCCCTCCTCTGGACAGCTTCTATCCTGTCTATGTCTTTGCAGAGATTGGGTCTCCAGAACTGCACACGTACTCAGATGGGTCTCACCAACTGTCTGTACAGAGGGATGATAACTTCCTGTTTTCTACTGGTGATGCCTCTCCTATGCATCCCAGTATCCGCCCACCCTCCTTGCTGCCCTCTCATTGCTTGCCCACCTTTAGGTCATCTGATATGACTACCCCAGGTCCTTTTCCATTTTTGTTGTTGTTAGTATCTCACCCCCATTGTGTACTCTTCCCTGGGTTTTGTTTCCCAGGTGCATTACCTTGCACTTCTTAGCATTGAATCTAAGCTGCCATACATTTGACCATTCCTCTAACCTTGCCAAGTCCCTTCTCATCCTTTCCACCCACCTTGTGCATCAACTCTGTTGCAGATCTTTGTGTCATCTGCAAAGAGACATACTTTTCCTTCCAGTCCCTCTGCAATGTAACATATAAAGACATTGAAGAGGACCGATCTAATACTGAACCCTCACGGTACCCACTAGTAACCCTCATTTCTTCAGAGTGGACTCCATTTACTATTACTCTCTGTGTCCTATTCTCCAGCCAATTCTTTACCCAGGCTGTCATCTTGGGACCCACTCCCAGGCTGGCTAACTTGTATATTAATCTTTTGTGTGGGACTGTGTCAAATGCCTTGTACAAGTCTAGGTAGGCCATGTCCACAGCCCTTCCTGATCTACTACTTTGGTCACCCAGTCAAAGAAATCTATCAGATTTGTCTGGCATGACCTTCCCGCTGTGAATCCATGCTGCCTTGGGTCCTGTGCCCCTGGCCTCTAGATACTCAACAATTCTTTCCTTCAGAAGTGATTCCATCATTTTCCCTACCACTGAGGTTAAACTAACAGGTCTGTAGTTTCCTGCTTCTGCCTTGCTCCCACTTTTGTGAAGGGGAATCACATCTGCCCTCCTCCAGTCCTCGGGTACCACCCCATCCTCCCATGATTTGTTAAAGAGGGTAGTTAGTGGTGTCTCTAGTTCTACCCTATAATTCTTTTAGAATTCCGGGATGAATCCCATCAGTCCCCATTGCTTTGTCCACTTTCAGTTTTAAGAGTTCTTTCAGAACCCTTTCTTCTGTAAATGGGCTGGTATCAACTTCTGTATCCAGAGTGTTTCTGCTGTTTGTTTTAGGTACCTCCTCCTCTTCCTTTGTAAATACTGAGCAAAAATATTTGTTTAGTATCTCTGCCTTTTCACAGTCACCCTCTGCCCACCCTCCCTCCCTTTATTAAGCCTCACTAACCCTCCCTTGGTCTTCCTTCGCTCCCTGATGTACCTATAAAAGGTTTTATCCCCCTTCTTAACTGAGTTGGCTATCTTTTCCTCGGTTTGGGCCTTTGCTGTTCTGACTGCCTTCCCAGCATCCTTTTGCTTTAACTCATACAGTTCTCTGTCCTGCTCCTTCTGTGATTCCTTGTACTTCCTGAATGCTTTCTTTTTCTCTTGAACCTTCACTGCCACTTCCTTTGAGAACCACAGTGGTTTCTTACATCGTTTGTTTTGTTTATTTGCTTCACACAAAGGCTCGTTACCTCTGTGATGGCAGTTTTTATTATTCTCCATTGTTCTTCCACCCCTCCTTCCTGCCCATTTGCTAGTGCATTCTTAGGCACTCACCCATTTTAGCAAAGTCAGCCCTCCTAAAGTCCAGTACTTTTGCCTTTGTATGGCTTGACTCTATTGCTGTGTTTATTGTGAACCATACTGTTCGATGGTCGCTAGTTCCCAGATGGCTACCCACTTCTACATCTGTGATCCTCTCTTCATCTCCATTTGAGAGAACCAGGTCAAAGAGTGCTCCCTCTCGAGTGGGCTCCAATACTAGTTGTCTAAGGCATGCCCCCTGTAGGGCATCTAGAATAACCCCACTCTTCGAAGTGGCTGCTGCAACTGCACTCCAGTTAACATCTGGCATATTCAGATCACCCATCAGCAGTATCTCCCCTTCTTCTGCCATTCTAAGTATTCTTTCTATCATTTCCTTGTCCATTTCCTCCCCCTGAGAAGGGGGTCTGTATACACCCCTGTGCGGATTGTCATGCCATTGCCGGTCTCCAAATTTACCCACAGAGCTTCTTCTCCTCCCTGTTTTCCCTTTTGTTCTGTTGCTTTGATTCCTTCCCTTATGTAAAGAGCTACTCCTCCTCCTCTTTTACCCTCCCTGTCCTTCCTGTAGATAGTGTATCCTGGTATGTTTACGTCCCAGTCATGGTTTTGTGTGTACCATGTTTCTGTGACTGCCACGATATCCAGATGTTCCTCCTCCATCAAGGCCACTAATTCAGGAAGCTTGTTACTCAGACTATGAGCATTGGTACTCATTGCTCTCCATTTTTTGATGGCTTTACCTTCTTTTGCAGCATCCCCCACTGACCTTTCTACCCCAGTCTTTTTCCCATTTAGTACCCTGTTTTGTAGGGAGAGGCTGGTATTTTCCTGCTGCTTATCAGTGCCTCCCCCCTTGACTAGTTTAAAAGCTTGCCAATGAAGCATTTAAACCAATTGCTCAAAAGACTTGTTCCCTTCCTGGACAGATGCAGACCATCCTGCCAGTATAGGCTGGTGTCCCTCCAGGTGGAACCCCAGTCCCCAATGAAGCCAAACCCCTGTGCTCCACACCATTTTTCCAACCATTCATTAAACTGCATGGTGCAAAGTACCCTTGCCTCACTCATGCCATTGACAGGCAGCACCTCAGAGAAGGATATTGTGCATGCTACTTGTCGTAGGCCCCTCCCCAATTCCACAGAGTCCTTCTGCACTGCTCTAATCTCATGAGGAGCCAAGTCATTTGTCCCTAGGTGGACAATGACGTCCAGCTCAGACTCCCGTGCAGCTGTTCTTGTGATCTCGAGGATGCGCTTCCTGTCTCTCCAAGCCATGGCACCAGGCAGGCACCTTACTTCAGTTTTCCCTGCACCCCCCCAGTTCTAACCCCTATTAATTGAGTCCCCACCAGGAGCTGCTTCCTTTCCTTGTGGTGTCCTCTGCCTCCTTCCTGTGGGCCTCCCTTGTGACAGTTGTCCTTAGCCTCCTTAGTCTCCTCTGCAGGTGCATCCATAGGGGAGCTATGCTTCCCCAGAATGGTGTATGGATTGTGGTGTGGAACAACTGACTGTGTGTGCCTCTGTTCCACCATCCTCACCCTCCCTGAGCCCACTGTGGTCCAACTGCTGTGCTTTCTTCGCAACCTCTGAGGTAGTGGTGGCTCTGGTGCTCCCTGGATGGGGGAGGTTCCCTTCCTACCGTCCATTGTGGCCTGGGAGAAGGTTCCCTTACTACTGTCCAGAGTGGCCTGAAGACGGGCAACTTCCTCCCTCAGGGCAGAGAGTTGTCTGCAAATAGGGAAGCATCTCAGCCTCCAGAAAGACTCCCGGAAGACTGCTGCCCCACAGCCATTACATTGCACTACTCCACACATTTTTTTTTGTTTTGTTTTGTGTGTGTGTGTGTGATTGGTTTGTTATATAGAAATATATATATATATTATACAATGTGTATGCTTATATTGTCAGTGCAGTGTGCTAGAGAGGATATGACAGTGATATGCACCTTGCATTCTTAACACTCTTGAGAATGATGTCAGAACCCCAGGTATAAAGGAACTATTTCCAGGGTGGGTGGGGTGAGGGTGGGAAGGGTTGGGCCTAAACTGTGCCCTCACAAAACAATCAGCCAAAAGCTCTGACCCACTGCTGCGATGAGTGCCTTCATGTCAGCAAGATGCCCTATCCAACAATTTGACAGAGAAAATACCCTGCTAATCAAACAGAGAAAAATCCACACATCCAAGTCAGACACAGGTAAACCTCCCCAGCCCAAAAACAGACCTGGTGGTTTGAGCTCTGAAAGCTGTCAGCCCCAAAATAAGTCAGCTGTGCTTTAAACTCTTCCTGCACTGAAAATCTTAAGAACTATAAAAAACAAACATAAACCTAGATCCACCTCCCTCTGTTGCTTGGAAGACTGTCTTTTCCTGTTTCACACTGCAGGTTTTTCTATGACAACTCCTTAACCACAGTAACGTATTTAAAAATAATTTAACTATCACAAACTCCTACGCACCAGTAAATTATTTAAAAATAGTTTCTGTCCCAAAATCCTAGTAGTCAATCCAGCTACCCCCAACGGACAACCAAAATGCAGTATTCAAACACTTGTGAAGTTACTTCCAAGATAAGCAGAGTTTGCAAGCTCCCTTTTTCAACTCCTCAGCCACCTGTAATTTATTTAAAAATAGTTTACCTGTCCAGGCGATCCTAGTAGACAATCTAGCTACCTCCAAGGATCTACCCAAATGCAGTATTTAAATCCTTCTGAAGTTACTAACAAGATAAACAGAGTTTCAAGCCCTTCTTGGTTAAATACTAAATAAATATGTGAATAAAAAGCAATTACCAAGGGTAGTTAGTTTCACCTCCCACAGAATTAAGCAAAAGTGCACGTTTGTTGCAGATATCAAGTGCAATATAGAATTTCTCACACAGGTCACAGCTGAATAAAGAAGTAGTGTCCTTCAGGTCAAGAAAATGTGCTTTGTGTCTCTAAAAATTGCAGCCTCCAGTAACTTATAGTAATCTGATCTAGTCTGGATATCTCCACCAGGGCAATTTGTTGACAATGGTTATGATGCAGCCCTTCCTGTTCCAATACAACACTTTTGGTCTGAAAACAATGTCCTGCACCTAAGGCTGTCTCTGTTTCAATTCACACTGCAGGTTTTGCTATGACAACTCCTTAACTACAGTAACTTATTTAAAATAGTTTAACTATCACAAACTCCTACGCACTCAGTAAATTATTTAAAAATAGTTTCTGTCCCAAAATCCTAGTAGTCAATCCAGCTACCCCAACGGACAACCAAAATGCAGTATTCAAACACTTGTGAAGTTACTTCCAAGATAAGCAGAGTTTGCAAGCTCCTTTTTCAACTTCTCAGCCACCTGTAATTTATTTAAAAATAGTTTAACTGTCAGAAAATCCTAGTAGACAATCTAGCTACCTCCAAGGATCTACCCAAATGCAGTATTTAAATACTTCTGAAGTTACTAACAAGATAAACAGAGTTTGCAAGCCCCTTCTTGGTTAAACACTAAATAAATATGTGAATAAAAAGCAACTACCAAGGGTAGTTAGTTTCACCTCCCACAGAATTAAGCAAAAGTGCACGTTTGTTGCAGATATCAAGTGCAATATAGAATTTCTCACACAGCTCACAGCTGAATAAAGAAGTAGTGTCCTTCCAGGTCAAGAAAATGTGCTTTGTGTCTAGAATCAGACATGTCTGACATCTTCAAACAGGCAGTTCAAGGCAGGAGAAAAATGGCAGAGATGCAAGCTAGGACTCTTCCCATCAGTTCCCCAGTGCACCTTCAGGAAGCAGCTGCTCGAAGGCTTGAGCTGTTCACACGCCAGATTCCAACTCTAACTGATCCACTGTCTCTTGGCACACTGGGCTTTTCCCTTGTCAATCCAGCATTCAGGTTGGCTGAGGGATCTGTCAGTCACAGGGCTCCCATTCCAGGATAATTTGGCGCCAAACTAAAAACTACAATACTACAGATTTTCCTTCCCACAGAACACTGGGATTTGGATCCATTTTAGGTCCCCAGCGTTCTGTTCGTCCAATTACTGGAAGTCCCGGACCTAACATGTTGGCTCCCATTCAAAGGCACAAGCTGGCTGCAAAGCAAACAGGTTAGACAAACTACTTTAATTTAAATATAAGAACAGGCAAACAATAAATAAGCATAGTTCCCAAATAGGCTCCCTCTGTGCAAGTAGTGACTACAAAATGGAGCAAAACAGAGCACTGTCTGGCCGATCGCAAGCCCTAAATCGCTTGGACCCAGCTCAGACCATTTGCTTAACACAGATTAGCTAGTCTCTTAAAGGGACAGGTGCAGAGGCTCGATATGGCACTCTCGCACATATAAACAGGATCACACAAAGACAGGACACCAGCCTGACATTGGGCATTGAAGAGCCCAGGAAGACATTAGGTAAACCCCAGATTAGTGTGTGTGTGTGGGGGGGGGGGTACACTTAGATCATCAGATATGATTACTCCCAGGTCTCTTTCCTGTTTGGTGACCATCAGTACCTCACCCTATCATGTACTCCCCCCCCACCCATTTCTGTGCCCCAAGTGCATGATCTTGCACTTCTTTGCATTGAATCTTTGCTGTGTCATTGAGGCACAGGTCAGGAAGCATAGTTAAACCAGAAGCAGTTGTAAAATTTCAACAAGAGATTTATTATTAATAACAGTAAAATAAAAAAAGTAAAAAGTTCAGAATAACTATTTACAATGGCAGTAGAAACATGGAAAAGAGTCCTTCTGAATTTTTCTTCTCAATTTCCAGTCTCGTTCTCTGTCTCTGTCTCTTGCAAAAAATTGCAGTTCATTTTTATAAGTCTGTGCAGGAGCGCGTTAAGAAAATGGCATGCTTATCACACAGTCTTCTTGTACATTTTCAGTGTTCTTGTCAGCTTCAGTAGGTGCAGCAAAAAGAACATTGTGACCCAGAACTGACCTCTTTTAGCCAGCTCTGCAGAGATTTTGCATCCAGCATTCTCAGGTTAACCCCCTTGAGTTCCAAATAGCTTTTTGAAATCATTTCAACAGTAAAACTATATACAGCTTTAGCTTTGCAATTGTTTCAACAGTATATATACAGTTTTAATGAAAGGGATCCCAGTATCAATTACATTTCCACAAAATAATTCACATATATATTTATACCAGCAGATATGCAAGGGGGGAGAAAAGACAGAACAGCAAGTGAGGGTAGAGAGATAGCTAGAGGCAGAGAATTGCAAGACCATCGGGGTGCTCAAGTCCTAGGTCTCATGAGAAAATTTGGTTGCACAACCAGACAGAGAAGAGATAGAAAAGGAGAAAATAGAATAGATCCTTGCATTTAAAGTCTTTCTCCATAACCACTGGGACAGGGCCATATTCAACCTTTTCACAAACTGCCACACCTTTGACCACTCCTCAAGCTTGCTTAGGTCCCTTCTCATTTTCTCTGCATCTCCTGGAGTGTCAACCCTGTTGCAGATCTTCATGTCATCTGCAAAGAGAGACACCTTTCCTTCTAGCCCCTCAGCAGTGTCTCTTATGAAGACATTAAAGAGGACTGGTCCAAGCACTTATCCCTGCAGGACCCCGCTGGTCACCCCCCCTTCAAATTTAATTCCGTTCACCACCACCCTCTGTGTCCTATTGCTCAGCCAATTTTTGACCCAGTTTACCACCCTGGGACCCACTCCCAGGCTTTCCAGCTTGTTTACTAGCCTCCTATGTGGGACAGTGTCGAAGGCCTTCCTGAAATCCAGGTAGGCCACATCCACTGCCCCTCCCTGATCCACCTCCCTAGTCACCCAGTCAAAGAAATCTATCAGATTTGTTTGACAAGATCTTCCCACTGTGAATCCATGCTGCCTTGGATCCTGTGCTTAGTTGGATTCAAGAAATATCACATATTTTGGCAGGCTAGGTGGAGGGTACATGGGACTAGTGAGGAATGAAAGGCTGAATAGATTATCAGGTGGTTCCTATGTTATTCCCTTCTCCCTCCTGCCTAAAGTTTGGTATTGTGGAAATTCAGTAAGTGCCCAGTTCAGTCAGTTCCCTCTTCACATCTAGTCATCCAGTTTTATCAAGTCCTGAAGGCAGTTCCCCCTCCTCCACAGCAGTTACAGGTCCAGTCAGGTGAGGTGGTCTCAGCAATTCAGAGTTAGCAGGTACACCCTTGGTGTCGGCAGGATTAGAAGCATGTCTGTTGCACTAGCAGTAAATGTGGTCGCATTTTTAAAAGTAATTTAAGTCCTCAGGGCAGAGAGCAAGCAGAGCAATGACCCAGTCCAGTGGTGTGAGGCAGAGTGAGCATCAGTGGGGCGGAGCCAGTGGTAGGTCATGCCAGTCAGACCCCTATGGAGCAATCCATGACCACTATTCCCCCAGCCAACACTAAGCAAATGGCCTGCCAGGGTTGTGAATCAGCAACACCACTTAGCGGCAGGTGCTGACTGCAACTTCCAAATGAACTGTTCTTTCTTTTTTCATGTAAACGAGTTTGTGCCAGACAGTGCAGCATGTGTTGACTGAGATCACATATGCAGAGCAAGGCTCCAGGTTTAAGAATGCTGAGGGGGAAATACAAAGGGGCATGGCAGGCCCAATTGAAAGAAATGCTCAATAGGGCCAAGAGGGTAAATCAAGCTAACAGCTCACAAAGTAAAGCTGCCAGCCCCACAGCCAGAGGCTAGTGAATGGAATAAATTAACTAAAATAATCACTGAATACTGAGATCCCCCCAAGAGCAGGAAAGGGAGAACAGGACAGCCCCAGCTAAGAAAGGACTCCAGAACAGCACCATAGCTGTAAGAAATCTAAACAAAGGGCTAGTGGTTTAACTAAAAGCATTTCTCATTGTGCTTCAGTTAGTGGCAGAGGAGGAGGAGGAGTGATTGTTGGGGGCACATCACATTGTCATAGGAGCACAACTGTCACTAATCTTGACCTTCCTACCTCACCGGGCAGAGTATTCCATTACATGGTCCACCTGGAGTTAAGGTCTGACAGCGGCTAGAGAAATGCATGATGTGAGGATGTATCTATTGGATTGAGTGTGTCAAGGCAGTGCACCATCTTGGGCTAAGGAGGTGACATCAGTGCCAGGGTGTGGCATACAGAATAGCTTCTGGGGTATAAGTGCTTGGTGGGGTGGAGGCCTTGGAGAGATCCAGGTGCATGGCAGATAAAAGCCAAACAACATTCCAGAACTCAGTACCTCCCAAGTCTGCATGGTGTCCCCCACCCCCCAGGCCTCCCAATGTGAAAATATGTACTAATTTGTAGGGTTCCCCTACCCACTGTAAGATGCTGGCTAGCCAGTTTTACATCTACAAACATGTCTTACATCCTGGAATGGGATGCAGCAGCTCTGGCATGCTGGCAGTCTTAGATTGCAGCATCCACTGTTTTCTGGCCCCATATTCTGTTTATTTTTATATACACCCCATCCCCATATTTAATCCATCACTGAGCAGCATTTGTGATACACACACGCACCACTGGTATGCCCTGCACAGTAACACACAGCCCACCATACAGTATACACAAATGCAATCTTTAAACCACTCAAATGACAGCGTACAAGTGCTTCAGTACAGACAAACACACACACATGCAGACACACACACCTCAGGAGTTAGAGTCAAGTATGGCATGAGCTGTAGTGGTGTGCTGTCCTTTTGATGAAACATTAAATCCATGTCCCATCTGCTTTTATGGTGGTTGTTCAGATGAATGTAAAAGATCCCATGGTGCTTACTGAGAAGAGTAGGGGAGTTTCCCCAGTCTCCTGGCCACATACCAAAATATCACTATCAACTTATTTTGGTTTAATTTTGGTTGGTTTTCGTCACTTTCCCCATGACGACGAGGCTAAGAACCATCAGTTTTGTCTGGCCCTTCTTCTCTGGTCAAAAAAATCTAAATTTATTTTATTTATGCAACCCCTAGGTGGCACTATACCTATGGTTACTACCCCTGCCTGTATTTCTGACCACAAGTTGAGAGGCCTGGGTTTAGTACTAAGGTGCCTCCATCCAGAGTAATTGTAATGGGGATGTCTGCCTAACCTGTTGTAGCCCTCTGGGAAGCTGTAACTACCCACCAACCCTCCTAGTGACTTTGTACCTTTACCAACAGTAGCTACCACACAGCAATGAACATTAATAATATGCACACACCCTTCAAACTTACCACCAGGGTTGAATCTTCAGCAGTATCCCTAGAGACCCCCTGTAAGACAAGGCTACCAAAACAACTGCACGCTTTCAGTACTGTAACCTAACTAACAATATGCACGTAAGCCAGGTTAAACATGAAAAAAGAAAATCACATTTATTCAGGGGTCGTGAACAAGGAAGGGGCATGAATTTAGCGAAATAATTGGTATTTTGATTTCATTCAGGTTTTTGGCATGCACTTTTAAGTCCCAAATGAACAGTTCTACAACACTGGATACCCAGGATGAAAAGCTGGTTAGCCAGAGGCATTGCCCGGGGTGGCCAATGTTGCAGCTGATGTTGTGGCTCTTGTTGGAAAAAAAAGGCAGTTATCATGCACAACAACAAGATGATTATTTGCAACCCTAGCCAGTTGGCCTGGTTGGTTGAAATTATTAAATTTAAGTAGGAAAACAATTTGATGATACTACAAGAAGAGTTAGTTGACTGTTGCAGGAAGCTACCCTGGATTTACTCACTGTACCAGTCGGATAGAGACAATGTCCTGGTGAAATGAAGACCTGAGGCTGGAAGCTGATGCACACGGGGAAAATGGACCGACACAACTCACCTCCACTTCACGACCTTTCCCTGAAGGTGCCCGCAACCTGTGATGGCTTTCTGTGCAGGGGCTGGATCCCTGAAGCTGGTCTCTCGATGATGACACTAGAGTTGGCACACGATCAGACGGCATGGGCAAGTTTGGACAAGGGCCCAAGGATGGATCAACACTTTTGGTGAAGTTCAGTTCAATTGCTGGTGACCTTTCTAGCTGGCAGACTGTTTGAACACAAGTAGATGTGGGCTGCTTTCTGGCAATCAGGAGTCCCTGGGCAGCAGGCATTGATCCACAATAAACATTCAGCTCACTTAAAGGAAACAACATTTAAATCTTCTCAGTTCAGTTCCAAGCTGGTAGCAATTTCAGTCGATTCACTGAGCAAAACCTCCAAACTGCAGGCAGGCAATTCCTGGCAATTAATCTTCTCTTTCCAACTACCAGAAACGCACAATATAACAACTAGGTCTCTTGGAGGCCCGATTTCCACAGAGCCTGCTCAGTAGTTCAAGTTGGAGTCTCAACACAGGACTACCTTGAACTGCATACTGCTTTCTGCAGTCCCTTACACTCTGATCTCCCTGCAGAACTGACTGAAATTTAAACTGTCCCTCTTAAATACAGGCAGAAGTCCTTGGAATCCAATTGGCTGTTCAAGCTGCCTAAAACAGTTTGTCTTATTATTGGTTAGCTTTTAGGCACCCAAATTTTGTCCTAGATTATCTCCCATAAGTCTGTATTACACTCCCATGAGTCTCTGGATGAAATCTCAATTCATGATTGACTAAAGCACTCCTAAAATGGTGGCTGCAGCAAAAGACACTGTCCCAGATATGCAGTACCAAATGTTTCACAGTCTGGTGCAGCCAAGGTAAACATTATGTTATTACACTTTCCCCACACACTTGTAGCCACATCAGTTTGCTTTTGAATGAGCCCACATTCATTTAAATGCCCCCCTGTCATTTTGCTGTCACTGATATACTGTCCCTCTAGGCGGTAGGCAGCTGATCATGCATAGTCATGTGGGCTCATGAATATTAATGAGCATTTGCAAACTGTCCTGTTTTCAAACTTTATTTCGAAGCCCTTTAGTGGCTCCTGCAGCGCATTGCTATAGTCACCAGCCCCTCCTTACCATACCAGGGGGCCAGGACTTCTGAGAGAATCCCCAGTGTGACCGCAAACCAAGCAGTCTCTTCAAAGGCACCCCTTGTGCCTGCACAATCCCTGCTTGCACCTCGGTGCATTTGCTACAGCAGGTGATCGCAGATTAAGAGAAAGAGCACAGACTGGGCTTAAATAAGTAAAAGGACTGCATTGGGAGTTCAGAGAACAACAAGGGGCACCAGAAGAGGACACAAAGCATTTGGGGGATGCCAGCAACAGCGGGAGAGAAACAGGAAAGACAAAGGACATGGGGGCATTTTATGGTAAGCCCCCGGGGGTTACATTTTCTCTGACCAAAATGCTTGGCGTCCATGCCAAGACTATAATGAACTAGAATATACCATAACACTTTACTTGACACACTATTAGACATGTTCTATATCAAAATACTATAAATAGCTTAGCATGCTGTTACTCTAAATGTACCCTTCAAACATACTGTACAGTTAGCACTTTGTCATGACATTTACATTCAATCATCTCACATTTTTGCATCACCCCATAAGTATTTGTTTCATCAACATAGATGTCAAGCACCTTTCAACTGATCCTTCTAACTCTGTAAGGGTGACCCCTAAAATACTGGGTGGAAGGCTTAACTATCACTTAGGAAGATGCAGTGAACACTAACTTGGGCAGGGAATTTGCTGTAATATATTCCCCTTTGTGGACTACATTCATGGGCAGATCTGCAGGCATTCCTGGGGTGTCATATGTGAGGCATACTAGCAGTTTGACATCTCTTTCAGATTTTTGAGGTAGAAAGTGCACAGGCACAATCCTTCTAACATTTGCATTTGGGCTGATCGGACCTTAGTTATGGTCCACTAATACGGCAGCTTCTGATGAAAAAGGCACCACAGTACTCTCTGGTTGTTCAGAGTCAGCAGTATTACTTGTATCCACAGTAGTACTTGAATTGGCTTGCTCTGTAGATGTTGGTTCATCATTAAGAGGAAACGCCATAGCATTTAAATCATGTTGCGCATTATTAATACTTTCAGAATCAACATTTGAATTAGCATTATTGTCTGTCGTGGGGTCAGAGTTATCAGTTTCAGATATTTCAGTTTCATCTGACATGTCACCATTCTCATGGTCAGGGTCTGCCTCTTGAGGTTCAATCAGTTCCACCAGACAAAAAGAGCCAGCGGTGTTAGATATTACACATTGCACTTCACTGTCAGGAGGTACAGGGGTAGTTGAGAGGGCTGGATAACTAGACAGTCCTGAGGGTCCAGCTTCATCTGCCATGTTACACAGAGGATTTCCTTGGAATAACTGGTTCAGTTTGTAAGGACAATAATAAGTGACCCCACAGTCACTATCATTAGATTCAGATTTGTTGTCATTATCAATGAACACATTGCTGGTTGAAGGCTTTGGATGTGGAACAGCAGAGGGGGAGCTTAAATGTCTCTTTTTAGCTGCAGCCCAAGTCAGAGGCCCAGTAGGGGCATTGTCTTGAGGTACAGAGTCTATGGTGATTTACCCAATCAGTAGAACATGGTTTTGGTATATCGTTTTCACATCATTTGGATCATTTTTGGGACACACTTCGTAGACTGCCAGATCATCCAGCTTGCTGATGACAATATATGGGGTGTGACTCCACCGATCAGCTATTTTGTGTTTTCCTTGCAAACCCACATTTTTCAGAAATATATAGACTCCAGGCTGTAACTCTTGGGCCTTAACATGTTTGTTGTCTCTCTGTTTGTTGGCTGAGTTTCTCTTAGCAGCCATTGTGTTTTGAAGCATATAGGCGTCATTGAGCTGGGCTTTGAGTTTTTGTACAAACTGTAAATAATTGTCTGTTTCAATTCCATTGGGTGACACTCCAAAACAAACGTCTACTAGAAGGTGAGCTTCTTGGCCAAACATGAGGTGACAGGGTGAAAAACCAGTAGCATAATTTTTCGTGCAATTATAGGCGTGTATAAGTGCGCTTCTCTGTTGGCTCCACTTTGGCTTATCTTTAGGATGCAGGGTACCAAGCATATCAAGAAAGGCACGATTAAATCTCTCTGGTTGTGGATCTCTTTGTGGATGATATGGGGTTGTTCTGGATTTTCTTACACCCCATAGGGAAAACAGTTCCTTAATAAGTCTGCTTTTGAAAATCCTGGCCTTGATTTGAATGGATACGCTGGGGGGCACCGTAATGTATGAAAAACTTTTCAAGAAGAACTTAAGCTACAGCCGAGTCCTTTTGGTCTTTGGTTGGATAGGTCTGCGCATACCTTGTGAAGTGATCCATAACTACCAACACATTAGCAATGCCTTTTGAATCTGGCTCCAAACAAAAAAAAATATATGTAGGCGAGTTCCACTTGTAGTAATATTGACCAGTGGGGCTGCTCTTTGTGGTTGAGCTTTGTGCTGCAGATGCCTACTGCAGGTTTTAAAATATTGCTTGATGTCCAGGCTCATCTTAAGTCAGTAGAGGTGTGAACAGGCTAGATCCAGAGTCTTTTCGCTACCCAGATGTCCTATTTGGTCATGCCAGGCTTTTAATACAACAGTTTCAAACTTAGATGGCAATATTAGCTGTCTCCTCACAACTTCACATTGGCTGCAAGTAAGCTTTCAGTACAATAGCTGTTCTTGCAGCTTGAGTTTAGTTCCTTCTCAAAGAAGTAAACCACTTTTGAGGTCACTGGACCACATTTTGGAGACATCTTCCCCATTTCTTAAAGCGTCGACTGGTCTGATCATTGGATCATAGTACTGTTCTTTTCTGAGGTCAGCTGGAGTTAACTGTGGTAAAGAAAGTCTAGGGCTGCAAAATTACAGTAGGCAACTGGTATACAAGTCTCTGAAGGTCCCAAGCATTCTGCTAGACAGTTTACAGCTTCAGAGGACAGGGTTTCTTCCTGGTCAAACTTATGGAATAGTGCTTTTACAGAATGTTCAGGAATATGCACCCACTGTTTGTTTGAAGCAGGTCTTCATGAGAGAGCATTGGCATCGATGTGATTTAAGCCTGGTCGATACTCCACCACATAATCATATGTTGATAAAGTGGAAAGCCATCTGTGGCTGATAGAGTCTAATTTGGCTGTTGTTTGAACATACGTTAATAGATTGTTATCTGTTTTGACTAGGATTTTAGCAGCATTCAAGTATTCATGAAATTAATCTACTATTGCCCACTTTAATGCAAAAAATTCAAGTTTGTGTACAGGGTAATTTTTGTCAGAGGGTGTCAGGCTTCTACTAGAAAAACTTCACAGGGCATAGTCGTTTGTCATACTCCTGATAGAGCACAACCCCAAGACCTTTCAAGCTGGCATCTGTGTATAATACATATGGTTTAGCTGGATCTGCATAGGCCAGTATGGGAGCATGTGTGAGCTGATAAATAATGTCATAAAATGCAGTGTCACAATCAGGGGTCCATCTGGTTCTGAAAGGTTTGTTAGTCTTGAAATAAACCTTGTCCTCTTTATTTATTGTACTCCTTTTATATTTCAGGGTGGTAGGTGGGAACCGTTGAGTCAGATTTAGCAGAGGGTGAATGACTTGCATGTAATCTTTTATGAAACGGTGATAGTATACACAGAAACCTAAGGACCTTTGCAGTTCTTTAAGATTGCTAGGCCGTCGCCAAGTAGTTAACGCTTCCACTTTGCTTGGATCTGTTTGTATACCTTCAGAAGATACGATATGGCCCACTTACTTTATGGACTTCTGGAAAAACTGACACTTGTCAATGGACAATTTTAATCCAGATTTTTCTAGTTGGTCAAGGACCTTGGACAAGTGACTCTTGTGCTCTTCAAGTGTTTTGCCAAACACAGTGACATCATCCAGATAAACTAAGCATTCAGGCAGGTTCATGTTTCCTACAGCTCACTCCATTAATCTTTGGAAGGTGGTTGGTGCTCCAGAAATGCACTGTGGCATTTGTAAGAATTCATAAAAACCCAAGGAGCAGATGAATGTAGTTTTCTCTCTATCTCCCGGTGCCATCGGGATTTGGTAATACCCACTCCTGAGGTCTAGGATGGAAAACCACTGGCTCCCATTAAGGCAATCAAGGGCATCCTGGATATGGGACATTGTATATTGATCTGGTATGCTTCTTCGGTTAAGGGTCCTGTAGTCCACACATCTCCTCGCTAAGCCATTCTTCTTTTGGACTACCACAATGGGGAATGATATGGGCAGGCTCAGAACCCCATCTTTAGCAGGCTCAGAACTCCATCTTTTATAATGGCACAAAATTGTGCAATAATCTTCCCCCTGGAATCCAAGCGTGCAAGTCCATCAACACTTTCAACTCCTCCCTCAAAGCCCACCTACTTGATTCTCCCACCTGTAGATGTCACGAGCAGTCTCTTTGCTAAACTATTGGCTTTTCACCCCTCCTCCTTGTTTCACCTCCCCCAGTACAACTCACCATTCTTTCTCTCCCTGCCTCCCTCCTCTTTCTCTCGCTGCCACAGCCCCTCTTACTCCCTATCCCTCTAACCCTGTTAGTCTTGCACTTCCCTCCTCATACTGCACTTATGAGCAATGTCTTCTTTCTCCTCTTTTCCTCCTACATTTTAGGGATTCGTATTGTTCCTCTCACCCTCTGTCATACTACTCCTTGTCATGGTATTTCTCTTGTGATCTCCACTGCATCCTTGTTGCTGTCCATAATGTATTACCCTCAAACCCCAATTGTATTTTGTACGGCCTTTTTTTATCTCACGTTCTTGGAACCTACATTATGCTCATTTGTTTGTATTACCTTTTTATGTTATAGTGCCTGTATGTATGTTGTATCCCTCACTGGACATTTGTGAAAATAGCCATTTTTGCTGACATATTTATTCATTGAAATGTTTCACCAGGAGGGCACACTGAACAACAAGTTGCTTATCTCACGGTGCGACCTGGGGGGAAGGGGTTACATAGGGTTGAGAAGAATAGTGAAGGATGATCAGTTGCAATAGTATGTGGGTAGTATAAACTATGCAACATTGTAAGATTATGCAACAGTTGGAACACAAGGTATTATACAATAAACAGTACTGGAACACTGGATAAATTACAATAAATGTCAAAAATCATACAAAACAATATATAAATGTACAAAACAGTAATAATGTGACAGAACCATTTATAGTGCATGAGTGTATCAGGAGCAAGCTCAAGGTAGTACGCAAGTGCTGTAGGAGTGAAAAGGATGGGGTAGGTTGTGCACATGGATGACCCAGAAGGGCAAGTGGAGAAGAGAGGAGGAGAGGCAAGAACTGAATATGAGGAGAAGGGGTAGCCATTTCCTGATTCCCCCTTCAGGTTGTTGAGAACCCTGCCAAGGGGCGGGGTCAGGGTAGGAAGGCAGAAACTGGGGATAGGTATTAGGAGGGTTAAAGCAGGAATAGCTGAGGGAGAGGCAATTGTGGAGGGCAGAGGTAAGGGAGTAGTTGGAGGAGGAGTGTCGTATTTCGGGGGAGGGAATTCGAGATTTTAGGGAAGCGATGGGCAAAACCAGTCTGACCGATGAGGGTAGAGAGGTGAGGGACCGTCAAGGTGCGGGCATCATTAGATCTGAGAGAGTGGGTGAGGGGAGGTGGAGTGAAGAAAGAGGATGAGAGATAGGAGAGGAGCACTCCGAACCAGAATTTGGAGGTTAGTTTGGCACAGTGTGAGATGCGTCTGTGAGATAGTGGAAGGAAGGTTAGAGAGTGATAGAGTTCACAGTGATGGGAGCGGGAAGGGGAGTTGAGAGCAAAGTGGCAGAAGGAGTTAAAGAGAGTGTCCAACTAGGTCAGGGAAGATTTGGGAGCAGCACCATAGACTACATCACGGAAGTCAATGATGGGGAGTATCATCTTCTGGACAATTCTGCACCTTGCAGTCCGTAGGATGCAACTACAATTCTTATGCAGAGCTCCAAGCTTGGGGTGCAGTTTCTTCAGGATAGCATCAATATGCACAGAGAAGTTGAGGTGCTAGTCCAGCCAAACCCCCAGATATCTAAATGAAGAGGTGTCCTCCAGGATGGTCCCATCAAGGGTGTGGAAGGTGGGTAGGACCTGTTTATAAATAAAATTGATTGATTGATTGATTGATATGGACTATGTGTGTAAACCTCACCCCCCCAAATGGGGGCTTACCTGCCATTATGCAGCTCTTTCCTCCTGCTCTCTTCCTGGGCACCTCCCGATCCAGCCAGCAATTTTTTTCTGGTCCTACAGGTCTCGTTCTGCCCCTGATGCCACAGCCCTAGCAAGCCAAGCAAAAATTCAGCCCTGCAGGGCTCGAGCAATACAACCACAATCACCTGCTTGTAGTTCTGCCCTCAGGGCTGCGAGGATCGCGCAGGCACGACCAGTGTCTTTTCGACTGCATGATTTTGCAGTCACACTGGGGAGTGTTCCGTGGGTCCCAGGCTCCCCATCAACTAAATGAGACCCAGTGACCATAGATAGGACTCTGAGATGCTGTTCTCCCCAAAACTAAGAGAGATCCACGAGGAGTCTCGATCGATGCTCATTAATATTCATGAGCCAGAGCCCCGAGCATGTTAAATAGTCATGAGCCTATTTGCCCTCGGGGCAGCTATATCTCGGCTGCAGCTTAAAAGAAAGGGAAAGAAATGTTTTTTTATTATAACTTGCTGCTGTATGATTGGGAAACGTGTTACGGGGGTTGGGGTGAGGAGGAGAGTTTAAATAAGGAATAATTTGTTCCTGGCTACACTTGATAAATTTAGACACTCAAGGAATATGTCAGCCTGTCTGCTGCTGAAAATGAGGGACTGTTAACTATTGGCAGCAGCGATGGGAAAATGGACTGAGCAAATTCCTCAGTCTGTGCAGGGACAGCAAGTACACAACCCGGGCTAAAGGACTGTGGGGCATTGGGGCAATTGTTCAATTAATTCTGGCTGCACCAGGACATTATTTCGGACTGTATCTGATCTGCTAAAAGGACAGTGGGTTAAGCAGCCATTGCATGCAGCCACAGCCAATTGGAAAGCCAGGAAAACAAAGCCAGGACTTGTGGGTCATTCACCAAAGCTCATGGGTAAATGCTAAGTACTCATGGGGACTTACAGAGACGTCGTTCTAGGCACCAAAACAGCAGACCAACAGTGCATCTAGTGAGGTTCATACATTATTCATTTCTGTGATTGACAGGTCTCCAGCCAATCGGAGGCCCTGTAGTCAAAAGCCACAGCCAATCAGGAGCCTGAGGAGAGCCCTAAAAGAGACAGTGTTTTCCAGCATGTTGCCAGATTTGAGAGGGAGAAGGAGGATTGAGCAGGCCCCCCCACAGGGGTGGGGGCTCCTGTAGAGTTAATGGGCCTGGTCATTCCAGCTAAGCCTCTCCATCCAAGAGGGGTTTTTATTTAAGTTAAAGTAAATTACTTAAGTTTGTTAAACTGCTAGTCTGGAAGTTGCCAGATTGTCTTCCAGGTACTAGCCCTTCCCTTCACATCAGGGAAAGATGTGGACCAGAACCAGATGACATCAAGCAGTGGTGAGAGCGCTGACCGAGAACCTCAGTTGTGAGAGGACTGAAGACATCAGAAGCCTTATGTAGCGGGGATCGGCCATGGAGGACCTGAGTGAGTAGTGCCCCCCCCGTGCAATGGAGAGATACCACAAGCTAAAACCATGGGTCATCATGCCCTTGTAAATGTTTTAATGCCAAGAAAGAAAGCTAAGTAAAACTATGGATCAACATGCCCTTGTAACAGCCTAAGTGAGAGAAAGCAAGAGTAATTAATCTGGGCCGCCTTGCCCAAAATGACTGTTCAAATTGAGTAGTTCTTTAGTTCGCACCTTGCCTGCTGCCCTGACTGGCTAACGTGGGTTGATCTTTGGAGCTGTGTTATGCAGTTCATAGCTGTTGTTGAGGGTACCCAAAAGAGCCCAGACAGCATGTGGTTAAAAAATCATATAAATGTGCTGATATTCACCTGTATCCACTGTTTGGTCAAGATTGTCCTGTGGAGCTACCAGCCATAGCCACATTGCCACATCAAGGGACATGAGACCCTAGAGTTAATTGAGACTGTGCTTAAAACCTGGAAATGACAGTTTTCTACCTTGTTTGACTTACGTCTAAGAATATAGATACCTTAGAGATGTATTGATATATGAATGTACTGGATGTGTCTACTGTCACAAACCCACTCAGCAGGTCAGGCCCTCTACTCCCAAAGTGCCAACCTCTGAGCACAGTCTTGTGAACAGTGTAACAGACAAGGGAACCCTCTTGTCTGTTTTTGTGAGTTCAGATCAACCTTTGGTCTCAAGTCTTGGAGGGATTCGAACTGTTAACCTCTTGTTAGCATACCCACTGCACAGGCTTAGATATTTCTGTCTTCGGGGGAGCCAGATATCTTTGCCTATGGGCACCTAACCAGGTGTACAGAGATGAACCCTTTAAAACTTTAATAAAGACCTCAGATTTAAAGAAGCTTCTTTTTCCAGTTTGGTACCACTATTCAAGCTTATGTCTAATTGTCTGCTTTTAACCATGTACTTTTCTTACAAATAAAAAGAAGTCAAAGACAGACCAAGTAAGTTCTAAAAAGAATTTTACTAAAGTATTTAAAAATATGTAAAACACAAAATACAGAACTCTTATATACCAAGACATACAAATCTATTAAAAGAAACAAGGTTTAAACAGTGCAATTTCCTGCTTACAGTATTTGGATTTAACTCTCTTCCTAAATACTTGTTACAAGTGCTTTAAGGATCTTTCCTCAGTCAGAGTGTGGTAAAAGTGTCCGTGTGTAGTAAAACAGAATAATCTTTATTCCTTAGCCAACTGTATGGGGCCAACCCCTTTGGGTGAGGTCATAGCTAGCTCCTCCTCTGTCAGATTATATTTTAAAAAATGATATATCTTATACAAAACAACAGGATGGCTTTTTAAAGTATTACATTTTGAATCCTTCAGCATGACTCATGTTTCTTCAAATGACACTTCTTTTGATCTCATGCAGTACCCTCCCTCACACAGGCTTCACAGGGACATTTACAGCTCGCACCCCTGTGCAATAATGTGTAATAACCTAGGTTCCTCTGCAACGTCATAAACCTTCTTTATGATTTTCTCTCCTAACAAAATTAACTCAAGTCTGTAATTAACTTCAGAAAAACAGGATCCTTGATTAAAGCCTTACATGTAACACATTGTGTCTAAAAACTGAGTCTGTGTGAACTCACATGCTGTCAGCATTTCTCTTAGCTTCTGTCAGCTGAAAACTGTGGGGGGGGTGAGTGAGGTCAATCCTAGAGCATTTGATTTTCATCAGGAGACATTCAGTAATACATTTTATATTTAAAAAAAAGTGATACAGCACTCAGAGCTGGCTGTCTGTGTCACACTCCTCCCCACCTAGACTGAATTTGGGGGATCTATCCCCTACATGGGATGAGCTTTCCAAATCAGTTCAATCCTCAAAGACCCTAGACAACCCATCTCAGTTTTTGGTTTTCGCTCCAGCCCTATGTACGATTTTTAGATCATACCCTTGTAAAGCAAGACTCTGTCTTAGTAGTCTCCCAGTGTTCTTCCCCATCTGCATCAGCCAAACCAGGGGGTTGTGGTCAGTCTGCACCACAAAATGCTGCCCATACAAGTATGGCTCTAATTTCTTTAGGGCCCACACGATGGCAAGACACTCCTTTTCCACCGTGGAGTACGCTTGCTCTCTGGGAAGCAGCTTCCTGCTCAGGTAGGCAACTGGGTGCTCTGTCCCTTGGCTAGACGTATGGCTCAGTGCTGCCCCAACACCCACGTCTGAGGCATCCGTCTGAACTATGAAGGTTTTGCTATAGTCCGGACTTGTCAAAACAGGAGCACTGCACAGTGCCTCCTTCAGTCTGGTAAAGGCTTCCTCACAGGCTGGGTCCCAGGAAATTTTCTTGGGCATCCTTTTCTTTGCCAGGTCAGATAGGGATGCAGCCAGGTCACTGTAATTAGGTACAAACTGCTTGTAGTGCCCTGCTGTCCCTAGAAAGCTCCTGACCGGGGGTCAGGTGATGGCAGCCTAGGAGAGCAGAAGTAACCTCCTTTAGCTCCGTACCTCGCTCGCTAAAACCTACTAAATAGATATCTCTTTAGAACGTAATACAGAAGACTTAAGTTAAGTTACTGTAGTGAGACTCCATAAAACAGTAGAAAGGGCTAAATATGGAAGTTTTCATGCAAAAAGTACCACCGCAACATTCTCCGCCGCTATCCCCTGAGAAAGACAAGGCCCCGAAGCGGCCTAAAGTTCAGATGCCGAAAACGTCTGCGGACTCATCGCCACTAACAGAAGACAGATTCTTGGAAATCATGAAGCCTATGCAGGAGTCGATAGACAGTATAATAGAAGACCTTCACCAAATTAAAACAACTACCGACTCTTTAAATACTCTGATGGCAGACTCGGAAGCTTGCCTTGCTTCAGCAGAGAAAAAACTTGATAAGGTTGCTATTGATCACACCCTCACTAATCGAAGAATCAAAAAACTGGAAGATAAATTAACAGATCTAGAGGGGAGGAGTCATAGGAACAACCTACTAATAATGGGCATACCAGAAAAGGAGGAAGGTGTAAATCCCATTCTTTTTGTCCAGAAGTTCTGTGAGAAAATCGCAGGGCCCTCTCCTAATGGCCCGACCTACGTCATAGAGAGAGCACATATGGCACTTCGACCACCTCCACCCCCTGGTTCGGCACCCAGGCGTATTATTTTTAAATTGCTTAACTTTCAAGATAAACAACACATAGTTGCAAAAATAAAAGCACTACAGGAAGTCCTTTGGGAAGGGAAAAAGTCAGGGTGACCCAAGATTTGTCACATTCGGTCCGTATTAAAAGGCAAGAGCTGCACACACTCGTAACAAAGCTCATAGCTGTGGGTAAACCCTTCCGAGTTAAGTACCTGGCGATGCTACAGGTAAAGCTCGGTGATCAATGGCAAACTTTTGAATCCCAGGGGCAAGCAAGGAGTGAATTGAAAACAGCACTCCCAGATTTATTCAAATGAAGAGGTGTCAAATACAGCTTTTACACTACGTTTAATTCTACTTGTAGCGGCAGCTTTTTTGTGCCAATGCTACTGAAATCACAGCTTTCTGTATAAATGGACAACTTCTAGCAACCTAACTCTCATTTATTTAATGTTAAAAGAAGTTTGATTCTATTCGTAGCAGCAGCTTTTTTGTGCCAACGCTACTAGAACCACGCCTTCTTATATAAATGGACAACTTCTGGAAACCTGGCTTTCACTCAAAAAGTGAATCTTTCTCTTTACCTTGGGAACTTAACCTGAACAGCAATTCCAGATAGCAACATGCCCTTGGATGTTTCATTTAACTCAGTGATGGATCGCGTTTACTGTTTAATAATAAAGAGTTTTTCCAAATAAGCTCCTTGGCATAACGATGTTATAATCAACCTTATGAATAGTGACTATTAAATAGTGATTAGTGGCAGCTTTTCTGTGCAATGCTACTGAAACCACAGCTCTCTGTATAAATGGACAACTTCTAGCAACCTAACCCTCATTCATTTAATGTTAAAAGAAATCTGATACTACCCGTAGCGGCAGCTTTTTTGTGCCAACGCTACTAGAACCATGGCTTATATAAATGGACAACTTCTGGAAACCTGGTTCTCACCCAAAAGTGGATCCTTTTTTTTTTTTTCCTCGGGAACTTAACTTGAACAGCAATTCCAGATGGCAACGTGCCCTTGGATGTCTTAGTTAACTCAGTGATGGATCACGTTTACTGTTTAATAATAAAGAGTTTTTTTTCCAAATAAGCTCCTTGGCATAACGATGTTATAGTCAACCTTATGAATAGTGAATATTAAGTTGTGATTATCGAGGACCTACCCGCTAAATCAGAGACAGTGTGTGACTCCCAACCCTGATATGGGACCAAACAAGAGCATAATACTATTCCTGTGACATGGGAGCTCTACATTATAGTACTCAAAGTCCACTTGTCATGAGAGGTATGCAGTGAGCCATGACTCAAGAACCTGTCTATATAATTAAGTTCACATGAGTTAAATGTTTGAAACTTAGCTTAAATAATGTAAAAGATGTAACAGTCACAATGGGACTTAATTTGGAGCCCACTAATATCTTTATTTACTATGTTATTCTTTTATTACTTGCATTTAAGTAACTAAGTATTATGGTTATCTGGCAAATCAGAAGGCGTTTACTTTTTTTGACCTAGCTTACTTTCAAATGAACCTGTAAACTTCTTTTGCTACTTTTAAGAACAATCACCCAAAGGTTGTACTGCAATTAAAATTGCCTGATAAATTTAGCGAGTTGGGGAAGGGGCTTATGGGGGAGGTAATGGCTTCTAGGCTTGTTTGATGGTTTACATCACCTGACATAACTGATAGCAGTCCATTCATTGGAACTGGGGGTAGTTTCAGGGCTTTTGTGGGATAGTGTGGGTGGGGGGTGGGAAAACATTTGGATAGGCTATATCCTCTCTACCTATTTCTACTAGCCACTAACAAAAACATGAGGCACTCCGCATCAGAACTTTGATATGCCCTGGTGTATTTGGCAGCCTAATATTAATATAAAATAATGGCAGGTCCTTATGCAATCTTCAGTTGGAATATAAAAGGTGCCAGGGATAGAACCAAACGGCAAATAATATTAAGGCACCTGCGATCCCTTAGAGCAGATGTCATCTGCCTACAAGAAACACATCTTAAGCAGGAAGACACCTCATTATGGTGTAAGGGATGGGTAGGGCAGTCCTATGGGGCAGGTACCTCCACAAGTAGAGGTGGTGTCACTATTCTCTTCCATAAAAATGTTCCTTTCAGACTAGAAAATGAGGTATGGGATAGCCAAGGGCAATATATAATATTACATGGTATCCTGGGTACGCATCTAATAACGATTGGGTCTATTTATGGACCAAACGGGGATTCTCCTACTTTTTTCACCAAACTAATGGGAATCGTGTCCACTACTACCTCTAGAACTATAGTTCTGGGAGGAGACTGGAATATCACGCCCCGAACATCATTAGATAGATCAGACCCCAGGAAAGCCGGTCTATCTCCAGTCCAGAGAGCCTTACAAGACTTAATGAACGGACTGGGCATTCTGGACGTTTGGAGGATATTGAACCCCACTGAACAACAGTACACCTTTTTTTCTCATCCCCATCGCACTTGCTCACGCATAGACTACATTCTGGCCAGCTCTCACATTATGCCCGGAATTATGGACGCCTTAATCCACCCGCAAGTAGTGTCAGACCATTCTCCAGTCTCATTAGTTTGTGTATTAGGGTCTGGGGTCAAAAGAGACTTCATATGGAGAATGAACACGCAGTTACTTCAGACCCCCTATATGCAGACCCATTTTAAAAATGTTATTAGTTCTTTCTTGGACAATAATTTAGGACCTGTCTCCAAAATTGACATAGTCTGGTCAGCCCTGAAGTGTGCCTTACGTGGGGAATGCATACACTTAGCATCGGTTAAAAATAAAAAACATAATATGCAGACTGAGTCCCTACTTCAAGAAATAAAAATGTTAGAATCAATATTAATAAGCATTCCTCAGAATCTGAATGGACCAAGCTTCATATCCTACATGTCCAATTTTCAAATTTGGTGTAACAAAAAGCAGAGCTATCCTTAAAATGTGTCCAAGTGAAATACCTAGAATCGGAGAACATGCTGGCAAATTACTAGTATACCAAATTAAACAAGTGGAGTCAACTCGTTTTGTACCCGGGCTATACTCAGGTAAAAAGGGCCCTCTTGTTACAGACCCTAGAGAGACTGTGTCCAGTTTTGCAAAATATTATAAAGATCTATATCATTGTGGAAATGAAGATATCCCAAATGAACAAGTACAAGCATACTTTGACCAGTTAACGCTCCCAGTACTACCCGAGGATAAGCAATCATCTTTAAGTTCTCCCATTATGGAATGGGAGATGGTCCTAGCAATTAAGCAGCTTACAATAGATAAGACGCCTGGACCGGATGGCCTCCCAACCAATTTGTATAAATTATACAATGCAGAACTTGCCCCCCTATTAACCAGAGTTTTTAATTCATGGTACGAATTAGGTTTCTTGGAACACACATATCTTGAAGCCCTGATTACTATTATCCCTAAGCCAGGTCGAGACCCACATTATGTGGAAAATTATCGCCCTATTTCACTCCTTAATACCGATGTTAAAATACTAGCAAAAATACTAGCCAATCGTTTAGGACCCTTAATGGACACATTAATTAGCAATGAACAAGTTGGTTTTATGCCAGGAAGATCCTCAAGTGATCATATGCGTCGATTACTGCATCTAATCCCCCTAGCTAGTGAGTCAGCTATACCCATGGCCCTGATAGCCTTGGATGCAGAAAAGGCTTTTGACCGGGTCTCCTGGCACTTTTTGTTCACTGCACTTTCCCGGTATGGTATCCCACAAACATTTATTAATTCGGTCAGATTGCTGTACTCATCCCCTACAGCCCGGATCTGGTGCAATGGTCACCTTTCAGAACTATTCCCTTTGAGTCGTGGCACTAGGCAAGGATGCCCCCTTTCCCCACTCCTTTTTAATTTTTATTTAGATCCTTTCATTCGTAAGCTACTTATAACCCAGGGTTTGCAAGGCATTCTTGTAGGAAGCAGACAGCATCTCTTGTCTGCCTACACAGATGATCTCTTAGTACATATAATGAACCCAAATGTAAGTGTTCCTATCCTCCTGCAAGAAATTGAATCCTTTTCTAGGATCTCCTACTACAAGCTTAACCTGACTAAATCTACTGTTTTCCCCTTAAACCAAAAACTACTTAAAAGTGACATAGAACAGTACGGATTGCAATGGGAAAGCAAAAGTATAACCTACTTGGGTATTAAAATTTTTAAATCATATTCTACCATTGTTAAAGAAAACCTTACTAAGCTAATAAAAGTAATCAAAGCGGACCTGGAAAAGTGGAATGCCTTGCAGATTTCACTATGGGGAAGGATCAACATCATCAAAATGAATATTCTCCCTAGAATTCTTTACCCTCTCAATATGGTAGCCCCTTATCTTCCTAAAGCATGGTTCATGAAATTAAGGAATGCAATCAATAAATTTATTTGCAAAGGTAAAACAGTGAGACGGGCATACCACAAGTTGACGGCATCAAAGATTCAAGGAGGGCTTTCCCTACCATCATTTTATAATTATTATGGAGCAGTCCATATTACAAAACTAGCATCCTGGATGTTCTGCCCATATGAGGGAGACCCGAGGTCTTATACTCCAGCATGGCTAAACATTGAAAAGACCCTTGTATCTCCCACTTCATGTTCATTACTATCATTACTATATTCATCCTTGAAACATATTCCCAAAGACCTCAAGAAATCCCCAATAGGGTGGTCACTGAGGGCTCTGAGGCAACTACAGATCCGCCTGAAAATAAATTGGCATGTGGATGGAGAACAACCGCTCCTAAATAACCCTCATTTTAAGATCCAGCATAAACCTATCCCAATAAATTTATGGCCCGCATTAAAGGATATTGGGCTTAAGGATATTGTGGTTAATGGTAATATGCTTTCATATACTCAATTCCTGCGAAACTTCCCTGAACTAAGTGGTCACCCCTTTAAATATTGGCAAGTTATGCACGCAGTCTCTTCTTTCATGATTACAGGTCGACCCCTTGAGCCCCCTGGGACTGCCTTATCCTCCTTATTAAGTATTGCTACCCAGCCACACTTAATATCCGCAGTATATAAAAAACTGCAGCTCCTCAATACACGACTACCATTAGGTACAAGCCAGTATTGGGCTAGGACCCTGTCTTTTTCGCCCGCACCCGACTTCTGGCAACAAAACTGGAATAACCTATACAGGTTTATTAAGCAAGATCGTCTACGGCTTATACAATTTAATGTGATGAATGACTTATATTACACCCCCCAATAGCTTCACAAAATTGGCAAGATACCATCCCCCTGTTGTCCCCGATGTCTCTGTGGGAACGGGGACCTCTACCACATGTTATGGACATGTCCCAAAGTTCAACTATTTTGGAGAGCTATACAAAACTCTTTAAACCCTATGCTAGCTTTAAACTCATTGTTCTCCCCGGGAACTTGTTTACTCAATTCTTTTCCCAAAAGAACTTTGAAACAAAAGAAATATTATATGGCCCTTATTTCCGCAGTGGCCAAGCTTGTACTTATGAGGCACTGGACCCTGGATACCCTGCCTACAACACTAGAATGGCATAGAGAAATGCTACTTGCCTTACAGCTGGAAAAGCATATTGCAAGTATGAACAACCGGCTACAAAATTATCTTGATAAATGGGGCGCCCTGGATGCACTACTAGCTGCATGGAACCCTGAAAGTAGACAGCCTGATGGTCACTGACCTTTCCCTTGCAACATGTTCTAACTTGGAGAAAAGATACCCCTGCCCATAGTAGAGGAAAAGTTTTGTGCCTGATGTTATTTCTGATGGAGAGAGGAGAAAACGACAGGGATAGGATGTTTAGGGATTTTTATGGGGAAGAGAGAGGGAAGGGTGGTTGAGGGGAGTGGGAGGGGAAGGGTTGGAGATTGGGGGGTACTGTTTTTTTTTTTCTTTCCTTTCTTTTTTTTCCTTCTCGATTTTACTATTTCTTGTTTACCTAAAGGTCAAACATGACACCTTAGCAAGATTGCAGTATATTCTTATGTTAAGTTCATATCCAACTATTAGAACACATGCCTGTGGTGTTATGATATGCCTATGTAGAGATGTTTGACCCGAGATACTGTGACTAGGACAAGTGCACGTATTATGTATACTATGCTATTACTTTTATCTTTTTATTTTATTTTACTTCTGTGTATTAAGGTATTAAAAATAAATAAAGCTTTCTGAATTAAAAAAAAAAAGAAAGCTCCTGACCTTCTTCTGGGTTTCGGGTCTGGGCTACGCCTGGATCACCTCTATCTTTATTTGGTTAGGATGGAGCTGTCCCTGGCCTACCACGTGCCCAAGGTATACCACCTCTCCCATGGCCACCTGACACTTCTCGGCTTTGACAGTGAGCCCGGCCCTCTGCATCCTGCCCAGCACTTCCCTAAGGTATGAAAGTTGTTCCTCCTAGCTGGTACTAAAGATGGCAGTGTCATCCAGGTACGCCACGGTGTACTCCTCAGCACCATTTAACACCTGGTTCACCAGCCTTTGGAAAGTGGCTGGGGCGTTCTTCATTCCGAAAGGCATTACTTTAAACTCAAATAAGCCTATCAGAGTGATGAAGGCCGACCTTTCCCTAGCTCTGTCTGTCAATTCTACCTGCCAGTACCCCTTGGTCAGGTCAGTTGTCGTAAGGTAGGTCGCCCCTCCCAACTTGTCCAGGAGTTTTATCTGTCCGGGACATCGGGTGGGCGTCAGACTTCGTGACTGCATTCAGTCCACGATAGTCCACACAGAAACGAGTTGAGCCATCTGGCTTAGGTACAAGGATGACGGGTGAGGCCCAGGGGTTGTGGGAGCTCTGGATTACCCCTAAATCCAGCATCTCCTCCACTTCCCTCCTAATGTCCTTTTGGACAGCCTCTGACACCTGATATGCTGTCTGCCGTATGGGCATCTGTGTCCCTGTCCCCACATCGTGTGTCGCTAAGGAGGTTAGTCCAGGCTTGGCGCTAAACAAGGGGGCAAAGTCTGCTAAAACCTCCCTTACTTTCTGGGTCTGGTCCGGGGTCAGCTGGGGAGACAATTTTACTGCTTCCACAGAGGACTCCCGCTTACGCTCTTCCAGCAAATCCAGAAGGGGGTCTCCTTTGTCCATCCCCTTCCCATGACTACACACTGCAAACACCATGTCAGCCCTATTTGCATATGGCTTCATCATGTTGACATGGTACATCCTTTCAGTCTGTCTTCTGTCAGGTAACTCCACAATGTAGTTCATGTCATTTACCTTCCTAACCACTTTGTGCGGTTCTGCCCACTCAGCTTGCAGCTTGTCTTTCTGGACCAGAATAAGGACCATGACTTCCTGACCCACCATGTACGAGCGAGCTCTGGCTCTGCAGTCGTACCACACTTTTTTGTTTCTGTTGGGCAGCTGCTAGATTGCTCTGGGCTGTCCCCATAAGCTCCTTCAGCCTTTCCCTAAACCTAAGGACGTAATCCACAATGGGAGTTCCCTGGGTGGCGTGCTTGCATTCCCAGTCCTCCCGGATCAAGTCTAGGGGCCCACGTACCCTGTGTCCATATAAGAGTTTGAAGGGGAAAAATCTTGTCCACTCTTGGGGCACCTCCCTGTATGTAAACAACAGGTGGAGAAGGTATTTCTCCCAGTCCCTCCCATGCTGTTCAGCAAACGCCTGGAGCATTGACTTTAGGGTACCACTGAAGCGTTCCACAAGCCCATTGGCTTGTGGGTGATATGGTGTTGTGCATCTCTGTACCACCCACACTTCTTCCATAAACATTTCATTAGGTCCGACATGAAGGAACCCCCTCGATCGGTGATTACCTCCTGCGGAAACCCAACACCGGAGAAAATCCCAAGCAAGGCATCTGCCACTTTGTCTGTCCTCAGAGAGGATAGGGTGACTGCCTCTGGGTACTGGGTGGCATAATCCACCACAGTCAGGATGAATCTCTTCCCTAAAGAGCTGGGGGTATTTAAAGGCCCCACAATATCCATTCCCATCCTCTGGAATGGCTCCTCCACTACGGGCAAGGTGATCAGGGCGGCTTGGGTTTTCTTGCCCACCTTCCCTATTTCTTGGCACCAGTGACAAGACCTGCAATACTCCTTCACCTGCTGGGCAAAGTTAGGCCGGTAGAAATTCTCGGCCAACCGCTGTGTAGTTCGTGCAATTCCCAGATGACCAGACAAGGGAATATCATGGGCAACCTTGAGCAACTGCTCACGATATCCCTGGGGAATGACAAGCTGCCTGCCTAGCATCCCTCCCTCTGTCTGTACTGTCTGTGTATACATAAGTCCATCTTCCCAATAAACCTTATGTCTGCCATCACCTGCCTGTGACCCGTTCGAGTCTGCCCAAGCCCTCAGCTTCTCTAAACTAGCGTCACTTCTCTGAGCAGCTGCGAACCCCTAACACCTTCCCAAGGCATGGGACAGGTCCCCTCCAGTCGCTATACTAGGGTCCCTAGCACTAGCGTCAGGGCCCTCAGGTTCACTGTCAATTCCGACCCTCTGGCAATGGGTCACCCCTCCCTCTTTGGAGTAACCTTCCGTAGCTGTGTGGTCACTTGCTACCGGGGAAATTTTTACCCCCTTTTTATCAATCTCTCCTTCTGGAGACATAGGCTGGGGAATCAGCCTCTCAGTATCTTCCCCAATGGTTTCTGGGGTGGCTCAGGGAACTACAATTTTCCCTGGCCGCTTGACTACGAGTAACTGCACATTCCGTCCCCTGTTTGAGGTTGTTACCCAGGATCACATCCACTACTAAGGTTTTGGCCACAGCCACCTGTTGCACAGTTCCCCCTGTATCACCCTAGTCCAGGAGAACACTGGCCAGTGGCAATGTTTTCTCTTCACCAGTAACCCCTTGTACAGTTACGTATTTGTTTGGGATAAGCTGACCAGGCTGTACCAGATCCCCTTTCACCAATGTCAGGGATGCCCCTGTGTCCCTTAACCTCTGCATCTGACTGGGTGCATATGTTCCCTCATGTTCACTGGCATGCTTCCAGGGACACACAGACAACCCAATTCTTTTCTTGCACCGGTTGTGTATTACTGCTTGCCTTTTTGGGACACTGCCTGGCAATATGCCCAGTCTCTTTACACAACCAACAGGCATTTCTTACTTCAGAGAAATCTTTTCTTTGAAACCTGGGGCTAACTGATTTCGGTGGAGGCAGTGAGGGTTTTAGCTGCACTGAAGGCACACTTTTCACTTTCTGTGCTGCCACGCTCGCCCCATTTGCTCTCAGAGCAGGTCTGCTCTTCGCATAGCGGTCCGAGAGTTCAGCAGCCTCTTGCACTGTTTTTGGATGTCGGTCCTCTGGCCAGGTTTTTAGCTCTGCTGGGCATGCCCAATAAAGCTGTTCTAATAAAATCACATTTTCAGTTTTATCAACAGAGTTTGCCTCAATTCCCTCACACCAACCTTTTAAAAACTGACGTTGTTCATGGCTAGCTCCTCATAGCTCATATTAGGGCTTCTCCTGAGCTTACGGAATTTTGCTCTGTATGATTCAGCAGTTAATTCAAACTTTTTTAACAGTGCAGCTTTTAACTTGCTGTAATCGTCACTATCCTCATTGTTCATTTGACCCAATGCATGCCAAGCTTTCCCGGTAAGTAGCGGGGATAACTGGAAGCTCCAGGACTCTCTAGGAATTTTAGCCTGAATACAAACTTTTTCAAAAGAGTTTAAAAAGGTATCCATATCTTCCCCATCTTTAAATTCAGCTATTAATTTGGAGTTCAATTTGTAACCCAGTCCTTCAGTCCCAGTCAAACCCAAGCCACTTACCTGCTCTGGTGCCACTGGTCAGAGTCGCATCTTCTCCAGCTCGTGTTGCCACTGGCGCTCCTCTCTCCTCTCCTCTCCTCTGCCTCACTGCATTCTCGCTCTGCGTTACAGCGTTCTCACTCTGCTTCACAGCCCGCCTCCCTCTGTTGTCGTTCTGCTTCTCGCTGTTCCCTCTCTGCCTCTCTGCATTCTCACTCTGCCTCACGGTCCACCTCCCTCTGTTGTCACTCTGCCTCACGGTCCGCCTCCCTCTATTCTCACTCTCGCTTCTCCTCTGTAGCTCACTGGCGCTCACGCTTCTCACGGTCTGCCTCCCTCTGTTGTCGCTCTGCCTCTAGTTCCATCCTGCGCAACTCAATTTGCAGTTTGAGTACCTGTGGATTCAGGATACTGGTGACCTTTTCCTGCTGCTGCTGTGACCCTTCACTGACAGTGGCCCTGCTGTCATTTTCAGTCACGGTCTGTTACTCGCTGCTCTGGGTATCTGCTACCATCAGGGCATCTATGAGGTTCTGCTTTTTAGCTGTCACCTCGAACAGGACTCCCCTGTCCCCGCACAACTGCTTCAAGTAATCTATAGTGTGCCTGCTGTAGTCTGAGGCCATCTTCTCTGACTATGGCTACTCTGACTTTGCACTTAAGATAAAAAAAAAATAGGTAGGAACTTGGCTGTTACACCAAGTGATATATAGTTCTGTTTCCTTTTTTAAAATAAAACTCTGCCTTTTTCTTTCTTTGCAAGAGAGCTTACGGTCTCAAACTGACACAGAACAATAAAGCTTGTGATACCAAAATTATGCCACCGCTGCCAACCAATCTGTCACAAACCCACTCAGCAGGTCAGGCCCTCTACTCCCAAAGTGCCAACCTCTGAGTGCAGTCTTGTGAACAGTGTAACAGACAAGGTAACCCTCTTGTCTGTTTTTGTGAGTTCGGATCAACCTCTCTTCTCAAGTCTTGGAGGGATTCAAACTGTTAACCACTTGGTAGCATACCCAATGCACAGGCTTAGATATTTCTGTCTTCGGGGGGCCAGATATCTGTGCCTACGGGCACCTAACCAGGTGTACAGAGATGAACCCTTTAAAACTTTAATAAAGACCTCAGATTTAAAGACGCTTTTCTTTCCAGTTTGGTACCACTATTCAAACTTCTGTCTAATTGTCTGCTTTTAACCATTTACTTTTCTTACAAATAAAAAGAAGTCAAAGACAGACCAAGTAAGTTCTAAAAATAATTTTATTGACATATTTAAAAATATGTTAAACACAAAATACAGAACTCTTATATCCCAAGACATACAACTCTATTAAAATAAACAAGGTTTAAACAGTGCAATTTCCTACTTACAGTATTTAGATTTAACTCTCTTCCTAAATACTTGTTATAAGTGCTTTAAGGATCTTTCCTCAGTCAGAGTGTGGTAAAAGTGTCCATGTGTAGTAAAACAGAATAATCTTTATTCCTTAACCGACTGTATGGGCCAACCCCTTTGGGTGAGGTCATAGCTAGCTCCTCCTCTGTCAGATTATATTTTTAAAAATTATACATCTTATACAAAACAACAGGATGTCTTTTTAAAGTATTACATTTTGAAATCCTTCAGCATGACTCGTGTTTCTTCAAATGACACTTCTTTTGATCTCATGCAGTACCCTCCCTCACACAGGCTTCACAGGGACATTTACAACTCGCACCCCTGTGTCATAGTGTGTAATAACCTAGGTTCCTCTTCAACGTCATAAACTTTCTTTATGATTTTCTCTCCTAATAAAATTAACTTGTCTGTAATTAACTTCAGAAAAACAGGATCCTTGATTAAAGCCTTGCATGTAACACATTGTCTCTAAAAACTGAATGTATGTGAACTCACATGCTGTCAGGATTTCTCTTAGCTTGCATCTGTCAGCTGAAAACTGGGGGGGGGGGATGAGTGAGGTCAATCCTAGAGCATTTGATTTTCAGCGGGAGACATTCAGTAATTCATTTTATATTAAAAAAAAATGATACAGCACTCAGAGCTGGCTGTCTACATCACACCTACAACATATATGTGCTGAATATTCAGGATTGTGAATCTAAAATCTAGCCAAGGTAACCTGGATAGTTGCCTTTTCTGAAACCTTCCGTCTGCGACAAGCAGGGCCACCCCTGCTCTACTGCCAAAAGCAGGGCAACCCCTGCACCTCTAACAAGGCTCTACGGATATTGTTGTTAATTTGTCTTCCAAGTTAGCCCCTTCCCTTTAAATCAAAGCCAGCTGCAACATCCACCAGGGCTGCAACTTTCCAGGACTATGGTATCTGTGTACCCAGGGTGTAGTGTGAGATTGCGGGGTTTCACATGTGTCTGGGAACTGGTACCAGTGGTGGGGGAAATTACTGTGTAACATCTGATTAGTTAGCAGCTTAGGTAGCCAGGGCTCTAGGTATCATTTCTGGTTGTTGACCTGTGGTTGCCTTTTCTGTTTATTTGATAGTCACCCAGCTGGAGGGTTCACAACCACAAGAAAAGCCAATGTATGTTTGTAAATATTGATCTGCATAACCTCTATTCCTCCTGTTTCCCCTCCCTTTCTCCTATGGCCCCTAAATAAATCTTGTTATTACCGTTTTGCAAATCATGGTGTGTGAGCATATTATTAGAGAGACTTTCTAATTGCAGAATGTCTGAATTATGGGAAACTGAACGTTGGGGGTGGCAAATGGTTATTGTGGGTGGTATGACATCTCAGGAGGTTGTACCAGGTAACAGCAAGCCCACGTTAAAGGTAAACTCTGAGTGGAGTCACTGTACATTGTTAGAACCTAATGTAAGATTAAGAACCCAAACCCCTCAGCCTATATCCAGAGTAGTAGGCAGGAGTATAACTCTAGAAGTAGCACCACCTAGAGGTTACATGTGATTCCTTTATAATGCCAGTTACTAACATCTCTTGGAGGTGGCATCGAACATCATCAAGGTCAGGTGGTGCCAGTTGGTGTGATCTTTCACGAAATGGCCTCTCATCATGGAGTCTGATGTGGTGTTCAGCACCAGTGATGCATCTGACATCCCATTCCTTTAATGAAAATACTTTACTCCACTGTGCTAGCTTGTGGCTGATCCTGTCTTTCCACTCACCAGGCATAGGAGACTCCCCAAAGTCGAACATATCTGGGAATACTTCATCATCTTCCTCCCTGCAGCACTTGGCAGCACCGCAGTGTCTGTACAGTATACCTGAGCCAGGGTACTGCCCTGGGGGACTTCAGTGTTTCGGTCGGTCACATTTCAGAGTTGCACCACTACTTTCTTAGCATAGGCATGAGCTCTAACAGGTAGTACACTGGGTTTAATCAAATGTCTATTAGGCAGCTTCCCCTCTTCTGGGGTATCCAGCATGAGAATCTGATTTGTGACACCTTTTTTGATACACACCTCTCCACTGATGTGGCACTGTGAATTAGATGGCAAGACGAGAGGTGATGGGTCCTTTTTCCAGACATACCCCACTGAATCATCCTTGTCATTCACGTTGCTCTTCAGCTACATCTCGTAGGCTTTTTGCACTATGGCATGAATAGGTAAGGCTTGTCTGGTTTCCTGAGCTTGCTTCTCTTGACACATCTCTGTTAGGCGGCCAAAATGTGTGCATTAGTGCTGATCAATATGGTGATTCCATCATATAGTCCAGTGGAAATGCAGACCAAGGCCACGGTCTCCACAGGCTCATCCACACCAGCAACAGTAGGAGGAAAAGATAGCCATACTCGTAAATAACCAAGGTATGGGTAAGATGTATCGCTCAGACCCCATACATGCAGTCCTTCTAAAGGTTGTAGAGGGAAGTCAGACAAGTGCTGATTATACCAGTCTTTGAATATTACAGTGACCTGAGATCCACTTTCCAATACAGCTTGGTCCAGGGTACCATCAATACGTACAGTAGTCTCCATGGAGGGACCTACCATTTTGAACCAGTCCAGAGGAGCATTAGCAGGAACTTGGCAGATGACCTAGACACAAAGAAATTGGATTTGGGATTTCCTGACCCTCCACTGCGGTCATTTCCTGCACCCTTCTGGGATTGCTTTTATCTTCGGAGCTCCCCCAGTAGTTTGTCAACCACCTTTTCTAGGTCTCTTTGAGATTGGCAATCTTTTTTCATATGCCGTCCTTCCCACAGTTGTGGTAAAACATATTTCCTTTGGTCGGCCTTTGCTGTAACATTGCACTAGAGGCTGGTCTCCATTCACAGCTAGGTAGTGGGAAAGAGTACGTATTTGGTGCTGGATCCGGAGCACTGGTAGTGGGGAGTCTTGGTTCAACTTCCCCCTTTCTTCCTCATGCCAAAGACTGCACACTACACCCCATCAATTCTCTTAGCATAGTAGTTAGGTCACTTAGTTCAGTCTTTGAGTTGCCATCTGCAGGGGTGCCTGAGCATGCACCCCCACTCCCATAGTGGATGCATTCTGAGGGGGGTCATAGTTATTATCCATGAAAGCAGCCTAGGTAGGGGCACCAGCTTTCAGTTCTCTGATTTCTCTCAGCAGCTCTGCCCATGGTCGGGTATCCTTAGCAGTCTCTGGGTGCTCATCCGGGGCTACGTTCCACCTTTGAACTTCAACCATACGATCACCCTTCATAACCTGAGCGGCAGGGGCAGATACATGAGGGGGACCCCCAGAGTGGTCTCCTTTGTTTGACCCCATCCCCCAGATTTCTCTCGCCAGTTTGTCATAGGAGGGAAGTGAATCCAGTCGGTCTTCCAGCCATAATTTAAGTAACAATAATTCAGAAAATGAAGCAGACTTAATATCTGGTCCAACCTAAGTCGGTCTAGCTCTCCTGGAGCCACACTACCTTTCCTAAGGCAGGGATTTATTTAACTCCAAAAATTGATTAGTGTTTTGCTCATAAAAGTGCTAAAACATTGTGAAAATGCATAGCACTTGCCTCACTGTGTTTAACAAACATAACACTTCTAGAAAAGCTATATAATTACTTTCTGTAAAGTTAGCATTGCCCCAAGAAAAAAACTGCTAATCAATTATTTAAAACCCTGCTAAGGCATTCCTGTAAGGCATTTTCAATCCAAGGTACATACACCGAAAAGGGCTCCCCTTGGGATTGATGAGTTGGTTTAACCGTCCACCAAAGATCCTCATCTGAGTCTGGGCTCCCAAATACATTTTCTAAAGCAGCCAAATTGTCATATGCAGTTTACTTTGGGTTATTGGCCCACTTCGCGTAGATAGTAGCCAGAACAGGACCTCGGATACTTGCATTTAACCTCTTCCTCTTCTCTGCCTCAGAACATTGCCATTCGGGCACTGGGGGGGCAGCATAGTCTATCCATGTGTCCCAGTCATCTTCCTCATTAGATGTGGGCAAGATGCCAGAAAACACTTTTAACTTGTGGTAATGATCATTATCACCTGAGGGTACAGGTGTAGGGGCTGGCACTGGTGTTGGCACAGACGATGGGGCTGGGGCAGGAGAAGGCACTGGAACAGGCATAGGTGCTGGGGAAGGAACACCCCCAGGAGACTTGAATAACTTTTCTAAGTCCTCGAAGGTTCAGCCCTCATCCAGTAGCAATTTGGCAAGCTTCTCCTCAAAATTCTCAGACAAGGGTGGAGGTTCGGGTTCTGATGGATTCTCAATGTCTTTAGTACCTTCATTCACATATTTGTGACTGTCTAGTACAGTATGCCCTGCCAGCCCACTGGTCCACACTGGGGACCAATGGGCTTACAGCCCATACTGTACCTATCATTTGGCGGGCAGCTGGGCGGTATGCAGGTGGGTTGCTGCCACCCGCCGATGACGGGGTGGCGCGGGGGGGCAAGGGGTTCTATGTGGGTTGGAGGGTTGGGGTGCCACTGGATCACTAGGGATATTTCAGATGGCGATGTACTGCGATCACGGAAACGGGCGTGGGGGGGTTCCACTAGACCACTAGTGTCAGTCTTTTCTGAAATTTCTCGGGGAATCAGGTGGGAGGGTGGGACCACTAGACTACCAGGGAAGATCTTTCATCCCAGTTATCAGGGAATTGGGGACCGGGGAGGGCCACTAGACTACCAGGGAATGACGTACTATACAGTTACCGCGATCAAGGATTCGGGAGGGAGGGGGTACCACTAGACTACCAGGGTGCTGTGTGTGCTTCAGGATGGTGTTCTGGGTGGGCGGGTGGCCACCCATGGCTGGCGGCTGCTGTGTTGCACCCTGCAATAAAGTAGCCTGCCTGTGGGTGGCCGGGATTTGTTCCCTTTCCTCACAGGCTAAACTTTGAGCCCTCCTATGTGGTGCACTGCAGAGTTGCGCCAGCATATGTGCCGCACATCCCAGGCTGAATATCGGGATGTGGCGCATATGCATGGGCATGCCCCTGCATCTGCGCTGCATACAATTACATTGTACCCCGGCGCATCGGAAGTTGCACTGCACCGGGTAGCCTTCTCAATAGCCCACTGGAGCACAATGCAGGGTTGCGTTGGCACAACCCCTTTGAATATTCGGGCCTATGACCGTAGACTTTACTTGATGTACAGCTCTTGCTCCCTCTCCCCCTTCCTTTCCACTGTAATTCCCTTGTGCTTATCCCGTGCATTCCTGAAACCCACCACTATTTTATTCCCACCTCCTCCACTGGAAAGTTGTTCCAGGAATCCACCACTCTTTCTGTGAAGTAGTACTTCTTCACATCTCTCCTGAATCTACCCCCACAGCTTCATAGCATGTCCCCATGTTTTTGATCACTTTTTTTCCTGAAAAATATTTTACCTCCATATCTTATTTACTCCTGTGAGATATTTTTTTCATTTTGCAGATTTATTAAACTTTATTTAATTTCATAATATACAGAAATGATGAAGAGAACTGATGCATCCACATTTTAATATTTATCCCCTCCCAACCCATCGCCGGAGTTTTACCATGTAACAAATCAAAAGTGCAATTACTACCATTGTACTAAATATGCACCTGGTTATCACAATATGGAGCAAGGAGGTACAATCGTATACTATAAATGTGAGGTAAAATCTGATTAGGTTTCATACAGTTAGTAATGTGTACAAAGGCTCCCAGATATGATTGTACTTTTTGTTTTAATAGATAGGTTAGCAATAAGGCACTCAGCCTGCAAGGTAAACATGATTTCCTTGTACCATTCCAGGAAGTAAGGAATGTCCTGGTCTAGCCAGTGACACAAATAACTTTTTTAGCCCATAATGATATTTCAGCCATATGTACTTTCTGGTTACCTATCAGGGACCCTGTATAGTTACCCACGATGCAAATCTTAGGCAGAAAGGCATCAGAAAGTCTCAGCAAGGGATCCAGGCGGGACTGAATAGAATCCCAGAAGGGAACAACTCTTTGACAGGTCCATGAAATGTGGTAAAGGGAGCACGGTTCCTGGCCATATTGGGAACAAAGCTTGTTAGACAGACGGCCCATCTTGTGTAGCTTAATGGGAGTATAGTAGAGATTATGGAGAATATGAAGCTGCATCAGATGATAACGGTTTCATTTTATTAATTTATATAGTTGGTTCCAGATAGTAGGCCAGTTCCTGGAAGCTGTACCGGATGGCAGAATGCAGTCCCAGTCATACACCCAGGAGCCCTTATTAGCCGCTAAGTAGTTTTGCAGTGACTTGTAATAATACGAGATGAGATGGGGGAGTAGAAGAAAAAATGGGAAAAAGCACCAGACCCAAAGGACTTAAGTAGAGTTCTGTGCCAAAAAATTCCGTAAGCATGTGAGTTAATTGTAAATACTTAAAACTTGAAGAAATGGGCCAGTGATACATTGAGCAGGCCTCTTGAAAGGGGAGTAAATTTTGATTGTCTGTGAGATCTGCAATTTGGTCTAACCCTATAGCAGGCCAGAAGCTCCTGGAAATCATCCGTCTGTCAATCCTCAAGTTGGGATTCCCAAACAAGGGCTGGAGGAGGTCCTTAGTGTAATTAAGTTTAAGTAAAGAACAGAGCTGCGCATGGATCTGCAGGGATGAATCAATAGGTGTACCCCTTAGAGGGCGAGGTAGCATTTTTCTGGGCAAAAAAAGAAGGGAATGGATATCGATTCCATTTGTACCACAAAAGGATTGTTCTATTTCTACCCATTGTGGGGTATATACTGAAGTGGGGCAGCTCTCTAGTGAGCGGGACCAATAATAACTTCTACTTAGGTGTAAAGCTAGATAGTATAAATAAAAGTTAGGAACTTGTAGACCACCATGCTGTTTAGCCCTCATAAGCTTTGAGAGTGCCCAAACGTGCTGCTTTACCGTGCCAAATGAAAGATGTAATAATTCTGCGAAGTTGATTAAACCAAGATTGGGGGAGAACCGAGTTCTACATTTGAAGGGGGTATAGCAAACGGGGTAAAATGTTCTTTTTGATAATACTCAGACTACCCCAGAGGGCAAGAGGCAGCATTAACCAGCGATCAAGATCAGTCTTAATTCAGGAAACAATGAGATCCAAGTTGAACTGTTTAAGCCTAGTAGGGGAGGTACTAAGGGCAATACCTAAATATTTCAGTTTGTCCTTCCTCCATATGAGACCCAAATGTTCCACTTCCACCCTAAATGTTTTAGTGTTAAGGGGCATAATTTCTGTTTTAGAAAGGTTAAGTTTATAATTGGAGATGGCCCCAAATTGGGATATGATCTGTAAAGCAGCAGATAGAGATTCTGCAGGGAAGGATATATGAAGTAATAAATCATCCTCATAAGCGGAGAGTTTGTAGTCAATGCCGCCAACAAGAATACCCTTGACAAGGGGAGAGGAGTTGAGTTTACGTAGCATCGATTCCAGAAAAAGGTTAAATAAGAAGGGGAAGGGGCAACCTTGTCTCATGCCCTGATACAGTGGAAAGGAATGAGATAGCAGTCCATTACGTGAAACACGAGCTGTTGGAGATATGTAGAGTATTTTAATCCTGTGAGGTATTTAAAAGTCTTTGTCATATATTCTCCTCCCTCCTGTCTTCCAGGGTGTACATATTCAGGTTATTTAGTCTCTCCTCATAGGGCTTTTGATGCAGACCCTGCACCATTTTTGTTGCTCTCCTCTGGACCACGTCTGCTGTGTCTATATCCTTCCAAAGATGTGGTCTGCAGAACTGGAGACAGTACTCTAGGTAGTGTCATACCAGCGATCTGTACAGAAGCAACAACACCTCCCTCTTTCTGCTGCTGATAACCCTTCCAGTGCATCTCAGCGTCCCACTAGCCCTCCCTCCTGTCTTGTCATACTGCATAGACACTTTTTTTGAAAATAGTGTATTTCATTGAAAAATGTTTAGCTAAATATAAACAACAAACAGTAACAATGCAGAACAATCAACAATAGAAGACCAGCTTATATGGCTAACGGATAACAAAAAAGACTACACCAGAATTCATTACTGGAACTAAGGAGATGCTAAAGACCACTATAAGGTTACCTCTAGGGAAAGGGGTAAGGATATTTGGAAGTAGAAAAGTACTTCTAAATGGGGATGGATTAAAAACAGAGTCGGCCTCAGTTGAAGTTTCTAAGGCTACCCATTTTGAGATAAACCTGAGGAATGTTACAGACTGAACAGATCATTTTCTCAATGTGGAGAGCATCTAACTTAGTGTTATGCCACTCTTGATAGATAGTGATGACTTTGTCCATCCAGTGCTTACAAATGTGTGTTTTTTTCCGCTATTGAGGAGATCAAGGAGATGTGGTATCTCCTTGCCCCTATGATGTGACATAGATTAAGACCCAGAAGTCAAATTTGGGTTGTGAAGGCTGAGTCTAGGCCTTAAAGTGGGTCCATACACTTCTGGATTTCATGCCATAGTGTGGGTGCTTTTGGGCAGTCCCAAAGAATATGTTTGAGAGAACCCACTTCCTAGCCACATCTCGTACATGTGTTCGCATTTAAAAGCCCTGTTTTATGGAGGTTAGCTCATGTATAGTACATGTTAATAGCTATTTTGCATTCCATAAGCCCTGCATGGCCTCTTTTAGGTTATATGATTACCCCCGGGTCTCTTTCTTGCTTGGCAGTCGTCAATACCAGTCCACCGATTTTGTACACCACCCCTGGGTTTCTATGCCATCAGGGCTGGCAATTCACAGTGATGGCAATGAACGTGGCATCACATAGAGTCAGCAGTGTACGTGGCACTGCTAAGTGACAACAGTGCATGTGGCAACACGCAATGATGGCAGTGCACGTGGCACTGTGTGGTGTTGTTAGTCACCATGGCACCGCATAGTCAGCAGTACACGTGGCACCACACAGTGACAGCAGTGGTTATGGAAACACAGTGATGTCAGTATGCAACACTGCACAGTGACAGCAGGTGCAAGTGGTACTGCACAGTATTGGTAGTACATGAGGTAATGCAATGATGTCAGACCACATGGCACTGTGAGTTGTCAGTGAATGTGGAATGGCATGGAGTTAACATTTAAATTGACAGTACAGTTGGCAGGGTAAGTGGCGCTGTAGTGACGGTAATGTAAGTGGCAACTTAAAGTGATGGCAGTACATGTGGTACAGCACAGAGTCAGCAGTGCTCGTGACACAGCATAGTGACAGCAGGTGCACATGATAATGCAGTGATGGCAAGCTATGGGATGCATACACTCGATCATTGCAAGCACGTCTCAGTAATGGAACACTGTATGTTGTCAGCAGTGAACGGGAGCACGACAATTCACTCCCAAAAAACACACTCCCGACAATATGCTCCTGTCTGTTTCGCTCCCTCCCCTTCACGCTCCACATCAGTTTGCTCCCACTCCCGACAAATCAGCTCTGACAGCACATTTAAAGGCTGCTTTGCTCCCTTTCTGACCTGCCTCATGAACACGAAGCGGTCTGCGGCAGAACCACACACCAAGACTGCTTTGCTCCCATTCCGAATGCTGATGTAATACAGTCCATTCATGTTACTATTGTAGGTCACTTTAACAACCAAGCAATGCCTGTTAAATAGTACTTGATATTTTTTCTTACGTTTTCTGTACAATAAGAACCTGAAGTAGAATAATGTTGCACTTTTATTCTTGGGCATAGAATTCATAAACATTCCCACGTCAAGTACTGTAATGTTTATAGTATTTCTGGGAAAGCATGCTAGTCAACTGAACTCTCTACTGTTTCAATTGATCAGCAGAAGAAATATAAGCTTTCTATGGGAGATGTCATTTTAAGACTGGACCCCCAAAAGATAATGCTGAAGGCTCTCTTTCCTGCATACTAAACACTGTATTTCTTTCTTCCTGCAGTTGTTTGTGTGCGATCAGAAAAACAAAGGCAATTTCATATGTCCTCTGTAGAGTGTCTTTTTTAACAACAGTCATTTCTTAGCCTGTTTGAAGATATGACTAGAAGAGTATTGTTGATGCCATCATTTGCTTTGACAGGGAGTGAATTAAGAGCTCACAAGTGGTTTGAATAGAAGTGCTCACCGCCGCTTCAGTCTGTCCCAGGATGTTGTTGAAACAGATGGCCTTGTTTCATTGTAACAGCAAGTACTGCAGCAGAGACAATCAGATAGGCAGGCTAGCTGTGGGCCAATACATAGTGCAAATAATATCACAATAGGAATGCTTTAAGACTAATTGAAACTGCCCTGCCAGTACGCCGTTGTAGCCTGCTTTTAAGTCACATTTTTGTTCTCCTACGTACCGCGTTGAACCAGGAGTGGTTGCATTACAACAGCTTTGAAGGTTTTTGACAGTAGTGGGAGCAGGATCGTATTGTTGGGGAGTAGGAATGGACACAGTGAATTGCCACGGAAGTGAGTTGTCCGGGATCGAAATAGCGAGAGCGAATTGACATAGGCCCACAGTGAATGTGGCATGGCACAGCACAGTCAGCAGTACACGTAGTTCCACAGTTATGGCAGTGCATGTGAGAACCAGCAGTGATGGCAGTGCATGTGGCACAGCCCAGTGGTAGCACTGTGAATGGTACAGCACAATGACAGCAATGTGCATAGAACTTTAAGGTGGCAGCAGTGAACGTTGCACTGTGCAGTGTTAGCAGTGCATGTGGCACTGCAGTGTCAGCCACGCACTTGGAACAGCATGGAGTCATCAGTACAGGTGGCACCATACAGTGATGGCAGTACATGTCGTAGCCCTAGGGGGGGTGACCAGGATTGTGAGGGCAGCCAAGGCCTCAAAAGAACTGAGGCTCTCACAGGGCATAAGGAAAGGTGAGAAAGAAAGAAACATAGAATTTGACGGCAGATAAGGACCGCATGGCCCACCTAGTCTGCCCATTTCCCTACCTAACGGATAAGCTGCAGATCCTAGTTAACCAACAGCCTACTTCCTCCTACACCCCCACTAGACTTGCCTTATGTCTGTCCCATGCATTCTTGAATTCCCCCACTGTTTTTGATTGTATGATCTCCTCAGGAAGGCTGTTCCATGCATCTACAACCCTCTCTGTGAAGAAATACTTCCTCGCATTACCTCTGAGCCATCCCCCCCTCTATCTTCAAATTATGCCTCCTTGTTCTTTCACATCTCTTTTTCTGAAAGAGGCTACCCTCTTGGACTTTGTTGATTCCCTTGAAGTATTTGAAGTTTCAATCATGTCCCCCCTCTCCCTCCTTTCTTCGAGGCTATACATCTTAAGCTCCTTTAGTCTTTCTTCATATGTCTTCTGGTGCAGACCCTGCACCATTTTGGTTGCACCCCTCTGGACAGCCTAAACCCTGCCTATGTCTTTGCAGAGATGGGGTCTTCAGAACTGTACATAGTACTCCAGATGTGGTCTTACCAACTGTCTGTAAAGAGGGCCAACAACTTCCTGTTTTCTACTGGTGATGCCTCTCCCTATGCATCCCAGTGTTTCCCCAGCCCTCCTTACTGCCTCCTCACATTGCTGGCCCACCTTTAGGTCATCTGATATGACTACCCTCAGGTCCGTTTCCATTTTTGTTGTTGTCAGTATCTAAGCTCCCCACTGTGTACTCTTCCCCTGGGTTTTTGTTTCCCAGGTGCATTACTTTGCACTTCTTTGCGTTGAATCTAAGCTGCCATACATTTAACCATTCTTCCAACCTTGCCAAGTCCCTTTTCAACCTTTCCACCCCATCTTGCATATCAACCCTGTTGCAGATCTTTGTGTCATCTGCAGAGACATACTTTCCCTTCCATTCCCTCTGCAATCTCACTTATAAAGACATTAAAAAGGACCGGCCCCAGTACTGAACCCTGCGGTACCCCACTAGTAACCCTCCTTTCTTCACCGTGGACTCTATTTACTATTACCCACTGTGTCCTGTTGTCCAGCCAGTGTTTTATCCAGGCTACCACACTGGGAGCCACTCCCAGGCTGGCTAATTTGTTTATTAATCTTTTGTGCAGGACTGTGTCAAATGCCTTGCTAAAGTCTAGGTAGGCCATGTGCACAGCCCCTCCCTGGTCTACTACTTTGGTCACCCAGTCAAAGAAATCTATTAGATTTGTCTGACGTCATCTTCCCGCTGTGAATCCATGCTGCCTTGGGTCCTGTGCCCCACTGGCCTCTAGGCACTCAACAAATTCTTTCCTTCAGAAGTGATTCCATCATTTTCCCTACCACTGAGGTCAAACTGACAGGTCTGTAGTTTCCTGCCTCTGTCTTGCTCCCACTTTTGTGAAGGGGAATCACATCCTCCCTCCTCCAGTCCTCAGGTGCCACACTATCCTCCCATGATTTATTTAAAAGGGTAGTCAGTGGTGTTACTAGTTCTTCCCTTAGTTCTTTTAGAATTCTGGGGTGAATCCCATCAGGCCCCATTGCTTTATCCACCTTCAGTTTTAAGAGTTCTTTCAGAACCCTTTCTTCTGTGAAAGGGCTAATATCAACCCCTCTATCCAGAGTGCCTCTATTGACTGGATTAGGTATCTCCCCCTGCTTTTCCACTGTGAATACTGAGCAGAAGTATTCATTCATTATCCCTGCTTTTTCACTGTCGCTCTCTGCCCAACCACCTTCCTCTTTATTCAGCCTTAGTATCCCTGCCTTAGTCTTTCTTTGCTTCCTAATGTACCTATAAAAGGTTTTATCCTGCTTCTTAACCGAGTTGGCTATCTTTTCCTTGGTTTGGGCCTTGGCTATTCTGACTGCCTTCCCCACTTCCTTCTGCTTTAACTGGTACAGTTCTCTGTCCTGCTTCTTCTGTGTTTCCTTATACTTCCTGAATGCTATTTTTTTCTCCCTTACCTTACCCACTTCTTTTGAGAACCATAGTGTTTTTTTCTTTCATTTTGATTTGTTTATCTGCTTCACACAAAGGGTTATTGCCTCTGTGATGGCGGTTTTGATGTTTCCCCATTATTGCTTCACCCCACCTTCTTGCCTGTTTGCTAGTGCTTTTCTGAGGCACTCTCCCATGTTGACAAAAGCAGCCCTCCTGAAGTCCAGTACCTTCACTTTTGTGGGGCTTGACTCTACAGCTAAGTTTATTGTGAACCACACTGTTTGGTGGTCGCTTGTTCCCAGGTGACTACCCACTTCAAGATCAGAGATCCTCTCTCCATCCCCATTTGAGAGTACCAGGTCTAAGATTGCTCCCTCCTGATTGGGTTCCAAAACTAGCTGTCTGAGGCATGCCCCCCGTAGGGCATTGAGAATGGCTCTGCTCTTGTATGTGTCTGCAGCAATGGTGCTCCAGTTAACATCTGGCATATTCAGGTCCCCCATCGGCAATATCTCCCATTTCTCTGCCATCCCAAGGATGCCTTCTGTCATTTCCTTGTCCATTTCCTCCCCTGAGACAGGGGTCTGTATACAACCCCTGTGCAGATTTTGGAGCCATTTCCAGTCTCCAGGGTGACCCACAGTGCCTTCTCTCCTCCCTGTTTACCCTTTAGTTCTGTTGCTTTGATCCCTTCCCTTACATAGAGAGCTACTCCTCCTCCTCCTCCTCTTCTTCCCTCCCTGTCCCTCCTGTAGATTGTGTACCCTGATATGTTGACTTCCCAGTCATGGTTCTCTGTGTACCATGTTTCTGTGACTGCCACGATATCCAGGCATCCCTCTTCCATCAAGGCCACCATTTTGGGGGAGCTTTTTACCTAGACTACAGGCATTGGTACTAATTACCCTCCCTTTTCTTTATGGCTTTATTTCTTTTTGCCTCATCCCTGCCCTTACTGCCTTTGTCTTTTTCTCCATTTATCCCTGCTCTTCTTCCTATCGACTGCTCTATCTTGGTGTTTACCTTACTAATTATCCTGATTTATTTGGGGGGAGGTGCTAGGATTTCCCTTCTCCTTTTCAGTGCTTCACCTCTTGGCTAGTTTAAATACTTGCCAAGGAAGCATTTAAACCTATCACCTAGGATCCTGGTTCCCCCTCCTGGATAGATGCAGACCATCGCGCCTGTATAGGCCTGCATCCCTCAAGGTGGAGCCTCAGTTCCCAATGAAGCCAAATCCCTGAGCTCTGCACCAGTTTTTCAACCAGTCATTGAATTTCATGGTGCAGAGTACCCTAACCTCATCCATGCCATAGACCAGAATTTTTTAGGAATGTCAGCAGGGCTTGATAAATTTTAAAATTAAGTACTTATCCATGGACAAGTGGCTTGTCAAAAAGTAGTTGTCCGGGTCCTTGAGTTGGTAGTCCAGGAAAAAAATTGCATATTTTTTACAGAAAGTATGAAAATACATAAAACCTAAACAGATTTATTAGTATCAGTTTTTAGGGTTGTAAGACAATAAAAGAGAATAAAATATATATATATTTTTTCTTTTTTTTTTGTCAGGATGGAGAGGATTGTGACAGAATTAGCTTCTCTACCCTTTCAGGACAGGCTGCTCTCTCTGGTCTCATTTATGGCTGCCACACACACACACCCTTCCACCACTGCAGCAAACTAGGCTAGCTGGTTCAGACAGTAGTAGGCAAGCTGGCAAGGCACAGTCACAATGCACTAAGTGCAGTACACAGAATCAGTTTACTATTTATTTTTGTTTTGCCCACTTCCTTTACTTTTCTGGGATGGCCAAAATAAACCCCCAACCCTTGCTCTGTCTCCTTCCCCTGTCTCTCTCTCTCTGTCTCTGTAAGTAGTTGTGTTTCTACTTGCTGTATTTGTAGTACTAGAGTCCACTAGAACTAGTAGTTTTTCTAAATTTTGGCACAAAAACAAACTGCTGAGACCTCTTCATGCTTTTTAACCAATTAGCAGTGCTGCAGGTGTAAGTCGAGATCTCTAGCACTGTAATGTCTGTAAGTTAAGTACCCTGGGCACACTGCAGTGACAAAAATAAATCCTCACAATATTTAAACTGACAACAAAGATTATTATGTGTCACAGAGCAATAATAAATATTATGTACAGCCATACCAGCACAAAGTTCTGATCACTCTGACTGCCCAGTCTGCTTCCCGTAATGACAACCCTGTGACCTGACAGCTGTATGACTCAGTTATGCCGCATACGCACCATAATGAAGAACAAAAATGTAGAACATGCAGTGAATAATGGGAGCAGCAAGCTGCAGGCTGTCACTGCTAAGCCTGACTTGACCAACCATCTCCTCTAGGACTCTTCCATACTGCTGTCCTGAGAGAGGGACTCGCAGCAAAGCATGAAGAAAATCTAAGGACAGCAGAAGCATCAATAATTTCTGATGAAGCAAGCTTGCCAGTGAAGGGAACAAGCAGACTCTGTGTCACCACTCTGGGTGACTCGTGGTGACCAGTAAGCTAGTTTGTGTTACAGTTCTGCATAAAACCTGGTCATTATACAGCTATCAGATGAAATGTGTGAGGAAGAGGCATGACAGGAAACAGACAGCTGTCTGATGAGCAAGTGACAGATCAGCAAAGCAAGGTATTATTTGCTGCTAACTCAGAGATGTTGCTAGCAACATCTCTGATTTAGCATAGGAAATAAGATACTCTGCCTATACTGGACTGTCACATGCTTATCAGAGCTGTCTGTTCCCTACCATGCCTCTCAGTATCCTCTCACAATCATCTAATAGCTGTATTCATGTATTGAACTTATGCAGAGCTGTGACACAATCTGGCTTACTGGTCACTGAATCCCCCAGAGTAGTGACAATCTGCTTGTTCCCTCCCTCTGTCAGGACAGCAGCATGGAAGAGTCCCAGACGAGATTTACACATCTCCCACACCTTAGACTCAGGTTCGGGGAGGAAGAAAAATTGTTTTATTAATTTTCCTGCTGTGTTTGCTTGCTGCTCAATAGCTCCCCGGCAGTTAGTGGCACCACTCAGCTTTTAGCAATACAGTATATGACTCACAATACAGGCTCAGATGAAAAATTACACTCCAAATCGGAGATCTGATGAGTCTGCCAGTTCTTGAGTTCTGTTGTGAGCAGCAATAGTACTGTCCCCCCAGGCTCTGTCAGTACTTACCTACCAGACCTTTGGTCTCAGACACAGGGATTTTCTGGGTTCGCTGCTTCTCTCCAGATCACCAACACTGGACTCTCCCTGTGGACTCCTGGATTCTCAAGACACGGGAAGCTATATGGATGGGCTAGCAGAACCAAACAGTCACTGCACTCCACGGAACAGACAAACTCCCAGCTTTACAGATTGCACCGGCAAGAAATGGAGTTCCCTCGTGAAGGGCAGATTTCTTCTCAGCAAAAGCTCCTCTTCTCACGTGGTTTCATCCTCAGGAGCTCACTTCAGTGGCCTTTCGGCAGTCTTTGGCAGTGCTCTACAGCAGCCACTAGTGGTAGTCGAGGAAAACGGCAGCAAGATTTTGAAAAATAGCAAGGTGCCCGGCGGGTGCTAAACTGGGGCACAATTTCATACCCTGCCTGCAGATTACTAGTCCATGGGACAAGCAGTACTTTGGTATCTGCTTGTCCCCAAGCAAAAATTAATTGTCCGGGATGTCGAGCTATAGGATTTGTCAAGCTCTGTATGTCAGGGAGAAAAGAAATATAAGGCAGCAGATAATTAGAATCAGGAATGAAGGAGGGTAGACAGAAAAGGATGCTGAACAGGCTGAGGTACTAAATGAGTACTTCTGTTCAGTTTTTACAAGGGAAAGTGACAGATCAACCCCACAGACAAGGGAAGGATGTGGGGGGGGGGGGAGGAATAACTGATTGTGACATCCCTAGTAGATAGGGTACTCGAGGGCCTGAAATCCATACAGACAGATAAGGCACCTGGGCCAGATGAATTACACCCCAAGGTGCTGAGGGAGCTAGCAGAGGTACTGGCAATACTCCTGACTGATGTTTTTAACACCTCCTTTAGGACAGAATGTGTTCTGATAGACTGGAGGATGGCTCATACCAATTCATAAGAGTGGACCTAGAGATGAACCGGGGAATTACAGGCCAGTCAGCCTCACATCCACTGTGTCTAAACTGATGGAGACCATCAGAAAAGAGAGGTTAGTAACATTCATGCAGGTGAATGGTCTACAGGATAACTGGCAGCATGGGTTCATCCGAGAGAGATTCTGCCAGACAAACCTGATAGGTTTCTTCAGTTGGGTCACTAAGGCACTGGATGGAGGCCAGGCAGTTGATGTCCTGTACCTGGACTTCAGCAAGGCCTTTGACTCAGTACTGCATAGAAGACTGGTGGGCAAATTGGGGTCCCTTGGGACTAGAAAAAGTTTGACTGGATAGATAGCAAGTTGGCTGAAGAACAGGCACCAGAGAGTGATGGTTGGAAGAGAACTCTCAACACTACGTGCAGTCATAAGTGGGGTATCACAAGACTTGGTTTTGGGGCTGGTACTCTTTAACATCTGCATCGCTGATATAGCAGAGGGGGTTGAGAGCAAGCTGATCCTGTTCATGGACGATATCAAAATTGGTGCGGTAGTGAACGAGTGGGAGGAGGTGAAGGTGCTCCAAAAAGATTTGGACACACTGCAAAAGTGGTCAGAAACATGGCAGCTGGGATTAAATGTGGGAAAGTGCAAAGTCATTCAGCTACCATTTAAGTGGTGAAAGATTGAAGGTCACCAAGGAAGAAAAAGATCTTGGGGTAATGGCAACAGGGCATGTATCATACAGTTCAGAGCAGAAGGGTGGCTGCTAAGGCAAACAAGTTGTTGGGGTGTATAGCAAGAGGAATCACCTCAAGGAGTGAGGAAGTGATCCTACCACTGTACAGATCACTGGTGAGACCGCATTTGGAGCACTGCGTGTAGTTTTGGCACCCATATTTGAAGAGGGGCATCAAACTCCTAGAGGGATTCCAGAGAAGGGCAACCAAAATGATTAATGGGATGAAGGAGAAGACCTATGAGAATAGTCTGAGCTTAACATTATCTCCCTGGAGGACAGACGGGACAGAGGTGGATATGATTGAGACCTTTAAGTACCTAAGAGGCATAAATACTACTGGTACAGAGGGCATGTTCCGGCTAAAAAGGGAGGGAGTCACAAGGGGGCGTGGTATGAAACTGGAGGGGGGAGGTTCAGAAGGGAGATGAGGAAGCACTACTTCACTGAGCGAGTGGTGGCATAGAATGTACTCCCTGAGGAGCTGGTCTCTCAGAAGACAGTGGACACTTCTAAAGGGGTTGGAATAGAATCAAGGGCAAAATAACTGTAGGTAGTTGCTTGACTCAAGGAGAGCTCAATCCAGATGAGGAAAATGAGCAGAGGGTGGTAGCAGTGGAATAAACCATGCTACAATTTCAAGCAGACGAGACAGACTGTTTTGGCCTGTATCCGCTGGTTTCTTTTATGAGTTTATAGGTACATGGCGATGGCAGTGCATGTGGCACTGTGTTTGGCAGTGATCGTAGCATGGCATAGAGTTAGTAAACCTGGCACAGCACAGAGCTGGCAATGTATGTAGCACAACAGTGATGGCAATGTACATGGCAACCTAAAATGATGGTAGTGTTTGTGGTACAGCACGAGCTGGCAGTGCTTCTAGTACAGCACAGTGACAGCAGGTGCACATGGTAACACAGTGATGACAAGCCATAGGACACTGTATGTTGTTGGCAGTGAACATGGCATGGCACAGAGCCTACAGTGAACATGGCACAGCACTGTCGGCAGTGCACATATCACCACAGTGGCAGCAGTGCATACAGCAGCCTACAGTGATGGCAGTGCATGCGACACAGTTCAGTGGTGGCATTGTGCATAGACTTATAGCACAATGGTGGTAATGTGCATAGAACATTAAAATGGCAATGCATATGGAAACACAAGGGGAAGTCAGTGCATGTGGCACTGCACAGTGATGGTAGTGCAGGTGGTAATGCAGTGAAGTCAAACCATATTTCACTGCGTGTTGTTGGCAATAAACATGGCATGCTACAAATTTAGCAGTGAACCTGCCACAGCAGTGTTGGGCATGCACATGGCACCACAGTCATGGCAGTGTATGTGGCAACCTACAGTGAAGGTAGTGCATGCGGCACAGTATGGAGTCAGCAGTGCTCATGGCACAGAAGAGTGACGGCAGGTGCATATGGTAACGCAGTGATGGCAAGCCACAGGACACTGTATGTTGTTGGCATCGAATGTGGCATGGCATGGAGTCTGCAGTGAACGTGGCACACCACAGTCAGCAGTGCATGTAGTACTGCAGTGACAGCAGTGCATGTGGAAACCTACAGTGATTGAAGTGCATGTGGCACAGTGTAGTGGCAGCATTTTGTATGTACGGCTCAATTGTAGCAATGTGCATGGAACATTCAGGTGGCAGCAGTGCACATTGCACTGTGTTGTGTTGGTAATGCATGTGGCATTGCGGTGTTGGCAGTGCACTTGACATTTCATGGAGCTGTCAGTACACATGGCACTACACAGTGACAGCAGTGTATGTGGCATTTACCCTCCACTCACCTCTGCTGCTGACCACTGTCCCACACAAGTTCGGTTCCTTGTGTTATACTTACGTCAAGACAATATCAACAACATTTCATGTATAAAGAAAATAGTTACTTGCCTGAGAAGGGAGGATGTAGTGGAGGGTAACTGCTGGCTGCTGTCTTAGGGGGTGGAGAACTGTGTGTGTCAAAAGCAGTCAACAGTTTCTTGAGTTTGCCTCAGTTGTGTCATCCCCACTCGATTAACTTGGTCCAAATTCCCTGGTGCCAGTATTCAGTTCCCATTCACTGTTTCTGTCAATTTTCACTACCAGTAGCAGCACTTCCCAGATCCAAAATCAAGAACTAGGAGCAACCTCCCTCCCCAGCCAACCGTATTCTGTGCTGGTGAACAAACCTTCAGGGCCATGGAACAGTCCACCAATCCCACCTCGGGACCAGACAGTGCTGTCAGCAATGCACGTGGCATAGTTCTGTGTCAGCAGTGCACATTACACAGTGCAGTACAGTGTCGACAGGTCATGCGGCACAGTGCTACAGTAGTGCATGTGGCACAGTCTGGTGACAGCCTACATGTGGCATGGTGCAGCCTTGACAGTTGCATGTGGCACAGCACTGTGCCAACAGTGCACATGGCACAGTGAAATCCTACATGTGTCAAAGTGGTGTGTCGACAGTGCACATGGCACAGTGTTGTAAGCAGTTTCCATTTGCAAAAGGAAATGTCAGAAGTACACACAACAGTGCAATAATGACAGTACATGGGGTACTACATGTGACACTTTGCAGGTACAACAGTGCAATGATGGCAGTGTATGTGGCACAGTGCAGTGCAAAGTTGACAGGACACATGGGATAGTGCAGTGACAGCCAAACATGCACAACACAGTGACAGGCATTTCACATGGCACAGCACAATGGCAGTAGTGTGCTTGGCACAGCACAGTGGGAGCAGTGCACATGGCACTTACCCTCCACTCACGTCGGCTGCTGGCTTTTTGAGCTTGCTTGAGTTATGCCCCTTCCCTTGATTAAAACAAATTCCATGGTGCTGTTGTTCATATCCCATTTGCTACAGCCTCCATCCCCAGCAGCACTCCTCTACACCAAAATCAAGAAATGGGAGCCGTCTCCATCCACAGCCAACCACACTCCGTGCTGGTGGACAACCATGGACCAGCATATATTTTTTTTATTTGCCTGCATAATGTTAATATGTACTGCTTGTCACAATGTCATGTAACAACTACCTTTGTTTGTTTGTCACCCTCTCTTTGACGTGGAACCTTTGTAAACGAGCTAGTCCTGGCTCAAAGATATTGTAATCCAAGAAAGAATAAATAAATAAATAAAATATACATCCTTACCCTGGGACTACTGTTCCCAGTCCCATCTACTGATCAACACCTCCAACCATGCCAACTGCCATACCCACAATCAGAACACACCCCAAACTCATCACCCTCTCCCAAACTGCACCCTTCTTGGCCCACTGCAAGTCCTGAACCTGCATCCCCCCCCCGCTGATAACCCTCCCTACAACTGGACCCCACCTTACCACCCTTCTTGGCCACTGACCAGCTGTCCGAACACCCCCGGCCCCGCTGCAGGAGCACCTCTCTGTCCACGCTCCCAATGAATATACCACCATTCCTGACCCTAGACCAGCCTCCACCAAGCTAAGCAGCATTTCTGAAGCTGGACCCCTTCCAGACCACCCTACACACCTGCGGACAAACTGTTCACACCATACTGATCACTCTTCCTCAGGCTAGAACACTCACGAGCCACCTGTAACTGGGGCAACCTTCCCCAAGCTAAGAACCTTCTCTAAAGCCACCTGAACCTGAATTCCCTCAGCCAACCACCATCCATACAGCTGGACCCCCGTTATTTCCCCCTGCCCACCCCTCCAGACCAGCCACACAACACACTCTCCTACAGTTGCAACACTCCACCTGACCACCATTCCTTCCCTTGGACCAGCCTTAACAAAGCTGGGCAGCTCTCTGCAATTGCCCCCCTCCACCCCCAAAGCCACCTTGCCTATTTTTTTCTGGCTGTACTTTTCTGCTTGCTGGCTTACCTCCGGAGGGAGCCCCCAGCCCTTCCTCTGGCACCCACCATCCAGTGCTGGCCCAGACTCCCAGGGCTTGCCTCCCATTGCGGGGCCGACGGGGTTCCCCAACCCCCACCGGAGACCAGATTTAGTGGACCAGTGCCATGGCTGGCTGGAAGTGGAGCCTGCGAGGCACCCTTCACCATTCTGCCATGGCATCTTGTTTTTCCTGTTTTTTCCCCCCAGAAGTCGAGGCATGCAATGACACCTGCAGAGAGGAGTGTGCACTGATCTGCACGTGCTCCCTCCAAGTGTCTGCCCCAACTCCTCCCCCTTCTGCAGGTCTGGTCCCTGTCCCGCAGCCTCCACTAGGGAGCAGGCAGGCACTGACCTCTGAGAACCCCCCTTCCTGGAGAAGGAGAGCAGTCCATCGGATGCTCAATCCTTTTCTGCCCCTGCCAACCCTTGGCGGCCCATGTTCATTCCCGAACATGGGTCACCAGCATCGCACAAGGTAAGGTGTCCAGTGCCATCAGGCTGGCCCACCCTGCCTATCTGGGGACAAGCCACCCACACTTCTCTCCCTGTATCTAGAATCACCCCCCCACACACACACACCTGATGACCCTTCTTGCAGCTCAGCCAGCTTCCCTGAAGCTGAGCACCATCCCTCGACTACTAAAGCCCTATAATCAGAATTCTGCAACCAGTCAAACACCCTCACTACAGCTGGACTCCCCACCACCACCACAGTTCCCACCCATGGACAAGCCACCCAACCACAAACACGGGGGGACAGAGATCTAGAATGGCAACATATGTAAGGACATAGACAAGGTGGAGGCTAGCCAGAGAAGGGTGACAAAGATGATGCATGGCTTGCATCACAAAACATATACGAACATACAAAACTGCCAGCAGAAACAAACCTCATGGTCTATCAATGTCTGCTCGAGTGTGCAGCTAGCACCTCTAGATTGCAGCTGCCCCAACCCCCTCTCCCATCTTCAGGATGTTCTCAGCACTATTCCTCAGTTCTCAGCACTATTCATCCAGACCCTTCCTTGTTCCCTGTCCCATGCCCTTTTAAAACTTTACACGTCTTACATGATATCACCTCCTCTGGTAGGGCATTCCACTTTGACACCACCCTCTCTGTGAAGTAATGTCTCCTCATCTCTGTCCTAAATCTTCCACCCCCTAATCTTGTGCCTCCTTGTGTCCCTACCTTTCCTCAGCTTGAACAACCCGTCAACACCGGATTTGTTTATCCCCTTCAGATACTTGAGTGTTTCAATCATAGCCCCCATCCCTCCTCTCTTCCACGGTGTACATATTCAGCTCACATAGCCTGTCCTGATAGGCTTTGTCCTCCATCCCTCATTCACCCTCCACTGCACTGCCTTCAACAGTTTAATCTCCTTCTTCAGATATGGACGCCAGTACTGCACACAGTACTCCAAGTGTGGCCAAACCAATGACCTGTAGAGGGGCAGGATCACTTCCCTATGCCTGGACGAGAATCCCCTTGCAATGCACCCCAGCATCTTGTTAACCTTAGCTGTGGCTTTCCTGCATTGAACAGAGTTGTTCATGCTCCCCGTTATCAACACCCCAAGGTCCTTCACTTCCTCATTGTCCCCCAGCCTCACCCCACCCAACGAATAGTCCCTATTTGGGTTCTTTGCCCCCAAAGTGCAAAACCTTGCATTTCTTTGCATGGAAGCGCAGCTGCCACCTCTCTGACCACTCCTCCAGTTTGGTTAGGTCCCCTTGTAGTTGTTTCCACCCATCCACTTCATTAACTACCGTCCCTATTTTAATATAATCTGCAAACAGACTAATTCTGTTCCCAACTCCATGTGAAATATTCAAAATAAGTATCCCAAACAGCACCAGACCCAGCACAGAGCCCTGAGGTACTCCACTCATCACTGGCCAAGGTGCTAAGAGTTCCCCCCACCACCATCACCTGTTGCTGCCTCCCCCTCAGCCAGTTCTCTATCCAGTTTGCCAGTTTTCCCCCTACCCCTACAGAAGTCAGTTTTTCCCCCTAGATACCCGTGAGGCACCGAATTGAAGGCCTTGCTAAAGTCCAAGTATAGGACGTCCACAGCATGACCCTTATCCAGCTCTCTTGTAACCCAGTCATAATATTCTATTAGATTGGTTTGACAAGGCCTCCCTGACATGAACCCATGCTGCCGCCCATCCTGGAGTTCATTTCCTTCCAGAAATGCCACCATTTTCTCCTTCAGTATTGCCTCCATAAGTTTACCCACTATGGATGTGAGACTGGATGGGTTGGTAGTTTCCTGGTTCGTCACGTGGGTCGCTCTTGTGAATGGGCACCACATGGGCCACCCTCCAATCCTGGGGTACATAACCTGTGTCCAGGGAGGTGCTGATCAGGTCCACCTGTGGCCCAGCCAACACCTCTGCCATCTCAATCAGAACCCTTGGGTGAATACCATCAGGACCTAGTGCCTTGTCCACCCTTAGTGCTCTAGGACTCCCTGACACTCTGTTCTTCTCAATCCATCCATCTGTCCATTACCCTTCCTGCCACCACACCTTCCTCGTCCACAGAGGTAGTGGACCACCCTTCTCCCACGTGAACATGGAACAGAAGTATTCATTCAGTGCTTCTGCTTGTTCCGCTCCCTTTTCCACCCACTTTCCACCTCTTTTTATCCTCACTGTGTTGTCTCTGCACTTCCTTTTTTCCCTGACGTATGTAAAAAAGCCTCTTTCCCCTCCCTTAATGCCCTGAGCTAACCTTAGCTCTCTGGAGGCTTTGGCTTCCCTCACCTGCTTGGTAACCTCCTTGGACCAACTCTCATATGCCTCCCTGTCCTCCCCCCCCCCATCCTCCTGAATATCTGGAGCATAGCCCTCTTTGCCCTCAACCCCCTCAATCACTCTGCTGTTCAGCCAGCTTGGCTTATTGGTTCTGTTCTTCTTGCTTTGGGTCCTGGTGCAAGCCTCCGTAGCCTCTGCTATTCCAATTTTTATAATATACCACTTTTGCTGTGCATCCATCTCTGGCCTAATCCCTGTTAATCGCCCCTGCAGTATTTCTTGCATCTTCCCGAAGTCCACCCTCCTGAAGCCCACCACCCTTGTTACTGAGCCCCCAATCTCCTTACACAAACTGCGTGCGAACCGCACCAATTGGTGGTCACTTCAAGCTAGTGGGTCCTCCACCCTTATTTTCCCCTCATGGTATCCCCATTTGACAGTACCAGGTCCAGCTTGTTACCTGAGTTGGCTCGCTAACCAGCTGTGTGAGGAGACCATCCTGGAATGCGTCCAGGAATACCTGCTCCCTGGCACTGTAGGTGGCAGGGGTGTTCCAATCCACCCTCCGGCAGATTGAAATCCCCCACAATCACCACACTCCCCTTTCTACATACCCTGCTAATCTGTTCCACCAACTCCTTGTCCAGCTCCTCGGACTTGGCAGGAGGTCTGTACACAACCCCCAGCCTCAGCTTTTTGCCCTTGCAGCCCAGGAGGTGCTTCCACAGTTCCTCAGCCCTTCCTTCCTCCCTATCATCTCTTGTGCATCTGATCCCATCCCTCACATAGCGCGCCACCCCCCAACCCCTTGGTCCTTCCTGCAAATTCTATACCCTGGGATTGCCAGATCCCAATCCTGGTGTTGGGTGACCCAAGTCTCAGTTATAGTTGCAATGTCTACCCTCCCCTCAGTCAAGAGTGCCTGAAGCTCAGCTATTTTATTAGCCAGGCTTCTCGCATTTCAAGAGACTGCCCTCCACCCGTTCCCATACATCCCCCCCATGTCCCCTTGGACAGACCCTCTCCCTTCTGCGACCCCCTCCCCTTGCATTCACTGTTTTCTTGGGGGGCAGCTCATTTGGCTCCCCATTCTGATGGCCCTGCATGCTGACTGTGCACTCCCCCCCATCTAGTTTAAATACCTCCTTGAAAAAATATATTCCTTTAACTTGCTCTTTAACACCCCCTTACCCGCCCCATTCAGGTGTAAACTGTCCTTTGAGTACAGTTCCCTATTATTGCATGTCTCCCCCGATCCTCCTACCAGCCCATACCCTTGTGAGTTACACCACCCCTTCAGCCAGGAGTTGAACTCCACTGTCCTTACCCTTCTTGCACTGCTCGCCCTTGGAACCAGTAGCACTTCTGAGAAGGCCATAAAGCTTCCAATTTCTGAGCATAACTTCCCCAGTTCCTCAAATCTCCCCTTTACCTCCTCCACCGTGCAGCCCCCCCAGGTCATTAGTGCCTCATGTACCACCACTTGAGGCATCTTCCTTTCCCCCAACACACTTAATCAGAGCCTGCCCTACCCTGTCCGCTGTCAAGCCTAGTACAGGTTTCACCCATATCTGACGGTGTTTTTCACCCTCCCCCCCACCTGATCCCCTTCAGGATAAAATCCCCTATCACTGTAACCTCTCCTTCTCCACACACCCCTTCTGGTTGCACCCTCCTTCCATCCCCATCCCTGTTATGGTTATCAACCCTTCCCTGTCCAGCAGCTCTTGGACCTGAGTCCCCTAACACTAAGATTCCACTACATTCTCCATATGCTTTCTTCATTTTTCTCCTACCCTCTCCCACTCCTTGCTCCTTCTAACTCCTGCACTTTGTTCCCTCCATCTGCCCCTATTCTTTCCCCCTCATCAGTACTCCCCCCTCTCCATTTTTACCCAACACCCCATTTGCTCCTCCATACTCTCCCCATCCTTTTCCCCCCTCCAATACTGCTGGATGCTCCTCCTCTGCCCCTCCCTCACCTATCATCTCAGTCAATGGCCAGTATCTGTTTGAGCCTGTTGTGCATCCAAGATCATTCCCACTGGCACCCATTGTGTCCCTGTCTCCTGCACTGATACCACCCCCCTGAACCCCCGTGTGGTCTGCACTCTCCACCCCCTGCCTCTTCCTTCATCCTGCCTCTTGCACCCTACCCAGCTGCGTTCTGTGCTTCTTCTTTCCATTCCTCTTCCTGGCCAAGATATATCCCCCCCTTAGCCAAGACATTTCTCCCTTTAGTCATGATAGCTTCTGCTGCAGCCTCCTTAGCCTTTGGCAAATTGGACATTCCCCTGTCTCCACAGGGTGCTCATCAATATGGCCACTCCACAGTTGTTACACCCCATTATCCTCCCCCTTCATATCCCCACCCCTCCCTCCACTGATCCCCCACCCCTTATGCTACCACTGACCCTCCCCTGGTGTGCACCCTACTCTGCCCCTCCATCAACTTCCTCCGCCCTTTCCCCTGATCCATTCCCTCCTCCCACTGCTGTATTCCCCCAAGGTTCCATGTTCCTAAACATGGCACAGTGTTACCCCTAACTAAAACTTCTGTTACGCCTGTCACACTTGGACAGCTGGTTCTGATTCCTGTATCATTTTTTGTAAATATAAAAAAATGTGTGATGGACTGTCTGTTAAGAAAGATGGTGTCTTGCTTAAACTGACACATCAAACCCCCCCAGGGATAAGTTCAAAGGACAGGAGGTAGTTTTAACTGCAGATTTCTGAAATGCAATTACCTTGTCAATTTGCTTTGATCCCAGGAAATAAAATTAGCCATTCATGACGTCCTCAGGGAAATCTTTTGATCTGCACTAGATGTCCTGAGAAAAGGGACACCGGCCAGTGTTATGGATATCCTCCCAGGAAGCCAGCTCATTTCATCAAAGAGACCTTTGATGTCTGTAGATACCAGGGCCCAGACAAAATTAAGGAAGCCAATATACTTTTGCTTTGAATAGACAGTGACTTACATCAAAGAGACTTTTGATGTATGTGTGAAGCAAGAGCCCAGACTGTGTTTGACCAGTTAACATGAGAAGAAATTCAGTGATGACAGCTATTATTTTTGTTTTAAAATATCTTGTTTGGACATCCTGTGTTATGGCATATAAAGTTTAATACACCAAGGCGGAGTTTGATGACCTCAGAGGGAAGGCCGGCTCAAGACTGTTTTTAAACTTACTGAGTAGACCTTAGAGACACTCACTTTCATAGTTCTGACTGAGAGAAGAAGAACATCAAAGCACTGAAAGATTAAGAAGTAAGGACCTTAGACAAGATTAGTCTGAGTGTTATTATTGGTAGAAATCTGCACTTTTTAACCTGTTTGTTTTAAGGCTGTATATGTTGGGATATTTTGATCTGTAATTTTACTGTTTTCATATTTTACCTATTTTAAAGTAATGATATATATTTTAAAAACAGAAACTGCCTGGTGTGCCTTGAAATTTCGTTTTAAATAAGTGGAGCTTTAAAGGTTATAGTTAACACTGTGTATGAGCTTGCTTTTATACCAAACTGGGAAACGGATAGAGTTCTCTAAGGTCATGCTTAGAGTTCTAAGGGTTCATTTTGCAGACCTGGTTAGGTGCCCGTAGGCAAAGATATCTGGCCCCGCGAAGACAGAATTATCTGAGCCTGATAATTGGGTACGCTAACAAGAGGTTATCAGTTTGAATCCCTCCAGAACTTGAGACTAAGGTGACTCGAACCCACAAAACAGACAAGAGGGTTACCTTGTTCTGTTAACTGTCCACAAATCCTATGCTCAGAGGTTGGCACTTTGGGAATAGAGGGCTGACCAGCTGAGCAAATTTGTGACAACACCAAGTATCCCACCATCCCACAGTTAATTCTGGTGAGTCATTCCCCTTTCCAAGCCTAAATCTAAAGCCGGATCAAAAGTTAAGCAGTGCTTAACAAACAATCCCATGGTACTTCTTATATAGCTCAAGAGATGTTACAAGTCTCCCTCTCCCTGGTGCAGCACAGCTTGTTCAAATCAAAGCTACAGTCACTTAACCAGTTTGAAATAGAGCCACAGTCCTTTTTACCAGTCTCACAGTGCCTTGTGGTTTTGTTAAAGTCTAACCCTCTACCTGTTAGAGTTAAACTGCCCCCAGTTTGGGCCCGCTGGCGCAGGGGCATGGCTGCCATCTACAACGCCAATGACCCAGGTTCAGGAACAGATCAGGGAGTCAGAGGACCAGCTGGAGGGAGTAGGATGGAACATCTGCTGGACTGCTCTCCTACTCTGAGGGAAGGTGGGGAAGAGTGTCTGATGCACTGTGGGCCCCCAGTGGAGGTGAGGGATACCACAAGTGGTTGGCGCCAGCACGCACAGGGGCGGGGTGGATATGGGCCATCATTGCACGTCCCCAACCCTGAGGGAACTAAAACAAAGAAAATGCCATCCCCCACTGATGAGCCGGCTCCAGTGCCTCCCCCTCTGGCCATGATAGTTCCACTGCTGCTGGCCCCACTCAAAGGGGCATCCTCGAGTATGAGGGGGAGGGTTCCAGGAAGCCTGGCCAGCCCACACATGGGGTTAGGGGATACCGGCACAAAAAGAAAAAAACTCCCCCAGTTCAATATCCCCTATAGAGACCTGTTTTGCATAATACCAGCTCACTGCATACGCAAACCAAAAAGTACAGATTGCAGGATTTTGCAAGGCATTATGGGACCTGCCTATAAATGAAGGCTATATGAGGAGAGACTAAGAGACCACAATATGTACTCACTGGAGGTGAGGAGAGAGAAAGTGATGACATGATAGAAACTTTCAAATACTTCAAAAGCATAAACAAGGTGCAGTGGGGGATCTTTTCCAGTGTAGAAAAGATACCAGAACGAAGGTACACAATATGAAATTGGAGGGGGGGGTAGATTAAGAGGTAATATGAGGAAGTTTTTTTTCTACACAGAGAGGGTGGTGGATGCTTGCAACAGTCTGCCACATGAGGTGGTGGGGGCAAGCACAGTGGAGGGGTTTAAACATGCCTGGATGCCTGGGACAGACACCTTGGGTGTGGAGGGAGTGATGAAAAGTCACTGATTGTGATGCTTGGCCAGCTGGTTATGATTGTTCTATGATAGTTGTAATATAAAAATAGTAGGTGATGGTCTTTCATAAGACAGCCCGTGCTTATGGGTGCCCCCTCCCGGTTACAGTGACAAGTGACCTGAAACCAGCAGGTAATTAAAAGATTAGAGAGACTTAATTAAGGGTCTCCTGTTTTTCTGCCTTAATTAGAACTGACCCAGCTGCCAGAATATAGGGCTCGTAAACTTTTATGATGTCTTAGAGGAAAAACATGTTATACCATCATTGTGCTAAAAGTTATAAAACTCTTTGATATGCCTTGGGAATAGAAACTGCTCAAGATCAAAGAGAAAATGTTAATTAAGGAGTCATATTTAGGAAATGAGTTTTTGCTAATGTCACCTTATTTAATTTACCTCCTGATAGGACATCCTGTTTTTTTTTTTTTTTCTAAAGTGCAAGTTAGAGTAGCCATAGTTAGGGAAGAAGATGGCTTCCAACTACAGAGGGTACACTGCAGACTACTTGAGGCAGTTGTGCCAGGACAGAGGAGTCCTGCACGAGGTGAGAGGCACCAAGCAGAACCTCGTGGATGCCCTGATGGCAGCAGATGCCCAGAGCATGGAGTCACAGACTGTGACTGAAAAAGACCAAACCTTGGGCATGCCAGTGCTAGCAGCCAGTGCAGTGTTCAGATCTGGTGTGGAGGACAGCAGGGCTGGTGCAAGTGAAGGACCACAGCAGCAGGGGAAGGTCACCAGCATTCTGGAGCCAGAAGCAATCAGGCTGCCAATTGAGTTGCGTAGAATGGAGCTGGAGTTCCAGAGAGATGCTGAGCGAGAGAAACGAGTCACAGTGGAGAAGAGGCAGCGAGAACAGCGAGAAGCTGACCGTGAAGAGCATGAGCGCCAGCAAGCCACAGAGGAGAAGAGGGAGTGAGAACAGCAAGAAGCTGAACGTGACCAGCAAGAGGTGGACCGTGAAGAGCGTGGGCACCAGAGGCGAAATGAACTGGAGAAGTTACGACTCCAACCACCAGCACCAGAGCAGGTAAGTGTCTTGGGTTTAACTGGAACTACAGGACTGGGTTACAAATTGAATTCCAAATTGATAGCTGAATTTGAAGAGGGGGAGTATATGGATGCCTTTTTAAATTCCTTTGAAAAAGTTTATATTCAGGCTAAAATTCCTAGAGGGTCCTGGAGCTTCCAGCTATCCCCACTACTTACCGGGAAAGCTCGGGATGCATTGGGTCAAATGGACAATGAGGACAGTAATGATTAAAGCAAACTTGAAGCTGCACTTTTAAAAAAGTTTGATTTAACTGCAGAAGCATACAGAGCTAAATTCCATAAGCTCAGGAGAAGCCCTGACATGAGCTACGAGGAGCTAGCCATGAAACAATGTCAATGTTTAAAACGTTGGTGGGAAGGAATTGAAGCAAACTCTAGATAACATTGAAAATGTTCTTTTGTTAGAACAGTTTTTTTGGGACTTGCCCAGCAGAGCTGAAAACCTGGCTGGAGGACTGAGATCCCAAAACAGTGCAAGAGGCCACTGAACAATCGGACCGCTATGCCAAGAATAGACCTGCTCTGAGAGCAAATGGGGCAGGCATGGCAGTGCAGAAAGGGAAAAGCGCACCTTCAGGGTAGCTAAAATCCTCACTGCCTCCACCGAAACCAGTTAGCCCTAGGCTTCAAAGAAAATAGTTATTTGAGAAAAGAAACAAATGTTGGGTTTGTAAAGAAACTGGGCATATTGCCAGTGTCCCGAAAGGACAAGCACTATGCAGCATGGGGCTAGGAAAGAAGTGGGTTGTTTATGTGTCCCTGGAAGCATGCCTGTGAACATGAGGGAACACATGCACCCAGTCACGGTGAATGGGGAACAGACCCAAGGGTTAATGGAGACAGGGGCATCCCTGACACTGGTAAAAGGGGATCTGATAGAGCCTGGTCAGCTTATACCCAATGAATTTGTAACTGTTCAAGACTTCACTGGGGGGGGGGGAGGAGAAAACATTGCCACTCACTAGTGTTCTCCTAGACTGGGGTGAAACAGGGGGAACTGTGTAACAGGTGGCTGTAGCCAAACCTTTAGCAGTTGACGTCATCCCTGGCAACAATCTCTAACGGGATGGTGTGTGCAGTTACCCGTAGCCAAGTGGCAAGGGAAAATTGTAGTTCCCTGGACCCCACAGAAGCCACTGTGGAAACTACTGGGAAGCTGGTTCCCCAGCCTGTGTCTCCTGATGTGGAGACTAATGAAAAGGGGGTAGAAATTTCCCCAGTAGCAGTTAACCACACAGCTATGGAGGGTTACTCCGAAGAAGGTGGGGTGACCCATTGTCAGAGGGTTAGGGATGGCAGTGATCCTGAGTGCCCTGACACTAGTGCTAGGGACCCTAGTTTACAGACTGAAGGGGACCTGTCCCATGCCTTGGGAATGTGTAAGGAGTTTGTGGCTGCTTAGAAAAGTGACTCTAGTCTAGAGAAGCTGAGGACTTGGGCAGACTCTGACGGAGCACAGGGAGGTGACGGGTAAACATAAGGTTTATTGGGAAAATGGACAAATGTATACTCAGGCTGTGAAAACAAAGGGAGGGGTGATAGGCAGGCAACTTGTCGTTCCCCAGGGGTATCGTGAGCAGTTGCTCAAGACTGCACATGATATTCCATTGTCTGGTCATCTGGGAATCGCATGTACTACGTAGCGGTTGGCCCAGAATTTATATTGGCCCAACTTCACCCAGCAGGTGAAGGAGTATTGCAGGTCTTGTCACCGGTGCCAAGAAACAAGGAAGGCAGGTAAAAAAAACCAAGCCACCCTAATTCTATTGCTCATAGTGGAGGAGCCATTCCAGAGGGTGGGAATGGACATTGTGGGGCCTTTAAATACCCCTAGCTCCACTGGGAAGAAGTTCATCCTGACTGTAGTGGATTATGCCACCCGGTATCCAGAGGCAGTTGCCCTGTCCTCACAGAGAACAGACAAAGTGGCAGATGCCTTTCTTCGGATTTTCTCCTGTGTTGGGTTTCCACAGGAGGTTATCACCGATCGAGGGGGTTCCTTCATGTCGGACCTGATGAAATGTTTGTGAGAGAAGTGTGGGATGATGCAGAGGCGCATGGCACCTTATCACCCGCAAGCCAAAAGGACATTAGGAGTGAGGTGGAGGAAATGCTGGATTTAGGGGTAATCCAGAGATCCCACAGCCCCTGGGCCTCACCCGTAGTCCTTGTGCCCAAACCAAATGTCTCTACTCATTTCTGTGTAGACTGTCATGAACTGAATGCAGTCACGAAGTCAGATGCCTACCCGATGTCTAGACGGACAAACTCCTGGACAAGTTGGGAGGGGCGACATACCTTATGACTATTGACTTGACAAAGGGGTATTGGCAGGTAGAGTTAACTGACAGAGCTAGGGAGAGGTCAGCCTTCATCACTCCGACAGGCTTATTTGAATTTAAAGTAATGCCTTTCCGAATGAAGAACGACCCGGCCACTTTTCGAAGGTTGGTGAACTAGGTGTTAAATGGTGCTGAGGAGTAGGCCGAGGCGTACCTGGATGACATTGCCATCTTTAGTGGCAGCTGGGAGGAACACCTGTCCCACCTTAGGGAAGTGCTGGGAAGGATACAGAGGGCCGGGCTCACTGTCAAAGCTGAGAAGGGCCAGGTGGCCATGGCTGAAGCAGCATACCTCAGGCATGTTGTAGGCTGGGGACAGCTCCGTCCTGACCAAGTAAAAATAGAGGTGATCAAGGCATGGCCCAGACCAGAGATGCAGAAGCAGGTCAGGAGTTTTTTTAGTGACAGCAGGTACTATAAGAAATTTGTACCCAATTACAGTGCCCTTGCCGCTCCCCTTTCTGACCTGGTAAAGAAAAAGATGCCTAAGAAAATTACCTGGGAACCAGCCTGTGAAAAAGCCTTTACCAGACTAAAGGAGACATTGTGCAGTACTCCTGTATTGACATGTCCTGACTATAGCAGACCCTTTATAGTCCAGACTGACGCCTCAGACATGGATATTGGGGCAGTACTGAGTCAGACATTCAACCAAGGGAAAGGTCACCCTGTAGTGTACCTGAGTAAAAGGTTACTTCCCAGGGGAGCAGGCTTACTCTACTGTGGAAAAAGAGCATCTTGCCATAGTGTGGGCCCTAAAGAAGTTAGAGTCATGTATATATGGACAGCATTTTGAGGTACAAACTGACCACAACCCCCGGTTTGGCTGATGCAAATGGGAAAAACTAATAGTAGACTATTAAGATGGAGTCTTGCGTTGCAAGAGTATGACATGACAATCTTACATAGGGCTGGAGCGACCAATTAGAATGGTAATGGTTTATTGCATCTATTTGAGGAGTGAACTGACTTGGGAAGCGCATCCCATGCAGAGGATAGAGCCCTCAAATTCAGTCTAGGTGGGGAGGATTGCGACACTTGGCCAACTGGTTATGATTGTTTTATGATATTTGTAATATAAAAATGGTAGGTGATGGTTTCTCATAAGACAGCCCGTACTCATGGGTGCCCCCCCCAGGTTACAGTGACAAGTGACCTGAAACCAGTAGGTAATTAAAAGACTAGAGAGACTTAAGGGTCTCCTGTTTTTCTCTTAATTAGAACTGACCCAGCTGCCAGGATATAGGGCTTGTAAACCTTTATGACGTCTTAGAGGAAACGCATATTATACCACCATGGTGCTAAAAGTTATAAAACTCTTTGATATGCCTTGGGAATAGGAACTGCTCAAGAGTAAAGAGAAAATGTTAATTAAGGAGTCATATTTGGGAAATGAGTTTTTGCTGATGTCACCTTATTTAATATACCTCCTGATAGGACATCCTGTTTGTATATTTCTTATATTCTAAAAGGAGGAGCTAGATGACATCATAGAAGCACAGAGTTTTAAACTGTATACTGTGTTTAAACTTGTGACATATCTTTTTGGAATCTTAAGAAACAAGATCTCTAACTTAGACACTTAGAGGTAAATACATTAGATAGAAAAGATCTAAATGTACTTTGGTAGGAGTTGTCTGTAATTTTCTTTGTTTTTCTTTCAAGTGATTGTATGCCCTTTGATATATTGTTCTGTGTTTGCATTTTTCATATTTTTATTCATTTTTAGTAAATATATTATTGGAAAGGCTGTCTGGGTGTCTGCTCAAGTTCTTTTTTTTTTTTGCATGTAACTTATAGAGGGTTAAGACTGACAAAAACTGTTCAAGAGCTTGATGGTGTTACTAAACTGGGAAAAGGTAAGAATATACCTAAGGTCTTTTGTAGAATTTTAAGGGTCATTTTGGAAGCCTGGCTGCGTGCCCCTGGCGTAAGATTGTACTGCAATCCCCAAAGAGGATACGAATCTGTGCCTGTACATTGGGTATGCTAGCATAAGGTTCACAGTTTGAATCATCCCCCCAGAACTTGAGACTAAAGGTGATTCAGACCCACAAGCAGACAAGAGGGTTACCCTGTCTGTTACCTGTTCACACTCATGTACTCAGAGGTTGGCACTGTGGGAGCAGAGGGCCTGACCTGCTGAGTGCATTTGTGACACTGATCTCTTAGGGTCAGTGGACACATACTTGTATAGGACATACAGTGATATGCCAGGGCCATTTTCTGACCCCCGGGCATGGCTCTCTGGGTCAGTCTTGTGTACAAGGTTTTCACCCAGACCACTGGAGACTGACAACCCTTCCATGAGTTTGGATAAATTAGAATAGAGCCTAGTCAGCGTGCTGATACATAGCGTAGGCAAACTGAATTCTGTTTCATAGCCTAGTAACCCACCTGCCAGCACTGCATTGTCATTTATTTGACTGACCAGGACTATTTGATTTTGATGGACAAGAACAGTATGTTCATTGTAGTCCAATGTACTGTTATGACCATGAGTGGTCATCATAGGACAATGGGCCTGTCCTAATTGTTTGAATGTTCTTACTTGTATTTTAAAATTCCCCATGTCTTTGTGTCTTGGGCAATTCAATATTCTGCAGTTGTATTTCATATTGGGGCCAATGTGGCACCAACCCAAGAATTTATGTATGTATTCTGGGCAGCCTAGATCTGTACAGTTATGTATATGAATGTACCCTGGAATAGTGATTTTTAGTGTACCCATGTGTCCTATAAAACAATAGTCAAATTCAGGTTTGACCTTTAATTGTTATACCTTCTAAATTTATTAGCCCTTAAATGTGTTAATGTTAAATGAGAAACAGCACCAAGATATTCCGAATTAATGTTTAAAAGGATATTTTTACTTAATATCTTTTTGAACTTCACAATATATCTTAAACAGCAGTACAAGCAAAAAATTTATACATTTTCCCATCAAAGTCAATGTAGATGCAATAACAGAATAAAAACAGAAATAAAAATTATGCCAAGCATTTAATCCTCTGTGTTCCTGAAATACCAGAGTTAATAGGTAGATTCACCGCACCAGTCACCAAGATATCAAGATGAGGCCCTAGAGTAAGGCTGTATCTCTGTCTTCCTCCTTTCTCCTACCTTGACTGAGTTGTTTGCAGGTTTATATAGTCTGGCAAGGCAGTTGGCTGGGTTGAGTTGCCTTCTGTGCTAGTAAGTAGCTATAATAACTGGTGACCCCCGTTATCAACCCATTTTCAAGTACTGTAAAAAGTCGTATCAACCTGCAGGTTGATACGAAAAAAGTTGTATCAACCCGTGAGTTAATACGACTTTTACAGTCTCGCGCTGAAAAGCCTGCAGCACTCGCATTCCAGACTAAACAGATTGTGGCACTACGAGATGGTTCTCCAAGCATAGATTCAAACTCACAGCACAACCTCCAATTAAAACGAAACGTACAGCTCCAAATCAGAAAGTGTAATAATTTCAAATGAAGTATTTACCAGCTGAAAAACTCTCCACTAAGCGTGTACTTTCCCCGACTAACCCTTATCATTTCCATAACCGGCATGAACTTTCACCTCATTTCAACAATGACTGGAATAACTCCTGACCAATCGAGATGATGAAACAACACACACTGAACCCAAAGGACTTGGGCAAATGATTTAAACTGAAAAAAAAAGATATATTTGATGTATATTTTTTTGCTTTATTTCAACCCGATTGCGATTTACTTGACCCATCAACTTTACCCAATTGGAAACCACGACCATAAGGTAATGCAGTCTTTTTGCACCAGTAATTATAAAAAATAAAACCTATGTAGTATGTCGATATGCATTTTTTTGTTCACATCCTTAGTGTGTGATCATAGTGAAACCTCTTGAGCTTCGCTCTCGAGGTTTCTCTATCATCACATACCTTGGGTGTGAAAAAAATGCATATCAACCTACTACGTATGCATTATTCTCTATTTATGTATCAGAAGGCTATCAGTAACTTGAAGCATCTGATTAAAAGGGTCTATTTAAGTGAAAATATGGGCTGCTTCTAACAGTTTGACATCATGGTGCAGGGTCTACTATGACCAGGGAATTTTTGCTAAATATCAAAATAAATCTACCTTTACAGACAGCACCCAGCACCTAATGCAGTAGAGCTATTTTTTCATAGTAAGCCAAGAAGTGTGTTTGCCTATGAATACATCCAGTTATTTTGTGATTAAGCCTTTTACAAGAAAGACATTCAAAAATATCTAACTTGTGATTTACAAGAAAAGCATTTAGGATGTCTTCACATACAATCTTTTACTGTAAATGTTTAAAACATTTAATACTTGTCAAGTAAGAAAGTTCATACTCAGTAGTCATGTTAATAAGTATTGAATACAAATACAAATCAATAATCCTGTCAGTGAGCATTAGATTATAATTAAATATAATTGTAAGTGGTTGGCTACTAAAAACATATACCTAAGTATTAAACATACTGTAACTGTAATTATGTATTTAGGCAGGAAAGGCTGAGGTCCAAGCTACAAGGTATTAATGCTTAAGTCTGCTCATTAGTTTATTGCAGTGGAAAGTGATACTTCAATACACCAAACAAAAATAATTTTATTTCACATTGCTTAGAATTCATTTATGATGTCTAACAGAGGGTCCATGGGTTGGATATCTGGAGCAGATCAGCTGGTTTTTATTTATTCAAGCTCCTGGTTAATTTCTTCATTGGTTAGGATTGCTGAGGTGAGCAGACCCACTGGGGGCTGAACTGGCTCACAGATTGAGCAACAAGTAGACTGGATGGGCCTAATGGTCCTTATCTGTTGTCAATTTCTAAGTATCGATGTATCAATGCAACACCCCTCTCTTGAGGAAACAGTGCACTGCCATATTGTGGAGAGTAAGATGCGCTGCCTTAGATTTATTGCCACTAGTCTTTATTAGCTTTTAGCATCATGGTTGCCACACCTGAAGAGACTCAAGGGTCACACCAATGTCTCTGTGTATAGCTATGCATCCCCCCTCTATGAACTCCTTGCAGCTGAGCACACCCCAACACCCACAGTAAGGCTGGTCCCCAGCATAATATCCTGCCTGCAGCTGGACCACCCCCATAGACCTCGGTCCAACTTCCCTGCCTAGCCAACCACACTTCATTTCACTTGACAACCCTTCAGTTGCACAAACCGGACCCCTCCCCCTGCTAAGCATGTTTTCTGGACTGCTCCACAAGCTGTGTACCTACATCCCCCAGCTGTCCCCCTCATAACCACACTTCCTTCCCATGGCCATATACCCCTCCAGCCAATCACCCTCCTTGCTGTTGGACCACCGCTCCTGTCCCAGACCAGCCTCCCCTAAACTAAACACCCCCACTGATCCATTTCACAGCCTCCTAATCTGTATCTCAGCCCCAGCTGACCACCTTCCCTGTGACTACTGCTCCCTTCTCCCATCAATCAGCCACTCACAAGCTTTTGATTACTCTTCCTACAATTGGAACCTCATCAGACCACTACCCAACTACCAAATCTGCATCCCCCCCAGTTGACTACCCTCCCTGACACCAGGAACCTTGGTTCAATTTCATAAACCAAGACCACAATACTAGCCCCATGACCTTTCTCCCCCAAGTTGAGCAATGTCCCTGGACCATCCCCATCTGGGACACTGCGCAAGTCATGGTGTGTGTGTGGGGGAGAGAGGGCAAGAATGCAGAGCTTTGAGACTCAGTTGTGATCACACTACAGAGGGTTTCATGGCCCTTGTATTGCTGAATAAAGCTGTGGCTGTTGTGTTCCCCACTCACCAGCCGTTTTCAGGGTTCACGGGGACAGGAGACTGGACTATCATGGGTAGCTTCTGCACCAGTTACAGGCACTGATGCTTGAAGCACATTCACAACGATGCTTGTGAATGTCCATGTGGCATTTTTTTACTGCTTCGGCACTGAGTTTTCTCCTTGGCCTGATCTTCAGTTCAAGGGGGCTGGGAGGGAAATAAGATGATCATAAATGATTTTTGGGAGCCTGCTACAATTACAGGACTTAATGCAATGAGCAGCATGTTTTTGCCAGCCAGGCATTCAACAGATGGCACCGTGCTTTACGCATCTCAAAGGGGATCATCGTCATTCTAGTCTTTGGTTAGAGTTCTGTGATTAAGGGAGTCTACAGTATCTGGCACAAAACACAAAGGGAAAAACTAGAATGGCAATGCCCCCTTCTAAGGCACATAAAATGTGCCACTTTATAATGCTTAGCAGCTGTGACTGCCCAGCCTAACAGCTGTCCCCCTCTAAGTCCTACCCTAACCTCCCTTGTGCCATTTACTCCCCCCACTGCCCCGTTTACCTCCAGTCTGCTACCCTTTCTGTAATCTACTCCTCATCCTGTCTGCTAAAGATTTTTCTCAACCAGAACCAGTAGCTCAGACGCTCCAGTGAAGTCACCAGACAAATTTCTTTCAGTCACAACTTGATTTAATTGCTATTATATAAGCATGAATTGGGACATATTTTAGTCCCTATTCAGTGGATGAGCTCCCTAGCTCTGATTGCTAAGCTTCTATCTATAAGAATCTAACCTTGCTGAGTTCTTTGACCCATGGGTTAACATGATAAATGTGACACTCAGGTTGTTTAGTGAATTATTTAAGTTCTCAATTTATAAACTACTGGAGATGATTTTTTAATATCTGATATACTTTTCATTGTTTAAAAAGTTTAAACTTTAGAACTTTAGTGTAACTCAGTACTGATGTATTTAATTGTGAAAAGGTTGTACAAATTAATTACCATGGCTAGCATTCATTTTTTTTTGTATTGCAACAACTAAGATTTAATTTGTTGATGTTCAAAACCTAAACAATACAAGATTTATATGAATTTAAAATCAAAAAGCAACTAACGTGCAGTTATAAGCATTGACACTTTATAAGCAGTGCTATTTGGGTAAATTATTTTTCAGTTCGTTTTATTTTTGGAGAAAATGACACAAAAAAGGTTTTTGCTTATTTTTATTAATTAATAATGTCATAATTAAAAGCTGTATAAAAGGTGGACCCTTTACTTGGTATTACTTGGTATGAAAGAACAGAAGAAGGCCAGAGCCCATCGAGACTGTTCCCCACACTATGTGGGACATTATTTATCTATTATCCCTCAACCAAACATCTGATTTGTTTTTAAAGACAGTGGCACTAGTTGCCTCTACCAATTCTTGTAGCAAGGTGTTCCATACAATGGATGCTCTTATTGGAAAAAAGTTTCCCATTTGGCTGGTTTTATAAGTTTTTACTTCAAGCTGTTCATTATGCAGTCTCGGAACATGTCTCCTTTTGGAGAGTGTTAGACCACATTTTTCCATTGGATCTGGTGAATTTATTAAATTAAAAACCATAAGCATATCACCTCTTAATCTTCTAGTTTGAAGAGAGAAGAGACCAGTAGTTTTAATGTGTTCTGATAATCCAAGTTTGTTAATCTTGGAATCATTCTAGTTACTCTCCTTTGAATCTGTTCAAGAATTGCTATGTCTTTTTTTGGGTTTGGATTCCAGAAAGGGGAGCCATAGTCTAGATAGGGTCTAATGTATGCCCTATACAATGGAATAAGGCATTGTTCAGTGCGATTTACAAAAGTGCATTTTATTTGCCTCAAAAGTCTGTTGGTCATGCAAGCAGTTCTAACACAGTGATCATTTGATGTAAGTTTTTAATTAACATATATCCCTAAATCTTTTTCACAATTTGAAGAGTGAAGTGGTAGTCCATTTATATAATATATCGTTTTTGGATTATTTACACTGAAATGCACTACTAAACATTTGTATTGATTAAACTGCATATGATTTTCATTTGCCCAAAGTGTTAATTTTTCCAAATCCTTCTTTAATGCAGAAATATTTTCTTGATTATTAACCTTGGCCTCCAATTTAGCATCATCTGCAAATTTAACCATGATGTTATTTGGCCCTGCTTGTAAATCACTGATAAAGAGATTAAACAATGTTGGTCCCAAGACCGACCCCTGTGGTACACCACTTGTCACACTACCCGAATCAGACAGGATATCATTAATTCTGACTCTCTGAGAACGATTTGTCAACCAGTTTAAAGTCCAGTTGGTAATATCAGGTGACAAACCTAGACTGTGCATTTTAGTAATGAGTTTTTCATGTGAGACTTTATCGAAAGCTCTACTAAAGTCCAAAAGAATTACATCAGTAGGGATACCCACATCTAGTAGAGTACTTATATTATTGTAAAAAGATATCAGATTGGTGGTGCAGGAATACTTGGGAGTAAACTCATGCTGATTTGAATCATAAATTCCTAAGTTTTTACAATCTTGATCTATTAGCGACTTCATTATTTGTTCCATTAATTTACCAGCCACTGAGGTCAGGCTAATTGGATGATAATTTTGCACAACCTCTATTGCCTTTTTTAAATATAGGAGTAACTATTGCTGAACGCCAATCATTTGGTACAATACTTTCTTGTAAGGATTTGTTGACGATAATTGACAAAGGTATAGAAATATTTATAGAGGTTTCGATCAGAAACCATGGATGAATACCGTATGCGGCTCGGACTAGTATTTTTTTTTAGTTTTTTGATAGCCTGTATAATGTCAGTTGGATAGAACCTATGATAATCTATGTGGTGAACTTTAAATGTACTAATAGGTGATTTTTGAGAGAAGACAGAACAAAAGTACTTATTAAAGAGATTCAAGGTTTCTATATCAGATAGAGAAGAGCCATTGGTTATAATGGGACCAATGGTCCTTGATACACCTTTTTTACTATTTATATAGGAGAAAAGAGATTTGTGACAGTCTTTTGTGTGAGCTAGTTTAAATTCTAGCTTATTTTTTGCCAATTTAATAGAATTTTTAAGATTTTCACAGATAGTCTGTATTTATGTAATAGAGTAGTTTTAAATGGAACAGAACTATTCTTAAGTTTCCTAAAAGTTTAATTTTTATTTTAATCTGATTTTAATTGTCTTGTTGAACCAAGGGGAATTTTCTTTTATTATTAAATTTCCTCTTAGATGGAATAAAGGTATTTTCCAAATAATGTACAATGTTTTTAAAAGTCCCAAGCTTGTTGTGTTGTACAATTAAGAAGATTAGATTCCCAGTCTATGTTTTGTAAGTATTCATTGATTTTAGAAAATTTGCTTTATTATAATTTTTATACAGTATAACTTCCTTTGTGTAGTTTTAAACTGTTGAATTTCAAAAGAATAGATGAATGATCACTGGTCCCAAGTGGATCCCAAATTTGTAAATTGTTAATTTGTTTGCTCTATGTTAGTAAATAATAGATCCAAAATATTAGGACCTCAGTGGGTTCAGTAACAAGTTGTTGTAATCCAGTACTAACTGCCACATCTATTAGTCCTTTCTCGGCATAGGACTGTCCTGAGAATGAGTCCCAGTTAATATGAGGGAGGTTAAGTCACCAAATATTACAGTATCTTGAGATTCTAAAAATGTGTAATTTCTTTAAACATATCAGTTGTGTAATCTGAATTTGCAGATGGAGGTCGATAGATGTTACCAATAGTTATATAGGACTGCTCCTTCAATAAGATTTTAACCCATATACTTTCCAAAGGAAAGGGAGAACACACTTCAAAGAAGGAATATCATTTCGTATGTACATACAAACTCCACCTTGCTTATCTGATCTGTTTTATGATATAACTTATAACCTGGAATTTCTCTGGACCAAATTGAGGATCGTCCACCAAGTTTCAGTTACTCCCACCACACCTGTATTTAAAGTTTTACATTTGGCTTCGAGTTCTGCTAATTTGAGTTGGTTTAAAGGTCTTGCATTCAAAGCTAGGAATTTACATTTAGTTGTAATAATATTTTGTTAAGTATTCAGAGACTTGAGAATAGACCCATTCTCCCCATTGTTTTTAGTTAAAACAATGATTTATGATTTTAGTGATACTTTCCCCATAAGTGTACTACCCCTATGACTGAGATGTAAACCGTCCCAGCAAAACAAGGAAGAATGATCTGAAAATGATTCCCAGTGGGTAATACAGGGTATATCCTGCTTAAAACACCACTTTCTCAGCCATTCATTTAGGGCTTTGATTTTCTGCGTCATGGTAGATGTTGCTTTCAGGACAGGTAGAATTTCAGATATACATACACAGCATCCCCTATCAAGTAACAGGTTACATAACGCCACATAGTCCTGTTGTAACTGATTAAATGGGGTGTTGTTTATATCATTAACACTGGCATGTATGATACATGGGGGATTTTCCCCTGCATTTTGTAAAATTTTAGGCATCATGGAGGTAATGTCAGATACCCTGGCCCCGCGGAAGCCAGAACAAGTGCGGTTGCTCTTGTCACTATTGCATATCGCCCTGTCAATGTGCTTAATGACTGAATCTCCCAGGACTAACACTTGTTTTGAGACAGTAGAGGTACAAGAATCAGAAACAGGTGATTGCTTAACACACTCTGGAGCGAATAACTTAATAGGTATTGATTTGGTAGCTTGAGACTTACTAGGACAAATATTCATGGGCATTAACTCCTGATTGAAAAGTGTTTTTAAACCATTATTATCAACAGAGGGTGATGCACAGGATAAATCATGTAGCACTTCATTATTTGATACAGTCAATTGCTCAAACCTATTACGAGTTTCTATAAGAGCACTATTGTGTATTTGACCGCCCTTCCTTTTTTAAAGAGGCTTTGTGACAGTGGTCCAGCCATCATTATCATGAGAAGAGAGCGGATAATCATCCATCTCATAGGAGGGGGCAGAGGCAACAGGTATACTAGTACTAGTCGTTACAGTTGTCTCCTCATCAGGAGGCATAGAAATGCTACCTAAATGTGAAGGAAATTGTTCATTAGAATGAAGTTGTTCGTCCATAAGATCAATGTAACTTTCCAATTCCCTAATATCAGTAGAAACTGGTTTAATATTAAGCAGAAACGCTATCTCTGCTTCAAGAGTAGTAATCAGATGGCAATTAGCACATACATACTCGCTCCCATACTTTCCCTCACTATACATCAATCATTGCATACACTTACTAAGTTATTTTTCCATTATTAAAGGTGTATATTTACTAAGTACTGTAGAGGATATGCTAAAATTATCTTATCCAAGTTTGTCTAATGCCAGCAGTTTCAGCGTGCCCAGCGGACACAGCAGACATGCGCAAATGCGTGTGTCTCTGCGCGCGGCCCCGCACATGCTCACCCCGCTCACTAGAGGGGCAGGTTTTAAGCCAAAAACCGGAAGTAAGCGCCTGTTCACTTCCTGTTTTATGCCAAAAAATAACAATATTTACTTAAATTCAGCAAGATTCTGTGAGTTGAAGGTTTACAAGCCCTTAAAAGGGCAAGAGAACCACCAGGCAACAGTGCTTTTAACAGAGAGATGTTGTTTTGGGGTAGGAGGTATACTAGCCTATTGCTAGTCCTCCAGGTTCCCACAATGCTCTGCTACTCACTGAAGAGTCAGTTACAAGCAAATGGTACCACACAATACAGCAACAGTTAAAACAAATATATTAATGGTATATTAAAGTATATTGGTGCACTACACTACTCCACCTCTCACCAGAGGTTTGCTATATCACTAGCAATGCCACTATTAAACGCTCCGCTCAAGATACCTGCCCCCTGAGGAAGCCTTATATGGTGAAGCACCAGGGCACCTGGTCTAGCAGAGATACAGCTCTGTTGTTGCTTGTCTGCTCTAACTTTACTTGCTTCAGCGTGGCTTAGTTGGTAGCACATCCACCTGGACCAGATGGTCGTGGGTTCTCATCCCACACCGGGATTGGACTTGTACCTAAAATTCTGGCACCCTAGTGTAGTATTGGGGGGGTACTCTACTGCTGGGGTGTGCCATACTTCAGATGAGACGTTAAACCAAGGTCCCCTTCTACCCATCCTGGTGCTATCCTGGTGGGTGTCCAGGTGGAAGTAAAAGAACCCAGGGCATTCTTCACAAAGAGTAGGGGACATTCCTGGTGTCCTGGCCAACATTCCTCTTCCCATTTAACCAGTTCATGCAATTGTCCAGGCTATGTGTGGGTGTTGTGTGATATGGCTACCACTACACATTCAGTCACTTTACTACCAGTCTAGCATTGCTTGTAAAAGTGCTTTGGGATACAATGTGTATGAAAAGCACTATATAAATACTGATTCTTCTTCTGCTTATATCATAACAATAAAATGAAGTTGTGACTCTGAAAGAAATTTGTCTGGTGACTTCACTGGAGCGTCTGAGCTCCTGGCTTGGAGGGACAGGAAACAAATCCTCAGGATCGTGGGAGCAGCAGCAAGGGGGAGGGAGCTGGAAGTCATTATCCACCTAGGGATGAATGACCTGGCTAAGAATGGGATCAGAGCAGTGCAACAGGAGTTTTTGGAGTTGGGGAGGGGCCTCAGACAAGTAGCACACATGGTAACTTTCTTGGAAGTGCTACTTGTCTATGGCATGGATGAGGCTAGGGCACTCTGCACCATGGGATTCAATGACTGGTTGAAAAGCTGGTGCAGAGCTCAGGGATTTGGCTTCACTGGGGACTGGGGCGCCACCTGGAGGGGTGCAGGCCAATACAGGTGCGATGGTCTGCATCTGTCCTGGAGGGGAACCAGGATCCTAGGTGATAGATTTCAATGCTTCAATGGCAAGCATTTAAACTAGCCAAGGGGGGAGGCACTGAAGAGGAGAAGGGAAATCCTAGACCCCCCAAAACAAAACAGGGTAATTAGTGAGGTAAACACCAAGATAGAGCAGTCGATTGGGTCAGGGGAAGGGTAAATGGAGAAAAAGACAAAGGCAGTAGGGACAGGGATGGGGCAAAAAGAAATAGTCATAAAACAATGGAGGGTAATGAGTACCAATGCCTGTAGTCTAGGTAAAAAGCTCCCTGAAATGGTGGCCTTGATGGAAGAGGGATGCCTGGATATTGTGGCAGTCACAGAAACATGGTACACAGAGAACCATGACTGGGATGTCAACATACCAGGGTACACAATCTACGGGAGGGGCAGGGAGGGAAGAAGAGGAGGAGGAGTAGCTCTCTATGTAAGGGAAGGGATCAAAGCAACAGAACTAAAGGGTAAACAGTGAGGAGAGGAGGCACTGTGGTTCACCCTGGAGACTGGAAATGGCTCCACAATCCGCACAGGGTTTGTATACAGACCCCTGTCTCAAGGGGAGGAAATAGACAAGGTAATGATAGAAGGCATCCTTGGGATGGCAGAGAAAGGGGAGATATTGCTGATGGGGGACCTGAATATGCCAGATGTTGACTGGAGCACCTTTGCTGCAGCCACATCCAAGAGCAGGGCCATTCTCGATGCCCTACAGGGGGCATGCCTCAGACAGCTAGTTTTGGAACCCACTAGGGAGAGAGCAATCTTAGACCTGGTACTTTCAAATGGGTATGGAGAGAGGATCTCTGATCTTGAAGTGTGTAGCCATCTGGGAACAAGCGACCACCAGTGTGGCTCACGATAAACTTAGCTGTAGAGTAAAGCCACACAAAAGTGAAGGCACTGGACTTCAGGAGGGCTGATTTTGTTAAAATGGGAGAGTGCCTCAGAAAAGCACTAACAAACAGGCAAGAAGGTGGGGTGGAGCAACAATGGGGAAACATCAAAACCGCCATCACAGAGGCAACAAGCCTTTGTGGGAAGCAAATAAATCAAAATGAAAGAAAAAAAACACTATGGTTCTCAAAAGAAGTGGCGGGAAGGTAAGGGAGAAAAAGATAGCATTCAGGAAGTGTAAGGAAACACAGAAGGAGCGGGACAGAGAACTGTACCAGTTAAAGCAGAAGGAAGCGGGTAAGGCAGTCAGAATAACAAAGGCCCAAACCAAGGAAAAGATAGCCAACTCGGTTAAGAAGGGGGATAAAACCTTTTATAGGTACATTAGGGAGCAAAGAAAGACTAAGGCAGGGATACTGAGGCTGAACAAAGAGGAAGGTGGTTAGGCAGAGAGTGACAGTGACAAAGCAGGGATACTGAATGAATACTTCTGCTCAGTATTCACAATGGAAAAGCAGGGGGAAGTACCTAATCCGGTCAATAGAAGCACTCTGGATGGGGTTGATATTAGTCCTTTCACAGAAGAAAGGGTTCTGAAAGAACTCTTAAAACTGAAGGTGGATAAAACAATGGGGTCTGATGGGATTCACCCCAGAATTCTAAAAGAACTAAGGGAAGAACTAGTAACACCACTGACTACCCTTTTTAATAAATCATGGGAAGATGGTATGGTACCTCAGGACTGGAGGAGGGTGGATTTGATTCCCCTTCACAAAAGTGGGAGCAAGACAGAGGCAGGAAACTACAGACCTGTCAGTTTGACCTCAGTGGTAGGCAAAATGATGGAATCACTTCTGAAGGAAAGAATTGTTGAGTACCTAGAGGCCAGTGGGGCACAGGACCCAAGGCAGCATGGATTCATATCGGGAAGGTCATGTCAGACAAATCTAATTGATTTCTTTGACTGGATGACCAAAGCAGTAGACCAGGGAGGGGCTGTGGACATGGCCTACCTAGAATTTAGCAAGGCATTTGACACAGTCCCACACAAACGATTAATAAACAAATTAGCCAGCCTGGGTGTGGGTTACAGGGTGGTAGCCTGGGTAAAACACTGGTTGGACAACAGGACACAGCGGGTAATAGTAAATGGAGTCCACAGTGAAGAAAGGAGGATTACTAGTGGGGTATTGCAGGGGTCAGTACTGGGACTGGTCCTTTTTAATGTCTTTATAAGTGACATTGCAGAGGGACTGGAAGGGAAAGTATGTCTCTTTGCAGGTGACACAAAGATCTGCAACAGGGTTGATACGCAAGGTGGGGTAGAGAGGATGAAAAGGGACTTGGCAAAGTTGGAGGAATGGTCAAATGTATGGCAGCTTAGATTCAATGCAAAGAAGTGCAAAGTAATACACCTGGGAAATAAAACCCAGGGAAGAGTACACAATGGGGGGTGAGATACTGACAACAACAAAAATGGAAAGGGACCTGGGGGTAGTCATATCAGACAACCTAAAGGCGGGCCAGCAATGTGAGAAGGCAGTAAGGAGGGCTGGGGGCATACTGGGATGCATAGGGAGAGGCATCACCAGTAGAAAACAGGAAGTTGTTGGCCCTCTGTACAGACAGTTGGTAAGACCACATCTGGAGTACTGTGTACAGTTATAGAGACCCCATCTCTGCAAAGACATAGACAGGGTGGAGGCTGTCCAGAGGAGGGCAACCAAAATGATGCAGGGTCTGCATCAGATGACATATGAAGAAAGTTTAAAGGAACTAAAGATGTTTAGCCTCGAGGAAAGGAGGGGGAGGGGGACATGATAGAAACTTTCAAATACCTCAAGGGAATCAACAAAGTCCAAGAGGGTAGCATCTTTCAGAAAAAGAAATGTGCAAAAACAAGGGGGCACAATTTGAAGATAGAGGGGGGACAGCTCAGAGGTAATGTGAGGAAGTACTTCTTCACATAGAGGGTTGTGGATACATGGAACAGCCTTCCTGAGGAGGTCGTAGAGTCAAAAACAGTGGGGGAATTCAAGAATGCATGGGACAGACATAAGGCAATTCTAGTGGGGGGTAGGAGGAAGTAGGCTGTTGATTAACTAGGATCTGCAGCTTATCCGTTAGGTAGGGAAATGGGCAGACTAGGTGGGCCAAGCGGTCCTTATCTGCCATCACATTCTGTGTTTCTATGTTTGGCTCTGGAGTATGAGTACTGCTGTCTTTTTATGTTATAGTTTGAGGTTGCTGCCCCATACTTGCACCCTGCCCTGGTTCCTGAGTGCAGCATTTCTCTGTATTTTCTCTGTTGCTACATCATTGCTGTGACCAGGGCACTGCTTTAGAACAAGTAGTGACAGGTAAAGGACCCTACAGCTCAAACCACCACAAATATTGAGCATAACGCAATGACTGTGGTAATTTCTTCCACTAACCTGTAATACGAGCTAATTTGCAATTAGCAGTGTCTACTAGTGACTCAACAGAGGGGGAAGAACTACAGCCTATGGGCAGGATTCACAAAGATCGTGAAATTCCTGCAGCTGCAGGTAAACTGCGGCGCAAGTGGGTTGCCACTTGCGGATCCGCGGGTTATCCGCAGCGGCGGGTATTCACAAAGGTGGAGATAGATTACGACCGGCTCCATGATTTATGGCTGCTTGCGGGTGGTATTGCCTGGGAGATCACCACAGCTGTGGAAAGGTGCTACAGCTGGTGGGAACAGCCGTAACACCTTCCGCAACAACTGCGGCTGTGAATCGGGCACTCCACAGCTGCAGCGATTTCGGTCCGCAACTGTGGCTGCGGAGTGGGGACTTAGGTCCCAAATTCTTTGAGAATCCTGCCCTATGTGTCTTTCTGTTACTGACAATTTGAATAGTAGAAAAGCCAAAGCAAGACTATGATTGACAGCACCTGGGACTGATTCCACAGAGGGTGAGTTGCATTCCCTATTTACCATCCTTGAGTATCGTCTCTTCACTGAATTAAATATTACATATAACATTAGTAGTTTGGAGGAGTATGCTGAACAAAAATATAACCCCAAGAGGATTAACATTAACTCCGTCTGGAGGCTTGGAAAACTTTGAACCGAGAAAAGAGTGGGAAAAAGCTGCACTCAAGTGTGCTGTGACCTTTGTTAAACTAATAAATGACACAGCAAAACACCTTAAATTAACACAAGAGATTGCCAGTACTAAGGAAACGTTAAGGAAATTTGTGAATCACAGTAAGTTCAAACAGCTGGGCAAAAACTTACAAAAAAAATTAAAAGTGCATGACAGTGCCAGCCCAGTGGCACAGAAGGCTGGCAGCGATACCTTATCTTCTACCACACTGGCTACCCATGTTCACGGTGCGAGCGGATCATCGGGGCCAGCTGGGGTGGGAGAGGATGGAATGTCCGGAGGACAGCTCTCCTCTCCTGGGGGGAGGGGCAACAGAGACCAGTGAATGCCTGACACCTAGCAGAAGCTAGGTGCTGGCATGCCTGGCCCTGTACAATGGGGCTCGGAGGCATAGTAGCCAACGGGGCATGCTGCATATGGACACACGTGTGGCATGTAACCTGTCAGTATTGCACGTTCCGCTGATGGAAAAATGGAAAAATTAACAGCCCTGGTTCTGTGGCTTGATGGTCATCTGTTGGAATGTGCCACCTCCAAAGGGCATCGTCATACTGGATCCATATATGGTGGAGAGTTGGGGGCTCCCCGCCTGCCCTCCATGGGGGTTGTAAGCTGTGGGGGTAGTGGGTGATGGCCTGAATGTGGAGGTTGGTGTGGGATAGGCAGCGGCCAGAAAAAATCCCAGGAGGTTGCCAGGTCAGGGGAGCCAACTGGGGGGCCAGGGGGAGAAAGCACTAACAAAAAAAAGTACATGAGAATGAAATGATAGCTCATAAAATGCATAAATTGGAACATGGTACTTAAGAGTACCTGAAAGGCTGCCAGTTCTCTTGGTCTATATTCGAGCAGTCAGCATCGACCGGGTGACCACACTTGAGAGGCATATAGCATGGTAGATCACAGAAACAAGACTCACAAAATAAAAATATGTGAGTGGGAGAAGAACATATACAATCAAGTTCAGAAAGTGAAGCCCCAGAACCAGCACCATCAGTGAGCTTTTCCACTGGCAATCAGCAACAGATTCCACCAGTTTATCCAAAGCCAAAAAACAGAATAAAAACGAGGTGGGGCAGAGGAGATGCTGCCACATGGCACAATACGAGGAACAACAAGTAATTAATCTTTCAGATTTTTAATTGCTAGAAACTCATTTAAAAGTTCTTTCTTGTAGACTAACGTTTGTTCCTACACCCACACCGAGGGACTTTGACAGTATTGTGGACTTCGAGAAATTGTTTCCAAGATTGGAGCTTAAACATTATTTATCTCAAATCCCACCAGAACTACAGACAACTATGGATAGAATGAATGATTTGGAACTGGGTGAAGCAGCTATCTTAGCCAAAAATTATAACATCAACCTGGATCTTTTGAATATGGACTTGGACTTAAAACCTGCTAATATATTTGATACCCAGGATATTTTAGATTTAGAAATTCTGGAGGAACTTTTCATGGAAATCCCACACGAAACTACTGGCCATTGTAATGCCACACTTTGACACCAGTAAAGCTGGAGATGGCTAGTGAGAGCTGAAATTTCAGTAACACATCCATTGAGAAATATTTTAGTCCCTATTCAGTGGATGAGCTCCCTAACTCTAATTGCTAAACTTCTATCTATAAGAATCTAACCTTGCTAAGTTCTTTGACCCATGAGTTAACATGATAAAAGTGATACTCAGGTTGTTTAGTGAATTATTTAAGTTCTCAATTTATGAACTGCTGGAGATGATTTTTTTAATATCTGACATATTTTTTAAGTTCAAGTTCAAATTTTTTGCAGGAAAACTCCATTGAGCAAGCTCATTCACAAGGAGGTCCTGAAACAGATATACAGACAAATACACAATACATACAGAGAATAACATAACATTGCTTAATATAAAATAAAATTTCCATGTGGTACATAATGTTCAGGATAAAAAAGAAACGGTGTAAGTATAAAGAGTGTGAACCTATGAAGAGGCATAAGGAACAGGAAAAGTAGGGAGTACAGTACAGGTAAGAGGGGGAGGATTGTGCTGTGGCGAAGTGGGGATAACTAAGAAGGAGAAGGAGTTTAAAAACAGCTACAAGTATCTTTTTAGTTTATCAATAGCTCTTCTTTTGAAGAGGTTAATAGGGACAATACTGGATAATTTCAGCGAGGATTGTAACTGATTCCAAATGGTTGGAAGGGAACATGAGATGACACATTTACCAAAAGAGCTATGAGTCCTGGGTACATTTTCATTGTTTAAAAAGGTAAAACTTTAGAACTTTAATATAAATCAATACCGAAGTATTTCATTTTGAAAAAGGTTGTACAAATTAATTACCATGGCTAGTATTCAATTTTTGCACTGCAGCAGCTAAGATTTAATTTGGGGATGTTTGGAACCTAAACAATACAAGATCTGGTACTGAATTTAAAATCAAACAGCAACTAACATGGAGTTATAAGCACTGAAGCTTTACAAGTAGTGTTATTTGGTTAAATCATTTTTCAGTTATTTTTATTAATGGAGAAAATTACGCAAAAAAGGTTTTTTCTTATTTTTATTAGTTAATGATGCCATAATGAAAAACTGTATAAAAGATGGACCCTTGGACCAAGTTACCCGCCCTCTGATGAAGCCGTATGTGGCAAAGCGCCATGGCACTTGGTCTAGCAGAGATACAGCTCTGTTGCTTGTCTGCTCTGACTTTACTTGCTTATATCATGGCAATAAAATCAAGTTGTGACTTTAAAGAAATTTGGTGACTTCACTGGAGCATCTGAGCTCCTGGCTCTGGAGTGTGAGTACTGCTGTCTTTTCATGTTATACTGTAGTTTGGGGTTGCTGCCCCCATACTCACACCCCACCCTGGCTCCTGAGCACAGCATTTGCCTGTCTTTTCTCTGCTAAAGATTTCTGCCTCTTAACCTGCTACCATCCTCCAAGCTTTTACTAACCGCTTGCCTCTGTGGCTTCTGGTTTCTCACCCGCACTCCCTCCCCCCTATTTTCCGCTCTAGCACAGAAAAAGTCAGTTTGCTGACTGCTTTGATGGTACTACTTTTAATCATGATACCTATCTGTATCATAGGATACACAGGATTTATACTCAGCTAATGGATTTTTGTCCTAACTGCTAGCCATCTATATCACCAGGTTCTGATTTGGTTTATATAGGCATCCCATTTATTCTTGAATGCTGTGGTTGGTGAACTGGCCACAACCTCCAACGGGAGTTTGTTCTAGTCATGGATCACTCTCTGTTTAAACTACTATGTATTACGCACCTTTTTCCTGTTTGGCGCTGTTAGCTGCAGTGAATGGGACCTAGCATTATATATTTATTTATTTATCTTTTGTTGACCGGGTAAGTGCACTAGACAAATCCTGCCTATTTTCAGGCACGACCCGGGGGAGGGGATACAGATGAATGCCAACTGACCTTGAACCAGATTAAGCTGTTGGTGGTATTTTTAGTGAATGAGGGAAATTTGGCCAGGACACCGGGGAAATTCCCCTGCTCTTTTCGATAAGTGCCATGGGATCTTTAACATCCACCTGAACTACCACCAATCCAGGCAGATGGGACCTCGGTTTAACGTCTCATCCGAAAGATGGCACCTCAGAAGTGCAGCACCCCTCTCATGCTGCACTACAGTGTCAGTACTGGGATATTAACCCAAGTGCCAGATGTGGGAACTGAACCCACAGCCCTTTGATCTCCCGGCCTCAGAGGCGAGTGTGCTACCTACTGAGCCACTGACACTGATATATGTTGGTATTCATGTCTAGTCCAGTGATGTCCCAGAGATTACCATTATTCCACGCCCTGAATACTAAGCACATATCTCCCCTCTTCCTTCTAGTCTCCAAGGAAAACATGTTCAGTTCTTATAAGTGAGCTTCGTAATCCTTACCAGCCATGTCTTGAATTGCTGTGGTAGCTCATTTTTGTATTCTTTCCAGCAGTGCTGTATCTCCCTTTTTGTGTGGTGCTTACACCTGGGCACCGTACTCCATTATTGGTCTCACCAGGGATGAGTACAGTGGTAATATGACCTCCCTACTTCTTGCTGTTATGTGCCTTAGTATGCAGTTGAGGATTCTGTTTCCCTTTTGAGCTATCTTCTAACAATGAGGCATAAAGGACATGTCACTGGACACTGTGACGTCCAGGTCCCTTTCCTCTTCAATTGTTTTCAGGGCAGCGTTGTCTAGTTTGTATGATATTCTAGGATTTCTTTTTCCCAAGTGCATAATGTAGCATTTGTCTTGGTTTAGTTTCAGTTTGGTGTCCTTTGTCCATGTGACTATGTTGTCAGTAGTTTTTTGCATATTTGATGTATTATGCCTGCTATCGATTTCTGCCCCATCCTGCAGTCATCTGCAAATTTTTGTAGCCAAATGGAGTTTTGATTTGTTTTCAGGCTTGATAAATATAAATTAAAAAGACAGGGCCCAACACTGATCCCTGGGGAGCCCCGCTTGCCACCTCCACCCATTCGGAGAGTTCTCCTCTTATGCACACCCATTGTTTTGTAAGAGGTCTAAACCTCACTTTCAGGTTCTTGGCAATATTGGAGATGCAAATAATCACAAACAAGTTGCATTCAAGTAATAAACACGTTTATTACTACAAACAGGGATGAATCACAGTTGCCCTAAGCAGTTCTTACCAATACGAACCGGGAGCCAGTGCTAAGCGTTCCCTACACCTCGAGGTTTCTTTGTAGTCTCTTGGGATCTCTCGGGTCTCCGAGGTATAAAGCCTGTGCATAACATTATATACCTGTGATAATTACTATGGTTACTGAAAGATAGAAACATTTCTAGTTACAGAGATGAGCCCTATTGGCTAAATTAGAGGTGGCTCCACGGTCCAAGATAACATTATATAATTTTGTAAAGTCATCAGTTTTAGAACAAAGACGTTCTTATACAAAGTCTTACATAACAAGGTGAAGTGGTGTCCATCACCGAAACATGGCAATGTTGCCTTACACATTATAATTACTTCAAGGACAGGTGTCTTGGCATCTGACAAGTAAGAAATAGAAAATACATGGTATAATGTGTGTGCATTAGCAAGCAAAGTGAGTTACAATAATATGTATTCATATCCTGACATCTACTCTTATACGGTAGATGCCCTTAGCCGTACGTATTAGTATAGCCTATGCCTAAACATTAGCTGTCTACGGTGTACCCCTGGGGGCATCAATTAGGGTGCAGGGACCTCGTGTAACAATTCCCCCCCTTGTTGCCTAAAAAGGCAACACAGGCGAATGTAAGGAGTGGAGGGCAGGAGCAGTGGGTCTACAACTGGAGGCACGATCCTTGTGAAGAAACTCAAGCTGCTCACGGTGTTGGCGAAGAGTACGTCAGTAGGCAGCAAAGCATAATAATCAAAGTAAATATCAAAATGCTTGTATTATAACAAAACCTTTAAAAGTAATCTCTAACCAAGTGTTAGTCAAAGCGTTATTCATGTCTCCATCATTCATCAGGTCAAGAATGGCTTCGTTGGCTTTGGTTATATTATTGCTGATGTGGATGAGGTGTGTGTCCTTTCTATCTAAAAGTGATTTCAGTGTAAGTGTCAGCGGATCTATGTGTACATTAAAGTAGGGTAGGTATTCCTCAAGTGTAAGTAAATAGTCTGGATTACCATCAATAATATCTGCTTCCCTAAGGGGGACGGGGGTTATGACAGTGTGTCCAATAACAGTTTTCTGATGGGGAACAAAACAGAAGTTGGGGTAATCAATTGTACAAGTAACAGAACCATAAGAATACATTTTGACATTAGTGACTATGCAGTATTCACCCGTCAGAGTTGTATTGTGATCGTACAGTAGGCAGTCTCCATTTTTGCAACTGGACAGGGCATGTGTAGGTCGTCTTGGAGAGCCGTGTTGACAGGCGATGAGCTTCCTCACGATATGACTGGTAGAGCTGATCCGGTGACTGCGTTGGTTCAAAAGCATTGGTGCCATTCTCAGTGATGTCAGCATCCATAGTGAAAGTCCAGTCAATGCTGTCTGGAGAAGTAGCCACAAACAGGGCATATAACATCAAACACATCACATCGGCACAGGTAGATGTATTGCTTCTTCGCACAACAGTCCGTGTGCGGTGCCACCCAGGCATCCAAGAAGGAATGGTAGACCAGTAGAGGAGGTAGATCCAGGCGTTCTTGGTAGATGTCTTCGTCCAAATGCCCTATGGAATGCGCCAGTGCCAGCTTGTCGAACAAAGCTGTAGTGGGATCAAAGCGTGGTAAGGAGACAGTAAAAGAGACAAACATGGTATCTGTTATAGAACATTTCTTGGCAGAAAAACAAGGACCAGTGTTTGGATGTCTGGTCACAAACCCCAAATTTCGAGCTGTGGAGAGGAATGGACAGAGTCTGTTGCATACATAGGGAAATACAAGATGGAGATTTACATTTAGGACAATACCACTTAGATAGACGTCTGTCATGTATAATATCAGGAATCCTACCAGTTTCTAGGTCTCTGAAAAGGTTGTTAATGGTAGTGAGAGTATGTATGAACCATATGCAGAACAAAGTATTTCCCTACCAATGTATTGTCAGCTGTATTGTCAATGTATTATCAGCTTCTCTATTATTCTGTTGTATGAGTGGCGTTAATCTTATCTTTAGAATCAGTGAAGGCTTTTGCAATGTCGTGCATGTTGTATACAGTGTATCTTTCTTCCTGACTGAGACCATCCACACCATGCAATAAAGGTGGTAAAACATCATTAACCAAACCAGTGGAGAACTTTGCAGAATGGCTTTTGATAGCAGCAATGTCTGCTTTGTTCCAAATGGACATAGCAGTACCAAAAAGACCTGTGACAGTTCCCGTGGCACCCGTGACATCAGAACTGTCAACTTCACGTTTAGTACGTTTATGAGTAAGAGTACTAGGAGGAGGTTTCCCTCCTAAAATTACCTCTGTGTTCAGTAGAATAAACCCCAGTAAAGGGATCTTTGGTACGTATTTGAAGTGCAGCTAAACTGTCAAGCAATAAAGTACTGTAAAATGCAAATGTATTGGTATTGTGACACATACCAAATTCTTTCATATTCCAATAAGTAAGGTTAAATAAAACAGGTACATGCATAAACTGTAAATTGTTAATCAAAGAACCTGGGAGGGCAGTGGCTGTGAGACCACTACGGGGACCAGGGGTATGTTTTGGACATTCCAAAAGCTGTTTCTCAGTGGGAGGTAGCACAGATAGAAACATGGCAGAAGAGACCATGTGGTGTACAGCACAAAATCTGCGGACAGCATCCTGAGAAAGAGAGTTACGATAGGAAGGGTCAATTAAGGCAGTAATGTTATACAAACCAGAGTGTCTTAATGCAGTTTGTAACAAGGACAGTGTACCATTCGGGGACAAGTTAGCGTTGGGCCAACCCTGGAAAGTTCCCTTAGAGAGTTTGGCACAGGGAGAACTTGTCCTTGATGTGGTTTGCCACTCAATCTGAAGGGTAGATTTGTCAGAGCAACGACTGAGGCAGTGAGGTATGCATCGGAACCTTCCTGGACAGTAATCATAGTGTCTGGAATTTTGATGGAAACTCCTCTGTAGGAGGTGCTGGAGGATCAAGGTGTCGAAGGAGGTCCGGTACCGTGCCTTGGGAAAGGAGTACTCCTGCAAGGAGTAGAGATAGGAACAAGATAGCCATCTTGTCAACGTATCTGAAAGGAAGATGAAAGATTAGTATATTAGTACAGTTCCGCCAATGGGGTTAGGAAGAGTAAGTTTTAAGCTCCTTTGTACAGTTTCAGTTGGTTTGCATGTAACCATTTGTCAGTCAGTTTATTGTTGTGGAGGAGTCTAACTTGATAGACTGCTGGACTGAGCTTGTTGACAATGGGGTAAGGGCCTTCCCACTTGTTGGAGAAGGAGTGGGTGGGTTGTGCAAATCGGAGTACCATGACCTGATCTCCAACTTGCCAATCCACTTCTTGTGCATGTTTGTCAGATTGTATTTTGGACTGTTGCTGGGCCTTGCCCATGCAATTTGCAGCATACAAGTGTGTGTATGAGGTCTTTTCTAAGTTTTTCCACATACTGATCTACAGACACTCGGTCCGCAGTGGGGGTGTGCAGGTCAAAGAGCAAGTGTTCAGGTAGTCTCATTTGTCTGCCAGTCATTACCTCAAAGGGTGTAAGCTGGGTAGTGGCTGAGGGTGTACCCCTAACTGCCATAAGGAGTAAAGGCAGTAGGGAATCCCAGGTCTTGGGATTGTCCTCAATGAATTTGGAAAGCATTTGCTTAATCCATCTGTTAGCTCTTTCTACTTGACCTGAGGATTGAGGGTGATTAGGTATGTGGAACTTTTGCTGAACCCCTAGGAGTTCAAGGGACTCTTTCATCAACTTACCTGTAAAACTGGTTCCTTTATCGGAGTCTACCTTGAGAGGCAGGCCCCACCTGGAGAAAATCTGTTCTACCAGGATTTTGGCAGTTGTCTTTGCAGTACAAGTCTTGGTGGGGAAAGCCTCTACCCACTTAGAGAATAGATCGGTTACTACAAGGGCATACTTGTTGTTTCTGCTGGTATTGGTCAAAGGACCAATAAAATCAATTTGGATGGCATGCCAAGGGCCAGTATGTCTCTGTGGTAAAAGTTTGGCATTCCATTTTGTAGGTATTGGATTGTTTTGTGCACAAACAAGGCAATTATCAATGTACTGTTTAACATCTTTGGTAATCCCAGGCCACCATGTGGTGGTTTTGAGGAGTTGGAGGGTATTTTCAGCCCCCTGGTGCCCACCAGTGGGTGTGTCATGTACCTGGTGCAAAAATTCAGATCTCAAATGTCTGGGGACCACCCACAATTTGGTGGTAGTATCCTCTGGCTGGAACCAAATGAGTTTATCATCAGGGGATAAGTGTAATTTACTTTCATGCCTACGGTAAGGGTTATATGTGGGAAGTCTTTCTTCAGTACCCTTGTCCAAGAATCTGAACACTTCTTTGAGTTCAGTGTCCAAGTGCTGGGCTGCTGAGAGGTCCAAAGGGGAAAAAGATTCAGATTTCTTTTTAAGAGCTACAACCTGTACAGCCGCATTGGCCTCTGGATGTTCCATTGCCCAGACATCCCCCCCTCGGGTCCCTTCCTTGGCAAGGGTGTCTGCTGTGTCATTGAATGCGTGGTAGGGATCATTTAAGGAGTGAGCTTTAACCTTGTGTACATAGAGTTTGTGTGGGTATTTCTGACCTAATGCGTGTATGTAAATCACCAATTCTTTGTATTTCACTGAGCTGCCATCAGAAGAGTTGAAGGAGTTCTTCCGCCGAAAGGAGAAATTCTGTAAGGAACAACAAACCCAATTAGAGTCAGTAAAATGATAGTGTCTTGAGTTCCGTTGGATAAACTCTAATGCACAGGCCACTGCTGCCAGCTCTGCATACTGTGATGAAGCTACAGTACAGCGTTTAGATATCCTGACAGTGTTCCCATAAGGATACACCACCATGATACCCATCCCTGCAATTTGTTCACCTTGATAATATGATGCTGATCCATCGGTGAAAACGCGCACAAGGAGGTGTTTTCTAATACCTCAGGGTGGCAGGAAGAATGGACCTGGATCTGAAGATCAGGTGACTGCAAAGCAGTCGTGGGGCTCCCCTGAAAGAGGAGGCCGTGTGCTAGTAGAGATGGAACTTTGGTTTGGTGGACCTGAATATCCCTATCCTGGAGGAGGAATGACCAATGTGTCAGCCTGGTGTTAGAGACTGACCCATCTTTCACTCTGAGAGCAAAAAGGTAGTAGGAGTATTATGGTGTTAAGAATCAGTGGAGAGTACCCAATGATATACAGGAAGTGCTTGACCACCCAATAGGTGGCCAGAAGATTCCTTTCACAAAGGCCATACTTCTGTTCTACTGGGGTCAAGAGCTGCGATGCATATGCAATAGGTCTCAAAGAGCCATGTACCTTTTGGGCCAACACTGCTGACATAGCAATGTCAGAGGTGGCACACTCTAGGTGGAACGGTAATGTTGGATTGGGGTTTACCAGTGCTGGGGCGGAGGCCAAGGCCTGCTTCAGTAATGTCACAGCCTGGGTATGGACAGGGCCCCAATTCCATGGAACGTCCTTTTTGAGTAAATCGTACAGTGGAGCGGCTTTCTGTGCAAAATCACAAATGAAATCTCTGGAGTAGTTTACCATACCTAGAAACCTCCTAAGAGTTGCCACACTGGTAGGTAATGGCAAGTCTTGCAACCCTTGAATCTTCTTCCAAGTAGGACTCCGACCTTGATCTGTTATCTTCAAACCCAGAAAGAGCACTTCTTTCTGACATAGTTGTGCTTTTGCAGGATTACACTTCAAGCCTGCTCTTTGAATAAGAGTCAATAGTTCATCCAAGAGATCCAGATGTTGTTCCTGTGTGGCAGTAGCCAACAACAGGTCATCTACATACTGTAAGAGACATTGGGGGGTTGAGAAACCTTGTAGGGCATCCATCATATGGAGATGGAAGAGGGAGTGGCTGTTATGGGACCCCTGTGGCAAGCAAGTCCATGTATATTGTCGCCCTTCAAAAGTGAAGGCAAACTGATATTGACTCTTGAGGGCCAATGGTAATGACCAGAAACCATTGGAGATATCCAGAGCACTGAACCATTTCTGATCTGGTGTTAAAAGTCGAAGCACATCCGGTGCAGACGCCACAGTTGGGGAGCAACTGGGAGTGACCTGATTCAGTTTCCTGTAGTCAATAGTAAGTCTCCAGGCACCTGTGGGTTTCTTCACAGGCCAAACAGGAGAGTTGGCAGTGGAGACACAGGTTCTGATTACTCCTTGGTTAAGGAGCGACTTGATTGTTTCTCGAAGAGAGGGTAAGGCTTCAGGGGGAAATGGGTATTGCCTTTGTCTCTCGTGTGCCGGGCCTGGCAGCTCAATAACGGTATGCATTCTGCCACAATCGTGTTTGTTAACTGCAAATGCTTCCAAATGTCGTTGCAGAATAGGTAGAAGTTTTGGGAAAAGTTCATGATTCTTGAATAAATCTATGACATCATACTCTTTGTTGTTAATGGATATTGTTGCCACGGCATGTGAGTCAGGAATTAAGACAGTATGGTATTGACCCTGTATCTGTATCAACAGCATGTTTGCTAGATCCACCACACAGCCATGTGGTGCAAGAAAGTCAGTCCCAATGATGCTAGGATGATCGTGCAACACCATCAGCTGGAAAGCATGTGAGGCCTTCAAATGGCCTAGTTCTACCGGTAAAGGCAGAGAAGCGGTATGCAGGTAACCTTGCACCATCAACTCCTGACATATTGGTCTTCCGTCCGGTAGACCATGGAGATGTTTCAGGGTGGTCGTCAGGAACACAGATACAGCTGCACCTGTATCTAACAAGACAATTAATTGGCGGCCCCGACCTCGCCTCGTGCAGGGCCTTCCGTTTGTATCCAAGACCAGCTTGTTTACAATGCGGACTGGGGCCTGTAATTGTCAATCCGTATTGTTGGAGGCATGCAGAGGTTGGGCTTGGCTTGCATGGATGACTTCACCGTGTTGCACTGATGCAATGTAGGCTGGGCTTCCGGTTCAGGCTGGTATGGGTCTGCGCACCCCATACCTCCGTGTCTCCATGGCCAGTAGTGTCACGGGTCGCCGGTTGTACTGCTGCAAGTGTTTGTGCGGTACGGCATCCGTTATAGAACGCAATTGCTCCCAGTGAGCTCCTAAATTTTCGGTTTTCTTCAGCTATCTTTTTATATGAGGGACCCGATCTTTGTAATGGCTTCCCTTTGCCTTTGTACCTTCTGTTCTTAGGCCAATTCCGGTTCCCACCCCACTGCTGTTGTTGTTGTTGTTGGGGGTTTTGTTGGGTGCTAGCTGGAGGGGCCAATGGAGGTTTGGGCTGTTGTTGTTGGGCCTGTCCCTCCACCGTGTAATGTGTCGTGGTCCCGGAAGTGGATTCCACAGCGGCAACCTTTTTGGAACCGGAACCCAAATCACGGATGTACAACTGGTACACTCTCTCGGTTTTCCGAAGGATATCAGCAAACCTATCTGTATTCGGGTATGTGGTTGGCTCTACTTTCTCTCTCACGGCTAGGATCATGTTTCTAAGGAACAGGGTCTTATATTCAATAAGATCTACATCCGCGGCTTCTTGTGCCAGATGTTTCCCTGCTCGATAGGCCATCCAGAGTCTCTGGTGGCAAGTCGCTGGACTTTCTTTGGCATTTTGCTTCACGGGGTATGCTAGCATTACTCCAACCACACGAGGGCTGTGAGCGGAAATGAGCTCAGCTGCGACTTCGTCAAAGGTAGCGTTCCCATCTTGGCGAACTACCTCGGGGAGTTTTGCCCATAAACCAGGATTGATGGTCTGGCGTAATATTTGGACCTGGTATTCTGCGGCGAGACTAAGCATCTCGCACTTGGAGCGCACCTTTTCCAAATGGCAGCTGAGATTGTCGGACGGGTTCATCCGACCGATGCTGTCAGCAATTTGCTGAACAGAGTAGGCCATTTGCAGGGGATTAGTTGGTGGTCGATCAGGCAAGGGCAGCGCGTCTCGCGCACCATCCAATGCTGCGTGGGCTGCAGTTTCAGCCGCCGTCGAACAACACCTTCCTGAGTGCCAGCTTTTGAAAAATTTGGTTTAATCTGACTTTTAATGGCTTTCATACTTTTCTAGGAAGAGGAACACTTTCTAGTGCCCTATCAATCATGGTTTCAATCTCTTGCCTGTCTTCCACACTAATAACGGCTACCGGGCGCCGTCGAGACCAGGCTTGGGCCTGTCCCCTATCATGGGCGCCGCCATGATGCGCTTCCCATGATGAGCGTCACGGACGTCGTCACGTGTGACCTGGGGAGTAGTGGGCGGGGACCCGCCATGCTGTGGATGGCTGGTGGGGATTCTGGGCCATAGTAGGGGCGTGACTGGCGCTTGCTGCTAGATATCATCGCCAGATGGCTCCTCCCGACCACCTAATGAAAGGCAGGGGCCACGCCACCATTGCCTTAACATGGCCAGTCAAACCTCTCGCTGATGGCGCAGTTTATCCATCTTAGCTCTACATTCATCATGACTCACACTTGCAACATCCATATCAACCTGATCCTGTTTCTGTTTCTGCAAAACACGGCACGCGGCGCTCAATTTACGATTGTCCCTATAAACTGTTTCTAAATCATTACGTACCTGATTGATCTCGTCCTGCAGTTCACCCATCTCATCACTCAAGTGTGCATTCGCGGCACTCAACAAATCATTCATTTGTACCACCTGATTTTTATCCTGTCAAACTTTCACACTCATTCTTCAGAGAACACATTTCTTGTTCACCAGCCTGTGCAGAATGATGCAATAGTGAATCCTTTTCATTACGCAGAGATTGGAGTTCTGACTCCAAGTTCTGCTGTATCCGAACACATTCTGTTTCCTGCAAACCCATCTCCTGCTTAAGAGATGCGATCTGCAGATCAAGGGTTCGAAACCTCACTTGGGAGGCTTCCAAGGCAGCGTAGAGAGCAGCGACCATCAACCCTTTAGCACAACGCCTATTGGTTGACTGTCGTGCCTCTGTGTACTGGTTGAAATCCCAGTACTGGGTTTTCGATTGACTTCGTCCCGCTGCAAGTCAGCCCATCCTCCATGGGAGGTAAGAAAGTTCGAGACATCGAGTCTCAGTTCTCGCAGATATCTGATACGGTGGCCATTTATGTGGGAGGAGCGAAAAATTCAAACTGTGAAAAGACCATCGTTGATATCGATCCACAAACATGGGTACTTTAAACACAGCCGAATACTGTATAAGTTGTAGGCTTGCAATTCAAAGCTGCTATGGAGTGGGTCGAGACGGCATCGACTACACCAAAAGTCAGCCAGACTTTGCAAGTATCCACAAACTGGTAGAAAAGACGGGAGAGGTGATACGGAAATGTACACCTGCAGTCCCCGTGGGAAAAGGGAAATTTATAGCAACAGGTGAAAATTTACAACATCCAATATCACCTGCATGCGGTCGCCAATTGTAAGAGGTCTAAACCTCACTTTCAGGTTCTTGGCAATATTGGAGATGCAAATAATCACACACAAGTTGCATTCAAGTAATAAACACGTTTATTACTACAAACAGGGATGAATCACAGTTGCCCTAAGCAGTTCTTACCAATACGAACCGGGAGCCAGTGCTAAGCGTTCCCTACACCTCGAGGTTTCTTTGTAGTCTCTTGGGATCTCTCGGGTCTCCGAAGTGTAAAGCCTGTGCATAACATTATATACCTGTGATAATTACTATGGTTACTGAAAGATAGAAACATTTCTAGTTACAGAGATGAGCCCTATTGGCTAAATTAGAGGTGGCTCCATGGTCCAAGATAACATTATATAATTTTGTAAAGTCATCAGTTTTAGAACAAAGAGCGTTCTTATACAAAGTCTTACATAACAAGGTGAAGTGGTGTCCATCACCGAAAGATGGTAATGTTGCCTTACACATTATAATTACTTCAAGGACAGGTGTCTTGGCATCTGACAAGTAAGAAATAGACAGAAAATACATAGTATAATGTGTGTGCATAGGCAAGCAAAGTGAGTTACAATAATATGTATTCATATCCTGACATCTACTCTTATACGGTAGATGCCCTTAGCCCTACGTATTAGTATAGCCTATGCCTAAACATTAGCTGTCTACGGTGTACCTCTGACTGCATCAATTAGGGTGCAGGGACCTCGTGCAACAGTTTCCTATTTTCCAACCATTGATGTACCCAATTAGTCATAGATGGATGGATGCCTAATTCACTCATTTCTTGTTTTAGTTCAGGATGAGGGAGCCTGTTGAAAGCCTTAGAAAAGTCCAAAAATAGTACATCCACTGGGGTACCTATATCCAGGTTTTCTATTACCCTGCTGTAAAATGCCAACATGTTGATCTGGCATGACCTTCCCTTAACAAACCCATGTTGAGAATGGTCTGTTAGATGGTTTGTATGAAGGTGGTGTATGATCTCATCCTTTAAGATTCCTTCCAGAATTTTTGATGGGATAGCAGTAAGACTAATGGGTCACTAATTTGCGGGGTCTGATTTATTTCATTTTTTGAAGATTGGGATAACTGTTGCTGTTTTCCAACAATTGGCTACTTCCCCTGTGTCCAATGATTTCTGGAAGATATGGGTTAATGGTAGAGCTATTATGCTTGCCATTTCTTTGAATATTCTTGGGTGTAATCCGTCTGGTCCTGGAGATTTATTTGGATTCAATTTGTTTAACCTTGTTCCTCCGTCAGTTGTGTTTAATACTATTTTATCTATTGGTGGGTTACCTGGTATCAGTGTTATGTAATTATTCTTTTTCCTATTGTACACTGTTGAGAAATAAGAATTGGCTAGATCCGCTATTTCTTTATTATCGGAAGTCAGGTCCCCCCTTTTGATATTTTAGTGGGCCTATACTATTGGGGTTTCCTTTTATATTGTTGACACAGGCATAGAAAGCTTTATAGTTCCCATTTACTTTACTGGCTACGTTTATTTCATACTCAGCTTTAGCCCTTTTGATTTGTTTTTTTATATTGTTGGACAGTTTTGTGTACTGGATTCTAATTGTGTCAGTTTTGTTTGTTTTTCGCTACTTGAATAATCTTTGCTTCCTATTTATTAGTTTTTTTGATAGCTGGTGTCCACTACTATTTTTTTATTGATCTTTGGTGAGTATTTTTGTTTCACAGGGATGTTTAAGCAATAAGGCATGACAGGGTGTGGGTTTGGCAGATTTACCCACCCACGCCTTGTGTGGTGTGTCACAAGGTGCAGCCGAGTGACTTAACCACACAAGAAGTGGGTAAATCCACCAATAAGCCACACCCTGGAGTGCCTTATTGTGATTATACAATGGACCCATGTGTAAAATACATTTAAAATGTGTTTAAGTATGTTTTTTATAAATGCCATTTCTCAGCCGTGGGTTACTGCAGGATATACCATGGTCATGTGATGTGTTTTGACCAGTGAGGTTACAGGATTTTCATACCGCATTGTATAATTAAGCAGTAAGGCACGACAGGGTGTGGTATATCATGGGATATCGTCATGCCTCGGGTGGTTGGACACAAGGCCGCAGGCCGAGTGTGTCCAATGACCCGAGAAGTGACGATATCTCATGATATACCACACCCTGGAGTGACTTATTGCTATTATGAACCGAGTTTGAAGTTTTATGAATACAAAAATAAAAAAAAACAGGTTTTAAAACATTTTATGAATGAGTTTTTTGGGTGGTGTAGGAGAACATTTTGAAAAAATAGTTCTCAGACAGTAGAGAGCAAAGAGGCTGGTGGTGCCGGAACTTTTTTTGAAGCCATGATGATGTAGCCCGATATCATCACGACTTCAGAGAGCTCAGGGTGAATGAGATTCCTCCATTTACGATCCTCAGTTCATAATATCTGATATTTCTTGTCTAATCTTTGTGGAGCAAATATCCAATACCTCGTTTAGTGGTTTATTACCGAACTCCTTTTCCCACTGCCAAGTTTTAAGATTTGCCCTAATTTTAGCAAAGTTCACTTTGCCAAAGTTTGGGATAGCTGTAGTCCGTGTACGTCTACATAGTGGTTCTGCTAGTTTGAATTCTGTTTTCAGGTGGGCACTAGTTCCTAATGGTGCTATTGTCATGCATTCGCTCAAGGTATCACCCATGTTTGTTAAGACAATGTCCAAAGTGTTCTGCCCCCTGGTTGGATCTTCAACCCTCTGCATTAGTCCTGTTTGATCACATGCTTCCAAGAACTTCCTCTCTAGGTGTGTTTCTAATGTTGTTGCACCCCAGTTAATACCTGGTAGGTTCAAGTCTCCTGGGATTAGTAATCTAACTTCTGGGTTTAATGATAGGAGTTGGTTTATTAGGGTCTTGTTACCTTGTTGGATTGATGTCGGGGGTTTATAAATGATACCTAATATTATTTTTGGTTTATTTACAGGTGTTATCTTTATCCAAAGTTGGTCAGGTGTAACAGTATCCATAAGTACATCCTCAGATTTTATATTGTCTGATACATACAGAGCCACCCCTTCCCCTTTCCTGTGCTCCCTTGATTTTTTGTAGAGGGTGTACCCTGTTATGTCTTGATCCCAGTCATCATTTGCATCCTACCATGTTTCTGTAAAAGCTCCTATGTAGATATTTTTTGTGGTCATAATGTTCTTAAATTCGTCCATTTTGTTATTTAAACTTCTGACATTAAGAAGCATGTAATTCTAGGTCTCGGTTTTTATTGACTCCTGTATATTATTCCTAAATTTGTTTTGTGGTCCTGCATGCCCTTGGGCTTCCTGTTGTTTAGTTTAAATAGAGCCGAGTTTCTTCTTTGATTCTCTTTGCTAAGTATCTTGTGCCTGCCCTTTTTAGTTGGAGTCCGTCATATTTAAACAATATGGGATCCCTAAATGCCTCCTTCTGTATTTTCTCAGTTTATCATCGAATGCTGCTATGAGCTCATCCCCTGGTACTACTACCTACTACATTGCTACTGACAAAGTCATCCTACTGATGGCACTTTTGCTGCTACCGTTACCTGTTGCTTGTACCAACTTTAACCATATCCTATTTTGTTAACTTCTACTGTGCGTAACTTTTTCCTGTCATATTATCACTGTACTTTGCAAATATCATTTTGTTGTAACAGCTGTTCTTTCCTGACATGGAACCTTTGTGAAAGAGTCTCTGTCTCAGAGATACTGTACTCCGAGAAATAAAATAAATTGTTTGGATGACAAAAATGCAATGCCTCTGGGGGTTGCTGCTACACTTCTAAGGTATTTGACAGCTGCGATTGTCAGTTTCAGTGTATGCACAATTATCTCAATCTAATTTTTAAAAGCTGGTTATCAGTCGATTTTATATTATATTCGCTATACTATCATCAAGAACCTTCCTATTTCAAATAGTAAGTTCTTTCATCCTAAGTAAATGTGTTGTGTGTCTTTATTTACGTAATACTGATATTTTGCCTAGGTATAAACAAAAAACACACTGGCTGACTGAGTGACAGTTGAAAATGGTGGGAAAGTGCCCTGGTAAATTTGACAAGTGTACATTACTAGTAGTGCCTTCTAAGTTACACGAAGCCTTAATTAAGAAAGTTAATTCAATTATACATTTATGCAGTGTGACTTTTTGAAAAACTTATATTTTATCGTATGATGAGCTTTGCGATAATTTATGCAACTTTGATCTTGTGCAGTTGTGCATGTCGCAACAAACATGAATGTTGGTACTTCCCTCATAGTCACTGCTTGATGCATTGAAGCCTGTTGCCCCCCAAGCAATGATGAGTGGTGTAGGTGGTTACATTGCCAAGGAAGTGTAGTGTTCTCCCTTCCCCATTCTTCATGTTACCAATATTTACTAACATACTAAAATGCCAGCAGAATAGGCCTGACGGTCTTTCGTGTCTGTTCGTTTGGTCAGCCCCCACCCTGGGAGCTGACCTTGCTGCCTCCGCACCTTCTCTGGCTTCTCCCTTCCCAGTTCCGGATACTCTCGCTGCATTGGATTTTGCTTCCAGAACCCTTCCCCTGTACCTGTCCCACCCCCTCTTGAACCCCTCCACCGTTTCTGCCTCCACCAGCTCCCTGGGCAGCGCATTCCATGGCTCCACCACTGTCTCAGTGAACTAGCACCTCCTCCTTTCTCCCCTGAATCTCCCCCCTCCAGCTTCCACCCATGCCCTCTAGTTGCCCCCTTCCTTCCTTCAGAGCACCCTGACTGCTCCTCCTCTATTTATCCCCTTCTCTCTTCCAATGTGTATGTATTTAGCTCTTCAAGCCTCTCCCCATAAGTCCTATCCCCCAAGTCCCAAATCATTTTTGTTGCCCTCCTCTGGACCCTCTCCAGGAGTTCAGTGTCCCTCATTAAATGTGGCCTCCAAAACTGCATGCAGTACTCGAGGTGCGGCCTCACCAAGCAGTTATACAGTGGGAGTATCACTTCTCTCCTGGAGTTGAGCCCACTAGCGATGCATCCAAGCATCCTGTAGGCCTTTGCTGCTGCCCTCCTACAAGTCTCCGAGTTGTTCATCTTGACATCCACCACCACCTCCAGGTCCCTCTCTGCCATCGAGACTTGTAGCATTCCCCTTCCCAAGTGTACCCTTGACCCGGATTTCTGGCTCCCAGGTGCAGTACCTTGCATTTCCCTGCATTGAACCTCAGCTTCTGCTTTCTAGACCACCTTTCCAGAGCCTCCAGGTCCCCCTGTAGGGCCACCCTCCCCTCCTCCCCATCCACCACCGCCCCCAGTTTTGAGTCATCCGCAAAGAGACTCATCTCACTCCTGATACCCTTCCTTATGTCAGAGATATAGGCGTTGAACAGGAGGGGCCCAAGGACCGATCCCTGAGGGACTCCACTAATGACCGTCCTTGGGGATGAGACTATCCCGCCAACCACGACCCTCTGGGTCCGGTTCTGGAGCCAATTGCCTATCCATCTGATCATCTGGTTCCCCAACCCCTTTTCTCCCAGATTATCTAACAGGCCCCCATGAGGAACAGAGACAAACGCCTTGCTGAAGTCAAGAAAGAGGACGTCCACTGGTCTACCCAAGTCCAAGACACTCGTCACCCAATCATAGAACTCCACAAGATTTGTCTGACACGATTTCCCCGGGATGAAACCATGCTGTCTATTGTCCAGGCACCACAACTTTTCCAGGTTCCCCCCAGTCTCTCCTTGACAAAGCCCTCCATCACCTTGCCCACCACCGATGTCAGGCTGACAGGCCTGTAGTTCTCTGCCACCTCCCTTGATCCCCCCTTGTGGATAGACACTATATGTACCACCTTCCAGTCATGGGGCACCCACCCTGTCCTCAGAGAGATGCTGAAGAGCTCCGCCAGGGGTTTCGCCAGGACATCCACCAGTTCCTTCAGCACTCTGGGATGTAATTTATCCAGCCCTGGTGCTTTCTCCATCTTAAGGGACCTGAAGGCTTCCCTCACTCTCTCTCTGCCATGATTTCCACCTCCGCTACCTCGTCCCCCTGCTTTGCCTTCCCCTCCTGCCAGTGATGCCCCTCCCCAGACCCGCCGATCATTAAGGGTCCCCCCTCCTCAATTTCACGTCTCTCCCATGTATGATGCAGCCCCCATTTTTCCTTTGGTGAAAACTGAGGCGAGTACTCATTTAGTACCTCAACCTGCTCCCCCGGGTCTTGTGCCCATCCCTTCCCTGTTTTAATCCTGCTAATCTGCCCCTTCACTCTTCATTTTTCCCCAATGTATCTAAAGAACCCCTTGTTCCCTCTCCTAATTTCCCTGGCCAGGTTCTGCTCCTTCCTTGCCTTAGCTGCCCTCACCACCCTAGTGACCCTTCTGGCCATCATCTCATACTCCCCTTGGTCCCTTTCATTCCTTGGGCACTTGAATTGCCTATAGGCCGCCTTCTTCCCCCTCACCACCTCCTGAACCTCCCTGGTCCACCAGCAGGGTTTTCGGGCCCTACTGCATTTTCTTCTTACTCTTGCGCAGGTGCTGGTAGCATCCTGCACCCCCCTCCTGATGATTTCCCACCTACTGTCAGCGTCCATGTCTGGCCCAATCCCATCCAAGTGCTCCTAAGGATCCTTCCCATTTCATGAAATCCACCCCTCAAGTCAGTTACCTCCGTCTTTGTGCAGCCTTCTGCCTCTCCTAGATTCAGGCAGAACCAGACCATGGCATGGTAAGCTCTCATATGGGTCCCTTACCTCCAGGCCCCGAATCTAGTCACTGTCTGCCAGGACCACATCCAGTATCCACTCCTCCCTGGTTGGTTCCCCACCTGCTGAGTTAGGACAGCGCCCTGAAAGACATCCAACAACCTCTGTTCTGACCACCGAGGATGTCATGATCTCTCAGTCTGTTTCCTGTCATATTTAAGTCCCCAACACCACCACCACCCTCCCTTCCCAATCTGCAGTGTCTCCCAACATCTGCCACCAGACTCTTCTCCAGCTCCTCCGCCAGTGCAGGGGGTCTACACCACTCCTATTTTTACTCTCTTGCCCCCCCCTTGTTATGAAGGTGACCCAGATCACCTCCACAGTTCCCTCCACCTCCTCCACTCCTCCTATGGCAATGCAGTTTGTGACTATCATTGCTACCCGCTCCCCTTCTCTCCTCCCTGTCCTTCCTGAACATGGTGTAGCCCTCAAGGTTCAGGTCCCAGTCGTGCCCTGCGGTGGCCCAGTTCTCAGTGACCACTTCCATATCCACCTCTCCCTCAGTTAGCATCGCCTGGAGCTCAGGCATTTTATTGCCCAAGCTTCTGGCATTTAGCAGGACTACCTTCCACCCTTTCCCTATACTTCCATTTCCCCTGCTTGTGTTCTCGTGAGGATTCTGTCTTCCCCTGGTCCGCACCTTACCAGTCGGCCTTTTCCTGCATTCCTCCAGCTCCCCAGGGGGGTGGAGACAGAGCCCTCCTTTATCGGACCCCCCTCAACAGCCTTTTCTCCCATCCCTCCCCTTCACAAGTTTAAACCCCACCTTTCACCAATGAACCCCTCTATTTTCAACTTAAGGATTTCCTTCCCCTCCAAATTGAGATGGAGCCTATCTCTAGCATACAGCCCCTTATCCTTCCAGGTTGCCCCCAATCCCCCATCAACCCATACCCTCTGGCCCCACACCACTCCCTGAGCCACTGGTTTATCACCCTAATCTTCCTCTTGTGTTCCCCACTAGCCCTTGGCACCGGCAGGATTTCCGAGAAGGAAATTGCTCATCCTATATCATGACAGACCCTGGCAAGCTCCCTGAATCTTGCCTGTATCTCTAGATCACTATTTCCCTCAATGTCATTGGCACCCAGGTGGACCAGTATGTCTGGGGAACCTCCACAATCCTTTGCCAGCTGATATACCTCATGCTTGGCCCTGTGCACCATTAGTCCAGGGAAGCATTTTGTTCTAACCGGGCAGGCTTCTCCCTCCCTATCCCATTTGTTCCCCCTGATCATGAAATCACCCAACAGGAGCACTCTGGCCACCCGTTTTTCTCCATTTCCCCCCCCTTCCATGTCCCTCATCCTTTCTACTGGCCCCTCCCCCCAGCCGGCTCCTTGATCCTCCCCCTATCTGGGTGCCACCTGCCATCACCTCCTTATTTACCCTGGCCACTCCCTCCCCTCTGATCCTATGCCTCTCGTCCTCCTGAGTATCCTTCTGTACCTTGCTACCCCCACCATTACTGCTTGTGACTGGTCCTTCCCCCCATCTGTTAAACTAGTCTGGCTCGTCCTCTCTTCCTTCCCGTCTCTGTTCAGCCCCTCCTTGCTTGTCATGCTCCCCTGGTCTAAACCCTCAACTCCCTTTACTGTATCCTCCTTGTACTTCTGGTCCTTCTCCTTGCCCTTTCCTCCCAATTGGTCACTTTCCTCCCTTTACCCCCTCATCCTCCTGCTCTGATCCCCTGCTCCCCCATTTTCCAGCATTCCAAGTTCCCCCTGTTCCTCCTGCTATCCAGCCCCCATCTCCTGCCCCCTACTCCCTTTCCATCTCTAACTGCCCCTATCATGGCTACATCACTCCCCCCATTCTCAAGCAGAAAGATGAAGCGGTTACTGAGCTTAAGGTCCGATCCACCTCCCCCCATTGCTTCCTTCTGTCCAGCTCCAGCCATCTGCCTACTTCCCTGAGAATGTTCTCCTTTTGGCCCCCGCCTGTGAGAGTCCCCAGTTACCTGCCTGCTTCCTTCGTAGTATCCTCCTTTTGGACCCCATCTGCCAGGGTCCCTATGTGACCCCAGAGTACTCTCCTGCACTCCTTTCCCTATGCCCCCACCCCTAGTGCTTGGTGCAACCCCGTGGGAGACCCCTGCCCTCTTCCCCAACCATACCTCCCCCCTTCCCCCAGCTGTCTCCTAATCCCCTCAACCTCCTCCCTAAGCTTTGCCAGCTGAGTAGCACACTGGCAACCACCGAACTCCTCCAAGCTCCAGTCCAGTATCATGTATGTCGCACACCCTGTGCACCACCACCCTCCCAAAGATGCCGGCCCTAATGACATGTGGTCCCATCCCCCTCCAAGTAGGTTTCCTTGGGTGAGCCACCAGGTTCCCCACTAGTCCAAGACTTTTAAACTTGCAGCACTTGAGTGGCTGAACTTTTCCCCACCTGACTATTAGCCTTAAGAGTTTGCTCACAGGGGAAGTTGCAACTCCCTAAACTCCTCCCTCCCAACCTTTAAGCTCAACTCCCAGTGGTTCTTCTGTATTTAAGGAGTTAGGCCAATTTTAAAACACAACTTACAAACAATAACAACTTACAGAAACTTATGACAAAGTTAGCTTTCCAGAACCTCACCACATTTTCAAACTTCAGCTGCTACCTCAGCCCCAGCAAGAAGACTTAAAATGCCTCAGTGAGAATTTTAAACGGAGATTAACTGAAATGCAAACAACCTTGATTGGCTGGCTGTGTTACTGACCAAAGGCCCTCCCCTACAAGAACAGTCTCCAGCTAGCACAGGAAGGTTTAAGGGTTTGTGTCCCTCTATTCCAGAAAGTTACACACAACTTACAAACAATAACAGCTTACAGAAACTTATGACAAAGTCAGCTTTCCAGAACCTCACCACATTTTCAAACTTCAGCTGCTACCTCTGAGAGTGTAATGGTACACCCCCCATCATCACGCTTTAATTTTATCATTATATCAGTATTAGTCTAGTGGATCATGCAGCACACTGTGCAATTACCAAGTGCACTGCCCACGCCACCCACAAAGTACCCGCATGCTGCCTACACCTTGACCTGAATGCCAGGTACCATTATGATGGAGCAGTTGATGGTACAGTTCTCACAGAGAACATGTTATATCAAGATTTTCCTCAGTGTCTGTCAGAATGTGACCAGCATAGGATGTGAATGGAGGGGATGTGCTGGTCACCACTCGGGTCATGCCATAATGGTAATTTGCGGTCAGAGCAAAGGCTCATGCATGCCTGTGATCGTTGGTGGGAGGCTTTCTGGGTTCATTGGTTGGCTGGTGATAGTACGTGCTTGGGGTGGCTAGACTACTATTGCTATATTGGTAAGATGAATAGTTGGTGATCGGGTGTGTAGTGGGGGTCAGTAGACTATCAGGCTAACATGGGTAACATTGAGGATGGGAGGGTGGGCTGGCTCATCATCATTGCAATATTGATTCCGCTGTAGACTCCTGCAAACCAGGTTCAGTAGCGATCCTGAGTCACTGTGTCATAGGGACATCAGGAGGAGGAGGAGGATGTTTGGTGTCCCAGAGGATGCTCTCCTCTCAGAAGGAAGGGCATCATGCATGGGTACTACACCACCGCCTTTGTGACCATAAGTGGCAGTTCATCCTGGGGTGGCTCAGCAGATGGGGAGATGATGGTGTATGACACACAGGGTGCCTCTGTGTGTGTTTGTGTTACTCCACAGGCCATTGTGTCAGGAACACTTAACAAACTAGAGAGAACAGTGATGGTCCTGGTGTACAAAGTTGGACTGATCCCTCACCGCAATGGTGATGTAGTAGCTTTCCCCTGGAACACTTAAGGCAAAAAAGGAAAAAAAAACATTTCAAAAGTAAATAAATGTGTTGGACAATTCAATACCTGGGTAATAGTGCACACAGCATGTCTTCTGCTACCACAAGCACAGTGTATCAGGCTGCAGTTCACATGCATCCAGCACTGAATATGTGGACCATATTTATTAATGGCATTAATCGTTCCAACAACAGCAGCAGCATTCATATTACCCGTGACATGTACTCTGTCTAATGACCATACTATAAATTAGAAATTACCTGACACCTTTGTTACTGTTGGTGAAAAACATTATAAAAATGGTTAAAAGGAGGGCCCTTCAAAGAAGACATATTGCATCACACCTTAACCCTATTGCAAATGAGGTGCCGCATGTCATCTTCTCTACAGTATCAAAGGGACACAACATATTTTTATGTATGTTGGTGAACAAAGGAACACAAATGGTGAGATTGTATGGTTAAAGGGGGATTTGGTATGGAGAGGGATCAAGAAAAGGCACACATTTTGAACAAAAACTTCTGTTCAGGGTTCACAGAATAAGGTGAAGGAGAGGGAGCATGAACAGCACCAGGATCTTTGAAGTGAATAAAATGGACAGTACTTCTTTTTCCATGGAGAGAGTCTGGAAAGCACTGAGAAACCTGTAGGTGGATAAGCTTAAGGGACCAAAAGTCTGATATTAAAAATCTGTAAAGCAAAGCACTAACTTTTGCGCTCTGCTTTGCAATAGTCCGGGTGCCTGAAGATGCTATATTCAGTGGTATAGTACTCCAGCACCATTCCTCTGAATATAATGCCATGTCGGCCCAGCGCTAAGCCACTTAGGGCTGGCCTGACATGGCTCCCGAAGTACATCATCACAATGGCTTGCATCGAAGCGCAATTTGCAATATTCTAAGAGACCCACTCTACAGGGCCATTTGCATGCCCATTATGGGCTCATTTGCATGGGGAGCCTGACAGCTAGCACAGTGCCACCCCTCCAATTTCCCGTTCCCAGACAAGGAGCTACCCTTGGTGCTAGTGCCCCCCCCCCACCCACTCAATCCCTTGTCTGGTACATTCACACAATGTGTCTGGTGTCCAGTGGTCCCACCCGCCCAATCTCACCCATGTCTGATGTCCACACACAATCTCCCTGATGTCCAGTTGTCCCTCCCCCCTACCTGCAGCCATACCCGATATCCACACTCAAGTTCCTTGGTGTCCAACAGTCCCTCTCCCTGTCTGATCAGTGTCCCTGTACTGGTTAAAACCCACCCTGGTTTGACAGTGCCCCTCTCCACACTGCAATCGCTGGCCTGCCACTAACATGAGGGATGCCTGTGGCAAGTAAGACCCCACCAACAGCACAGCTCTGACCCCATTTCTGAACAGTGATATTCAGGACCCACCCAGCCCATGTCCCGTTGGTGTCTAGTAACCCCCCTTCTCTCCAGAGGCACTGAGAACCCTCCCCCCTGGTCTCCTTTACCTGAATCTTGGTGTTGCAGTGAAGCGACAGCAAGTGACACAACCTCCACACACCACCTGGGCCTTCTGCCATTTGACAAAAGCTGAGAGCATGCAGCTTATTTATAGGACAAATAAACAGCGTGGTCTCTGCTTCTGTCAGATGGCGGGCAGCTGGGGTGGTGTGTGAATGGCTGTGTCACTTGCTGTAGCTTCATCATGGCAGCAAGGGTCAGGTAAGGGTGACGGGGGTTGGGGTCTTGGTGCAGCGAGAGAGGGGACCACTAGACACCAATAGGACATGAGCTGGGGGGTTTGAATATCACTATTTGGGAATAGGGCCGGAGCTGTGTTGGGGGGCATTACTTGCCACAAGCATCCTGCACTTTAGTGGTGGGCTGGTGATTGGCGGGGGGTGGATTGTCAAATTGAGGTGGGCTTTAACCAGTACGGGGAAGGGATTAGATGGGGGAGGGACTGCTGGACTCCAAGGAGAATTTTCCTTTATTAAATGGACAGGACATCCAGGGGGAGGGACCGCTAGATGCCAGGGACATTGTATTTCAACGTCAGCCATGGGTGCAGGAGGGACCAGTGGACACCAGGGACACTGTTTTGGTGGCTCGGGACTGGTGTGGGGGGCTAACCCGTACTTTCTCCACTAACCACTAAGGTTATGCAGGAGTAAGTCATGGTCACCATTGACAGGTATTTGCGCCATGCAAGGGGACCACTCAAAATGACTTTGTACAGTACAAATACTCTGAATATTGGACTGCACCAATCTTCATGTCCCTGTCCCTCCATTTGCTTTGTATCCCCCTCCACAGTTTGCTCAGGCGCAAACTCTATTTGTGTGTACAAACCAGGCTTTTGAAAACAGAAAATGCGCACAAAGCCTGGTTTTTGCACGTAAATTAGGATTTGCGCATGGTCAAATTTTGAATATTTTGTCCCAAATGGTGTGCAACCAAGGGTACAAATGAAGCTCAGAGATATTAACTGCACCTCTGGCAGCCCTGTTTAACAGCTCAGTTGAAACAGGAGTGGTACTGGAGTACTGAACAAGGGCATAAGTAATCCAACTTCACAAAAGTGGTATCAAGAAGAGGTGGGCAGTTATTGCCCTGTCAGCGTGACCTTGGTGCTGGGTAATTTGATGAAAACAGCACTGAAAGGACTATGGGACATCTTAAATCTAGGTTTAGAAGACAGATAGTATTTGTAAAAGGAGTTTACTGTGAGGAGTGGAATGTAGGTAGTGTGGCATCTCAGAGATCAGTGCTGGGACTGGTCCTCTTTAATGTCTTTATAACTAACATAGTGCAGGATCTGAAAGGATAGGTCTGCCATTTTGGGAATTACACCAAGCTTAGATAGATAGAAGGAAATGCTCATGTCACTATGCCCCACACCTCAGCATGGCCCGCCCCCCCCGCCAATTAGCATTTTTTCCCCATGTTACAAATATTCTGATACCAGCTTGTGAAGTAATTCAGTTTTTGCTGGTTGATCCTGCCATCCCTCCTGCTGGAATTTTGAACATAGCGCCTCTAGTGACGCATCCTACAGTTGCCCACGGCTGACATCCCAGCCAGGGAGCAGCTGCGGGAGCATGTATAATGTAACTCTATGGACAGAGCTATCAACAGCTCTGGTTTCCCACTTAGCAGTCTTAGTACTGTACCGAGACCAAGAATGGACTGACAACCAGTTGCTATGAAGATGAAGCTCAGTACGCCTTCTCCTACAATGTCTGTGATCACCCTCAATGGTGGCATTTCGCAAAGATCACTTCTGCCTCCCCAAGAGACACTAGCTGACTTTTAAGAAAGAAAAACATTTGTCAGCATTCTTGTTTTCTCCACACTTGAAACCCTCCCGATCCACCAGACAGCCTTGTAGCTGAATATCTCCTGCTCACACACACTCCCTTCTTTACTCCACTGCAAAGGTTTCCTTTCTGAAAAAAAAAAGAAAAGAAAATCTATACTGATTGCAATACATGTTTGTGATGTGTGTGTGTGTGTGTGTGTGGGGGGGGGCTTAAGACAGCAGTAGCATACTCCAAAAAAAAATACAACTATGGGGACCAAACTAGGACAAATGTCCCAAAGCAAAAAAAAAAAAGATCTTATGCAGGCGAAGGAACTATTTTATATAAAACTCACTTTTTTATGGCTGTATGGGTAGAGCTCCACAGACATTATGCCATCATCATATCTTTAGAAGAGCACTGGAAGCACATGACCAGACCACTGTCTGATGTGCTTCCACAGTCTCAACTAAATATCTATGGTGCTGTTTATACAGCCATTCCCTTCAGGGGCCATAAACACACCCTTCATGGGGCACTACTTTTTTCCTCCACAACTGCGGAAGTGACAGCCGCCATACCCAAGATGGTGGTGCCAACTCAAACTGCGCATGTGCGGGTATTGTGCATGTGCAGTTCTGTCAGTGCTGCTATCTTGGGAACGGCAGACTCCAGTGTGGCAAGAGCGCCAGGTATTCTTCTGACTACTCTCATCGCATCGAGCAGTCATATCAGTTCTGACTAGATTTTGTTATTATTTGAACTTACTCATTTTAATTTTTACATGTCAGAAAGTCCCATTTTATATGCACAATAAGACACTCGGGGAGGATGGATGACTGGGTGGGGGAAGGGGTGGAGGTGTCTCAGATTTCCATTTATCTTAGACTCTCAACCCCCACTGGTCTTGCAATGATGATCGATGCACACCGTGCTCATCCCCATGAGCAGCTGCACCATCATCCACTGAGCAGAAGACCCGCATGCATTGAGGGTGTGCTGCACACTGCAGTGACGCCCAGCAACAGTCAGGGTCACACATTTATCGACATCCTTACCCAATCTACCATCTAGCAGAAGAGCAGTCCATCAGACTTTCAAAGCAACGCTCCCTTGGGTAAACACTGAGTAAATATATACCTGTAGTAAAAATCTGTAAAAAAACAAAAAAATGATATCACAGTAAATGAGATATTGCATGCCATCTGGTCTGTACTGGGGAACTAAAACTAAAGATGTTTAAAAACAGGACACCTATACAATAGTACCTCAGTTAAACTGTGACAAACAGATAATGTGCTTTGATCAATCCTGGAGGGGTGGATATGTACTTTCATACAGGGGCAGGGAGCCACAGGAAGGGTCATTAGGTGCGACACCATGTATGGTGGAATGGTGTATTTGGGTGTTAACACATGCATGGGGCTGTAGTTCTGGTCATTTTCACTGAAGAAGGGGAGGGAGGGACAGGGACCACAGCTAGGCAGCAGATATACAGGAGGGAAGGGGGTGAACACCAATCCATTTACAGAAGAAAGAGTCCAGAAGGAACTCACAAAGCTGAGGGTCGATAAGGCAATGGGACCAGATGGCATACCTCCCAGGATAGTAAAGAAATTTTGGATGGAACTAGCAGTGCCACTGGCAGCCTTGCTCGGTCAATCACTCAATACAAGGGTGGTTCTGGAGGACTGGAGGAGGGCACAGGTAGTCCCTGTTCACAAAAATGGAAGCAGAAAACCACTGACCTGTCAGCCTCACCTCAGTAGTGAGTAAGATTATGAAGGCACTACTTAAGGAAAGGATTGTGAAACACCTTGAATCCAGTGGAGCACAGAACCAGAGGCAGCATGGATTCACAGCAGGAAGGTCATGTGAAATAAACATAATAGACCTTTTTGACTTTATGGCAAAGGAAGTGGATCAGGGGGGAGCAGTCAGTGTCACCTACCTCAATTTCAGCAAGGCCTTCAACAGTCTTCCACATAAACGACTGGCAAAAAAGTGGCAAACTGGGTTAAAAATTGGTTGAGAAACAGGAGGTAGAGGGTGGTGGTAAATGGGATCCAATCTGAGGAAAGAGAAGAGACCAGTGGGGTACCTCATCAATCAGTCCTGGGGACAGTGCTGTTTAATGTCTACATCAGTGATATTGTGGAAGGGCTGGAAGGGAAGGTGTCGTATTTGCAGATAACACCAAGATCTGCAACAGGGTAGAGACTCCAGAAGGGTTAGAGAAGATGAGGAGGGACCTAAGAAAGTTGAAAAAATTGTCAGAAGTGTGGCAACTAAGGTTCAGTGCAAAGAAGTGCAAAATCATACACCTGGGGTGCAGAAAACCTGTGGCAAGCTACAGAATGGAGGGGGTGCTCATGGTCACCAGAGAGGAAAGGGATTTGGGGATTATCCTCTCAGGTTATCTAAAGGTGGCTAGGCAGAGCACAAAGACTGTAAGGAGAGCCAGTAGCATGCTGGGGGAGCTTTGGAAGATGTATCACTAGCAGAAAGAGGGAGGCACTGATATCACTATACAAAATATGGTGAGGCCACATCTGGAATACTGTGTGCAGTTCTGGAGGCTGCATCTTAGCAAAGATGCAGACAAGGTAGAGGTGGTTCAGATAGAGGCAACAGCAAAAGACATATGAAGAGAGATTAAATGACCTCAGTATGTATACATTGGAAGAGAGAAAGGAGCAAGGGGATATGATAGAAACCTTCAAGTATTTTAAAGGCATAAATAAGGTGCAAGTGGAACACATCTTTCATTATACAAGGGGTAAAAGAATGAGGGGGCACTATGATGGACCACGCACCTATATTAACCTCTAGCCACAGATGAGACCATTCTACACAGAGACAGGTGACATCAAGGATTCTCTCTTCCTTCCTCTGTAACAACCCTTTCCCAGTTGGGTACTACCTGACTACAGTGCCTTACCTCCCCATCTGGAGTAGCTAAGAGCTGTGAAGAGTAGGGAATGCTGCACCAGACTGACCTGGAGACCTGCAGGAATGTAAGACACTGGTACTACAAGCAAGGAATTTGACACTTGGGTAGTTGAGCAAAAAGGTAAACGTTTACTGAAATTATAATAGAGATCATTGTAATCACAGGCACAAATGGCACAGTTTAAATTCAGGCAAAAATAACACTTCAAGTGCATAAATTAGAATTACCGTATAATGTATACCCCAGCAGGGCACCTCCAACCCACTAATCACTTTGCAGTCATCCCTGGAGACTGCAGGCACTCAACAGCCCTCAAGATGTCACACTTTCCCATGACATGCACCAGCCTAGGCCTTAATCCCCGCGCTTTATTCACTGTAGAACTAAGGAAATTGGTGACTACTGGGTCCACCTCTGAGAAGTCAGTCCACTGACCACTTCTGCCAGATACCTTCCCTGGTATCCAATTACTGTGTACACTCTATATAGAACTAAGGAACACAGTGAGTACTAAGCCATACTGCCAAACAGTCAGTCCATTGACCCCTTCTGCCAGATACCATCTGGTATCCAATTACACATTCACAACACTGTACTTGTTATACTCTAAAATCATTCAAAATCAGTTGACATGTCATAAACCATAACTGTAACACATTAAAACTGAGCAGTGGCATTAAACAATGCTGCATAATGGTAAATTAAAAGTTTTGACAGAATCCCTCCTCAGGCCCTTCAGGCTCAGTCCTTCACTTTGACAATAGTCTTCAATTCAGAAGGACTGAAGTAAATTCTCTGTAAAACAGTATCACTGTGGGTTTTGAAATAGTCCCCAAACTGCATCAACAAGATCTTACTTTGAGAGGGATCTTGCAGTAGGTAATTACATATAGAACTGAAGCTGGCAGGCATCAGGACCCCACAGAAAAATTTCTAGGTAGCAGTTTCTGGCAGGGGACTGCCCCATGTCAGGTGACCGACGTCGGACGACGTCAGTATAAAGGGGCAGTCCCCCACACCCGCCTTCCAGTTCTCTCCCACCATTAGCTTGTGAAAGAGCCTCTCGGTTAAGTTCACTGCTTCGTCAGTCAGTTGTCATTTTTTTTTTACCGTTCTTTTTTCAATATTTCTCAACAGAATATCTTCAGGATTTGCCATGTATGTTGTCCCCTACTCCATCTGATTCGCATAAAAATAAGTGCGATTCCTGCGGCAGCCAGCTCCTGCACAAGGACAGACACTCCCAGTGACTTTTCTGTCTAGGCCCGGATCACCCTGTGGAGAAGTGCCAGCACTGCCTGAAATTCAATACCACCACCCGAAAATGGAGGCAGCAGTCCCTTGTGGCCCACATTTTGAAGAAGAAAATGTCTTCCATGGAGAAGGAGTTGAAGAAGCTTCGTCAGGCCTCTACTTCCCTTTCGGGTCACCGAAAAAAGAAGGAGAAGCACCGGGACCGGGACTTCTCTTTCACCGGTCACCGCATCTCTGGCTGGAGTCACCGTACTGAGAGGTAGCGTCCTCCTGGGGGACCGCTCTGCGGAAGTTTCTGAGTGGCTTTGTCCCTCTTGTTGGCTCTTTCGGGGCCATCAGACCTCTGGGTCAAGGAGGCAGCCCGTTTCCAACAAGACCGCCACCGTGCGGCCTTCTAGTTTGAGTGACTCCAGTAAGCCAGACATCGGTGTTGCCGACACCTGCTTGGACAAGGCCGCTAAAACGCCCAACCCCTCAGGGCAGCGCACAGCTTCCAAAACGCCCGCCAAGACTGCTCCTCCCTCGCGGCCTTCGTCGGGCATCGGTTATGATAAGTCAGACACCGGCTCCTCACACATCTGTCTGGACCTCGCTGGTAAGGCAGACGTCGGCTCCTGTGATGGATGCATGGCATTAGAGCTGACGCCAGACCCGATGGATCAGTCTGCCGTCCACAGCTCGCCGCAACACTCACTGTTGCTTTCCAAGCTGAGGATGCACGTACGCTCTCGTCAGGTCTCCCTCCTGCCGGGCTGGACGACCTGACGTTGGACCCTCAGACACTGGCCCCAACTCTGGCCCATCTGACGCTGTATGACATTCACTTGCCAGACACCGTCCCTACACCGGACGTTGCACCCACCGGGCCTCCTACACCTGGCCTGCCTGCTGGGCCCCTCCCAGGGCCATCTGCTCTGTCAGAGCTCCTGGTGCCCTGGTATCTGACTCTGTCTTATCCAATGCCGTCCTACCCGGGACCACAGTATCCAGTGCCGTAGTACCCGATGCCACAGTACCCAGCACCGCAGTACCCAATGCCGGGCTTCCTGCCATTGGGCTACGGATACTCGCCGTACGGATACCCCCAGTATCTGTATCCCCCTCTTCCTCTCCACTGCCCCCTCAGCCGCCAGTAGACCTGAAGGAGACTCTGGCTTCCTGGTGGGCTGAGGCCAAGGCTCAACTTACCAGGGAGGTGGAGTGCTGTCTGCCGATGCCGGACCTGGTTCTGGACCCCCGTCATCTGAGGCGAGAGACTCCCTCCCCCCTTCCTGATACTAGAGGTGATCCCTCAGGTGCCAGGGCAGGGGAGGACATGCTTCCCTGAGGGTTGCCCAAGGGGTCTGTTTCTTCCCAGTGCCAGGAGGAGCCTTCTTCTCCATCTTCCTCTTCAGAGACCTCGGACGACTCCGACAGGTGCTGCGAGCCAGATGACAAGCCATACACTCCAGAACATCTCAGGCCTAGGACTCCTCTGAAGTCACCTCCGGAAGATCTCTTCTTTCTGGAGTTGCTGAGAAAAATCCAGGCTGTTCATCAGTGGCAATCTTTAGAACCAGATCCACAGTGGAAGAAACGTGCTGCTCATCTGGATCTTCCTGAAACGCTCCAACATTGATTCCACCCTGGATTGAGCTTCTTGCGAATCTTGTTTCCACTATTTGGAAGCAAATGTCGGCATTAGCCCCCCTTCCAAGGAAGGTGGATAGACTATACCAGGCTTTGGAGGGTGTGGGTTCTCTGAATACACACCCCAAAGTCGACTTGGTCGTGATTAGTGCCGCTCATGGCCATAGGGCTAATCCTAAGCATCTCAGCTCATCCCCATCCGATAAGGAATCTCGCCTCTTGGACCAGTATGGGAAGAAGGTGTATGCTTCTTCCACTCTGGGAATAAGGGTCCTGAATTATGTCACACATAAGGGGAATTACCAGAAGGTGATCCTTAGTGAGGTGGAAGCCATATTGGACTCCTTTCCTGAGTCTCAGACTAAGCTGGAAGTGGCAAATCTAGTCTGTTCTGCTCATTCGTCCAGTCGGCACATGCTTCGTGCCACGTACAATGCAGTGGATGCCGCTGGTCGGAGCTCAGCTTTCACCATAGGTTTGCAGTGTCATGCCTAGCTTTGAGTGGCAGGTTTGGTCCCGGAGGTGCAGTCTGCTATCCAGGACGCGCCCTTTAGGGGTTTGGTGCTGTTCGGTGGAGATGTCAAGACATCATCACCGATCTCCAAGAGAAGGGCACTGCACTAAAGTCAGTGGACTCTATGTACAGGCCCCCTCAGGGTCAGCGTTGCTCTTTTCGCAGACGTTCTCAGCCCAAAGTGAAACCTCAGGGCAAGCGGGCCAACAAATGTTGGGCCTCTCTGGCTGCCAAGCCCCCCCCACCCAAAAAAGGGGCGGGAGCTTCAGCCGCGGTGCTGCCCCACACCTCCTGACTCCTCTCCTCTCCCACACCCTCTGAACCTTTCAGAGGAACCAGTAGGAGGGAGGTTCTCCTTCCATCTACCGGGTTGGAAAGGATCACTTCAGATGCTTGGGTGCTCCAACTAATAGCAATAGAGTTTCTTCAGAAACCACCCAGAAATGCCCCCCTCAGGTCATCTTACTCCACGGAACATCTTCTTCTGGTGCAGGAAGAAATCTCCTCCCTTCTGCTGAAGGCAGCTATAGAGCCTTCCCCAACCCATCTTTGGGGGATAGGTTACTATTCCCATTTCTTCTTGGTCCCGAAGAAATCGGGAGATGTGAGGCCCATCCTAGGCCTCAGCTCCCTGAACTTGTTCGTGGAGTACAACCGGTTCAGAATGCTCTCCCTGCAGAGCCTTCTGCCCTTACTTCGGCGGGGACAGTGGCTGTGCACACTGGACATGCAGGATGCCTACCTGCATATCCCTATCTGCCCTTCCCACCACAAATACCTCCGGTTTTCTTTCCAGAGGGACCACGACCAGTTCAAGGCCCTCTCATTTGGTCTTTCCTTGAAGCTCCGCGTGTTCTCCAAATGTCTTTCTGTGGTAGCGGCTCACCTGCATGCCCAGGGAGTGCAGGTTTTCCCATACCTAGATGACTGGCTCCTGGCAGCCCCATCCAGGGAGGAGCTCCTACGTTTCCTTTCCCTTACCCTGCAGGTCTTTGCCTGCCTGGGTATTACCATCAACCAGGCCAAGTCCCATTTGATCCCATCCCAGAGGCTCCAGTTCATCAGGGTGATCCTGGACATTACCTTAGGCATGGCATTCCTGCCACTGGACAAGGTAGACACCCTTCAGGCTCATGCCAGCCTGATGTCCAGTCACAGGAGGGTCAGCACCAGGTCAGTTCTTCACCTCGTCTTGCTCATGGTGGCTGCTATTCTGACAGTCCCTCATGCTTGGTTCTACATGAGGATCTCTCAGTGGACACATCGGTCTCAGTGGGATCAGTTGGTGGACGACCTAGACCAAGAAGTCCTGGTCTCCAACCCTATGGTTCGGGACTTGAAATGGTGGATAGTTCAGGAGAACCTTTGCCCGAGAGTTCCCTTCTGTCTCAGGTCTCCCTCCCAAACATTGACAACAGACACCTCAGGAGACAGCTGGGGAGCTCACCTGGGGTTTCATAGGACTCAAGGCTCCTGGTCCAGGCCCGAGCAGACTCTTCACATCACCATGCTTGAGCTCAGGGCCGTGCTGTATGCTCTTCAAGCTCTGCATCTGTATGTGCTCCCTGGTCATCTGGCTGACCAGTCAGACAACATGTGCATAGTCTGGTACATCAACAAACAGGGAGGAACCCATTCCTACCCTCTTTGCCAAGAGGCAATGTGAGTTTGGGATTGGGCAGTGCAACACAACCATCACCTCACGGCAGTTCAATGTTCCGGGGGTCGGAAGCACACTAACAGACTACCTCAGTCAGTCGTCGGCACAGGCTCATGAGTGGGAACTGGATCAGGGGGTGGTAGACGATATCTTCCTGCATTGGGGGACACCTCAGGTAGACCTGTTCGCATCTCCTCACAAAGCAAAACTGCCCACCTTCTGCTCACTCGCTTCAGGGTGAGGCATTTTTTGGAAAGACGCTCTGTCTCTAGATTGGAAGGGCAGCTTCAGCTATGCCTTCCCTCCAATTCCCTTAATTCCGATGGTCTTACACAAACTCAGCTCAGAGCTCAGAAGAAGCTCGCATGATCCTAATCGCTCCTTTCTGGCCCAGGCTAGTTTGGTTCTCTCTTCTGCAACAGTATTCAGAGGAACCTCCTATTCCTCTGTCGCAACTTTTGCTGACCCAGGATCAGGGGACTGTGGTTCATCCAGGTCCCAAATCCCTTCAGTTGCATGCGTGGCTCCTGCAGACATAGCTCAAGCCCAATTCAGGGTTTGCCTGCTTGTGGCTGAGATTCTGGTGGAAGCCCGTAAACCTTCCACTAGATCTACCTCCACCATGAAATGGAAACGGTTCTCTATTTGAGCCTCTTCCAAGGATTTCGAGCCATTCTCGTGCCCTGTCAGGAGAATTCTGGACTGTATGTGCCATCTCTTTGATCTGGGTCTCAGTCTTTCCTCTCTGAAAGTTCACTTGGTGGCTATTTCCGCTTATCATGTTCCCTTTGGGGACAGAACATTTGCGCAGTTGGAAGTCTCTAAGACCTTCCTTAGAGGGGCTCTACACTTGAGGCCCCTTATTCACATTCCTGCCTCCCCTTGATATCTGAATTTTATGCTTGAGAAGCTTACTTTGCCTCCTTTTGAACCAGCAGCCTCAGCAGACTTGAAGTTCCTATCCTGGAAGACTCTCTTCCTAGTGGCCATTACATCAGCGCAATGAATTTTCCGAGCTTCAGGCCTTGATATGCAAAATCCTGTACTTGATTTTTCACAAGGAATGTGTGGCTCTGTGTACCAACCCTAAGTCTCTCCCTAAGGTGGTAGCAGAATCTACACTGAATCAATCCATTGAGTTACCTGCTTTCTTCATGCGGCACTCCAGTCAAGGGGAATACCTCTTGCATACTTTGGATTTTCATAGAATTCTGAGATACTACACCACCAGGACGAAGGATCTCAGAAAGTCTGATCAGCTGTTCATCTCTTTTGCTCACAAAAGAGAAGGCAATGCCATTACCAAGCAATGCCTATCCAAATGGTTGGCTCATTGTATCACTTTCTGTTATGACAAGTACCACAAGACCCTGCCGGGTCAAGTCAGAGGTCATTCCACCAGAGGAGTCACTGCCTCTGCGGCTTGTTTCAAGAATGTGTCAGTGGCTGATATTTGCACAGCCACAACTTGGACTTCTGTCCATACTTTTATGAAACACTACAGTTTGGACGTTGCCTCTCGCCGTAGAGCAGGCTTCGGGCTGGCTGTTCTGCAAGGTCTCCTTTCTTGAGACCCTCACAGCTGGAGGTTCTATGGTTGGGTAGTTTTCCTCCTCCCGTGTGCTTCTCCTTGTTCCAGACTGCTTGGGACTCAGTCCTATATATAATTACCTACTGAAAGAAACCTCTCGAAGTAAGATAGTACAGTTGCGTAAGAACTTACTGTAACAGTAGATCTTCAAGCGAGGCTCTTGCAGTAGGTTATACCTTCCCATCCTCCATCCCCCTTAGCTTTTTTAGCTTCTTTTCCAGGAAGGGAAATATCTGCTTCTCTCTCATCTTGCCTTTTTTGGCCTTGGGCGGGAAAGAACTGGAAGGCAGGCGTGGGGGACTGCCCCTTTATACTGACCTTGTCTGACGTCGGTCCCCTGACATGGGGGCGGTCCCCCGCTAGTTAGAAATTTTTCCGTGGGATCCTGATGCCTGCCGGCTTCAGTCCTATATGTAATTACCTACTGCAAGATCCTCTCTCGAAGATCTACTGTTACAGTAAGTTCTTATGTAACTGTACTATTTTTACTATACCACATTCCTTTTGGATTACTGAAGATATTCTTTCTATGATGTTGCAGCTGGATGTAGTTGGAGGGACCCCTTTTTGAGTCAGCAGGATGATGATGTTATGCGGAGAAGCGATGATGTCTTCAGATTTGCAGCTTTTCTTTTTCTGAGAGGAAAACTGGTTGCATAGGATCATCAGACACTTGAAGCAACATACTTTCTATTCTTGGCCCTTTTCTCACTTACTGCCCTTTCTGGCCCTACTCTGGAATACAGGTGATCCTCTGTTCCTATACTGTATTTAAATTAAACTGGCTCTGTTAGACTTTTTCTTCTTCACTAGGCCTCTTCAGACAAACATCCCTTGGCATGGGCACCTTCCTTCTTGGTTGCCGTCCTTGCTCAGCCTGACTGTACATTAGCTGTGCAGCTCATTTTATAGCTGACATCTCACTAGAATATTTAAATTTGTAGTCAATAAGTGGACACTGACCTGTCCAGCAGCTCAGCACTGATCAAATTTCTCTCTACAGCAGCATAAGCCACAATGGAATTCTCAATTTTTGAATATCAGCTGCCCCTCTGAACATTCTAAGACTTCCCCTGTTTTTTTATAACATTTGGTCATTTTAAAATACATTTTCTATGTCACTTAAAATAAACATTTTCGCAAGGGTTAAGTACTATTTCAATATAATGGCTGGACAGCTAACTTCTCAAGCTTTCTGCTGATTTTCAGTAAACAGTAGTCCCTAGGAAACCTGAGTCAGTAAGGCTAATATCATTTTATCATTAAAGCACTTAAATAATCAGGTCTGAACACTGTTCTGTTTTCCAGTCAAAACCCAACATTTGCCCTTTAATTGTGCTTAGTTCAACTGTTTCTTCTCTCAGACATTAAATATTCATTCTTCCACACTAAGCCCCACCTCCAGGGTAACTGCATGCATGGATTAGCTTCATGTACTGCTAACAAAAGTTTACTACCCTTATGGCTTGATGCTACTGTATACTCATTATTAATTATTGTAACTACAGTTAAGATTGCTGTTATGTGTCTTTGCTCTGTTATGAATGCTATTATGTGTCTTGCTCTGTAATGAATGCTATTATGTGTCTTACTCTGTAACATAGCTGGGTCGTCCCTTGCTAATAATGGTGTTAATTATTGTAACTACTGTATGGAATGCTAGTATGAGTCCTCCTCTGTAAAGAATGCATTTGTATTGTCTCTCCCTGTAACTAATTCCAGGTCGCCCCTGAAAAAGGAACAGCTGGTCTCAGTGGGCTTACCCAGTTACCAAAATACAAATAAATAAAAAGAAATAAATTTAGGACCCACTCTCCCTATTAAGGTTAGTGACTCCTCTATTTCATACCTTAGGCATCTGAAACTATTTTTTCTATGTGTAGGACACTCTTAGGAATGTGTGTGCCAAGTTTGGGTTCATTCTATTAAAAATCAGCCTGGCAACACAATTCTGAACTTGACAATACTGTTGCAGCTTGACTGGATTTGTATTCTGTTTGTGTCTGCTTTAACAAGCTCTGTTTTAGCTTCTGTGCACTTTTGTAATTTATAGATATTATTGTGTTGTGCCCAGGACTCCACCAGACCCCACACACCCGTTTATATATTTATTTATGTATTGACAGTGTGTTTTCTATATTTGTGTAGCAGTGAACCCCTGTGCGACAATTGCACCCTTGAATGCACAAAGTGACTCGTGAGCTCTCCTTACAGTGTATACACTCTTCTACTGTACGTGGACTTCTTGAGCCCCGATTTCTGATTGTGCCCCCTTTGTTATTTATTTATTTTATTTCATCTAGGAGCCAGTCCCTAAACCTATTCCCTGGCACTTTTCACCTTGCCAACTAAGAAAATGGAATTATTTGGTTGATCCTGCCTCGAGAGGAGCACATTGTGCTGCTGCTTCTTAGTACTGCATGTAGCAGGAGAGTCTGCTAGGCTGTGTGACAGGGTTGACTAAGACCCAGCCCCATTTGTTATGCAGAAAGAGTTTAAACACAAGGGTCTGTTCTATCCTCTCCTCTTCTTTCTCTTGTCTGTCTGGTTGCACAATCAAATTTTCTTGTGAGACCTTGGAACTGGTCACTCCAACAGTTTCACAAATCTCTGCCTCTTGCTATCTCTCTGCCTTGCCTTGATATGTCTACCTTTTCTTCCCCTTGCATATCTGCAGTTCTAGAAACATATGAGAATCTTTGTGTGGAAATGTAACTAATACAGGGATCCCTTTGTTTGAAAATATATATAGCGATACTGTTGAAATGATTGCAAAAACTGGAATTCAAGGGGTTAACCTGGAATGTTGGTTTGAAAAATATTTCCAGAGCTGTCTATAAGAGTTCAGTTCTGGATCATAATATTATTTTTGCTGCACCTGCTGAAACTGACAAGAACAGTTTGTGAGAAGCAAAATGTTCTCTTAACGAGCTCCCTGCATAGACTTGTTATAAAAAGAGCTGTAATGTTTTGTGAGGGGGAGAGACTGAGATTGAGATTGGAAATTGAGAAGAAAAACTCAGAAGAAGGACTTTGCTTTCTATGTTTGTATTGCCATTGTAAATAGTTACACTGAACAATTTATATTTTTATTACACTGTTATTAATAATAAAATACTGCTTGCAAATTTTGAAACTGCTCCTGGTTTTCCTATGCTTCCTGGCCTGTGCCTCAACAACAGATGGTTTTAGAAGTGGGATTTATGCTGTGCATACTCCAGGACAGGAGTTTTATGTGTGGGTACTAAAACTGGTACCAGGGATGCATAAAAGAGTATGAATTCTGCAGCAGCAAGTCCCAGAGTGGTTACCAGGAAAGTGGCAGCCAAACTAGCAGAGACAAAAGTCCAAGCTGAGACTGTACAGCCAGCACCAGTAATGAAAAAAAAAAAGACAGTGACAAAACCTGAAAGCCTGACTGCCTTTTTCAAATGGTGGGCTATACAACAGACAGATGGAAAAACAGAGAAGAGAGGATGTGATAGGGTGGGTGACCCTACCCCAGTAGAAAAACTGTAGTGATAGAGAGTCAATGAGGTAGTGGATAACATTCCAGGAGGAGGCAGGCTTGTTGAGATTATTGTGAAAGTGTGTCTTGAAATATCTGGCTTTTGCTGAACTTGCACCAAAGATACCTTGGTGCAGGTGTGTGGTAGTGAGCCCCCCCCTTCTTTTTGTTGTATGGACATTTTTCCTTCTTCCTTCTAAGTAAAATAAAGGCTACTGCAGTAGTACTTCTGTTCTTAACTATCCCTTTCTTCCTTTATAGTATGCTGGGGTGGCCTTCCATCATGATATTTCTTGTTTTTCAATGTCCATATAGTAAGAAGGGGTTTGGGTTTCTAGTGCTACGAACGAGGCTAGGCAAGTCCTCCTTAAAAGGAAAGAGTAAAATAAAATAGTCAGACTATTATAAAAATATCATAAACCCATTGGAAAGTTCAGCTTATTTAATGCAGGCTAGCCTTCGTTGAAAAGTTGTTGAAAAGTTAAAGAATGTGGCATGCTGGTATATAGAGATCACCATAAGAAGTATTACATGAGGGGTTTGCTTTTAAATAAGAGTAAAAGAAACTGCCCAAGGGATGTAATCTGCCAGCTAACAAATGAATAAAGTTCTCCTTGCTGTAGAAACTCTGAGCATGACAGTTTGGTTACTAATGGAAGGATGCAACCCCCCCCCCCCAAACAAGTGTAACAAAGTGCTGAGTAGTAAATCCAGGCAAAGATACCTGTGCTAAATAGTTTGCTGTTTGCAGGCTGCTGCTGATTTTAGGAAACAGTTGAGACTATATTTCTATGAAACAAAACATGATATAAGGAAGCATTTGATAGCTTCAGAAAAAGAGATGTATATAAACTATAAAAGTACATGCAGGATAACAGTTAAAGGTTGAGTTCATCTCTAAAAGAATCTATGCTTTTTAAAGGTAGTTTGTACCTGGAAGCTGGGAGTTCAGAGGCTCCTGGGTCTGTGTTTCTGCTGCTGCTGTCTCTGCAGCTGCAGCCATTTTAGAAAGATGTTCCCTTGGGGAAGGGCTGGCCCTTAATTGCATTAGTATACAGGGAAGGCTTGGGTCTTGTCCTGCCAGAAAGTGATTAGTTTAAAGGGATGAAATTTCTGAAAAGGATATTTGTTTGTATGTTATGTTTACGCTTTTATAAGGGGTTTAGCATTGTGTAACAATTGCCCCTATATATGTATCCTGTATGTTTCTTCAAAAATAATGCAGTTGTGTGAATTATAAATCTGGTATTCCTTTAATTGTTTAATAGAACATGACTGATTAAATCATGTGACACCTGAGCTCTACTTAAAGGATGCTAAGGTAACCTACAGTTAGATTTACTTTGGGCTGAGGAGCATAGAAGAACCTCGGGGAGAAGCAGTGTGGAGCCAGAGAAGCAGCCAAACGTGAGAGAGAAATGCAGTGTTGAAGTACTGAGATCTTGGTTGCCTAAAGGTGAAGGTGAGGCAAGCTTAAGGTGGAGTTCAGGTTGAAAGTCCTGTAAAGCCTAAAAGCAAGGAGGAATCACTGTGTCCTGGGATTGGCCCTGGACCTCCAAAGGTCAGGTTTGGGCTACCTGGATGCTAGAAGCTGCTCACCTGGAATTTACCAGAGGGAGATGACTCAGACTGGTGAGAAGCTGCGAGGCCTGAGTGGGCAGATACTCAGACTGCAGAGGAACTTGCAGAAACCCAGGGGGTATTGGCAGGGTGACCATACCATGCGATGGGTTCAGTTCCTGGTCTCTAGAGGGCATTGTAAGGTCCAACTGCAATGTTCTAGTGAGAGGTCTCCTAGCTAAACTCCCAGCCCATACTCTTTATTATTTTTCTTATAGTAACCTGACAAAAGTTAACATCTGAAGATGCCATCTGTACAAACCTGGCAATAAAACAGCACCTCAGGGTGTTTCACACAATATTTTATGATTCCTGCTGTCTTCCTGAATAGAACCCTGTGACAGAGGAGATGCAGCAAAGAGAAAAAAGATTCAACATTTAGAGACGTAGAGAAAAATGCAGCAACTCAAGAAGCAGAGAAAAAAAGATGCAGCAATGGATGGGTATCTTGCAAGCTATCAAAACTGGAGGTCCTGGCATGGTCCAGCAGAGCAACAAAACACAAACAACTTAAAATGCGTTAAACTTACAAAGTTGTGTCCCTCGGATGATATCAAAGCATTTCTGACAACTTTGAAAAGGGTTGCCACAGCCTGCCAGTGGCCAAAGCAGCAATGGGCAATCAGACTGGTACCTTACATGGCAAGAAAGGCCGGACTTGTCTACAGCAATATGAACACTGAACAGTCAAAAAACTATGATCTGGTGAAAAGAGAGATCCTAAAAAGGAATGACATCTCAGAAGACACGTGCAGGCAAAGATTCCAGTCCCTAAAGTATAACTCAGTCAACAATCCTCAAAAAGCCTTCACCCGACTCAAACAACTCCTTATAAAATGGCTCCAGCAAGTGGGCAAAACACTCCCACAGGTCGTAGACACATTTGCAATGGAGCAATTCATCAACATCATGCCTACAGATGTACAGCTCTGAGTAAAATAACACCAACCAAAAAGTAAAGAAAAGGCTGTTTCTTTGGCCGAAGACTGCCAAATGGCTAGACAGACACCACAGCAGTGAGGTAACAGCCAAGCACTGGTAAAACACTCTTTTTCTCATCTTAACTCCAAGTCTGATAAAAACCATGGTGGAGGTTACAAATCTGCACCCTAACACTTTATTTGCTATAACTGTAATGAGTCAGGTCATATTGCAAAAAATTGCCGTAATAAAAAGAGTAACACTACAGCAAATTTGTCCAAAGCAAATTGGGGCAGTTACTTAAAGATGTAAAGGTGAAAAATAAGACTGTAAAATGACTCATAAATTTGGGAAGTAAACAGACCCTAGTGCGTATTAAAGTGCTGGGAAATCAATGTCCAAAATTACCAGGTACTCATGTCATCTGCATCCACAAGGACATTCGATACTATCCCACCACCTAAGTAACTCTGACTATTAATGGGGTGTCGCACCAAATAAAAGTGGGGATGATACCTGTACCTGTGATTATTAAAAATGAATTTTCAGGATTTACTAAGTTAATCAAAAAAAGAGTAAATCCTAATGTTTCAGCAGCTGTGGTGACAAGAGCTCAGGCAAAGAAAATCTCAGATGGTGGGCATTTTTTTCCTTTCATAATTTTTATTCAGACTTGTCTGAGCACAACTCTTAAGATACAAAAAGTCAAAAAAGAATGACTCCTAAAGGAACACTGGCAACAAAAAACTAATTGACATAAGGAGTTAACATATACGATTCTAAAACTAAACTGATCACTGATTGTGATTTTCTTTCAAAACAAGCTAATGATGTTTCTCTCCAGGGTTATTTTAAACACCTAGAGGTAAAACCAAAACAGGGTAAACCTATGTTTATAAAATGTAATAGGCTACTGTACGGAGTTTGGGTTAAACCTCAGGCACTGGACCAGATAAAACAATTGGTTATACCACAAAAGTATAAATCTGAGTTGTTACAGATAGCACATGATAGTCCTATGGCTGGATTTGTGAAGACGTTTCCCTTGGTCTCCTGTTATTTTCTGCTAAATTCAAAAAGAAAAAATGGGGGGGGGGTGGTACCAATAATGGGACTGTAGAACTGGTTAATAGAATGGTATGGTACTCAACCCTCAGTAATTGGAGACAGATTTATCCATTGTTCATGTTTGTATTCTTTATTTGTATTCAAAGTTATAATTTTCCACTTTCTTTTGAAAGTAAACTTCCATATAATATTTCTTTATATTCCACTTTCTTTTGAATATAGACTTCTATATATTGTTCCATTCTCTTTGATATAAATACAGCCTTTGCTACATTTTATCTTAGCTCTCTTGAAATTTTTCAAATATTGTTACATTTCAGGACCATCTTGTCCCTTCATCAGACCCAAGAGTAGCTTCAAATTGGGCTGTGGATTTAAAATAGAAAACATTCAGTATATCTGTCTCTTTCTTAAAAATGACAAAAAATATATTTTAGAATTTGTAATAATAATAATGTAATAATGCTAACCTCCTCAAAAAATAGGTTAAAAAACACCAAAAGCTGTTTTGCTAGTTTTACCAAAAACTAATAAAAAATATATTATTGTAGCTTATAACAGTCTAAAACAAACTGTAACCGCTAATGCTGTAAAGGTAAATGTTTCCTTAACTTTCAAACAAACCACAGAAATATATAACTTGCTAAAGACATTTAACTGTACATTTTTTTAACCTTATATTTATCCTCCTTACTGCACCGTCCCTCCACTCAGTCAGAGCCCCTCAAGCAGCCTTCCTCAATGCCCCATGGCGCCCCCAGGAGTCTGCTCCTAGATTGTCCGTCCACTCAGAAACCCCCAGATATCCCAGTATACCCCCCGGGTGGAGCGGGGGGAGGACTTCCCTAACCTTCCCCCGAGCAATGGTGGAGCAGGTGGGACACAGCAGAGTGAGTGCCGGTGATGCGTTCCGGCCTCAGAGGAGTTGTCACCTAGGAGTTACAGGCTTCATTTTCCTCTGTTCTGGTAAGCCCATACCCCGCAGTCACTGGCACACTGGGAGAGCCAGTGAAGAGGCATGTGTCAAGATGCAGCTCCTCCACGGGCTCTTGGCTGGTGCTGCCCCTCTACTGTGTGTCCCAATCTGCATCGCCAATCCTGGGCTCACCCAGGAGATGGCGATAGGGCAGCGGGACAGACCTGCAACCCTCCCCAGAGAGGGAGAGCTGCCATTAGGTGCTCAATCCCCCTCATCCCTAGCCGACCCCCTGGTGGCCCAAGTCCATCACCGAACCCGGGTCGCCAGTGTGGAGTGAGGTGTGGCATCCAGTGCCTCAACCCTCAATGCCACCGGGCTGGCTCATTTAACAGTACTTCTTCTACAGTATTCGGCCAAGCAAACAGGGTCGATCACATAATAGTGACAAAAAATGCTCGCCCTATCAGACAAAAGACATACAAATTACCAGAGTGATTAAAAGCTGACGTGGTTAAGAAGATACAAAAAAATTTGGGTATCATAAAAAAAAGTCAAAAAGTGCGTGGTCATCACCAATGGTGATTGTAAACAAAAAAAAGGTATACAAATCTGCCTTGATTTAAAAAAAAAAAAATTAAGAGTTAGGCAGAGAGCAGCAAGAGGAAGGAACTGCTGTTATAACTATACTTCTCTACTGGCACTAAAGAACTAGAACTCTACTGCTGGGACCTTCAATTTAGGGTAAAAACAAAAAAAGAGTGTTTGGCTGAGTTGGCTGAAGTGAATTGTTTTATGTGCAGTTATCTAGGTGTCTGTCTCAGGTGGCTGAAGGGAATTTTTATCTGTGCAATTAACTAAGTGTAGAAAGAGCAGTAAAGTAGGGGGAGAAGCTTAGCTAGAAGAAAGCCATGTTAAAGCCAGATTTAAAAACTGCCCTGGATAGCTTCTGTCAGAGAACAGGCAGAGAGCAACAAGAGGAAAGAACTGCTGTTATAACTATACTTCTCTACTGGGACTACTGTACATTGCCCTCCTTCCCTCTCCTCCATCCCCCAACCTAAGCCAGTTCTACTTTTATAGGCAGAGGATTTGACTGGGAACAGGAACTTCCTGTTTGGGAGCAGGAAGGGAGTGATCACAGAGCCACAAAAGACTCACCATCCTAGAAGGAAAAGAGTAGATCTCTGTCCCCCCTAGCTGCTGGAGGTCTGACTCTGAGCAAGTAAGGAGACTATTGAGAAATATAGGAACTTCTTGTCTCAGAACAGGAAGATCAGGAGCTTAAAGGGCACAGAGGCAGTAAGTAAGCAGGGAGAGAAAAAAATGAATAAATAAATAGAGGAAAGAGTAAATATTCAAAACAACAGTTAAGAGGCCAGAAGTAAGACATGATGGGGGTGGCGCGGTGCAGTGCAGTGGCTGTGGAGCAGCAGTCTTCTGGGAGACGTTCTGGAGGATGTGGTGGTGTACCATCTGCAGGCACCGCTCTGGGCTGAAGGAGGAAATTGCTCATCTCCAGGCTGAGTTGGCCAGGATTTGGGAGACCTCCTCTCCCACCCAGGGACCACCAGGGCCACTGCCGTTGCCTCAGAGGTTGCCAAAAAAGAGGAGCAGTTGGACCACAGTAGGCTCAGGGAGGGTGAGGATGGTGAAACAGAGGCACATCCCTCCAGTTGTACCTCTCCACAATTCATATGCCATTCTGGCAAAGTGTGGTTCCTCTATGGAGGCACCTGCAGTGGAGACCAAGGAGGATGCAGGGAACTTCCACAAAGGAGACCCACAGAAGGGTGGCATGGGACCCCTCAGGGGAAGGAAACAATTCCTGGTGGGGGACTCCATTGTTAGGAAGGTAGAGTTGGGGGAGGAAGGGGAGAGGGAGGTAATGTGCCCTTCTGGCGCTATGGCTTGGAGGGACAGGAAGCGAATCCTCAGGATCGCCGGAGCACCTGCAAGGGGAGGATGCTGGATGTCATTGTCCACCTAGGGACAAATGACCTGGCTGAGAAAGGGATCAGAGCAGTGCAGGAAGAGTTTGTGGAGTTGGGGAGGGGCCTTAGACAAGTAGCATGCATGGTAACCTTCTTGGAGGTGCTACCTGTCTATGGCATGGGTGAAGCTAGGGTGCTTCACACCATGGGATTCAATCAGTGGTTGAAAAACTGGTTCAGAGCTCATGGGTTTGGCTTCATTGGGGACTGGGGGTCCACCTAGAGTGATGCAGGCCTATACTGGCACGATGGTCTGCATCTGTCCAGGAGAAGAACCAAGATCCTAGGTGATAGATTTAAATGCTTCATGGGCAAACATGTAAACTAGCCAAGGGGGGAGGCACTGGAAGGGAGCAGGGAAATCCTAGCCCTTCCCTCAAAAATCAGGGTAGTCAGTGAGGTAAACACCAAGACAGAGACATCAATAGGGAGAAGGGCAGGGGTAAATGGAGAAAATGACAAAGGCAATAAGGACAGGAATGGGGCAAAAAGGGGTAAGGCCATCAAGAAATGGAGGGTAATGATTATCAATGCCCATAGTCTGGGCAACAAGCTCCCTGAACTGGTGGCCTTGATGGAAGAGGGATGCTTGGATATCGTAGCAGTCACAGAAATATGGTACACAGAGAACCATGACTGGGATGTTAACATACCAGGGTACACAACCTACAGGAGAGACAGGTAGAGGAGAAGAGGGGGAGGAGTAGCTCTCTATGTAAGGGAAGGGATAAAAGCAATGTAACAAAAGAGTAAACAGGGAGGAGAGGAGGCACTGTGGGTCACCTTAGAGACTGGAAATGGCACCACAGTCCGCACAGGGGGAACTGTATACAGACCTCCATCTCAGGGAGGGAATGGACAAGGATATGATAGAAGGCATCCTTAGGATGGCAGATTAAGGGGAGATACTGTTGATGGGGGACCTGAATATGCCAGATGTTAACTGGAGCACCTTTGCTGCAGTCACATCCAAGAGCAGGGCCATTCTCGATGCCCTACAGGGGCATGCCTTAGACAACTAGTTTTGGAACCCACTCATGACCGTGAGGGAGCAATCTTAGACCTCATACTCTCAAATGGGGATAGTGAGAGGATCTCAGATCTAGAAGTGGGTAGCCATCTGGGAACAAGTGACCACCAAACAGTGTGGTTCATGATAAATTCAGCTACAGAGTCAAGCCATACAAAAATGAGGGTACTGGACTTCAGGAGGGCTGACTTTAGCAAGATGGGAGAGTGCCTTAGAAAAGCACTAGCAACAGGCTAGAAGGAGGGTGGAGCAACAATGGGTAAACATCAAAACTGCCATCACAGAGGCAACAAGCATTTGTGTGAAGCAAATAAATCAAAACAAAAGGAAAAGCCACTGTGGTTCTCCAAGAGGTGACGGGGAAGGTTAGGGAGAAAAAGATAGCATTTAGGAAGTATAAGGAAACACAGAAGGAGCAGGACAGAGAACTGTACCAGTTTAGGCAGAAGGAAGCAGGGAGGGAAGTCAGAATAGCAAAGGCCCAAACTGAGGAAAATATAGCCAACTCGGTTAGGAAGGGGGATAAAACCTTTCATAGGTACATCAGGGAGCGTAGAAATACAAAGGGAGGGATAGTGAGTCTGAATAGAATGGACGGTGGGTAGGCAGAGAGGAACAGTGAAAAAGCAGGAATACTGAATAAATACTTCTGCTCAGTATTCACAAAAGAGGAGTAGGGGGAGGTACCTAATCCAATTAACAAACACTCTGGATAGGAGGGTTGATCCCAGTCCTTTCATAGAAGAAAGAGTTCTGAAAGAACTCCTAAAACTGAAGGTGGACAAAGCAATGAGGCCTGACAGGATTCACCCCAGAATTCTAAAAGAAATAAGGGGAGAACTAGTGACATCACTGACTACCCTTTTTAACAAATCATGGTAGGATGGTGTGGTACCTGAGTACTGGAGAAAGGGGGATGTGATTCCCCTTCACAAAAGTGGGAGCAAGACAGAGGCAGGAAACTACAGACCTGTCAGGTTGACCTCTGTGGTAGGGAAAGTGATGGAATCATTGCTGAAGGAAAGAACTGTTGAGTACCTAGAGACCAGTGGGGCACAGGACCCAAGGCAGCATGGGTTCACAGCGGGAAGGTCATGTCAGATGAATCTAATTGATTTCTTTGACTGGGTGACCAAAGTAGTAGACCAGGGAGGGGCTGTGGACATGGCCTACCTAGAATTTAGCAAGACATTTGACACAGTCCCGCACAAAAGATTAATAAACAAATTAACCAGCCTGGGAGTGGGTTCCAGGGTGGTAGCCTGGGCAACACATTGGCTGGACAACAGGACACAGAAGGTAATTGTAAATGGAGTCCACTCTGAAGAAAGGGGTTACTAGTGGGGTACCACAGGGTTTAGTACTGGGTCCAGTCCTTTTTAATGTATTTATAAGTAACATTGCAGAGGGACTGGAAGGAAAAGTATGCCTCTTTGCAGATGACACAAAGATCTGCAACAGGGTTGATACACAATGAGGCATGGAAAAGATGAGAAGGGCCTTGGTAAGGCTGGAGGAATGGTCAGAAGTATGGCAGCTTGGATTCAGTGCGAAGAAGTGCACAATAATCACAAAAACCCAAGGGAAGATTACACAATGGTGGAGGGGGGGGTAGTAACAACAACACAAATAGAAAGGGACCTGGAAGTAATCATACCAGATGATCTTAAGGTTGGTAAGCAATGTGAGAAGGCAGTAGGAAGGGCTGGGGGATACTAGGATGTATAGGGAGAGGCATCACCAGCAGAAAACAGGAAGTTGTTATCCTTCTGTACAGACAGTTGGTGAGACCCCATCTGGAGTACTGCATCCAGTTCTGGAGACCCCATCTCCGTAAGGACATAGGATGGAGGCAGTCCAGAGGAGGGCAACTAAAATGGTGCAGGGTCTGCAAGAGAAGCCATATAAGGAGAGACAAAAGGAGTTTAATATGTATACCCTTAAGGAAAGGATGGAAAGGAGGAACATGATAGGAACTTTTAAGTACCTCTGTGGAATCAACAAAGTCCAAGAGGGTAGCATCTTTCAGAAAAAGAGATGTGCAAGAACAAGGGGACACAATTTGAAGATAGAGTGGGGACGGCTCAGGGGCAATGTGAGGAAGTATTTTTTCACAGAGAGGGTGGTGGATGCATGGAACAGCCTTCCTGAGGAGGTTGTGGGGTCTAAAACTGTGGGAGAATTCAAGGATGCATGGGGCAGACATAAGGCAATTCTTGTGAGGGGGTAGGAAGAAATAGACTGTTGGTTAACTAGGATCTGCAGCTTATCCTGTAGGTAGGGAAATGGGCAGACTAGGTGGGCCAAGCTGTCTTTATCTGTCATCAAAGTCTGTGTTTCTATGTTGACATACAGAGACAAAACTGCATTTGCCACTCCTGTAAAATTCTATGAGTTCAGCACTGTGCCATTTGGTTTACATGGTGCACCTTCTACGTTTCAGTGGTACATAAAAGTAATTTTATACTCTCACACTGGTTATTATGCTGCGTACCTAAATGATGTTGGGCCAGATATTCAGAAATGTGCTGAAGGCCTGCGCAACCCTAGTGCAGCGCAACACAAATGCACCATGATGCAGTGACTGCGATATTAAATGGCTGCGCACAGCAACATGCATCAGCACAACATGGCTGAATATCGCAGGGATGCGTTATGGCGCAGCCAGAGGTTTGCCAGGGATCAACCTGGCCTGTGCAATAGCGCTACCAGAGATGTGCAAGGGAGCAAAGGGAGATGCGCCAAGGCACAGCAGGACCAGCCCCAGGCACTGGTGGGAGCAAGGCAGTGGGGGCAGTGGAACCCAGTGGGACAGCTGGGACAGTGGCAGGGAGTCACAGCGGTGGGCCACAGGTGACCACCGCTCGCAGGGTGCAGACAGGCAGCCGGCACCCCCCCAGCACCAGGGCAGTGGACGCAGGGAACAGGTGGCACAAATGACCAAGGATGAGCTGCCACCAGAACCCCCCTGCTGGATGGCATGCCCCCAACCACCCAGACCATGGCAAGCCACACCCTGGTACATGGTGCACAACACACTCACCACACATCCTGTACAGCCAGCCCGTGGCCACCCCAAGGCACAGCCACTAACCGAGGGGCAGGACACCACCATGCATGGCTTGCACAATGACACAGGCACACCACACAGACACCCACCATGCCACTGCAGCATGGCTTCACTCGCCAGCTGCAAAGCAGACACGGACACAGGTGGGTAAGCATGTAAACTGTATTAAAGAACTGTGTGCAAGTAAAAACTGAGGGATAGGGTTTGAGAGCGAGGGATGGGGACGGGACAGGGACTGTACAGTGGGATGGGGGAAGGAAGGGGAAGGGAAGGCAGGGGCAAGAGGGATGCTGGGGTCTGCTACGGGCGGCCACGGCCTGGCACCTCCAATGCTGCCTGTCATGCAGCACTCTCCTCCTAGTCTGCTGGGCCACCTCCAACATGGTAGATGATATGAGAATAATGTGCCACAGGAGCCGGCAGTTAAGCAGCAGCCGCAATCTCCTCCTTATGCCTATACCTATGACAAAGGAATGGACATGTGATCAGTGCAAATCCATAGAAACCATGCCCTCCCACTGTGTGCAGTAGACAGTGGGAACACACACCCCTGGAGTGGCACCCTGGCCACCCACAGTGGGTTGGCCAATGCCTGCCGACAACCCAGCATGCCACGATAATTCACAGCGGTGGACATCGCCGCCCAAGGGCCACTCGACCACTCAGTGACAGGTAGATGGCACAGTGCTGCAGCAGCACCACAGCAGCACCGGTGGCAGCTGGATGCACACCCATCCCACCAACAGCTTACACACGCATGCAGTGGCCGGCCCACGGTGGCATGCACACCGCACAGTGTGCTACAAACAGCTGACATGGCACAGGTGGCCATGGCCGCAACCCCACCCCTGCTTACCACCCGATAAGGAGTAGAGGAAGAGAACAGTGCCCACCTGCCTGCTGAGGTGCTGCATGTGCCGGTCCCGCAGCTGCTCAACCTCCACCACTTGGGCCAGGTCCCCCAGCCAGTTGTCACACAGCGACCTGCTGCGGCCCGCCAGGCACCCCTGCTGCCCTGACATGGTGATGATCCTCAGGCTCTAGGAAAGGAACACAGACAGGCACACATCCATCGCCCCCAACCCTGTGCACAATGTGCACCCCAGCGGGGCATGACCCACAAGGCAATGGCGCAACGCACCAAGTGTCTGGCAATGCCATGCCATGTGGCACATGCTGACAGTGTCCCCTCCCCCGGGCATGTCAGGCAGCCCAGCCAACACCACGATATGGTGGTTGAGCACAGAAGCAGCATGTGCCGACTTACCTGGCCATGGCACGGCCCCCCTGTGGACACATGCCTGCAGCATCCTCAACCTCTCAGGGTCCCTCCACATCAGGTCGCAGTACCAGTGGTGGCACTGCTCACCAGTGTGTTGCACGCTGGTGTCCTGGACCAGGCTAGCAACAATGGCCTGCCAGACGTCTGTCATGGCCTGCTGCAGGGGCTCCTGTCCAAACAGACCTGGTGCATGTGGCTCAACCTGGGCCACAAGGTTCACCAATTCTACCTCACTCCAATTGTGAGCATGTCACACCCCCTCACCATGCCATGCTACCTATACAATTGATGAATCAAGATGGTTCAAGATGGTGGCTGGTAGTGCACGTACACAATCATGCGTGGGATGCTCGCCTCATGGAGGGTTGCATGGCATCTGCCAGTCATGCATTACTGTGGATGTGTGGCATGGGCGTGGCCCACCTGGCACGTGGAGCTGGAGTCCCAAGGGGGTATGGGGTCAGGTCAGGGGTCACCCAGCGCAAAGTGCGCAGGAGAGCTATAGGGGCCATATCGCATAGTGTGCCATAGGTTCTATAGCACCTGGGCACCATGGGCCCTATAGCGCACCATGTGCCATGGGCCCTGTAGTGCCTGAGCGCCATGGGCCCTACAGTGCCTGAGCACCATGGGCCCTATAGCACAATATGCACCTTGGGCTTTATAGCGCCTGAGTGCCATAGGGCCCATGGTGCATTAGGAACTATGGCCTCTATAGCACTTTGAGCACACTGTGTGCAATAGGTAGAGCACAAGCCACGACACATGCGTAGTGTGGGCAGTGCACTGTGCATGTCACGGCATTGCGCCATGACATGCGCCGGAGCAATTCCATTGTGCAAGGTGCAAGTATGCGATATTGAGCTGTCACATACTAATGAGCCCATCAGCCAATGCGCGGTGCACTGGGGGATATTAGCATGTCATTACCGTTGCGCAATAGCTCATTTGCATGTGATGCACTACAAAAGGTGTCGCACAACAGCACAGGCCATGAACTGGTATTGCAACCATCTGAGGTAAGTTGCACCTGCTGTGGGAACTGCCAGCACATCAGATTGGATGGGGTGGGCTGCTGCAGCCAGTAACACACTTGCCCATGTCCACAGGTAGCAACATGTCTGAGCATGAGGAGACTGAGGAGCGTGGGCCTGCCCGAAAGCGCAGGCCCAACTTTACGAAGGGGGAAGCCGATGCCCTATATGAGGGCTACCTTGACGGAGCAATTGCTGAGTGGTGCCACTGGCACACCACAGGCCAGGGCTGAGGCCTGGGTGGAGGTGGCAGCGGCTGTGAACCAGCAGTGCATTTACCAGCAGTCTGTGCAGGAGTGCAGGAAGAAGATGGGCACTGATAAATGCCAGATTAAAGAGAAGGTGAAGCCATACAGGCTGCCAGGACAGCCATTGTTGGAGGCCATGCTGCTGTGCCACAGCTCACAGTGCAATAGGAGCTGGTGGAAGCCACCATGTGGTGCAGCACTGTTGAGGGTGTGCCGGGTGGTGGCTTCCAGACAGGAAGGAGCCCATCACTGCATGGTATGTGTGCCATGGTGGGGGGGGGGTCTGGTAAGGTGGCATTAACACATCTGTTTTCTCTTACAGCAGCACACCAGCATGCAGTGGCAGGGGTGCCAGTGGCTGCTGTGGGGGCAGGCCCAGCCCCGAAGGACCAGCCATCCACCTCCATGGTCATCCTGGGACTTGATCAGCTGCAGCACACCACCGCTATCCAGCCGGATGTCCTGGGCTTGGTGACGGACGAGGCCCTGGCAGTGTTTCAGCAGGATGCCAGCCATGGCATGCTCTGCATGGAGACACAGATTGGGTCAGATTCTGGCACCGATGACGACATAACCATCATCCTGGACAGCGTGGGTGGTGTCGTGGGAAAGACACTCATATCTACCACCATTGTCCTGTCGGTGGTTGAACAACTGCCCGCCGCTGCCCCTGGTGCCGCTGTGTGCACAGCCACAGTGGTGCTGGGTGGTGGTGGTGGTGCAACTGCTCAAGCGCTGGCCAGCGCATAGGGGCCGGAGGGGCAGCAGTGGCAGACGGCTGGGGATGTTGAGCGGCTGCACGCGGAGACCGCTGCCAGTGCACCTGACACTGACCTACCCCATGGGGACCCTGCTGTGCAGCGTCCAGCTGAACGGGGGGGCTGTGCAGCATGGTCGTACACCACCGGTGGGACAGCAGCACACCTACGCACCCCTGGGCACTGACCCATTGACTGAGCACACCCGATTGCTGCGGGCCCCCATAGCTGGGGTGCATGCATTCCGCGCAGAGGTGCACCAGGCAGCCGAGCACCACGAGAGGGGCACCACACAGGTCCTGGCGGCCATACAATACCTGCAGGAGGACACGACCACATTCTTGGACCGCATTGCCACATGGGCGATGTGTGTGAGTGCATGCCACAGTCGTGGCAACTGTGTGTTGCTCCACACAATGCCTCTGTGCAAACCCGCCCAGCCGTTTGCCCATGTGGCGTGTGCGTGATGATAGCAGCACAGCACTGATTGCACCTGTGCACCGGTGCCCTGCGTCTGATCCATGCCACATGCTAGCGCCTGGGCACGTGCCTGTGTGCCAGTGTGTGTGTGTGTGTGTGTTGCTGTACGGTGATGTGTGGTGTTGTGTGTGGCACCACCACTCACGCCCATGCCCCACGCCAGCGTGTAAATGCACATAGTGATCCCTTCCCATGCCCGTGTGCTGTGCCATTGTGTCTGTTCACGGCATGGGTGTTCCTCCACCTACCTGCGTGCGCCAAAGTGCTCCTGTGCAATTGTGACCCGGTGCCATCCTGAGGAGCTGGGGATATCTCTGCCCGGGGGGGGCTGCTCACCGCCCCCCAGCCCATTGCCCTCCTCATCCCTGCTGCTGTCCCCCTCTTCAACCTCGACAGTTATCCCACTGTCATTGGCCATGTTGTGCAGCATGCAGCAGGCCAAGAATAGGCCACAGGTTTTCGAGGGGCTGTTCTGTAGGGCACCGTCAGACCTGTCTGGGCAATGGAATCATGCCTTCAGCATTCCGAACACATGCTCTATGATGTTCCATGTGCTAGCTTGTGCCTCATTGTACTGGTCCTCTGCTGGGGATGATGGGCGCCGGTAGGGGGTGAGCAGCCAGGGTCTGAGTGGATAGCCACCAGGGTATGAAATTCATGAAAAAAAGTACATGCCCACTTGGGCATGTAAGAAGAAAATGTACATGCCCAACAAACTATTTACATGACGGCCCTTAGTTTATATAATTCTAGACATCATCTTCACTGGACCAAGCACTTTCGTTTTCATCACCACCACTAGGGCTGGCAGAAGCAGCATGCAGTGACAGTGTTCTGGAGCCATAAGCTTTGGTAGTGGGCCTTCTTTTGCCATTTTTCCACCACAGTGATATGGCACCTTGAGGGTTATAGTCAGTAAGCTGGGGTCCATTCAGAGATATAGACATTAGGTCGTGTAGGGTGTCTGGGCGTAATCCAACCCTCCAGTCATTTTTTATTCTTCCCATCAGAGAGAAGCCTCTTTCTGCAGCAGCAGTGTGAACAGGAATCAGGAGAATGATTGACAATGGCCAGCACATTTCAAAATTGTTGACCCTGCACATCCGCACAAGAATCACTTTCTGCCACAATTTCAGAGACTTACAACTTTCAACAGACAGCAAGTGAAGTATGTGCTTTTTTAAGTCTAGCCACTCCAGCAGTACCAAAGTAACATCAACTCCACGAGACTCTAGGACCACTTTATAGTGATCAACAATTGTTTGAATTGCTTGATCTCCATGTGTTTCAAGTGCCTCTGTGGATGTTGGCCAGGACTGAAAATGTAAAGCTCTTGCAGCTAGTAGCACTTTATTGGTCTTGAAGGACTGAAAGCGAGATTCAGTGTGCTGTGATGTTTTCTGAAGAATTTTTTTGATCTCTGAAATTGTGGCTTCTACAATGTCTGAAGGAGAACCTGATCTGTGCCTGCTAGTTTCATTAGTTAAGTCAACACTGTTGTACTGAGTTAGGTTCTCATTTACAGATGTAAGTGTTATGTGGTGAAGAGTTTCTTGATTTGAGAGACCATTTAGTTTTTGAATTGTGCTTTCTACTCTGCTGTGAACTTTTTCAACAGTGGCATCCTCTTGCTGAAAGCACAGACTAAGAGCAGATAAGTAACCAAAAAACACTTTCAGAAAGTTCATGTATATAACGCATTTTAAAGTCTTAAGCACTTTAAGTATTCCTAGTGCTTTTTGGCCATGATCCTGCTTGTTTGTCAGTGACACATGTTCCAGGTGAGGCACTAATGCAGCCCAGTTCCTTTCAAGAGCAGAAATGGCCCGTTCACTGTGTGCAAGCCACCTAGTGCCACCAGTGTTAACTGGTTTGACCACATTAATATTTAACAAGGATCCTGTTTCCTGTAGGCCTTTCCAACTTTTTGGTGACCTGTGGTAAAACGAGTAAATGTTCAGCAGAAGTTGTTCTAATGACTTGTAAAAGGGCAGTCTCTGAGCAGATCCTAATATGAAGCTGTAAGCGATGTGCACAGCAGTGTATATCAATGAGGTGTGGGCACTGGAAATCTTGCTTTGTTCGACTAAGGACACCTGAAGTGCTCCCAACATTACAGCAGCACCATCAGATGCCGCACTTATCAGCTTATGTTTCCAACCACCATCCTTAAACCACCTTCACCCTCTAAAGCATTAATCACAGCATTTAAAATGCTTTCTGAATTAGGGACACTGACTGGTTTCAGTGCAAGAAATGATGCTACAGGCAGGCCATTTTCAAAAACAAGTACATAAATGCCCTCCTCCTCAGTCACACTTTTATCTGTGCAGGAATCAACAAGAAAAAAAAGAAGTCATTGTCTTGTAGTAGACTAGCAGTAGTGCTTTGAATATCTTGGGCAATATAGTGAATGAAGACACAGCATTGCTTGTCACTACTGTAACTGTGACTCATAGCATCATCCCCATGATTTCTTCTTTGTAAATCTGTACCCAGGAAAATCCCTGAAAGGCCTTTCGGTCCTAGCAACGTAATATGCAGTACAGAACAATTTACAAATTTGATCCATTTCTTTTTGTTCCATAAATTGTATGGATTTCTCTACTGGTTTTCTCCAACTTTTGTTTTATTTGCAATGTATGCCATCTCAGCATTTTTGTGTGCTATGGACACTTCATGTGCTGAGATAATGTGTACTCTAAAAGTACTGCATCCAGTTCTGAAATTATTTTGCTTTGGCTTTTATCATAACTCTGACACCATGTACACAACATGGCATATTTATCTGTGTCATACGTAAGCCACTTCCTGCCCTTTTCCAGGACTCCTGACATTTTCTAACTTTCGGGCCTTAACCTGGCTTTCAGTACAAGCAGTAGCACTTGAGGAAACTTCAGTGGTCACAACAGTTTCACTGTCTGGGCAAGGAGGTGGTGGGGTTGTAGCTGTGCCTGTAGTAGTTGTACTAGTACTTGGTGTTAGGGAATCCAAGTCAGCTCCATGATCTCATCAAACGCTTTCTCTTAAATCCAGATTTAAAAGACTCATGGTGTCTGCCTGGTTGTTGGGCCGAACTTGTGAATACTGATTTTAGAAATTTATTTGTGTTACTCAGTATTAATAAATGCAACAAGGAAAAAGTGTGTCTTGTCTTTTTTTTTTTTATAATAAACTTAACAAGAAAATTGTGTGTTGTCTGATTATTATAACAGGTATTAAGATTTTAGATAGTCCACACAGTGTAGCCTCTAAAAAGCTAGAGATTTTTTATAACAGTATTCAGATCAAGAAACTTTATCGAAAGAATAAAGATCCTTTTTATTTAGATTTCAGGTACTGTACCGGGTACCATACATACTGCTTCACACACACCACACAAGTAGTAACTGTTGTTGTTAAACTTTTATTAGGAGGAGACTTTATTTAACAGAGTGACAGAAGGATGTAGAATTTCAGTAGGTGGCTATCTGACCAATTATAGTGTGACTGTACAAGGTAAACGAGTAGCTCCCAGTCCCCGACTGCAATCTTTTTCAAATAGTTACCTCCTCAGCTCAAGTAAGAGTCTGTTTTTGTTCGGCTAGGCTTAGGTTTGTATCATGTCAAGCAGCAGATTACATACAGACCGCCTGTAGACAGGGTATATTATTCATATATAGTCTAAGTCTACTGTCTAGATTTCAATTTGCAAAGAGATTTTCCCTGCAAGTTCAGCTTCTACTAAGCTGAGGCTGGGACTACAAAAAAATAGACTGCAAAAGGCAAGTGCAATATAGACTGGCTGGCAATTCCTCAATCCCTCACACCCACACTGATGCAGTCTATAACAATTATTATTTTCTCAGAACATATGAAGGATCCAAAGGACAGTACTAGACAGTTTTGGGCAATTTTGATATTTAATTTGCAGACTGGTACAGTATATTTGGAACACTGTCTGTCTGCAGTGCTTCTTGTTAGACTTTTACAGTTTAACAGAAAGAGCAGCTTAATCTCATTCAGGACTGCTTCTGGCTGCTTTGCTACCCTTGTGCTTCCTAGTTTATTTTTTACTGTGTTTACTCCTGCCCTCCTCCGAATGGAGAGACCCTCGTGGTCTCAAGACACAGAACTCCTCTCCTGGCTACCAACACTGTTTAATTTAACACCTCCCCTTTGCAAAACAGTTTTATTTTTATTTAACAAACTGAGCTCTTAAAAGAGCTGTTTTTTCCTATTGTGTAGCTCGCTAGATCTGACGATCGCTGGCGATTCCCCTCTGACAACAGGACCTGTCTCGCTGAAGAAAGCCAAAGAATGGCGGGCTGTGCAGAGTCACTTGAAATTTACTGTCTGGAGGGGCGGGCGGAAGGTAGAAATACTGCTGCCGATTAGTGCGCCTGCTGCAGCCACCTCAACAGTGCTCGGGGACTCAAAGACAGATTCTGTGCCACTGAAAGCGGCACATCAAGCAGACAAGCAAGCAGTCAGCTGACATCCCAGATGAGCACACTCGTGATCAGCTCTTGTGATGTCAGCTGTGCATCGTTCATGGACTCGCCCCGAGCTGACTGGGAAGCTGGTAATGAATAGTATAAGCGGAACTCTGTGAAAATACCTTAGGTGCCCAAAGGGCAGGCACTAAACCGCTGTAGGTGTCCTGAAGCAAAGTGCCTGCCCTGGGGCACCCAAGGTATAGGAATTTTGCACCCTGATAGCCACTGTCACCTATGTGGACAGATACATGGTTAGCCTGGTGTCCTCTGTCGCTGTGCCCTTGCCCATCCCTGGCACTCCTGTCAGTGCACCCACCCTGCCCGCCCATCCCATGCCCTGCTGTTCCCAGCTGCCCATGGTCATCCCATACTCACCCACTAGGTGGCCCGCGGGGATCTCCTCACCCTTGAACCTGTGGCACAGTGCTGAGCTGTACCAGGTGAATGAATCATGTGCGCTCCCAGTGTGTGGCACAGACATTGGTTATGTGCCCCCTGGCATCGCACACCACGTGGCAGTTGACACTGGGGTAGCCCTTCCTATTCATGCCCCTCCAGGCCAGGTGGCATGCGGATGACCGCATGGGTGCAGTCGATGGCTCCTAGCATGCCAGGCATCCGTGCTACCCTGTGGAACTCATGCATGGTTGCTGCATGCTATGCCTGTGTGCTGGGAAAATGGATGTATTCTGCAGCATGTGGTAGCAGGGTGTTAAGGAATTGTGTGAGGAGCCGTGATGTGGCCGACTGGGTTATGCCTATGGTGTCCCCTATTGGTCTCTGGAAGGTGCCCGTAGCGAGCAGGCACATCATGGCTGTCACTTTCATCTCCACTGTTAGGGCATGGCTCCATCTAGTGGGTGCCTGCATCTCCTCACTGCACAGCTCACAGAGCTGCCTCAGAATCACCCGGTTCAGGTGACACCGACCCACGATCTCCTTATCAGTGTGGTTCTCGAAGCTGATGCTGGGACGCTGCCATCTGTTCTAGGTGTACCACCGACAGGCTCTTCCATGGCCATGTTGCTCTGCCTCCTACCTCTTCACACCCCTCATTACTGCGTCCATCTGGAAGGCTGCACTGGCCATGGCCCCTGCTGTCCTGTCCCCCTGGGTGTCTGGTTCCAGTGGTCCACTTGCCACCATGGGGCAGTGCCTGTCACTCTGCTGGGCTCCCTCTTGCGACACCTGCCCTTGGCTGGTACACACCTGTCACTTCTGCCCCACACCCCTGTGGATGCCTGTGTAACTCCCTCCAGAGTCTGGTGGCTCTTTCTCTCTCACTCTCTGTCTCTCTTCCTGTCTCTCACTCTCTCTCTCACTCTTTCTCTGTCTGTCTCTCTCTCTCTCTCTCTCTTCCTGTCTCTCACTCTCTCTCTCTCTCTTTCTCTCTCTGTCTCACTCCCCTCTGATGCAAGTGCTGTCCCCCTGCTTGCTCACTGTATTTATAGGCTCCAGTTTGCTCGGTGCATCTGGCCATTGCTCCACACTTGCGCCATGGGTCGGGGTTTGAATATCACACTGTGCCACATATTCATGGGACTGCCCCCTGCCCTTGCACATGCATTCATTGGAGTTCTGCATTGGCACACTGCTACTTGTGCTGTGCAGTGGCTCCCGCTGAGTATCGCATCATGGCGCATGTGCAACCCAGTTGTGCCATGCTCAACTGTTTTGAATATCCCGGTCGTTGTGTACAGTGCAGACTGAAAAAGCTATCTGAAATACCAACAACCAGTTATTCATTCAGTCAAAAAGGCAGGTCTGACAGTTAATCCTACCAGTTGTGCATTGGGCATGCAGGAAACCAAATATCTGGGCTATATTTTAAAAAATAAAAAGGTCAAGTCAAAGGTTATAAAAAAAAAAAAAACTGCTTTCTATATTTGTACTGCCATTGTAAATAGTTATACTAAACAATTTTTATTTTGCTTTTATTAATAATAAAACGCTGCTTGCAAATTTTAAAACTGCTCCTAGTTTTCCTATGCTCCCTAACCTGTGCATCGATGGCAGACTGAAGTCTAGCTTCCATATGGCTGTCGAGTGAAGCAGCTGCCCTAGGCAGACCTAAGGATTCCTTTATTGATCGCCAAGTGCTTTTGCTATGGGACTGAGTCTCAGTCACTCACTGTCCTTCTCACTCAAGTATTTGGTGCTTGAAGCATCCGCAGCTGCTACTCTGCACCTTAATCTTTACCACAGAGCAGCTAAACTTCAGGAGTGATTGCAAAATATTAAATAATTATTTCAACTATAAAAAATCTCTACAGGCAACTCAGGCAGTCCGAATCCTTCATTGGGGTACCAGCACTTGTACAGCTAAGCCAGGGCACTCAGTTAATAGCTCACTGGCCACCAATATTTCCATAAATTATTTTGCCATTAAAATACTACTTTTTTTACCACAAAAATGATGACAATCACAACAGTCTATGTAAAACTGCATGTGTGTGAGAAAATGGCAGGGTCAGGAGTCCTTTCCGCTTCCCTCTGTGCTGCATTCTACTGTTTTTAATTAATGATATACTCCCAGTGTATTTTACAATCAGTCTTATTTTAAAATACTATTCTGTACTGTGGTATAATTATGAACACTGAATGTTGTCTGTTTACCACTACAGGGACTACCCTGTATTTCTCTGACAGCTCCTACCTATGTCGGGTCTCAAATCTGCGTCCTTGACTATTTATTTTGTAAATACAGTAAAACATTAGGCTGTCCCTATTCTCATGGTGGAACAGGCTGTGTAGGGTGTTACAGTCTTCCCCCCAGAAGGGCAACAACATTGTCCAAGGCCTACTTTATCTAGAATGCCTTGTTACCTTAAATGTCACATATATGAGATATATTTCGCACATTTACTATGTACACATTATATACACACTTTCAGACTTTACTGTTTTTCTGATGCACTTAGTGAGTGTAACTGACCCACTAGGATTGAGTACCCCCAGAATGTAGGATTTTATAGTCCGCACACTTCCTAGGCCTAAAACTATAAATCCGTGTACTATGGCTTTCAGAAATGTGGTCTCCTTCTGGCTCAACCGAAGAAGTTTGCACATCTGGTGCACCCCCAAAATTGATACCGATGCAGTCTTTCCTTGTCTACTTCTGAACTTCCTAAGGTTACTGAAGTGATGTACCCCCCTGTCTAGATGAGTAGACGGATCTCTCAGAAGATACGTGACCTCCAGACATTTTCTGACAACCACATATGGTTCTTCCCATCTTCTCACAAGTTTTGCTGAAAACTTATTAGCCTTATCTGAATGTGGATGGCTTTTTAACAGTAGCCTATGACATGGGCATCGGCGATTGGGTGCCTACAATAACGTGAACCAATCCCCGGTGCATGTCTTCAGGGCTAGGGCAGCTGGATGGGGAGGGGGTCGGCAAAAATAGCAACGGGATGTCACAATATGTATGCGCAGGGGGGAGTGAGCACACACAGCGAGGGGCAGGAGGGATTGTGAGGGGTGGTGCCACAGTGGATTGCTGAGCTGGCCCTGTGGCATGGTGGGTGGGTAGATAGCATTGGTGGGCAGGGTACTGAAACATAGAAATATAGATTTTTTTTTTCCACTTATTTTTTATCCACTCCTTACTGTCCCTTCCAATCACCACTCCTTCCGTCCTACAAGGAGTGACGGCCCCCACCTCTGCCGACCAGCTTGGTCTGCCCCTAGAGTGCCACACTGCCATTGGGGGCACCTTGATGGCCTGGATTTCTCCCCAGGCGGGGCGAGGAGAGGCTCCCCTTTTTTCCCCCTTCTCCCTGTGGCAGCTGCACATTGGGGTCTGCCCCTGGTCGGAGGGTGGCAAGGCTGGCTCCGGAGGACTTCATCTAGGCGATCAGAGGGCATTTTCCTCCGAGTTGTCTTGTTTTCCCCCCTTAACCCCGCCCTCTGAGATGCCAGCGCAGAGAGTCTGTGTGCTGACGCACGCTCCTCTCAAGCGCCTAACAGCGTCCCCTCCCGGCTCCGATAGGCAGACCATCCCGTGATCCGCCGAGTCGGTGCATCCACCCGACCCCTTCAGGGACATCAGGCACTCCAGCGCGCCCTGGCATCCCACCCGAGGAGGAGAGCATCCGTTGGGACGCTCCATCCTCCTCCCCGATGACAGGTCCGTTCCCGAATCCGGGTCGCTGGTGTAGCGTGAGGTGTGGCGTCCAGCGCATCAACGTTCAGCGCCACTGGGCCGGCAGAAACATAGACTTTGATGGCAGATAAGGACCACTTGGCCCACCCAGTCTGCCCATTTCCCTACCTACTGGATAAGCTGCAGATTCTAGTTAACCAACAGTCTACTTCCTGCCACCTCCACTACAATTGCCTTATTTCTGTCCCATGCATGTTTGAATTCCCCCACTGTTTTAGACCCAACAACCTCCCCAGAAAGGCGGTTCCATGCATCCGCCACTCTCTCAGTGAAAAAATTTCCTCACATTACCCCTAAGCTGTCCCCCTTCTATCTTTAAATTGTGCCCTCTTGTTCTTACACATCTCTTTTTCTGAAAGATGCTACCCTCCTGGACTTTGTTGATTCCCTTGGGTCCAGGCGCTGGCAAGATTTTGTTGTGCCCAGCCCCAATTTTTTTTAATGGTTTTGCACCCCCCTGACATGCACCCCCCTGGAGTTGAGAATCCTTAAGTAGGGGGATGCGAGGGGCACGCCCACCCCACATAAACCATTAAAAATAACAAGTTCCTAGCGCTGTTTTGCTGTGTGCCTGGGAGTCAGAGTGCCAAAATTAATTTTCAGCACTCTGACTTTGCAATAACGGCAATTGCCATTAGGCTTTTGCTGTTATCACATAAATCCCTTTTTAACAGTACCATCTCTTCACAGTCCATAGCTACATCTCTTATTTTGGTCATAGTACTGTTTCTGGTGCCTCTGGGCATTGTCCATATTGCACTTAGCAATATTCCAGCATTTTCTCATATTGTCTGTTAGAGTCTTTGTGTATTCTGGTATGTCTTCCACCATATCTGGGTCACCTGACAATTCTCAATTGATGGGTAGCATAACATCTCTTCCATACATTAGTAAGGTTGGACTACATCCTGTCGGGTCTTGCACTGCACTACATAAGGCCATTAACATTCTTGATAAAAACTGATCCCATCATGTCTGATTGTCATGCATACATGCTCGCAATTAGGTCTTGATAGTTCTATTTGTTCTCGCAGTCCAGTTACTTTGCAGATGGTAGGGTAGTGTAGAAATAGGCTTGACTCCCCAAACACTGCAAAATTGTTCACATTGCTCAGCCATGAACTGCAGTCTATTATCTGTTACAATATACTTTGTAATTCTCCATCTTCAAAATAGCTCTTCTCCATTTTTTGCACTATCATATCTATATTGGTTCTGCATAAAGGAAAAGCTTCCACCTATTTGGTGAATTGATCCACAACTACCAAGGTGTACTCATTTCCCTTATTTGTTGGTAATGGTCCAACTAGATCTGTGGCAATTGTTGTCCACGGTTCACTAGGATGATTCACAGTCATTCTTCCCATCGCCTTTTGGTTGCTGGCCTTTGTCTCTTGGCACATACTGCATGACTGTACATATTGTATTACATCCTGATGCGTTTTTTGGCCAGTAACATCATGCTCTCAATCTATCAAGTGTTTTCTTTCTCCCCATATGCCCTGATATGGTGCAGTTGTGTATTAGTCACATGGCTTTCTCTCTTAGTTTCTCTGTGAAGACCACTTTCCATTCTTCTGGACTTTTAATGTGTAGCATCAGGATGTTGTCTACCAGCATGTATTGGTGCTCTTGGCTTGGCACTCTCCATTTAGCAGGTACATTTTCCATAAATTCTCCCTTCTGAAGGATCTCAGTTAGCCTTTTTAACTCAGTATCACTTATCTGTGCTCTTCTGACTTCCCTTCGGTTGAACAGTAGCAGTTGCTCTTCATTCTCTTCAGTGTGCTCTCTTGTTGACATGACACAACAGAATAAGTCTGGGATTGTTCTCTCCATGTTGGTAACACCTGTTTTGACTTATTCTTCTTCTTTACTGTCTGTGCTTTGAGATAAGTAATCTGCCATCACATTCACACTCCCTTTGCAGTGTTAAATTTTGAATGCGTACTCCTGTAAAAGCAATGAGCAATGTCCCAACTTTCCATTTGTATCCTTCATGGTGAATAACCAGGTCAAAGCATTATGATCTGTGTATAGTGTGCATTTTCAGTTTCTGTGGTGTGCTGAATCAGATCTGTGTGACCATTCCTTTCTGTAACTACCTCTGGATATTTCCCTAGCACTGTCTCAAGCTGCTCATCTCGATTGACTTCTGGTTCCATCAGCCCCTCCAGACATGGACTTGCGAACACCTTGATGTCTTGCAGGATAGCCTCAGGTTCCATTGCAGTTACAGTTGCACTCTGGTGCTCCTCAGATACACTTTCTTAAGTGGATTCCTGTATTATCTCAGATTTTTCTTCAGTTAGTGTCTCTTCCTGTGATTTGTCTTTAGTCGATTCAGGACTCTTCATGGTCTTGTTTGCTATATCAATCACCATCTGTAAATCTTTAAGCATGTCAATTCCAAAGATCACTTCAGCTACAGCTGTGTTGAAAATGATGACTCTCCGCTTCCACGGAATGTCTTGTACACTGAGATTCACTTCTCTCTGTCGCCTTAGACATGTGACTCTTCTGATGCTAATGTGAGCTCCATCTCTGGCTTCCTCTGCAGCCACATCCATGAGTCGATACTTTGCATTAACATAGGTCTTGAAAATATTGAAACAGTTACTCCAGTATCCTCCATACCTTGCGTGATCACGTCTCACAACTTGACTGGCAAGTACAGCAAATTCGAACTCTTGACTGATGTTACTATTTCTAGAACAGTCTTCTCTTGTGTTACTTCTGTTGGATTAGGCTTTGACTTCTCTTCATCTCAAACTAAAGTGGTTGTTGCTTTGTTAGCATTCACATCTGGCTTTCCTTTTGGACAATCAGGCATTTTGTGGTCTAGCTCATTACATTCGTAACATCTCAGTTCTGCTGGGTTAGTCCTTCTCGCTTGATATCTCTGCTGTGTCGGTCTCTGAACTATCTGGCATTGCATTTGTTTGAGCTTCAGGTCCTCTCTCCTGGAATCTCTCTCTCTCCTCTCATAACAGTGATTCTCAACAGGCTTTGTCTGATTCAGATTCTCTTGCAGTGTTCTCTCTTTTTGGATCAGCTCCTTGATATTGCTTGGCATTGCACACATTAACACGTTTTTGAGTTCAGTTTGAAGAGTTCTGATGATAAACTCAACAATCTCTCATGAGCTTATGGATACAGTTGCTTGTACATGTCCCACCTGTCTAGAACTAGCATGTCTAGTTGATCTCCATACCTCTGTGGATGATCTACCTCTTTTCTCAGGTGCTGTCAACTATAAGCCTTGTTAAAGTATTCCAAGAACTGGACTCTACATTGTCTCCAATCTTGTTTCTGGTCCTGCTTGTAGCTTCACCATTTATTTACAATGCCTCTAACAGCTCCTTTGAAATGTTGTACCCACATTTCTTTTGGCACTGGAGATTGGTGTAATGTACATTCAGAATTCCTGAGAAATTCGGTAGGATCCTCCTTTCTTTCTATCCACTCAACACTGGAAGATTTCCACCAATCCATGGTGCAACTATGGGAATTATGGGCATCATAGCTCTCTCATAACTTTGTGACAAATTCATCCTTCCTTGGGGAGTTTCTTGGCCCTCACGCCTTCCTTCTCATTAGAGTTTCAGGTACTTCACGTCATGTGGTTGCACTAGCATTAGGCGTCCTCTCTCCTTTCTGGTATACCATTCAAATTCTGAAGGCTATTCATGATTTTGTCCATGGACACGTCCAGCTTCTGCTCCATGCACCTTTCTAACTTGTGGCTCATTCTCCTTTCCACCTCATCAGCATCAAGTGACCTTGTTTTCATAGGCACATCTCTGGGAAAACTCCTACCAAGTCCTAAAGGTGTCGTCATCCTCTCTGCTATAGGTGATTCACTGGTTCTTGGATTAAATTCTGGTGTTTCCACTGAAGGAAAATTCACTCCAGCTCCCACAATTGGATCTAGACTGTGAGCTTCCCCTAAATCTCTAAGTCCCTCACACTCGTCCAACATTCCCGAGAGTCTCAAATCCATACCTTCTATTCAGAACCCAATGACGGAGCAAACTTTACAAAAGCCAAGGCCTAGTAAAGTAGAGCCAACTTCACTACAACCCATGTACTCATAGATGATTTTGCAAAAATACACCCCTTTAGTGTATAGTGAACACTATGGTTCCTGAGACAGAAAATATTTCAGGGTCTTCTGCCAAATTCAAAAATACAGCAATTTAGAATATTCTATGGTTAGGCGTAACCTGGAATTGCTCAGTCTTGCTATTGTATTAACCTAACACAAAGGAATAGAAAATATTCACAGTGCAGTCACACATTTGGGTGCCACATTTATGACTGATCAACCACCTGCTGTATTAACCTCTGGCCACAGATGAGACCATTCCACACAGAGATAGGTGACATCAAGGATTCTCTGCCCCATCATTGGTAACAGCTCTTTTCCAGTTGGGTTCTACCTGAGTACAGTACCTTACCTCCCCAACTGGAGTAGCTAACAGCTGCCAAGAGTAACGAGTTCTGCACTGGACTGACCTGCAGGAATGTGAGACACTGATACTGCAAGCAAGGAATCTGACATTTGGGTAGTTGAGCAAAAAAGGTAGAGGTTTACTGAAATTTTGAAATAAATCTTTGCAATCAAAGCCACAAATGGCATCATTTAAATTCAGGCAAAAAATAACACTTCAGACACATAAATTAGAATTACTGTATACCCCAGTAGTGCATCTCCACACCACTAATCACTTTGTAATCAACCCTGGATACTTCAGGCACTCACCACTCACCAACCCTCCCGATATCACATTTTCCCAGGATAAGCACCAACCTAAGCCTTAATCCCCAGGCTTTATTCACTGTAGAACTAAGGAAATCAGTAACTAAGTCCACCTCCGAGAAGTCAGTCCACTGAGCCCCTTCTCCCAGATATTCTCCCTAGTATCCTATTACCGTGTACGCTCTATATAGAACTAAGGAATGCAGTGATCACTGGCCATACCTGCAATCAGTCAGTCCACTGACCCCTTCTGCCAGAAAATCCCCCTGGTGTCCAATTTCACTTGCCTTCAGGATGTACAGTGACTACTAGGCCTTCTCTACCTCAGTCAGCCCACTAACCACTTCTGCCAGACACCCACCCTGGTATCCAATTACACATTTATGATACTGTACTTCTTATACTCTAAAATCATTCAAAATCAGTTGACATGTCATAAAATCATTACTGTAACACATTGAAACTGAGCATTGGCATTAAACAATGTTGCATACTGGTACATTAAAAGTTTTGTCAGACTCTGCCCTCTGTCCCTTCATGCTTAGGCCTTCACTTTGACAATAGTATGTTAAATTCAGAAGGATTGAGGTAAATTCTCTGTAAAATAGTGTCACTGTGGCTTTTAAAATAGTCCCCAAACTGTATCAACAAGATTTTTACTATACCACACTCCCTTTGGATTACTGAAGACATTCTGTGTAAGATGTTGCAGCTTGAAATAGTTGAAGGGCCCCCTTTTTGAGTCAGCAGGATGATGATGTTGTGAGGAGAAGCAATGATGTCTTCAGATTTATCCACACAAAGAAAGACACTCCTGAAAAAGAGACAGTGCATTTGGTGAAGAAAGTTCCGCACAGTAGTAAGAAAAAAAACCCGCTCTATGTCCAGAGGATAAAAAGAAGTCCCAAGTCTTGGGTTTTTAAAAAAATATAAAAACATCTTTATTTGCACAATATTGAAACACACAGACACATCCCCCGCCAGATGTAACAAGAATGGCCGATGATCATTTGCACGCAGGTGCTTTTCAGGGATCACTTAAAAAGCAAGCGAAGGGGACTCTTTTTATCCTGAGAACATAGAGTGGGGTCTTTTTCTTACTATTGTGCATTTTTTCAGATTTGCAGCTTTTCTTCTTCTGTGAGGAAAACTGGTTTACATAGGATCATCAGGCACTTGAAGTGAAATGCTTTCTATTTTTGGCCCTGTTCTCACTTACTGCCCTATCTGACCCTACTCTGGGATACAGGTGATCCCCTATTCTTACACTGTATTTAAATTAAACTGGTTCTGTCAGGCTTTTTCTTCTTCACTAGGCCTCTTCAGCTGACATCCCTTGGCATGGGCACCTTCCTTCTTGGTCGCTCTCCCTGCTCAGCTTGACGGCACACTGAATGTGCAGCTCATTTTATAGCTGACATCTCACTAGCATATTTAAATTTGCGGAGATTGACCTGTCGAGCAGCTCAGCACTAATCAAATTTATCTCTGCAGCAGCATAAGCAAAAATGGAATTCTCAGTTTTGAAGCTCAGCTGCCCCTCTTGACATTTTAAGGCTTCACCTGTTTTTTATAATGTTTTGTCATTTTTAAATACATTTTCTTTGTCACTTAAACACTTTCCAAAGGGTTAAGCACTATGTCAATATAATGGCTGCACAGATGATTTCTCAAGCTTTCTGATGAATTTCTTCTACAAACCATAGCCCCTAGGAAAGCTGAGTCACTAAGGCTACTATTCTTTTATCATTAAAGCACTTAAATCAAGTCTGAATACTTTTTTTTTCAGTCAAAGCTATTGTTTCCCCTTTAATTGTGCTTAGTTCAACAGTTTCTTCTCTCAGACATTAAATATTCATTTTCCCACACTAAGCCCAACCTCCAGGGTAACTGCGTGCATGGATTAGCTTCATTTAGGACCCACTCTCCCTATTAAGGTTAGCGACTCCTCTGTTTCATATCTTAGGCATCTGAAACTATTTTCCCTAGTGTAGGACACTCTTAGGAATGAGTTCACCAAGTTTGGGTTCATTCTATTAAAAATCGGTTTGGCAACACAGTTCTGAACATGATAATAATGTTGCAGCATGACTGGCTTTGTATTCTGTTGGTGTCTGCTTTAAAGTGCTCCGTTTTAGCTTCTGTGCACTTTTGTAATTTATAAATATTAATATGAACTGGCTACTGTAAATCTTGGAAGCTGATTTGCTGAGCCCTCTTCTTACCCGTGATTATATTGAGCAACATAATCATGGCTAAGAAATGGTGCCAGCCAACAGCTCGTTTCACCTGCCCCAAATCCATCCACACGTAAAGTTCGGCAGCCAGTGCCACTATCTTTGTTTGGATTCCTGATCCTCTGCCTTGCCCTGCTCATACAGTAATGCAGCCGAGGCAGTCTTTTTGTCAGGATGGAGTGATTTGTTGCAGAAGCGGCTCTTCAAACAGACTTTAATCACCACTGACCATAGAAACATAGACTTTGACGGCAGATAAGGACTGCTAGGCCCATCTAGTCTGCCCATTTCCCTACCTACAGGATAGGCCGCAGATCCTAGTTAACCAACAGCCTATTTCTTCCTACCCCCCACAAGAATTGCCTTATGTCTGTCCCATGCATTCTTGAATTCTCCCACAGTTTTAGACCCCACAACCTCCTCAGGAAGGCTGTTCTTGCATCCACTACCCTCTCTGTGAAATAATACTTCCTCACATTGCCCCTGAACCGCCCTATCTTTAAATTGTGTCCCCTTGTTCTTGCAAGTCTCTTTTCTGAAAAATGCTACCCTCTTGGACTTTGTTGATTCCACTGAGGTACTTAAAAGTTTCTATCATGTCCCCCCTCTCCCTTCTTTCCTCAAGGGTATACATATTAAGCTCCTTTAGTCTCTCCTCATACGGCTTCTCTTGCAGACCCTGCACCATTTTAGTTGCCCTCCTCTGGACTGCCTTTATCCTGTCTTATGTCCTTGCGGAGATGGGGTCTCCAGAACTGGACACAGTACTCCAGATGGGGTCTCACCAACTGTCTGTACAGAGGGATAACAACTTCCTGTTTTCTGCTGCTGATGCCTCTCCCTATACATCCCAATATACCCCCAGCCCTCCCTACTGCCTTCTCACATTGCTTGCTAACCTTAAGGTCATCTGATATGATTACCCCCAGGTCCCTTTCCTTTTTTGTTGTTGTTACTGCCTCCCCACCCATTGTGTATTCTTCCCCTGGGTTCTTGTTTCCCAGGTGCATTATTTTGCACTTCTTTGCATTGAATCCTAGTTGCCATACTTCTGACCATTCCTCCAACCTTGCCAAGTCCCTTTTCATCCTTTCCACGCCTCCTTGTGTATCAACCCTGTTGCAGATTTTTGTGTCATCTGCAAAAAGGCATACTTTTCCTTCCAGTCCCTCTGCAATGTCACTGATGAAGACATTAAAAAGGACTGGACCCAATACTGAACCCTGCGGTACCCCACTAGTAACCACCCTTTCTTCAGAATGGACTCCATTTACAATTACCTTCTGTGTCCTGTTGTCCAGCCAATGTTTTACCCAGGCTACCACCCTGGGTCCCACTCCCAGGCTGGTTAATTTGACTATTAATCTTTTGTGTGGGACTGTGTCAAATAAATCATAATCCACAATCGCAAAGTCCCTACCCAATTTCTGACCATCAGTTTCATGTGGGTGGGACAAAGTAAGGAGTACACGAGTGGTAATCTCTTGAGAGGAAAATAAATTAAACCGTCTCTTACCGTTCATTCTCAAGCTGCTCTGCAAAACATACACCTGCCCCATACCCGATAATTGAGAAAAAATGACAGATAGAGAAGCTAAGTTAACAAAAACAAAAAATGGTTTCCAACTGTTTTTGTCACTGCTCTCCCCACAATCAGCAACATGACGCTGGCAACAACAGAAGGGCTGGTTGCAGGCAAACAGGCTCAAACAAATCCACTGGCAAAACCAAAATAAACCCTAATCAGCTACTGAAAAGAAAATGCAACACAGGGAGACTACACAGTACACGTGCAGGAATAGCCCTGGGAGAGTAACACAGACTTAACCACTACACCTCCTCCATGAACTCCAGTCACTGCAACGCCACCTGCCACCAGGGACTATTTTCTTAAAATATACTCCTCCATCACCCCAAAAATTCATTTTCAAAAGGTTTTAAACTTTTTTTTAATTATTTTTTACTGCAAAAATGTTTTGCCAGTTCATAATAGCAATAATGCACTCCAGAATGTGGCATATCATGGGACAGCATCACTTTTCAGGTGTTGGATGCACGAGGCTGCGTGCCCAACCACCCATGGCATGACGATATCCCATGACATACCACACCTTGTCATGCATTATTATTTAATTGTGTTGTGCCCAGGACTCCAACAGACTCCACACACCCCTTTTGTTTATTTTCAGTGTGTTTTCCATATGTGTGTAGCCATGAGCCCCTGTGCCACCATCACACCCTTGCATGCACAAAATGGCTCTTGTGAGCTCTCTTTACAATTTATGCACTCTTTTATTGCATGTGGGCTTCTGAGCCTCAATTTCCAGACTGTGCCCCCTTTGTGTATGTATTTATTTTGAACTAGGGGCCAGGCCCTAAACATATTCCCTGGTGCTTTTCACCTTACCAAATAAGAAAAGGAAATACATTATTTGGTTGATCCTGCCTCGAGAGGAGCACATCATGCTGCTGCCTCTCGACACTGCGTGTAGCAGAAGAGTCTGCTAGGCCAAAGCTTAGCTTCCATACAGCTGTCGAGTGAGGCAGCTGCCCTAGGCAGACCTAAGGATTCCTTTACTAATCACCAAGTGCTCTTGGTGTGGGATCGACTCTCGGTCACTCACTCTCCTTCTTACTTAAGTATTGGTGCTTGAAATGCCCACAGTTGCCACTCTGCATCTTAAACTTTACCACAGAGCAGCTAAACTTTAGGAGTGATTGCAAAATATTAAATAATTATTTTAATCTAAAAAAGCTCTACAGGCAGCTCAGGCAGTCTTAATCCATCATTGGGCTACCAGCGCATGTACAACTAAGCCAGGGTACTCAGTTAATAGCCCACTGGCCACCAATATTTCTATACATTATTTTACCATTAAAATATTTTTTTACCACAAAAATGATGGCAATCACAACACTCTATGTAAAACTGCATGTGTGTGAGAAAACAGTAGGGTCAGGAGTCCTTTCCACTTCCCCCCAGTGCTGCATCCCTCTGTCTTTAATTAATGATATGCTCGCAGTGTATTTTACAACCAATCTTATTTTAAAATGCTATTCTCTACTGTGATATAATTATGAACACTTAATCTAGTCTTTTTACCACTGCAGGGGCTACCCTATGTTCCTGTGGCAGTTCATAGAAACATAGAATTTGACGGCAGATAAGGACCGCTTGGCCCACCCAGTCTGCCCATTTCCCTACCTACTGGATAAGCTGCAGATCCTAGTTTACCAGCAGCCTACTTCTTCCTACCCCCACCCCCCAGAATTGCCTTATGACTATCCCATGCATGCTTGAATTCCCCCACTGATTTTGACTCCATAACCTCCTCCAGAAGGCCGTTCCATGCATCCACAACCCTCTCTGTGAAAAAATACTTCCTTAAATTACCTCTGAGCCGCCCCCACTCTATCTTCAAATTGTGCCCTGTTGTTCTTGCACACCTCTTTTTTTGAAAGATGCTACCCTCTTGGACTTTGTTGATTCCCTTGAGGTACTTGAAAGTTTCTATCATGTCCCCCCTCTCCCTCCTTTCCTCGAAGCTATACATATTAAGCTCCTTAAGTCTCTCTATGTTTCTATGGCTCCTTAAGTCTTTCTATGTTTCTATGGCAGGATGGTCTGCATCTATCCAGGAAGGGAACAAGTCTTTTGAGCAATCGGTTTAAATGCTTCATTGGCAAGCTTTTAAACTAGTCAAAGGGGGAGGCACTGACAAGCAGCAGGAAAATCCCAGCCTCTCCCTACAAAACAGGGTACTAAATGAGAAAAAGACTGAGGTAGAATGGTCAGTGGGGGATGCTGCAACAGAAGGTAAAGCCATCAAAAAATGTTCCTACCTACATTGGGTCTCGAACCTGTGTACTTGGCTATTTACTTTGTAAATACAATAAAACATTAGGCTGTCCCTATTCCCTTGGTGGAACAGGCTATCTAGGCTGTTACAGCACAACATGAGACTGAAGGGGGCAGAATAAGAGGTAATGTGAGGAAGTTCTTCATAAAATCATAGAATCATAGAATGGAATACGAGTTCAAGAGGCAAACCTATTAAGAACTCGCTGCCAATCTACTGGTGGAAGTAATATTTTTGATCACCCATATTTTTATTGATTTTATTTTTGAATATTAACATAGTTTCACTCATTACAATCTCAAAAGGAAGATTATTCCAAGGGCTAGTAACTCTCTGGGAAAACCATGAAGCACATTTTTGGGTCTTATTAGTATCTCCTTTTAATTTAAACTTGTGAGATCTTGTGTTATTACTATTTTTTTGTCTAACTAGACCAATTGTCTCAAGTAAAACTTCAGTATGCAAAGCTTTGTATGTCAGACATAGATCACCTCTAATATATCTATAATTAGTTGAATAAAGTCCAAGTTTCTTATGTCTCTCAGAGTACTCCATTTCTTTAAGGTTGGTTATTTTTTTTTGGTAAACCTTCCTTGAATTCCTTCAATTTGTTTCTGACAACCTATTTTATGGGGAGCCCAAAAAGCAGTGCAATATTCCAAATTGGGTCTTATAAGGCTGGTGGTATATAAAGGCATCAACACTTCAGATTCTCTGCTTTTTATATTTCTTAATATGCAGCCCATTAGTTTATTACTTTTATTGACCATGTACCTAGTATGTTCATTAAATTCAAGTTTGTTGGAAACTGATATACCTAGATCCTTTGCATATTCTGTTACACACATATTGCTAAGTTATTTATTGTGTACTGATACTGTGAATTCCTTTTTTCCCAAATGCATGATCTTGCATTTAGATGTATTAAATTGCATATCATTAATATTTATCCAGGATACTAAGGAATTTAATGCTGACTGTAGTTGGCATGCTGATTGAAAGTTATTAATAATACCAGCTAATTTACAGTCATTAGCATATTTCATAATCCAACCATACTCAGGTGAGATCATGGAAGCTATAAAAATATTGAAAAGTGTAGGGCCCAGAACTGAACCTTGGGGAACTCCACTTGTAACTGTACAACTGGTAGATTTAAAACCTCTTATTGAAACACACCGAATTCTATTCTCTAACCAGGGTATTATCCAGTTAATAACATAAGAATGTATTTTCAGCTTGATTAAATATTCTACCAGTATTTTATGAGACATGGTATCAAAAGCAGTCCAAAAAGATAATATCAACTGGTAGGCCCATATCTAAAGATGCACTAACAGGTTCATAAAAATGCAAATGATTGGTCAAACATAATCTGCCAGAAATAAAACCGTGTTGCGTACTATCTGAATGTCCATTTTCCTTTTGAAACTCAATTATATGTTTCTGAATTATTTTTTCTAGTAGTTTGCTAGGACAGATGTCAAGCTAATTGGTCTATAATTCTGAACATTGTTTTTAATGCCACCCTTATATATTGGTGTTATAACAGCTTTTTTCCAGTCATCTGATATTTTGCCTTCTATCAAGGATAAGTTAAATAATAATGCCAATGGACCCGATAATTCAACTGCTACGTTTTTTTAAGAACACTGGAGCTATTCCATGTGGTCCAGGAACTCCATTTTTTTAGAGCTATTTATGACATTTATTACATCTTTTGAATTAATAATAAGGGGCATATCATCAGATGTTGTAGTACGGTGAATAAGATCTTTATTTTTGAATACACTAAGGAAATATTCATTAAGGTTTTGTGCAACCTCCGTTTCATCAGTTAGTATCTCCGTGTTTGCAAGAAGTGGTCCAACTTCAGTTGTTTTCCCTTTTAAACTACCAATATAGTTAAAATAATGTTTTTTGTTATCAGAAACCTGTGTTGCTAATTGTAGTTCCATATTCTTTTTTGCATTATGGATTAAGAATTTGCTTTCTTGAGACTTTTTTTATATCTGTCTTTAGCTTGACAAGTCAATTTATGTCTGTATTTATAATATAATCTTCTTTTCTTATTTACACATTTTTGTATAGTTTTATTCCACCAAAGAGGCATTCTTTTCCTATTTTCATATTTAATACGGTCTGGAACCCATTTATGTGTACAATAATCAATTACGGATTTTAATTTAGCCCAAGTTTGTTCCAAGTTGAAATTAACCAATTCTTCCCTTCAGTGCCATTCTTGTAGGAATTTCTTTATTTCAAAATAATTAGCCCTGTAGTAGTCCTTAAATTTAGACTTTCCTTTATGATGTGTAGTTGGTGTGAACCTTAAATTGGCAAATATCATGTCATGGTCACTATCTCCAAGAGGAGGGAGAAGTTTAGGATCTATGATATTATCAAAATTTGTAAAAATTAAATCTAACATATTCAAACCTCTTGTAGCTATTTTTACACTCTGAGTCAAATCCTTTAAAGTTATAATATCAATAAATTTATTATCCAGAACACTGTTTCCTACCATTGTCTCCCAGTTAATTCCTGGTAGGTTAAAATCCCCCATAAGTATATAATGACCAGTTGTCTCCATATGTTCAATTTCTGAAAATAAATAGTTGTTTTGTTCTTCATCTAGACTTGGTGATCTGTATCCTTCCTAACCCAATAAATCAGTAGTTGTGTACAAAGTGTGATCCAGATAAGTTCATTATTACTAATTTCATGTCCTTCACAAAAAATCTAATTAACAGATTAGTGATTAACACAATAAAAAGATACACCACCACCACCCCTTCTATTGGGTCTATGTTTCTCAATATAAGTATAGCTGGGAACATCCATACCCCAGAACTGATCAGTATGCCATGTCTCAGTGACACTGCATATATCAACTGAGTAATCAGAAAGAGTAGTAGCTAGTTCGCCCATCTTGTTAGTTAAGCTACGAGCATTAACCAACAAAATAGACTAGTGTTAATTGTCAACTCATTCCTGTATTTATGTTCTTGATAACGATTTTCCTTGGATAGAGCCAATTTTATTGATGCAGATGCACTGACGTCATCCCCCCAAAATCTTAGTTTAAAAATAAATTAACTTCTGCTAACATTTTATGTCCAAGTAGAGTACTACCCTTTTTGCTAGGATGTAACCCATCCCTGCAGTATAGCTCATGATGGTATTCAAAATCTTCCCAAAGTGTTAAGCATGTAATTTGTTGTCTAAGACACCATTTCCTTAACCACTCATTAATGAATTTGATCTTATTATTAATATAATCTGAAGCTCTTGGAATGGGTAATATCTCTGAAATCGCAATTTTACAGTTAATTTCTGATAATTTATTAACTAGGCATACATATTCCTGTTTGATTCTGGTAATTGACTCTGATTTTAAATTGTTTGCCCCTGCATGAATGATGACAAGTGATGGAGTGGAGTCAGAGATTTTTATTATTGAATCAGACATATGAGTAATATCAGAGATTTTTGCTCCACTAAAGGATGATACTGTTCAGTTTTCTTTACCAGGATTGCATAACAATCTATCCAGATTCTTAACAGTTGACTCAGCCAGTATGTACACTTGTTTTTTATTCATAGTTGAATTATAAGAATCTGCATTCATTGTATCATTCACAGTGCTATCTGTGTTACCTTCCACTTGGATACTAATCAAATCAATATTATTTGTAGGTTTTATGAAGTCCTCTGTTATAACGTTATTGTGGGGAAGAGATATTCCTAGTGTTATCAGTGTTGAGTTATTACAGAACAAAACAACATCATGTTCTAAGGGATCAAATTTATTCTGAGTGACAAAGGAAAACACATCTGCCTTTCTACGTCTACGTGAGGATTTGACTGCTTGGACTGAGTACCATTCACTATCAGATTTTGTGTCTGTATCCTCTTCCTAGTCCTTTTTTTAGCAGAATGTTTTGGCATAGCAGATTGAAAAGAGGTAGCAGCATTAATAAATTTATTGTCTCAGTCACAGGGGAGTCAGTTGTTACCTGAAATGGGGGATACTTTCCAGAGCAAGCTGATATTTATTGCTCTTGTATAATAGTCTCCGCAGTAGCTATCAGATCTTTTATGTAGTTCAGTTTGACTTGCCTCTAGCGCTTTTAGTCTATTACTAAACACTGTGATTTCATTACACATATCTATGTTTTGCACACTTTTTATACATGTATACAAAGTGGTTTCCATAGGCTTGGGCCTAACATCATACATAAGGCATACATTACATTTAATTGCATATTCCCCAGTATTTGTTGTTAGCAACTGAGCCATTTTTCCACAAGGTATGACAAACTAAATCACAAACCTTACAGTTATTAGTTATCCAACACACACTCGATGAATAACTTGGTAATTTATCTTATGCACTGTACCTTGGGGTGTACCTCTATCACACATAATATCGCGTGAATTACATGGAACTGCTTACTCCTGCTCATATAGGGCAGTGTTTTAAGTGTCAGTGTGACCTATAGAAGTGGTCTAAGGGTCACAAGTGCCTGCCAAAATATTATCTTTTTTAGTTTGCCTTATAAATATGAAACTACTGCCACTCAAGTGTGACTGCAGTTTCCAAATCAATTACACAGTTTACAAGTTTTAAAATACACAGCCCAGAGTTGTACAACAGATCTTGTAGTTAAAACTACAGAAACCTTTCTTCTTGCTGCCTGCAGGGCTCAATAGCCTAAAAAGACGTCAGAGACGTCTGTGGAGCAGAGTAAAAAGTAAGGCAATTCTAATGCATGTAAGCATTTAAACACTTCTCAGCTGTTCAGGCTGAAACTGCAACTAGCGTCTCATAGACGCAAAGGGTAGTGGATACATGGAATAGTCTACCCCAAGAAGTGGTAGGAGTAAGCACAGTGGTGAGATTCAATCATGCATGGGATAGGCATAAGGGATTCCTAGAGGTGGGAAGGAGAAGCTAAAGCTGTTGACAAAGCAGGGTCAGCGGCAGCTACTACAAGTAGGGTACATGGGCAGACTGGATGAGCCCAGCGGTTCTTATCAGCCATCAGTTTCTATGTTTCTATGTTGTAAATTTGGGGTAAAAATATTGAAAATTACCAGTTCACAAAATTCAACGTAGGCTCATAACTTTGTTGTTTTGAAATATTTTTACACCAAATTTAGAACATAGCCTTCTTAAGACACCACCTCATGAACTGTGGTAGAGAACATTTTCAGCTGCTGCCCGAAAGGTGATTTCGCACAGGGGCTTCAAAATCACCTTTCAGGATGTAAAAAAAAATATTTTGGACAGGATTTGAAAAATGACAGCTGTCACATTCGTGAGGTGCTTTAAAGATATCTCTATGTTTTAAATTTGGGGTAAAAATATTGAAAATTACTATATTACGAGCCTGCATTCGCAAAATTCAACGTAGGATGATATTTTGTTGTTTTTTTAATATTTTTGCACCACATTTTCAACATAGCCATCTTATGACCCCTCCTCATGAACGATGGTGGAAACAGTTTTCAATTCCTGCCCAAAAAGTGACTTCATGCAGTGGCTGTGAAATCACTTAATGGGACAGATTTAACTAATGTCACTTGCATTGTTCATGAGGTGATGTCCTAAAAAAGGTAAGCTGAAAATTTGGGCAAAAATATTCAGAAATGGCCAAGTTATATTACTAAGCTCAAAACCCCATTGAAATACATTGAACCGCATACCTGTTTTCCACAGTTCATGGTCTAGCTTTGAAGAGTGAAGACATGTCTGCAGTCCAGAGAAGATTACAGTATTGGACCCTCAATGGTTAAGTAAAGACTTTCGGTGTGGGGTGGTGGGTGCTAAGTGGGAGGGTCAGGTGGGGGGACAGGAATGGCCTCAAAAGAGAAAGGAGAGAAGGGGAAGGGAAAAGAGGAGGTGGAGTAGCTCTATACATAAGGGAAGGGATCAAAGCTACAGAACTAAAAAGGAAAGGGGAGGACAAGAGGCACTCTGGGTCACCTTGGAGACAGGGAATGGTGTCACAATCAGCACAGGGGTTGTATACAGACCCCCATTTCAAGGGGAGGAAATGGACAAGAAAATGATAGAGGACATTCTCAAAATGGCTGAAAAAGGGGAGATACTGTTGATGGGGGACCTGAATATGCCAGATGTTAACTGGATGACATGTACTGCAGCCACATCCAAGAGCAGAGTCATTCTCGATGCTCTGCAGAGGGCAGGTCTTAGACAGCTAGTGTTGGAACCCACTCAGGAGGGAGCAATACTAGACCTGGTACTCTAAAATGGAGAGAGGATCACAAATGTAGAAGTCAGTAGACATCTGGGAACAATTGACCACTGCACAGTGTGCTTCACAATAAGTACAATCATGGAGACGAGTCATACAAAATCAAGCATACTGGACTTTAGAAGGGCTGACTTTGGCAAAATGGATGAATACCTGAGGAATATACTAGCAAATGGCCAAAAAGGAGGGGTGGAAGAACAGTGGAGAAAAACCAAATCTGCCATCATATAGGCAACAAGCCTTTGTGTGAAACAGATAAAGAAAACAAAGCGGAGTAAAAAATCACTATGGTTCTCAAAAGAGGTGGCAGGGAAAGTTAAGGAGAAAAAGGCTGCATTCAAAATGTATAAGAAATCACAGAAGGAGAACGACAGGGAACTATATCAATTAATGCAGAAAGAAGTGGGGAAGGCAGTCAGAACAGCAAAAGCCCAAACCGAGGAAAAAATTGCCAATTCAGTAAAGAAGGGGGATAAAACCTTTTATAGGTACATTAGGGAGCATAGAAAGGTTAAGGAAGAAATAGTGAAGATTAATAAGGGAGAGGGGAGGTGGGCAGAGGGAGACCGTGAAAAGGCAGAGTTACTGAATGAATACTTTTGCTCAGTATTCACAAAAGAAGATGAGAAGAAGTTGCCTAAATCAGACAGTAGAAGCACTCTGGGAAGGGGGGTTGACACCAGTCCATTTACAGAAGAAAGAGTCCTGAAAGAACTCCTAAAACTCAAGGTGGACAAAGCAATGGGGCCTGACAGGATTCACCCCAGAATCCTAAAAGAACTAAGGGAGGACTTAGTGACACCACTGACCACACTTTTTAACAAATCATGGGAGGATGGGGTGGTACCTGAGGACTGGAGGAGGGCAGATGTGAGTCCCCTTCACAAAAGTGGGAGCAAGGCAGAAGCAGGAAACTACAGACCTGTAAGTTTGACCTCAGTCGTAGGGAAAATTATGGAATCACTTCTGAAAGAAAGAATTGTTGAGTACCTAGAGGCCAGCGGGGCACAGGACCCAAAGCAGCATGGATTCACAGCAGGAAGGTCATATCAGATGAATCGAATGGATTTCTCTGACTGGGTGACCAAAGTAATAGACTAGGAAGGGGCTGTGGATATGACCTACCTATACTTTAGCAAGGCATTTGACACAGTCCCGCACAAAAGATTAATAATCAGGTTAGCCAGCCTGGGAGTGGGTCCCAGGGTGGTAGCCTGGGTAGCAAACTAGCTGCAGAACAGGACACAGAAGGTAATAGTGAATGGAACACATTCTGAAGAAAGGGGGGTTACTAGTGGAGTACCTCAGGGCTCAGTACTGGGTCCAGTCCTCTTTAACGTCTTTATAGGTGACATTGCAGAGGGTCTGGAAGGAAAAGTATGCCTCTTTGCAGATGACACAAAGATCTGTAACAGAGTTAATACACAAGGTGGGGTAGAGAGGATGAGAAGGGACTTGGCAAGGTTGAAGGAATGGTCAGACATATGGCAACTTAGATTCAATGCAAAGAAGTGCAAAGTAATGCACCTGGGAAATAAAAATACAGGAGAAGAGTACACAATAGCAAGGGAGGTACTAACAACAACAGTAATGGAAAGGGACCTGGGGGTAGTCATATCAGATTAACTAAAGGTGGGTAAGCAATGTGAGAAGTCGGTAAGGAGAGCCAGGGGGATACTGGGATGCATAGGGAGGGGCATCACAAGTAGAAAAAGGGAAGTGGTTATCCCTCTGTACAGACAGTTGGTGGGACCACATCTGGAGTACTGCGTGCAGTTTTGGAGATCTCATCTATGCAAGGACATAGACAGGATGGAAGCAGTCCAGAGGAGGGCAACTAAAATGGTGCAGGGTCTACATCAGAAACCATATGAAGAGAGACTGAGAGAGCTTAATATGTATACCCTTGATGAAAGGAGGGACGGGGACATGATAGAAACTTTTAAGTACCTCAAGGGAATCAACAAAGTCCAGGAGGGTAGCATCTTTCAGAAAAAGAGATGTGTAAGAACAAGGGGGCACAATTTAAAGATAGAGGGGGGACAGCTCAGGGGTAATGTGAGGAATTTTTTTTTCATGGAAAGAGTGGTGGACACATGGAACCACATTCCTGGAGAGGTTGTGGGGTCTAAAACAGTGGGAGAATTCAAACATGCATGGGACAGACATAAGGCAATTATAGTGGGGGGTTGCAGGAAGTAGGCTGTTGGTTAACTAGAATCTGCAGCTTATCCAATAGGTAGGGAAATGGGCAGACTAGGTAGGCCAAGTGGTCCTTATCTGCCGTCAAAGTCTATGTTTCTATGTTATGTGAGGCACCAGTCTGATAAACCCTTTTTCCTTTAAAATATTATATTAATTTTGAATGTTGGGTTGCAGACAACAATGTTAAAAATAAATGTGGAATTAAACATACAAACCTGCACTGCCATAAATTCTAAAATCTACTACTTTGTTGATGGTTTGAATCCAAAATAAGAAAACCTACACTGCTATAAATTCTAAAATCTACTACCTTATTGATGGCTGGAGTACAAGGTAAGAAAAGTCCATCCGTGAGAAAACTTTTTTAAGTTTTCTGATGAAAGTTCTCAAAAGATGCAAGCAAGGTGATGGTTCAGTCTCTGCATCCACTTTCTCAGCAGATTCAGGGTTTTCAGTGAAAGGTTTGTAAAAGTCCTTTTCCCAAGAGTTCTGACTTCTGGTTTTAGTTAGTCTGTCTCTCTTCTGCAGTGTGGGAGGCTGTTCCTTATTGCCAGCAGTTCTTTTTCACAAGCAAAACTGATTACAGCTCTCACACATGGTAAAAATTATACCAAAGGCATTGTTTCTGTCTGTACCCCTGGTTTATACACCTTGTGATGTCAGTCCAGCCTACCCTTTTAATTGGTGGACCTATTTCAGGTTGTAAGGTTCAGCAATTCACCCCTTTTCCTGGAGGTGTCTCTCTTGTTCCACCCAGGCGCTCCAGAATAAAAATAACATTCAATTCCTCAATATTTTGTGTCTATCCATTAACCCCTCTCCCCAGTGGCTGTGGCCTAACAAGCCTAGTTTATCAGATTGACCCCCAGCTGAGCATTTATTGGTAGGAGACTTATCTGCCCTTTGATCTAATGGAATCCTCAGCACAGAATACAATAGATCCTAGAATACACATCTCCACTCTCCTGGGTTTGAGGTGTGAGCCATGGAGATCCAAATGAATCCTTAAGTGAATTCAATTAAACTAGTTCCTGGATTCTAGTCTTTTGTTATGCAACCATGTCTGAGAGATTGACTCAGCAATTCAGTGTTTTTTTTTTAATCTTTCCCCAGGTTTTTCCTGAGATCATTCTTAAAGGACAAATGGCTTAATTCTGAAACAAAGCACATGTGAACCTAATATATGAACAGTAAAAATATGTATGGGCCTTTCTTGTCACATCCCTCCCTCCTAAGAGGGAACCTATGGGAATGCGCCCCTTTTGACAGCAGAGTTTTCACACTTCAGTCATTGTTCCAATATGCAAGATAGGCCATCTGCATTCTCATTTTCAGATCTGGGCCTATGGGTCACCTCCCTATCTTAGGCCTGTAGGGCAATACTCCATCTAAGGAGTTTTCTGTTCACTTTATCCATTTGTTCCAACCACACTAACAGGCTGTGGTCTGTCTGTAACTTAAAGCATCTCCCATGAAGATATGGTTCCAACATTTTCAATGCCCATACTAAAGCAAGGCATTCTTTTTCCACCGTGGAATAGGCTTGTTCATGGGGAAGCAGCTTCTTGCTGTGGTATACTGTGGGGTGTTCTTTCTCTTGATTGGATGTCTGACTGAGGATGGCCTCTATTCCCACACTGAGGTACAGTATCTGTTTGCACCACAAATGGTTGGTGTAGTATGGGCTGGCCAGCACTGGGGCACTACACAGGGAGGATTTCAGTTGTGTGTAGGCCCTGTCACAGGCAGGGATCCATTTTACCCTCTCAGGCTGCATCTTTTTTAACAGCCCAGATAAAGGAGCTGTAATTGGGTTAAAATTGTCTATAGTACTATGTGGTCCCAAGAAAGCTCCTGACTTGTTCCTGGGCCTTAGGCATGGGCCATGCCACAACTGCCTCTATTTTTGCCAGGTTTGGGCAGAGTTGGCCCTGTCCCACTACATGTCCCAAATAAGTTACGTCTGCCATTGCCACCTGGCACTTTTCGGCTTTGATAGTCAGCCCTGCAGCCTGTATTTTGAAAAACACTTCCTTCAAGTGTGTCAGGTGCTCCTCCCAGCTATTGCTGAATATAACGATGTCATATAGATAGGCTGCTCCAAAGTCCCCTGTACCCTTTAGCATCTGATTCACTAGCCATTGGAAGATGGCAGGGGTGTTCTTCATCCCAAAGGGCATGACCTTAAACTCAAACAGGCTGATTGGAGTGATGAAAGCTGACCTTCCTCTAGCCCTGTCAATGAGTTCAACCTGTCATAACCCCTTGGTCAGGTCTACAGTGGTTAAGTATGTTGCTTCTCCCAGCTTGCCCAGCAGTTCGTCCATACGGGGCATTGGGTGGGCATCAGACTTGGTGATGACTCTGAGTGCACAATAGTCTACACAGAACCATGTAGTTCCATCTGGTTTGGGGACAAGGACTACCAGTGAGGCCCAGGGAATGTGAGATTTCTGGATCACCCCGAGATCCAGCATCTCTCCCATGTCCCTCCTAATGCCCTTGAGGACTGTCTCAGACGCCCAGTAGGCTGTCCTGCATATGGGTGCTTGTGTCCTTGTGTCTACATCATGCACTGCTAGTGGGGTCTGTCACAAATGCACTAGCAGGTCAGGCCCTCTGCTCCCACAGTGCCAACCTCCAAGCACTGTAGTGTAAACAGGCAACAGACAGGGTAACCCTCCTGTCTGTTTTTGGGTCTGAATCACCTTTAGTCTCACATTCTGGGGGGATTCAAACTGTGAACCTTATGCTAGCATACCCAAATGTACAGGCACAGATACATACCCTCTTTGGGGATTGTGGTACAATCTTACACCGGGGCACCCAGCCAGGCTTCCAAAATGAACCCTTAAAACTCTATAAGAGACCTTAGGTATATTCTTACCTTTTATCAGTTTAATAACACCATGAAGCTGTTGAACAATTTTTAAACTTAACCCTCTATACGTCACATGCAAAAAGAGAACTGGCAGACATCCGGGTAGTCTTTCAAATAAAAGGTACTTTACTAAAAGATGATAAAAATATGAAAAATGTAAACACAGAACAATATATCAAAGTGCATGCAATCACTTAAAAGAAAAGAAAACTACAGAACAAGCTCCTACCAACATACAGTTAGATATTTTTCTATCTAATGTATTACCTCTAAGTGCTTAAGTTATATCAGAGAGCTATGTCTCTAGCGTCCCAAGATGGAATATGACAACATTTCAGACACAAGAATTAAACTGTGTCTCTCCACTCCCCTTCTGTGAGTCATATAGCTCCTCCTTTTAGACCCCCAAAAAATACAAACATGATTTCCTGTCAGGAGATATTTTAAATAATGTAACCTCAGAAGGAAAAAGACATTTCCTAAATTAAGTCTTTAATCAAGCCTTTCCTTTGAATTGGTAGCAGATTCCTGTTCCTAAGGCATATCAAAGGGTTTTACAACTTTTAACACCAGGTTGGTATAAAATGTTCTTCCTATAGGAATCATAACACTTTACAAGCCCTATATCCTGGCAGCTGGGTCAGTTCTAATTAAGACAGAAAAACAGGAAACCCCTAATTAAGTCTATCTGGTCTTTTAATTACCTCCTGGTTTCAGGTCACTTGTCATTATAGCTTCACTGAAACCTTGTAGGGGGAGCACCCATAAGTACAGGCTGTCTCATGCGAGACAGTCATCTACTATGTTTTTTTATATTACAAATATTATACAACAGTCATAACTAGCTGGCCAAGCATCACAATTTTCCCCACCTAGACTGAATGTGGGGGCTTTAGCCCCTGCATGAGATGAACTCCCTAAGTTAGTTCACTCCTCATATAGACGCGACAGGCCATCAGTGTTCTGATTGGTCACTCCAGCCCTATGTAAGATCGTCATGTCATACCCTTGCAAGGCAAGACTCCATCTTAATAGTCTACCATTAGTTTTTCTCATTTGTGTCAGCCAAACCAGGGGGTTGTGTTCAATTTGTACCTCAAATGCTGCCCATATAAGTATGGCTCTAACTTCTTTAGGGCCCAAACTATGACAAGACACCCTTTTTCTACAGTAGAGTAAGCCTGCTCCCTGGGAAGTAACTTTTTACTCGGGTACACTACAGGGTGATCTTTCCCTTGGTTGGATATCTGACTCAATACTGCCCCATATCCACATCTGAGGTATCAGTCTGGACTATAAAAGGTCTGCTGTAGTCAGGACTTGTCAATACAGGAGCACTACACGGTGCCTCCTTCAGTCTGGTAAAGGCTTTTTCACAAGCTGGTTCCCAGGTAATTTTCTTAGGCATCTTTTTCTTTACTAGGTCAGATGGGGGAGCAGCCAGGGCACTGTAATTGGGTACACATTTTCTATAGAACCCTGTTGTCCCTAGAAAACTCCTGACCTGCTTCTGCATTTCTGGTCTGGGCCATGCCTTGATCACCTCTATTTTTACTTGGTTAGGACGGAGCTGTCCCCGATCTGCAGCATGCCGGAGGTATGCCACTTCAGCCATGGCCACCTGGCACTTCTCGGCTTTGACAGTGAGCCCATCCCTCTGTATCCTGCCCAGCACTTCCCTAAGGTGGGAAAGGTGTTCCTCCCAGCTGGCGCTAAACATGGCAGTGTCATCCAGATATGCCACGATGTACTCCTCAGCACCATTTAACACCTGGTTCACAAACCTTTGGAACGTGGCTGGGGCACTCTTCATTCCGAAAGGCAACACTTTAAATTCAGATAAGCCTATCGGAGTGATGAAGGCTGACCTCTCCCTAGCTCTTTCAGTTAACTCTACCTGCCAATACCCCTTTGTCAGGTCAGTAGTTGTAAGGTATGTCATCCCTCCCAACTTGTCCAGGAGTTCATCCGTCCGGGGCATCGGGTGGGCGTCTGACTTCGTGAGTGCATTCAGTCCATGATAGTCCATGCAGAAACGAGTAGAGCCATCGGGCTTGGGCACAAGGACTACAGGTGAGGTCCATGGGCTGTGGGATCTCTGGATTACCCCTAAATCCAGTATTTCCTCCACCTCCCTCCTAATGTCCTTTTGGACAGCCTCTGACACCCGATATGCTGTCCGCCGTATGGGCTTCTGTGTCCCTGTCTCCACATCATGCTTTGCTAAGGGGGTTAGTCCAGGTTTCACGCCAAACAGTAGGGCAAAGTCTGCCAAAACCTCCCTTACTTCCTGGATCTTGTCTGGGGCCAGCTGGGGAGACAATTTAACTGCCTCCACAGAGGAATCCCGCTTGCTTTCTTGAAGCAAGTCCAGAAGGGGGTCTCCTTCATCCATCCCCTTCCCAAGACTACATACTGCAAACACCATGTCAGCCCTATTAACATATGGCTTCATCATGTTGGCATGGTACATTCTTTCTGTATGTCTTCAGTCAGGTAATTCTATGATATACTTCATGTCATTTACCTTCTAACTACTTTGTACAGTCCTGCCCACTCAGACTGCAGCTTGTTTTTCCGGACTGGAATAAGGACCATGACTTCCTGACCCACTGTGTATGAGTGAGCTCTGGCTCTGCAGTCATACCACTCTTTTTTTTCTCTGTTGGGCAGCTGCCAGGTTGCTCTGGGCTGTCCCCATAAGCTCCTGCAGCCTTTCCCTAAACTTAAGGATGTAATCCACTGTGGGAGTTCCCTGGGTGGTGTGCTTGCCTTCCCAGTCCTCCCGGATGAAGCCTAGGTGCCCACGTACCCAGCTTCCATATAAGAGCTCGAAGGGGGAAAATCCTGTCGACTCCTTGGGCACCTCCCTGTATGCAAACAACAGGTGGGGAAGGTATTTCTTCTAGTCCCTCCCATGTTGTTCAGCAAATGCTTAGAGCATTGACTTCAGGGTACTGTTAAATCTTTCCACAAGCCCATTGGCTTGCGGGTGATAAGGTGTCGTGCGCCTCTGCACCACCCCACACTTCTCCCACAAACATTTCATCAGGTCCAACATGAAGGAACCCCCTCGATCGGTGATAACCTCCTGTGGATACCCAACATGGGAAAAAATCCCAAGTAAGGCATGTGCCACTTTGTCTATCCTCAGTGAGGATAGGGCGACTGCCTCTGAATACCGGGTGGCATAATCAACCACGGTCAGGATGAACCTCTTTCCGGTGGAGCGGGGGGTATTTAAAGGCCTCACAATATCCATTCCCATCCTCTGGAATGGCTCCTCCACTATGGGCAATGGAATTAGAGCGGTTTGGGTTTTCTTACCCGCCTTCCCTATTTCTTGGCACCATTGACAAGACCTGCAATACTTCTTCACCTGCTGGGTGAAATTAGGCCAGTAGAAAATCTGGGCCAACCACTGCGTAGTGCACACAATTCCCAGATGACCAGACAAGGGAATATCGTGTACAATCTTGAGCAACTGCTCATGGTATCCCTGGGGAACTACAAGCTGCCTGCCTATCACCCCTCCCTCTGTCTTCACAGCCTGAGTATACATCAGTATTTTCCCAATAAACCTCATGTTTACCGTCACCTCCATGTGCTCCTTCAGAGTTTGCCCAAGCCCTCAGTTTCTGTAGACTAGGGTCACTTTTTTGAGCAGCTGCAAACTCCTTACACATTCCCAAGGCATGGGACAGGTCCCCTCCAGTCTCTAAACTAGAGTCTCTAGCACTAGCATCAGGGTACTCAGGATCACTGTCATCCCTAACCCTCTGACAATGTGTCACCCCTTCCTCTTCAGAGCAACCCTCCGTAGCTGTGTGGTTAACAGCTACAGGGGAAATTTCTACCCCCTTTTTCATTAGTCTCCATATCAGGAGACACAGGCTGGGGAACTAGCCTCCCAGTGGTTTCCACAATGGCTTCTGTGGGGTCCAGGGAACTACAATTTTCCCTTGCTGCTTGGCTATGGGTAATTGCACACACCATCCCCTGTTCGAGATTGTTGCCAAGGTTGACATCAACTGCTAATGTTTTGGCTACAGCCACCTGTTGCTCAGTTCCCCCTGTTTCACTCCAGTCTAGGAGAACACTAGTGAGTGGCAATGTTCTCTCCTTACCAGTGAACCCTTGTACAGTTACAAATTTATTGGGTATAAGCTGACCAGGCTGTACCAGATCACCTTTTACCAGTGTCAGGGATGCTCCTGTGTCCCTTAACCCTTGTGTCTGTACACCATTCACCATGACTGGGTGCATGTGTTCCCTCATGTTCACAGGCATGCTTCCAGGGACACACAAACAACCCACTTCTTTTCTAGCCCCATTCTGCATATTGCTCACCCTTTTTTGGACACTGTCTGGCAATCTGCCCAGTTTCTTTACAAACCCAACATTAGTTTCTTTTCTCAGAGAAATCTTTCCTTTGAAACCTGGGGCTGACTGGTTTCGGTGGAGGCAGTGAGGATTTTAGCTGCCCTGAAGGTGCACTTTTCCCTTTCTGTGCTGCCACGCCTGCTCCATTCGCTCTCAGAGCAGGTTGGCTCTTGGCATAGCGGTCTGAGAGTTCAGCAGCCTCTTGCACTGTTTTGGGATCTCAGTCCTCCAGCCAGATTTTCAACTCTGCTGGGCATGCCCCCAAAAAACTTCTCTAATAATATTGCATTTTCAATTTTATCTAGAGTTTGCTTCAATTCCTTCCCACCAACGTTTTAAACAGTGATGTTGTTTTGTGGCTAGCTCCTCGTAGTTCATGTCAGGGCTTTTCCTGAGCTTACGGAATTTAGCTCTATATGCTTCTTCAGTTAAATCAAACTTTTTTAAAAGTGCAGCTTTAGGTTTGCTGTAAACATTACTATCCTCATTGTCCATTTGACCCAATGCGTCCTGAGCTTTCTCGGTAAGTAGCAGGGATAGCTGGAAGCTCCAGAACCCTCTAGGAATATTTGCCTGAATACAAAGTTCTTCAACGGAATTTAAAAAGGCATCCATATCCTCCCCCACTTTAAATTCAGCTATCAGTTTGGAATTTAATTTGTAACCCAGTCCTGTAGTCCCAGTTAAACCCAAGCCACTTACCTGCTCTGGTGCTGGTGGTTGGAATAATAGCTTTTCCAGTTCACGACGCCTGTGGCATTCACACTCCTCACGGTCTGCCTCTCACTGTTCATGTTCAGCCACTCGCTGTTCTCGCTCTGTGCCTCTCTGGAACTCCAGCTCCATTCTGCACTACTCAATCTGCAGCCTGATTGCTTCTGGCTCCAGAATGCTGGTGACTTTCCCCTGCTGCTGTGGCCCTTCGCTTGCACTGGCCCTGCTGCCCTCCTCACCAGATCTGGACACTGCCCTGGCCACTGGCCCCTCCATGCCCAAGGTTTGGTCCTTTACATTCACAGTCTGTGACTCGACACTCTGGGCATCTGCTGCCATCAGGGCATCCATGAGGTTCTGCTTGGTGGCTCTCACCTCATGCAGGACTCCTCTGTCCTGGCACAACTGCCTCAAGTAGTCTGCAGTGTACCTGCTGTAGTTGGAAGCCATCTTCTTTCCTAACTATGGCTACTCTAACTTGCACTTTAGAAAAAAAATAAAACAGGTAGGAACTTGACTGTAAGCAAAATGATATAGTTCTGTTTCCTTTTTTAAAAAAATAAATCCCTGCCTTATTTTGCAAGTGAGCTGTACAGTATTAAGCCAACACACTAAACAGTTAAAGCTTGTGTTACCAATTTTATCGCACCGCTGCTAACCAAATCTGTCACAAACGCACTCAGTAGGTCAGGCCCTCTGCTCTCACAGTGCAAACCTCCGAGCACAGTAGTGTAAGCAGGTAACAGACAGGGTAACCCTCTTGTCTGCTTTTGGGTCCAAATCACCTTTAGTCTCAGGTTCTGGGGGATTCAAACAGTGAACCTTATGTCGGCATACCCAAAGGTACAGGCTCAGATACATACCCTCTTTGGGGATTGTGGTACAATCTTATGCCAGGGTCACCCAGCCAGGCTTCCAAAATAAACCCTTAAAACTCTATAAGAGATCTTAGGTATATTCTTACTTTTTCCCAGTTTAGTAACACCATGAAGCTGTTGAAAAATTGTCAGACTTAACCCTGTAAACGTCACATGCAAAAAGAGAACTGGCAGACACCCAGGCAGTCTTTCAAATAAAAGGTACTTTACTAAAAGATGATAAAAATATGACAAATGTAAACACAGAACAATATATCTAAGAGCATGCAATCACTTAAAAGAAAAGAAAACTACAGAACAAACTCCTACCAACATACAGTTAGATATGTTTATATCTAATGCATTACCTCTAATGCTTAAGTTATATCAGAGAGCTGTGTCTCTAGTGTTCCAAGATGGAATATGACAACATTTCAGACGTAAGAATTAGTTTAAACTGTATCTCTCCACTCCCCTTCTGTGAGTCATCTAGCTCCTCCTTTTAGACCCCCCCCCCCAAAATACAAACATGATTTCCTGTCGGGAGATATTTTAAATAATGTAACTTCAGAAGGAAAAATACATTTCCTAAATTATGACAGTCTTTAATCAAGCCTTTCCTTTGAACTGGTGGCTGATTCCAGTTCCCAAGGCATGTCAAAGGGTTTTACAACTTTTAACACTAGGTTGGTATATAGTGTTCTTCCTACAGGAATCATAAATCTTTACAAGCCCTATGTCCTGGCAGCTGGGTCAGTTCTAATTAAGACAGAAAAACAGGAGACCCTTAAGTAGTCTCTCTGGTCTTTTAATTACCTTCTGATTGCAGGTCACTTGTCACTGTAGCTTCACTGAAACTTGGGAGGGGGGCACCCATAAGCACAGGCTGTCTTATGTGAGACAATCACCTACTATATTTTTCTATATTACAAATATCATACAACAATCATAACCAGCTGGCCAAGTGTCACAGGGTCCGTCACAGCTTGTATGTAAATAAAGGAGCAAATTCCCCCCAAACTGTCCTCATTTCCTTGGCCAGTTCAGATGTCAACTAGGATGACAATGGAATGGTCTCCACAGATGACTCCTGCTGCTTTCAGTTAACAAGTCTAGAAGGGGGTCCTCCTCAGCTACCTACTCCCCAGGACTGCAAACTGCAAGTATCATGTCAGCCTTATTGAAATAGGGCTTCATCATGTTTCCAGGGTACATTGTGCTGGTGTGTTTTAGTCTGGTCACTCCACAGTGTGGTTCACATCATGTACCTGCCAGACTACCTGGTATAGTCCTGCCCACTCTGCCTGCAGCTTGTCTTTCTGGACTGGAATCAAAACCATTACCTCCTGTCCTACCCTGTACAAGCGTGTTCTGGCTCCACAATCATACCAGGTCTTTTGTTTTTGCTGGGCAGCTGACAGGTTGCTCTGGACCACACCCATAAGATCCTTCAACTTCTCCCTAAATTTCAAAATGAACTCCATTATGGGAGTCCCCTGGGTGCCATGCTTAGCTTCCCAATTTTCTCAGATCAAGTCTAAGGTGCTGTGAAAACCCTGTTGATTTTATGGCACTTTCTTGTAAGCAAACAGCATATGGGGAAAGTACCTCTCCCAGTCCCACCCATGCTGTTCTGCAAATGCCTTAAGCATAGTCATCTTCCCATTAAACCACTCTACAAGACCATTGGCTTGGGGGTGGTAAGGCATTGTGCACCTTTGTACCACACCACACTTCTCACACAAACATTTCATAAGGTCCAACATGAAGTTACCTCTCTGATCAGAGAACTTCCTTCGGAAACCCTACATGATAAAAAGTTCCTAACAAGGCATCCGCCACTTAGTATAGTCAACTACCATCAATATATCCTTTTTCTCCAAGGAACTTGGAGTGTTCAAAGGACCAACAATATCCATTCCCACCTTCTGGAATGGTTCCTCCATAATTGGCAAAGGAATGAAGGCTGCCTTGGCTTTGCTCCCAGCCTTCCGTATTTGCTGACATCGGTGACAGGATTTGCAGTATTCCTTCCCTGCTTGGTAAAATTGGACCAATAGAAATTGTGGGCTAAGCACTGCATGGTATGAGCAATGCCCAGATGTCCGGATCTGGGAATATCACAAGCCACCTTGAGCAAGAACTCCTGATACTCCTGGGGAACGACAAGCTGCCTGCCTACCAACCCTGCCTCTGTCCTTATGTCCTGTGTATAACAGCCCATTGTCCCAAACTACCCTATGTCTTCCATCACCTCCCTGTGTCCCCTCAGACTGCACAGGCCCTCAGCTTCTCTAAGCTAGAGTCAGTCCACTGTACTGCTACTAAGTCCTCACACTTGCCTAAAGCATGATATATGCCCCCATCAGTTCCTAAACTGAGGTCCATAGCTATGGCAAGAAGAGACTTAGTATCACAACCCTCTGGCTATGTGTTACCCCTCCCTTTTAGAGCAAACCTCAGTAGCAGGTTGGTGAACTACCACTAGTGGAAGTTCTGTCCCCTTGTTAGCATCCTCACTTATAAGAGCCACAGGCCGGCTGGCCTGTCTCCTAACTGCTCCTGTAGGAATCTCTCTGGGGTTTCAAAGATCACAGGGCCCCTAGCCATCTGGTTCCAAATGACAGCACATAACAACCCCTGTGGAGCATCATTTCCCACAATAACTTCCATAATGAGGGTGTCTGCTACAGCCACCTTTTGTACCCCTTCACCTGCATCTCCCCAGTCCAGGGTAACACTGGCAAGTGGGTAGGTTTTCTCTGCTCCAGTGAAATCCCTTACAGACACAAACTGATTTGGCATTTGTTCAGGCCCAACCAAATCCCCTTTTACCAGGGTAAGAGATGCTCCAGTATTGCTTAACACTCGAGTCTGTACCCCATGCACTGTAGTTGGGTGAATGAACATTTTCATATTTACAGGAATAGCTTCAGGATTACAGTTTGTAACCAGTTCAGTTTGCTCCGGCCCTTTTACATTTTTATGTCTTTTTAGGACACTGCCTAGAAATATGGCTGGGCTTTTTGCAAAACCAACACTCATCGTTCTTCTTTTCCCAAAAATCCCTTTTAGGTACAGTGTAATTCCTTTCTTTTTGCAGAGGCAACGTGGTTTTTGACTGTCTGAAACGCACACTTTCCCTTTTGCCCCCCGAATTCCCTGCTTCCAGATTTCCCTTGACAACAAGCCTGCTTCTAGCATAGCCGTTATCCAGCTCAGCAGCCTGTTTCACTATCTGAGGATCTCAGTCCTCCAGCCATGTTTTTAGTTCTGTAAAACATGCTCAAAAGAATTGCACTAACAGTACCACTTCTTTAATCGCTTCAACTAAAATAGCTTCCACCCCTCCCACCAATGTTTCAAATACTGATGCTGTTTTGTTGCGAGTTCCTCAAAGGTCATTTCAGGCCCCCTTTGAAGTTTCAAAATGTTGCCCTGTAGGTCTTAGGGTTTAAATCATATTGTTTTAACAATGCAGTTTTTAGCTTTCCATAATCTCGGTTATCCACATTGTCCATCTGTCCCAATGCTTCACACCCCTTGCAAGTAAGCAGTGGGGGTAAATGAAAGCGCCAGGCCTCCTTGGGTATGTTTACCTGGATACAGACCTTTTCAAATGAATTAAAAAATGTATCCATATCCTCCACCTCTTTAAATTCAGCAAGCAATTTTGAATTTAATTTATACCCCAGTCCTGAAGTTTCAGTTTCACCCCCACCATTTACCTGCTTGGATGCAGCTGGTTGGATTTTCAGCTTCTGTAGTTCAAACTCTCTCTGACGCTGCTTGTCCTCAGTCTCCAAATTCTGCTGTCTATTGTGTGGTGATTTTGTACAGACAGTTCAGAAATCCCAGTAGCTGGCACCAGATCTATCATGGGCTCACCCCTAGGCACAGCATGATCTCCGACTCTCCCAGGAGACCCCCACCCCTTTGATACACCCTGTGACTTTGACTGTCAAGAAGGAGAGCTTCCTCTCTTTCTGTCCAAGGGGCCTTTTTTCTAATGTTTAGTATAATAGTGAGTGATCTACTTATGTCAGGCACCAATCTGACAAAAACTTTTTCCTTTAAAGTATTATACCAATTTTGGATACTGGGTTGCAGACAACAATGTTAAAAATAAATGTGGAATTAAACATAAAAACCCTTGCTGCTGTATATCAGGTATCGACAAATTTAAAATGGCATGCTAGTCCAGGACAAGTGGTTTAAATGCCCGCATCGTGTGGGGGACAGTACTTATGGGCATTGACTTCTCCCTTTTGTCCTATATATCCTAATAATCCTAGTAAAAGTGGCCTTGACAAAAATGGTCGTCCCTGAGTTCCAAGTGACAGTCCAGTATATTTCAATTACAATTTTCAACCAACTTAATAGAAATAAGTTAAATGGTGTGGCAGAACTTGTATTGCACTATTGTTTCATAGGATGGATGTAGAGATGTAGAAGAACTTCATAAATCAGGAAAAACAATATTTTCGCATATTATTCTGTAAATACAGGGCAGTACAGGGCAGACAGAAGTTTGTATTAGAAGAGGTTGAAGAAATGTTATAGAATTAGTTAGAAGGACAAGCCTAGCCATTGGTTGAGAATGCAAAATGGTCATTAAGGACTTGGCCAGGAAGAAGATGATGGAGCACTGGGAGCAGGAGTACTAGCATCAAGAAGATCATCAGCAGAAGCAGCTAAACCAGAAGATGTGTTGGCAGCAACAGCATGCCCGTGAACATGTCAAGTGCCTGGACCAGAGAGCAGCCAGTGGTTAATTGCTGGATCCGGATCAAAGTCATGTACTTCAGGACCATCTACTGCTATCTGCAGGAGAGATTGTAGTGAATCATCAGCCATCTTTGTCATGATTTTTGTTTTGATTAGGTTCTGAACAGAAACATTTCTCTCACATTTTGCAGTTGATACACTCATTGCCATGAGTATTTTGACTAGGTCAAGAATGTGCATAATCTGGGGTGGTTCTTTTTTTTTTATTATTTGATATACTTTATTAGTTTTTCAACGCTGCATACAAAGAGATACAAACAGTTGGCTAGGAGCTGCATTAAACAATAACTCAACAGAATGAACATATAGGACAGTACCATACAGAACAACTGATCACACACACAACCCACCTCCACCCTCTCAAATACCCGTACACCCCCAGGTCTGCATACTAAAGGGTTAGACCAGAACACAATCACAAACAAGGTTGGGGCAGTAACAAACTGTTATGGTTTCCATACAGAAAGTAAGGTCATAAGGGACTTCTAAGTATGCTGGAATTTATGAGACCTATGTCACAAATACACTTTGTGCTTCTCTAACTGAATAGCTAGAAAAGCTTCCTGATACCACTCCAGAACCGTGGGGAGGGAGTCCTCCTTCCAGTGTCTAAGCATGACCAGTTTAGCTATGGAAGTGATCAGAGCCATGTGAGCTTTTCATATTGAAGGTGTCCCTGGGGGATATATAGCCAGAAGACAGCATTCTGGAGTGAATAAGGTGTCTAACCCGAGGAGAGGGTCCAGCACTCATTGTATCACTTTCCAGAAAAGTTGCAAGAACAGTCCCAAAGCATGTGATACAAAGAGCTGGGAGCCTCCTTGCAATGGAGACAGTCCAGAGAGGGAAGGAGTCCAATTCTATGCAATTTTAGTGGGGTATAATAGATATTATGCATAATATGAAATTGAACCAGACATAATCTATCTTGCTTGATAATACTTATAATTTGTGCTCCACACTTTAGCCCAGAATTCTGTCTCTGCTGGAAGGGAAAGCTCTTGTATCCAGTAATAAACCCTGGTTGGGAGGTATGGGTCTAAAGCTTGGAGCTGCTTGTATATTCTTGAGACTGCATTGGGCTGATCTGCCTCCTGAAAGACCTTTGAGAGTCCTTCAAATGACTGTTCAGACCAGTCCTGTCTATCTGTAAAAGATAGTATTGCCTTTTTGATTTGCAGATACTTAAAGGTATCTTTGGAGCTGAGCTGAATGCAGTTCTGGAGGGTCTGGAAAGATATTAACTCATTATCTTGAATAAGATCTGCCAGAGTACACTGTTTAAGCTGGGGCAAGAATGAAGGTGGGATGGGAAGAAGACCAGTCTGGAAATGTAAGTTATTAAAGAGGGGCTGGGTGGTTGAATAATGCCAGTTCTCTAAGAGATGTCTGTGAATTTGCTGTAAGGCCTTGAGTGACCAAGCAATTGGGGAGGCTTTAAGTGAATTGGGGAGTCGAGACGATTTCATGTATACCAATGCCGTCAGGGAACTGGCTACTCTATGTACCAGATCATGTTCAATGTCCAGCCATATAGGGAGGTAGGCCCCTCCCATTACCAGGGAGTCCCCTTTGAACCAAAGAGCCAGCCTGCCTATGTGTTGGGCCCCATAATAGATGAAAAGGGATGGGGAGGGCAAGTCCTCACTGCAACTTAGGTGCTGTTAATTTGAAGTAAGCCCTCCTCACTGGTTTGCTTGTCCATAAACAATTGTTAAACAGCCTCTGCAACTTTGAGCACCACAACTTGGGAAGGAAGAAGCCAAGCATGCCAAGCGGGTATAAAAACTTTGCCAGAATATTCATTTTAAGAATGTTAATGCGGTCCCGGAGTGACAGTGGTAGGGCACCCCATCTGTCCAGATCTGCTTGTAATATTTGTACCACAGTAGTCAGGTTTTCTTTGATCATAAAGGAGATACTCCTAGTAACCTTGATTCCCAGGTATGTAAGGGTCATGGGTTCCCAGGACAGCCTGAATGAGTTACAACTTACTCTTGTAGTGTGGTGATTTAGGGGAAGATTTTGGTCTTGGAGAGATTAAATTTGTAGGACGAGACTGCAGAGAATCTATCCAGTTAAGAAGAGTGGGAAGTGAGGTCTCTGGCTCCTCAATGCATAGCAGAAGATCATCAGCATAAGCTGATACGACTTACTTTTTCCCTTGTATTTGTATGCCCTTCAGGGTGGGAGAAAATACTAACTTGCAGATTAAGGGCTCTAGATAACAGTTGAAAAGGAGAGGAGAGAGTGGACAGCCTTGGCGGGTGCCTCTTTTGAGAGAAAAGGAATCCAATAAGCACCCATTACACCACACCCGAGTTGGAGAGGTGTATAAGACCTTGACCCATTTAACGAAGTTATCTGGCAATCTGAATTGCTAGAGGGAGGCAGACAGCAAATGCCAAGAGACGCGATCAAAAGCTTTCTCAGCGTCAAAGGGTAACGAGGACCGAAGGGATCCTGGTCTCCCTCGACGCCACAATCAGATGCATTAGTTTCCTCATGTGGTCCCCAGACATGCGCCCCGTCATAAATCCCACCTGCTCTCTGCCAATAATCCTTCCCATTATTGGGGCTAAGTGATTGGCTAGAATATTAGTGAGAATCTTAATGTCTGAATTCAATATAGAGAGATTGGATGATAACTTCCGGGACATAGCAGGTCCTTGTCTGGTTTTGGAATGAGGGTAATAAGCGCAGCCAAAAAGCCAGGATCCACTATCCCCTGTTGGAATCACAGGTTAAAAACGTTTGTCAGAAGAGGGGAGAGCTGTGGGAGGCAGGTTTTATGTAGATTATTAAGTAAGTCATCCGGCCCAGGAGCTTTGTCCTGCGGCAGCTGTTTGATAGCCTGTTCTACCTCGGCTGGGGCTATCGGAGCACCGAGATTCTCTACTGCATGAGGGGGCAGAATAGGGAGATTGGCAGAGTGCAAATACTCTGCAATCTCCTGATCTGTCAAAGCAACCAAATCTTCTAGAGAATAAAGCTTCTTATAAAACTCTCCAAAAGCTGTGGCAATGTCTTGGGGATGAGAGACTATGTGGCAATTGGAGGAAGATCTCAACCCTGGGATGAATTTTGCCATTTCAGCCTGCCTCAATCTAAGGGCTAGACATTTCCCAGCCTTCTCCCCTGACTCTAAGTATTTCAGCTTGGTGCGGTGAATGGACAGCTCTGCTTACTATCGCCCCTCACCTCGCTGTTTGGCCTTGAGAAACTGCCCACACTTCAGGGGCAAAATTCGGCCATTCTGACTACTTCTTAGTGCTATAAAAAAGATGCTCCTGCTGCTACTCATCTGTGCTGGTAACGTTGAATTAAACCCCGGGCCCCCCCTTCCATTCCTGCCCCTGCTGACCTACCTTTACTAAAAGGTTTATCATTTTTGCATTTGAATGCCTGCAGCCTTCTGAAAAAGCTTGATGCTATCAAAATGTGGACCCTCCACTGCTCTCCTGATATTCTTTTAATCTCTGAAACTTAGCTAAGATCAACCGCCCTGGACTATGAGGTTAACATTCCTTCGTACAACTTGTTTCATACTGATAGAAAATCCCGGGGAAGGGGAGGGGAGTAGCCATCTATGTCCAGGACAACATTACCGCAACTATGGTGGACACGACTGCAGTCCCTAAGGAGTTTGAGTGCCTCATGCTAAGAATTCAACTAGCCAAATCAACCTCTGTTTGCATTAATGGGTGCTATAGGCCCCCCTCAGGTAACCTCTCTCCTCAAACACCTAAGTGACATACTAGCTACCACCTCATCAGAAGTATCCATAATTGCTGACCTCAACCTTGATTGGCTCTCTCCAGTCTCCTTACCACTGAATGAATTATGTGATACCCATGGACTTACCCAGATCATTAATCAAGCTACCCACCCAAACACCAAAAACCCAGAGCGTAGCTCCCTTCTTGACCTAATCCTTGTAAGCAAGCCTCACCTCTTCCTCCACTCAGGTGTATTTTCTAATGACATCAGCGACCACTGTGCCATTGCATGCGTAAGGTCGATGCAACTCCAAACTTCCTTTTCCTCTAAATACATCCATAAGAGAACTTCTGCCCAGATGCTTTTCTCTATGATCTCCAGTATACTAACTGGCAGAAATTTTACCTCACATTTTCTGTGGAAGAGGCACACGAGGTACTTCATGAAATACTTACTGAAACCATAGATCTCCATGCCCCAGTTACCAAAAGCAGAACTAAAAGAAAATCCTGTCCCTGGTTCATGGATAACCTAAAGACTGCCTTATGGCATAGGGATGCTTTTTGTAAAAGAGCCAGAAAGTCTAAATTGTCCACAGACTGGTCTGCTTTCTGAACCACAAGGAATTTCTGCTCGAAAACTATCAGAGCTGCTAAGTCTAGTTATTTCTGCTCTGAACTTAATGCATCCACTAACTCTGCTACTAAGTTTTGGAAAACGTTAAGGGAGGCAGAAGGCCATAATAGCACTTGCACACTTACCCACAAAATGTCGACTGGTGGTACCCTCACTACACATAAAAATGAGATCCTTGACCTCCTTAACAATCACTTTGCCAGAGCAGAGATTACTTTTGATACCTCCCCAGCAAATGCCATCAGGGCACAGCTCCTTAGTCGGTCATCTGATTGCCATGATCCAGAATGTATTGACCCTTACCACTCTTTCTCCTTCTGTCTGGTCACCGTCAAACAGGTTGAGGATCGCCTTCTTCAGCTTGATACTAAGAAAAGTGCGGGTGCGGATATGATTGAGCCTTCCTTTCTAAAGTTGGCCTACTGTATTTTGGCTCCCCCTATTACCCACCTTTTCAATTTGTCTCTCAGTCAGAGCTCCCTCCCCAAGGTCTGGAAGATGGCCCATGTTATCCCTCTATTCAAATCAGGGGACCTCTGCAACCTAAATAATTACCACCCAATCTCCTTGCTCCCGGCCTTGTCAAAACTATTGAAGAAGGTAGTAAATGAATGGCTCAGATCTCATCTGGAAAGTTTTAATCTACTAAACCCGATTCAATCTGGTTTCCATCCCATGCATAGTACCTCCACTGCCCTTGCTAAGGTTATAAATGACTGGCAGTCTGCACTTGATAACAGACAATACATATGCACCTTGTTTCTGGACCTTAGCAAGGCTTTCAACATGGTGGACCATGTGATTTGCTCTTGGTGACCCTAAAGAAAGTTGGGTTGGACAACCTGGCCCTAAGCTGGTTCACAAACTATCTTGTGGACAGAGAGCAGCAGGTAAAGGCTGAAGGAGACCTATCACCAAAAAAAATACTCCTTAGAGGTGCCCCCCAAGGATCCATACTTGGTCCACTTCTCTTTGCCATTTATATTAATCAAATTGACATTGGCCTAAAGTCATCTAGTATCCATCTCTTCACTGATGATACAGTACTATACATTGACAGATCAACTCTGGATCAAGCCATTTTGGACCTCCAGAACGATTTTGACATCCTTCAAAAAAAATAGACTCAACTTGAAACTCCTACTTAATGCCAAAAAAAACTAAGCCCATGATTTTCTCTCCACTGGCCCCTCATCTAAAAAAAAAACACCCAGATAAGGTTCCTCACATAAGCACCCTTTTGGGAAAAGCCCTGGAGTTCGTGGGACAATTCAAATACCTGGGGGTCTGGATTGACTGCAAATTGTCCTTCATTGAAACATATAAACATAGAATTTGACAGCAGATAAGGACCACTTGACCCACCTAATCTGCCCATTTTTCTACCTAACAGATAAGCTGCAGATCCTAATTAACCAACAGCTTACTTCCTCCTACCCCCCACTCGGACTGCCTTATGTCTGTCCCATGCATTCTTGAATTCCTCCACTGTTCTTGACTCCACAACCTCCTCAGGGAGGCTTTTCCATGCATCCACAACCCTCTCTGTGAAAAAATACTTCCTCACATTACCTCTGAGCCGTCCCCCCTGTCTTCAAATTGTGCCCCCTTGTTCTTGCACATCTCTTTCTCTGAAAGATGCTACCCTCTTGGACTTTGTTGATTCCCTTGAGGTACTTGAAAGTTTCTATCATGTCCCCTCTCTCCCTTCTTTCCTCAAGGGTATACATATTGAGCTCCTTTAGTCTTTCTTCGTATGTCTTCTGGTGCAGACTCTGCACCATTTTGATCACATTGAACAACTCACTAAGAATCTGCGTCAAAGGCTCGGTATTTTCTTCAGGATCAAGAACTTACTAACCCAGGAGACTAGAAAACTCCTAGTCCAAGTTACCTTCTTGCATCTCCTTGACTATGTGGACTTCCTATATGGCCATAGTACTAACGCAGCTCTCTCCAAGCTTGATACCCTATATCACAGAGCCCTTAGGTTCATTTTGGATGCCCCTTACGACACACACCACTGCATCCTCTATTCTTCCATAGGCTGGAGCTCCCTTAGCTTCAGGAGGCAAAAGAATGCTATTCTATGGACATATAAGGCAATCACTCATAAATTACCTCAGTACCTCACAAGCTGCCTAACTCCCTGCATCCCTAGTGCCTATTCTCTCAGAAGTCTTGCCATCTTATCTTTGGCTATCCCTAAAGTTAAAACACACTTTGGTAGAGCCTCAATAAGCTTCACTCTTCCTACACTCTGGAATAAGATCCAGAAAACCTTAAGGCTCACTTCCCCTGTTACGATCTCCCTCTTCAAATCCTTGTTCCTGAGGACCTTCTCCAAGGTCTGTCATTGCTTCAAGTCAAGGTCTTAACATCACAGTTTGTTACTGCTTTAAATTCTGGACTTAAACCTCAAGTATTGTCTGAGGTGTCATTTGAGTCCTCCCTTCTGGCATTGTCCAAATCAAGGTCCCAACATCATGATCTGTCTTTGCTTCAAATATTGGACTTAAACCCCAACTATTGCCTGTGGCATCTGTCATGTTTCTCCATTAGAACGGTCCTCCCTCCCTAGACCATCATGTCCAACCCACTCCTATCTCATCTGACCTTCCCTCTCCACTCCCTATACCCACTTCCCTTCCCACCCCACTTGCCAGGCCATGCCTGCAGTACTTATCAAAGGTCTCTTACATCTCAATCTTCTTCAGACTTTGACACTAGAGGAACTGCCACTCCTGCTTACTATGACTCCTCCAATGATGTTTACTGTATAAACTTTAGCTCATTATCTTACGTCCATATATCTGTATCTATGCAATTGTATGATGTATAATGGCACTACCTCTGGTTGAACCTATTGCTATATTCTGGTGGAAGTATCTTGTTACATGTGATGGTTCTATGTTATTATGTTGTTATTATTACTACTATGTAATTGTTATGTACTTTCACTCAACCTGTTATGTCTTAACCCTGTGGGCAATTGTTTTGCCCCGTTCCATATTGTAAATGAGCTTGTCTCAATGATGTTCTGCCTGGCAAGATAAAGATTTTGATTGATTGATTGATTTCTGTGTCATCAAATCGGAGTATCGAGCTTGAAGGTGATGGAGCCTGGCCCATTCTTCCGCTGGTGATGTCCTGTGCAGCGTATTCTCCAACTGTCAGATTTCACCCAACAGGGAATCTAGAGCAGACTTATTTTTCCGGGCTCGGGTGGCAGATATACATATGAAATCTCCCCATAAAGTGCATTTAAGGGTGGCCCAAACCGTGTCAACCCTCTCTACAGAGCCCAGATAGGAGTCAAGGAAAGTAGATATAAATTCTTGGGTGTGGGATAATGTCTCCGGACACCTAAGCAACTGCGTGCTAAGGCACATGAGTGTGTCTCTCCAAATCCCTGGACCTAATACATAGGAGACACCAACCAGGGAATGATCAGATAGTACTCTGGGATGTATGTAGGCATTTATGATGCCCGGGAGGCAAAAAGAACTTACCAACCAGTAATCAATCCAGGAAAAAGTAGCATGTGGAGGGAAATAATATGTGTACTGTCTTTCCTCTGGGTTTAAGGTCCGCCAGACATCAACAACACCTGCCCCAGATAAGAGGTCCCGAAGGGCTCATTGTGCTGGGGAGAGACCAACCCTTTTACTATCTGAGCTGTCTAGCTCAGTCTGGGGGGCTAAATTCCAATCCCCACCCAGAACGGTCAGAAGAGGCGGATCTGAGACCACCAGAGGCAGTAGTTGGGTAGAAAAGTGAGGGTAATCTACATTTGGGCCATATACTGAACCTAACAGGATTGGGGAGGCCTCTAGAGTACCCTGAACTATGATGTAATGACCTTCTGGGTCCCACCATTCCTGTATTTTTATAAATAGAACAGTTTTGGCAATCACAATAACAGTTCCTCTGCACTTAGAGGAGTTACCAGTACCAAACACTTGTCCCACCCAGTGCCTTTTAAAGAGGGAGATGTCATCCCTCTGTAGGTGGGTCTCCTGCAAGCAGGCGATCCTGACTCGTAAATGTGAAAGATGCTTGAGAATCGTTAGCCGCTTTTGTTTCTTTTGTGCCCCTTTTATATTCCAGCTCACAAAATTGAAGGGCCCGCCATTTACGGTATCCAGCAGAGTTACATAGTGAAGAAAACTTGGGCCCCATTACAATACACCGAGCGCTACCCCACAATGCCACTAGACCTTTGTGCCAAGGCAAGTGCATGCAGACCAACCCAACCCCCATACAAATCTGAGCTGTAGCATTTATAACTGACCACAAACAGCAGAAAGTACACCCCTGCCCCTCAGAAGTCCTTCCTCCCCTCCCCCCAATCCCCAGAAACATGAAACAAAATATTATAAAGTCCCTTAAACTATTTACAGCTACTGCTACCCCGGTTCTAGCAACCGTAGTCATACTATATATTATGGCATGTGATTTAAACCTTCACCACCCAGTAAGAGCCAATGCCCCCCCGCCCCCTCTAACCCACTAGTAGTGGATACTTGGTGCTTGAACAAAAGACATGAAAAAGATAATTGGCAGTCCCATCCATGCAATCCTAAACATAGAAACATAGAATTTGATGGCAGATAAGGACCACTTGGCCCACCTAGTCTGCCCATTTCCCTGCCTAACAGATAAGCTGCAGATCCTAGTTAACCAACAGCCTACTTCCTCCTGCCCCCCCACTAGAATTGCCTTATGTCTGTCCCATGAATTCTTGAATTCCCCCACTGTTTTTGACTCTACGACTTCCTCAGGAAGACTGTTCCATGCATCTACATCCCTCTCTGTGAAGAAATACTTCCTCACATTACCACTGAGTCGCCTCCTCTCCATCTTCAAATTGTGCCCCCTTGTTCTTGCACCTCTCTTTTTCTGGAAGATGCTATCCTCTTGGACTTTGTTGATTCTCTTGAGGTATTTGAAAGTTTCTATCATGCCCCCCCTCCTTTCCTTGAGGCTATACATCTTAAGCTCCTTTAGTCTTTCTTCATATGTCTTCTGGTGCAGACCCTGCACCATTTTGGTTGCCCTCCTGTGGACGTCCACCCTGTCTATGTCTTTGCGGTGATGGGGTCTCCAGAACTGTACACGGTACTCCAGATGTGGTCTTACCAACTGTCTGTACAGAGGGCCAACAACTTCTGTTTTCTACTGGTGATGCCTCTCCCTATGCATCCCAGTATCTCCCCCAGCCCTCCTTACTGCCTTCTCACATTGCTGGCCCACCTTTAGGTCATCTGATATGACTACCCCCATGTCCCATTCAATTTTTGTTATTGTTAGTATCTCGCCCCCCATTGTGTACTCTTCCCCTGGGTTTTTGTTTCCCAGGTGCATTACTTTGCATTTCTTTGCATTGAATCTAAGCTGCCATACATTTGACCATTCCTCCAACCTTGCCAAATCCCTTGTCATCCTTTTCACCCCACCTTGTGTATCAACCCTGTTGCAGATCTTTGCGTCATCTGCAAAGAGACATACTTTCCCTTCTAGTCCCTCTGCAGTGTCACTTATAAAGACATTAAAAAGGACCGGCCCCAGTACTGAACACTGCAGTAGTAACCCCCCCTTTCTTCACTGTGGACTCCATTTACTATTACCCTCTGTGTCCTGTTGTCCAGCCAATGTTTTACCCAGGCTACCACCCTGGGACCCACTCCCAGGGTGGCTAATTTGTTTATTAATGTTTTGTGTGGGACTTTGTGAAATGCCTTGCTAAAGTCTAGGTAGGCCAGGTCCACAACCCCCCCCTGGTCTACTACTTTGGTCACCCAGTCAAAGAAATCAATTAGATTTGTCTGACATGACCTTCCCACTGTGAATCCATGCTGCCTTGTGTCCTGTGCCCCACTGGCCTCTAGGTACTCAACAATTTCTTTCCTTCAGAAGTGATTCCATCATTTTCCCTACTGAGGTCAAACTGACAGGTGTCTAGTTTCCTGCCTCTGTCTTGCTCCCACGTTTGTGAAGGGGAATCACATCCACCCTCCTCCAGTCCTCAGGTACCACACCATCCTCCCATGATTTATTAAAAAGGGTAGTCAGTGGTGTTACTAGTTCTTCCCTTAGTTCTTTTAGAATTCTGGGGTGAATCCCATCAGGCCCCATTGCTTTATCCACTATCAGTTTTAAGAGTTCTTTCAGAACTCTTTCTTCTGTGAAAGGACTAATATCAACCCCTCTATCCAGAGTGCTTCTATTGACTGGGTTAGGCATCTCCCCCTGCTTTTCCATTGTGACTACTGAACAGAAGTATTCATTCAGTATCCCTGCTTTTACACTGTCACTCTCTGCCCAACCACCTTCCTCTTTATTCAGCCTCAGTATGCCTGCCTTAGTCTTTCTTTGCTCCATAATGTACCTATAAAAGGTTTTATCCCCTTTCTTAACCTAGATGGCTGTATTTTCCTCTGTTTGGGCTTTTGCTATTCTGACTGCCTTCCCTGCTTCCTTCTGCTTTAACTGGTACAGTTTTCTGTCCTGCTCCTTCTGTGTTTCCTTATACTTCCTGAATGCTGTCTTTTTCTCTCTTACCTTCCACGCCACTTCTTTTGAGAACGATAGTGTTTTTTTCATTTGTTTTGAATTGTTTATTTGCTTCACACAAAGGCTCTGTGATGGCAGTTTTGATGTTTCCCCATTGTTGCTCCACCCCACCTTCTTGCCTGTTTGCTAGTGCTTTTCTGAGGCACTCTCCCATATTGACAAAATCAGTCCTCCTGAAGTCCAGTACCTTCATTTGTATATGGCTTGACTCTAGAGCTAAGTTTATTGTGAACCACACTGTTTGGTGGTCGCTTGTTCCCAGATGGCTACCCACTTCAAGATCAGAGATCCTCTCTCCGTCCCCATTTGAGAGTACCAGGTCCAAGATTGCTCCCTCCTGAGTGGGTTCCAAAACTAACTCTCTGAAGCATGCCCCCTGTAGGGCATCAAGAATGGCCCTGCTCTTGGATGTGGCTGCAGCAAAGGTGCTCCAGTTAACATCTGGCATATTGAGGTCCCCCAAAAGCAATATCTCCCCTTTCTCTGCCATCCCAAAGATGCCTTCTATCATTTCCTTGTCCATTTCCTCCCTCTGAGATGGAGGTCTGTATATAACCCCTGTGCAGATTGTGGAGCCATTTCCAATCTCCAGGGTGACCCGCAGTGCCTCCTCTCCTCCCTGTTTACCCTTTAGCTCTGTTGCTTTGATCCCTTCCCTTACATAGAGAGCTACTCCACCTCCTCTTCTTCCCTCCCTGTCCCTCCTGTAGATTGTGTACCCTGGTATGTTGACATCCCAAATATTGAAGAATGCTGGTACAGGATGCCCAAATATATATTATGTAGGTCTGGACCTTCTTACTTTGGCTACATAAACCAAAAAACATGAAACTGTAAGATAAAGTCCAAAAAATCCATAAAAGTTTATGTTTTTATTTTGTTCTCACTTCACACCATTGTACTGTAGGCAACAGTTCCATAGCTTGTTACGCCACTTCCTCAGGCCATTCGTATCTGACAGAGTTGATACTAAATGCAAAAACCTAAATGTAATTATTAAATTTGTAATATTTCAAAATAAATTTCTTATTTATTAAGATACTGGATGGCTATTTATGAACAATACTGTTTATAATAAGGTACCTTAAGTTAACAACATTTTTCGCAGAGTTTACTCAATACTCATAATATGAGCTTTATTCCTATTAAACAGTATCAGTTAACATAAAACTGCATATATGATCATTTTAATCAATGAGTTTTAAATCACTTCACATACCTATTATTTCTGGTAATTAATTTTAAACTGTCCTTCCCCTTATTTTCATTCAATATTTAAGCTGCCACTTCTTTTTAACTTCTTGTTAGACCTGGTTCCCAAATAAATATAATTCCATCCTAACTAAGTTAAAGCAAAAATAATTTTTGTTAGAGTAAATGTTAACTCCATACTTTCAAAGTATTTTCAAATATTATAGTTGTATTAATTCTTACTTTTAATATGGATTTCTTCTACAAACTGATTAGGTGAATTTGTCCTTTACTTATGGCCAACAGAAAGCTTTGGGTGGACCCCTTGCTGTCTTCCCCCTTTACTTTTTTTATTTTCTGTAGGCAGTTAGTCAAATTTGCCCTTTATGGGCAAAAAACAGCCTCACAGCCTCCTTGCTCTATTCCTCCTTTACTTTTTTTTTCTGTAGACACTAGATAGGCAGTAGGCTGCAGCTAGTGAAACACTTTTTTTTGTTAATTATATATTTTGTTGCACCTGTTACTTCTATTGTATGACTTTTATCTACTGACTGCTGTCCCCGTTTTGACTGTACATGCCTGTGTATTGTACTGTATTTCTACTCCTATTTTCTGTGTAAATAATAACCCTGGGTCACACCTGGAAACTAGCTAAGGCTCAGTGTGTCTTTCCCAGTTAACAAAATTTTAAATAAAAATAAATAAAAGAAACTAAATAACTTGCCCTTTTTACCGATGATCAGCAACAAAGCCTTGTAGCCCCCTGCCCTTGCTCTCTTCCTCCTTTACTTTTTGGTTTCTGTAGGCACTACACTAGGCAACAACAGAAAGCCTCATAGCTAGTCTAGCCCCTTTCCTCCCTCTCTTCCTCCTTTATTCAGATTCTGACTTTTTTTGTAATCAGTTGTCTTTTCAGCTAGTTATAGTTACTGTCAGTGACTGTCTTCTTCTGCCCAGTGCTCCATACTTTCTTGGCAGTAGAAAGCTCAGCTCTTAGTCTTGCTTTCCTTTTTATGTTGGCTTGCAGCGCTTGCGCAGCAGTCAACATATTGGGAGAGTGCAGCTTTGGGGGCACGGCTGCTGTTGGGCGAATGCAGGGCATGCATCAATAGGTGCGTCCCTCATTCCCCAATAAGCCAGCATGCTAGCACTGACACCAACATTATGTAAAATGGACAAAACTTCTAAACAAAGTGCCGCTGCAATCAGAGACAAGCTCGTCATGCAGCGTCACTTTGTTTAGAAGTTATGTCCACTTTACTACGTGCCGTCCCCAGTACAGGGTGCCATGCTGGTAGCCCACCCCAGCATGGCAACTGATGCCATGGCCGACGGGGGTGCCCAATCCCCCATTGGCTCCACTGTACCCCCCCCGAGTACAGGGTGCCATGCTGGGAGCCCACCCCAGCGTAGCAACTGATGCCACGCCAAGGGTGCCCAATCCCGTCGGCTCCACGCCCCCAGCCGTCCTTCTGCCATACTGGGAGCCCACCCCAGCGTGGCAAACGTCCGCGTCTTTTTTTTTTTTTTAAACCTGCAAATTAAAACGGTCTCACAGCGCTCTCCCTACCCCTCCCACAACCCTCACCCACCCACTGCGCACCCTGCCTCCCACACCCCCACCCCATACTTACCCGAGTCCGCGCAACGATCTTCGGTGGACCAGGAACATGTCTGAACTCTTCAAGGCCAACTGCGAACTGAGGAAATGCCAGTAAGCTGTATAATGGGCTAGATAGGGTTTTCAACTTTGTTGCATATCTCAGGCATTTTTGGAATTTTGCAAAATTTTCAACATGGGTTTTTGGGCCCCTCCTCATGAATTCTGTCACTGTCATGGCGTTTATACGTTTTTCAGGGTGATTTCGCAGTCACTGTGCAAATCGCGCTCGGGCCCATTAATGGAATGACAGTGGCAGTGTTCATGAGGTGCCCTCTTAAAAAGCCTAAGTTCCAAATTTGGTGGAAAAAATCCAACAAATGCCTGTTTTACGAGCGTGCGTTGCGCAGTTTCTATGCAAGCTCGTAACTTCGTGCATTCACAATATTTTACTGCCAGATTTTCAGCATTGTCATTTTTGTACACCTCCTTGTGAACAGTACAGCTGTCATTTTCCACATCCTGCCTGAAATGTGTTTCAGCTTCTGGCGCACAATAAGCGCAGTCGCTGTGGGAAATCAGTGTTTGGGCCAGATTATGGTAATGACAGTGACACAGTTCATGAGCAGAGGACCTAAAATGCCTATGTTGAAAATTTGGTAATGATACTCCATAAAATAACTGTGTTACAGGTGCTGTTGGCAGATTGCACACGCGCTCGTGCCGTCGTGCATTTGTGATATTTTCAGTCTGGATTTTCACCATTGCCATTTTTCCACACCTCTTGATGAACAGTACAGCCGTCATTTGACATATCGTGCCCAAAATGTGTTTTCGCACTTCCGGCGCAGAATAGCGTGGTCGCTGTGCGAAATCACTTCTTGGGACACTCTGAGGAAATAACAGTGAGACTGTACATGAGCAGAGGTGCTAAAATGCCTATGTTGAAAATTTGGTGCCGAACGCCCGTAAAATGGCAGTGTTGCAAGCGTGCATTGCATATTTCCCCACACACCCTAGTAGCTTTGCAAATTTGGTATATTTACATGCCAGATTTTCAACACTGGCATTTTTTTACACCTCCTTATGAACTGTGCAGCTGTCATTTCTCACATCCTGTCTGACATGTTTTCCTGCACTGCACTACCAAACACCCAAAGGGACACCCTAATGCTTGTCACTCTCTGCAGGGTGGGGGTGGGTTGGCATCAGTTCAGTACTTCACTGCCATTCCTATGATGCATCTGTCTAACTCCTGCACTACCAATGCCAATGCCAGCAAGCCAACATTCGGCATTGACAAATGCTTGTTAACTTTACTGCTGCTGCTGCTGCTCATTCACAGTTGTCAGGGGACCAGGGCCCATTCTGCACAGACGGCAGTCCAAGTAGCAGATGGTCCCCCCTCCCAACTCTCTGTTTTGTTTCTCTTTCTCCTTGTTTTGATTGCAGTATACTTATATAGTGTATAGTAGAGTGTTGTTCTGTATAGAATTCTATTCCTTTCAAAATGCTGTTGTACCACAGTTCCAAAGGCCATGGAATATGATTCTACCCTACTGTGGTAGAACAGCATTCTAGAACCTCTAGAGACTGCATGAGTCATAGAGTATAATGGATGGGCAACAATGAACAACAACAATGCTGTTCATTTTGAGAGGTTGTTATGACAACCATGTAAACCTCTAGAGCAAAGCTTGAGAGGTTTTTAGTTGTCATACAACCTCGAAAAGTGAACAACTGTTGTTGTTTACTGTTGCCTATCCATTATCTTGTATAGCGTACAGTGTGGGGCAACACTAAAATTGGCAGCTGCTCACTTGGCATGATTTTCTGACTTTGTCACTCATCACATCCCACCCATCCAGAGAACAAGCTCCACTCTGTCCCAGTCTTCTCCCACACGCCCGCTCTCACATATGCATTTTTCATTTATAAAACATGGCCCCTCACTCTCAGAAAAAACATTTTTTTTAAATAAAATGTGGCTGCTGCCTTTAATGATGATTTGCATCACGTGGTTCTGCTCACTGTAGTGGTCACGGCGACAGCCATTTCCAGGAGTACAGCACATTGAAAGATCTGCATATGTGCAATGTTGACCGATGCTGTTGTACCATTGATGTGACATACTCAAGATGGTACAACAGCATCCTGATGTTACATCAGTGATACAACAGCCCTGTGTTTCCATTGATTTTCATACACAATAGCCCTTACCCATACACTTTAGTTTCATTTTGAAAGCAAGAGAACTCATGCACACATATTTAACACAGTGCTATATACTACAAAAAATACAGGATGAGCAACTCTATGCAAAACCAGTGTGTTCTGCAATGTTGGGTTCTGATTTCCATGGACCTCTCGAGCTGCACTCTAGAGGTCAGAGGGAATCAGAACCCCTATGTGGCAGAACACACTGGTTGTGCATAGTTGCCCATCCAGTATTCTCTACATAGATGCTCCTTAGTTTTTTTTAGGCAGGTTTTTTGCTCATACCCAAACTCTACACATTTGGTTTTACCTTGTTATGCCCAGGTCTGTTAGGGAACATAAGACGCCCACCCCCTTATCATTATTTCCCCTGCCTACACTGAACACTCCTTATTTTAGTCTCTTTTCCATATAATTTGGCACTCTGGCAGGTAGATTTGTCAGATACAGCAGTCTGCTGCACTTATGCACTGATAGTCTGCAACTATCAATGAATCCTTTGCTCTGCCATGTTGCCACCCTCCACCATGGCTTCTGCCTTCCCCTCCTCGGCTCTTCACTCTCACCCTCCCTCCTTAATTCAGTGCTACTATAAACTTAAGTTTAAAATATTTTTTTTTTCCTTTTACTCCACACACAAGCAGCAAAGTAAGTTAGTAGGTAGCAGTCCTCTTGCCGATGACCAATTGCGATAAACTATGACAATTAACGTCCATTCTTCGCAACTAACAAGACAGAGAATGAGGGACACTGAGCATGATGCACGTCTCCACTCTGCGATCTGCCCACCAAATGACTGCCACAGCCAGTGGGCATCACTTACTCTTTAGAAGCCTGGTTGCTGATTTGGCTCCATACCTGCCAGTCCAATGACTGGCTCCTCCTCCATTCCCTCATAGACGCCACTTGCTCCCAGTGCCTGCCAGTCCAATGACTGGCTTCTCTTCCATTCCCTCTCACAGACACATGTGAACTGTAAAACAAAAATGGTGTCATTCTGGTCTCCGAAATAACCTCTGTGAGTCCTTTTCATTAGTGAATCAAATATTTCTTAATGAGACCACAACACAATCATACTTCTCTGGCTACCCACTGCTTCGACTCCTCGCAAGTCTCCCTCAGGGGTCTCACAGACACAAATGCCACTTGCTCCTGACCAGTAGGCACTCGCTCTAGACTACAGATCATGTGAGCATCGCTCCAGTAGGTCAGATGACCACCGAGACAGCTGAAGCAGTGAGAACACTACTGGTGGAAGCTGACACTGCAACAAAAAGGCTCTTAAAATTTTTAAAAGCAGTGCTAGCCTGTGGACAAGTGGCACAATAGAAAATGCTTGTCCCTGCACTTTAACTGGTATTCCGGGATGTCAGGCTGTAGGATTTGTCGAACCCTGCTATATATTATAAAATCTACTACCTTGTTAATGGTTTCAGTCCAAGATAAGAAAAGTCCATCTGTGAAAAAACTTAAGTTTTCTGATGAAAGTTCTCAAAAGATGCTCACAAGGTGATTGTTCAGTCTCTGAATCTACTTTCTCAGCAGATTCAGGGATTTCAGTGAAAAGTTCATGAAAATCCTTTTCCCAAGAGTTCTGACTTCTGTTTTTTTTAATTTTAATTTATTAAAGTCTCAGATTGCATATACCTTTGAGCTAAGAGCTCTTTTACAAAGGTTCCATGTCAGTAGAAAGGACAACAGATTAAACAGGACAGTAAAGTACGGTACAATAATGTGTAAATAAGAGGTACAAAAATCATAATAGGCACAAAATCATAATGGACAGTCAATGTAAAACAACAGAGACACATTATGGTAATCAGTTTCAGACACAGGAAAATGCATGCAATGTATTGATATCGGCCAGCAGGCTTTGTCAAAACAAACAGGGCACAGGGTGTAGGAGGGGATGTGAGAGGATGGGCTGGGAAGAGTAAGAAGGGGGGTGGGAGTGTAGGTTTTAGCTAGTCAATCACTTTTCTTCAGTGTGGAAGGCTGTTCCTAACTACCAGTTGTTCTTTTTCACAAGCAAAACTGCTCAAGGCTCTTACACATGGTAAACATTATACCAAAGGCACTGTTTCTGTCTGCACCCCCAAGTTTTATACACCTTGTGATGTCAGTCCAGTCTACCCTTTTGATTAGTGGACCTGTTTCAGGTTGTAAGGTTCAGCAGTTCACCTTTTCCTGGAAGTGTCTCTCTCTCCTTCTACCCAAAGGTCTCCAGATTAAAAATAACATTAAATTCCTCAATATTTTGTGTCTATTCACTAACATAGCCCCTTCCCCTTTCCCGTGACTGTGGCCTAATGAGCCTAGTTTAGCAGATTGGCCCCCCCAGCTGAGCATTTACTGATAGGAGACATATCTGCCCTTTGATCTAATAGAATCTTCAGCACAGAATACAATAGAACCTAGACTACACGTCTCCACTTTCCTGAGTTTGAGGTCTGAGCCATGCAGATCCAAATGAATCCTTAACTGAATTCAATTAAACTAGTTCCTGGATTCCAGTTTTTTGTTATGCAGCCATGTCTGAGAGACCAACTCAGCTTTTTTTTTTAAATCTTTCCCCAGTTTTTTCCTGAGATACTTCTTAAAGGACAAATGACTTAATTCTGAAACACAGCCCATGTGAACCTAATATATGAACAGTAAAAATATGGTAGGGGCCCATCTCGTCACAGGGGGTAGGGTGCTGAGAGAGAGGGTTGGGTGGGAGGATATCTGTAATGTAAAAGAAAAAAACACTGGCAGTCACCGCACACTCTGCCATGTCAGAGATGACCATACCAGTCTACTGCACACACGCTAGTATTACTGTGGCGGAGTGTGCCCCTAACAAAATATGTGAAACAATATTAAGATGTAAAAGAGACACACTAGCTATATCGATCAAAGAATGATCAGTCTATATTTACAGAATTTACATAATTATTATATAAATGGCCTGAGGGCTGGAACAGCATAAAATGATCATTACCAGACTGTTATAAAAATAGCACAAAATCAAGTATTTCATTGAGAACATTAGGTTTTAAAGAGCAGCTCCCTAGTAGCTGCTCATCCAGTTGTGGTTGATGACTGACCTCTGTAGGAATGTGCTGGCCAAATATGGAATACAAATTCCTCTGGAGTAAAAAGTTCTTGCACTTGTAAAATCCTGTTTCAGCATTGCTGTGAAAAAAGGACTGACTTCCCGATTGTAAAACCATGCCCCCACACCAGCCCATGCAGCCCTGTTTTGTGATGTCACAAAACAAAGGCTGCATGAGTGCACCCCATTGACTTCTATAGGGGCAATTTTTTCACATATTTTTATACCCTTTACTGCTGGGTTTTTAATAAATCAAAGTGACCGATCAACTAATAGAATTAGTGCCACCATTCCGGATCAAGCTTATATGCTCTTGAAGATGAAACTTCACGTTCCTGGTTTTGCAGCCCACATAGGTTTTAAGGTATGGGCACCATGCCACATATACAACATGCATTGTATTACAAGACACAACCTGGTAGCTTGAAGAGCAGCTGACCATGATTTTTTTCCTGCCTTTTGCTGGTTTTTCATTGTGTGCCTGTCTCCTGAGCCTGATGCATTATGTACCATTCATCCCTCTAAGTGAAACAATTTTTACATTTTTAGTGAGTCTCCTACCTCCCCATTGTGGCTCTGCATTCCTCAGTTTGGCTGCTCAGTCAGTGTTGTGACCTACATTGTTCTGGGCTCTCACTTTACATGCCACAGTATGGATCAGCCAGTGAGCATAATATGTTTGGGCAGTATAGCAGCTTCATAATAGCTTGATCAGTGCTGTATTTTTTACTTTTTGTGAATGATTGAGTTCTATAATAAAAAAGAAATCCAGAAATTGTGGACTGCTTTAATTTTCACTCTGATGTCATCTCGCATGCAACCTAGAGACAGCTGCAATGCCATGGTCATACCTGCAGTCTGTCATTGTGAACTTCGTTGTTCAGTCTTCATGTATTATTGCAAGCAGCACATAGATGTTGAATGGATAGTACTGTTTTATCACATTTTATTACAGATTGCATCAAGCATTGTTTTTATTGTGTGTGTCACTGTCATATTGCATAGATTACAGAAGTACATATCCTCAGTGTTTCACTGTACATTTTCCCTAACTACAGCAAACTGCTTGCCATGTGTCTAAATCACTGACCTTGAAAAAAAAAATGTTTTAACTGTTGTGTGTTTATTTGATTTTTGTTGAGACCATGATAATGTTGTCAGTAACAGCTGTCACCACATTTTGACCTTCATTGCAAACATACATGACCTCCATGTAGGAGTGTACACACCCTTTAATCTAGTTAACTTATTTTATAGGGGGAAAAAAGTTTATCTGTTTAGTTGTATGTTATGTTACAAAGGCAGACTGATGTGTGCATTCTTTTTCTGCAGTACATACATAATTTACAGAAATTATATTTTACTGTATGTTTACATACATGTCATGTATTACTTCCTGGTTCAATCCTGTCCCTTTGGAGGGAAAGTGTCATACAGTGTAATGGTGGTAGGTCTGTATTTTGGTGTACTACAATATTGATATAATTCAACTTTTTCTTGCTGTTCATTACTGATTGTTAGGATGGTTATTACATGCGTTGCTGCAGGATGCAGCAATACCCACAAAAATGGGGTTAGCATGTTCCACTTCCCAAAATCCCCCGGGTTATGTAAGCTGTGGACTGAACAAGTGAAGTGTACTCGTGATACATGGTCTGGACGAACAAAGTACAGCTTTCTATGCATCACTCATTTTATCATGGACTACTTTGAGACGCAGTGCTTGCTCATGTCACAGTTCAATATTTCAGCAAGGAAATGTTTGAAAAAGATGCTATTACAATCATCTTCCCTCAACCTTCTGACGACACTTTAAAACAAAATATGTGCAACTTTGCACCTACCACCAAAAATCAAGACATGGTGCTTACGAGAAATGGGAGTGTGCACAGATAAATTTTATTATAATATTATTTGTGTGTTAATTCATGTACTGCACAGCATAATATTTTTACTAACACTCCTTTTCAGGGCTGTAGGTAGGCGGAGCCTGCAGCCCTATTACATTAGCTCTAAAAATGAACTACAGGATTCAGACCATGGAACACTTTCTTTGGAGTTTTTGAATGACCTTTCCACCTCTTTGTAGCCCTTCAATTTAACCCTTGCAGTGCTGCAGACTGAACATCTATCCAAAGCTCAATCAAATAGATTCATTCTAGTTCTTTTGGCGGCCTAGGAATTAAGAAATACATGCTCTGGAGAATCGCCTCTCCTCCCCCAACCTTGTAGTACTTCATTAAGTACAAGAAGCACATGTTTTTTTTGAATCCAACTTGGTAAACAGCATTTTTAGAGCTAATGCAAGAGGGCTGCATACAGCCATTTTGCTGTCCATAGCTGGAAAAATGGAGTACCATGGCACACATTTTGGGAGTTTTCAGAGTATCCTTCTACCCTGCCTGCAGTACATAGCACTGTTTCTAGAGCCCCCTTAAATAATTGTGCCTCTTAAAAGGGCTTAAGACAGTAATGGCTGTAATTTCTATTGAAACCATTCATCATTTCAAGGGCAAGTAAGATAAATAGCTATGGAACAGCTAATTTCCATAAACAATGAAAAGATTATTTCTTTTCAATGGCACTTCTTTTCCTGCACTCTAGCATATTTACCTGATTCTGTAGTTTATGTGTTGATTTCCTGCAAAATGTGTCTTTAAAACAAATATATTTATAATGATTAGATAGTTAATGAAGTTATGTGCCTTTTCTGGTATTTTAATGATTTCAGCTCCCCCTGTTCTCAGTACATTTGAGTTTTAACCTTTGATTATGCTGGTTATTAATGTTCAACCTTCTTGTGTGCTTTTATATACATAAATGTTGACATTTTATTTTCTTCGTCAGTACCATAAAGGCATTGTGTTTTTGCAGAGTTTTTTTCAAATGCCTCACCTCTTTCATTTAATTTTTCTGTCCAATGTCCACCTCCACATTTACATTTTTTATTTCTATTTGATCAAGTTTCATAGCATGTAAGGCTAGCAACAGTGGCTGCTCCAGCTTTCGTTGGTTACCAGTGCACTGGCTGGGCACTACAGTTGAAAGTCAGGGCACCTATTGAAATGGGAATCGAAAGCATATGTGCATATTCATGCTTGCTTCTTGGAGTATTTGAACTAATGATGAATGTTATGTTTCTGCAAATAAAAATGCAAACTACATTTTTTTTTCTTTTACAGGGGATGGCCCTGCTTCTCCTGTCTTAGGGGTGGGGAATGGATGGCCCGGCTTCCTTTGGCTTGTGATGGATGGCTCTTCTTCTCCTGGATCAGGGAGGGGGGAATGGCCCTGCCCCCTACTTTTTCTAGCAGGAGAAGCTGGGTCACATGACCCAGAAGATAGGGTCACCCCCAAGCCAGGAGAAACAGGGAGATACCCTTCCCCCAAGCCAAAAGAAGGAGGGCCATCCTCACCCCCAAGCCAGGAGAATCAAGGCCCCCACCACCAGGAAAAGCAAAGCTATTCCTCTCCCCGGGGAAGGAGAATTAAAGCCTTCCCTATCACCCAAACAAGAAGAAATGGCCGTCCCAGACCTTTACTGCAGGTATCCACCTACCAAAATGGTCCTCAATGGATTGGCCACTGGCAGTGGCAAGCCAGGAGATCGAGGGCCATGCATTCTCTCTTTTGAGTCTCTCCCCTTCTATCCCCACAGTACTGAGACATTTTCAAATAAACCCATCCACTTATCTTAACGAAAAGGCACAAGCAGTCATAACCCTGTCACTCTGGTTCGGCATGCAGTTTCTTTCTTTGCTGTTTTTGCTGCTGGAAGGGCTTTTACTTGAGGGTCTGACTCTGTGCTGCAGCTACTGGCTGGGCAGGGTGGCTAACTGGTGCTGCACTCTCTCATTACTGACCAGACTGTGCTGTGGTATTTTATGAAAAAAACACAGCATAGTACAGCTCTTTTAAGGTTAGCTATACTGCTGGGTTGGGTGGGGCCGTCTGTGCTACAGCTCGTAAGCAATAATGCAGTTCTGCTTTGGTGGGCATGGTCGGCTGGGTGACTCCTGATTCAGGCAACTAGGCAGTCACTAGGAGCCACGCCACAGTCCCACTCCCTGCCCCCAACACTGGGTGCCCAACTATGGGGTAGGATGGTAAACTAAAATGAAAGCAAGTAGCCACTTGCTGCTCAACCCTGTTACTACCAGACTTCTCCAATTTTGACACCAAGTACCTAAACCTAGAGTCAGACAGTAAATGAAAAAAGTAAGCAAACAATGGCAGCCAAACCCCAGTGCTACCAAACTTCCAGTCTAAAACTAGGTGCCCAGCCCCCCCCCGGTCCAACAGTCAATTAAAAAAGTAAGCAGACAATGGGAGCCCATCTCCAGTGATGATTTAGAAAGAAACGTTAGTTGTTTTCTGCATGAATCTATTGTAGCATTGCTCCCTGCTATTCACTGTACTATTGCACTTTTCTGTACTTGCCACTTGTACATCAAATAAAAAGCAGTGTTATTCCATAGTCAGCAGTAAAACTTTAACCCGCTTAATAGAAAAGCATCTGGGAATTCATAGGATGAATACTAAAAACAACAAAAGTGCAATAGTACAATGAATATCAGGGAGCAATGCTATGCCATATTGGGGCAAAACAACTAACGTTTCACTCCAGAAGCAGAGTTTTATCAGAGTTAGTAACTTAATGCAGAAATGCCCTTATATTATCTGTCACTAAGTCTGAATAGCATGTGTATGAACAGCACTGTCAATAACATCACCTTCCATACAGCACTATGCAGAACAGTGGCAGAAACAAATGTGGCAAGTAAAGGCAATGCCACTGGTGACGGTCACAAAGCACACTGACAACTGCTACCAGTCCAAACACTTATTTTAGTGGGGGCTCTGCCTGCCCATACCCCCTTCCTTAACTAAAATAATCATCTCTGAGTTGGAGTTGGATTATGGGAGAAAAACAAAATTTTGAATGCCAGGATTAAAACCCTGCTCTCCACCACCATTGTGGCCAAGCAGTTCTATGTCTCAGTCCTCTCTGCCATGGGAGGAGCTCATTCCCCATTTTCAATTTCCTAGCCCTTGTCTTCTTCCTAGTATTATGGACAGTGACCTGCGTAGCACTTACTGCACAGCACTGTTTAATCCCTGTCTCTGTCTGTGGTACGCCATTTGGATATCGCTGTTTTTTCCTTTTGCTATATTTATAGCACTATTGTAACTGGTTATTATATTATCCATCACCAGTGATGTGTACAAATAAAAAATTCAAAACAATGAATTTGATGCATCCTCAGGATATGAGGAGGCACTTATACAATTACAACCAGCAATTAAGGTAATGAAAAGTATATCAAACCTGGTTTAAACTACCCAAAAGGCATATTTTCACAGTTGGTTAGTGCATGTAATTATAAAAAAAGCTTTACATATAAACTACAATATCAGAAAATATAACCCATATAGAAAAACATTTTGTGGATGTTGGAGTGAAGCAATGAGGATTTAAAATTGACAGGTATTCATTTATATTCTTTGGATTACAGATGTATAAGGGGGAATCTCTGCCTGGTATACAGGGCAATGAAAGATGACTTGATGTGTGAAAGTATAGGAATAAGTAAGAGATTAATAAGAAAAGGAACAAGAGCACAAAATCTTCAGATATGGGGGGATATACCTATTACTGTCCAAAGCTCTAAATGGTTTAATCAGAGATTGATATCTCACTGGAACAGCTTACCTCATTGGGTAGTGAATAGTGATTCATTGATCTCTTTTAAAAGAGCACGCGACAGATATATGGGAGATGACAAATGGAAGTACTACCACTGATAAGTGATGAGTTGTTAATGAGTCCAGTGACCTTAAAGACTTATAATCAACCTTTGAACCTATGTTCAATCTTATCAATACCTCTGAGAATGAGAAAACTGAGCTCATGTCCCATCTCAGCCTGCTGTTCCACAGGGACAAGCAAAAGGATGAGGGGCACCCACATATGTAGAAAGCAGCAGGACCGAAAAAGTTTTATTCAAAGTTCTTTATTTAGCTACAGTGCATAGTGTACCCACACATAGTGAGCATAAAAAAGTGGTGGCTGGGCCTTTCAGCAACTAACATTTCTCCTGATCCCTGCCAGGCATCATCACAGTGATTCACTCTGATGATGCCTGGCAGGGGCCAGGAGAAGAATAACTTTCAGAGCAACTTAGCCATCACGTTCATATGCTCACTATGTTTGGGTACACTATACACTTTAGTTAAATAAAGGACTTTGAATAACAGTTTTGCAGTCCTGGTGCTTTCTGCATTTGTGGGTGCTCCTCATCCTTTTGCCTGTTTCATTTTTTTCATTGCTGAGCACCATATTACTTGTCCCACCATTCCAAATCAATTTTGCTTTGTTCCACAGGGAGAAGATGGTAACACCTACTAGTAAACATAAATGTAGATATTATCTGTTAGATTCTTCCAGGTACTCCTGTTTTGAAAATGCACCTTTCCCTTAATAGTGGTATCTAAACAGAAAGCCCACCAGCCAATTTCTTTTTATCTTTAGTACTAAACACATTCTCTTTACTGCCACAATAAATGTAAACACTGGAGCAAATATGAAGAAACTGACAAAGGGAAACTTACAAAGGATGTCAGTTAGCATTTTATGCGACTGTAGAAATATGCAGACCTAAATGTTACATAAATTCACTGCTACTAAGCAAGTGGCAGAAGGGAGGGGGGATTTGTCAACACGAAAAGGGGGCTTGGTTTGCACTTAGGAGTGAGGAGGTCAGTTTTCCTATGTGGGACAGTGACCTACAGGGTGTAAAAAGTTGGGGTTATTGAAAATATGATGGATCACAATGGTCTACGTAGCCCATTTTCTTAAAGCAGCAGTTTTGTCATCAAAGAAGAAAAAAGGTGGGCTGGAATTGACAGTCATCTGACATTTTCACAACCCCCCCACTCAAAAATGAATACAGACACAACTTAACTTGCTGCACTGTAAGACCACACCAAAGAATTTAGCATCTATGCCAAGCTGATGTTTCTCAACTGACATACAGTATGTGTTTACAAACAAAATCATGACACCACATACAGTAGTCACTGTGCAAGAAATTCTTTAATCTTTTTGGAAAAGTACTCCAGTGCTCTAATTCAAAGCAAACAGTTGCTCCACAGATTGGACACACTTCAACCGGTTTCGTACATAGTGTGCGTCTTCAGGACATATGTGTTGCATTCTTTCGGCAGGATCTTTATACAGTATAGTACCAAAACAAATTTTCTTCACCTTATCTTCACTTCCATCTAAATGCACCCAAATCCCCTTTCTGCCCTGATGCCATGACATTTAGGGCTTAAGTAAAGCTGTATCCAAATGTCCTCCCTGTGGACCAAGTTAAACTTTTTCAGTGCCAAAAAAAAAAAAAAGACTAGCAATGCATTCCCTAGCTTTGAATAAATGTAATATGGGTTGGTATTATAACTTGCATAGTCTTGTGTTCTATGATTCTGGTATGTTCATCTATTAAAACAGCAGTGCAACAATCTGGTGAAAATTTTTACCTATGCTATTTTATGCCATTTTAGATTGACACTTACCTTCTGACTTGTATGATGCCCTTCTTTCCATAGTTTTAATCTGCTTTACTACTTCTTTCATTTCTGAAATAATAAAAGGAGCACTTTTTTTAACCCATGCTGTGCCACAGACAAATATATCACTCTAAAATTCCTATATGTTCTAATTCTTTCAGCAGCCTAAGGATAAATACAGTGTGGATCAGGTCTTCATCAGTATTTTCAGCTGCTTCTGTCCATATGTTGTTTATATATTACTTATGTTGTGACTAAAATTAACTATTATGCAGCAAGCAGTGCTCTCTGACCTTACAGAACAATAATTGTTCAAAAACAGCTACAAATACTGATGAAAACTTGGTCCAAGCCATATTAAAAGGATTGCTCCTTTCATTATTTCAGACATGAAAAAAGTACTCACGCAGACTCAAATTGTGGAAAATAGGGTATCATACAAGTCAAGAAGTAAGTGGCAATCTAAAATAGCATAAAAATATATAGTTCAAAATTTTCACCAGATTGTTGCACTGCTGTTTTAAGTTAAGAGTCTATGTTGAATTTTGCAAATGTGGACTCATAACTTTGGTAATATTCAATATTTTTACCACAACATTTTAACATAGCCATTTTAGTACAGCGACTCATTGGTGTGACAGCAGTCATTTTTCAACTCCTGCCCAAAATGTGTGTTTGCAGCCCAAAAGTTGATTTTGCAGTCCCTGCATGACTTCACCTTTAGGCCGGGAGTTGAACATTTTCTCTGTCCTTCTTTATGAGGCAGGTTCATCACAAGGCTGTGTTGAAAACTAGGTGTAAAAATATTTACAAAAAAAATAGTTTTTAATATTTTTACCCAGATTCCTCTCCTGCAGCCCTATTGACTCTGGCCAGATTTTGTTTTTTCCTTAGCACTTCCTGCCTTTGTGGTGTGTCTGCACATTTATGGCTACCCCTTGTGGGCCTGCATGTTACTCATATCCAATCACTGCACTGATGCTTTGTTGTCAACACAGGCTGTGCATGGTGTGTAACATAAACATCTCACATTTTCTCATCTCTTCTTCTCTGTCACTCAAGGCCCTGGATATACCATTGCTGTTTGCATGGCGTGGTGTGTTTCTTGGTTACTCTGTTCTTATTATTTCTTGTTCCCTATGTATGGCTATTACTACTGTGTTGATCTGGACCTATACCTTATATTTTTGTGTTTCCACCTGTTCAGCTACTCTTTCCTCTATAGCAGTAATAAAACATGCATCAAGGTAGATGCATTTGTCTGGATGGTTCCTGTAAACATCACATCCCCACAAACCACACAGTGGCATACTACACCCCTCATAGTATTCATTATTGTTTTATTTTCATTAATGAGCCTTGTTTTCCATGTTCACCTTTTTTGTAGTATTGCTGTTTTGATGCGCATGTGTAGTGTTACCCTTGATGCATGTATGAAGACTCCTAGGGTATTTTTGCATCAATTTTGGCAGTAGTAACATTGTCATAATGTCAGATGCAACCAGAAATACTACATTGTGATAATTAACATATCCCAAAACAGCTTTGAATCCTAATTGTATACTGCTGTCATGATTATTATTGTGGCCCTGTGGTTATGTTCAACATTAATTTTTTCATTCACTAGGTGCTTACTGTGATAGTCACAGTTGTTGAAATCATGTTATATTTGTTAATTCCTAGAAAAATAAAAACATAGAAGTTGACAGTAGATAAGGACTGCAAGGACCATCCAGTTTGCCCATTTTTTCTACCTTATGAATATGCCACAGACCTTTACTCTGTCAATGGCCTATCTAGTCATACTTATCTGTATTGCTCTCTTATGCCTATCCCATGCCTGTTTGAAGACCTGTACTATATTCATATCCCCCACTTCCTGAGGTAGGCCGTTCCATTGCATCCACTGCCCTTTCTGTGAAAAAGAGCTTCCTCACATTACCCCTTAATTGACCTCCCTCTTGTTGTGCTATTTTTCTTATATTGAAACATGTTAGACTCTTTCACCTTGTTAATGCCCTTAAGATGTTTGAATGTTTTGATCATATCACCTCTCTCTCTCTCCTTTGCTCTAGAGTATACATATTGAGCTCTGTTAATCTGTTCTCATATGTTTTCTGAAGCAGTCCCTGCACCATTTTGGTTGCCCTTCTCTGGACTGCCTCCATTTTGTTAATGTCCCTGTGCAGGTGCAGCCTCCAATACTGCATGCAGTACTCCAGATGGGGCCTAACCAGTGTCTTGTAAAGAGAGATTTTACCTCCCTCTTATGACTTGTGATATCCCTACTAATACACGTCAACATCCCTGTAGCCTTACCTGCCTAGGTGATACAATCTGTTTTGGAAAAGCATTCTGTGACATCTGCCACAGATGATAATCATACTCACTCTGAAGATTCCATTTCCATTGCCACTGCTGTGTCTGATCACAATTACACTGCCTCCATGGACCCAGTGTGTGCTGGAACATCCACAGCAACTGATGATTACTTTGAGGTTGAAGATGCCTTTTCATTGGATATAGTGGTTAGTATTAACTGACTCATACACCTGTTCAGTTCTCTGTTATATGCACTGTTGGAATATTGGGGATGGGGTGGGAACACTAGATCACCAGTGCTGTCATTGTGTGTCCAACTGTGGCCTACGGGGTGCATGGTGTGTGGGGGGGTGTTCACTACCTTGCTCCATTGCAGTGATGCAGCTGGTGCCAGATCACACTGCAGTTTGTAGCACACCTGGTGTATGCACTATTTCTTTGGTACACTAACACAGATGCTACAAGCTACAGTGGCTCAGGTTCCCAGACACTGTACGATAGTGAATCGTTCAGAGTGTCCCTGATGCTGTGTCACGCAGCACAAGCTGTCATCATCTCAGTTTGCAACCAAGCTTTTAAACTCCCCCCCCCCCAATCCGTCAAATTCAGGTACTTTTCAGGTTTTTGCCTCCAGTTGTGAACTCCATAATTTAGATGTGGTGTCAACAAAGACCTGTTCACGGTTATTATAACCCTCTTCTGTCCTACTACTGATCCCCATAGCTGTGCATCTTCTATCTTGTACTATGTGTACTGCTTCAGGTCAGTACTGATCATCAGTCAACAGTCCTTCACCTCCTGTGATACAGATACCTGTACTACATCTAGATAGTACTCCATCCTTGGATTATGGGATGCAGTGTAAATATATTTTCATTTATGGTTTCTAACAATCAGACAGGAGTGTGGTGTGCATATTTTATGGAAAACATGCAAACAAGGCTGAGAAAAAAAATACATGCCTCAGCTGGGACTTGAACCCAGGCCACCTGGAATACCATTTCAGTTTCACTAACCAGCTGCGCCACTGAGACAACTGGAACCTGGGATGTCCCTGAGCACATTACTCTTTTTCAAATGCACGACCCAATGGCAACACAAAAAAATATTTTTATTTCTAACAGTGTGGTGTGCATATTTTATGGAACACATACAAACAAGGGTGAGAAAGATAAGTGCCTCAGGCCTGAGGCACTTATTCTTTCTCACTCTTATTTGTATGTGTTTCATTTATTGTTATTGATGCAAAGATGCCATACTCAAGACCACATCAACCCTAAAAATCTCCCTGCTAGTCTACTGTCAAACCTCACCACTACCCGCCCTAGCACCCATAAAGCCTTCTGTAGTCCCCTGGTTATCTACAGACCACACCACCATACACCCAATATCTGAATTTATTGGTTCATATTTTCCTGTTGCTGTAGTGCCCCCAAGCCTCGATCTCTGATAATAGTATTGCAATAGCCTGAGTGGTGTACTGACCACCAAGCACTGATCGCACCATTTTGAAATCAGAGCCCAATCCACTGTTAGTTACAGAATCAACATACTTGATCTACTGGCCACCCACACATCACACCCAGTGGTGGTAGAGCACCCTGCACCCCCACCAAAACCATGACCCTGCCATCAACTAGCACAACCATCCACTTTCCGCCATCATAGCCAGCCACTGAATGAGGTATGTATGAAGACATACATAAAACAGTACATGCTCAGTGAGTGACAGCTGCTGTATGACACTGAGCGCGCATACTATTTACAGTACACACTCATTCATAGATCGGTTGGTGGCTAACAGTGGTTGTGATACTTGGTCTGTGCCTTTCGATGGATTGGTTTAGCTCTGGGTGTAGAGTGGTGGTAGGACACCGCCGGGTGGATGGTCTGTGTTCACTAAAGAACTGGGTATGTTGATTCTTTATGTAACATGTAATCATTCTCGGGTGTTTCCCAGCTGGCCACTAATGAATAGTTCAGATTTCAAAACCAGGCGATCTGGCCTTTTGGAGTTGGTGGAAGTCCACCATGTGTATTTCAGTAGTCTTGTCAGAGCTCTTGGCTTGTGGTGGGTGCTTGCATTGTACCTTGGTACAGTGCCACAGGACAGCATCAACCTGTAATGGTGCACCCTTAGTTTGGTGCACTGCTCGGTTTGCCGCTAAAAAGTTGACTAAGTGCTAGAAGACAGAGGGTCAAGGTAAATGGTGCTCAGTCTGAAGAAATAAGGGTGACCAGCAGGGTGCCACAGGGATTACTCCTGTGCCCAGTCATGTTTCATCTGTTCATAAGTCATATTTCATAGGGGATGCAGGGGAAGGTGTGTCTCTTTGCTGATTACACTAAGATCTGTGAGGGGTGAACACACTCCTGTAGGGGGTGAAAAAATGAGGAGCGACCTACATAAACTGGAGGAATTGTCCAGAGTGTGGCAGTTAATATGCAGTGTGTAAAAATCAAACATCATGCATTTTTGCCACAAGAACCCAGGGGGAGAAGTACACGATGATTGGGGTAGTGACAAACTGATGTTCACCAGACAAGAAAGGGATTTGTGGGTAATCCTATATTTGGTGACCTAAAGGTGGCCAAAGAATGTTGCAAGGCTGTGGGGAAAGCCAGTGGTATGCAGGGGTGCATAGGGAGAGGTATCACCAGCAGATGTAAGCAGGTGGTGCTGCCACTGTATGGATTATTTGTAAGGCATAATTTGGAATATGGTGTCCAGTCCTGAGTGCAGCATCTCTGTAAGGATGTACATAGGGTGGAGGCAGTTCAATGAAGGGCAACAAAGATTGTTCAGGGCCTGCACAAAATCTCATATAGCTGTAGCCTTGGAGACCTCAATATGTATAAACAAGCAGAGAGGAGAGATAGGGAAGATGTGAAAGACACCAACATATATGTAACACCCCTAAATATTGCATTGTTGGGTACCATCTTTAAGAAAAGGAGATGTCCAGGAATGAAGGAGTAAGACATTAGGTAGATAGGGTGTGTAGAAGCCTCCCCAGTGGCATGAAAGGCTGAGGCATCTGTGCCTTACCTCTTGCCACACCAGCGACCTGTGTTCGCAGTGCAAGTGGGTCACGGGGGGTCAGCTGGGAGGGAGAGGATTGAGCGTCCCAAGGACTGCTCTCCTCTACTGGGGAGGGAGGATTTGCGATCCTGATGTATGACTGCTCCTGGGTGGAAGCACAAGGGTAATTCAAGACTGTTGGGTGCCAAGGAAGGGAGGGTGCTGCAGGACTTCAGCAGATATGTGTGCGCATCAAAGTACGCACGTCTGGCATGTGTGCCCCGGCAGTGGTGATGGGAGACAAATGGAGGAAAATACTTCCTGGTTGTGGGTGATGACCAACCCTCCTCAGGCTTTCCACCGGCAAACAGGCAGAACTGTGAAAGGCAAGTCCCTGTGATACTGGGGTGACCAGGCTTTTGGGGAGTGGTCTAAAGGCATCTTGGGGGTGATAAAGGAGATAAACTGTATATAAAAAAAAAAGAAAGTGTGTAGAGTAATGGGCAGCATGAGGAAGTATTCACAGAAAGGGTAGTGGATGCATGAAATAGACTCCCAGTGGAGGTGGAGGGGGCAAACACATAAGGGGACTTCAGTAATTCATGTGACATGCATAGGGGAGCCATAGCAGTAGTAACAAGGAGTTAAAGCCAGGCAGCAAATATGGTCTACTGCTCTTACGGTATGCAGTGAAAATGGTCAGGCTAGATGGGCTTAGCAGTTCTTATCTGCTGTTAATTTCTGTTTCCATGTTTCCAAAAATATGTCCAACTGCCATCATCTTACACCTCCACAGATCTGTGTCATGTCATTTGCTTTATCATTACATCCCCCCAACCCCAAAATCAATGTTATGATCCTGTTTCTACAAATTTCTATTTCTTATTGCCTCATACTATATAATAATGAATGTGTTGTTGTCTGAAGTTATACTGACATTGTTTGCAATGTTGGGTTTTAGGGAGATACACTGACTGTGGATAGTGTCAACACCGGTGAAGTGAAATCAACAGATGTCGGTATTCAGTGCAGACCACAAGTGGCATGCATCACAGTACAGACAAAGAAATTGCACTACAAAAGAAAAACATCAGGAAAAGAAAACAAATACCACCCAAACAAAATGCAATGAAAAGCATTGGTAAGGAACTCTAATGTCACTTTTAGTCATACTGCACATCTGTCAGTGTTCACAGCATTCATAGGTATTGTGGTGATGGCACTGTTATGCAAATATGGACCAGAAATTGTGTTCGTCTTACTTATCCTGGTAGTACTGATGGTGGAAATGCTCAACATCACAACTACTGGTGTGGATATGACCCTGGTTTGGAAGCAATCATGGGTATTGGGGTGGCAGCATGTTGGGTGTGCGGCAGTAGCTGGATTCAGCAGCCATAAGGACACTGTCCTCTCATGTTGGGGGTTCTTAGTCACTGCCATATCTGGGCTGACCCAAGGTGGAAATCTGAGGGTACTGCAGCTGGTGAGTGGGTAGAATAGGGAGTGTGATGTGGATAGCTGTGTGTCCATGCCTACACATGAGCTAGGGTAACCACAACAATGGGAAAGGGCAGAAAAAGGAAACTGGAAACTGGAGCAGTTGTGCTCCATGATGTTCCGTCTGTGCCTGCACCAAACCTCGGAGTATACATGTTTCTTTCCGATGGGAAAATCTCCACTGCTCGCTCCCAGCCCTGGCCCAGGGGTGGGGTGGGGGACCATTTGGGAACTACCGTCGATGTAGTAGTGAATTGTTTTTATGAGTACTGATGTCTGTGCCTGAAGCAGAGCTGTACCTGTTCTGTGTTTTGATTATGCTCACAATGGCTGCATACTAGAACACAGGGGTACTTCAAGTGCTCAGGATGCAGTGATGAATTGCTGAACAATCACATGAAAACACAAGGGTATTGTTTGTCGCAGAGACCACCATATCTTAGTAATGGGCTCACAGTGTATACATGGTTACTAAATAAGGTCACCGCATTCCAAACAGAAAGGGGTGGGCACAGTGGAAGTGAACGGACTCTTATGAGTTTTGTTGAGTAGTTTCTGTGTGTTGGAACCACGTACTTCAGTTGTGCATACCTTGTGATACAGCCTGGTGTTATGTGCTGTCAAACTACACTTTTGTTTCTTTCTCTAACTCAATGCTATATACATCTCATATATATAATTGTAGCACATTATTAATGACTGTTTATTTATTTATTAGATCATCGGTTTACAGACCTTTGAGTCAAAGGCTCATTTACAAAAGCACCTCGTCAGGAGAGCAATACATCACAGCAAACAAAACAGTACAGTACATAACGCTTAGATTAAAAAAGCAACCAGTGTTACAGGCATTCACTGGTGGTACAAGCTTGGTAATAGGTGGATCACAGTAGTCATAATATAGGTACACGAGTACCACATCTGGTAGTAACCAGAGATATTTTATTACATTACTGTTGTACTGTTTACATGCATACATTATTCACACAAATAGGCAATGTACTCTGTTATGCAGGTGAAATAAACATTCACTTATTTCTTTTTTTAGGTACACAGACACTGGACTAGGACCAAGACTGTCCCATTAATAACACCACCCCTCATACTGCTGCTGCCTCCATCCAATGCAACCTCCATCACAATGCCATATATCTACTTCATTCCACACTGCAGAAAAAAATTGTTTTGACTTTTGACTTGTACAATAACCCACGTCTGCACTACATGGCACATCTTGTAACAGTGCACTGTTTGTAGACAGAAAACATTGATCCCTTGGAATTGTGGTTTATGGGTGGGTGGAGACAGCATGCAGCTCTGTACTCCAGACAGCAGTAACCATCATACACGCTCCGTATCTCCATCTGTTGCTCTTCTGTCAATCTCTGTCCCTCTAAGGCCTGTGCTGACTGTGCCATGGTTGGCTGTTTTGTGACTATGGCCCCCTCTCTCCGTCACTGTCAACATTACAGAAAGTGAAAAGAAATCAGCTTCAGATGCTGTGCTGCACTGTACGTGGAAGCACTGTCATGGTGTAAATTTCAGAGAATATATTCTCTGATAAGGCTTAATCCTCTTGATAAAAATCCTGCACTTGAACATTTCCACTACTGTTCAGATTGGGCGAGAGATGCATAAAGAGCAGTGCATTAGCCGTCAAGAATAGAGCATAACACGCTGGGGCTCTGTGGTGTTTGTACTGTCCTCGTGGGGTCAGGTCTTGACTCACAACACAGGAAATTTACAACAAAGTTGCCAGCAGTCACAGAAACAGAGAGATATGGAGACCACAGAGTGACACTAACCAACATAAGGACATACTGAGCATCAGGCACCCTGGAACAGTAAGTCTGCAGTGATGTTGAGCAATGTTCCACTATAGTCAACTACACACACCACCCACTTGTATCACGGCCACACTGAGGAAGCTGCCATATGTGAGGCTCTGTCTTTTGACACCGCAATTGTGAGCCATCAACAACATGTACTTCACTGCTGCCTCTTCTTGTTCTGGTCACGAGCTTGTCATGTTAAAAGTTCATCACCCAACTACAGAGCATGGTTTTAGTTTAAACAGTAATCCATCCTTATGTGGGTCAAGGCCCTCTGCCAGCAGCCCCATGCACCAACCACCCAACCCAGTCCCCAGGACTGCATATCATTACAGTTGGAACAAATCTATGGAGTGGGTCAGTGTGTGTATATATATATATGTATATATATATATATATATATATATATATATATATTATATAGGCATGGTCGCCCCCCTATAGTTAGGGTTGAGCAGACGCTGTAATGTTAAACCTCAATTTTTCTACACTAATAACTTTGCAACCGTTCAGTGGATTTGCATAAAAATTTGGAAGTGCAGTCTGGTATGGTAGATCTCTTGATTTGCCAACTTGTATTTCGGTTGGACTTAGGGTTTTTGCACAGCAAAACACTAAAAAACACATTTTTTACCACTTTTGACACTTTTTTGCCCATGACGCTGTGCCCACACCATGTGATCTTTTGGTCTCAACGTTGGAACATAGAAAGTGGTTGGATCAAGGAACAATCCAGCATTAGTTTGGTAAAAAAAATATTAATCCGTTCCAAAGTTAGTAAATTTTTAATTTTCAGGTTCTGGGCATGCTCAGTTCACTCCAAGATTTATATGGTTATTTTTCAGACAAAGATTGGGCTCACGGTCAAGGATTTTGTAGCTCATGAACTAGGATCCTGGTACCCAGAAAATTCCTTGTCTGCAAGCCGCCATCTTGTTTTTCAGTTTTTCCCCCAAAACAAAATGTTGTAACTTTCTCCACGGGTGACTTTTGGGCCAACTGAGGCATGGGTTTTGTTCAGGGTCACCCCCTGTACAAAACCATGCCTTTGATTTGGCTTATTTTGATAAAAAATAGCTTTATAAAATTTCAAAATTCTTTGACCGTGACTCGCTAACGATCCTAGTCTGTGAGCTGTCAAAATCCTAATCCGTGAGCTCGCGGTCAAATATTTTGCTACCTCGCGGACTAGGATTTTAAAAACCTTACCATTGCATTGCTAATGAATGGTTTGGTCTTTTTACTTGAAATGTTCAGGGTATTGAGGGGATGCCCTACAGGTGTGAATTATGCTGTTTAGGTGTTGGGGAATTAAATGGTTCCATGGATATGCTATCACGAATTTCAGATTTTCCCCATAGGATTACATTCTGCCACCCGTTGCATTTTTTGGCGGCCATATCTTGGTGAAATAAACATTCACTTATTTCTTTTTTTAGGTACACAGACACTGGACTGGGACCAAGAATGTCCCATTAATAACACCACCCCTCATACTGCTGCTGCTTCCATCCAATGCAACCTCCATCACAATGCCATATATTTATGTCATTCCACACTGCAGAAAAAAATTGTTTCGACTTTTGCAACTGATTATTCTGTTGTTTTGTCATGCACTTTTGAGGATGACATCTTGAAAGACCCTGCGTATCTATCAACCATCTGAGGTTGACTCCAGTGACTGTGAAAGGTGTGTCTTTCTTATTCATACCTGTGATGTGATACATTGGTCACATCTATAAAAAGAAGCCTTACAAGCCTCATACAGAAAAGTGTTTTTTTGTATAACGAATGGGCGTCACTGTGACCTGCTGTTAGTTGCAACACAGACCACATCTGTCCCCATGTCATTATCCAGTATGCAGCATGTCATGAGGATAATTTCAGCTGTCATTGACTAAGTGCTTACTTTTATAACCATGTGCTCATTCACTGACAGTCGTTACGCAACATGCTAATTTATGGACCTCTGTTGTGTGGCACACAGAACAGTGTGGGTCTCTTTTCTTTGCTCTGGTTCTTTCCATTACGTGCTTTTACAACACTGTGCACTCATGGAATCTCACTGACCTCACCCATTGGGCTTTCTTTCGCCCACCGTGTGTCTGCCCTGTACTATATCCATTCCTGTATCTCCTCTTGAACAGAACCACCTGTACTGACCACCCTCATTTGCACATGCCAGGATGTGACTGCTACAACTCTTTGGTGCACATTAAAATCCAGTTTCCCCATTAGATGTTAGGGTTGAGCCTCTAAGTCTCCTCCACACCACACACCCTCATCCTCCACAGACTGACAGATGTCAGGGTGTGCCATGGGGTCATGAGGCCTAACTGTCACCGCAGTTCCCTTTACTGTAGCATGTCAACCTGTTTACACATGGAATGGGGTGAGACTGGGGCCACACAACCCCATGGCACACCCCAGCATCTGTCAGTCTGTGGAGGATGGGGGTATGTGGTGTGTGGGGGGGCTTAGAGGCGCAACCCTAACATCTCATTTTCTCACTTTTGCTACTTTAACCCTAACTGATGCATTAAATGCATTTTTTTACATGAATATATATATATATATATATATATATATATACATAAAACCATTTCTTTAGTAGTTAGTATATGAATGGTAAAACACTGCTACTGTGTTTTTGATACACTTTCCTCTGTGTTTCAGGATCCAGTTTCATGTCTCTTTGCATGGCTGTTCCTTCCTGCTCCCAAATGGCAACTTGTTATTAAAATACTGTGACAGTCGTCTATTGTCACGTGCTAATACTGGTATCGTGGATCTCCTAAGCAGTCACTGCCATTTCTCCATTTAAAAAGTGCAAACAACAGTTAATGCCTTTCCATTGTATATTATTGCAGAGTAATAAGGTTAACCGGTCATACCATATGGAGCTTGAGGGACTTAAAGAGCTTTATAAAATGGGCAAAAACATTTCTACCATCTGATTGGCTAAAGGGCCATTCTGGCTGTGTACTTATTAGCCCATATCTTGCAACCGGCACTATATGCCACAAGGAAAGCCCCATAACCTAAGATATCAATGTCCCACCTGTACCCCAGTCAGGAAAATCGGACTGTAAAGCTGACGGCACTTGCTAAAGTGACCACGAAGTATAAAACAGGACCACAAAACGGAAGTCAGTCTTGAGTGTTTGGCTCCATAATCAGTTGGCTGCGAAGGATAAAATCCCCAAAATGACAAGCAACAAAAAGTTTTTCATAAACACCATTTAAAACCTAAGGTGCCCTTACTTTTATTTTTAATTTCTCCATGTTTCCTTTCTGTGGTCATCTGCTTTACTCTGAATCCCTGCCGTTTAAATTCCAGATACTGTACAGTTGGGTTTTCTAATGGCACCCCTTTAAAAATAACAATGCCAGACTTTTTAAACTTTAGAGTGTATTTTTTTTATAACCTTTTCCTCTGTTTCTAACATTAGAAACATGAATGGAAGCAAGTTGCACCTTCAAAAAACTAGACGCGAGAGTGACCGTGTATTGCCATAGCAACGTTAACTCAGGCTTGCACACACTTTGAACCACAGACTCCCTCGCTCTCGGCTTTCAACTGTGGGCAGCTTCTTTTAAACAAAAGTGAGTAAAGCTAAAGAAAATACAAATACTTATAACTTTTTAAACACACAAGACCTTACATGAAATATTTCACAGAATCTCCTGTTACAGTACTGACAGCACTAGGTTGGTCACCCTCTATATTAGGCTGTCAAAACTGAAACTGAGTCTTGCCTAACCCATCTGGAAATGGCAGGATCAACCAGATAATTTTTTTTTAAATGTCTTTCTTTAAAACTTATGGCAGGATCAGCTGCCTATGCAGCTGACAGTGCAGACACACATGCCAACCTCCTGCACTCAAACACAATGACAGGGACTACTTTTTATTATTTTCTACTGAGCATATTTTTTTACATGCACTTCGTGTGTGCATTTTTTAAAATTGAGGTCTTTGGGGGGGGCATTTTATAAGCACAATAAGACGCTCCGAGTGGTGCGTTATGGCCTGATACGAGCACTTCCCAGGTGCTAAAGGCACTTGGCACAAGCACCTTGTGCCTCATAGCGCACCTGGGGTGTGCTTTTATCAGGCCATAACCCACACCTCATCGTATCATATTGCTGGCGTCTGTTACCTTGAGGAGAATGGTATCTACCTGTCATATATTGTCACTGATTGACATCTTTTGATCAATAAGTGGATTTGTGAATGTCTGCCAAGTACAAAACACCAATTTGATATTTAGTATATTGCAAAAGGTATATTCCATAAATTACTGATTCTTGATGCTTACATGCTTGGAATAACTAGCGTACTTCTTTACAGCAAACCGTGAGTTTCTGAATGTGTCTTCTCGAACTGCAGATGCTTAGGGTGGATGTTGTGTTGTGTCACAGAGTAAAAGTACTCAACCTTCTGTACTCCATGTCGTGCTTGATGGACCATGGTCATCATTGACCAGATATTTTAGGATGGTCATAACCATGTTTGTGACCAGATAAGCACACCACACTAGGAAGATCTATATTGCTTCTAGTTGATGTGGTCCGATAGTAAGTGCAGTGTGAGGAAAGCAATGACTAGCTGCCAATGTATCAATGCCGCATGACTTCGCACATCAACACAGCTGGCATTTGTGTTGGTATCTGGATTTTTTTTCCTTTTCTGTGATGCAGTTATTTTTCACATTACAGTCTATCTGTATATTTTGATGCCATCAAGGTTGCCTTTATGACCATCACTGTCAACAGAGGTATGTGTATGCCAGTAACACATAGAATTGATGGCGGAAAATGCTGCAGCACAGAATGATGTTGCCATCTCCTTTGTACACGACTGACACTGGCAAACTAGATACATATTCATCTTACCACGATTACGTGGTAATATTTGTACACTCACTTTATTACGCAGCTGTAACATTTCATAGGGCTCAAGAAGGAGACATCCTCTGCCTTCGAACAGAAGGACTGTGATTCCTTGATGGCATGGCAAAAAAAGCATCGTCAGCCATTTATACTGGTCATGCATCTCCACCAAGGGCAACAACAAAGATTTGGTGGTGGAGAAGTGGACATCTCTTTGTAGTCATGTACAAAACATACATGAGGGCCATGGGAACTTGCTCCCAAAATACATGCATGGTGAACTGAGCCCAGAAACTAGGATGAAAGCATGAATCATGCCAGGTACCATATCAACATGTAGTATTTAAGTATTTCTGTAATTATGTCACTTAAAAGATTAAACAGGAAAGGGATACTGATCTGAGGTAGCTCATTTCGATGTGTGTCTATGTGGTAGGTAGGAGGAGGTGTGTTTACAGTATGAGTACAATCCAGTAACCAGTAAACATGGGGGCAAATGTACTTAATACAGAGGAAATACAGAAGGTATAGTAACTGCACAGTATTGTGTGATGTGCATTTTGCTACAACAGTAAAAGTTTGATATTTATTGAGAACCTGAGATAGTGTCAGTTCAGTGACTCTTGCTGCTTTTTAAATAATCATAGGCAGCAAGGTGGCAATAAAACTAGAAGAGATAATCTGTTGGAAGTGTTTGCTTGAAGATATCACACATTTGTCACCAGACATGCAAAGGAGTGCCATATATGGATACCACAGTGTCATCCTACAGTTTACATCTAAACATACAGCATTTAGCTACTTTGGAATGAAAAGCTGGTAAGATGATGCATGACATTTACAAATGTTTGTTCCAGTTAGCCTGGTGGTGCTGAGGGGAGACACATTGGCCTTACCCTAATGCCATGTCGGCAATCACGGTTCGTGACATTACTCAGCGCACAGGTGCTGTGCCGGAGAGGGAGAGGATTGAGCATCCGGAGGCAAGTTCTTCTGAACAGGGTGGAAGGTTGGCTGTAAATCCCAGATGGAACTATCTCCTAGTGGAGATTAGGAGTGCTGTACCTGTGTAGTGTCATGTGGGGGATGAGGAGACAGCAGACATCCAGCCAGGGTGGACTGGAGCATTCACGCAGTGCATTGACATAATTTCACATACATGCCTCCATAGATGGTGATGGAAGTAGGAAACCCACCTGTCCCACTGGGAGCACAATTACAGGCCAAATGGTCAGCACCACATGCCTAATGCCCTGGGCCTGAGAAAGTGTGCCAACATGTTGACTATGAACCTGGTACTGACAGATTCATCACAGGTTAAAAACAGCATGGCATAGGGTTCTGGGACAGCCATTCATGGCTGGGGTAGGGGATAACAGTCAGCACCAGACAGGGAGCACTTCACAGGCTGAAAGAATGCATTAGGAGTGCAGGCAAGAGATGGAGTGGTCCACCATGCCAGTAGGCATACCATATCATGTGACAGCTGTACAACAGATATGGAGTACTGCACAGACCCACTATCACCCTAACAGTAAAATTTACATTTTTATTGACCAAATGTGATACTGTCCTTGAGTGACTTTCTGCATTCTAAGAAAGGATAGTCCACATGGAGGTAATAACAGTAGAGGTGGTAATATCAAACTGTGCAACTCATTCCATGACTGCAGCCTATTTATCTGTAGAATATGCATGGAGGGAATGATCATGATCAATCAGACCACTCCATGTCACTGTCTGTGAGATATTGTTACTCTGTGAAGAGAATGTTATGCCCAAGGCCCCTACTTTTCTGTGGCACATTGGGACCAAGTTCTGCGGCAAGATTACCATTTGCCACAGAACTTCTGCAGTGGTGGTTTGTAATTTCTGCAGAAGTTCTGCAGCACAAACAAACTACCATATCACAGTGTCAGCTTGTCATCCTGACTTCACATCTATGGCAATGGTTATAGCAATCTGGAAGGGGGTAAGCACAGCAGCATTAGTTCAAAAAAAATAACAGATTTACAGAATCATTTTATATCTAAAAAGGAACAAAAAAAAATCTATCCTATCCTATTGCATAAATGAAATATGCAGAGCAGACCTTATGTGATAAATAAGGTATTTCTATACTCATGCTGTCTATACCACTCATGAGGTCCCCACTGTGTATCACTTATACTTTTATATGTGCTATCTACACTACTCATGAGGTGTCACTGTGTATCACTTATATATTTATATGCAATCTGTAACATACTTAAAAATGTGTGTGTGTATATATTTATTTATTTAGTTTTTGTTAACCGGGTAGGTGCACTAGCCATAAAATGACTATTTTCAGGCATGACCCAGGAGAGTACAACAAAAGGAGAACAGTTGAACAACAACAACATGGGTACAATAATACAAATAGAGGAACAGTACAGCAGTGCTACAAAAATACAATGGGTAGAAACAACAAAAAATAATGGCAAGCATTATACAGATAATGGCAGTAAGATATATAATAAGTGCAGAAACCATGGACCCGACCTATGGAGTGAAAGGGTTAATACGATAGTAAGGTTATATAGAGAGAAATGTGAGGAATGTTCAAACATAACAAGAAAGACTGACAGAAGGAAGGTCAGGGGTGGTAACTGGCAAAACAACAGTGGATGGTCAACAACCAGGTTCGAGAAGGAAGAGAGCTAGTAGTCAAGAAGTTATTTACAAAGAGAAGGAAAAATATGGGGAGGGGAAGAGGAGACAGTCTTGGAGTTGGATTAGAGCAGGGGTGACATTACTGGTAAGTCTCAGGAGCTTCAGGTTGGGTCAAAGCATGTACAAGCATCAGCTAAGGATTGATAATGACGATATTCACTTTTAAATCCAAAGTGAGACTGAGACTGAGACAGCCAGAGGTTGAGTGGAACAGCATTCCATAGCCTGGGAGCAGAGAGAATTGGAAGGCCCCTGTGCCTTTAGTTGCCCAACATCTCGGAACATAGAGCAAGGATTTGTCTGCTGATTGCAGGCCATGGGAGGATGGTAGAGGGACCAGCAACGCCGGCAGCTGGGATGGTTTTTTTTCCCGGATGATTGAGTCCATTAGTGATCCAAGGTAGTATTGTCTACTGGCAGAGGGTGAGAGCCAATTCAGATCCTTATAAAGAAGGCAGTGATGTTTGAGTCAAGGCAACGAAGAGGCAAATCGGCATATATTGTCATAAGTTACGTCCCATTTTAGTAGGGAGGTTTTATGGGCAGATGTAAGAATAGAGGCACCATAAGTAAGGGTTGGGAGCAGAATACCTTGGGCAATTGCTCATTTGGCAGAGGGTGTAAGCATGTAGCTCGTTTTATAAGCTACTCCTAGTTTCGAGTTTACAGCTTTGCACGAGAACTGAATGTAAAGATTAAAATCCAGGGACTGGTCCAGCAGGATCCCAAGGTACTTGAAGGAAGTAACATTTTCAAGTGGAAATCCTCCTGGGTGAAGAACCTCCAGCAAATTAGAACAGGTCTTAATCTTCTGTGCAGAACCTAGGAGCATGGCTTTCATTTTCTTTTCATTTAGTACAAGCTTACGGTCTAGTAGCCAGTCTAAGACCTTATTGAAGTCTGAATTAAGTGATGTGTTTATGCAGGGAATGCTAGAAGAACTAGTGTAGATGATCAGGTCATCAGCGTAGAGAATAGCTAAGCAGGATTCCAGGACCTCAGCTGCATTGTTGATAAAAATTGAGAACAGAAGGGGCCCAAGGATAGAGCCCTGGGGGACCTCAAGGTTGATAGTAGACATGTTGGACAGGGAGGAGTTAAATTTGACAGCTTGTGACCTATTTGACAGGTAGCTGCAGAACCAGTCCACAACAGGGGTAGAGAAATGGAATTTATGGAGAGTGGAGAGAAGCAGGGGATGGTCTACAAAGTCAAAAGCCTTAGTGAGGTCAATGAAGATGGCACCTGTGAGTTTTCTGGAGTCCATGTTGGACAGAGTATCAGTAGTTAGTTGAAGAAGAGCCGTGGTGGTGCTATGATCTTTTCTGAAACCATGCTGGGTGTCTGAGAGGAGATTGTAGCGTGTAAGGTAGTCAATGGTCTGTGATGCAACTATTTTCTCTAGGATCTTGTTAAGGACAGAGAGAATTGCTATAGGTGTGTAATTGGCCATGTCCTTTGGGTCGCCTTTATTAAAGACAGGCGTTACTCTTGCAGATTTCCATAGGTCCGGCACAGTGCTATGGATAAGGGATAAAGTGTAGATTCTGGCAATTGGAGAGGCAATGAGTGGAGCAGCCAGCTTAAGACGACGAGGTTCCAGTGAGTCAGAACCAGAGCTGGTATTGGCAGATATGGATCTCAGTAATTTCAGAACTTCCGCTCTTGATATAGCCTTGAAATAGAATGGTGGCACTGGAGGAGCATCATACAATATGGCAGTATGGTTGTCTGGTGGTAGTGTGGTAGGTAGATTGTAGTGCGATCCACTAGGTTGTAAAGTCAAGGTATAGTATGACAGATCAGAGAAAAGATTGTTAAAACTGTTTGAGATGGTCCTAGGGTCATTACAATGTGCCCCATTTATGATAATTTCATCAGGAGTGACCGACTGCGAGGTACCAAGAAATGTTTTGACATGGGCCCAGAATTTCCTTGGGTTGCAGGCTGAGCTTTGTAGAAGGTCCTTGTAGTATTTGCTTTTAGCAGCTCTAACTTGTCTCTTACATATGTTCCTTAGTTCATGATAGACAATAAGATCTGACTGTAGGCCAGTTTGTTTGTAGCGAATCCAAAACTTGTCCCTCTGGTGCAGATTAGCAAGGAGGTCTTTATGCAGCCACCTCGTCTGTTTTCCTCTGAACCTCCTAGTAGTCTTGGGGGCATGTTTATATTGAATGCTAAGAAATTAATTTATGAATATCTGTAGAGCAACCTTCACATCCTTTGTTTGATAGATACCTGCCCAGTCGAGATTGGAGACATCATAGAGAAATGCATCCTGGTCAATATGAGCTAGATTTGTAAATGTGATTAGTCTTGATGGAGGAGATGGAGGCGCAACCATAGATAGGATACAAAAAGTGGGTGAGTGGTCTGTTAGTGCATCTGCAAGATTCCTGCTTTTGACACATGTTCCTCTGGTTAACCATCACCCAGTCTAGGGTGTACCCATTTGATGGGATGGACGTGGCTCTAGTTGCTTCAGAGATCAACTGGTGAAAATTATAACTAAGCGTGAGTGATTGCAAGGATATTTGAGCTGACTCTAACCAATTGAGGTTAAGATCACCCAAGATGACAGCCTCGTTATGATTTACAGTCTGGGAGGTAATGTCAAGGAGTTCTTGAAGACCTACTATTCCCTCAGCAGGGGGGATTGTAGGCACAGATAATATGAAGCTTCTTTTCCCCTAATACAATAGTTGCCTGTATGAATTCGCACACTGTGGTAGAGGCAGATGCCGGGACAATAGAGATGTTGAGATGGTTTTTGAAGAATAGGGCAACTCCACCGCCACGCTTGGATGAGGATCTATCCCGCCAGAACAGGGAATAGTTAGGCAAGGAGCATACGTCATCGGGTATTCCGGGTTTTAGCCAAGTTTCTGTGAGACAGAGTACATCAGGATTGTAGAGTTTCACCCAGGCATCGAGTTCCACATGGTGACAGGTAAGACTTCTGATATTGATATGGGCAATTAATAATCCTTTCTTGGACATGCCAGATAACTCATTTGAGGAAAAGAAATGGGTAAGTGGACCTGGATTTAGTTTGACATCCCCCAGATAGCAGAATAATAATCATGGCTAGGAACCAAAGCCTTGCATAGTGGCAGATTAGGGTGAAAGCACATCTCCATGGCAGCTTCCTCCTGGCATGTAGAGGGTAATAGATGCTGCCTCTAACAAGGAGGATAGGGTTAGGCTGCAGATCAGGCTTTGTCTCTGCAATCAAGTTAGAGAAACTATAGTTGCAGTAAGCCTCTGAGGAGTCTTTTGCCATTTGTATGCATGGGAGAGCCCATGTGGCAGTGTCCAGGCTGAGTCAAAGGACAAATGACAAGAGTGCCCATAGCAGATTGTACTTTGCCATAGTGTTACTGTTTGACTTGGGTAGGAAGGCTAGTGGTATACTGAGACAGAGGATTAGCTCTGAGGGATAAAGAGATAGTGTGTGTAAAATAAAGACTGCCAAGGGTGACTGTGTTCAACTGTTTTAACCCTTGGCCGAAATCAGAGATAGAGCAAAAACAATGAAGTGTTTCCTGCTAGTGTTGCAATTATTTAGAAGAAGTGGATCAGAGAAGCAGAAAGTAAAGCCCCACAAAGGTTAATTAGGAAAGCAGACCAGCCAGAGGCTCTACTTGTGGTAAAGATTACAGTGAGGAAATGAAGACCTATTCAAGATGTGTTAGACGGCACCCCTAGCAGCGGAATTTTATAAGGAACCAATGGGAGACTAGACAGACAGCGGTAGTGTTCGGCAGAAGTCAATGCAAAGCAGAGGGCGCTAAAGCCCAGAGACTGATATAACAGAGAAAAGACAGGGCCAAACAGTGGCCAAGCAGAGAGCAGCAGTCCAATTAGAGAAGGGTGGCAGCAGGTGGCCGCCTATCAAACCCACACAGTGCTAGCCCGGACACTTAACCGGATTTGAAGGTGTCCTGTTCGTTAGGAGGATGGAGGTATGGGCAGCTGGCAGGATTAGCAGAGCCGCTCACTGGGAGCACGATCAGGCACAGTGGATCTATTTTAAGATATAAAATTTAGGTTAAGATAGGATGTTATTAGCTAGGGCAGGGGGTACCAAGGCAACTTGAAAATTACTCGGGGTAGCAAGAGAGGAAGCAGAGGTATGGAACTGCACAGTTGATAGCAGAGCAGGCACTAAGCAAAGCTGATAGGCAAGCAGATGGTGAAAATAGGAAGATGTCTTTAAAGGGAAGACAGGACAAGTGTAAGGCCTAATAGCTGCACTCTGTATCTTTAAGAGGAGTTTCAATATTAGTGAGAGGGGAGGATGAACATTGCTAGGGGTGGTGCCGAGGGGGGAAGGAGAGGATTTAATAAAGCCTGGAGGTGGGGGATGGGAGGGTGGGTGTACAAATTCAAGCAGCAAGGAGACAGAAGGACAGAAAGTGAAAGCGAAATTTAATTATTTGCAGGGCAAAGCTTACAACTGTGACCCAAATGGAATCTGGTCTAAACAGAAAACACTGTATCACTTTAAACTTAGTTTCTGATCCAGGGTAGCTTACCACTGGACCTTAAAACAAAGAGAGCTGTAATATTTTACAATCTGCAAACCTGCAGCCTAAATGAACTTGCACTTCAAACTACCGTTGGAGTGCAAAATTGTTGTAAACAGGCTTAAGTTCACGTTTAAGTTAGGATTTACAAGACAATTTGGAGAGACTTAACAAGTACCACAATCAGAATATAACATTAGCTTAAGGTCTAGAGGATACAGCAGTAGCAAAGAATTAAAGAACTACAGCAGCCTGTCAGCAGGCAGAGTCGATGGTTCTGGACAGTTCAGTTTCTGCAGCGTACCTTCGGTCTGGTGATTGGCGGGCAGTACAGCGAGGAAGGCAGCCGGCGGACAGAAGGGGTCCGCCCAGCTGCTTGAAGCAGCAGAGGCACCTGTGTCAAGGGTGAAGCTAAGGGGAGAAATCAGAAACAGCCAGAGGTTATAAAGTTGTAAGAGAGGGAGTGTTTACAGCAGGGGGGGAGGAGTTATTCACTCCAGAGCAGAAAATTAACAGACTGGAGCTATGGCACCAGTAGCTGGTCAATAAGAACAAAGAGTAGTGACAGGGGGACAGTTAAGAAAGTGTGTAGACATCTAGGCCCAGAGACGCCTCACAGCAGGAAGAAATTCTAACTGGAGGAATATGGCTGAGACAGAAAGGCAGATAGAAAAGGTATTAGTTGCAAGGCTTAGCTTAGGACTGAAGCACAAAGAAACCAGGTCTACATAGGAGAATAAGGACAAAAATTCAAGCAGCAAGGAGACAGAAGGACAGAAAGTAAAAGAAAAATTTAATTATTTGCAGGGCAAAGCTTACAACAGTGACCCAAATATATATATATATATATATATATATATATACAAAATACTTTGTTAATGCATCAGTTAGGGTTCTTCTACAGTGAAAAAAGTGAGGAAATTCAATTTTAAGGTTCCCACCCCTTGCACCCCACTCTCAGCCTGCCCCCACCAACAGGCATTGAGGTGTGCATTGGGGTTGTTGGCCCTAACTCTCACCCAGTTCTCCTACACTGCAACACCTCAGCTTGTTTACACATGGGATGGGGTGAGAGTTAGGGTCAACAACCCCAACTCACAACCTGATGCCTGTTGGTGGGGGTGGGGTGCAAGGGGTAGGAACCCTAAAATCAAATTTCCTCACTTATTTCTCCATAGAAGAACCCTAATTGATGCATTAACAAAGTTTTTTGCGTAAAGTTTCCTTACTTTTTAAGAAAGAATAGAAAAGTAGAACGATGCGTAAGTTGGTGGGAGCGTGGGGCCCGCCAACTTGTAAGTGCCAGGCACATTACACATCCAATGACTAAAAAGTACATTCACAACAACAAGGCCAGCCACCAAACAAATGCTAATCTAGTAGAACAATAGAAAACGCTGTCCACAAAATGTAAACTGTGCCACACAATATCTCCACAAAAAATATATTGTCTGACACGTGAACACCTCTAACATCTACAGGACATGCTGTCAACACCCTCAAAATTTCAAGTAAAAAGACCAAACTGTGTCAAAGATATGACATGTCACTACATCCATGACACTAAGGCTAGGTATCCTATCAATTTCAAACCATGACCACAAGCAAAATGTTGACCGCAGAACGTAAACTGTGCCACACCATATCTTCACCAAAAAAAAGTTTTCCGACACAGAAACATTGTAATTTACACATCCACAGGACAAGCCGTCAACATCCTCTAAATTTCAAGTGAAAGGACCAAACCGTGTCCGAGATATAACATTTTTTTTTTTTTTGGTCTCCAACTCTGGAGAACTCTTTCCAGCGTCCGCGGACTACCCACCTCTACCTCCCAACGTGACCATTCCCCTCTCTCCATGCCACCGAGCACCACCTCTGGGTCTGAACCCTCCTGAAGTAGGGCCACCCCATCTGCCAGGGACGCTCTATCTTGAAGGGCAAAGTGCCCGGCGCCCCCGGAAAGGAGAAGGGAGATGGTCCAGATTTGGGAGTGTGGGCAGTGAAGGCCACGGCGCCCTCATCTATCTCCAGGTGGAGTATTTGATTCTTTTTTTTCCCCTTCCCATCCCACTGGAGCACAGCTAGCAAGGCAATGTAATGCCATGTCTCCGCCCACCCCTGGCGTTTCACCATGCTGCTCAATTGGCACACCCCTGGCTACCACCAGAGGTCACTCAGTAAGCAAGCAGCACCCCCACCCCTCCCAGGAAGAGAGAGCAGTCCTCTGGACGCTCTATCTCTTCCCCTCTGCCAGCCCCCGGTGACTCCCAGCTCGTTCCCGAACCCGGGTCACTGGCGTGGCGCGAGGTGTGGCGCTCAGTGCCTCAACCCTCAGCGCCAGCGTGCCGGTATGAGATATAACATTTTAATGTATGAGATTTTCATTCATCAGACTGGCACAGTTCTGCACCTGTTGGCATTTAACACACATAATGACTGAAAACTACATCCATGACACTAAGGCTAGGTATCCTATCAATTTCAAGCCATCACCACAAGCAAAACTGTCTGCAACACATAAAGTGCATCACTCAATATCTCCACAAAAAATGTTTTATCCAACACGTAAACACCATAATTCACATCTTCAGAACAGGACGTAAACACCCGCCAAATTTCAAATAAAAGGACCAAACCATTTCTGAGATATTCAATGTTAAAAACTGGTAAAATTTCCTTATCTATTCCATTATAAAAAATCTGGCCAACTTGTCCCTATCTCGCGATCAAAGATGGCGATCAAAGAATCTCATGATCAAAGAATTTGCAGACTCATGATCAAAGAATTTGCAGGCTCATGAACAAAGAATAAAAACTTTTTTGTAATTTAAAAAATTTGAAGAATTTCGGTAAACCACCACCATGGTTCAACAGAACGAAGCCCCCTGAGAAAAACCCACCCTCATTTGATTTCTTAGGGCACCCCGGGATGATAAAATTGATTTTTTAATCTGGCCATCTCATCCTACCCTCACGATGCACGATCGTGATCAAAGAATCTCGCGATCAAAGAATTTGCAGGCTCGTGATTAAAGAATTTGCAGGGTCACGACCAAAGAATAAAAACTTGTGTAATTTACAAAATTAAAAGAATTGCAGTAAACCACCACCATGGTTCATCAGAACGAAGTCCCCTGAGTAAAACCCACCCTCATTTGTCTTCCTAGGGCACCCCTGAGTTGATAAATTTTATTTTTTTATCTGTCCATCTTGTCCCTCGCTCGCAATGCACGATCGCTATCAAAGAATCTTGTGATCAAAGAATTTGCTCACTCGCGAACAAAGAACTAGGGACGAGATGGCCAGATTTCAAAATAGATTTTTGTAGCCCAGAGGTGCCCTAGAAAGTTATCTAAGGGTGGGTTTTGCTCAGGTGACTTCGTTCCGCCCCATCTGAATAAAAAAACATAACTTTTCAATATTCCTGGTAGTCTAGTGGCCCTTCCCATCATGATAATGTACGTAATGATCCCTGTATCCCTGGTAGTCTAGTGGCCCCCCAATGAGTATTTTATTAATATGTCTTTTTTTTATCTCTGGTAGTCTAGTGGCCCAACCCAATGTGTATTTACTTATATTTCTTTTTCATATCCCTGGTAGTCTAGTGCCACCCTGATCTGTATTTCATTATTATTATTATTCATATCCCTGGTAGTCTAGTGGTCCCCCCATCACAATGAAATAAATAAGCATTTGCCATGGCCCCCCATGAGTATTTTATTAATATGTCTTTTTTTTATCCCTGGTAGTCTAGTGGCCCACCACCCCATGTGTATTTAATTTCAGAGGGCCTGTTTGAATTAGCGCTGGTAATACACACAGTCAGCAGCTGGCCATGGAGGTGAGAGGTGGACTGTGCCAGTAGCTGGGTGGGGAGGGTGCTAAGTGGGCTGCACGGCTGGGTGGGGGTTGGGGCGCACTAGACTACCAGGGACTATAACAAATGCTTATTTATTTCATTATGATTGGGGGACCGCTAGACTACCAGGGATATGAATAATAATAATAAGAAATACAGATGGGGAGGGCCACTAGACTACCAGGATATGAAAAAATATAAATAAATACACATGGGGGCACTAGACTACCAGGGATAAAAAAAGACATATTAATAAAATACTCATGGGGGGGCCACTAGACTACCAGGGATACGGGGATTGTTATGTACATTATCATGATGGGGAGGGGTCGGTAGACTACCAGGGACATTGAAAGTAATGTTTTTTTATTTAGATGGGAAAGAACGAAGCCCCCTGAGCAAAACCCACCCTTATATAACTTTGTAGGGCACCCCTGGGCTACAAAAATCTGTTTTAAAATCTGGCCATCTCGTCCCTCACTCGCGATGCACGACCGCGATCAAAGAATCTCGCAACCAAAGAATTTGCAGGCTCGCAATCAAAGATCACTACGAGCCATGAATAAAGATTTTTAAAGCTCAGAACTGTATTTATTTACCAATTTGAATGCAACCAAAGGCATGGCTTGATAGATCGGGGTCCCCTGAGTAAAACCCATCCAAGTTTTACTTCAGAAATTACCCCTGAGCCAAGATATTTGTGTTTTCCGATCGGAAATTTCAAAACAAGATGGCGGACCTTGCGATCAAAGAATTTTGAAAATCCTTGGGGACAAAGATTTTTGAACTGTGAGGCAGCAAATTCTTTGATCGCCAGGTGGGACCAGATGGCCAAAACCCTATTCTTTGCTCGCAAAATAGACATATAAATTTTCCCATTGACTTATAATAGGAATTTAAAAGTGGCATAACTTTTGAATCCCTTAATATTTTTTCACGAAATGAAAAGCGGCATGTTCAGTCACCAAAGCTGTTTCAAATGAGTCATCTCACAGAGTGTGCATGCCACACGATGGCCATGCAGGGCCACATCCGAAATCCCAAAAGCTGCCTCCCAAAACAGATAATTTTGCATCGTTCAGTGCTTTCGTACGCAAAGACCTTAAGTCCAACCAAAACACAATTTGGCAAATCAAGAGATCTACTGTGCCCCACTGTGTGTACCAAATTTCAGGCAAATCTGTTGAACAGGTCCAAAGTTATTAATACCCAAACATTTGACTTTAGTATGTAAGTGTCCGCTGAACCCTAACTATAGTGGCGTGATCATGCCACTATAATATATATATATATATATATATATATATACACATATATATGTATATTCTAAATTTCCATGAAGTTGTATCCTCATTCATACAGGTTCTTTTGGAAATAGCATAAACAGAATACAGGAGATATTGCAAAACTAATTTTTCATGCCAACCCGCTTCCCCTGACACACTACATAACACCATGAGGCCATGACATGCATGCAAACCCATTGTGAGATAAAGCTCTCCAGCCCATCACAGGGTATCCTCTATGTGACAGAACAGTGCACCATACCTTCCCAGGCTCAGAGCAGTGGTGTGCTCCTCCAATCCTTGTGGTGCCTAGCGTGCTCTCAGAGCTCATCTCTGAACCTGAGTTGCTGGCATGGGAACACAACATGCTACGCTCTGGCTCAACAGCTGTCCCTGTGCACAACATTTCTCCATAACTTTTAAGTGATTCTATCAACCAATGACAATATGTAGCCAATAACCCTGACAAAAATGTGTATAGCGCAATTATTTATTTAACAGGTCTTTTCTTTCAACAGGTCTACACATTATTATATTCCACTTTTCTGGGCATAATTACTTTATTTTTCTAAGAAAAAATACAGGTTAATTCATTTTACCAGTTATTCATTTTAGATAGCATCTCTATACCGTAAAATCACAAATAAGTTTGTACAAAGTTAGGTATGGACTTAATAGGTCTATACTATTGTCAAGGTTTTGTTTAAGTTGGCACTAGTGTAATAACATGACTGAAAAATTGCATTAGGCTGTAGTGCAGGTTGAGCAAATATCACTGAAACTGATGTGCTATGCCATCGACTCTGGCAGTGGGAGCTGTGGTAGATAAGTGACTATTCATTTCTGTGGCAGAATGCAGCATTTTCATTAGCTAATGTATGATGTTCTAGCAATGATAACATCACATTCTGAGCATATAGTGGTTTTGGATATAAAAAGAGGGGAAGAGAACCAGGTTCTAAGGATAAATGTATGGCAGCTTAGATTTAATGCTAAGAAGTGCAAGGTAATGCACCTGGGAAACAAAAACCCAGGGGAAGAGTACACAATGGGGGTTGAGATACTGACAACAGCAAAAATGGAAAGGGACCTGGGGGTAGTCATATCAAATGACTTAAAGGTGGGCAAGCAATGTGAGAGGGCAGTAAGGAGGGCTGGGGATACTGGGATGCATAGGGAGAGGCATCACCAGTAGAAAACAGGAAGTTGTTATCCCTCTATACAGACAGCTGGTGAGACCCATCTGGAGTACTGTGTGCAGTTCTGGAGACCCAATCTTCGCAAGGACATAGACAAGATGGAAGCTGTCCAGAGGAGGATAACTAAAATGGTGCAGGGTCTGCACCAGAAGACGTATGAAGAGAGACTAAAGGAGCTTAATATGTATAGCCTCGAGGAAAGGGGGGGACATGATAGAAATTTTTAAGTACCTCAAGGGTATAAACAAAGTCCAAGAGGGTAGCACCTCTCAAAAAAAAGAGGTGTGCAAGAACAACGGGGCACAATTTGAAGATGGGGGGCAGCTCAGAAGTAATGTAAGGAAGTATTTTTTCACAGAGAGGGTTGTGGATGCATGGAATGGCCTTCCGGAGGAGGTTGTGGAGTCAAAAACAGTGGTTGAATTCAAGCATGCATGGGACTGCCTTAAGGCAATTCTAGGAGGTGGGGGTAGAAAGAATTAGGCTGCTGGTTAACTTGGATATGCAGCTTATCCATTAGGTAGGGAAATGGGCAGACTGGGTGGGCCAAGCGGTCCTTGTCTGCCATCAAATTCTATGTTTTTATGTTTCTATAAATGGAAATATTAATAAAGAATCACCAAGAACAGTGAATTCTGCGGCACTGCAGAAGTTCTGTGGCAGATTGCAAGTTCTGCACAAAATTCTGTGGCTGCAGAATTCTAGGGGCCTTGGTTATGCCCAGATGCCCCCCTTAAAACGTGCACAGTCAGGTGCAGTATTTGTTGTGTGTAAAAATGACATGGACCGCTCTGCGATACATAATGTTGCAATATGTCACCTGGAGCTACATGTTGCAATTATTGTAGTGGTTTCACTTGCATTCTGCTGAAATAACATCTCAGCTTCACTTGGCTGTTCTCTCCCAGCAGAGTTCATGTGCAACCACTGTTGTTCCGCTACGAGCAGCTGTGGTGCTCGTATTACTATATAAATGATATTGTGGTCTGATATCTCTGATCTGGTGACACAATTGAAAAATGCTTTTTCACTATTGATGCAATTTCATGCTTTTTATAGCCAAACTTCATTTTAATGAAAATTGTACCAGTGAGATGTCAAGAACAAAGACTAGCAGAGAGTGATTTCATGTGTGCTACCTCAAGTACAAGAAAGGAGGATTTGCTGTCCAAAAAACCCCTGTGGATAGCACTTATGGCATGTTTACCACTGTTGCCCATTGCATTAAATTAACTGTTGGCAAATGTGCAGGTCATGCATTAAAGTAACCATGTTTTCCACAGAGCATGTATCAGAGCTCATGGAAGAGGTGCAAAAAATAAAAATGGATGAACCATCACCTTGTCAAGTGCCCTTGAGGATGACCATGGGAGTCTAAGAGAGATACAGCCCCCACCACGTTGAGCAGAATTCTCAAAAATAGCAAAGGAAGAGGCAATTTGTCTGCAACCATCACATTTTGCAAAGACTGTTTAAGGAGGTTCCAATGAAGTTTGCATTTCCAAAAATAAACAAATGGACCAAACCTCTATCACTGCATAAAGTTTCATCAATTAGCATGTACAGATTGGCACTGTATTTGTACACATCCTTAACTCTGTTCATGGATATCTGGAATTGGACAATACTGTAACAGTTACTGTATGTAGTTATTTCAGTGGCATCAGCACCTGCAGGTTACATTGCTAGTTAAATAATTACAGTGTCATTTGCAGATGTGGGTTGATGGCATAACATTGTGATGGTTGTGCTCAAGGATCACTACCTCCTGTAATGGTGCTTGGTTAGGTAACTGCACTGATATTTTGCCATGTGTGTACACCTGGGTTGCTATGCATGTTACTGCAGAAGTACGTGTGGGTATGCTTAACTGTACCGGTATGTACATTACTAACTATTGTATGCAGGTTCCCATGTGTTTTCCTAAGTGTTTACATACTGAGATTAGCACACACTCAAGTGTGTTATGATTTACACAAGCAAGTGTACACTCATTAACTTTTCCCCTACAAGCAAGTGTACACTCATTAACTTTTCCCCTGCAGACCTTGACATCTCTTCAAATAACTACCTATTGCAGTGTAACTTTTGTAAAGTCTGACAGTAATTGGGGATAGCTGAGGATCACAACTACTTATGTTCAATTTCCTGTTGACAGCAAGAAACTAAAAAAAAATGACCAATCCTGCCTGATCATGCACTGTATTTATTACTGCCGCCAATAAGCACACCTACTGACCAGACATACTAAGAGAGAGCTCTGTAAAGAAAGCAGCATTTTAATTGAGAATATCACTTTCTGTGCTGTATTTGGGAATTTAAAGTGCACTAGGGAATTCCTTTTTGCTCGGCTGAACATTTTGATACCACTTTTATGATGAGGCGTACCAACAAAACCATGGGAGGAAGCTCAAAAAAAATCAACTGACTGGTGAGAAGCCACCATCAGCTGAGCCACAACAACAATCAGAGATAGAACCCCCTTGGAGGGCTCTGCAAAAGTCAATACAAGCCATTGATGAAAAAACTGAATCTATAATTACCAGATTTTCGGAGCAGGATACAAAAATTGAGGTCGCTTCTAAGGCTGCATCGTTGGCGGAATCCATGGCTGTTAACGCACTGAACACCACGAGCAGGCTGACACAGGAAAATGCCTAACTCAGATATAGATTGGAGGCAGTCTAAAATGCGCAGTGGCGTGCCAATGTAAGGATAGTAGGCCTCCCGGAGGGTTGTGAGGGGGAAGGTCTACTAAATTTCCTTAGTGGATGGCTGCACCAGAACCTACATTTAGAGGAAACTTTCCTCAGAGAAGTTCCTAAAAGCATACCGAATCTCATCTAGGGATGCTGCAGGCCAGAATGATTCCCCTTGCACAGTCTTGTTGGTGATAACTGGGGCAACTACCAGGGATCTTGTCTTGCAAGCTGAAAGGGGCTCAGGGCTTCTGAACTATTAGGAAAAAAATATTCACCTCTTCCCCGCTCTCTCGTTTGCTACTCGAGCAAGAAGAAAAAAATTTGATGCTGTAAGGGCTAAATTATGAAGATTAGGTGTAACACATTCGTTGTTGATGCCTGCAAGGCTTTGTATCCAGTATGGTGGACATACTTATCAATTTTCCAATCCCGATGAAGCGGGCAAGAAGGTAGAGAGTATCGAGAGAGAGTTTGCGTGTCCTCACACTGGCAATTCTTCTGATTCAGATGAAGCCACCTGAAGTAAAAACGACTCAGTTTCAGGACTTCTAAGCAATTTGCCTTTCAGATTTTGTTGTTTTCTGTGCTTTTATACTATCCCAATTCACCACCTTTGATACCTTGATTTTTTTATAATTAAAGGGGATTAGCCATTCATGGCTTTAGGATTAAAGTTATTTACAGTTGAAAACCCAACAATATAATGATGAGAAGTTGGTAAGTTATTTTTTATGAGGTAACAGCTTATTGCAGTATGTTATACCAGGGAGAAATAAATACAAAAACAAAGTTTATTATTCATCCATTTGTATAGGGCCATGTTCAATATGTACTACTAATGCAGTACAGATAGTGAATAGTATTGCTTTTGAATAAATAGCAAAGCCTCTTTATTTAGCACTAAACATGTTAAGGGTTTAACATTTTTAGAAGGCGTTACATCAACACAGGCTGTTTAATTAAATATGTATGGATATCTTTAACATGTGGAATTGACCACCCATAGTCTGTAGAGTGCAACGTTTCATGGACAATATGCTGGATTCATGTTTTGATATTCCCCCACCTCCTTAACCAAGATTGCAAAGACTTGTAATTACTAATACATTGGATGTCTCATCTGTTGCTATATGAGATCTCTTGCATGAGATGATATGTTATTGTCTTTTTTTAATTGAAAGCAATACAATATAATAAAAAAAATTAAAAAAATTACTGCCATCAACTCAGCCTTGAAAGACATGTAGCAGTCATCCACAACAAATTAAAAGATTTTCACTGCAACAAAAACTTTTGCTGATAATAGATCACAGAGTCATCATTTACAAGTTTAGACACTGTAGCATCACAGAGTACATGTACATTTCAGAACAGAAAACCCTTAACCATCCCTTCCCTTATTAAACACATATTTATCTTACTTCAGTAGACTTCCTACCTCACAGGGAATGTAGTATGCAGAATAGGGGCAGTCACTCACCACACTGGTACATAGATGTGGACATGTAGGCAGTGGTGGTACTCACTATCTCTGGACACGTACACTTGTTAACAACATGCTGACATGATTGTGACCAGAGGGCATTAGTTATTGCAGCAATGTACACATGCATGCATACAAGTGGATGCCCATACTGTGTACAACTGTTGTTACCTTCACCGAATCAAATGCGTACAGTAGCACCGTTGGCAACACAACATGACCATAAGCTGCCACATCTTGTTTCCTGATGGATATTATTCCCTCTATCCCATAATAAACTTTGCTCCCTAAAATGTGTGTTGTGCAGTCATGCAACTGACACAAGCTGAACAACGTTCACTGGTCCCATACTGTGGGTACAATCTGACACTCCATACACCGGCCTTGCAGACCACATTACGTATGTTGGATAGGTGATTTGACAGATCATGAACATAAGTTAGGGGTTAATTACCATTGCTCACACTTTTACATTATATGATTGGATATTGTAGGACCACAGTGGTGCTGTGCCATGGCTGAGTAACAGAAATAACCATTGAACATAGTAAGCCACAAGTACTGCCTGGTACAATACGTCATCCACAAAACAAAGACTCAGTGGTGGTTAGTGGACCACTCAGTCCTTTCATCCTTATTGTTTCAGAGCCCTGCCACCACTATCAGCTATACCTTTGAATCTGTGTGATTCAGTGATTGACACATGCAAACACACATTGTGACTGTACCTACAGTTATCACACTGAACGTTGTAGTGTGCTGCCTATTTGTATTCCAACAGTTCCAGTAGACAAGTATACTACCCATCACCATTTTTGACAGCAGAAGGACAATCCATCATGTCTGTTGTCATGTGTAAATCATAATTCATTGGCAGACTAAAGCACTCACAAGGTAGAGGTGAGGGGGTGCATGTGTGAGCCACAAACGGTATGAAAGCAGTGAGTAATCCAGCAACCATCAATGACTGTTGGTGTGATTGGCAACATATATTACCAGTCAGAGCTAGGGGTGGAAAACATGCAGTGCTGTGCTTATTTGACAAGTTGGTTGATTCTGACTGCCAGTCTGTAGGTCACAAGTTTTGTCTATTTTTGTCAGCAGTATGTGACCGGGTCATGTGCTCTTCGGTGCGGGCATGCCCTTGGAATGATGGCCCCACCACCCCTGCACCATTAAGAACTGTGCTTCAGGGCTGACCCGGTGGCACTGAGGGTTGAGGCGCTGGATGCCACACCTCACACCACACCGGCGACCTGGGTCTCCCGGGGGTGGAGGGTTAAGGGTTGTCCGATGTCCTAGTGACCCCCGATGGAGATCAGGGATACTGCAGGACAATCGGCATACAGTAGTGGGGCGAGCGCGATGATGTAGGCAGGGTTATCATGTGCCATGACGTCACTGCACTTTGCACTCATAGTTGGGAGGGACGAGGGAAGTAGAAAAATCCCCTGGAGGTTGTGGAGATGATGGGGACTCTGGTGACATGGCCCATATCCCAGCACTGGCCCATATTACAGGATCCTCCCCAAGGCACCAACCCGAGCAGTCAGGTAGGACCCCTTCAGTCTGTAAGGTCGCCAAGGGCAGGCGAACTTTCCCCTTGGGGTACCTGGTTGCCAGGAGACTGGGTCTGTGCTGGGCTGTTTGGGTGGGGAGTTTCTGGATTGGGTTCAGGCAGGGAGTGAGAGGCCCTTGTCATGTGGGTACCCCGGAAAGATGCCCAACCTCCTGGGAGCATAAATAGAACTATCAAAAAAAAAAAAGAACTGTGCTTCACAAGATGGATTGCTTACGGTCAGTCCTGGAGCACAATCTCAGGGTCAGTAATGCTTATGTGCACATGTACTGCATGTGTAAAAGCTGTATAGCTTGTGCTTGTCACTATTGTGCTTGCACCTACAAAGTGACAGCAAGGTTCTGTGACTGAGTGTGTACCAAAAATCCTTACACATCTGGTGGTGTGCGACCATGCATACTATGGTTACTCACAACACTACTGTGATGTATGGGGGCCTTACATATAGAAGTGCTATTATAGGATCTGACCCATTTTATATATCATTACAAGATGTAATGAACCTACTGCCACCAATACCTTCAACTAAAAGCATCAGTGTTTGCATGTGCAAAACAGAAGAAAAGTCCCCCACCTTACATCACATTACTTGATGAGCATACATTGCTGATGATGGCATAATGCTTACAAAGCTTATGACAGACAATGGTAGATCCAACCAAGTCTTCCCATTTACCAGCCTACCTGTGAGGTAACATACCCAAATGTATGTGTGTCTCAGCTTCTTGTTCCTACAGTTAGGAAAGAGAGGTTAATCCATAGATCAGTCTGGGTATACTGTCAGTACATTAGTTAGGAAATGGACAGAGTAGTTGAAACAATCGTTTATTCTATGCCGTGTACTGTTATGCTTCTGTGTTTTCATTATGATGTTCAACATATATAGGTTTCACCTGCTTTTATCCTCTTAAATTTGAGATTCACAGTGAGTAATGTTCTTGATGTGATTTGACGTGAAATCTCCAAGCACTGTGATGCTAAAAGAGATGACTGCAGTTCAGTCCATTTCAGCATAATGGAAACCGATGTAGCTTGCCGAAGGAAATGCGGCACGAATCTTGGAACTGTGCATGCCAGAAAGACCACATGGACCTTGCAGTCCAACCATCACCAGCACTGTTGGGATACTTGGCAGTATGCTGTATAGAGATATTTCCTGCAGAAAAAACAGAAATAAAACAATTGTGCAGTATTGGCAACAAAACATAACATTGACGAGCACACACAGAAACATAGAAATTTTTGACAGATAAGGACTGCCAGGCACATCCAGTCTGCAAGAAAGCCCCTCACTACTTTGTGGTTTCTGACTCTACCTGTTCAATGGCTTTTCACCCCTCCTTCCCACCTCTAAGGTAACCTTATGCCTGTTCCATGCATGTTTAAAACCCTCCACTCTGCTCACCCCACCTCATCCTGTGGAAGTCTATTCCCCATGTCAGCAACTCTCTCTGTGAAGAAAAACATCCTCACATTTCCCCTCAGCCTGCCAACTTCCAATTTCATTTCATGCCTCCTCATTCTTGTACATTTCTTATTTTGCAAGATGTCTCCCCCGTGCACCTTATTAATTCCTTGAAGGCACTTAAGTGTTTATATCATGCCCCCTGATCCCTCCTTTTCTCCATTGAATACGTATTGAGGTCCTTTAGTTTTTCCTCATTTTTCTGGTGCAAGCACTTTCCTCATTTTTCTGGTGCAAGCACCCTTACATCATAGTTGCCCTCATCTGGATAGCCTCCACCCTGTCAACGTCCTTACGAAGGTGTGGCCTCCAGAACTACACACAGTATTCTAGGTGAGGCCTCAGCTGTGTTTTGTACAATGGCATCACCACCTCCTGCCTTCTACCGCTGATACTTCTGTCCTCTTCACTTTGAGTCTCCTTATATTTCCTGAAACCTGCCCTTTTGGTCCTTACATTGTTTGCCACCTCTCTCGAGAACCACAGTGGTTTCATTCTTATCTTGCCCTTATTTACCAATGTGATGCCTTGGCTCATCAAGTCCTCCATGGCTCCCTTTACTTGTTCCCACTGCTCCTCAACTCTCACTCCTGTCTCCCTTCTCATCAATGCCACTTTAATGTAACTCCAAATAGTAGCCCAGTACACCCTCCTAAAATATAAGACCTTTGCACTCGTGTGACTAGACTGTGTCTCTGTCCCTATACTAAACCACACTATGTGATGGTCACTGGATCCATAGAAACATAGAAGTTGACGGCAGATAAGGACCGCAAGGCCCAACCAGTCTGCCCATTTTTTTCTACCTTATGAATGTGCCAGAGGACTGTACTCTGTCAATGGTCTATCTAGTCATACTCATCTGTATTGCTCCCTTATGCCTATCCATGCCTATTTGAAGAGCTGCACTGCATTCATATCCACCACTTCCTGAAGTAGGCCGTTCCATGCATCCACCACCCTTTCTATGAAAAAGAACTTCCTCACATTGCCCCTTAATTGGCCTCCTTCTAATCTCATGCTGTGTCCTCTTGTCCTACGATTTTTCTTATATTGAAACATGTTAGACTCTTTCACCTTATTAATGCCCTTAAGGTGTTCGGATGTTTCAATCATATCACCTGTCTCCCTCCTTTGCTCTAGGGTATAGCTCTAGGACCCCAGTTAACCTTCCACCTGTACGTCTGCGATTCTGTCCCAATTGGTCAGTACTTGGTCCAGAATCACCCCTTCTCTTGTTTGATAAATCACTAGCTGTTTTAGGCCTGCATCCTGTAGGAATCCAGAATATGTCTGCTCCTGGTTGAAGCAGCTGATGGGATGGCCCAGTCCACATCTGGGTTATTGAAATCACCCAGTAGTAATCCCTCAACTTTTGCTGCCATTGCATAAATTTGATCCCCTTGATCCCTATCCAGCTCCCCCCTTCCCATGCTGGAAGCCTGTAGATCACCCCTGCTCTTGTTGCTGTGCCATTGCCTGGCTCAAGGGTGAGTCACAGTGTCTCAGCCTCCCACTGTCTACCCAGTATCTCCATTGCCTTTATACCTTCCCTAACATGCATGGTGCTGCTATGTCCAGGTGTGGGTCTACCAAGAGTGCTTCCAGGTCTGGGATTTTTTTCCACAGGCTGCAAGCATTTGTAACCATGACCTTCCATATTTTGGTTCCTATCTGATCTTCCTGGACTAAGAGTATTCACTATTCATTCATATTAAATGGACTATACTGGAGGTGCTAGGACCCAGCAGGAACCAAAAATCTTCAAGAGGGCCGACACTGAGGTAGAACCATGCATGCGCACCACCACGAGACTGACTTGTGCCTGTACAGGCTATTTTGGCGTTGACCCTCCAACTGCCTCAGTTCCTTTTTTTCCAATGGAGTTGACCATGGACGGTTTTGGTAATTGTATGGAGACTTCACTTAAAAGCTGTTCTGGCACATCACTGTGCTGCTCTTATAGAGCAGTGGGTGTGGTGATTGTCTCAGCTGCCTTCATCAGTAGACCCAGTTGTGGGGCCTTCAGGCTTCAGAGCTACTGGACCAGGGTGAAGCTGGCCGGGGCAAGATGTGTGGGCACTTTCTTCTTCGGTGCCAGTGCCGTCAGCACCGACACCTTGTGCCTTCCCCCTCACCTGGTTTTTGTGCAGGGGCTAGCACAGGTACCGTCTTCCTCTCCCCTTTTCTTCAGATCTACCAGGATTTCTCTTGGAGCAGTGCAGCCATTGGCGAGGTCGGGGGCCCCAGAAGCTAGGCCAGTACTGGCTTTGTTGCTGGTGCTGGTGCTGTGGGCGGCACCAGACACTGCAGCACCAGTGCTCACGGTGCTGGCAGCGCACCCAGTGCTGGGTTCCTCAATGCCAATTGGGGTTTTGATGATCCCAATATTTTCTTGGCCCTGGCCTCCCTCTGGTGGTCTTTCTGGGGAAGAAGTGGAGCTTGATGAGTCTGATCCAGACATGCTTTTTCTGATGATGCAGCGGATGACTCATTTAATGGGTTGGAAAGCAAGCCTTCTGTATCAGCTGAATCTTTGGTGGAAGACCTTTCTTTTCAGTCTCTATTAAAGATTACGGACAGAGTCCACTTTAGCCTTACAGACTACCGCTGCAGACCCAGGTAAGTTTTACGTTTGCAATTCTTACATGTCCCTAATATTTCTACAGACCTGAGTCTTCTGGTGCCCTCCTCCTTTGAAACTCTTTCTGAGATGGTGTGGGACAGACTGACAGTTCCTTCGGTGGCCAAGTCCTTTAACAGGAAGTATGACCCCCCTTGCCCAAAGGCAGACCAATCCTAGTTTTTCAGACTTTTGCAGTTGCCCTTGTGGTGCTTGCTGAGAATGACAATGTCATCCTTCCTCAGGAGTCCATGGCACAGCCTGTGAATAAGGAGTCTCACAAGACTGATACTTATGGAAACGGACATTTTCAGTCACAACCTTGGGTATGCATATTGCTGGCTACCAGGGTCATTACTTTCAGTATGAGTACATCATGTGGAACTCTCTTAAATCAATGGTAAAGAACATCCCGGAATCTGACATTAGCATGGAACTTCTTCAGACCATTGCCAGGGGGCATGTAGTCCAATAATCAGCAACCAAAGGCTGCTATGAACGCCTATGACACAGCCTCTAGGGCAGCATTCACAGGGATTTGTATAAGGCAGCACTCCTAGCTTAGAACACCTGGGTTCTCTACTGATGCTCAGCAGAAGGTGATGATTGTCCCCTTTGATGGTGCTTACCTGTTTGGCCATCAAGTCGAGCAAGCACTGGAGGCCACTCAGAAAACTAGGACTGACATTGAAATGGCAAGGCTGGCTTATGCTGCCCCTCAAAGGAGCAGGAACCATTGACAGTTTCATAACAGGAAGTCCTTTTAGGGTAGAGGCCGAGGTACTTTCAACAGGAACCAAACTCCTCAGCTGCAAAAGAAAATGCAACAGAAGGTACAGAGCCCCGAAAGTACCCAAAGGTGCCAACATCTGGTCCAGGTCTCACCTTAGTTGTCTGAGGTGGACACCTCCTTGGCAGTAAGAGGTCATCTGACTCAGTTTCATGACCAGTGTCAGCTCATTACAATGGATAAATGGGTCCTCAGTATTGTCGGGGAGGGATACTCTCTCAGTTTCACAGAGATACCTCCAGACCTTCCACCCAAATGACAGTGCAGCCTGTCTGATACTCAGTCAGACTTTCTTACTTCTGAGATATAGGGCCTCCTAAGAAACAGGCAATAGAAGTTGTTCCACAGGCAGAGCAGAACACTGGTTTCTACTCACATTACTTTCTGGTTCCAAAGAAAACAAGTGGCTCAGAAAGTTAAACAAGTACTTGTTCAGAGAGAAATTCAGAATGATCTCCCTGGGACCTCTTTTGCCACTGATTCATCAGTATGACTGGCTGGCATCCCTAGATATGCAGGACGCCTACCAACACATCACAGTGTACCTAAGTCACCACAGGCATCTCCGTTTTGTGACTTTGGGTCAACACTACCTGTTCAGAGTCCTGCCCTTTGGGCTTTCCTTGGCACCCCAAGTCTTTGCAAAGTGTTTCACTGTTCTCGCAGTGCATCCTTAGAAAACTGGTCATTCAAGTCTTCCCTTACCTGGATGATTGGCTCCTAGTGAGTCCATCCAGACAGGAGACACAGGAAGCAGTCTTCACGGCTTCTCAATTCCTCATTTCCATGGGAGTTCTTATGAATCTGGAAAAATCCCAACTTCAACCCTCTCAGCAGCTTCTCTTCATAGGAGCCCTCTTGGATACCTCCAGGGTGAGGACATTCCTTCCAGATGACAGGAGGAATTATATTTTACAGATGGCTTGCTACATCAGGGAGAACAACACTGTTCAAGCTGTTTCAATACAGCAAATGTTGGGCCTCATGGCATCATCCATTTTTACAGTACCCTTAGCCCAGCAACAAATAAGGACCACAGAGTGGATGCTCAGCACACAATGGTCTCCGTTTAGTGGCATGCCTTCTTCACTGCTGCTCTATGGCTCAGGTTAAGTTGGAAGGCTGGGTTCACGCTCACTCTACCAGAGTGGTCCTACACTATACATCTTCAGTTCTTCTGCATAAAGGTGACTGAGCCTCCCCAAAAAAAGTCTCTTACATGGTGGACACAGGAAGACAAGCTCCTACAAGGTCTACCCCTTGCTCCACTGTAGTCTCAGACCACCATCACCACAGATGCATCTCTGACTGGTTGGGGAGCCCACTGTCAAGACCTCCACATTTAGGGAATGTGGAGCCAGGAGGAGTCTCATCTGCACATAAATGTCTTAGAGATGAGAGCAGTTCTATATGCTGTCCAACCCTGCATGATGTCCTGTGTCACAGAGTAATTCTCCTTCAGATGGAGAACTAGGTGGTAATGTATTACATCAAGAAGCAGGATGGAGCACACGCCTACCTGCTGTGTGGGGAAGCCATGAGAGTGTGGGAAAGGTGTCTCAAGCAAGATGCGTTGATTCAGGCATTCTGCCTGCCAGGAATTCAGAATGACCTAGCGGATAGAAACATAGAATTTAACAGCAGATAAGGACCGCTTGGCCCACCCAGTCTGCCCATTTCCCTACCTATTGGATAAGCTGCAGATCCTAGTTAACCAGCAGCCTACTTCTTCCTACCCCCACCCCCCAGAATTGCCTTATGACTATCCCATGCATGCTTGAATTCCACCACTGATTTTGACTCCACAACCTCCTCCGGAAGGCCGTTCCATGCATCCACAGCCCTCTCTGTGAAAAATACTTCCTTAAATTACCTCTGAGCCGCCTCCATCTTCAAATTGTGCCCTCTTGTTCTTGCACACCTCTTTTTGAAAGATGCTATCCTCTTGGACTTTGTTGATTCCCTTGAGGTACTTGAAAGTTTCTATCATGTCCCCCCTCTCCCTCCTTTCCTCGAGGCTATACATATTAAGCTCCTTAAGTCTCTCTTCATATGTCTTCCAGTGCAGACCCTGCACCATTTTAGTTGCCCTCCTCTGGACAGCTTCCATCCTGTCTATGTCTTTGCGGAGATTGGGTCTCCAGAACTGCACACAGTACTCAAGATGGGGTCTCACCAGCTGTCTGTACAGAGGGATAATAACTTCCTGTTTTCTACTGGTGATGCCTCTCCCTATGCATCCCAGTATCCCCCCAGCCCTCCTTGCTGCCCTCTCACATTGCTTGCCCATCTTTAGGTCATCTGATATGACTACCCCCAGGTCCCTTTCCATTTTTGTTGTTGTTAGTATCTCACCCCCCATTGTGTACTCTTCCCCTGGGTTTTTGTTTCCCAGGTGCATTACCTTGCACTTCTTAGCATTGAATCTAAGCTGCCATACATTTGATCATTCCTCTAACCTTGCCAAGTCCCTTCTCATCCTTTCCACCCCACCTGTGCATCAACTCTGTTGCAGATCTTAGTGTCATCTGCAAAGAGACATACTTTTCCTTCCAGTCCTTCTGCAATGTCGCTTATAAAGACATTGAAGAGGACCGGTCCTAATACTGAACCCTGTGGTACCCCACTAGTAACCCTCCTTTCTTCTGAGTGGACTCCATTTACTATTACTCTCTGTGTCCTATTCTCCAGCCAATTCTTTACCCAGGCTGTCATCTTGGGACCCACTCCCAGTCTGGCTAACTTGAATATTAATCTTTTGTGTGGGACTGTGTCAGATGCCTTGCTAAAGTCTAGGTAGGCCATGTCCACAGCCCCTCCCTGATCTACTACTTTGGTCACCCAGTCAACGTAATCTATCAGATTCGTCTGGCATGACCTTCCCGCTGTGTATCCATGCTGCCTAGGGTCCTGTGCCCCTCTGGCCTCTAGATACTCGACAATTCTTTCCTTTAGAAGTGATTCCATCATTTTCCCTATCACTGAGGTTAAACTAACAGGTCTATAGTTTCCTGCTTCTGCCTTGCTCCCACTTTTTGTGAAGGGAATCACATCTGCCATCCTCCAGTCCTCGGGTACCACCCCATCCTCCCATGATTTGTTAAAAAGGGTAGTCAGTGGTGTCACTAGTTCTACCCTTAGTTCTTTTAGAGTTCTGGGATGAATTCCATCAGGCCCCATTGCTTTGTCCACCTTCAGTTTTAAGAGTTTTTTCAGAACCCTTTCTTCTGTAAATGGGCTGGTATCAACTTCTGTATCCAGAGTGTTACTACTGTTTGTTTTATGTACCTCCTCCTCTTCCTTTGTAAATACTGAGCAGAAATATTTGTTTAGTATCTCTGCCTTTTCACAATCTCCCTCTGCTCACCCTCGCCCTCCCCTTTATTAAGCCTCACTATCCCTCCCTTGGTCTTCCTTCGCTCCCTGATGTACCTATAAAAGGTTTTCTAGGGACATGGATATGTTGTTCATCCACACTCATTGGCAGTATCCTTGCCGCTTTAAATCTTGCCGGAAGGTCTTCAAGCTTGCTCCTCCCACCCACCCGGGTGGTATAACTCTCGGCTCCGCCCCATGACGCCAGATCTTCCTTACCGCTTGGAAGCTCAGGTTCCCTCCTTAACGCTCTGCGTTTGCGACTGGTTCCTATTTCTCCGTTTGCGGATTTAAAAATAAAATTTTGCAAAAGACTTCAGTCTTGATCCCTCGCGACTCGCGATGGACAATCGACTCCCGGATTTCGGAGATGCCCATGCGGGCAGAAGATGTCTCGGACGGATCCACACTCCCGTGTGTCTACTGCTTAGGCCTTGAGCGACCACGCAGGCCTTGCGACCTGTGCTCATCTTTCTCGGTGACGTCCTCGAAGGCCGTGCTGCCCGGTTGCAACTGGGCCGTCGAGAAGCGTTTCCCTCGGTGAAGTCAGGAAGCCCGGTTAAGCCGGTGTCGCGGTGGCCCGAGCTCGGCGGATCCTTTCCGGCGGATGGTAGCCCTCGAAGAGGCGGCGCGAGCCGTATCTTCCCGACGCGGCATTTATCCCGCTCTCTCTGGGTTCTTCCTACGGCTTCCTTTAAGGAGCTTTGTCTGTCCCTCTCCACTAAAGGAGAAGGGCCTGCGTCTGCTGGACCTTATTCTCGGTCCAAAAAGAGGGACAAGGGTAAGTCCCTCCGTCGACGCTCTTGGGAGCGGGAAAGGTCCCCTCCCCGGGCCGTCGACCGTCGGCTTCGGTCGACCGCTTCGCCCGGCCACTGGCCTCACGGTGTCCCGTCAGGTCAGTTGACCGAGACTCCACTGATGAAGTCGAGATTTTCTCGACCCATTGGAGCGAGCTGTCGCCTTTAGCAGCAGATTCCCTCTCCCGGTTCCCCGGGAGGAGTTGAGGATCCGTGGGCTCGCCTGTGCCTCGGTTCCGGGCCTCGGATGGACCTTCCGAGCGAAGGAGTGCGGTTCCGGCCGACACCTCGCGCCCGACCCGGAAATTCCGGGACTCTCGGTCTCGGTCTCCGGACCTCTTGGCGGTCCAGCCGATCCCACCGTCATAAGCGGTCCCGGTCTCGGCACCGCGGTAAGCGGCGTCGCCGCTCGTCCTCGTCCTCCTCCTCGGATGAGGGGAGGCTTCGGCGTAAATTACGTCGGCAGATGCGAGGACCTTATGTTGCAACAGCTCCTCCTGGCGGGAATAAGCCGACTCGAGCGCCTTCCCGGCCATTAAGTAACTGTCACCGGGCGACCGACACAACCCCTCGAACTTGTCTGAGGCCTATACCAGGCGGTTGTTCGGCAAAACCAACTGCTCCACCGATTCGGGTGGAACCTCCGCCTCCACACCACCAATTGGGGCTCCGACCAAGGATTCTCGATCGGCTAAGGGTTTACCATCGGCTGTCAGTTACCCTCACTCCCGACCGACCTCGACAGGTGAAGGGTGGCTCAGGCCAGAGCAGCTCTTGAGGACTCTTCGAGTCGAAGATGATTCCTCCTTCTTCTCCAAGCGACTGGACTTGGAGTCTTCAGGAGGTCAGTCAATGGACGATAGCCCGTCGTCCTTCCTAGGACTGCTTGGCTCATCTCGGAGTCTACGGGATGGAGCTCGAACCGTTTCAAGCGGGCCAGGTATCCCCTCACGGAGATTCTGGACCGAGGGATTCTCTGGCAGGAGGCCTTTCCGGTGGCCGAGGCCATAGTGGGTCGGCACTGGAACTTTGGCAGCGCCCTGCTTCCTGCCCTGCGCCGGCCAGGATGGCCAGAGAGTACGGTCCCTACGGTTCCTTGTCCGGTTTTTGAACACCCCTCTGCTGAGGGGTTGGTTACCGACAGCGTTTTCCGTAGCGCCCGGCAGCGCCAGGATGTGGACAAACCTCCTGACAAGGAGTCAAGAAATTGGACTATGTCGGGCGAAAAGTCTACGTGCGTCCTCTCTCGGCCTTCGTCAGGCCAGTTCGGCCGTCCTCATGGCACATTTTCTCATGCCCTGTTGGGCTCCCTGGATGAGGTCATCCCTCATCTTCCGCCCGATCTGCAGACTACGGTTAAGCAGGTGCGGGACCAGGGCAGGGCAGTGGCCAAACAGCAGCTCCAGACTGCTTTGGATGTAGGGGACTCATGTGCCAGATCGGTGGCGGCCGCAGTGGCTATGCGTCGGCGGGCTTGGCTGAGGATATCCACCTTTACTTCAGATACCCAGCACAAGTTGGCGGATGTTCCCTTTTTGGGGACTGACCTCTTCGGCCCTGGGGTGGAAGGTCACCTGCAGAGGATCGAGAAGTCCAATGCCACCTTGGACTCGGTCTCTTCCGCTCAGAAGGACAAGGCCGCAAACCACAGCCCTAAGCCCTTTAGTCCTTCTCCCTTCCAGCGCCCGGCCCAGCAACGTCAGGGCCAGCAGGCTCGTCATGGCATCCCAAACCCAAGCCGCCGGCTTCCTCTAACAGGAGGCAGGGAGGAAAGGGCCCAGGAGGTCCCTTGGCCGGTCCCTCCTCCAAGCCTGCCCAGTGACGGGCTGAAGGGTGTCGCCCCCATCCCCGTCACCTTACCCCTGGGTCCCCCCGTGGGGGGCGGCTCCGCACTCCGTTCCACCTGGTCCGCTGTTACCACGGACAGGTGGGTCTGGAGAGTGGTGGGAAGAGGCCTGCCTCTGGAATTGACAGGCACCACCCTTCAGGCCGTGGCCCCTCGGGGGCTTGGGATCCCAGCCTCACTGGCGGCTGTCGAGCCGACATCGCTCTCCTCCTCCAGAGGAGGTGGTAAGAGAGGTGGTGGACCCTCCTTCAGACCCAGGGTTTGTGTCCAGGTACTTCCTGGTTCGAAGCGGACGGGCTGGCGCCCATTCTCGACCTACACGACCTAAACAAGTTCCTAAGGTCTCGAACCATTAGGATGGTCACTCTGGCTCAGATAATACCATCCTTGGAGCAGCGGCGTGTGGTTCTGCTCTCTGGACTTGCAGGGCCAGCGTTTTTTCACGTCCCTATCCGTCCGTCTCACCAGAGATTCTTAAGCTTCCGGCGGAAGGATCTCTCTTGATTCAAGCCATGCCCTTGGCTTGTCTCCAGCTCCCAGGGTCTTCACCAAATGCATGGCAGTGGTGACAGCATTCCTCGGCGCCGAGGGTCCGGTGTACCCTTACCTGGACGACTGGCTGATAGCAGCTCCCTCCAGGAAGGAGGCGGAGTGGTCCAGAGATCTGGCCCTCCAGGTCTGCTCTCAACTGGGCCTCCTTATCAAGCGAGGCCAAGTCGGAACTCGAGCGAAGCAGGTGATTTTATTCATCGGGCGCGGCTCGACTCTCTTCGAGCCAAGCGCGGCTCGCGCGGACAGGGCGAGGTTCTTTCCTCCTTTGCCCGATCATTTCTGGTTGGGCAATGCGCCCTGCCGGACTTCCTGCGCCTCCTGGGTCTCATGGCGGCCTGTACCAGCGTGGTCCGTTGGGCCCGCTGGAACATCGTCCCCTTCAGTGGGGACTGGCCAGCCAGTGGTCATAGCGCTGCGATCCCTTGGACCAGCTTGTCGGTGACACAGGGGATGTGGAGCAGCTCTCCAGTGGTGGACCGTTCCAGATCATTTGCAGGAGGGCATCCCGTTCGTCCGCCCCGAGCCGACGGTCTCTCTGTCGACCGATGCCTCTCTGATGGGTTGGGGTGCCCATCTGGGGGAACACCGGGCTCATGGCCTCTGGTCCCCGCGGGAGTCCCGATGCCACATCAACCTGCTGGAGCTCAGGCGGTCCGCCTAGCTCTCACCGCCTTTGCTCCGTTCCTCCGAGTCAAGTGGTCCGAGTCAGGACGGACAATACCACGACCATGTACTATCTAAACCGCCAGGCGGGGCCGCGCTCCATGCTTCTATGCAGGAAGCTCTCCGCATTTGGTCACTCGTGCGCAGCCTGGGCGGATCCCTAGCCATTCACATGGCAGGAGCCTCCAACACCCTGGCCGATGCCCTGAGCTGGATAGGGGCTGCATCCCACGGTGGTCTCTCCTGCGGAGGTAGTACAGCATCTGTTCTCCCTTTGGGGCACACCTCAGGTGGACCTGTTTGCCTCCATGGAGGCAGCGAGCTGAGTCTGTTCCATGCCGCCCCCCTCAGCAGGGCTCGCTGCAGGGGATGCCTTCTCGAGGCAGTGGACCCCGGGCCTCTTTCGCCTTTCCCCATTTCCCTTGATCCACAAGGTGCTTCTCAAGGCGAGGAGGGACAAGGCGCGGTGATTCTGATAGCCCCAGACTGGCCTCGCCAGTTCTGGTACCAGATCTCCTCAGTCTCAGCTCCAGGACTCCGGCAGCTTCCAGCTCGCCCGGACCTGCTCTCAGTCAATCAGGGAAGGTGTTCCATCGGACCTTCAATCCCTGCACCTGACGGCCTGGTTCCTGGCGGCTAGAGTTCCAGGCTTTGGGTCTTTCCGGCGAGGTCCTCAATGTAGTTGAGGCGTCCCGTAGAGTCGACCAGAAAATGCTATGCCTTCAAATGGAAAAGGTTTTCCATTTGGTGTCAGAACAAGGGCTTGGACCCTTCCTCCTGTTCCTGGCAAGCATCTTGGACTATTTATGGTCCCTTTCTAGTCAAGGGCTTGGGTCGGCGACCCTAAGGGTGCACCTGGCAGCCATCTCTGCTTACAGTAGCGGGCAGGGAAGCAGTCGATGGCGCAGAGAGAAAGGTGGTCTGGCGCTTTTCAAAGGCCTTGATCACATTTCCTCAGTCTGAGAACCCCCACCTCCGTGGGATCTACTGCTGGTACTGGCAAAGCTCATGGGCAAACCATTTGAACCTATGCACAGGTGTGCTCTCTCTCACCTGTCGTGAAGACCACCTTCTTGGTGGCTATCCGTCAGCCAGAAGGATGGGAGAGCTCCAGGCGCTTTCCATCGAGTCTCCTTACCTGGTCTTCCACAGGGACAAGGTTGTCCTGCGCCCCCACCGAAATTCCTTCGAAGGTGGTGTGGGAGTTTCACCTTAACCAGGTGTTGACTCTGCGGTGTTCTCCCCAATCACACCTCGGAGGCGAATATAGGCTCCATACTCTGGACCCTAGAAGGCGTCTCATTTATTATAAGGCGCACGGCTGAAATGGGGGAGAGGTTACGCCAGCTGTTTGTCACCTCACGCTGAAGCCGCATCTGGCAGACCTGCAAGCGGACGTATAAGCAGGTGGGTAACCTCCTGCATAGATCTCTGCTATAAGTTAGCGGGCATGGAGCCTCCCAGAGGGATAAGAGCTCATTCTACCCGCCATACTGCTGCGTGGCTGCTTCCAGGGACGTCCCTATCCAGGAAATCTGCAGGGCTGCTACCTGGAAGTCAGCAAACACCTTCATTACCCACTACCACATCGACCTTGAGTCACGCGGGATGCTGGTTTGGGGCCTCGGTTCTCCAGTCTCTTTCCCAAGTAAGTATATGGGGGGTGTGCGTCTTGCCTCCCTCCTCCTGGAGAACTGCTAGGAGTCTGCCAATGAGTGTGGATGAACAACATATCCATGTCCCTAGAAATACAGGTTACTCACCTGTAACAGGAGTTCTAGGAATGGTATATGTTGTTCATCCTACATCCTCGACCTCCCGGCTTGACGCACAACCTGAGCTTCCAGCGGGCCAGATCTGGCGTCATGGGGCGGAGCCGAGAGTTATACCACCCGGGTGGGTGGGAGGAGCAAGCTTGAAGACCTTCCGGCAAGATTTAAAGCGGCAAGGATACTGCCAATGAGTGTGGATGAACAACATATACCATTCCTAGAACTCCTGTTACAGGTGAGTAACCTGTATTTATCCCCCTTCTTAACTGAGTTGGCTATCTTTTCCTCGGTTTGGGCCTTTGCTGTTCTGACTGCCTTCCCAGCCTCCTTTTGCTTTAACTGATACAGTTCTCTGTCCTGCTCCTTCTGCGATTCCTTGTACTTCCTGAATGCTTTCTTTTTCTCTTGAACCTTCACTGCCACTTCCTTTGAGAACCATAGTGGTTTCTTACATCACCTTGTTTTGTTTATTTGCTTCACACAAAGGCTCGCTACCTCTGTGATGGCAGTTTTTATTATTCCCCATTGTTCTTCCACCCCACCTTCCTGCCCATTTGCTAGTGCATTCCTTAGGCACTCACCCATTTTGGCAAAGTCAACCCTCCTAAAGTCCAGTACTTTTGTCTTTGTATGGCTTGACTCTACTGCTGTGTTTATTGTGAACCATACTGTTCGATGGTCGCTAGTTCCCAGATGGCTACCACTTCTACATCTGTGATCCTCTCTCCATCTCCATTTGAGAGTATCAAGTCTAATATTGCTCCCTCTCGAGTGGGCTCCAGTACTAGTTGTCTAAGGCATGCCCCCTGTAGGGCATGTAGAATAACTGCACTCTTCGGAGTGGCAGCTGCAACTGCACTCCAGTTAACATCTGGCATATTCAGATCACCCATCAGCAAAATTTCCCCTTTTTCTGCCATTCTAAGTATACTTTCTATCATTTCCTTGTCCATTTCCTCCCCCTGAGAAGGGGGTCTGTATACAACCCCTGTGCGGATTGTGGTGCCATTGCCTGTTTCCAAATTTACCCACAGTGCTTCTTCTCCTCCCTGTTTACCCTTTTGTTCTGTTGCTTTTATTCCTTCCCTTATGTAAAGAACTACTCCTCCTCCTCTTTTACCCTCCCTGTCCCTCCTGTAGATAGTGTATCCTGGTATGTTTACATCCCAGTCATGGTTTTGTGTGTACCATATTTCTGTGACTGCCACGATATCCAGATGTTCCTCCTCCATCAAGGCCACTAATTCAGGAAGCTTGTTACCTAGACTACGGGCATTGGTACTCATTGCTCTCCATTTTTTGATGGCTTTACCTTCTGTTGCAGCATCCCCCTCTGACCATTCTACCTTGGTCTTTTTCTCATTTAGTACCCTGTTTTGTAGGGAGAGGCTGGGATTTTTCTGCTGCTTGTCAGTGCCTCCCCCTTTGACTAGTTTAAAAGCTTGCCAATGAAGCATTTAAACCGATTGCTCAAAAGACTTGTTCCCTTCCTGGACAGATGCAGACCATCCTGCCAGTATAGGCTGGTGTCCTCCAGGTGGAACCCCAGTCCCCAATGAAGCTAAACCCTGTGCTCCGCACCATTTTTCAACCATTCATTAAACTGCATGGTGCCAATTACCCTCGCCTCCCCATGCCTTTGACAGGCAGCACCTCTGAGAAGGATACTGTGTGTGCTACTTGTCTTAGGCCCTCCCAACTCTGCAATGTCCTCCTGCACTACTCTAACCTCATGATGAGCCAAGTCATTTGTCCCTAGGTGGACAATTCGTCCAGCTCAGAATCCTTACAGCTGTTGTCGTGATCCTGAGGATCGCTTCCTGTCCCTCAAGCCATGGCACCAGGCAGGCACCTTACTTCAGCTTTCCCAGCTCCTCCCAGTTCTATCCCCTAATAATTGGGTCCCCACCAGGAGCTGCTTCCTTTCCTTGTGGTGTCCTCTGCCTCCTTCCTGTGGGCCTCCTTGTGACAGCTGTCCTCAGCCTCCTTAGTCTCCTCTGTGGGTGCATCCATGGGGAGCTATGCTCCCCAGAATGGTGTATGGATTGTGGAGTGGAACAACTGACTGGGTGTGCCTCGTTCCACCATCCTCACCCTTCCTGAGCCCACTGTGGTCCAACTGCTGTGTTTTCTTCGCAACCTCTGAGGTAGTGGTGGTGGCTGTGGTGCTTCCTGGATGGGGAGGTTCCTTCCTACTGTCCAGTGTGGCCTGGGGAAGGTCCCGTACTACTGTCCAGTGTGGCCTGAGGCGGCAACTTCCTCCCTCAGGGCAGAGAGTTGTCTGCAAATAGGCAGCATCTCAGCGTCCAGAAAGACTCGGAAGACTGCTGCCCCACAGCCATTACATTTGCACTCCCCACATTTTTTTTTGTGTGATTGGTTTGTAATATAGAAATATATATTTATAATATACAATGTGTATGCTTATATTGTCAGTGCAGTGTGCTAGAGGATATGACAGTGACATGCACCTTGCACTCTTGAGGAAATTATGTCAGAACCCCAGGTATAAAGGAACTATTTCCAGGGGTGGGTGGGGTAAGGGGTGGGAAGGGGTTGGGCCTAAACTGTGCCCTCGCAAAACAATCAGCTAAAAGCTTTGACCCACTGCTGCAATGAGTGCCTTCCTGTCAGCAAGATGCCCTACACAACAATTTGATAGAGAAATACCCTGCTAATCAAACAGAGAAAAATCCACACATCCAAGTCAGACACAGGTAAACCTTCCCAGCCCCAAAACAGGCCTGGTGGTTTGTGCTCCGACAGCTGTCAGCCCCAAAATAAGTCAGCTGTGCTTTAAACTCTTCCTGCACTGAAAATCTTAAGAATTTTAACAAACAAACATAAACCTAGATCCACCACCCTCTGTTGCTTGAAAGACTGTCTTTTCCTGTTTCACACTGCAGGTTTTTCTGTGACAACTCCTTAACCCCCAGTAACTCTGTTAAAAAGAGTTTAACTATCACAAACTCCTACGCACCAGTAAATTATTTAAAAATAGTTTCTGTCCCAAAATCCTAGTAGTCAATCCAGCTACCCCCCAAGGGACAACCAGAATACAGTATTCAAACACTTATGAGGTTACTTCCAAGATAAGCAGAGTTTGCAAGTTTCTTTTTCAACTCCTCAGCCAACTGTAATTCATTTAAAAATAGTTGAACTGTCAGCAAATCCTAGTAGACAATCTAGCTACCTCCAAGGACCTACCCAAATGCAGTATTTAAATCCTTCTGAAGTTACTAACAAGATAAACAGAGTTTACAAGCCCCTTCTTGGTTAAACACTAAATAAATGTGAATAAAAAGCAATTACCAAGGGTGGTTAGTTTCACCTCCCGCAGAATTAAGCAAAAGTGCACGTTTGTTGCAGATATCAAGTGCAATATAGAATTTCTCACACAGCATGCAGTTGAAGAAAGTAGTGTCCTTCCAGCTTCAGAAAATGTGCTTTGTTATAGTGTATGTTATAGTAAATGTGATAGGCTCCGCGCAGATTGGAGGCAGATCCCCATGAATGATTTGTTGCACCAGACATCATGCAATTGCTGTTCGATGAGTGAGGCAGTCCAGACCTGGATCTTTTTGCATCCCCATTCAGCGCAAAACTGCCTCTATTTTGCTTCAGAAATCCAGAACCTGGCGCTTTGTCAGGATGAATTCAGAATGTGGTGGAAAAGACACTTTCTATATGCATTTCCTCCTCTTCGATTGGTTCAGGGGGTGTTACTCAAATTGGAGGTGCAGGACGGCAAGATGAGTCTAATTGCTCCATACTGGCCTAGACAGATAGGGTTTCCATTGATCAACAGACTGTCAGAAGTTCCCCTGAGGCAACTTCCTCTATGGACAAACCTCCTGACACAGGGAGCTGTGGTCCATCCCAACCTGTGATCCCTTCATCTCAGTGCCTGGCTGCTGAAGAGATAGAAGTGGGTAGGTTTAAAGTTTCTCAGAGAATCTCAGAAATCCTCTTGGCAGTGTGTAAGCCCTCCATTAGAAAGATTTACACAGCTAAATGGAAGCGCTTTTCCATTTGGTGTGCAAAGTCCCTTCTGGACCCATTTTGTTGCCCACCAAGTACAGTGTTGGAGTACCTCTTAGATCTGTCAAATGCAGGTCTGCAATACTCGATAGTGAAGGTACATCTCTGCACAATTTCTGCCTACTACAAGTCAATACAGAGCATGACTCTGGCTCAGTTACTCCTGGTCAAGAGATTCCTTAAAGGTGTCCTGCATACTAAGCCTCTGATCAAAAAGACAGTGGCAGCATGGGATATCAACCGCATGCTAGATATGCTCACCCATAAAACTTTTGAGCCCCTAGCCATCTGTGACTTGAAGTTTCTGCCTGGAAGACTGCCTTCGTAGTGGCTATTACGTCCAGCCACAAAGTCTTTGAAATACATCCTTTGGTCACAGACCCTCCATAAACTGTGTTTCACAAAGACTAGGTGGTACTACGTATCTACCCAAAATTCCTACCCAAGGTGGTTTCTGAATTCCACCTTAACCAGCCCTTGGTTCTTCCTATTTATTTTGTCAAATTCCAGAATGAAGTGGAATGTACCCTTCACTCCCTGGATGTCCAAAGGGTTATGCAGTTTTACATCGACAGAACAAAAGAGATTTGCAAGTCCAAACAGCTCTTTGTATCTTTCAACATGACCCAGCTCGGTCAACCTGTTGCCATTAGATGTATGTCTGCATGTTTAGTGGCATGCCTTCTTCACTGCTGCTCTATGGCTCAGGTTAAGTTGGAAGGCCGGGTTCATGCTCACCCTACCAGAGTGGTCATGGCATCCCTGGTAGAGATTCGCAGTGCACCCATTGCAGATATTTGCAAGGTGGCTACTTGGAGCTCAGTGCATACCTTCATGAAGCACTATGCTTTGGATGTCCATGCCAGACAGCACACTTCCTTTGGCAGGACAGTCCTGAATGGACTTCCATCCTGACCGAGCTCGATATCCTACTGTCATGCTTGGGGATTGCTTTTTAATTCTGTACTCTCCGTGAATGAATGGTTAAGACGCCTAGTCCAGGAAGATATGGAAATTATGTATCTACCATAATTCTTGATCTTCTTGGACAGAGTCTTCCACCATTCATTCACACACCCATCTACCATCCCCTGAGCTCACTCATTCTGTTTCTGGTCTTCACCCTTTGTTGGTTTGGGCTGTGAAGACATTGTTGAGTTGACCCTTCTTACTTGGGTCATCTAAGCTGTCTTATACTTGGAGTTAGTTTAGGTGTTTCCTAGGTTAGTTTACACTGCACCTCCTCAGTCAGAAAGGTACTGAGGTGGTTAGAGGGTCAATGCTGAGATAGCCTATACAGGCACAAGCCAGTCTTGCAGTGCCACTCATGCGCGGTCTTAGCTCGGTGCCGGCCCTCCTGAAGATTTTTAGGCTCCTGCTAGGTCCTAGCATCCCTGGCATAGTCCTATTAGTATGAATAAATGGTGAAGATTCCATCCAAGAAGATCAAGAATTATGGTTAGTACGTAATTTCCATTTCTTTACTGACACCTTTGCTCAGCTGCTTTCTTCCCTCCCCCCATTTTACTGCCTTCCTACCTCTGCCTTTCCCTGTTTGTCTTATTTAGGTGGTACTGTCTGAATTTTGCCTTCCTGCTTCTTATTTCTGGCTCTCTTTCTTGTGGGGGTGGGCTGCTAGAGTCTCTCTGACCCGTTACCCCCCCGGCTATTTTAAACACTACTTTAAAAGCACAACATCAATGCAACATTTACAGTAGTGATCCTGTTGCAGTGAAATGAACATAGACACCATCACTAACGTCTGGCTGAGGAACTCCAGACACAGTAAAGTGACTGTTACAGTATGTATACGCAGGGCCAGTTACTGTGTGTCCCAACATTGTTGACCGCTGACAGACTCTCCTGCCAACAGGAGGGTGGTAAAAATGTGTTCTAATGATTAGTGTGTGTTGAACAATTAAAATAATTGAAAGCATGTATGGACAAGACTAGTATGTGTTCACTTGCACAGCAATTATAGTGACAGATGACAGCAATGTTAACATATAACAAATATGTTTAGCAAACTGCACTGTTGTTCATCATGACATTATGTGAAAGGTTCCATGTCATAAGAGTGAACACAAAAGAGAGATCGTTATTATGGCGAGTGTATAACATTGAAAAGCAATTCGGTGGCGGCCTGGTGGCACAGAGAGTTGAGGTGTTGGACGCTTCACCTCGAACCACGCCGGCGACCCAGGTTCGGGAATGGACTCGGGTCGCTGGGGGCTGGCAGGGGAGGAGAGGACTGAGCATCTGGAGGACTGCTCTCTTCTCCTGGGGTGGTTTGGGTGAAGTGCTTCACTCTGTAGTGGCCCCTGGTGGAGACCGGAGGCACTACAAGGAGCGTCACAATGGGGGCTCTCCAGAAAAATGTGAAAGATGGTACATCTCCGACCAGATAACAGCAGCCCCACCTCCCCGCACCTCTCTGCTGCGAAGCGTCCAGGGCTGCAATATCCCTGCTCCACCCAGAAGCAAGAGAGTGCTTAGGCACTCTGTACTCCCCTTCCTGTCACCCTCTCCAGGGCAGGGGTGGCCCCCTCAGCGAAGGGATATGCCGGGTCAGCGGAGCAGTGGAGCAGCAGGATGGCGGGTCGTGACACAGAGCAATAGCAGGACTGGCTGCCCGGAAGGGAGTGGACGGAGCATGCCCAGTAGTGAGGGGATAAAATAATATGTAAACAACAAAAAGGAAAGCAATTCGGTGAAATACACAAAATGGCAATACTACTTCCGGCCAGTAGTTTTTCAATGTTTATGGGGGCTTTGCCCCAGCCCCTCCTACTGAAGGAATCTCAACTCTAGGGGGTTGCATGTTGGGGAGGGGGCGAGATTCCCAAAAAGAATTAAAAAAAAATCCAAGAGTTGCAGGCAGCAGCAAAATGTTTGTCCCCGTTCAGTCCCCGAACCCAGAACCTACTCTGCTGGAGCCAACCACCCTAAGCACCACACCACATGGGCTGGCTTGGAAGCACCAGGAACACTGCCCCACAGAAACCCTCTCTTCCATCCCTTCCCTCACTATTCCTGCCTTCTGGTTGTCCTTCTCCATGGTCGCCATCAACGAGGTCGCCTCCCTTGCAGGGTAGCCATTCCCCACTTCACTCAATATGACTTGCTCATTTGTGAGTCGCTCACATTGAATCGCCCTTCTGACATTATACCATGTGAAACTGTAACTGTAGAATCATTTCATAATGATTAAAAGTTTGAGTAATACTGCTAAACATGTGACATTAGACAGCGTTAAAGTGTTGAAATGTACTTCTGGTACTAGTAATATTTAACCAATTCATTGCTGTTAACATTGGCATCACTGTGCGTTGTATCTTACAGAAACTATATTTGACGTTGTTGCTACTTTATGTTTTTTTCTTTAAAAAATGCACTGGCATGATGTACAGAGGGTTGGTGTGTTACCAACATCAACAGTCATTAGGTACCATGAAATATATTCAGATAATTTTTGTCGTAATAAGAAAAAAAATTGGTTATTCCGGCATTGTGCATCACAATTGTGAGGATGCATCTTGAATACTATGTCGATGTACGTATGTCACATAGGTAGAAGGACATTGATCAGATAGAGGCAGTGCAGGGAAGGTATACCAAGACAGTACATTGCATGCATCCAAAGAAATAATGAGTAGCCCATCAGGGAGTAAAATATGTACCCATGGGGGGTGGGGAATGGGCAGAGTGTGCATGATAGGGTCATTGAAATCCATGAAGTGGAAAAATAAAGTAAAGCACAGCCCCTGTCGCCAAAAAACAGAACTAAATAGGGAAAGGGAACATGATCACATCTCAGCTACAGCCAAGCTCTATATGGCATCTAACAGGGATTGATAAAGGTATGATCGATCCAACAACAGGAGGAGAGTAGTACATGGCACAATCAATCCTCTGTGACCACTGCCAGTAGTGTGACTTATTGGATTGGTTGCATTGTGTAAAGATGAGCAGCATATCACCATTCATATAGTTAAAAAGAAAAAAATATTAAAATAACATGGGTCTCAATACATTTTGAGTTGGCTGTAAACTGTGCACACAATAAAAATGTTAAAAAAGGAAAAAAGATAATGGATGGTCCAGTACCAAATTGTGCAAGTCATGCAGTGTTCTTACCAAACTGCTTTCCAATGTTCAACAACAGTGTATGTCAGCATTATGCTGCTACCTGTGAGTCCTGAGACAATGGCAGTTTATATAGGGAACACGACACCATGCTGGATGGTCATTCTCCTGGGCTGCCAAAGTATCAAGGATGCTGGGCCCCACATTTTCAACTTCATTGTCCCCTGTATGTCCCCAGTTTACCAAAAGCAACATCCCAAGAATGGTTATACATTCATTTTGTGCAGGGATTACTAATCGAGAGACAACAGTGAGTAAACTGGAAGCATTATTGTGCCTTGGTACTGCAGCTGTTAAACTGTTCTCCACTCCTCTTGTACTTCCTATATGTGATATGTTGTATGTTTTTGACACTGTGTTTGCCTTGTACCTGTACCTCTCTATGTTGTGACCTCCTGGGTCATGCCTGAAAATTATCACTTCTGTGTCTAGTGCACCTACCCAATTATCAAAGATTAAATAAACTGCTAAAGACTTTCATACAGTGCCTACTGTATGTGGCACAGACATTCATGTTGACATTGTGCCTGATAACAATACATAAGCAATGCCACAAGAACAAGGATAAATGTTAACTTATTTCACTGTTCACAGATTTATCATGTGGTAATTCACTCCTTGTAGCTGTGCTTATGTTATTTTGTGGCAGAACAGCTCAATTCTCATGTTATGTCCACCAGCAACATGTTTAGGAAACATAATACCAATAAGACTAGCTGAAAAGGGTTGATTAACACATGATGGAACAACATTGTCTTCCCAGGTTCACAGTAAGGATCCAGCACCAGATACTTTTTGCAGACTTCATACAGTAACAGCTTACTTGTGTTTTATAGCCTTCTTCATGGGGACAGGTCATCATACTATTATACTTCAAGCATTATAGTTCTGTTATCATTGCCAGTCATCAGCATCTACAAAACCTGCTATGTAAACTAGTTTCAAAAGGGAGGCCGTGTGGGTGTGAGTGGCAGTGGAACACTGAGATATGCTATCAACCTTGATTTTCACATTACCAGCCCAGAGATGTCCTGAGCGATAAGGATGATTAGGCGCCTGAGGGTATGCTTTCCTACTCCTGGGAGGGTGGGCTGTGGGTACCACCACTTTAACATCACCTGGGTGTCCTGGAGTGGTGGTGCAGTGGTTCTGCACAGCGCCCATGAGGAGCAGACGTTGATCAGGAGTACCAGCATGTCTCTGTGCCTTTCCTCCTTGGATCACATTACATCCAGGTGTCCTTGAGGACGAGATAGAAAACAGGAAACAAAACACATCAGTAACCAGTAGAAAGGAGCAGCCATCCCCAGATCTCTTTACCAAGCTCCTTGGGGAACTGATTGGACAGCATGATACTCATTGATGGAGCATGGAGGGCACAACCCTTGATCTACTCACTCACTGCCAGGGGCTATACCAATGCAGGATGGGTGCATGGCCATCATTGTCAATGAGAGGTACCTGGGGCGAGGCTAGGGGGTAATATGCCAATGGATCCTTTAAGAATGGGGACAATACCCAGAATGGCACACATGCAGACACAGACATACATGACACACACAAAAACCAAGGCACACACACTCAAAGACAGACTCACACAAACACTGGCACACATAGCCATCCCGCATGAGAAGCATTAGTGATTTAGCTTGCAAAGTGGGTTGTGGAGTGAGCTGTGGTTGCTGGAGGCCCATCCAGTGTGTAGGAGGACTGAGCGGCTGAGGGGCTACTCTACTACTCCAGCAGAGTGTGCTGCAGGTCTCACTACTTTACTGCCACATATGTGACCATGGGTGGTGGTGTAGAGGTGATGCAGAGTGATTGGGAGGGGAAAACATTGATCAGGTGGGGCGGCACGTCTCTCTGTGGCATGCTTCCTTGGATCACATTACGTGCTGGCGTCCTCAGTGACAGGACAGAAAACATGAAAAACACTACATCAAAAAATGGTAGAAGGGACCCTGCATCTACATAAATTTTTACTGGGCTCCTTGGGGGACTGATTTGACAGACTGATGATGGCTGATGGACTGTGGAGGGTACAACCAGTAATCCCCTGTCTTCACACCTGGGGGTAGGGTAAGCAATGAAGGATGGGGCCTTGTCCACTAGTGTTCATGGGAGTTACCTGTGGCGAGGCTAGGGGGTAACAGAATCATACAAGCTTGACAGCAGAAAAGGACCACATCAGCCTATCCAGTCTGCCTTATTTCCCCCCTACACCCCCACCCTCCCCCCACTATTCAGCCCCATATATCTGTCCCATGCCCTCTTGAATCCCACCACTGATTCAGCCCTCACCACTTCTGGTAGTCTGTTCCAGGGCTTTACCACCCTCTCAGTGAAGAATCTTCCTCTCACATTGCCTCCGTATCTTTTCCCTGCAGTCTAAGGCTATGCCCTCTAGTTATGGACCCCTCCTTCTTCTTAAGTAAACAAACTTGCCTTACTTTGTTGAGCCCCTTCACATATTTAAAAGTTTCAATCATGTCTTCCCATTCCCTTCTAGTCTCCAGCGTGTATAGATCCAGCCCATGACACCTCTGCTTGTATGTCTTCCCTTGCATACCCTGCAACATCTTGGTTGCCTTCTCTGAGCCCTCGCCATCCCATCTATGTCCTTGCAGAAGTGTGGTCTCCAGAACTGGACCCTGCAGTCCAGATGAGGCATCACCATGGCTTTGTAGAGGGGCATTAATACCTCCCTCCTTCTACTAGTAATGGCCCTGCTGATGCATGCCAACATGCCATTGGTCTTTCCCATCACTCTGCTACATTGGTTTCCTATCTTAAGATTGGATGAAACTATGATCCCCAGATTCCTCTCTTGTTTTGTTACTTTGATTGCCTCCCCTTCTAGGGTGTAAACTGCTCGTGTGTTCCTACTTCCCACGTGCATCACAGCACAACTTTTGGCATTAAATTTCAGCTGCCATGTCTCTGACCACTCCTCAAGTGTCTTCAGGTCCTGCCTCATGTCTTCCACCCTGGGGTGTCCACCGTATTGCAGATCTTTGTTTCATCAGCAAATAGGCACACCCTTCCCCTTTGATCCTCTGCTATATCGCTGATGTAAATGTTAAAAAGGAGAGGTCCCAAAACTGACCTCTGGGGCACTCCACTCTTCACCCCTCCCCCATTCTGGAGTACACTCCATTTAGCACCACCCTATGGGTTCTTCCTGCTAACCAGGCCTCCACACACCTTGTTATTTTGCCACCCACCCCTAGACTTTCTAGCATGCTCACCAACCTTCTGTGGGGGATGATGTTGAAGGCCTTACTGAAGTTCAGATAGGCCACATCCACTACCCCTCCCTAAGCGACCACCTGAGTCACCCAATCAAAGAACTCAATCAGGTTCATTTGGCATGACTTTCCCTTCATGAAGCCATGCTGGCTGCTGTCCTACAAACCACTATCCTCCAGGTAATCCACCACCCTCTCCTTGATTAGTGCCTTAATGACCTTCCCCACCACTGATGTGAGACTGACAGGTCAATAGTTCTTCATCCCACCACTACTTCCTCCCTTGTGTAAAGGTACCACATCTGCCTTCTTCCAGTCCTCCGACACCCTCACCATATCCAGGGGCAAGTTCAATAGCCTTGTCAATAGGGTAGCCAACTCCTCCTCCTTCAATTCCCTGATCACCCTGGGGTGTATCCTGTCCAGCCTCATTGCCTTGTCCACCCTCAATCTTTCTAGTTCTTTCCTAAAAAGTTATTTTAAAACAAAAATTTTTGTGAGACAATCACTGCTACTAAGTTGATGTGGTGCATATAAATTCTTCATTACAATTTCTTATATTCATGGTCCTTTGTCCCTGTGGTACAAATGAATATTTCCCATAAATACATATAGTCTATTGAAACCTACCACACCAAAACCATGCTCTCTTTACATTAAGAATGCCAGCTGATATATTCCTGATGTATATTTGCATTTTATGTCCTTAAACCCTTATATGAAAACCAGCCACCAAGTGCAGCATACTCACAATAAATGTTTCACTACATGTGCACTGCCCCAAATTGTTCATATTTATCATAAAAGAAGCATCTACCTGCATCATATTTAAATGCTATGCTCTAATATTCATTATGTCCTATTTATTTTTCAAACCATAGAATGATTGCCTTTAGAAGGTACACACTTCTATTGCAAATTTGATCTTATCATTTTATTTGTCCGTGCCCTCTAAGAGGTGCTCTTGCTTCTATCCTCTTTTCTCTCTCCTTTGATCCTTTGAGAAAATAACTCTTTTGAAGAAGATATGTAGGAATATTAAGTGTGGGCAGTGTATTGATGTATGTATATTTTTTATATTTATTAAGTATAAAAGGCATCTCCTGATGAAGCCTACCATGTAGGTGAAACATCGAGGTTGTGGGCAGAATTTAAAATAAAGGAACATTTTATACAAATAAAGAAGGGCTTTCTGTGATTCATATTTTGCACACTCCACCCCCATTCTGATACAGAAACTGGTCTTCAGTTAAGCACATTGGGAGAGGCAGCATCGATCCAATAGAGAGAGGCACATTTTCTGTGTATTTTCTGGTTTTCACTGGAAATCTGCATGTATTGTTCTTTCCTAACCCTATCTACAGTGAACGGGCTGTGATCCACCCATTTGCCCTCCTTCCCCTTCCTCTTTAACTCGAGTCCCCTCCCATCTTCCTCCTCCATGAATATCTAGCAAAAGTACTTATTTAATACCTCTGCATTTTCAAGATACCCTTCCAGTTTTATCCCTCCCTCCCCCCATCCCTTACAATCCCTGCATTGCCCTCCTCCTCTACCTCACACATCTGAAAAAAGTTTTAGCGGTTTTCTCCTAGGTATCCGCTTTTGCCCTCCTGATCTTCTGCCCTGCTAGTCTCCTATTCTCCCTATAAGCTTCCCTATCTTCCTCACTGACTGTCCTCTTAAATTTTCTAAAAGCCCTCCTCCTTTCCCTGACTACCCCACTACCTCCTTAGTAAACCAAAGCAGTCTCCTCCCCGGTTTGCTCTTCCGAACCTTTTCAATGCAGATTTCTGTGGCTTTCAATAGCCCTCCTTTTATAGATTCCCATAACTCCTCCATTGCCTCTATATTCTTTGTTCCCTCCATTGCTTCTCTTGCTATGTTTTTCATTCTGTCAAAGTCCGCATGTCTGAAGTCCAAGACTGTAGTACTGGTTCAATTTGTATCCCTCCCTGCCCTAACCCTGAACCTTATAGTCCTGTGATTGCTGGTACCCAAGACTTCTCCCACCTGCACCTCCTTCACAATGTCCCCATTTGTCAGGACCATGTCCAGCAGGTCGTTGCCCCTTGTTGGGTCCCTGACTAACTGTTGTATGAATGCCCCCTGCAGTGCAGCTAGGATCTCCCTGCTTCTAGTCAGTACTGCATTTGGGATTCCCCAGTCTAGATCTGGGAGGTTTAGGTCCCCTTCTAGTTGCAGTTTCCCTTTTAGGGCCAGCCACATTACTACCTGAATTAGATGCCTGTCCCGCAACTCCCCCTGCATAGGTGGCCTCTATACCACCCCAGCTGCAAGGATTCTCCAGTACCCCTACCCACAGTAGCTTAGTCTCCCTATCTTCCTCTTGTCCCTCAGTTACTGTTATGTCATCCCTGATGTATAAAGCAACTCCTCCCTTCTTGCCCTCCCTGTCCCTTCTAAACAGCCTGTAGCCTGGAATAGTCATCAGTTAATACCCTGTTTCCCAACAGTCTATCTCTGTCTCTATCCTGGGGAGAGGCTGGAAGCCTCCCAATTCTTCTGCCCTGTGGTGTGAACCCCCCATGATTTAGTTTATATTATAGGTTTCTTATATAAACTCTCCTAATGTTCTCTTTAGCACTGATGCACCCTCCCTATTCAGGTGCAGTTTTGTCCTGGGCAAACAGGTTCTCATCTCCCACATTGATCCCCAATCCCCTACTAACCCATACCCCATCTGTTTACACCATCCCATTAGCCATTTATTAAACTCCTCAATCCTCTGCCTTGTTACAGTACTTACCTTTGGTATGGGCAACACCTCCAAAAAAGCCACAGATTGGAACCCCAGACTGCTGCAGGACCTAGTAAGTGCTTTGAATCTTTCCTGCACCTTCAACAAGCTATTTCCCACCAGATCATTTGTTCCCAGGTGGGACATCAGGTGTGTTTTCCCATCCTGCTGTTTCCCCTTAGAGGGGATATAGTGAATGACCTCTGCCACCATCATACCTGGCAGGCACTCAACCCATACTGCACTGCTCTTATCACCCCCTGTCTCCCATCAAATTCCTTTTATTATTGAGTCTCCAACAAGTAAGATCCTTCTCTCCATTACCTTTTCTTGTATTTCTCTTCTATCCTGCTCCCAGCCCCTTGCATTCTATTTTTACCCTATTCTCACTTCCATCTTTACCCATTGCATCTCCCCAAGTACTGATTTCCCCCTGTGCTCCATGTGCTCCATACTCCTCCACAGGTGTTTTCTGCTAAACCGTCCACCCCTGCCCCACTGTCTGCAAGCTGTATCCCTCCCCTTTGCCTTGCCCTTTCCCGGCCCTGACTAAATTTCCCAGTGATCAAGTTGCTTCCCCATTCCCATCTTGTTTTAGCTTCTCTAAATCTGCACTCACTGTCTCCCCCCCTTGAGGTTTAGCCCCTTTTGGGGTGTTTTCACCCCTGCACCCTTACCTTTATGTTTCCTACCCTCTTTGTTCTCTCATGAAGGGGTGTCCCCCTCCCCCTTCCCCCTTTCTACTGAGCCTTCCTTCATGTTTACTTCTCCTGTTACCCCTACATTCTTCTGGACCCCATTGTCCTTATTCTCTTCCTCCATTGAGTGCCCGTAGTGGTGCAAATCTGTTTTTCTGCTCTATGCCCACTGCCTGTATCTCTCTGACTGGGATTCCTCCCCCTGCTTTCTCATCTCTTCCCTTCTGTGGAGGGTTTGGACCTTTGAACCTTATCTCCTGCCATACCCCTGGTCCTTCTTGTGTCCTGTGCTGCTTCTACCTGAGCCCCCTGAAGCCCCTCTTATACCCATCTCATCCCCTACTTCCCTGCTTGCATACTCCTTTCTGTTCTTCCAGTCTTCCTCCTGTCTTCTCCTGCTTATTGCTGTATCTGCTTCTTGACCCCCTACAGCTTCACCTTTGCTCACTCTTCTACCCCCATCCCATCTTACTCCCTCAGTGGATCCCCAGCTGTCTTCCCCTTTACCCCTCACCCCTGCCCATCCTAGCATCCATCTCAACCTCCTCACCCCCTCCCTTAGTTGTGCCAGCTGGCTACATACCATGCAGCCTCCCATCATCCATGCTATAGCCAGTACCATGGCCAACCCACAACTAGTGCACCCCACCATCCTTCCAAAGATGCCCCATGTCCTTGCAGTCTGGAGTCCATACCCCAGACCTGCCCCTACTCTGCTCCATTGACCACTTCAATTTGGTTGCCCCCCCCATTTTTGCTAAGGCCTAGCACCTCTAACCCACTCAGCCTACAGCTTAAAGCTCAACTGCAGCTACTGTATATTAAAAACATATTACAAAGTTTACTCTTTTTCCCTAACATAAGGACAACCAGACCTTATTTATTACACGTGAAATGAAGAAATTGCCATTTATCATGCTCATATACTATTTAATGCTCTCCTATTTGATGATTTCACAGAAAATCTCTCAGACATTTTTTGACCAGCTAGCGGAACCTGGGGTGAGTGCTGATTCCATTCAAACAAGAAAGACATTATTTTCCTCAAGTTCCTGGCAGCTCAGTACCTGGAACTTGAGGAAAATGATGTTATTCTTGCCAGGATGGAGGGGGAGGTAATGATTGAGCCACTGTTCAGCGGCTCTCGCCCTTGGGAAGGGGATCTGAGGGGATCCTTGGGGTCTGGCTGCCTCCTGGTGGAGGCTGGGGAGTAGCATCATGTCCATGGAGCTCTGGCATTAGGCCAGGGAGGGCAGATGAGGCTGTAGACTGGAGCTGCAGTGCACGTGTGTGTCTTCACGTGCTTGTGCTACTGCTCCCAGGGCCTTGGGGTAACTGGAGTAAAAGGAAAAACCGTTGGTGGGTCAGGGAGGCGATGAGAACCATCTCTCCTCCGGGTCCCCTGACTCCCACCCAGACCGATCCTGTAATCTCAGAACAGGCCACCAGGTGGGTGGGATGGGCCCTCCCCTGTGGGGGTGATTTGGGGGTCTGGAAGGTCCTGGGTGGGACCCCCCAGAGAGGGAGATCTCCAGTGGAGAGTAGAGGCCTCGGTTGAGTGGACACCTCTGAGAGATGCCCTGGCTAACCGAGTGAGAAATAGAATTGACAAAAAAAAAATGTACAGATTGACAGCTATCCAGAACAACTGCAATCATAGCCATACTGTGTAGGGAAAGGGTTACAGACAACTTCAAATGGACTCACTTTCAGCACCAAATGGACTCACTCACAGCACCTATACCACCCTATGAAGGTTGTACACATCACATTACACATAGAAACATAGACTTTGATGACAGATAAGGACAGCTTGGCCCACTCAGTCTGCCCATTTCCCTACCTATTGCATAAGCTGCAGATCTTGGTTTACCAACAGTCTACTTCTTCCTACCCCCCCAACAGAATTGCGTTATGTCTGTCCCATGCATTCTTGAATTCCCCAACTGTTTCTGATACCACAACCTCCTCAGGAAGGCTGTTCCATGCATCCCTCACCCTAGACATGAAAAAAATACTTCCTCACATTGCTTCTGAGCCATCCCACCTGTATCTTCAAATTGTGCCCCCTTGTTTTTGCACATCTCTTTTTCTGAAAGATACTACCTGCTTGGATTTTGCTGATTCCCTTGAGGTACTTGAAAGTTTCTATCATATCCTCCCTCTCCCTCTCCCTCCTTTCCTCGAGGGTATACATATTAAGATTCTTTAGTCTCTTCATATGGCTTCTGGTGCAAACCCTGCACCATTTTAGGTGCCCTCCTCTGGACTGCCTCCATCCTGTCTATGTCCTTGTGGAGATGGGGTCTCCAGAACTGCACACAGTATTCCAGATGGGGTCTCACCAACTGTCTGTACAGAAGGATAACAACTTCCTGTTTTCTACTGGTTATGCCTCTCCCTATACATCCTAGTATCCCTCCAGCCATCCTTACTGCCTTTTCGCATCGCTTGCTTACCTTTAGGTGATCTAATATGACTATCCCCAGGTCCCTTTCCATTTTTGTTGTTGTTAATACCCCCCCCACCATTGTGTACTCTTCCCCTCAGTTTCTGTTTCCCAGGTACATTACTTTGCACTTCTTTGCATTGAATCTAAGCTGCCATACATTTGACCATTCCTCCAACCTTGCCAAGTCCCTTCTCATCCTTTCCACCCCCCCCCGTGTATCAACCCTGTTGCAGATTTTTGTGTCGTCTGCAAAGAGACATACTTTTCCTTCCAGTCCCTCTCAGTAATGTCGCTTATAAAGACATTGAAGAGGACCGATCCTGGTACTGAACCCTGCCATACCCCACTAGTAACCCTTCTTCAAAGTGACCTCTTTACTATTACCCTCTGCGCCTGTTCTCCAGCCAATTATTTACCCAGACTACCATCTTGGGACCCACTCCCAGGCTGGCTAACTTGTATATTAATCTTTTATGTGGGACTGTGTCAAATGCCTTGCTAAAGTCTAGGTAGGCCATGTCCACAGCCCCTCCCTGATCTACTACTCTGGTCACCCAGTCAAAGAAATCGATTAGATTTGTCTGACATGATCTTCCCACTGTGAATCCATGCTGCCTTGGGTCCTGTGCCCCTCTGGCCTCTAGGTACTCGACAGTTCTTTTCTTCAGAAACGATTCCGTCATTTTCCCTATCACTGAGGTTAAACTAACAGGTCTGAAGTTGCCTGCTTCTGCCCTGCTCCCTCTTTTGTGAAGTGGAATCACATCTGCCCTCCTCCAGTCCTCAGGTACCATCCCATCCTCCCATGATTTGTTAAAGAGGGTAGTCAGTAGTGTCACTAGTTCTACCCTTAGTTCTTTTAGAATTCTGGGATGAATCCCATCAGGCCCCATTGCTTGTCCACCTTCAGTTGTAAGAGTTCTTTCAGAACAATTTCTTCTGTAAATGGGCTGGTATCAACTTCTATATCCAGAGTGTTTCTATTGTTTGGTTTAGGTACCTCCCCCTCTTCATTTGTGAATACTGAGCAAAAATATTTGTTTAGTGTCTCTGCCTTTTCACAGTCACCCTTTGCCCACCCCCTTCCCTTTATTAAGCCTCACTATCCCTCCCTTAGTCTTCCTTCGCTCCCTGATGTACTTATAAAAGGTTTTATCTCCCTTCTTAACTGTGTTGGCTATCTTTTCCTCGGTTTGGGCCTTTGCTGTTCTGACTACCTTCCCAGCTTCCTTTTGCTTTAACTGATACAATTCTCTGTCCTGCTCCTTCTGTGCACAGGCTGGTTAATTTGTTTATTAATCATTTATGTGGGACTGTGTCAAATGCCTTGCTACAGTGTATGTAGACCATGTCCACTGCCCCTCCCTGGTCTACTACTTTGGTCACCTAGTCAAAGAAATCTCTTAGCTTTGTCTGACTTGACATTCACACTGTGAATCCATGCTGCCTTGGGTCCTGTGCCCAGCTGGCCTCCTGGTACTCAACAGTTCTTTCTTTCAGAAGTGATTCCATCATTTTCCCTAGTGGTGTCACTAGATCTCCCCTTGGTTCTTTTAGAATTCTGGGGTGAATCCTGTCAGGCCCCTATGCTTTATCCACCTTCAGTTTTAGGAGTTCTTTCAGAACTCTTTCTTTTGTGAATGGACTAATATTGCCCCCCCCACCCAATCCAGAGTGCTTATATTGTTTGGATTAAGTACCTCCTCCTCCTCTTCTTTTTTGACTACTGAGCAGAAGTATTTGTTTAATATCCCTGCTTTTTCACCGTCACCCTCTGCCCACCCACCCTCCTCTTTGTTAACATAGAAACATAGACTTTGGCGGCAAGATAGGACCACTTGGCGCATCTAGTCTGCCATTCCCTACTTATTGGGATGGCTGCAGATTCTGGTTAACCAACAGCCTACTTCTTCCTACCCTTCACTATAATTGCCTTATGAGGAGTAGGAGGAAGTAGATTGTTGGTTATCTAGAATCTGCAGCTTATCCAAAACGTATGGAATGTTTTTTGACCATTCCTCCAACCTTATAATGAGGCTAATTAAGCCGCACTATCCCTCCCTTGGTCTTTCTTCACTCCCTAATGTACGTATACAAGGTTTTATCCCCCTTCTTAACTGAGTTGGCTATCTTTTCCTTGGTTTGGATCTTTGCTGTTCTGACTGGCTTCCTCGCTTCCTTCTGTTTTAACTGGTACAGTTCTGTGTCCGGCTCCTTCTGTGTTTCCTTATGCTTCCTGAATGATGTCTTTTTCTCCCTAACCTTCCCCACTACCTCTTTTGAGAACCATAGTGTTTTTTTTTCCTTAGTTTTGATTTGTTTATTTGCTTCACGCAAAGGTTTGTTTCCTCTTTGATGGCAGTTTTAATGTTTCCCTATTGTTCCTCCATACATATTTCCATCTTACATCATGAGAATCCATAACAACAACAGTTGCAAATGCCAGCACATATTGCACATGGAACTGGGCACATAGCTATACATGCATTGAAAAAGTTATTGAAATTAAATGAAGCAGCCAGAGATTGCCACACAAGTGGTGGTAGTGGTAGGGGCATTAAAGTACTAAGACTTGTTTAGTGTGGAAATGACTTCAAAAAGCACAAATAGTGAACATACGATGTGGAGTACAAATGTAAAAAAAGAGAAACAGCATTAGCATACAAAGGTAATGGTGTGCCATTGAATATGCACTGTACCATGACATCTCCTCATCTGTCATGCAGCCACCATTCTCCAACTCAGAAGCTGCAGAAAGCTGGCTGGCATGGCTTGCAGTCCAATCAACCTCGGTCTTGAACTGATAAGGCAGGGCTCCTAGGGCATAATCCTCCTACTCACCATCACTGCTTTCACCTGGTGATTTATTTGTGTCATTAAATAACCAGGAGAAACCCTTCTCCAAAAGATAGCTCACCATGACTGTGCAGTACTTGGAAATGGCACTAGGTATCGTGACCACAGCGAGACTCCAAACTTTGATGTCAGATGACATAAGCATAAATGGGTGTCAGTGGAGAGAAAGTGCAGACAGAAATGTAAAGAAACACAGAGGCAACATAAATAAACTAACTCAATTATACAAAAACTACTTAATGAAATTGGTCCATTGAAATGAGGTTTTGCACTATGCAACATCTGATTTTGTGCATTAAAGGAAACAACATTTAAATAGTTGCTCTTTAAACTCACCTGTAATAAGGGAGCTGCACTCTGGACAGTTATGGCATTTGAAAACCCCTTGTGATTTCTGTAGGCACCAATTTTTGGGAATATCCTTAGTAAAATGACTTATGTGGGTGGCGTCTATTGTGCATGGATTTCAGCAACTGCTGAAATCTTGTTGTAGGACAGTTCAAAGGTCAAAAAAGTTGTACTATCATTCTGATGTCACATCGATAATACAACTTTTTACACTTGACCTGCCACCTGATTGGCTCAGACGAGGCTCTCCATAGAAAATAAAAACAAACATGGTGGCACGATTTAGCGAGCACCGGGCAATGGAACAACTGACTTTGAAGTTAGGAGTCAGGACATGGAGAGCCATACATAGCTCCCTATCTGAAAAATCAATTTTCTTTTTTTATTTCCTGATTTTAAAAATAAGCTACCCAGAGAGGTGAAACAGAGAAGCTGGACTGAGCACAAATGAAACCAGTGGGAACGGGAGCAAGCAGGAGCACCAGCGGGAGTGGGAGCAGCACCTACAGCAAGTAAGGACAAAAAGAATGTAAAAAAAATCCAGAAAAAAAAACATATACTATATAAAACAGTGGATGGATGAATATCCACAACTAAGGCTGTGTTTCCATCTTGGGCAGTTGATGACATCAGCGAGACCTCTCAAACTTTGCTCTCAAGGTCTTTATGATGTCATCAACTCCCTTGATGGAAACACAGCCTTGTTGTGGATGTTCGCCCAACCACTATTCTGTATGTGGTCAAATATCAGCTAAATTTTAGTCCTATGATAACAAATGCGGGAGACGCAGTAAATAGATGAGATATGGGAGGACTTCTTTTAAGCCAACTCCAATGTTGATTAACTATTCTGCTGTTGGGGCAATGATTGTTCCTTTTGGATTTTACCACTAGTAGCGATCCTCTGTTTTAATTCTTAGCTTTCAGAAATGCCTGATTTACATAATTAAAGGAATAACCATGCTATAAAAAAAGGGTTCTGTTAGTTCATTTGATTAACTTAGGAAGCCACTCTCTTCAGAGCAAATTTGTCATAGGCACAAGAACTGACCAAATGGTACAGAATGAATAAAGCGTGCTGGATGGACGCTGTCGGCCTTAAGAAACTAATTGATAGCAGTTGGCTTCCTAAAAACAAATTTAAGGAGAAAAAACACGGGCTGTGTCAGCATGTGGTCTGAAAACAAAGCAAAATAGTAATATTAAATGCACGCTGAAAGAAAAATAGAGTTAAAACTGATGGTTCAGCCTTAGGCCTTCAGTAATTATCTAAAAGAGAAAAAAGAAAAGTTAGTGCTAATTGTCTCCTATATGTTTCTGACTGAATGTTAAGATCTCAGCGGCCCCCAGTGAAGAAAAGCTGTGCTCCGCCAGAACGCCTGTTAGGAGCCCACACCACCCTGCCTTCATGAGAAGGAACCAGAGCTGGCCGCTCCTGGTACCTTGTACCGCCAAAGACGCATATGCCGTAAGGAACTCTCCAAGCCCACCGGGGCTTCGGACACGCTCCTCCCAGGACCAAGGACCAGCCACCGAACCAAGAAAGCCTCTGGGGTCCCCGCTTGCTCAGCGGTTCCCAGTGAAGAAAAGCTGCGCTCCACCAGAACGCCTGTTGCCAGGGGCCGCACCACCGCACACTCGCCGAGGAAGGGAACCAGGAGCTTGGCCGCTCCCTGGTACCTTGTACCGCCAAAGGCGCATACGCCGTAAGGTACGTTCTATCGATTTCCCTCCTGCCGGCTCTCTCCTGTTGGGGTTGGGGACTATAGCTGGTTGCATCCTGCACAGAAAGTGGCTGTTTTCACCTTAATTTGTGATTGCTTGAGCTCCTGAACAACCCCCGGGACTGTGAACGCGCCTCCGCAGCTAAGTGATACAGCTCCCTCTGTGAATTATTTGAGACCCAATTTCTTAGAATTTCTGTAAAAAGCTGCTCTTCTAAAGTCTCCCAACTGTAAAGTCCTTAGCTAAAAGAACCTAAACCTGCTAAAGTAACTTTAAACTGTTCCCTGCTGCCTTTCACTTTCTTCCCGCCTTTTTCTGTTTGAATCTCTGCTCCCTATTGTTAAAACTGTACTGATTACCTTAATCCTGTATTTTTTACCTACCTAGCTTCTGATTCTACCTCCCTGCTAGCTAATCTCCACCTTTTTTCTTACCTCCACCCTTTCCCTTTGTCCTGCTCACCTACTTAATTACCTCTCCCTGCTACTTTCCTTAGGAACTCTCCAAGCCCGCCGGGGCTTTGGACATGCACCTCCCAGGACCAAGGACCAGACACCGAACCAAGAAAGCCTCTGGGGTCCCCGCTTGCTCAGCGGCCCCAGTGAAGAAAAGCCGAGCTCTGCCAGAACGCCTGTTGCCAGGGGCCGCACCACCGCACGCTCGCCGAGGAAGGGAACCAGGAGCTCGGCCACTCCCTGGTACCTTGTACCGCCAAAGGTGCATACGCCGTAAGGTACGTTCTATCGATTTCCCTCCTGACGGCTCTCTCCTGTTGGGGTTGGGGACTATAGCTGGTTCCATCCTGCATAGAAAGCGACTGTTTTCACCTTACTTTGTGATTGCTTGAACTCCTGAACGACCCCCGGGACCGTGAACGCCGCCTCCGTGGCTAAGTGATACAGCTCCCTCTGCAAACACTTGTTCCGCCGGCGCTTCGCAGCTCCCCACCCTCCCCACCTCACCCACCCTGGTCGAACCTTTAGCTATATAGGCTCCCGTTGGTCATATGACTAAGTGTCCACTTTTCCATTGGCTCCTTATACTCTACTACCACTAGGGGTGTTAATCCCCTCTCGTGTGGTTAGCTTCCTATCTCTACTAGGTAGCTGCTCAGCCCCCTGCCTTAACCAAGCCCGCCTTTCTGCGCCATCCCTACGACTTCATCTGCCTCTGCTAAATACGCTCACTCCCATTTCTACCCAAGTCCTACGGGTAATTTCAATTAGACGTGTGCTGACCTCTCTCTCTCACTACCCCTCTCTGCACTGCTCCTTCCAATACTTCGCTCTTTTCCCTGAACCTAAGCACCATGCTTCTCCTCCACAAGATGCCCTCGTATTTGACCATCAGTCGTATAGGCCTAACTCTTTCTCTCTGCCTGTTTCTCCTGCTTGGACTTAACAGTATCTCTCTGTCTCTGCCCCTTGATGAGAAACTAAATGTACCGTTAACCAATGATTTTAGTTTCTCTAACCTACTCCTCTCATACCACCTCCCTATACCTGTTTTTCACTATGTTTTCCTGAAAAAAGGATGTATATACCTATCACTTATGTTCTACTCGCAGCATAGGAAAAAACATAAAAATCATAATATATTCCTCAAAGCGCTGCTTGAGTTCCTGGCTCAAAGGCTACTCTTGCTAGCTGGTGACGTTGAACCTAACCCTAGTCCACACCCAAGCAACACCCCGTTAACACCCATAGCCAAACCAAATAAAGGCCTTGTAATTGCTCACATGAATATCAGAAGTCTCCTGGGTCACTTAGCTGAGCTTGAGGCCTGGACACAATTGGTTAATCCTGACATGTTATGCCTCACTGAAACATGGCTAAAACCTAGCATCCTAGATGCACATTGTACCCTGCCTGGGTATGCTATCATCCGGCAGGACAGAACTGGTTCTAAGTGGGGTTGGGGTGTCGCCATCTACTACAAAAGTCACTTCATGTTAAAAGCTGCCCCCAGCCCTGGTCCCCAGATGTGCTGTGAATCACTGCATGCAACACTGGCCCTAGGAGCGAAGTATCTGCACATCCTATGTCTATACAATCCACCCACTGGTGGACTGGAAAGTCTCCAGAAACTACTTCAGCATACATCACAAATCGTGAACATGAATAAGACCATCCTGCTAGGTGACGTCAATCTGAACTGGCTGGGACCAAATCATAGTACCCTGGCATCATTAGTTCAAAGGCACAACTTCCACCAGTTAATAACTGAGAACACGAGAATGACTAACTCACAAGCAGGAACACTATTAAACTGGATCCTCACAAATAGACCAGACCACGTAACCAAAGTAGCCATCCTAGCTGACTCTCTAACGGACCACTCGCCCATGGTCTGCCACTGGCGCTCCTGCCCGCCACCTGCTCCTTGATCCTGCCTGATCACCTTCACTAACTTTGCAAAACTGGATATACAAGCCTTTCTTCTTGACATTGCCAACACGGACTGGTATGAAATCTTCCTTGCAACTAGTGCTGAGGTTGCCCTGGACATGTTCCTGACCAGGTTTGGTGAAGTACAAAGGCGGCATGTACCGAAAATAAAGAGAAGGGTCAGGGGGCAACAAACATGGTGGCTAGACAAAGAACTACTCCACAAACTCAAAACCTGGGACAAGCTCTGGAAGCAATACAAGACTACTGGCCTACCCAGGGATCATCTTATCTACAAACAGCATAGAAGTAACTACAAAAAACAAATTAGGCTTGCAAAAAGCAAATACTGCCAGAACCTATTATCCAGCTCCTCTAAAGATCCACACAAATTCTGGAGTCACATCAAAACCTTCCTTGGAACCCCTCAATCTGTCACCCCCTCGGAAATGATTCTTCATGGTATCCACTGCAATGACTCCCTTACCATAGCCAACGCCTTCCATCAACAGTTCTCTGACCTATCTTCCTATACATCCACCTTTAATTCTGCACCTGCTGCCCCTCAGCCACTCTCTACCAAAGGGAAAACCGACGCATCGACAAGTGGCCCTCAACAAGCAGCAACAAAAACTTTTTATTTCAAGACTGTGACTAGAAATCAAGTTCTTAAACTCCTAAATTTCATATCTGATAACACCAGCCCTGGCTCTGATACACTGGAACCACGACTGCTGAAAGCTGCAGCCCATCTCATCTCCTATCCATTAGCCAGGATTTTCACACTGTCCCTCTCCATGGGCACAGTCCCAGAGATATGGAAGGCCGCTAGAATCACCCCCATTTTCAAAAAAGAGAACAAAAACGAAATATCGAACTATAGACCCATTGCCATTATCTTGGTCCTTAGCAAAATTCTTGAGAAAATAGTAGCCACCCAGGCCATCGAATTCCTCGACTCCTCAAACTCACTCTGTGAGGCACAACATGGCTTCAGGAAACATCACAGTACCACTACAGCGTTAGCAAAGTTTACCTCTGATACGCTGACAAATATGGATGAAGGTCATCTAACCGGGGCTGTGTTCATCGACCTCACCAAGGCTTTCGACCTTGTGGATCACCCCCTTCTGTTTACTACCCTTAAAAATCTTGGCTTCTCATCCCCTGTAACAACCTGGTTCAGAAGTTACCTAACAAATAGGACACAAGTGGTCAAACTCAACTCTGCTATCTCTGACAGCACCACAGTCAACATTGGAGTACCGCAGGGCTCAATACTGGGCCCTCTCCTCTTTTCACTGTTCATAAATAATCTGCCCAGCAGTATAACATCGGGTGCCTCGCTACTCTGTGCTGACGACCTAGTTATCTATGCTCATTCAGGCTGTATTAACCACCTCAATGCCACTCTGACATCTGCCTTCCACTCGGCTTAACACTGGCTAAACACTCATCGCCTCATACTTAATGCGAGAAAAACAAAAGCCATGCTCCTGGGAACAACCCACAAACTTAGAACCTGCTCATCTCCACTGAATATACTAAACCTAAATGGAACCCCTCTCGAGACTGTAAGCACGTTCCGCTATCTGGGCATACTGCTTGACCAAACCCTTGACCTGAACCAGCACATCCAAGAAACCTGCAAAACGGTCAGTTGCAAACTGGGGGCTGCCTACAGGACTAACTACATGCTCACACCCACTGCCAAGCTTGCCATCGCCAGTGGAATCCTCCTGCCAACTCTGTCCTACTGCGCTCCCATCCTAAGCATGGCAAATAAAACTGCACTACAAAAATGGGATACCACCTATAATAATGTTTGCCGATATGCATCAAAGGCACCTCGCCTAAAACATCACTGCCAACTTTATAAAGACCTAGGCTGGCTTTCCTCCTCCTCCACCAGACAGTACTACCTCTGCTGCCTCTCAGACTCCATAATCAGAGTGATGAGACCTGCTACACTATCTGAACTGCTCCAACCTACTATCCCTTCACGTGAGCTGAGATCGTCTGACAAATCTTTACTAATTGTTCCCCTGTGCTGCACTTCCAAGGGCTCTGGTGCATTTAGGCATGCTGCCCCCCATTTATGGAACTCACTACCTATAGACCTTAGACGTGCTTCCTCACACCTTGCTTTCAAGTGAAGACTACGGAATCACCTTACTTCTATGGACCAATGTACCTGTTTTGATCCTACCTAAATCCTTCCTCTTGGACCTCTCCCTTCCCCTATCTAAGTCCACCCCCCCTTTTCCCTTGTATATGTCCATACGTCCACCTTTCCCCTATTTTGATGCCTTACAAACCGGTTATTTTTTTGACTGCTTGCACTTTATATTATGTTTACAAAGAAACTTATATGGCCATACTGTCTTATAAATGCCTAGTTACTTTACCTTCTCTAACCTTGTGTTATGACATTTGACGTTTCTACTTACTGTCTCGTGTATTACAAATGTCTCCAGTTACCTTATTGTTACTGATGTTGTGTATAAAATGGCCAATACCTACTGTTGTTTGAACCTGCTTTCCCATCCTACTGTTTTTGCACTAAATCTTATGATGTACTTATTGTAATCTGGTTCTGGTCTCTCCTCATCCTCCCCCCACAACGACGACCCCTAGTATGCCTTGCCGCTACCAGTTCCGTAGCTCTGGGTCGCTACACCGCACCTTTTCTCACTAAAGTCGATGTTGCCGTGAATTCTCCCTGTTGACCAAGTCCCCTTCTGCCCTGCCGCCTCACGGTTCCACAAGCCCGGACGCCGACCATAGCTTCTCTCCGAAAAGTCGTACTTCGGTGAACTCTCCCCTGTTGACCGAGTCCCCCTTCTTGCCCTGCCAGCCTACGGTTCCACAAGCCTGGACACCGACTATAGCTTCTCTCCGAAGAAGCCATACTTTCAGCGCTACCCTGTTCCTTTCCTCGTCAATGGTTTCTACCTTCCCCCCCCTCCCCGTGGTACAACATGCCTTTTTAAACCTGTCTACTTCTCGAACCCCTTGCTCGTCCAGTTTCCAACCTCTAACCAGTTTTGACACCCACCAGCCGGGCGACTGTCCCCTGCCGCTCATCCCTTTACAAGGTCCCATGAGCCTGATCTCTGTCCCATGTTTTTCCCCCTAAAACAGCCATACTCACACCTACTGCTGCCGTTCTCAGCATGGCCATCTGTGTTAACACTGCCCTGACCCTTCCCTGTTCTCTGTTACCTATGGGATATATGCTTTCCTTTCCTACCAATCGTTTTACTTTTCTACCCCTGTCCGCCCCCCCCCCGGCTGCACCTCTGTACCGGGAATCAGTTCCATGAGCCCGGTTACACACTCCTGCCTATCACCGCTAAAGCCGTAATCCTTTCGCTGTCCCACTCTACCTTTCTCTCCTGCCTGCCCCTGTACACTCCCCTTAGATGTGCGGCCAACCCATTTGGAGGAGCTCTTACCTTGTCTTCCAGCCCCGTCACCTCCTATTCTACTTGAGCTATGCACCTACCCTTCCCAGCTCACATTCCCCCCTACCATCTTCCCCATACCCAATCCAAATCTGTCCTTCCTCCAGTACCCTCTGCTTTTTTATCAAAATTGGATGCCTGTATCAGTGTACCTGTACATGTACTGTATAAACTGCACTGTTCTACTTGTATTGTAATTGTACCTCCCGGGTCGTGCCTGAAAATAGTCACTTGCTGGCTAGTGCACTTACCCGGTTAACAAAAACTAAATAAAAAATAAATAAAATAAATAAAATCTTGATCAATTTTAAACATGACATCAAAAACTCGATCTGATGACAATCTGTTTTGAAAGTGAACTGAAATATCAAGTTATTATCATACACCCATTCCATGAACTTATGAGCATCCTCATCATTTCCCTACAATACGCATGTGATATTGATTAAGTGGTACCATTTGACTATCCAACCAATTAAGGGGTTAACTAAATCATTATGACAAATGTGCCCTCCCACCACCTCAGAAAAATGATCGGCATACAAAGGTACCATATTGATACCCATTGCGGTTCCCCTGAGCTAGTGGCAATAAAAGCCATCAAATAAAAAATAGTTATGGGACAAAATATATTCAAGGCCCTCTAGGATAATGTCAGATGGCACTGCTTCATCAAAATCAATATGCTCTGAGTAAAAATTAATGGCATTGAGACCTTTTTCAAGTTCTGTTAACATGTATAATGATGAAATAGCGATGGTCTGCCATTGATAATCTTGTTCCCATTTCAAGTCTTTCAATTTAAGAATAACATCTACAGTGTTGCAGAAATAGGCTGACATCAGAAAATTAGCTCTTTAAGAAAAATAAATCAATATATCTGGAAATATTCTTGGTAATGCAACCTATACTCATGACAATGGGGTGTGCAGGAGGATCAACAGCAGATTCACTGCTCCTCCATGCTACAACAAATCCTTCTCCTGCAGCTGACCCTCAGGTAGTAACTGTTTCAGGGGGAAGGGAAAAAAACTTAATAAACTCCAAAATGTCCCCTGATTTGCCCTGGAGTCTGATGCAACTAGTACTCTTATAAAACTCACTGCTCTTTCAAGCTACAACTAATCCCTTGCCTGCAGCTGAGCTGCTGGTGCTGTTTTGGTGTGGAAAGAAAAAGCCTTCTCAATCCACTCCAAGATGTCTCCTGAGCAACCCTTTTTTGCCGCATGTGCATCATAGTTTACATAATCATTTACCAATTGTATATATAGGTCAAATGGCACAACAGCACAGAATAACAGAGCAGAAAATATGTCTGACTTGTCATAGCAACAGCCTCTCAGATCCCTTTCCTTTTCACTCATGAGAGGCACAATGTCCATGACGGGTGGAATGACCCCATGCCTTTTGGTATGCCTGTATCCTGCTTGCACTGGCCCATTCACTGCAGGTTGAGGTATTTGTGCCTGAAATTGCACAAGTGGGGTACCTGCTGCTGCTGTTTCCTTCACAGGCTCCCTGACTTGCACTGGGCCAACCTAAGTTTCATCTGCCAGTGGTGGCATGAACTGTGCCTTTGCCATGTTTTCCTCATAAAGACTTGCCATAGGTGTGCATGTTGGCAGCATTGGCATTGGTAGCCACGTCTCCCTCGATTCCCTTCTCATCTCTTCTGTCATTGACCACTGCTGGAGTTGCCTAACCCTTATTTGCACCATCATGTCCTTCAGCTTTTGGCATTCCTCTTGAGCTTGTTTTATGCTGTTTTGCACAAAACACTCACAGGTTGTATTCTTTCCACTTCTTTTGCTATCTCTGCTGTTTTGAAATTTAGCCTTTCTCTTGCTGCTCTGGAGCTACCCATTCCTTTGCACTTTTCTGCTCCTGCTGCCGTTCCTTTTGGTATTCCTCTGTCTGCTGCTCAGGTGCAGCCCTTTCCTCTGGATGTGCCCGCTTTTCAACTGCTGTCCTTTCCATAAGATATTACCTCTCTTTGAGTGCTGCCATTTCCTTGGAATGTGCCCAGTTCTCCTAGATAGTTGTTTGTGGTTCGGGTGCCTGTGCAGTTTTCTTCTCTTGCTCTTCTTCCCTGTCTTACAAACTGTTTGGAGAACAGAAATATTGTACTTGTTGAGAATACTGTGCAGTCAATAGTGCTGTAAAGAACACCATCAAAACCAATATCATTTACAATTCTACATTTTTATTTGCAGTTATACTTAAAAAGGACCAATTTACAAATAACCTACAAGTAAGAGAGAGGGGGTTCATTTAGATAATCATTGTATTAATATACATTAATTTTTATCATGCACAGTTAAACCAATTATTAGAATACTTTCTTACTGTGTATTTTTTGGCGCCCTTGCTGAATTTAATGGTGCATTTTGCAGCTGGAGCAGCATTTTATTTTTCCCCTCTCTTTCTGCATACTGGTGTGCTGTTTGGCACTTGTGGCACCAGTATCCTCTTCCTGCCCTATTTTAGTGTCTCTGATATCCCATTAAAGTTCTCTGTGTCAAATCTGAAAGTCCTCTCCAGTCCAATATACATTTCAGTACAGTGCAATATCTTACCTTGCAGTCTGATGTCTGTAGTAGCAATCTTCAGCCTCCACACAGGCCCTCATAAATACTGTTCCCCAAATTCAAGACATCCTTTCACACAGCTGCTGATTGGATAACAGTTTTTTTAATCATAGCCACATTGTGCCTGCATACTCCCCAGCATCTGATTGACTTGCTGCTGCATCCCCAACTTGTGTTTGGTCTAATTTCATGGACACACCCACTTAACCCTCTATAAGTACTGTACAGTTCAGCGGTATTTAATCTAATCTTTTGGAGGTCATTTGAAGAATGAAAAACTGCCTCCTTCACACAGTCATCATGACCAAGAAGCTGGATGCACAAATGAGCCTCGCTGTTTGTGAAATGGGTTTGAATCCCACAGCTTCCACTTGCATACTGTGTGACCCTGAGCAAGTCACTTAACCTCCTTGTTCTCCCAGGTCGCTCCTGTAAAAAAGCTTGCAGCTTAGTGTGCTATACCTGGTTAAACAACTTAAAAAAAAAATGGGGGACAGCAGTGAAGGCAACACAGAACCATTTTACTGCAGCTGGAATTCTAATGACTCTCTTTGGCCTTTACAGTCCCCTTCTTCCATGCAAAGAACATCTGCACAAGTTGATGGTGTGCACTAGGTGGGAATCTGTGACACCATAATACAGTACTGTTGTGCACTGTGCTGCCTCAGTGCCCTTCAGCAAGCCACATTGCACATCAGTGAGATGTTCCTGTGCTATGGTACTGTGCTGCTTCAGTGTCCTTGAGCAAGTCCCATTACATGACAGTGAGATGGTACTGTGCTGCCTCAGTGGCTTCGAGCAAGTCATATTGCACAGCAGTAAGATGGTACCCAATAGTGCTTTGTTGCAATGTGAGAGGGCAGCAAGGAGGGCTGGGGGGATACTGGGATGCATAGGGAGAGGCATCACCAGTAGAAAACAGGAAGTTATTATCCCTCTGTACAGACAGCTGGTGAGACCCCATCTGGAGTACTGTGTGCAGCTCTGGAGACCCAATCTCCACAGAGACATAGACAGGATGGAAGCTGTCCAAAGAAGGGCAACTAAAATGGTGCAGGGTCTGCACTGGAAGACATATGAAGAGAGACGAAAGGAGCTTAATATGTATAGCCTCGAGGAAAGGAGGGAGGAGGGGACATGATAGAAATGTTCAAGTACCTCAAGGGAATCAACAAAGTCCAAGAGGGTAGCATCTTTCAAAAAAAGAGGTGTGCAAGAACAAGAGGGCACAATTTGAAGATGGGGGTGGCTCAGAGGTAATTTAAGGAAGTATTTTTTCACAGAGAGGGTTGTGGATGCATGGAACGGCCTTCCGGAGGAGGTTGTGGAGTCAAAATCAGTGGCGGAATTCAAGCATGCATGGGACAGTCATAAAGCCATTCTAGGGGGTGGGGGTAGGAAGAAGTAGGCTGCTGGTTAACTAGGATCTGCAGCTTATCCAGTAGGAAGGGAAATGGGCAGACTGGGTGGGCCAAGCGGTCCTTATCTGCCATCAGATTCTATGTTTCTATGTTGCCATACCCTAATTTGTTTTACATTCTTTTTCAGTGATGTTTCCAACATTGTGTATCAGTTTACAATGAAGGATGATGAGAGCAGTGCTTGAGAGGTCTGTCATATGCTCACAGAATGGGGATACTCTGTGTCTGAATTAACAATCCAGTTAGATGCATGAAAGGATGGACTTACGGCAGAGTCCAGTAAGGACTTTGCCCACTGTTGGCCACTGTCATCTATTTGGCTTATTCCATGATGCTGGCTAGTGCCAATTTTGGGAAATATTTAGGTGCTGGAACTGTCAATTCTAGGTAGTGTTCTGTACAATAATAGAATAGTTGATCCTAACAGCATCTTTTCTGCCCTGAAGGATATACCCTCTCATCTGTAAGGCAAACAAGACAAAGTGGTTGGAGCAGGAAAAGGCATGAATAGAGGCAAATGAAAAATTCTCAGACAAGATTTTTACAGATGAGAATACTTTAGCAATGCAGGCCTACTGTCCCATGGCTTTCAGGTAAAAAGGGCTCCTGGTATTGAAAACACAGCCAAACACCTCCAAAAATACATGTCTGGGATGCCATCTCATGCCAAGGGCCTGGGCCAATGCACCTATTCACTGGAATAATAAAGGGTGATTTCTTTTGGGAGGAGATTTTGTCATATTCACTGGTGCCATCCAGTGTATATTTGCAGATGGGCATCTATGTTTCCAAGATACAGTATTATACTGGGGGTGTCAATTTACACCAAAGGACATCTCTTGCTAGAAACATACAGTATTACTGTTTACATTTAGTCATTGCATCAGTCAGCTGGTATCTGATTGTGTACCTTAATTTATTGATAAAAATGATGAAATGATTAAGTGATGAAATGAAGGGAGATCTGTTTCTTTCAAAATGGAAGTGATGAGGTGGTAGAAGAAGTAGATTGACTTCACTGGGAGCTGGGGACCCACCTGGAGGAATGTGACCCTGTACAAAGGGGGCAGCCTACACCTGTCCAGGGAGGCGACCTCTGTCCTCAGTGAATGGTTTAAATGTTTCATTGGCAAGCATTTAAACTATCAAGGGGGGTGGCAGAAGGATGCAAGTAGAATCAGACTACCCACCCCAAAGGATAGGGAAGTCAACATGGAGGACCATAAAGTTGTGATATCACCAGATGAAACAAAACCCATAGAGGAGGAAATAGCAGAGGGCAGGAGGAAGGGGGTGAAAACAGAAAGGACAAACAGAGGAGGCAAAAAGACAGCAGGGGGATGATAAAAAAATAGCAGGACATGGAAGGACGTTTATACCAATGCCCACAGCCTAGGGAATAAAATCTCAGACCTGGTGGCCTTGATGATGAAGGCTGACCTGGACATTGTAGTGATTACCAAGACATGGTATACTAGAAAACATGACTGGAATATAACAATACCAGGTTATACTCTGTTTAGGAGTGGCAGGGAGGGTAAAAATGGAGGGGGCATCTCTCTTTACATCGGGAGGGTATTAGAGTGACAGATACAGGGAATGCGGGGGGAGAGGTATTGTGAGTCACCCTTGGGACTGGCAATGACACTGCTATTTGCACGGGTGTAATATACAGACCTTCAACATAGAGGGAGGAGGGGGACAAGGTTCTAGTGGAATCCATCCCCACAATGGTAGCTAAAGGGGAGGTGCTGCTGGTAGGTGATTTCAGTCTGCCAAATGTGGAGTGCAGCATCCCAGATGCTGCTTTGGCCAGGAACAGGGACACCCTGTACTCTGTGCAAGGGGCAGATCTCAGGCAGCTAGTGCTAGAGCCCACCAGGGAGGGTACAATTTGGACCCGGTGCTCACCAATGGGGACAGAATTGAAGAAGTCAGGGTGAGTGGACACCTGGGATCCAATGATCATTACATGGTGTGGTTCAGAATAAGTTCAGTGGTAGATTCAAATCACACAAAGGCAAGGGTCCTAGATTTCAGGAGGGCAGACTTTACTAAGGTGGGGATACGTCTCAAGCATGCCCAGGCAGGGGGGAGAAATGGGGGGATGGAGGAACAGTGGGCCCATCTGAAAGGAGCCATAGTGGAGGCAGCAAACCTTTGCATTAGGCAAGTCAACAAGGGCAAGAGAAAGAGGAAGCCACTATGGTACTCAAAGGAAGTGGCCAGGATAGTAAGGGCAAAAAAGATGGATTTCAGGAAATACAAGGAAACGTAGCAGGAGGAGGATAGTGTAGTGTATCTGGATAAACAGAGTTAAGGAGGGAAAACAGTCAGAAGAGTAAAGGCACAAACAGAGGAAAAAAACAGCACAGGTGGTAAAAAAGGGGACAAGACTTTTTGTTGGTGCATTAGTCAAAGGGGAAAAATCAGGGATGGGATAGTAAGGCTAAAAGGGGAAGAAGGGGAGTGTGTGGAAGACGGCTGGAGAAAGCTTCAATACTGAACAAGTAAAGGTTGTTCTGTATTCACAGAAGAAGGAGAAGGTGAGGGTGCACTGTTAGGCAAAATAAACAAATATGGGCTGGAGATGGACACCAGTCCATGTATGGAAAACATGTCCTAAAAGAACTCACAAAACTGAAAGTGGACAAAGCAGTGGGACCAGGTGGGGTACATCCTAGAATATTAAGGGAACTATGGGAGGTGCTGTCAGCACCACTGGCAGTCCTGTTCAACAAATCACTCAATATGGGGGTGGTTCTGGGGGACTGAAGGAGGACAAATGTAGTCCCTCTTCACAGAAGTGTGAGTAGGGAGGAGGCTGGAAACTATAGACCAGCCAGCCTTACTTCAATAGTGGGGAACATTTTAGAATCACTACTTAAAGAAAGGATTGTGAACACCTTGAATCCAGCAGAGCACAGGATCTGAGACAGCATTAATTAACAGTGGGAAGATCATGTCAAACAAATCTAATTGATTTCTTTGACTGGGTGACTAGAGTCCTGGATCGGGGTGAAGGGGGAGCGGTGGGCATGACCTACCTGGATTTCATTAAGGCTTTCAATTCTGTTCCACATAGAAGACTGGTGAACAAACTGGGAAGCCAGGAAGTGGGTCACAAGGTGGTAAACTGGTTTAGGTACTGGTTGAGTGATACAAGACAGAGGGTCATTGTTAATGGAGCTCAAGCTGAGGAAAGGAGGGTGAACAGTGAGGTGCCACAGGGATCAGTCCTGAGGCAAGTCCTGTTTAATGTCTTCATACAGTAAGTGACATTGCAGAGGGGCTGGAAGGAAAGATGTGCCTCTTTGTCGACACTAAGATCTGCAACAGGGTGGACACTCTGAATTACATGATGGGGGGACACTGATGGTCACCAAACAGGAAAGGGATTTGGGGGTAATCATATCTGATGATCTAATGGTGGCCAAACAATGTGCCAGGGCTGTGGGGAGAGCCAGTGGGATGCTGGGGTGCACTGGGAGAGGTATCACCAGCAGAAGAAAGGAGGTGGTTATTGCAATGTACAGATCATTGATGAGGCCTTATTTGGAATACTGTGTCCAGTTTTGGAGGCCACATTTCTGTAAGAACATAGGGTCGAGGCAGTTCAAAGAAGGGCAACAAAGATGGTGCAGGGCCTGTATCACAATTTATATGAGGAGACACTGGGAGACCTCAATATATATACCATGGTGGAGAGGAGAGATGGCAGGGAGATATGATAGAAACCTACAAATATCTAATGGGCATAAATAGGGTACCAGAGGGTAGCATTTTTCAGAAAAGCAGAGGTCCAGGAACGAGAGGGCATGACATGAAGTTGGAAGGGGGTAGACCAAGGGGTAGCATGAGGAAATATTTCTTCAAGGAAAGGGTGATGGATGCACAGAACAGACTCCCAGTGGAGGTAGTGGGGGCAAACAGTGGGGGAATTCAAACATGCATGAACAGGCATAAGGAAACCCTAGCAATAGGAATGAGGAGGTAAAGTCGAAGATTAAGTAAGGCCTGAAGCTTTTACAGTAGGCAGGTTAAATGGGCAGACTGAAACAACAGCAGCTGATGGGTTAGTGGGTAAGTCTGAGTGGGGTGTGGGATAGGAGGAAATGAGGAAATAGAGAGAAGGGGCAAATAGGGTAGATGGTATCATGTGAGATATAGGAAAGAAAAGTGAGTGAAACAATAAAATAAAAGCAGAGGGATAAGCATACTAGTGAGACGGGGTAATGAAAGCTTTATGAGGTGCAAAGGAAAGGGGGATGGAAGATGAAAGAAAGTTGAAGGAGAAAGGTAGTGGTAGAAATTATTAGATCCATTGCAGACAAGCTCAGGTAAGTACTGAAGAAGAGCATTGAAAGGAAACTGAGCAGAGAAGAAGATGAAAGGAAAACAGTGGTTGGGAACTTGCCTCTGAACTGACAAGTTCCTTGTTCCAGCTATTCAATAACTCACTGGAGTCAAAGGTAGTACCAGGAGATTGGAGAATGGAAGATGTAGCCCCACTCAACAATTTTTTTGGGGGGGTGGCAAGGAGAATCGAGGCAAGTACAGACTGGTAGGCCTTAAAAACTGATGGAGACAATTGTGAAGGAAAGCCTAGTGGCCCACTAAGGGGATTAGAACTGCAGAAAAAGTGGGGCATCTGCTGGTACATCCATGAAACAAGAGACCATCTCTTTGGTTAAGGTGATCCTGTCATACAAACAAGTTGAAATTCAACAATTTTCATTTTGTTGAAATTCTTCAAGTACAAAACAAACAGCAAACATGATAAAAACATAGCAGCAACAGCTGCAAAGGACCTCCACCTCCTCACCAGCATTTCACACAAAAAGAAACACTTTGTCAATGTCCCACTAAGAGTATTATAGGCTGTAGGACTGCAAGCAACATGGGCTTTTTCATACTGTTGCAATGCAAGGTACCAGACTTGCCAAGGAAGACTTGATCCCAACATTCCTGTTGGTTCTGGCAGTATCAGTGTGCAGAAGGAGCTCTCAGGATGGCTCATAACCCCTCAACAGGCTGGAGACTTGAGGCTCTGGTCACATTCTCATGGCAAACAGGACTTACCTTTTCTCAGGGTAGAAACAAAGCCCCTGTAGATTGACCCCTTACCTTATTCGAGCAAGGCACTAGACTGGCTAAGACAGGCTTGATTGGCAGCAGATCCTACTGCTGCTGTCCAGCATTGTGGAGGGTTCTGTCAGTGCCAGGGTGCACAGAGAGACCTCAGGCTACTGTAGCTCATAAACCCTGGAAAGACAAGAGGGCAATAACTCTGAGCAGAAACAAAGAACAATCCAAGCTTTTTGTCAGTATTTTTTATTGAAATGTCCAGTAAACATTTAGTACATTCCAATCTCCATGCTCCAACAGGTCATACAGTTCAAATAAGTGTAGTTACAAAAGTTTCAACAAGAAAAGACAAGAACAGCTAAATGAGTACTTGTAATTACCTGTGTTAGGCATATCCAACTCAGTACTTTGCTATTACAGTCATAGCACATTTAATCATTAGTATGAAGCTGTACAAAATCCTTAAGAACCAATGAGGGAAAGGGCTGGCAGTATAACCTAGAGGTTAGCGTAATGATCTGTGAATGAGTTTGATACATCCAGCAGACCTTGGTTTGAGTTCCACAACTTCCACTTGCATACTGTTTGACTCTATGCAAGTCACTTAACCTCCCCAGTGCTCCCAGCTCACCTTTGAAAACATGCACTTGTGCCTAGTGGGCCTTATTTGGTTAACAAAGAACAAAAAAAGAAAAATCTGATTAGATATGAGCAAAAACGAATAAGAAAATAGGAAGAGACAGAATAAAGGGGATTGAGCTATGGACTCCTAAGTCTTGATAAGGAATTAGGAACTGCGATGTGAGTCACGTGATGTCAAAATAGTGATGATGTGAGTTTAAGTGCCTTTCTGTGAGGGCATCTGCAATGTAAGGGCCTTTCTTCAAGTACAAACATGTACAGTACAAGAGTTTGTGGATTGCATTTGGTAAATAGTTTTCTGTTTTGCCTCAAAGCATCACAGAGGCAGTATGGTGCAGTGGGTTAAGGCTCTGAGCTGCAAATCTAGAGACCTGGGTTTGAATCCCACAGCTCCCCTAGGTGCATACTGTGTGACCCTGAGCAAGTCACTTAACTTCCTTGTGCTCCCAGGTTGTACCTGCAAACAAGCTTTCAGCTTAGTGTGTCTCACCTGGTAAAATAATTGGTTAAAAAAAAAAAATCTCTTCTTTCATTCATAAAAGGGGCCAGTCTGTCTGTCCTTAATGCGTATATTAAACCTCTTTTCTGTTCCTCAAATGAAGATGCTCTGTTTTCCATCCCTAACCTTAACATTTAAGTTTTGACAGTTACTCCTATTAGGGACAGAGTGTATCTCTGTTCTTTGCTGCAAATTTTTGTTTCATCAGTGACCAAGTGTGGATGTTTCAAAGTTTATGTTGTCCTTATTAGAGTTTCAATCGAGACCTGACACTGGGAAGAGGATTTGATGCAGACAAGCTGGTGACACACGCTGAACTGCTGAGGAGAACAGTTGCAGCAGGAGTTAGCAAACACTTTATTTTTTTTAGAACATATATGCCATCATTGCCAGACAGCAAGATTTGAGTTGCTAACCTTTCTGGACTTTCTTTGGTGTCACCAGACTGAGAAATAAAAGCAAACACCAAGAGACGAGGCAGGGCTTCTCGACATCTCCCTGGAGAGTGGCGTCTTCTGTGGTGGGAAGAGCCATCCTCTGTGTGAAAAAGATCCAGTAAAACCCACGGGGGCTTATGGGCCTGTCCCATAGTAGCTTTTGCTAACAGCCATTAAAGCTGTCAAAGCCTTTAACTCTTTCAGCAAATAGAATAAGTAGAACCAAAAGGGTTTTTGGTTTATTATAAAACTTATACAGGACCCAGATTTCAAAAGACAACTATTTGATGGCTTTTGAGTTTTACTTTATAAATTCTGCCACACATATTGATAGTCCTCTCTCCTTTTAACATTGTTTGTGTTTGTCCCCTACGTTTTTATAAGGATGCAGTTTTGACATTTAGTTTTCTAACTGAGCACTTGGTGACTCAGAATCTGCCTTTTTATAACATGTTTATAACTTACAACTTATTAGCTGTGCTGAGTTTTCTTTTTAGCAAGCATATTGATTTGCTCACTGGAGTGTTAAATTGTGGTTAATGCTAATGCTGTGGGAGACTGAGTCACTGAATTGCTGAATAGCGGTAGCTGAATGGAATAGTGATAGTTGTAACTGACTTGTGTTGAAAACCCCCCTGAAGTTTCCAGACTGTCTGGATTCTGATTTTATTATTTTTTTTCCTTTTGCCCAAGGTACTAGTAAATCATTTAGTGCAATAGTGAATATAGTTTAATTGGTGAGACATGGGAGAAACGGCCAATAATGCCTATGGAGACAAGAAGCGGAAAATCAAACTTTGAAAGTAAAAGGGTAGAAAATATTAAACAAGCCAAAATGAAAGGCACACCACTCAATAAAAGGGGTAATAAGACTGAAGTGACAACAAATTAGTCACATTTCCCCACCAGTGCTCTGGAGGGTTCAAAGGAAAACCTCAAGAATAAGGGAGAGAATGCTGATGATAGAGTAGAAGAGTTTAAAACATCAACACCCCCTTTTATGTCTTGTAATTTAACAGTCTGTCAGAGTGCTGTTAAATCAACTATAAGACCAAACATGATTCAACCCCTGATATGGGAAGTACAGAAAAAAAAAAAGACTTGAGTAATTCAACAATGAAACAACCAAAGGAAACAAATATATGTAAATTAACAATCAGTAATGACAATGGTAATGATCAAGGTACATTGATACCTGGTGAAACAATTAATAGTAAGTCAGTTTTACAAAATATAGGCTTAATAGAACTAGTGAATAATGAGGTAAACAAAACAGTAGAAAGCATAAAAGAAACAATTCAAATTAACAATAGGATAGAAACATAGAAACATGGACTTTGACGGCAGATAAGGATTGCTTGGCCCACCTAGTCTGCTCATTTCCCTACCTTATGGATAAGCTGCAGATTCTACTTAATCAACAGCTTACTTCCTCCTACCCCCAGTAGAATTACCTTATGCTTGTCCCATGCATTCTTGAATTCTCCCACTGTTCCTGACTCCACAACCTCCTCAGGAAGGCTGTTCCATGCATCCACAACCCTCTCTGTGAAAAAATACTGTCTAACATTACCTCTGAGCCATCCCCCCTCTATCTTCAAATTGTGCCCCCTTGTTCTTGCACATCTCTTCTTCTGAAAGATGCTACCTTCTTGTACTTTGTTAATTCCCTTGAGATACTTGAAAGTTTCTGTCATGCCCCCCTCTCCCTCCTTTCCTCAAGGGTATACATATTAAGCTGCTTTAGTCTCTCCTCATATGTCTTCTGGTGCAGACCCTGCACCATTTTGGTTGCCCTCCTCTGAACAGCCTCCACTCTGTCTATGTCTTTGCGGAGATGGGGTCTCCAGAATTGCACGCAGTGCAATAAAACAAAAGATTAGGGAATTTAATAAAATGAAACAGGGTTTAAGTGGTTCTTACCATGATACTTTACATTTTTATGAACAGGGGAACAGGTTAAAGCTAATGGGAGATTCTGAAGTGGAAACAACAGAATCCATTTGGCCTGTAGAAGAGGGAACACAATGCATGAGCCCTCTGGAGTTGAGAACTACTCCCTTGGAAGCCGTTACAAGGGATTGTGTTAATGCTGTAAGAGACCCTCTGCCTGCCATAGCAATGATATACAAACAATTGATAATGACAAGGAAAATAAAAAAAAGGTTGACTTGATTTTTGAAAAACTGATACAGAGGGAATCATTTGTATTTGATCAAAGTATTATAGCAAACCATACTAGAAAAGATCTAGAAATAATGCCAACGGAGGAGAGAGTGACTACATTGAGCCTGGTTGAGGTAGATACCAACACAATTGATATTTTACACTCAACACTCTTAGGGACTGAAAAAAGTACAGAACTAGACTGTGAATTAATAATGTTACCAGGGGGATATGATAAGCAGAACAGTATCATGAAGGAGTTAAGGGCCAGAAACTCAGAAATATAGGAGAAGGGGGTAGATCAAGAAAGAAAAAGAAGGGAATGGATTGTAATCAGAGACGATTCTTATGTTAAAATTATACAACAGAAGGCAACAAATGGTTCTATAGAACAGATATTAAAGGACAAAAAGAAGTCTCCAGAAAAAAAAAGAGTTCAATGAAAAAGTCAACATTCACACTAACAAAGGAGAGAAAATTGTATATAAAGAAAAAAGAGGGAAAAGGGAATAAAAAAAGAGGCGCAAAAAACAAAATGAAGCCAAACAACCAAATAATATCTACAGAATTTAGAAACCAGAATAAGTGACAGAAAGATGGAAAAAGGGGATAAGATAAAAAGGAAAACAAATAAGAACAACAAACACAGAGTTGAAATATTTGAAAAACAGATACAAAATCACAAAGAAGAAGAAGAGCAAGATAAGGAAAAAGAGAACATAGAGTTAACATAAAAAGGGTAGAAGAACAGAATTTGAATGGAAAGGAAAGGGAGGAAGAAAGGAAGAAAAAAATAATGTAAATAATCTTAAAGACATCTTAAAAAGAACCATGGAAACTGTTTTTATATTACCTATATTTAAAGTTCCAATAATGCCAGAAGAAACAGAATTTAAATTAAACATACATCTAAAACAATTTCTAGGATCCATTTTTCAGGGGAACAGAAGATATGACAACCTGCTAGATAAATTGAGTGTAATAAGACCACTGTTAAATGCGGAATTGGTACTATTACGTTTGGACCAGTATTACGCTCTTAAAGTAATTGCAAATCAAAAGGAAAAGATGAGAGATCTAGGTTTTGAGATGGATAGTGTTGTTAGCATAAGAACATTATTCCCTGAATATTATGAAGTGACTAAGAGCTATAAAGATAGAAGAAGGGCCTTTCCAATTGCAATTTATGAAATCAGTAACTTCCTAACTGAAACAAAGTATAAGTTAAGGATAAAAGTGGTGGACTTATTACAAAATATATCCACAGATAATACTATACACAAGATGATAAAAAAGTTAAAAGATGGGATAGGGATGGCCAGGTGACAATTTGGACTCAGAATGAAATAGACTACCATCATATTCTGATGAAATCAGAATTGATGGACACATTTGGTATTTATATGTACAGTGAGGCAGAAATTAAAGTAAATAAGCAGCATGATCAAGGTAACAATCGGTGGTGGAACCTAATAAAGACATTTAATAGATTTCAAGCACTTCAGGACATTACTAATTGACAACTAGATGGAAAAAGTAACTGCCCTCCAAGTTTCACAGATACAAAATATTTCAATATGCTATCTTGGAATGTGGCTGGAATTAAGAAAATATTGATCGAGTCCTCTTTTTTGGATTATTTGACACAATTTAATTGCATTTGTTTACAAGAAACATGGACCAAAAAGGAAGTAAATATAGATGGATATAAAATGCTTCAAAAAGAGGCCAGTATTACAAAAATATATGGTAGAATGTCAGGTGGGCTAATAATGTGGTGCAAGATACTTGATCAGAGCATATCTTGCCAATTTGTATAACATAAAACAAAAACCTTCTTATCATTATTAACATGTATATTCCCCCAATGGGATCTAGGTATGTTGATCAGGGAGATATGAGTATGTTAATATTGTTAATAGAGGACTCCACCTATAAAGACCTAGAGTGCGGAATAATCATCGTAGGAGACTTTAATGCCAGGGTGGGGCACAGCCTGGAGCCTTCAATTGAAATAATGAATGCTTGTGCAGCTCTGAGCCCTCAGGTCCTAACCATGGAAAGATCCAAAGATCAAAAGGAATTCACAAGAGGCAAACAGTTAGAAAACTGGAAGACAATAATGTTCTTCTAATTAATGGGTGGTCGAAGGATGATCCCTGTGGGGCATATACCTACATGGGCCCAAAGGGTGCCTCCATAATTCATCACTGCTGGGCTTCGATAAACATAATTACACAAATACTGGATGTTCAGATAGGTACAAGATCAGAAAGTGAACACAACCCTTTAGAGATCAGAATAGAATATTGGCCATTAATAAATAAAAGGACCAAAGTTAAAAAGGACATCATCAGGGTAAAACAATGGGTACAGTGAGACTTACTAGAGAACTCTAACTCTTTTCAGCTGTTAGCTGAATATTGAATGAGGGAGGAAATATTGGACCTAGTACACCAAAAAATATCAGACCATTGTATACGGACATTTGAAAGAATTATGAAAAACATATCCTCAATAATCCTTAAAGTTACAATTAGCAAGATAAAGAAAGGGAGTAAGTAGTATGATTGGGAGTGCAGAAGACATAAAATGGAGATAAACAAATGTGCCAGAAATACACAGAGATGACCCTCAAAGGATAATAAACTTAGGTTGAATAAAATTAGGAAAAATTACAAAGAGTTAGTAAAGATAAAAAAAAGGTACTTATAGAAAGACTATAAGGGAGGAATTCGAAAAGACAGGGAAAAATGATAAAAAATATTGGAAAATGGTGGCCAGTGGATGGAACAATGTTCCTGAAACAGCTGAGAGCCACATAGACCCCTATCATTGGAATCCACTTTAGAGACCTTTTTTATGACCGAAGTTTAATTGATGAGAGATAGACAATTGTAGAATGGAAACCTATTAGTCAAAATATAACAGAAGAGGACTTGAATCTAGCTATTAGCACAGCAAAAAAAATATAATACTCCAGGACCAGATGGCATACCTGTGGACATCATAATGGATGATCCAGAGTTATGGATACCAGCTATAAAACTTCTATTTAATAACATAATTCAGTTAGGAAAAATACCTAATACTGGGAAAGGGAATATATTTATTCTGATACATAAGAAAGGAGACAAGACAGATCCTAATAATTATAGGCTGATAAGCTTATTAGATACGTCCCAAAAATTATTTACAAAAATCTTACATAGTAGAATAATGACATGGTTAATTGAAGGTAATATACTGAATGAGGCACAAGCAGGTTTTATGCCTGAGGATTCCTCAATCGACCAATGTTTTATATTATGACATCTTGTACACAAATACATTTATATTAAAAAAAAAATTATACTGTCTTTTCATAGATTTAAAAGCAGCATTTGATAGGGTCAAGAGGGAAAAACTCTGGGAAATAGTGGAGAGTTACAAATTAGATCCAGCAACCTTTAATATGTTGAAAATTCTCTATCAAGATAACTATACTGTACGTCCGTACTTACGATATAACAAAGGAGGAGATAATACATCTAAGTTTCCATCTAACATCGGTTTGAGGCAGGGTTGTGTGCTTTCCACAATATTATTCAATATATTCCTCAATAAGGTTTTGGACACAATGAGTGACTCAGAGCTGCACATGCCAAGTTTAGGCTCCAGACGATGCCCCTACATGGTGTACGCGAATGATGTTGTTTTGATTGCAACAAGTTATTTGGGAATTAGGAGAAGCATAAGTAAATTTTATGTAGAATGTACTAGGGTATCCCTAGAGATAAATTTTGCGAAAACAAAATATATGATTTTTAACAGACACTTTGTTAATCAGGGTAAAACTATCATTTTAAAGTGCAATAAATACAAAATAGAATATGTAAAAAGGTTTAGTTACTTAGGGATTGAATTCACATGCAACTTAAAATAGCAGGTGCATATCCAATCGACAGCACAAAAGGCGAATGTATTATTTCCATCAATAGAGAAGTTGGCATACAAATATGGGGGACAATCAGTTAAGGTTTCACTTAGAATGATACATATTAAAATTAGAAGCCAGATTCTTTATGTGGCAGACATTTGGGGATATGGCACATTAGACATCTTAGAGGCCATTATGAATAAAACCTATAAAAGATTATTGGGGTTACCAAAAAGTGTGTCATCCAGCATGGTCAGATTTGAAATAGGGCAGTTTCTAGTCAGATATAATATAGAACTGAGATTAGCTTCTTATTTGGTTAATGTATATAATATGCCAGGCAACAGATTACCAAGAATACGTTTAGAAGAAATGTTGTCATGCAGACAAGTTGGATTTGTCTAGCCAAGTATGCATATTCTGGAAAAAATTATTAAGCCATATGGATTATTGGAATGTCTAACTCAGAGTTATACGATACCACTGAAAGACATACAAGAATAGGTTAAAACTAGAATTCAGGACATCTACATCCAAAAGGAAATGAGTCTTGCTAAAAACTACAAATTAAGGCATTGGTTAACTGCAAACATCAAAAGAGATTTTGGCATGGAACAATACTTAAACACAAAACTCCACAAGATTGGAAACCTTACACTAAATTTAGATTTGGCTACATAGACAGTCAATATTTAAGAAACTTCTATGGCATATCTAATTCAAAATTATGTCCCTGCAACTTGGGTGAAGACAGTCCAGCTCACCTTCTATTATTTTGTCCTCTTTATAAATATGAGAGAAAATTGCGCTTGGGAAACATTTTAGCAAATCTGTATATGGAACCCTGCTATCAATTTAACTACTTGTTAAAAACCTCCAATATAAAACAATAGGAGGAAACTGCAAAATGTTGCCTGAAGTATAGAAAGAAGTTGCAAATCACCTCTGACAGAGAGAAAGGGAAAGAATTACAACAGAGGCTAGTCAAAGACCAATAGAATATACAACGCCCCCCCCCCCAAAAAAATAAAAACAAATGCTTATCAACTGGTTGAGAGCAGGATGTACCATAATGATGGTCTCCTTTGTCCTCATTTACTTTGTGGAAATTTGTATGACTGTAAAAAGGGAACTGTAAACAACTCTATTAAGACTTTATAACTTATTTGTAGTACTGATCATAATATTAACCTAACAATAATGAAAGAAGGGAAGGGAAGACAAGAAATTATAGTACAAATAGGATCTGTCTATAGATGATATAGTTTACAAGGTTTAAGACGGTAAATTTAAATTTCTTATGGAGCTATATTAACACTAAAGTGCAATAGTAAAGTTGTTTATTTTGATAATTTTTTATTTAAATAATCTTTTATACATGCTTGTATTAATGTCTGTGTCCTTTTTAAAATATTGTATACTGTGGAAATCTGAAATCCTGTTTTTGTATAATTTGTAATGACTTTTTCATAAGTTGAACAATAAAATATTGATGATAGAGTTTCAGTCTTTAAAATAATTCCTAACTTTATCCCCAAACTTCTGTATGAGACTGCAGCCCCAAAACATACAGAAAAGGGAGCAGCATTTTCAAAAAGGATGGGCTCAGTGCATCTCAGAAGCCCAAGCCCATCTCAGTTGGGCTGAGTTCTAAACTGGTATTTTCAGATGGATGCACCCAAGATGCTCCCAGTGCATCTCCATCTGAAAATATCGAGTAACCTGGCACAACAGAAAGCATGCACCCTCGCACCCCGTGCGGAAAGGATTCAGGAACAGGGATGGGCACAGCACATCCCCAGATGCACTGAACCCATCATTGGTATTTTCAAAAGATGGCATGCAAATGAGATCATTAGGCTTGCAAGGCCCAAAGGAGCCATTTGCATGCCATTATGACCCCATTTGCATGGGCCTGGCTGGAATGAGCCCAGCAGGATGCTCCGGGTGGCCCCGCATGATCCCTGTTGTAATAAAACAAATGCTGTCCCCCTGTTTCCATATTGTAGGTCCCCACCTCCTGACCAGATCCCCATTGTAATAAAACAAATGCCCACCCCCCATTTCCATAGTGTATGGTCCCCCCCTCACTTCCTGATCCCTGTTGTTATAAAAAACATGCCCTGTCCCCGTTTCCATAGTGCAGGGACCCCCTCCCTCCTTGACCCATGATGTAAAGAATTATATCCCCTCCCCTGCTTCCACAATGTGGGACCCCCACCCAGTTAAGTACCCACATCCCACCTGCTCCCCATCCCAGTACAGGTGCTATTGAAAGCCGGTGGGTGATACAATCTCTCTGTTCACCTTCACGGCCACCCGTCGACTGAGCTATCATGAATGTCAGCCAGGGGCGTAGCTACAAGGGTGCAGGGGGTGCAGTTGCACCCGGGTCCATGAGATCTGAGGGACCCAAATCATAATTTTGATGTCTATTCAAAACCTGGGGGGCCCTATAACATACCCTTGCACCCAGGCCCTCTGGGAATTTGCTACGCTACTGATGTCAGCTTACTGTATATTACATTATACAAACCCATTGGTCAGCGCTATCTACCAATGGGCTTGCAGTGTGTATTGTAAGCCATCATTCAAATGACGGCTCACAGTACACACTCCAAGCCCATTGCTTGACAGTGTTGACCAATAGGTTTGCATAATGTAATGTACAGTAAGCTGTCATTCATGACAACTCAGTCAGCGGGCAACCGTGGAGGTGAGCATGGGGATGTGCCACCCACTGACTTTCAATAGCACCTGTACTGGGACAGGGGGAGTGGGGTGGGATGTGGGTGCCTTACTGGGTGAGGGGTCCCCACACTAATGGAAATGGGGGAGGGGATGTATTTCTTTACACCAGGGGTTGTGGAGTGGGAGGAGGGTCTCTGCACTCTGGAAATGGGAGATGGGACATGTTTTTTATTACAACAGGGATCAGGACATGAGGTGAGACCATACACTATGGAAAGGGGGGGTGGGCATTTGTTTTATTACAACAGGGATCCAAACAGGAGGGGGGAACCTACACTATGGAAACAGGGGGACAGTATTTGTTTTATAACAATGGGATCATGCGCGGGGGGCAACACTATGGCAACAGGGGGGTGGGGCATGCTGTACTGTACAAAAGGGTTGGGAATGGGGGCACTTGCCTGCCAGGGTGAGTAGGCTGCCATGCTGCTGTCTGCAGTATTGCAGCCTGCCTGTGGGCAGCCAGCCCTCTTAGGTCTACTTCTTTTAGACCTAACTTTTGTCAACCCATTTCTGGAGATGCTCCAGAGATGAGAGGACTTTTTTCTCTAAAAATATGGCTGGGTCCCGTATTCTTGAGCATGCCCCCTCCAGTTGGGCTGAATATCATTGTAATTGACTTTGGCTCATCTGGGATGTACCCAGTGCATCTGAGATGGGCCTGCCCATCTTTGCCCTTTGAAAATAGCAGTTGGGCACATCTCAAGAGATGGGCCAGCTCATTTCAGATGTGCTGGGCGCATCTCCTTTAAAAATGCTGCCCAGGTTTCCTTGTTAATTTCCAAAGTTGTGACAAACATTTAATGCTCTCAAACCCATCTTTTGAAGGTGGTGAGGACTGTAGTAAAAGTTATGCAATGTTTTATATTAAATTAGTTTCAGACTGATAGCAGATGTGTTAATGGATGACAACTGGGTGTTCCAGTTCCAGGCATCAGTATTTTTGTTCAGCACTTGATACCAAAACCTGATATTTTTGTCCACTGAGCCTCTAATATTATGGAGGAGTATATTGTAAAAGCTGGAGATTTTGAGTTTAGATAACAAGCAGCCAATGCAATTATTGGCTTGCTCATTTGTGTCTTTGATGTCATGTTCTGGGACAATCTCTTTTAGAACACATATTTTAAGGGTATTGTAAAAACTAACTTGTCTGAGGAACAGAGTACTTTTTGAATAATTCTAAGAATCTGATAAATTTATTTTGGACCAGAGCATTCATGTTAGGGTTTTCCAGTTTTCTTTTACCAGTTTTTTCTTTTCTATTGTTTTGTTAGGATTTCTCTACAGTGTTTGATGTCTGGAGCTACTCAGTTTAAAGTTAGAGGATTAGTAAACTGAGATGTGTGTCTGATGGTGTTTCTTGTTATCCTAGTTTTGATGGGTTTGATAGGTTTAGCAAAAAATAAGGAACTGATGTCTGTCTCTTGTTCTAACAAGACTTCTGTTTATATCAGTACCCATTCTTGTACTGCATTAGCATTATTTTCAGTTCTTAGGCATGCCAGATTATATACATATAGGTCTGGTACTTTTTATCCACCCTTTTCTTTAGTTCTCATTAGTTTGGTGTAAGCTAACCTGCATCTTTTGTTAGTCAATATACTGTATATTTTGTTATAAGACTTTGGACTTCTGCAACCCATTTATTTGGTGATAGTACATCAAAGCATAGAAAATACATATAGGGCTCTGGGGATATATTCATTTTTATTGTTTTTGTCCTTCCCCACTGGCCTACTGGAAGTCTGTTCCATTTCTCCAAATCAGTTTTTTTTTTTGTTGTGTTAGGTTAGTGGAGACTGTTTAGGGATGTTTAAGTGATAACATTCAGTTAGTTGGAGTATACAAAGCAAAAACCGGCTGATGTGGGTCATTAAATGGCCAAAGCATTTAATGTAAGTCACACCAGCTGGTTATTACAAGTGTACTCCAACTAACTGAATGTTACTACTATTATATGACTTGGAGTTGGTTTTGAAATTTTTTTTATGTATTTTTGAATAGGTGAGATAAATGAGGCACACTCTGCTGAAATTCCTCCCGGGACCCCGTGAGCCCTATGGCCAGTCTTCTCCACCTCCATAATACTGCAATATAAATGCAAAATTATACCTCATACATAATTTTATTTTTAATTCTGTTCCCCACCCACCTTCATATAATCAATGATCCCACATCTCCTTTTCAATAAATTCATGCAATTTCTGACTCTACTCCAGTTTCTGCAGTCTCCTTCTCTCAGCATGCCATCTGATATGTAACAGTAATATCTCATTTTACGAAAATAATTCCTAGCAGTCTGCAGACAGTCTGTTTTTTTCTACAGCTTTGTCAATGCCTAATACTCGAGGCTAAAGTCTACTTTTACAGCTCAGTCCTTTTTGTACATTTCGAACTACCACTTAGTTGGTTCCCCCCGTCAGGTTGCAAAACACAGGGTAGCATTGGACAGGGCGTCCTTGTTCAAACTGTCACTCACACCTGCCAATACCTAATAGAAACATAGAAACATAGAAGTTGATGGCAAATAAGGACCGCATGGCCCATCCAGACTGCCCATTTCTTTTTCTACCTTATAAATGTGCCATCGGCCTTTGCTCTGTCAATGGCCTATCTATTTATTCTCATCTGTATTGCTCCCTTATTCCTATCCCATGCCTGTTTGAAGCCCTGCACTGTATTCATATCCACCACTTCCTGAGGTAGGTCATTCCATGCATCCATCACCCTTTCTGTGAAAAAGAACTTCCTCACATTACCCCTTAATTGGCCTCCCTCTAATCTCATGCTGTGTCCTCTTGTCCTGCTGTTTTTCTTATATTGAAACATGGTAGACTCTTTCACCTTGTTAATGCCCTTAAGGTGTTTGAATGTTTCGATCATATCTCCCCTCTCCCTCCTTTGCTCTAGGAGGGTATACATATTGAGCTCTGTTAATCTGTCCTCATATGTTTTCTGATGCAGTTTCTGCACCATTTTGGTTGCCCTTCTCTGGACTGCCTCAATTTGGTTAATGTCTTTGTGAAGGTGTGACCTCCAGTACTGCATGCATTACTCCAGATGGGGCCTAACTAGTGTCTTGTAAAGAGGGATTATTACCTCCCTTTTCCGACTTGTGATACCCCTACTAATACACCCTAACATCCCCCTAACCTTACCTACTGCTTTAGTGGTCTGCTTGGATGATTTTAGGTCATCGGTGATGATGATGCCCAAGTCTCTTTCTTCCCTTGTGACTGCCAGCAACTCCCCTCCCAACCTATACGTGACTTCAGGGTTTCGCTTCCCTATGTGCATGATCTTGTACTTCTTTGCATTAAACCCCAGTTGCCACTGTTCCGACTGTTTTTCTAGTTTATCCAGATCCCTTCTCATTCTGCCCATCCCATCTGGATCATCTACTCTGTTGCAGATCTTGGTGTCATCTGCAAACAGACAAACCTTAACCTCCAGTCCATCTGCATTGTCACTGATGAAGATATTGAAGAGGACTGGCCCCAGGACTGATCCCTGAGGTACCCCACTTGTGACTTGCATCTCTTCTGACTGAATACCGTTTACCACCACTCTGTGTTTTCTGCCCGTCAACCAGTTTGCCACCCAGTTGACCAACTTCTGACCCACATGGAGCCTACCCAGCTTATTAATCAATCTTCTATGTGGAACAGTATTGAAAGCTTTGCTGAAGTCAAAGTAGGTGACATCAACTGCTCCCCCTTGGTCCACCACTCTGGCTACACAGTCAAAGAACTCTATGAGATTAGTTTGACAGGACCTTCCTTTTGTAAACTCATGCTGTCTTGGATCCTGTGCTCCTATGGATTCCAGGTGTTACACTATCCTTTCCTTAGGGAGTGCCTCCATAATCTTGCCCCTACTGAGGTAAGACTGACTGGTCTGTAGTTCCCTGCCTCCTCCCTGCTACCACTCTTGTGGAGCGGGATCACATGAGCCCTTCTCCAGTCTTCTGGGACCTCTCCTGTGCTCAGAGACTCACTAAACAGTTCTCATAATGACTCTGCTAGTTCCACCCTTAGCTCCTTTAGTACCCTGGGAAGTATGCCATCAGGTCCCATTGCCTTGTCCACCCTGAGCTCATCGAGCTCTTGTAGGACCCTTTCTTTTGTGATGGGACTAGTGCTCACCTCCCTCCCCCGTGTCCATGGTGCTGAGCTGTGGGCCCTGCCCTACCTTCTCTTCAGTAAATACTGAGCAGAAGTATCTATTTAGGATAGATGCTTTCACATGGTCCTCCTCCTCACATCCCCCTTATCTTCTTTGATCTTAACAATACCCCCTCTGGACATTTTCCTTTCACTAATGTATCTATAGAAAGTCTTGTCACCTTCTTTTGCTGTCTGTGCTAGTGTTTCCTCGTTTTGGGCCTTTGCCTGCCTTCCTGCCCTCCCTGCTTCCCTTAGGGAAGTTCGGTATGCCTCCCTAGCTTCATCCTGCTGCGTTCTCTTATATTTCCTGAAGGCCAGCCTTTTCTGATACTGTTTTTGAGAACCAAAGTGGTTTTCTTCTTCTTTTGCACTTCCTCTTCTCGCTAACAGAATGGGATGTTGCTTCAATTGTTGCATTCTTAATGCTTGCCCACTTTGCCTGTACCCCCTCACCTGTATTTCTTTTTGCCAGGGCTAGCTTAACTCTGTTGGCCATCTTATCAAAGTCAGCTCCTCTGAAGTCCCATATTTTTGCCTTGGAATGGGATGATTTAGCTGTAGTGGCCAAAGTGGCAATTCTCAAGGCTACATTTACTACATGGTCCTTTTTGTACATTTTTGAGCTGTCACTTAGGTGGTTGTGCCCCCCTTCCCCATCAGGTCGCCAAGAGCAGAGGGTGGCATTTTCTTGGACAACCTTGTTTAAACCATCACTCGCATTCCCATTTAAACTGCCACTCACAACCTCACCAGCAAACTGAATTACTGATAGTCTGTGTCTCTGTTTCAGCTCTCCCACCCAAATCCACCATACTCTTCTGCCAACCTGTTCTCACACTCAGATAGCAGGCTCTGAAAATATGCTGGAGTAAGGCAGCTAAGGTGGACGTTTCTGTGACTCCATTTTTTTTTTGCGTCTGTTTTGAGGTTCATGGTGTGAATAACTAACTGTGGGCATAGTAAAAGTTTCGTTGTCTGATTAAGGGTATGGTAAAAGTTTCATTGACTGTGGGAGGGGTTTAGTTAAATAACCAACTCTCAGTGTTTTTACATGCAGTTTGTGAGAGAATAACTGAAGGCAATTCTCTACTGTGATTGACTGAGAACAGATAGCTGTTCTATAATTAAGTGATAACATTCAGTTATAATTTGATATCCAGATACTCAATGCAGTTTTTGTATACTGGCATGCCAAAGTTGCTCACTCCTTCTTGTGTACAGCTATAATTAAGGGCTAAAATTACTGATTTATCTTTGTTTAGTTTGTATAAAATTACAAACCAAAATCTTTTAGGATAGGTAGAATTTCAGGAAGGGATAAACATAGAAACATAGAATTGATGGCAGATAAGGACCGCTTAGCCCACCTAGTCTGCCCATTTCCTTACCTGATGGATTAGCTGCAGATTCTAGTTAATCAACAGCTTACTTTCTCCTACCCCCCCCACTAGAATTGCCTTATGCCTGTCCCATGCATTCTTGAATTCTCCCACTGTTCCTGACTCTACAACCTCCCCAGGAAGGCTGTTCCATGCATCCACAACCCTCTCTGTGAAAAAATACTTTCTAACATTACCTCTGAGCTGTCCCCCCTTTATCTTCAAATTGTGCTCCCTTGTTCTTGCATCTCTTCTTCTGAAAAGATGCTACCCTCTTGTACTTGTTAATTCCTTGAGATACTTGAAAGTTTCTATCATTGCCCCCCTCCCTTTCCTCAAGGGTATACATATTAAGCTGCTTTAGTCTCTCTTCATATGTCTTCAGGTGCAGACCCTGCACCATTTAGTTGCCCTCCTCTGAACAGCCTCCACTGTGTCTATGTCTTTGTGGAAATGGGGTCTCCAGAATTGCACACAGTACTCCAGATGGGATCTCACCAACTGTCTGTACAGAGGGATAACAACTTCCTGTTTTCTACTGTTGATGCCTCTCCCTATGCATCCCAGTATTCCCCAGCCCTCCTTACTGCCTTCTCACATTGCTTGTCCACCTTTAGGTTATCTGATATAATTACTCCTAGGTCTCTTTCGATTTTTGTTGTTGTTATTAACTCATCCCCATTGTGTACTCTTCCCTTGGTTTTGTTTCCCAGATGCATTACCTTGCACTTCTTTGCATTGAATCTGAGCTGCCACATATTTGACCATTCATCCAACCTTGCCAAGTCCCTTTTCATCCTTTCCACCCCACCTTGTGTATCAACCCTGTTGCAGATCTTTGTGTCATCTGCAAAGAGACATACCTTTCCTTCCAGGTGCTCTCCAATGTCACTTATAAAGACATTAAACATGACCTGTCCCAGTACCGAACCCTGTGGTACCCCACTAGTTACCCTCCTTTCTTCACTGTGGACTCTGTTTACTATTACCCTTTGCGTCTTGTTGTCCAGCCAGTTTTTTTTCCAGTCTACCACCTTGGAACCCACTCCAAGGCTGGCTAACTTGTATATTAATCTTTTGTGTGAGACTGTGTCAAATTCCTTGCTAAAATCTAGGTAGGCCATATCCACAGCCCCTCCCTGGTCTACTACTTTAGTCACCCAGTCAAAGAAATCTATTAGGTTCATCTGACATGACCTTCCTGCTGTGAAACCATGCCACCTTGGGTCCTGTGCCCCACCGGCCTCTAGGTACTCAACAATTCTTTCCTTCAGAAGTGATTCCATTATTTTCCCTACCACTGAGGTCAAACTAACTGGTCTGTGGTTTCCTGCCTCTGCCCTGCTCCCACTTTTGTGAAGTGGAATCACATTTGCCCTCCTCCAGTCCTCAGGTACCACCCATCCTCCCATTATTTGTTAAAGAGAGTAGTCAGTGGTGTTACTAGTTCTACCCTTAGTTCTTTTAGAATTCTTGGGTGAATCCCATCAGGCCCCATTGCTTTGTCCACCCTGTTTCAAGAGTTCTTTCAAAACCCTTTCTTCTGTGAATGGACTGGTATTGAACCCACTTTTCAGAGTTTCTCTCTTGTTTGGTTTAGGTAACTCCCCCTCCTCTTCTGTTGTGAATACTGAGCAGAAATATTCGTTCAGTATCCCTGCTTTTTCACTGTCACCCTCTGCCCACATTTCCTCCCCTTTATTCAGTCTCTGTATTCCTCCATTGATCTTTCTTCACTCCCTAACGTACCTATAAAAGGTTTTATCCCCCTTCTTAAGAGAGTTGGCTATCTTCTCCTCAGTTTGTGCCTTTGCTATTCTGACTGCCTTCCCTGCCTCCTTCTGCTTTAACTGATAAAGTTCTCTGTCCTGCTCCTTCTGTGTTTTCTTATGTTTCCTGATGTTTGCAGGTATGAGAAGAGTACATCATCGGCATAAAGGGACACTGAGCATTCCTTGCTGAACACTTTGATTCACTTATCCTGTCAGATGCCTTTACCTTCTCTACTAAGGAGTCTAGTGTTAGAATGAATAATAATGATGATAGACGGCATTCTTACTGTGTTTCTCTTTTGAGGGGAAGCACTAAGATATTATACTGTTAGTGATGACTGCAGATTTTAAGTTTTTGTATACTGTTTGTATCCAGTTAATGAAGTAAGTGGGAAAACCATGGACTGGATTTTCAAACGGTGGCACAGGATTTACACGAAACCCTGCATCAGACCCTTTCTATGCATCAAACCTGTTTGCTGCAACCATGCCTAGTTTTCTAATCTAGGGGGCAGTTACATCAGTTTACCTGCTTTCCGACAGCTTGTGCGAAATCTCAGGTGCAAGCTCTATAAAAATGGTCCCCAATATTGATGCAAGCTAGACCTGATCTGATCTGATCTGATGAAGCCTGGCAGTGGTCCAGGAGAAACGTTAGTCTTTTAGCCACTGAATGTTTGCACGTTTGTGTTCATATTAAAATTACAATGTTATTTGTTATAACAACGTGAGCACAGTTCCAGTTTTTGCTGTGTGGGTGCTTTCCTTTTTTGCTTGGATTTGCCACAAGACACAGGTAGCTGTAGCCCTTGGCAGGGCATCCCACGCCAATGGTCCTGGCCCCCATTTCAGCTGGCCACTTCAACAAACCTGCCCAGCCACCCACAAGACACAGGTACTCCAGCTCTCGCTTGAGGAAGTCTGGCTTCTGGCAGTTTAATGCTGATTGGTTGGCACTAACTGAAGCTGTGCTCCCATTGGCTGCCTTCTCAAACCTTGGATGTGGCACCTGTTTCGAACTCTAAATTCTACTGCCACTGCTACTATTACACGCTGGGGAGCCTAAGTCTCCTAGCATGGTATTTTGTATGGCATCTCTGCTTGTATCCTAGCAAAATTGATCATTGAAGTCTGTCTGCCTTAAAACCGTAATTTTTACTGCGCATTTTCTGTGCGTTAACCAAGCAAATTTTGTTCAGCTTAATCTCACTGCCTAATACTGTAATTTAGCCTTGCATTTCAGTATTCCAACCTAGTATATCTGCTCAGATTTAAACTGTTTTAAAATTTATTGAATCTGCTCATTTCTGTTTTCAACTTTGTCTCAATCTGCCTAGTTTTCTTGCAAAGCTTGCTAGTCCCCCTTTTTTTCCCTCATTCCCCACCTCTCACCAGCTCTCTAGCCCTCGTCTCCCCTTCCTCCAAGCCTGCTTTGCTTTATTTTTAGCCTACTCCCTTTGTTTCCTGAGTACCCCTGGCACCTTCACCTATGCCCTCCCTTCTCTAAATCTGTGTATAGCCTGCCTCCTTCCCTCCTAATTTTCACCCTCACACCCATAGTCTTTTGTCTGCCTCCTGACCCACCCCCCACTTTGTCTCCATGCCTCGTGTTTAAGGTCTACAAACTCTTACTCTCTCCCACTCTCTTTCCTCTTTCCAGGTAGTTGCAGCCCTTGGCAGGGTGTCCTGTGTCAGCGGTCCTGGCTCCTATTTAAGCTGGTCACTTCTATGAACCCACCCAGCTACCCGCAAGACACAGGTGTGCCAGCTCTTGCTTGATGAAGCCAGGTTTCAGGCTGTCTAATCCTGATTGGTTGGCACCAACTGAAGCTGTGCTCCCATGGCCGTCTTCTCAAACCTTGGATTTGGCACCTGTTTCAAACTCTAAATTCTACTGCCATCACTACTGTTATGCACCGGGGATCCTAAGTCTCATAGCTGGGTATTTTATAAATTCTACTGCCACTGCTACTATTATACACTGAGGAGCCGAAGTCTCCTAGCAGGGTATTCCCCCCTCGACCTCTATTAAATACGTGAAAGCCTCACCAACAACCCCTTCTATTTCTCTCCCCCTCCTTCCTTGCCCTCTACTGACATCCCCTTAAAAAGACAAGTTGGTGCTCCTGTACAAATAAGTCACTAGGTACTTCCCTCTTTTGGAGGGTTTGTTTATATATTCCTCTGTGTCATCTTTGACCAAGCTAACTTTCAGTCTGCTCCCATCCACACCCCTCCCCAAATTTGATAATTTCCTTTTTCACTCCTCTATGTACACAAACAGTAAAGCATCCTGCCCACTACTCAAACACCTGTGACTCCCAAACCTGCCTGGAGTCCCAGAAATTTTTCACAATATGGCCTCACACAAACCCACCCTACATTTCATCCTTTCCTCAGACCTCTTCACATCAACTCTCCCATCCCTCCTTCCCATTGGGAACCCCCTAACCCCTAATGCTCCACACATCACACAGTCTAGCTCTGCAAATCCACTTTGGAACCCACACCCTGTAACTCATCTGTGCTCCACTCCCCTTTTTGGTCCCAGCATTCTACCTCCCCAGATGAAAACCTGTGCAGCTCTTCTCAGAGCCATCAGGTCCAGCACTTATGCCTTCCTGCACACCAGAAGATTTAAACTCCCAGCTACATACTCCATCCTCCTCCTTCTCCTCACCTTGCTTCTCGCTGGAGATATTGAACCTAACCTGGGTCCCCAGGTCAGTCCCCAACCACTAAGCTCCCATAAAGACCTCTCTATTGCCCACATAAACATCAGAAGCCACCTGCCTATAATTGACCAACTAACCTGCTGGCAAGCAGAACACTCCCCTGATATCCTTTGCCTAACTGAAACCTGGCTCTCTGCAAAGACTCCAGACACCTACCTTACTCTACAAAACTACACCCTGCTCAGGCAGGCCTGTGGTAAAAGAGGTGGCAGAGTAGCCATATATATATATATATATATAAAATAATCCCTGTCATGTTCAGTCCACCTTAAGGAATCATGCCCAGGATCACATGAAGTCCTGGTGGTTCAGCTTACCCTACCTGCCTCCCCCCTTTATATATTGGGGTGCTTTATACCTCACTCCATCTTGCATGTGAATCCCTATTCTCTGCCCTAAGCACCCTCCCTGACCTGACAGCAATTGGGGAACTGATTCTACTTGGTGATTTCAATCTGGACTGGCTCGTGCACGCCTCAATGTCACACATCTCCAAAATAATGTCCCTTACCCTTACACAACTGCTGCACGAACCCACTCATTATAACCCCACTCCCAAAACCATTCTCTGATTGACTGGATCCTTACATCCCATCCCCACAGGGTAACTTCATCTGGCATTCTTGCCAATGCACTAAGTGATCACTGCATTACTTACTGCATCAGAAAATCTCGCCTACCCAAGTCCGCTCCAAAGTACATTAACACTCGCTCCCTAACACCTTGGCTATAGAAGCCCTGCTGCCCATTCTTGGTCAAGCTGACTGGCACCAGGTGTACTCCACCCCAAACATTGATGCCACCCTCTCCAGCTTCCTGCACACATTCACAAGTATATGGAACTCCCATGCCCCCCTGAAAAAGTTCAGGGTAAAAAAAGTGTCACCACAAATGGATCTCTGCTTCCATTCTCGCCTTATGCAAGGCCAGAGATAAAGCATGGTGTGCTTTCAAATCCATCCCTAACCCAAAAAACAGGCAAGCCTACAACATCCTCCAAAATGCCTGCACTAAGGCCATAAGACAGGCAAAAGCAGAATTCTTCAAATCACAGCTGACCCGAGCCCATCCATCAAGCTTCTGAAATGTCATATGCATGCTCCTAGACCCCCATCACAACCTTGTTCCCCTGCCATCAAGAGAAATGGTCAGCCTATAACTGACCCTAACATCGTTGCTGATTCCTTTAACAGATATTTTACATCATGTGCATGCCCCACGGCTCCACTCCAAATGCCCCTGTCCCCCTCCAACCTCTCTGTTGTAACAACTTCACTTTCTCACCCATTTCTGAGCATGAAGTCTTCACCACCCTCCACTCACTAAATACCACCAAACCCAGCCCAAATAGGATCCACCCCAAACTCCCACAAATCTCTGCACCTACAATTATAAAGCCCTTCACTTATCTCCTAAACCTTTCCTTTGCCTCTGGCTTGGCTCCTCAGGCCTGGAAATCTACCTCAGTCATCCCTCTCCATAAAGGTGAGGACCCCACAAATCCTGGGAACTACAGGCTGATCTCCCTCCTCCTGGCTCTTGCAAAGCTACAGGAATCCCTGGCTCACTCTAGGCTGGCAGAATATCTCAACACAAATAACCATCTAACTCCACATCAGTCAGGCTTCAGTAAACAGCATTCCACTATATCCTTCCTTCTGCATGTCACAAATCATATCCACACTGTCTCTGAACAAGGTTTCCTTTCTGCTGCAGTCTTTGTTGACCTGGCCAAGGCCTTTGATTCTGTGTCCCACCTGCTCCTCCTACCTAAACTCAATGCTGCAGGACTCACCCCATCACCTTACAGTGGTTTAATTCCTACCTCTCCAACAGGTCACAGACTGTCAGAATCGCTGACATCTCATCCCTACCCCTCCCTATCCTCACAGGCATTCCACAAGGCTCTGTTCTTGGTCCCATCCTCTTTTCCTGCTTTATTAATGACCTCCCCTCCTCCTCCTCCTCCTGCTCTAAATCCAACATACACATGTATGTGGATGACACTATTCTCTTTACCTCAGACTCTTCTACAAATGAAGTCCAAACTACCGACCAAAATGACTTCAACAATATTCAACACTGGTTTAGACAAAATCAACTAAAATTAAACACATCCAAAACTGTATCCATGCTTTTTGGCACAGCACAGAAAATCAGCAGATCCTCCCTCCCATCCTCCATTGTTTCCCTAGATGGTACTCCCCCATGACCAGGTCAGTAAATACAAATACCTGGGTGTCTGGCTCAACCCCTACTTATCTTTCTAGCCTCACATAGATGCTACTATTGCTAAACTATGCCCCAAACTAAGCATGCTGTACCGGCACAAAGACTCCCTCCCACTTCCTGCCAGACATCATAATCTTATTAAAGATGATCCTCCCCATCTTTGACTATGCTGATGTGGTCTATGGCCCAGCCCCAGATACCACCCTAATGAAGCTTGACACACTCTTAAAATCTTTTTGCTATTTTGCCACCAACTCACCCCATAGAACTCACCACTGCAATCTATAATCACTCCTTGACATTACCCCTCTGTTCCACCGGTGCCACATCCACTCTCTCAACCTCATAGCTAAATTCTAGTTTAATATGCTACCCTCCTACTTGCCGGACAGTCTCTCCTTGACCCTGGACACCCCCTATGTTCTGAGACACGGGAACAAAAGATCTTTTCTCATACCTTGCCCATCCTCGTCATCTGGCAAATCTGCTTTTTCCTATCAGCTCCCCAGCTTATGGAACAAGCTTACCCCCACCATTAGAAGCACATCCTGTTACCTCACTTGCCAGACTCAACTTCGTCTCCTACTAACCCCCCGCCACTGTCCAAGATGACCTAGAATGAATACACAACACTTACAAATCCTAGCCCCTGCCAATGGACCGATGCTGAGACTTCGGTCTTCCCAGTGTCTCATGTTTCATGTCCTGCAAATGTAATTAAGATTGCCCTTTTCTGACCTATCTGCTATATCTGAGATCTTTTAGTTTACAAATGACCTGTAATGTTGTTGTACTCCTGCTGAATCCTTTTGCAATACTACCTGTAACTACAGTATTTATCTTGTATGTATCACAGTTTCTGTATTATCTTGTATGTACTCCTGTATCCCCCTTATCCGGGTCGCACCTGGAAATGAGCCTTGACTCAGCGTGACTAACCCGGTCAACAAATGTTTAAATAAAATAAAAATGAACTTTGGTGCACCATAGAAACATAGAATTTGATGGCGGATAAGGACTGCTTGACCTACCCAGTCTGCCGATTTTTCCCCTACCTGCTGCACCACTGCAGACCCTAGTTGATCTGCTTTTTTCTCTCACCTCCTTCCTTTCCACTACAGTTCCCTTATGCCTATCCTTTGTATTCTTGAACTCTGCCACTTTTTCTGCCACCATCCGCTCCACTGGAAGTCTGTTCCAGGAATCCACCACTCATTCTGTGAAGAATTACTTTTTCTGAGCATTCTTTCTTGATAACTGTATTTCATTTTGGGGCTTATTTGAGTTGCCAGAGAATATAAAGCCCGTCACAGAACTGCTGCAGAATTTCTCATTGTTGGACCACAGCAAGCATGAGCTTCTGCCGCAGAATGTAGGTCCAGTCTGCCACAGTGAACACAGGGCCCTCAGCATATGTGCACAATAGAAACAGCTTTTTCTGTAGCATCCCTGCCCACACTGACACCCTGTCACTCAGATAATGACTGGCAGAGTTGGTGAGTGGAGGGTTTGTGCCAGTTGCTGTCTGTAGACCTGGCAGTGGATACCTTTCAATGTAATTAGGTTGGGATGGTGGGTACTGAGTATATGGGCTGGGGAGAGGGTTTTGACAGTGGTTAGGTTGTTAGGTAGGAGGCTCAGCTAGACTAACAGGACAAGGGTTAGTTTTTATCTGACAACTAGCTGTGGTAATCGGCTGTTGTGCTACTATAACCTGGAAAATCATCACTATTATCCCCTGTCTAAAGTCTGCCTCCTCAACTGCTCTTTCTTCTTCTTTTCTTCCTCCATCTATTGGCATGTTATGCCTCATAACTCAGCACTATTCTAGTTTGCATCTAACTGGCTTTCTCTGCCTGGACACCTGCCCTCCATCAACTTTTAGTTACTTTTTAACCCTAGCACTTACAGTAATATCAGTATTATTATGTATTTTTAGATAATGACTAGAACAAAACTAGCATCCTGATTGGCTAAAACAGCCTGCTACCCGGGCTGCTATTTCTCAGCAATGGCCCACTGACAAACAAGTTCCATTTGGCACTGTCATATAACTAACACTATCCTTGGGCACCCTGAAATCAAAACCTGCCACCTGCCATTTTTCCCCCAACTCACTTAGGCAAACTGACTTCTCTACACACTGTTGTACCACACTCCAAAATAAATGTACGACCATACTAAACATTTTTTTTCCCAATACTCAGCACGGTCACACTTCCTCTCAAGATACTTCTACACAGAGTTCCTGAGTCATGCGGTGCCACATTCCAGACCTCAGCAAAATGAAATAAACAGCTACGTATCTTCAAATACCTATTAACAGGCAATACAAAGTAAACTAAATACCTCTCATCTCTTTTTCCATGTCTAACTGAGGAATGGGGGAGACACAAATCGAGGCAACAAGCTAAAGAAGCAGCTCTCCTATGTCATTGTGTGGAAACAGAAACCAAGAGCACAAGCTCATGGCACACATACAAACAGGGCAGCACCCTCCTGTGGTCATCCCAGTACTGCAGGGGTTACTTTACTAAAGAGTTACTTTTTTTTGGTTTTTATATAGTTTTCATACACAAATATTTATTGTTATATACTTTTTCCAAAACATCACAGCTATAGCCCATTATCTAAGTGTAATAATACCCTCTATTGTGGATGTTATGGGCTACAATGGACCTTCCAGGGGCTATAAGGCCCTCCGCCTGCAGTGTGGGGCCTCATTATGCCCCTGGGTGGTCCGTGATAGCCCAATAACACCCACCCTGTCGGGTTTTATTACTTACTTAGCCCTAGCACGTAATATCAGTATTATTACGTATTGTATGTACTAGGTTTATTTTCAAATGTCTCGTGGGTTTATTGTACCTCAGTCAGCCTGCTTATTTGCACCCAATGTACTTATGCCTGTTACTCCCTCCTCTGTATAATTCCTTGTTAATGTGGAGCCTTTGTAAAAGAACCCCTGGCTCAAAGGTCTTAATTCCAAGATTCAATAAATAAAAATAAATAAATCAGGTTGTGAGTGTGTGTATGGGGGGGGTCCTCTAGACTTTCAGGAAATGGACTATAACATAGTACATGACAGATCAGATCACTAGTTTACCAGGGAATGGGTTACAACATAATTTATGACAGTTGATATGGTGGTGGTGGTGAGGGGGGACAGCGGAAAGACACTTCCAGGGAGTTACAACTCTTGCTGTCTGTCTGCTACCTGGGTCTCAATTGGCAGGGGCAGGTTACAGTCCACCATTATGCACTATGATACAAGTAGGGTTTAAAAAATATTAAATAGCTCCATGACAGCAGCTATTTAGTACTTTCAAAACCTCTGCATATACACTGTACCCTGTATGCAAGAGGGTCCCTCATTTACAGGAAAGCAGTGATATGTTATTGCATATACATGCTGTCTGTGTAATGCCACATACCAAGAGCTGCTAAATATGGACTCACTCTGTCCAGTTGCACAGATCTGATTAATGTGTTGCTAGTACATTTAGCAATGCCCTAACCTGGTAAACATAAGACCTGATATCATTTTGTCATTGCAGAAAAAGAATTCTTGAGAGGGGAATTTTTGAAGTATGGATGCAGCACTCATGTCCATATTTTGGATGTCTGCTGCATCCTCACAAGTGTGTTGAGATACTTGTGATATATTTTCAAATATGCCAATGCATTTGCAACAGCTTACCCACTTTTTGGTGAAAAACATGATGCATGCGTAACAATTCTTATGCATATGTAATTCTCAGGGCAAAAGTTGTGGCAATCACGCCCAGAAATCAGAACACCTTTTAGGTGGTCTAACTTTCTGGGTGGATGTCACACGGCCACATACCAAAAATGGGTGCAGCCATTTAAAATCTCGCCCACAGTCATTATACGACATAAAGATTGCCATTGTGTATTTCACACTTGATTACTTACAAAGATAACAACTTCAGTTTCTCTGAAATGTTTTTTTACATTACTGCAGTAACACCAACTGATTGTAGTAGACATTATTTAATGGTAGTTATGTCTTAAGAAGCATTTTTAAACACTATCGCTTCTTCTTGACTATAGCTGCATATACTACTGGTCCTTCTTGTTGCATCTTGCATTTGGGAGTTCTCTTTGGGTGCTGGTGCATCATTTCTGCATAAACCACATTGCTCTCTGAAGACCCTGGAACCTGGATAAATAAAAAAGTGCAGAGTTACCAACTACTGCAGTTTGTACTGCAAGATACAGAAATAAAAAAAACAAGGCTGACCTGATTGACAAAAATATTGAAATATGAGATTTGCAAATTTTATCAGCAGCTACATAATGAAGACTCAATTTATTAAGTTATAATTACTGGTGACCCTCTTTATCAACCTGTTTTCAAGGGTCTCCAAAACACTGTAATAACTCAAAAATGAGCTATGGCATTCACTACACTTTCTTTCACCTCCAAGGTCCTTTCACTGTTACTCCAGTGTACCATGCCACTTCATTGGCTCATGCTCTGCTTGTGGGTGGGTTGAATAGTATTCAAAACATGTCGGCTTGGTTTTCTGCTTTCCGACGAGCTGCTTTCCTTTACTACCATCCCCATGTTTATTTAATTTTTAAAAATTTTTTCTGGTTGATTCTGCCTTTGAAATATAAAATAAATATCTGGTTGATCCTGCCGTACCTCTGGATTGAGAGACCCTGAGTCGCCAACTCCAAAATTAATTCACAATGGACCCTGGTGAGAGCCGTGGCTGAGACAGTTTAAAAGAAAAAAGAAAAAACTCAGAGAGCGAGATAGAAAGGGAAAGTGTGTGTGTGTGTGTATGTGTTGACAGCAAGTGAGAGGGGGAGAAAGAATGAGTGTCTGAGTGTCTGTAAGTAGGGAGACACTGTCTTGCACCAGTAATTAGAAAAAATAAAAGATATGCAAGTGTGTTCTTACAGATTTTTTTACACACCCTCAGTGTGTGAAACTTAATAACCTCTCGAGCTTTGCTCTCAAGGATTATGGGTCATCACACACCTTGTGTGTGTAAAAAAATCCATAACACACACTTGCATGTCCATTATTCTCTATATAATACATAGTGAGCATTTTTGGCTATATACAATACAATAAGTTGCATGTAGAATAATGCACGGAGTGCTGTGCATTTCATAGATAATGCCTATGCATGTGTGTGTTATGAGGATTTTTCACACACACCCAAGGTGTGTGATAATCCATAAACCCCAAGAACAAAGCTCCTCATAAGACAAACTTTGCACAGCATTATTTTTTATAACTGTTGTTGCAAGGTTTTGACAGAGGTGAACACTGTAAGCTGTATTTGTATGAGTGAGCATGTCTCTGAGCAGCCCCATAGATACACAGATACACTATGCTTTCTTTCACACTTCAGTGAAGTGAGCGAGCAAGGAAGAAAACATAATAACCCACTATCGAGTTATTATGGAATTAAGTTACTTATTACAGCATTTGATCAGGATTGGATATTCAGTTATTATTAGGGAGTCACCAGTTATTATATTAGAGTAATTACAGCATCTCTTATTTTATTTTATATAATTTTTAACCATAAATCCTGTATCCCTCTAGTAACCAAATATTGCTAGTGACAAGAAGATGAGAAAACATTTTTCCAACAAAGAAGTGAGAAAGTGTGCAAAACTGCAGCAAATTTCATTTCATTAAGGAAACTGGATAGAGCTGGGTTACTGACCTACAAGGCCCTATATTAGTTCAGTTAATTTTTATTTGATCAACTTAATAGTCATTACAAGAATACAAAATTATCACAAAGATGCAAGAATATAATTGTTATAGTACTCAGATAAATACAACATACATTGCTTTTGTTTAAAATGTTATGTTGAACATATTCTATAAAAATGCATTTACATTATATTAATTGCAGCTTTATTATAGGACCTCTTTAATGTCCTAGATGACATGCATTGACACCAAGTTCTAGGGAGATAGTGCTTGATTAAGTGGCGATTAATTCGATTCCTTTTTAATTTTGTGCAGACATGTCAAACTTCTTGTAATGAATGACTTTTGAGGGATGTGATACTGTCTGTCCAATGCAACGTGCTCTGCAAGGGACTCAACAACGCCACACCAATCATCAGCCGGGCAGATTGTGATGTTGTTTTGCCTGAAGTGGTCTGCACTTGAAAAGAAAAATATGCACCAATCATGTGGTGGCTTTTGCCTTTTATCTGCAGTTCACTTCCCAGCAAACAGCTATGTTTGTGTCCCGATCAGCCTGGCTGATGTGTCCATGCCCTCCCCTCACTGGTGTGCCTTTCTCTGAGAGGGTGGTGGATGCATGGAACAGCCTCCCTGAGGAGGTCGTGGAGTCAAGAACAGTGGGGGACTTCAAGAATGCATGGGACAGGCATAAGGCAGTCCTAGTGGGGGGTAGGAGGAAGTAAGCTGTTGGTTAACTAGGATCTGCAGCTTATCTGTTAGGTAGGAAAATGGGCAGACTAGGTTGGCCAAGCGGTCCTTATCTGCCATCAAATTCTATGTTTCTATGTGCCAAACACACAGCAAAACTGCCACAGCAAAGACTATCATAGTGACAGAATTCAACAGAAAGAATTGGGTCACTGTGATGGTCTCCGCTGACACCTCTGCACTGCATCTCTTAGTGTTTCACCCCCTTCCTGAGACAACTCTAACTTGGAGTTGTATATATAGAAACCTGGGGGTGTGAGGGGAAGAGCCCTCCACATGGGAGGTCGGGGGTGCAGCCCCCCAAAAAAACACACCGACATCCCAGACTGTACAATGCCAACACTCAGCATTGTGTATGTCACTGTCGGGGATGTTGGAGATGTAAATGTTGCTGTGTGACGGGTAAACCCCCTCACCACTCCACTGGTCCCTTCCCTCTCCAACTCCCTGCACCCCTGGCTGACACATTAAGATCTGTATGGCATAAATGAATTTACAATAGTGCCGCCAGAGTGGCAATTCTGGAAGGTGGGAGGAAACACTTTCCTTCCCTGCCTCCTCCACTTCCCACTGGCTCCTTTTGCTCCTCTTCTCCCACCCATGAGGAGTAGGCCACAGTCCAAGCTCTGTACAGGCAGAGAGTTTACAGTGCCTGAAGGCACTTTCACTTTAAGCATGATAGCACTAGCAGATCCCCCTGCCTGCCGACATCGGGGTGCTCAATCCCCGTGTCAGCATGTATCCCCCTCTCCCATTAATGTGGCACATTGGGAACCCACCCCAGTGTGCCAAAAAACTACTTCTGATGTTTCCAATACTGGGATGCCCACTTCCAGCATCAGATGCATCATCCCCCCATGCCCCTATATTCTCAGCCTACCTCAGGGTGCCCAATCCCTGGGTTGTCAGTCATCCCCCCCAGTACTCTAGCACACTGGTAGCCCACCCCAGTGTGCCAAAATCTGTTTTAGTAACACTTCACCTGTAAAAAAGAAAACAGTCCCACATGGTATTTTTTTTTTAAAACCTGGAAAAAAAAAAGAAAATGGTCCCTTGTCGTTCCCACCAGCTCTGCTCCTCCAACCTGCACCCTCCGTCTGTGCACCCACCACCCCACACACCACGCTCACCTACTGTATACTTACCTCTGGAGGGCGGGAACAGCAATGGTCTGTGAACCGGGAAAATGTCTGCACTCTGCAAAGACCAACTGAGAACTGAAGAAATGACGGTAAGCCCTGTAATGGTAGTCAATGGCGGGGAGGTTAACCTAGGTTAATATCTTAGCCAATTGACAATGCCACTGTTCATGAGGTGGGGTCCCAAAAAACCTTGTTTCAAATTTGGTGAAAAAGCTCCAAAAAATGACTGCGTTATGAGCATCAGTTGTGCAGTTTCTATGTATGCTCATAACTTCATCAATTTTTAATATTTTCCCTCTAAATTTCTAACATTGCTATTTTTCACATGCCCTTATGAACAGTACAACTGTTATTTTTTGCATCCCTCCCAAAAATGTGGTTTTGCACCAGTGGTGCAGAATGGCATGGTCACTGTGTGAAATCAACTTTCAGGACAGATTAATGAAATCCCAGTGCCACGGCCCATGAGGGGGCGGTCCCAAAAAGGCCATGTTGAAAATTTGGCAAAAACATTCCAAAAATGACTGCGCTATGAGTGTGCATTGCACTGTTTCTACGCACACTTGTAACTTTGCCACTTTTTCATATTTTCACTCGGGATTTTCAACATTGCCATTTCTTCACACTTCCTCATGAACAGTACAGCTGTCATTTTTCACATCCTGCCCGAAATGTGTTTTCACACTTGTGGCTCCGAATGGCACACTCGCTTTGCAAAATCACCTTTTGGGACTGAGTAACAAAATAATACTGCCACTGTTCATGAGGTGGGGTTCCAAAAAGCCCATGTTGAAAATTTGGAGCAAAAATACCAACAAACGCCTGGGGCTTTAGGGTTTTCAACCATAATGCCCACTCTGTACAGACTGACAGACATCGGGGGTGTGACTTGCGGTCATTGACTGTAATGCTCATCCCATTCCATCCCCACCCCCACTCTGTAGCCACTAACAGGCATTGAGGTGTGCCATGGGGTCTTCGGCCCTAATGTTCACTCCATTCTCCTATACTGCATCCATCTCAGCTTATTTACTTATGGAATGGGGTGAGTGTAAGGGTCAAAGACCTCAAGGCACACTGCGACACCTGTCGGTGTCTGCAGGTTGGGTTGAGGTGGAATGGTGTGAGTGTTATGGCCAATGACCCAAAGGCACACCCCCAATGCCTGTCAGTCTCTGCAGGGTGTGGGTGGGGCTTGGCGCTACTTCAATACTTCACTGCCATTCCTATTATCAGTGCCAGTGGCTCAGCAGGTTGCACCCTCACCTCTGAGGCCAGGAGATCAGATGGCTATGAGTTATATCCCCACACCAGGCACTTGGGTTAATATCCCAATACTGATACTGCAGTGCAACATGAGGGGGATGCTGCACTCCTTTGGTGCCGTCTTTTGGATGAGATGTTAAACTGAGGTCCTGTCTGCCTGCTCTGTTGGTTGTTCAGGTGGACGTTAAAGATCCCATGGCACTTCTCGAAAACAGTAGGAGAATGCTTTATTGAAAAGAAAAATATTAAACAAATACATAAATTCATGAGTATAACAACATATTCCATTAACAAAACTTAAATCAAAAAATCAGAAGAAAGAAAAGGGCGGAAAAAAAGGAAATATAAAATTATAATGCAGTTGTACCATAATAATCAACAAAGAAACCAAGTACAACCTTTCTAATAATTTTGAAATACAATAACAGATATTTCTGATTTCTCAGAGTCATATACATCTCGTAAACACTGAATTATAAACCCTGAATTATCTGAGTGAGAATTTGCACAGGGTTATACATTTTTTGTTGTAAAAGATAGGCACATTAGGCCTGCCATAAATAGAACCTGCATAAAGCAAAAATTAATCATAAGGTGCTAGGATGATAACATTTTAATGCAGGGGGTATATTCTGTATATCAGAATGTCATATGTGTGCACCAGGAGGGCCTTTTCTTTCCATTTGTGAAGTAAAAGGGTCCATACAGAATGACTAAAAGGACATTCTAGAAAACAATTTCTAATGGTTTCTGATATGTTGGGACAGGTATCTCGTGGGCACAGCCTATTCTCCACTGCTTTATGTTTGAGAGTATTATGAACTCTCAACCTCCCATGACAAGCTAACCATGTAACATCCCATACCCTCCTAGGGATTCTATGGTCAGTTTATTGCAGAAAGATCATTATCTGATAAAATCTGTTCCCATAAACATCTGCCAATGGGAGGAGGTCCTAGAAGTGGTTTCCTAGAATTTTATTTTATTTTATTTTAGTCTTTGGTAACTGGGTAAGGCCCACTAGGCACAAGTGCCTGTTTTCAGGGGTAACCTGGGAGCACTGGGTGGTTAAGTGACTTGCTCAGAGTCACACAGTATTTCAAATGAAGGTTGTGAGAATCAAGCCAAGGTCTGGTCTGCTGGATGAACCAAGCTCATTCACAGCTCATTACTCTAACCTCGAGGCTATACTGCCAGCCCAGAATAGTTTGGCACAGCTGTTTCCTGGTAGGTACTGTACAAGCATAACATTAAATGGTAGCTCCCATTGCTGAACCTTGAGGAAGGTGGGGATCAAATAATAAGGAAGTTTGTATCTCCTAAAGTTTCTAGGAATCTGAAAAGGGGGTTGCTGCCATACTTGACATAAAGGCTGAGTAAAAGAATATGTCAAGGAATACCAAAAGAGGGATGAGGCTGTAAAATAAGTGGTATACTGAGTTTGAAGAATAGGCAGTAGAAGAAAACAATGGGATTTAACATTATAACCCCTCCATGGCAATAATCATGAAATGTGTAAGTTCTCTTAAGTGGATTCTGGCGACTCCCCCAGAATCCTTGCAAGAAAACATTATTTACTCTTGCCTCACGAGAGAAGGGTACCATGGAAAATAGCAGCTTGGTAGAGAAGTAAGGGAAGAATCAGTGTTTTTAGTAACATTACTCTTTTCTGCTTAGCTATGATACAACCTTTCCATGAGGAAATTATGTGGAAGGCCTTGTCCAAGGTTATGCCCCAATTATGGGAAGCATCATAAGTAATTCCGAAGGTCAGTCCTAAAATTCTTATAGGTGAGGAGGCCAAAGGGATGCCTGCTATCTGTGTAACTGAGTCTGGGGTGTCTGATAGTGGAAGATGAATAACTGAGCTTTCCCCATAATTCAGTCAGGACCCAGACGTAGCTTCAAATTCCTTAATAATGGGCACAAAATCATCCTCTTGAAGTGAAGGGGTGGTATGGATACAAAGATCATCTGCATAAGCCAAGATGGGGGATAATAGAGCCTGAGGGTAGTGAAATTCTCGGAAGAGAAGGGTGCTGTAATATTTTTCTAAGCAAAGGGTCGCTCTGAAAAGCATAAAGAAGGGGTCTTAAAGGGTAACCCTAACTCCTTTCTGACTTAGAAAAGGTGGACTTGGTGAACCATTAATGTGTGGCTGTATCCAGGCTGTGTTATATAATAATTTTATCCAAGTAATAAACTGTTGGGGAATATGATAACAGGACAGAGTAAGAAAGAGATAATTATGATCTACATGGTCAAAAGCCTTTTCCTGATCTAAAAAGATTAAGAGCAAAGGCAGGTCCGAAGTGCTATAAGCAACAATGTCTCTAAGGAGTGATAAGTTAGAGGTGATAGATCTGTGGGGAATAGCACATGTTTGAACTCCTGATATAACTTGTGTAGCTATAGGAGTCAATCTGTTTAGTAAAATGGATGCAACAATGTTGTAATCTACATTTAGTAGTCTTAAAGGTCTCCAATTACAGATATCAGATCTGTTATCTTTTTTAATAAAAGAATCATGATGGCATCAGAGAAGTGTTGGAGGACGGAGTTGGTACTAATAATAGTGTTAAAGACAGGTTAGGAAGGGAGAAAAAAATGCTGATAAAGTTCAGCAGTAAGCCTGTTTCTCCAGGAGCACTACATTTTTTATACATATTTAGAGTCTGCTGTGTTTCCTATTGTGTTATGGGCTTACCAAGGTTTGCCAGCTGATCCACAGGGACTATAAGAATATGGATATTTGAGAAAAAATCAGTATTAGGGGAAGCCGAGGAGGTGATACCAAAGGTATGTTCTAAATAGGAATGTGCTTTCATTTTAATAGCAGACAGAGTATCATAAGTAATGCTGGTATATGGTTTTGTAAGTTGGTCAATGTGGGTCTCAGACACCCTATCTGAGCAACTTTTATAACTATCCAGTGATGCTTTAGAGCTTTGGGTACTATATTGCACCTCCATTTTTAGAGAGTGTGCCCTGTTGTACTGATATTTTTCCATCTCTATTTTTAGTGTTTTAATCTGTTGTGAATAATCTGAACCAGTTTCATATGCACTAGAGATAATATCCATAAGTCCTTGTTCTCAAAACTAAATATTTCATATAAGAGTCATGTGTTTTGTACCTGGCGTGTCTGATGAAAAAGGATTTTAGATCTTTTTTGTGTCTTCCCACCAACTCAAAGGAGAATGATAAACTTCCAGAATAGAAAGCCTGGCTTTTAATAGTTCCTGGCAATTGGCTGAGATAGAAGTGTCAGCTAGTAAGTTACTGTTCAGTTTCCATCGGGAGTGGGGGTTAGGAGGGAAATATCTATTAGAGAGGAGACACAGTAGGGAAACTGCCAAATGATCCAAAGTCTTACATGGAAGTACTTCAGTTTGCTGTACTGTGATATTCTGAGAAACAAAGATATGGTCGATGCATGTGGCAAGGGTGCCCCTATGATTTGTTTTCACACATGTTCGGTGTACCTTACAGTACCTGTCTTTAAGTGCAGCATTTTTGATAATGGTTCCTAAAGCGGCCATATCACCAAAAAGTTTCTGTGTAGTACCACCTTTGTCTGCAAGAGTAAGCCCACTGTTAAAATCCCCATGTAAAGGTGCCTATTAGTATATAAATATGATTGTAATAGTTTAAATAACTCTGACCTGGCTGTTATGCTTTGAGGTGCATAAATGTTAAGGATTCTGATATTTAAATGCTTATATTTACAATCTAATAACAGAACTCATCCAGGAAGAATGTCCATGAGTCTGGTTGCGTGATCGGGCTGGCAGTATAGTCTAGAGGTTAGAGGAACGAGGTGTGAACAAGCTTGATACATTCCAGCAGACCAGACCTGAGTTTGATTCTCACAACCTCCACTTGCATACTGTGTGACTCTGAGCAAGTCACTTAACCGCCCAGTGCTCCCAGGTGGCTCCTGAAAACAGGCACTTGTGCCTAGTGGGCCTTACCCAGTTACCAAAGACTAAATAAATAAATTATACCCAGAGAACAGGATGCCAAGGCCATCGCACCTGTCCTCCCCAAAGCACCAAAAAGAAGGCCCTTTTGTCCATCAGTTCTTGGCCTGTGAAAGCTCAAACCTAGTTTGAGATGGGTGTCTTGGAGTAAATAGATATCCTGATATAAATCAGCCAGGAGCTGCATTGTGGTGATTTGTTTTTTACAAGGCTTTATACTGCACAGATTAAGTGTGAGACAGTGCAGCAGAGGCCCAGAATGCATGAGGAAGGAAAAAAAGGGGAATTTAACAAAATGCCATTAATTAAAATAATTTTATATCTAAGTTACTCCAGATGGTCTTTTAGAAGGAGAAAGATCTTGCTGAGAGTCAGAGGAATAATCCTGTCTCGAAGATGAGGTATGAGAAGAATCGGAGTCACCCTCATCCCCTTTCGTGTCTCCCCATTGTTTTCTTTTTGTTAGGGCCTGGTACCTGTTCCTGGTAAGAATGTTTTTTTTGAGAAGGGGTACCTTGTGCCTTCCTTTTCCCTTTCCCTTTCCCTTCCTTAGTAGGAGGAACTACCTCAAATGGGACTTCATCTTGTGATGGAGGCGCGGGGAGGGGTAGACATAATGTCTTGCATAGGCTCTTGAGATGGGCCTAAGGCCATATCAGCAGAAGAGAGTCCTGTGTTCCTGCTGCAATTGGGATGTCTTGAGGACAGGAATCAGGAACCATGACAACTAAGGACTCTGCCTGGAGAGAAGAAGTGGTACTTGAGGTTTCTCCTTTATGATGGCGAGCTTAGGCCTGTGAGTCTGTTATCAAGGTTACCTGATCCTGGGGGACACAGTCCATCCTATTGTAGTCTGCCCATGAGCGCTGGTGGTAGGAGTGCCCAGATTCATTGCATAAGTTACATTTCAGGGGGTTAGGGCATCCCAGACTTACATGCTCGTAAGCCAAACAAAGTCTACACCTGGGTTTATCGCAAGGTGGGTTCTTGCTGCACATTTATAGCAGGTTTGGGGCTGGCCTGGGTAGAAGCATAACCCTCGATCCCTTCCTATGTAAAAGCTAACTGGCAAATTAATGATGCCCCTGTCAGATTGTTTCAATTGTACTTTCACCTTCCATCACCCAGTCCAAATGAGGTCCTTGTCCAAAATTGGATGAGGAACCTCGAGTATGTCACAGTGCTGCTTTAACCAATATTGTATGTCTGCTATGCTCACCCCCTCATTTCAAAATAGTAAAGCACTAGTTTTAACTGTTGGTTTAGTGAGGGAGATAAGCATAAAAGAAGCCCAAAGAGGTTGTGATTTAACCAGTTTATATTTACTCCAAAACTTTTCCAGTGTATACAGATTTTTAAAACTGATGTCATAAATGGGCTCACCTTGTACATGAATAAAGGCAAAGAGTTCACCCGCCCCAATTCCTAGTGAGTCCCAAATCATCTTATGCAAAACTGTCCTCTGGTCTGGGGTTGTGGCAATATCTCCCCAAAACTTTAGTCTCACGGCGTTCCTGCACTGTGCAGGTTCACGTAGGTTTTGAAACAAGTCACTGAGCCAAAAGGGAACTTGAGCTGGAGTCTCACCTTCTGGTTGAGGGGTTTAGATTCCTGGAGTCTGTATTCTGAGTGGATTCCTCTTCAGAAGAGGTTTGTTCAGTGGAAGCCTGTGAGTGCTGTACAGTGTCTGGGCCCTAGGAGTGGTTGGTATCCATGATGACCTGTGCAGACCGGCTTGCATCTGAGTTCTTCATTGGTGGAGCAATGGAGGGATCAACAGGAGTCATGTGTGAAGTAGACTTTGAGTTTTCCTCCTGGTTCCCTCCTAAAAATTGTCGTGAGGCAGAACATGCAGTAGAAATAATTTCCTGGGTGCTAACCAGCCCCAGCGATGTCCAAGCAGCCCCTGAGGACATACAATCCCAGCTGGCTGCACAAAAGGCTGCTTCAGGAGACCAAACTGATTCTGTCAGCAATCCTGAATGGTGACTGTCATGAAGGTGCAGTGAGGAGGGAGGTACCATGTCCGCTTGCATTTTTGGAGAGTCAAATCTATTTATAGCACTGGAAGAAGGTACAGTATGCATTCTTTCCTCCGTAGCTGGTAAAGAATAGTTGGCTTCAGGAATATCAGTCTGAGAGGCATTTTCCTCCCACAAGAGTTGCTGTAAAAGGTTCCTGTGCTGAGTAACCACAAATCACAGTTGCTCCTCAGATAAGATGGAAGTTCTGTTAATGCTTGTACCTCATGGCTATGATTCTGAGTTTGAATCCTCCCTCTGGGTATTTGTAGAATGAGAATCCAAATCTGAAGTAGCCAGTTCTATAGCAACATTTTGCCTGTTGTCATCCTGTGCTTTGGATGTAGATGTATTCTGAAATATTGCAGGAATGGGTGTAGAAGTTTGAGGGGGAGAGTGCAATCCACCATTACCTCCTCCTCCTCCTTCATCCTGGATGGCAGTCATCTTGGAGATGAAGGTCAAGGGTTCCCCCTACAAACTGAATAAAGGAATTCCCCCTTGTGTCCTGGCCAAATTTCCCTTGTTCAATAAAAATACTATCAACAGCTTAATCTGGTTCAATTTCAATCAGTTACCATCTGTATTCCCTTTCCCCCGGTTGCCCCTGAAAAAGGGATTTCTAGTCTTAGTGGGTCTACCAGGTCAACAAAATTCAATAAATAAATAAATAAACAACAAATAAATTATGTACCTCTCTAACTCCTGCACTACTAATGCCAATACCAGCAAGCAAACAATTGGTATTGACAAATACTTGTTTTTCTAATGAAGTGAACCAGAGCTGGAAGATGAAATTTGTGTTGAGAGCAATACCTTAAAATGTAAGGCAGAGCAATATAGACAGAAAAATGTGGAAGGCATGTACAACAACAATACTAACAGCCAACTTTTGGCATTGACAGATGCTTGTTTTTAATTTCAACTTTTCAGATTTCTTTCACACATTCTTAGTGTGTTAAAAATCAGATCAAGGATTAGCCTCATGTAACTTTTTATTATCAATATGAAGTTTTTTGTTGTTAATTATTTTGAGAAATACTGCCAGGGGTTCTAAGATTTTCTTTTCAGTAGAATTCAATAGTTGCATTACCATATATTTTAGTTCTAGGCTCATTTCCACCATTACTTTGCCCAGTATATTTCTTCTTTCCTTTTCATATAGCAGGCATTGTACTATAAAATGGACTAAATCATCTTCTACACCACATCTACATTTTGTTTCTATTCCTTCTAGTTCTTCAAAGTAGTGGCAAATCCTATTATTTTAGTGGTACTCAAATCATCTTTCTTTTCTGTGGATTTGATATATATACTGTAGGTATGGTTCCATTCTGAGAGGGTTTTTTTTATTTTGAGAAAGCTACAGTACCTACTTATTTTATAGTTGGCGCAGTGACTCATTTCTTTTTGTATACGTATGTCTTTTAATCTTGTTTTAATATGCATTAATACAAATTCATTTGGAAGAATAAAAATATGTGCCATGCAGTGTAAAAGACCTGCTGGATTTATGAATTGTTCTACTACAAAATTCTACACACTTCTTCAAATAGTGAATTGCTTCCTCCATACATTGTCTGGGAAGCCTTGCTTCTTCCAACTGATAAACCTTAACCCAAGACTTAATTGTGCTCTACTGCATCGGATAATCCAAGGGCAATTGCTCCAGTTCTGCTCTTACCAGAGCTGATAGGGTTCCTTGTGGTAAACCTAGGATATTTTTACAAAATGTGTATAGAATTTGTTTAGTAAGCTGTTGATTTTTATCATCTGTATGCCCCAAATCTCAACCCATACCCCTGTTTTGGCATGTATTGCTCTGATACATCCCTTCACTGACTGCCCTCCATATTTCTAAGAAAAACTATTAATTATGGGTAGAGACTTTTTAGTTTTAGTTTCTATTTCTGAGCTGCATTTTTTCCATGATAAGCTATTTGTTATTGTTATTCTGAAATAAAAACTATTTACCAGTTTTATCTCTTCCCACTTCTACCCAGTATTTATGTTTTTTTTATTACTCCCAAATATTATGGCCTTGTCTTAAAAATATTTATTTTCAGGTCTGCTTTTTTGCATTCCAAGTAGAATTTATGTATCATTCTTTTCATTCCAAGATAGCTAGTAGATAAAAGGACTATACTGTCCGTGAACACCAAATAGGGGCATTCTCATTTGCCAGTCTTCGGTAGTGGAATTCTTTGTAATACAGTTTTATTAAAATACAGTTTAAAAATATACTAAATAGAGTAGGTGATAGGCTACACCCTTGTTTTACCCCTTAATTTGTAGTGAATCTCTCACTTCTTGCTCCTTTTGAATTAAATCTAATATGAAACTTAGAAACATAGACGTTGACAGCAGATAAGGACTGCAAGGCCCATCCAGTCTGCCCATTTTTTCTACCTTATGAATGTGCTATAGATCTTTACTCTGTCAATGGTCTACCTATTCATACTCATCTGTATTGCTCCCTATGCCTATCCCATGCCTGTTTGAAGCCCTGCACTGTATTCATATCTACTACTTCCTGAGGTAGGCCATTCCATGAATCCACCACACTTTTCTGTGAAAAAGAACTTCCTCACATTACCCCTTAATTGGTCTCCCTCTAATCTCATGCTGTGTCCTCTTGTCCTGCTATTTTTCTTATATTGAAACATGTTAGACTCTTTCACCTTGTTAAAGCCCTTAAGGTGTTTGAATGTTTCGATCATATCACCTCTCTCCCTCCTTTGCTCTAGGGTATACATAATGAGCTCTGTTAATCTGTCCTAATATGTTTTCTGATGCAGTCCCTGCATCATTTTGGTTGCCCTTCTCTGGCTGTCTCAGTTTGGTTAATGTCCTTGTGAAGGTGTGGCCTCCAGTACTGCATGCAGTACTCCAGATGGGGCCTAACCAGTGTCTTGTGAAGGGGGATTATTACCTCCCTCTTCCAACTTGTGATACCTCTACTAATACACCCCAACATCCCCCTAGCCTTATCTAGTGCTTTAGTGGTCTGCTTGGATGATTTCAGGTCATCGGTGATGATGATGCACAAGTCTCTTTCTACCCTTGTGATTGTCAGCAACTCCCCTCCCAACCGATAGGTGGCTTCAGGGGTTCTCTTCTCTATGTGCATGATCTTGCACTTCTTTGTGTTAAACCCCAGTTGCTACTCTCTCGACCATTTTGCCAGTTTATCCAGATCTCTTCTCATTCTGCCCACCCCATCTGGATCATCTACTCTGTTGCAGATCTTGGTGTCATCTGCAAACAGACAAACCTTACCATCCAGTCCATCTGCAATGTCACTGATAAAATTTTGAAGAGGACTGGCCCCAGGACTGATCCCTGAGGTACATCACTTGTGACTTGCATCTCTTCTGACTGTATACCATTTACCACCACTCTCTATTTTCTGCCCATCAACCAGTTTGCCACCCAGTTGACCAACTCCTGACCCACCCCGAGCCTACCCAGTTTATTAATTAATCTTTTATGTGGAACAGTATTGAAAGCTTTGCTGAAATCAAGGTAGGTAACATCAACTACACTCCCTTGGTCCACCAACTCTGGTTACCCAGTCAAAGAAATCTATGAGATTAGTTTGACAGGACCTTCCTTTTGTAAACCTATGCTGTCTTGGATCTTGTGCTCCTATGGATTCCAGGTGTTACACTATCCTTTCCTTAAGGAGTGCCTCCATAATCTTGCCCACTACTTAGGTAAGACTGACTGGTCTGTAGTTCCCTGCCTCCTCGCTGCTACCACTCTTTTGGAGTGGGATCACATGAGCCCTTCTCCAGTCTTCTGGGACCTCTCCTGTGCTCAGAGACTCACTAAACAGTTTTGCTAATGGCTCTGCTAGTTTAACCCTTAGCTCCTTTAGTACCCTGGGATGTATGCCATCAGGTCCCATTGCCTTGTCCACCATGAGCTTAGCAAGCTCTTGTAGTACCTTCTCTTTTGTGAAAAGACTAGTGCACACACCCCCCCCCCCGTGTCCATGGTGCTGCGCTATCGGCCCTGCCCTATCTTCTCCTCAGTAAATACTGAGCAGAAGTATCTATTTAGGATAGTTGCTTTTCCTTGGTCCTCCTCAACACACTCCCCCTTATCCCCTTTGATCTTAACAATACCCCCTCTGAACTTTCTTCTTTCACTAATGTATCTATAGAAAGTCTTGTCCTCTTCTTTTACTGTTCGTGCTGGTGTTTTCTCAGTTTGGGCCTTTGCCTGCCTTACTGCCTTTCCTGCTTCCCTTAAGGAAGTTTGGTATGCCTCCCTATCTTCATCCTGCTGCATTCCCTTATATTTCCTGAAGGCCAGCCTTTTGGCTGTGACCTTTTCTGCTACTGTTTTTGAGAACCAAAGTGGTTTCCTCCTTCTTTTGCTCTTGCCTTTCTCTCTAACAAAATGGGATGTTGCATCAAGTAGTGCATCCTTAATGCTTGCCAACTTTGCCTGTACCCCCTCACCTGTATTTCTTCTTGCCAGGGCTAGCTTAACTCTGTTGGCCATCTTATCAAAGTCAGCTCCTCTGAAATCCCATATTTTGCCTTGGAATGGGATGATTTAGTTTTAGTGGCCAAATTGAACCAAACCATGTGATGGTCACTGGCCCCCAGGTGACCTTCTACCTGGAGATCTGTGATCCTTTCCCCGTTAGTCAGTACTAGATCTAGGATAGCCCTGTCTCTTGTGGGATATTGTGCCAGTTGTTTGAGGTCCTCTCCCTGCAGGGAATCTACCATATGTCTAGTTCTAGCAGATGTTCTTGCTGGTATTGACCAATCTGTATTTGGCATATTGAAGTCTCCCATTATCAGAACCTCTCCCTAGCTGTCATGTTTTGTATATCTTCTAACAGTATTGTGTCTGTGTCCTCCCCCTGGTCTGGAGGCCTGTGGACAACCCCAGTTCATATGGGTGTCCCATTTCCAGTTTCCAGGGTGACCCACAGTTCTTCTGGCTCATTATGTGTATTCTGAATTTTTGCAGCTTTGATATTTTCATTGCCATAAAGGGCCACTCCACCCCCCCCCCCTTTTTGCACCTCGGTCTCTTCTGAACAGCATATAGCCAGGTACTGAAGTCTCCCAAGTGTGGCTACTGGTGAACCATGTCTTGCTAATGGCTACTATGTCCAATTAAGCCTCTGCCATTGTTGCCTTCTTGTCTGTGATCTTGTTTCCCAGACTGTGGGCATTTGTGTACATGATTTTCCATTGGCCTGATGTCAGTGTGTTATTTGTTGGGCAGGGTCTGGTGTTTCCCCTGCATGTCATATGGGGAGATGGACCTTTTTCCTTACCTGGTGATGCAAATGAACTATAAAGATGCTGAACTCCTGTTTGATGTATCTGGTGCTGCACACCTCTCCCCGTTTGCTAGTTTAAATATCTGCAAAGATGTCAATCTTCTGCCCCAATGCACTGACTCCCTCTTTAGTCAGATGCAGTCCATCGAATTTAAAGACTTTTCACTCCCAAAACTGTTGCCAGTTACCTACAAATTTGTGTCCTTTTTCCTGGCACCTGCCCTTGAACCACATGTTTAGCTCCCCTATCTCCCCTTCTCTGACCTTCTGTCTGTCTTCCCCTCTCTCCCTGACTAGCAGGATCTCAGAGAAGGAGATGCTGGATGAAATGGATGACAGTTTGTCTCCCAGCCTGGTCAGGTGTTCCTTGGTCTCCTCAATTGACCAGCTGGTGAGATCATTAGTCCCTATGTGTACCAGGACTTCAACATTATCTCCTGCTTCCTGCGCAATTTTAGCAATGTGGTAGGGTGTCTCTCCACACTGATGTACCTAGGAGACATTCGACCATTACCCCCAGCTGGAGGTCGGTATCAACTCTTCGAATCATGGTGTCTCCTATGAGCAGAAGTGTTCTGGATTTCCTTTTTGCTTTTTTTGTTTTAGTCCCTGTTTTGGGTGAGCTTTGTTGCTCTAGCTCCTGTGCTGCATTGTCTTGCTCTGCAGTGTCCTTTGCCCCTTTGTTTATTTCAGAGATAGAGGCAGATACCTGTTTGTAGTTTTTATATGGTTTGTGGAGGTGATGTGTTGGAGAACATTGAGTGATGGGGCACCCAATTTGCCCTTCCTAACCACCTGCCAACCTCCTGGACCAACTACCCTCAGAAGTTGAGGCTTCAGTTGGATGTTGGGGAAATGGTGGGCGGTTCTTACAATACATTTCCTCCTGAATATGTGATTTGAGGCATGCAGTCTCTGTCTATGCTGCCTGGAGCTGAGCCCTTAGATCTCCAGTGGTCCAGCATGTAGGACAGTGTCTTAAATCCTGTATAACTGCCCTTTTCAAAAATGTCCCACAGTACGTGCAGTTAATAATATCCATTCCAGATGAGTTACTGGGTTTATAACCTGGTCTGAGTAATTAGGAGGAAAATGAAAGCAAAAGTTTGATTTTTTTGTTCTGTTTATTTGTTTTTGTATAACTAGTTAAAACAAGTGAAATTACCTTTGCCCCTGTAAGTGAGGTCACTGTGTGGATACCCCTCTGATCCTCCCCTTCCTGCTGTGCTACAGAAAATGTCAGGACAGTGCTGCCCTATAAAAGAAGTGTGGCATGGGGTGATTGGGGATGGGGGTGGGTGGTTGGGCCCTTCCCCTGCCAAAAAAGAAGAACCATGGACAAAAGAAACAAGGATATAAGAGCAGAAACAATCAACCAACAACAAATTCAATAGCCCTGAAAGCTTAGCCTAATGATAGATAACACTGTAAAACCTGTAAAGCACCACCTGTAATAATTTCACAGAAGATATACCCTGCAAAAAACCCTTTGTTACAGAGAAAAATAAAGCAGTAACAGAAGATATACCTTGCAAAAAACAATTTTAATCAGAGAAGATTACAACAGTAATCTGTAAGCACAAAATAGTAACAATTACAAACCTGTAGGCAGTGGCACTCCCTGTAATAATGCAGCAGAAAGTATACCCAGCAACAGCAATTTAAATCAGAGAACAATAAAGCAGTAAAATGTTAGCAAAAGACAGCAACAAGCCTTGTGAGTACAAAAGAAAATAATATTACGCTGTAAATCTGCCTAACCAAAAGAAGCCTTAATCTTTTTCCTTGCTCTGATAATGTTCCTTGCTCTGTCCTTACAATCAAACCGAGAAGAAAAGAGCTGAGGTGAAGCTAGGTGCCTTAGCCTGCAAACCTAGTCTTCCATCTCTGTGTAGTATTATTCTAGTATATTTATATTATTAGGTTTATTAATAATGGATCCAATTCTATTTCCTGTAGATTTCAACATAGTTTATGTTGTCAGAAGCAGCCTTCAAATTTATAAAAATACAATGCAGTTTTTGTTTTTTAACCACATTGTATTTATGTATAATATGGATTAAAGTATAGCATTGCTCTACAGTGGAATGTTTATTTCTGAATGCTGCCTGTGCTTCATCCAATATGGATCTGTTACCTGAGAGACCTCTTCACTCCCTCCCAGACCTCTTGCCCCTTTCACTCCTCCAAGTTTGGCATCCTAACTGTTCCTAGAGTGAGGTCTAAATCATCAGATGATGAAGTGTTTGCATTAGTGGGCTCAGCCCAGTGGAACAGACTTTTCAGGTCTCTTACGGAGCCCCATTCAGTGGAGGCCTTCAAAAGGGGACTGGAATTCTTCATCTTCCAGGAGGCTTTTATCAATGGGTAATCCAGTCTGGGCATTACTGCTATTTTCTGCCTCTGCCTGTTAAACTGCACTCTGAAATTTTATATATTGCAGTGGCACAGTATTATAGTAGCTCACCATAGTTAGGGCTGAGCAAGAGTTTCTATGTTAAACCTCAAACTGTGAATTTTAATACAGTGGCGTGAAAAAGTATTTGCCCCCTTCCTGATTTTCTCTATTATTGCATATTTGTCACACTGGATGTTTTCAGGTCTTTAGAGAAAATGTAATATTAGATAAAGGGAACCTGAGTGAACAAATAACACTTGTTTTTTTTTTTTTAATTTCACTTATTTAATGAAAAAAAGTTAACCAACACCAACTGGCACTGTGTGAAAAAGTAATTGCCCCTTACACTTAATAACTGGTTATGCCACATTTAGCTGCAATGACTGCAACCAAACACTTCCTATAATTCAATATCAGTCTTTCACATCGTTGTGGAGAATTTTAACCCACTCTTCCTCATGAGAACTGCTTTAATTCAGTAACATTTGGCAGGTTTCAAGCATGACCTGCTCGTTTCAGGTCCTGCCACAGCATCTCTATTGGGTTTAAGTCTGGACTTTGACTAAGCCACTCCAAAACTTTAATTTTACTTTTTTAGCCATTCTGATGTGGACTTGCTTTTGTGTTTTGGATCATTGTCTTGCTGCATGGCCCAACTACGCTTCACCTTCAGCTGACGGAAGGATGACCGGACATTCTCCTTAAGAATTTTCTAGTACAGAGCAGAATTCATGGTTCCTTTAATTATGGCAAGTCATCCAGGTCCTTAGGCAGCAAAGCATCCCCACACCATCACACTACCACCACCATGTTTGACTGTTGGTATGGTGTTCTTACTGTGGAATGCTGTGTTTGCTTTACACAAGACATTATGGGATCCATGTCATCCAAAAGTTCCACTTTGGACTCATCTGTCCATAGAACATTTTCCCAAAAGGCTTGTGGATCATCCAGGTGCTTCTTGGCAAATGAGAGACGAGCATTTATGTTCTTCTTAGTTAGCAGTGGTTTCTGCCTTGCTACTCACATGAAGCCCATTTTGCCCAGTCTCTTTCTGATTGTGGTGTAGTGAACACTGACCTTAGCTGAGGCAGAGAAGCCTGCAGTTCTTTGGATGTTTTAGGATCCTTTGAGACTTCCTGAATGATTTCGCTGCGCCTTGGAGTAATTTTGGCAGGCCGCCCTCCTGGGAAGATTCACTACTGTTCCAAGTGTTCTCCATTTGGAGATTATGGCTCTCACTGTGGTTTGATGGAGTCCCAGAGCCTTAAAATAGCTTTGTAACCTTTTCCAGACTGATAGAGGCAACAAATTTTTTTTGATCTTTTCAGGAACTTCCTTTGATCATGGCATAATGTGCTTGTTGAATCTTTGTGCTGGCAGTGACTCTGATGGTAAGGGTCAAAATAAGTGAGATTTATATTGAGCAGGGCTGGCTGTAATCAAGCCTGGCTGTGTTCAATCAGCTGACTCTAATTATCCCTTTAATTGGGTTGATTTAACTAGGGGCAATTACTTTTCACACAGTGCCCGTTGGTGTTGAGTTAACTTTTTCATTAAATAAATGAAATAAGTAAAAAAAAAAAGTGTTATTTGTTCACTCAGGTTCCCTTTATCTAATATTATATTTTGTCTAAAGACCTGAAAACATCCAGTGTGACAAATATGCAATAATAGAGAAAATCAGGAAGGGGGAAAATACTTTTTCACGCCACTGTATATTTGCAACGATTCAACAAATTTGTACAAAACTTTGCATTTGTGGTCTCTTGGCAGTAGATCTCTTTACATATGCTAAGTTTCATTGTTGAATTTGTGGATTCCGAGATGCAGATAGTGAAAAAAAAGTTATAAAATGGCTGTTTTGCTGGGTTGTTTTTCTGTGTCATCACCTAGAGCTCAGATGGTTTGACATTTTGGTCTGAAATTTTCAGGGTAGAAAGGGCTTGGTCCACACATATGCCTTTTGCTGGTTTGGTGAGAAAATATTGACCTGTTTCAAAGTTATTACATTTTAAAATTTTGGTTCGGAGCATGCTCAGTGCAGTCTTTTGGAAAGCTGCTTTGAACAAACAATGAATTTGGTCCACATGAAAAAGTATCCTTTTTATATGGGGATAATCCTTTTTCATGAGGAAAAATCTTTTTTTCATATGGCTGCCACCTTTTTCAATTTTTTTTTAAAGTTTCAAAACCCACAAAAATGACGTTCTCCACACATACCAGCACACGTAACCTGCTCATCAGGACCCTGTTGGATGGATTCTGTACTTTGTTTCTGGATGTCCCAGACATGTATTTTTTTAACATTTAACCATCCTTTATCATGAGCCAATTTTCTTTTTTTGTGTGCCTTTTTCGTTCCTATGAAAAAAGAATGCCCTTGTATGAAAAAAGAAGTTGGGCTTAGTTTTTCCTCATTCTTTTTCATTTGAAGGTATCCTTTTTTGTATGCTTTTTTCATTTGTATGAAAAACGAATGCCCTCATATGAAAAAAAGAATTTTGGACTTTGTTTTTTTGCCATTCTTTGAAAAAAAGAATGCCCTCCTACAAAAAAAGGTTTTGAATTTTTTTTTTTTTACCACATTTGAACTTCAACAAGCCATAACTACCTCAGTATTTGGACTTAAGGAACAATCTATACATCAATACAATGGTCTTAATAAGTACTGTAAGAATACTTCATAGTCACACTAAATAAGTTTAGGGCCCATATAAAAAAAACATAAACATAAAAAATTGGAAAGTTTCATAGGATAACTTTGGAACTTTAATAAGCCATAACTCCCTCAGTATTTGGGCTTAAGAGACAGTCTAGATACCAAAACAAATGACTTTATGGGTACTGCAGGAATAACACATATTCCCCACTAAACATTTATAGGCATTATAAAAAAATTAAAAATTTAAATTCCCATAAGATAATACTAGAACTTCAACAAGCCTTAACTTACTCACTATTTGGACTTAAGAGACAATGGCCCGGATATTCAAACTGCACCATTCTGAGGCGCAAGCCCTTGTGCTGCTCAAAATAGTTGCGCAGGGGTGTGGCCGAGGCGATATTCAAAGGAGTTGTGCTATTGAGCAACTCCTTTGAATATCACCCCCCAGCCACAGCCACTGTGCATGGTGCAGTGGAACTTGCGCCACTGCAAGTTGTCAGAGTTGAGCATTAAACTTGCGGTGGGGCAAGTACCATTGCGCCATGCGCAAATTTCCGATATGTACAAAGGTGACATGCAAATGGGGCCATAATTCATGCAAGGCGCAGGGGGGGCCATTTGCATCTAGTTATGGCCCCATTTGCATGCCATTAGCATCTAGGTGCACCGATCCCCGAGGACTTGCACCTGGCTGCCCTGCCAGGCAGCAGCCAGCGGGGACCGACGCACCCTGCAGCCCGATCGCGGGCAGTATGTATGAATACACTCCCCCCCACAATCTCCTGATGCCCGATCGCGGGCAATATGTATGAATACCTCCCCAAACAGCTCCGATGCCGATTGCGGGCAGTATGTATGATACACTCTCCCCAAACAGCTCCGATGCCCGATCGCGGGCGGTATGTATGAATACACTCCCCAAACAGCTCCTGATGCCCGATCGCGGGCAGTATGTATGAATACCTTCCCCCAAACAGCTCCCGATGCCCGATCGCGAGCGTGTATGAATACACTCCCCAAACAGCTCGATGCCCGATCGTGGGCGGTATGCATGAATACCTCCCCAAACGGCTCGATGCCCGATGCGGGCATGTATGAATACCTCCCCAAACAGCTCGATGCCCAGTCGCGGGCAGTATGTATGAATACACTCCCCAAACAGCTCGATGCCCGATCACGGGCAGTATGTATGAATACACTTCCCCCAAACAGCTCCCGATGCCCAATCGCGGGCAGTATGTATAGACACTCCCCAAACAGCTCGATGCCCGATCGCGGGCAGTATGTATGAATACACTTCCCCAAACAGTCCGATGCCCGATCGCGGGCAGTATGTGAATACTCCCCCAACAGCTCGATGCCTATCATGGGCAGAATGTGAAACAACCCCCAGTGCCCGATCGCGGGCAGAATGTAAAAGACCTCCCCAACCGAATATCTCCCTGGTGGTCAGTGGACCGTAATGCCTGATCGCGAGGCAGAATGTGAAGTTACAACCCCCAAACATCTCCCTGGTGTCTAGTGTCCCCCACCCACCACCCACCCAAGCCCTCCACCCGCTCCCCCAGCAGCGGCGGGCGGCAGCATCCCACCCGCCTGCTGCCCTGCAGCCCGCCGACTGACTGTCCGGTGGGGCTGCGCCATTGGTGCAGAACTGAGGCCAATGGGCGTGCAGCCAGTACCGTTATGACAGTCAGAATTTGTGAATGAACATCATTCAAAATCTGGACTGTCATATCTGGTATGAGCTGCGCCCGGTGGCTCCAGCTCTGCCAATATGCGGCACTGGACGATCGGTCGTAGCGATAGCTGGGCGGGTAAGGATGCTACTGCCGCCAGCTGCGGGGAGCGGGGTGGAGAGCTCATGGGTGGGTGGGGTGGGGACACTAGACACCAGGGGAGCTGTTTGAGGGAAGTGTATTCATACATACTGCCCGCGATCGGGCATCGAGGCTGTTTGGGGGAAGTGTATTCATACATACTGCCCACGATCGGGCATCAGGAGCTGTTTGGGGAAGTGTATTCATACATACTGCCCGCACTGGGCATCGGGAGATGTTTGGGGGTGTCTGATACATACTGCCCACGATCAGGCTGGTAAGATGCCAGTGACTGAGTTGGGGCCAGCCACGGTGGCAGCTGCTGTGTTGCGCCCTGCAATACAGCAGCTCACCTGTGGGTGGCCCTCAACAATCCTTTTTTGGCTCAAAGTTGTGCAGGCGCAGGTTGGGGGTTGCGCATGCACAACTCTGCACAACCCGACTGAATATCGGGTTGCGCACTTTATGCATGGTTCCTCCCCCTCCTGTTGAGCATGCATTGATTTGCATTGCGCTGTTGCTCAACCTGTTTTCAGTGGCGCAACTGCCTCTTGCTGAATATCGCAGAATGGCGCAATGTAGGACTTGCGCATGCACAACCCTGTTGCGCATGGCGCAACCCTTTTGAATATCTGGGCCAATGTATATATCACAATAAAGGTATTATTAAGTACTGCAGGAATTACATATATTCCCCTAAACATTTAGGGGCAATATAAAAAATAAATAATAAAAATACAAATTCCCATAGGATAACATTGGAACTTCAACAAGCCATGAGTCCCTCAGTATTTTGACTCAAGGGGCAGTCTACTATATATATCAAAAGAAAGGTCTTAATGAGTACTTCAAGAATAACATGCATTACCTCCTAAACATTTAGGAGTAATACAAAATAAATAAATAAATAGAATTCCTACAGGATAACATTGGAACTTCAAAAACTTGCCAACCCTACCACTCCATCCTCACCCTGCAGGCAGCAACAGGAAAAAAACATTGCAATTTGACCTCTCCTGTGTCTTCGTAAATCAGGTATGGTGTGGACCTTGGGGACATCAACCCTAATGCTCACCTCATTTTCATATACTGTACACATCTATCATCAGCTGTTTTTCTAATGGAATGGGGTGAGCATTATGGTTGACAACCCCAAGGCACATGCCACACCTGATTTATGAAGACACCACAACAGAGATCAAACCATAATGTTTTTTCCTGTTGCTGCCTGCAGGGTGCGGGTAGTGTGTTATGGTTAGAACCCTAACACCACATTTCCCTACTTTCATCAGTTTAACCCTAACTAGTGCACTAACAAAGTTTTTCTGCAATAAATATATACAGTACATTAAGTTTTGATGTTCATTATTATGACATTGTATTGTGTTATGTATGCTGTACAGAGACCCTGCCAATGGTTACTTTATAAATAAAAGCTACTGCTGCTACTGCTACTAGTACCACACTTTATAGTTTGTGCATTAGTGCCCCTTTTTAACTTTGCAAATGGGTCAACATGATGATGTTGGGAGCCATGAGGTATGTGAGGAGGTAAAGTGCTTGTTATGTACAGTGCTGTCTTTTTTTCTTGAACAGCTGATTTTGCTATCAGAGAGAGCCTAGACTAGCAATGTTTTTTTTTTTATTTATATCAGCTGGGTTTCAAAGATTCTGGAAACAGAAATGCAGAGTTATAGCAGTGACAGGATAGACTGCTCTGCTGTATGAGGGAAAGAAGTAGTTTGAGAATATCTCAAGACAGCAGGCTGCTTTGAGTGTATGCATGAATGCCATAATAACAGGCTAATTATTGTGACAAATGATACCTGGCCATCTCCATAGAAAACATTGCTGGCCAATTATTATATTTTCATAATCGTTCAGTACTGAATGATTATAAGTTTTGGTGTAAGCACTTAACATTCATAAACCTGTAAAAGTTCAGTGATTATGTCATTCACTACAACAGCGGTCCATTGGTTTTAAGTTCTGTCAAAAACATTGTGTTCCACTATCACTCTGACAGAGCAATTACAAAGCATTGCAGTTGGTAACAATGAAATTGTTGTTTAAGTATTTTAATCACTTCTCTCTCTTCCTTAAAGAGGGACTCCAGCCAAAAGTGCTACTTTGCAGAATTAGAATGAGCATAACCCCAATAAATCACATACCGAAAATTAGGTTTCTGTATTACTTCATTTTAAAGTTATGAGCTATTTTGTAACCCTGATTTCACTGCCTGTTCAAAAAAAGCCTGTTTCAGAGGAGGGCTGATGATGATGTCCTCTCCAGAACTCACAGTCTAGTCTTCCCTGTTAGCAAGCTTACATGACCTGCTTCTCCAAAGTTTAAAAATCATGTGCAATGGTTTTCACAAGAAAAAGAGGTGGCAACATTCAAAAAATATTTCTATAAAAATTGTGTATGTTTCAGGTTTTGGAACAAAGTTGACAAATTCATATTTTAATGCCTTTTTTGATGTGGTCCATTTCTCCAGGGTTGCTAAATGCTGAGTCATCATGCCTCCAGGCTGCAGATACCATTTGGGGTGCTACTCTACTGTGCCTTTTAGGAATCTGTATTGCTACTAGCATTGCATAATGTTGGTAACTTCACTGCTGTTTGTCAGTGTCTACTTTATAATTAGTTTTAAAGAACACCTTTCACAGTCCTTTTGACTTTCTTGCATAAACTACCCCTTCTTGCACCAGTTCTGGAATTATATTTCATTACTGTCCTCTGCAGTTAGCTTTGCATTCTGCAAAATGAATGAAATGCAATTCCAGAATTGGTGCAAGAAGGGGTACTATATACATGAAAGTCAAAAGGACTGGAAATGGTGCTCTAACTCTCAATCTCTCCATCTCTCAACAAAATATTGCTCTGTTTTATGTCTTTCCCTAGCAGTTGAAACTCTGCCTCCTGTTCTTGCAAGTTTCATGTCGTCTTTCACAAAATGGATTCATTTTTGCATGAAAGTCAGAAGGACTGGGAAAGATGCTGACAGCAACTCTATCTTCTCTCAAACCCCATGCTTTGTTACCAAGGCAGAAGAAAGTAAATTTTACAAAAAATAAATAAATAAAACATACCGACAAAGCATTTGGATCTTAGCATAATGCATTGCTAACAGGATGTATTGGGGAAAGGGGAACATAGTATGTACTTTGAGTATTGGTAGTTTTTCCTTGCAAAATTGCTGTGACTGCACTATACTACACAATGCGAGTTACTCCTCTGCCCTACTTTGATGCCATCGGGAGCCAGCAGCTTAACAGCAAAGGCAAGTGCAGCAAGGCTAAAGCAGGGCTCAAACAAAAATACGAATTATGTAAGGTAGAGTAAACCTTGGCCAAACATGGCAAATGCATACACACTTTCAGATCTAGTACTGCATATAATGACTACAAGATGTAACTTTTTGGACTTTCATGAAAGGTGCTTTTTATCAGGGGCCTAATATGTGTTAATTCCTGCTAGTGGTGGAAGTGTTAGCCCTGGTAAAATGATAATTTTAATGTGAAATACAACATAGATGAGTCTGAATGTAGGTTAAGTAACAGCCTGTCAGGGAGAAAACACTAGGGGCCAGCTATTCAAAACTTTGCACCTGGCATAAATTGATTGTGTCATGATTGCACCGTATTTGTGCCAGACTGCTATATCTAAAAGGCCAAATAGCACTGACACAGCATGATAGCACCAACACTATGAGATAATGTATGCAAGGTGCACAGTTAAGGGTGGGGACATACATACAGGTGCAATGGTATATTCAAAAGTATAGCACTTCACAATGTGCATTAGCACAACATGTAGCACAGCACAAATTACCACCCATGAAAAGGTGGTCTTAATGCTGGCCAAACCCTGGATGGGTGTGTGTGGACACAGCAGCAACAGGGAACAAAGCTGCATGCATCCAATGAGGAGGCAGTGTGGGCGGACGGCCACCTTGAGCCACTCCATTTGCACAGGCACACAAACTGTGGAATGCAATGCCCCAACAGTGCTGTGAAGTGGACACACATGTAAACTATTTGTACGACACTGTAATGTGTACCTAATAAGATATTTGTGTATTGTGTGTTGTGCATTATATGTCTTTATTGTACACTGCCACATCTCTGCCACACAGTCTGTGTCTCCAGGTCATTCCTGACACTGGGCCTTAGCCCAGTGTGCTTACCTGGTGAACAATGTGATAAAAAACAATTAACAGAACACATACATGGCAGATACATGCTGCACACAGATGACACTGCTCATGTCGCCATCATCTAGCACTGGTCCTAACCCTGCCAGGCATTAGTGGGCGCCCCATTTTCCAGTGGACACCATGGTAGTGTGTCCATGCAGCACATACTTACAGTTCCCCCATTGGGGTACACTAACACAGTCCAGCAGACACATGTTATACTGGGGGAATGCAGGGTGTTGAGGGGAGGGTGTGCAGGTGGCCAGGCTGCACCACATAGTAGGTACTGCCATATGGCTGGGGCCATCCACACATTGCACATGTTATACTGACAGGACTGTTCCTAACAGCAGTGTGCCAGTATGATGGTAAGTGTGGGCCATACCCTACACCTGTCCAGGATGCCCAAACACACAAACAGCCGTGTGTATGGTAGTGTGGGGATCCTATGCCACTATGAAGCACATAAGGGTGACAGGACAGTACAGTATGACTGTGGTGTCCACTGTCAATCCACACCTTCTAGCTGTGCCTGTCCCTGTGTGGATAGCACCAGTCACTGTTGCCTGACACACCATAGGCATTGCTGTGTACCTCACAGTATTACCTACTGTGGTACTGTACCATCTGATAAACACAGTGGCAGGAACAATGATTTGCTTCTGGCATACAGCATGACCACCTGTTTCCTGTTTCTATAGTGCTACTCCCCTAGGCCACATTAGTCTTTGCATCTGTGTCCAAACCAAGACTGCAGCTAATGGTCTATGAGCTGTTAGCACACAATGCATGTGGAAACCAACCTGTAATACCAGTTGGACCTACAGGTGGAGCTGTGAGCACCGAAAGAAGTGTGGCTACTGACCTATAATTCAAGTCGGACTTACAAGTGGAGCTGTCTGCACCATGTTAGAGTGCCATGCAATCCAAATGCAAAGCAGGCCTTAAAAAGATGGTAATGTGGCTGTTTGCCCATGGATTGTCTGGGTAGGCTCATTTGCACTGCAGTTTTGAATATAGCAAACTTTAGCGCCAGGCAAACGTGTCAGCACCATGCAAATGTGTTAGCACCGCTCAATACTGTAATGTTTCATTATGTGGTTCTGCAGTATTTGGCCTACACTGTTTGCTGTTGTTGTGCTTCACTGCTTTGCTAGCACACATGTTGCATGCATTGTTCAGCTTTACCACACTCCACCTCTGTGTGCACTGGGCTGCTGTTGTAGTTTGTACTGCTCTTGGTTGCTATATTCAGTGCAGTCTTATTTGCTGGGCTGTTGTTGCACTGCATTCGCAGCCCTGTTTGCAAGTCTTCATTTGCATGCTATATTCAACTCATTTAACCCCTGGGCTATTCCTTTAAATATGGTGTGGAAATGGTTCCGGTCTAATTTTGCCCATCATGCAGTGCTAATGTTGCCCGGGGCAAGGTTTTGAATATCTGGCCTTAGGTTGGCTGGGTTGGATACTACACAGAAAATTCATAGTAAGTTTTCGAAACAGTATTACCTCTCCCACACCCTTTTACAGGGAGGTAGAATCATTATTTTAAAGTGCCATCCTGAGAAATCACCTAAATTGAATGACAGGTGTGAAAGATCACAGTCTTCCACCACATCAGAGAATTATTTAAACCTCACCAGTGAAAACAGGAAGTTGTGCTCACATGCCTTTCCAGTATACAAAATAAACTAAACCTCACTGCAGTGTGCTAGCAGTCAGCAACACTGGAGAAAATGACAACATAAAGGCACCAAAATAAATAAATAGAAAAAAATACACATTTGTCAACTTTTTTACAAAACCTGAAACCGGTTTTATAGCAATGTTTTTTGAATGTTGCTGCCTGTTTTGCTTGTAAAGACCATTGCACATGAACTGCAACCTTTGAAGAAACAGGTTCTACAAGCTTGCAGACAGGGAAGAATAGACTCTGAGTTCTGGAGATGACATAATCAGCAGCTCTTGACTGAAACTGGCTTTTTGGAACAGGCAGTAAAATTAGGGTTGTAAAATGACTTATAACTTTTAAACAAAGTAACTTAGAGATCTCATTTTTGGCATGAGGCTGATTGGGGCTTTGCTGATCCAAATTCTGAAATTTATTGATGCCAGAAATTTTGACTGTAGTCCCTCTTTAAACTAAAATTGTTTTGAGATTGGTCTAGTATGTTATTTTCCTCCACCCATGGTTCTAACCTTTTCAGTAACAGCCCAACAAAGATTTTTTGGGTTGTGTTTACCATAATGATGGGCCAAGAGACTTGAGGGTCACTCAATGAACTCTTCTTGTGAACAGGACAAATTATATTTCCTGCCCAGGAATTAGGGAAGAGAGAGTGTTGAAGCATATAATTATATAGAAAGTGTAATACAGGTAACCACCAATGCTGAACGTGTTCAGTTACATCTGGTGAGATTCGATCTGATCTGGGTGCCTTATAAACTTTTGTCAATGTGATTGCTGCTAATATTTCAGTTTTCAAAATACAAATAGGAATAAGGGTATTCTGGAGTTTGATAGTCTCTCGTATTGTACATACTACTGCAACTCGTAATTCCTCTTGTATATTAAAGTATACTTTCCTAAAATGATCTTCCCATGGTTTTGGTTGAATATATACTGCTAACAAATTTGCAAATGAATTATTTTCTCCACTTTCTAGTCAGCATTCGCTGTATGCCTTATTATAAATCTAATTAATTATTCATGAGCCTAGCGAGGCTGCTGATCAGCTACTGGCTCGGTCAATGATGTCTTAGAAATTACTAATCCAGCTGCCAGCTGACACTGTGTGGCATACACGGCTTGCACCACTCTGCTTGAAGCCTTAAGAAAGTTACAAAATAAATGACAAAAAAACTTATTGCGATTAGAGTTATAATTGCAATAACAACCAGGAAGAGGCTAGCATATGAGGAGGCCAACGTTGCCCCCATAGCCATCCTTCTTACCTGTAATTAGACTTTCCCATCAAAGATAAAGTAGCTATGCCATAGCACAAACTTAAAAAGATCCAAAATTAATTGTTGTGGTGCTTGTTTTAGTTCAAGGTCAGCTGACATAAACTCCTTAACTACTCTAATACACTGTTCATGACTAATACATGTATATAAATGGATTTATATGTATATAAATCAATGGAGCTGCTACAGACACCAATCTCAACAGAATCAGGACCCTCTTAAATAAGGCCTGTCACCTTGTCCTTGATGCAGACAGGTTCACACACTATTTGAGTACAAAATGGCTTCCACTAGACCACAGGATAAAATTCCTAACCAGCATAATTGGGAAGAAAGCCCTACTATGGCTCCCCCCACCTCCAATCCCTGCTACATACCTCCTTTAACCACCACTCTACTAGGAGTGTAGCAAGAAATACACTGCATGTGCCACGATGTAGGACCAGTCAATCCAGGTTCCCTTGCCGAGTGCCAACTTGCCTACTGCTGGAGCTATCCAAACTGAGCCAATTTAAATCGTCCCTGAAAAGTTACCTCAGTCAACAATATGTATGCCTGTGCAATCACTAGACAGGTCTACTAACAATGTCTCCCCTTGCTGTGCTTCTTGGCATGCTTGGGATATTGTAGACAAAGTTGTATCCCTGTAACTGCCCTAAAGCCCTAACCTTGGACAATGCAATGCATGCTGCTACTGCACCTTTTTATCATATCTGAGTATGGGAATTAGTTCGTACTAAGTTATGTTTGAACTCTAGAATATTGTAAATATACTTGGGATTGTGCAAGGCCCTTTCCTGCATGTTTCTACATTGAACTGTATCTGTACCTTAACCTGTATCTCTCATGTGGAACCTTTGTAAATGAGCTCTGCTCAGAGGTGATACTCCAAATATTCCAATAAATAAATAAAGAGTTTATGTCAGTTGTCAGCCACTGGTAGTTCATCTGCCATTCAACTCCCTCCATTTTTAAGGATAATGCCCATGCCATCCTAATATAACTAGGTATTTTGGGTACCATTTTCTTGATATAAGAATCCACAAATCTGGAAGGAACCTCACTGAATGACCCATTTCCAGATACAATGGGCAGTCCAGGAGGGTCCCTTGCAGACTTGTGAACCTCCAGGAGAGTACTAAAACATCAGTGTAATGGGATATTCAGTTTTCAAAAATGCACCATCAGATCCAAATACTTCTCCATTGTCAAAAGCCCTAGCTAACATTTCATCCAAAATAGATTTAATTGTAAGCATATGCTGGATTGAATGTAAATTGCCTATAACATTCTGTATCAACCAATTACTTTTTAATCTCTGTTCATATTTATCTGCTTCATGAATTACCATCACCCCCCCTTGTCTGCTGCTTTTGTAGTTATTTATGGCATTTTTGTAATTGTTTCAGTGCCTGATATTCCTCAGCAGACGAGTTATACAATTTTATTCACATTTTTCTTTTTTTTAATAAATCACTGATGTCCTTAGAAATTATTTTCTCATATCCTTAATTTTTGTGTGGCATGGTGTATTTAGACAAAAAAAATAAACATTATTTGCCTCTAAGCCCTTATTTGTTCTTTCTGTCACATTCACATTTATCCTATTTTCATGACTTTCATTAATTAAATCATCATTAATGGAGAAGAACAAGTCCATATCCTTCATAATGTTCTCATTAAGACATGCAGTCCTGACTGGTATCCTCATTTGCTCTTAATTCAACAATGCCATATCCAGATGATCATCCTATTGTCTCTCAGGGCTGATCATGTTGTCAATTCCTATTTGGTAATTTTGTGTATTAGTTAATATGACCATTAAATATGTATCTCCCACAAAATCCGAAGTCCCTACTTAAAACTGGTTATGTGCAAAATAATTTCCTATCTAATTTTCTCACAAATGTGAATATATCGACTTGTAATTTAAAGGCGTATATATCAGAAGTGGACACAAAGGTAAGTCCTTTAGACAATACTGCAATCTGTTCTGCAGTGAACTGAACTGAAGAACTATTATGTACAGGTTTATTGATTATGTCCTGGTGGTTCTCCTTTCCCAAATTCTCACCTCTTCCTCTTCGTTCTCCCTCTCTTTATTTTCCTTTTCCTCTAGTACAGTTTTTTTGGTTTGGCCACACTTGCATCTTGTCCTCTCACTTTTCCTCGCCTAAAAAAATCTTCCTGTCGCTAATGCCCTTGATAGTTTTTATTTTTATTGGGACCTTGGCTGTTATTCATATTGGTCCTTTTATGGATTTAGAGTGCCCCCTATTCACTGACCTCCCACTTTGTGACTGGGTTGGTCTAGTGTCCCAAGAGAAAACATCACCTTTTTTGTAATCCCTTTTGTCCCTTTCAAGCTTGTTCTTTTTATTTTTGTTCCACTTCAGTCTCATGTTTTGTCAATGTTTCACTCAATTCCTGATTCAATCTATCATACTGTGAATCCAGGACAAATTTCTTTAGCTGTTGTTTTAAGTCTGCAGAAGACTGCTTAGTTCTTACAATATGTATCTTGTTCAATCAATATTTTTACTAATTCATTTGAACAGATTTCTATGCAGCCCTCCCTCCACTCTCTTAAGTCTGGGTCCAAACTACTAAAGGAGGGTGTCTTATATATCTGACACATCTTGGGGTTCTCATCTTTTTCTCATACTGCTCAAGTGTTACCCCGTCATACAGAAACACAGGTTACTGTTGCACTCGGACCAGTAGGTAGCAAATGCCAGTCAGGAATGTTGAAAATAAAGTGATTTATTTTAACAAAATCTAAGACCTGACAATGGTCACACATTTAAACACTATTTCAGATCCCCTAAGGAGACAGAATCAATATGTATAATGGATTTGCTTCCAGCATCTTCTCTGGATACCTTGGGTGCCACAGTCAAAAGCTCCAGTCTTCCAATTCCCATACTAAACAAAAGAAAAGACTGTAAACAGCCAATCATTATCAAAGATGCTACCATAGAAAAGACTACAAAACCTTCAACTGTGGAACTTCAAAATAAAAAAAAAAGGCACACACCATGCTGGAAGTAATAATTATTACATTTATTGCAGCAAAACCTTCACAAAACAAACACCTCTATTTACAGCCTTTCCAGGCTTTGTCAGGGGGTGATGTTTGTTAAAACATCATGGGCTCAGTTCTCAAAGGGGGCTTCAGCTGGCACAAGCTGCGGCAAACAGTAGCTTGCACCGAAACCCAGTGCACCAGTAACCCTGCACCACATTCTTGAAAAGGAGGGGTTCAGGCACCTAAGTCCCCACACTTGCATCAACCTCTCCTGTGCAATAAACACATAGTGCAAGGGAGGGGTTTGCTGCAGGCTCCTGTGATGAAGGCAAGCGGTGCCCCCCAACCTGATCCCCAGTGTCACCCATGAGTTGGATGCACATAAGATCCACCTTTCCCTGGTGGTATAATGTCCCCCCCTGCCCTGATCCCCAATGTACCCAGTAGTGTAATTATACAAATATTCCTCTTTCCATGGTGGCATAATGACCCTTCCACCCCAATCCCCGATGTCACCAGCAGTTTAATTATACAAATATTCTCCTTTTCCTGGAGGTATAGTGGTGTCCCACCCAGATACCCAATGTTACCTGGTAAATCAATAATTAATACAGAACCCTGTCCTGGTGATCTAGTGCCCCCCCATCCCTGATGTTTCTGCTAGTTTAAGTATACAGTTATTCCCTGGTGACATAGTGACCCCTTCACTTTGATCCTGGATGTAGCTGGTAGTTTAATTATACAACATTTCCCCCTTCCCTGGTGATCTAGTGGCCCCACCCCAGCAGGTAGTGCCCACCACCCTGGTCCCTCCATCCCAAAACCCTGAGCCAGCAAGTGGCACAGCCCTGCTCTCACCTCCATGGCTGGCTACTGACCGACCTGTCCCTGAGTCCATACTATATAGTATGCATTCAGGGACAGGTCAGTCAGCAGCCATCTGTGGTGGTGAGAGGAGGGCTGTGCCAGTTGCCAGCTTGTGGTTTAGGATGGAGGGAGTGGGATACTACCTGCTGGGGTGAGGGATGGGCAACCACTAGACCACCAGGGAAGGGAGAAATGTTGTATAATTAAACTACTGGCAACACCAGGGATTGGGGTGGGGGTCACTATGCCACCAGGGAAAGGGGAATAATTGTATACTTAAACTACCAGTGACATTGGGGATGGAGGGGACACAAGATCACCAAGACAGGGCTCTGTATTAATTATTGATTTACTGGGCAATGTCGTGGATGGGGGGAGGCACTATGTCACCAGGACATTGCTTTTTATTTATTTTTTTTTGCAATTAAATATACTTTATTGAATATATGTAAGAAGAAATACATAAACCAAAAGTGACACAATGTACAGTGCAGAAGATGCTGTCAAAAGACAAAGCACAAAAAACAAAACGTAACATCCCTATCCCCTTCCCACCCTCCTGTCTGAGAGTGTGGCAGTGATATAGTAGAAGAAACACAGCAGGTCCAAGGAATTGCAAACATGTGATCCCCCCTCCAACTACCCCCCCAATCACCTAAACATTCCCATCCAAAACCCACTCCCCCTGCAGTCTCCTCCAACAGTATAGTTATACTCAGGCAAGGTAAGTAAGAAATAAATGACTAGTATACAATATATAATATAAAATTATCAATCAACAACTGAGTTAATTTCAGCACCATTAAAGGGGGGCTGAGGCTGTACATGGTCCAGCTGTGATCCTTCACCTCCATGCAAGGAAATGCGAAAGGGCTCCCACAAGGCTCGATGTTTTTGCTAAGTTATGATATTGTGTAGTGATGGCCCTCTCTGCATACAGTGGCGAGAACATATCTTGTAGCCATACCCACAGTGTTAGGATTGAGTCCTTGACCCAATGTCTTAATTGGAAAAGTTTAGCCACCGTTGAAATAAGAGCCATATAGGCCCTGTATCATGGTAGCCTAACTGAAGAATAGTTACCAATAACATAAACTTCTAATGTGAAGTAGTGGGTGTGACCTAAAAAAGGGTAAAGAAATTGCTTAATGGAGTGCCAAAAGGAGGCCACTCCAGGACAGGCCTGTACCATATGGATCAGGGATCCTCCTCCTTAAGACATCTAAGACAAATGGCAGCAGCACTTCTTCCCATACGATATAGTCAAAGTGGAATGTAGTACAGAGTATGGAGCATGTGAAATTATACAAGGCACAATCTGTCTTGTTTAATATATTTGTATATATCTGACCATATGAACCTCCACTTAGCCACGTTGTATGGCACATGGCAGCAAATTGCCAATAAAATGCAAGAAGAGAACAGGAGTTCCAAAAACGGGCACCCAGTTCTCTATATAGTCCCAAAATGGGCCTGTCCTGAATTGCAAAAGAAGCCAGTAAAGAGAATCAACTGGAACCCCCTCAGACCAGGGGGTATTCCTAAACAAGAATAGAGGCAGTGTTTAATCTGGATATTGCTAAAAACCAGAAAAGCAGGGAGGTGAAAATGTCTTTAAATTCTACCAAGGGTATAAATGAATCCCCTTTGGTGAAATCTGACAGAGCAGACACCTGTAAACCCCTCCAGATAGATGGCTGGACCACTTTGTTACCAATCATTACATTTAAATTGTTGAAAAATGGCTGTCCAGAGTCCTTCTGTTTTTTAATTTAAAGAAGGGACATAATTGCTGATGAGCGTTTATATACCAGCCAGTTGGGGGAATGCTTCAGCTGAGCAGGAATTTTATTAAAAGGAATGTAGAAGAGCGAGGGCAATGCAGTATAATGTGATTTAGTCTTATAATGTCCAATATTCCTCCATGCCATGGACGAGGACTTCTCATCCGATTCTTCCAACCACTTAAAATATTTGCTGCCATGAAATGTAAAGTAGTATAAAAGATGAGGTACCTGTGAACCTCCAATCACTCTAGGTCTGAGAAAGGGTTCTTTATTAATCATTGATTTACCGGGCAACATCTGGGATCATGGGGGGCACTAGATCACCAGGACAGGGCTTTGTATTAATTATTGATTTACTGGGCAACATCTGGGATCGGGTGGGCACTAGATCACCAGAACAGGGCTTTGTATTAATTATTGATTTACTAGGCAACATTTGGGATCAGGGGAGCACTAGATCACCAGGACAGGGCTTTGTATTAATTATTGATTTACTAGGCAACATTTGGGATCAGGGGGGCACTAGATCACCAGGACAGGGCTTTGTATTAATTATTGATTTACTGGGCAACATCAGGGATTGGGGGGCACTAGATCACCAGAACAGGGCGTTGTATTAATTATTAATTTACTAGGCAACATTTGGGATCAGGGGGGCACTAAATCACCAGGACAGGGCTTTGTATTAATTATTGATTTACTGGGCAACGTCAGGGATTGGGGGGCACTAGATCACCAGGACAGGGCTTTGTATTAATTATTGATTTACTGGGCAACATCAGGGATCGGGGGGCACTAGATCACCAGAACAGGGCTTTGTATCAATTATTGATTTACTGGGCAACATTTGGGATCGAGGGGCACTAGATCACCAGGACAGGGCTTTGTATTAATTATTGATTTACTGGGCAACATCTGGGATCCGGGGCACTAGATCATCAGGAGAGGGCTTTATATTAATTATTGTGGACTGACTGCAAGGCTCTGAAGGCAAGAAGCATACCAGATCCCTCCTCTACCCCTCCATTTCCCCCGGACCACAGGTGTCTCACCTAGCTCCCAGGTACTTACATGGTGTAGATGCTGTGCTGCATTGGCATGCGGCGCCATTTTGGACTCCTTGTACCTGCAAAGGAACAATGTGCCCCCAAATGAGTTGGCATACATGAACTGATTGTTTTTTTATGCTTATTTTTATCCACTTTTCTGTGTGAATGGAAGAAATCTGAAAGGAGCCTTTAGAGTGTGATTGTGCTATTTTAGGAAAAGCCAAGCTACAGTTAAAATGGATAGGGTTAACTCAGCTAGACATTTTTGTGCGTTGCACTGGGCAGATTCATTTGAATCTGTATTAACTTGAATCATGTTATTTTCATGTTTCATTAATACAGTTGGGCTGCTCTAACGTGAAGCGTGCTGTTTACCGTGGATATTAGCATTTGATCAGTTTCTACTGCTTTCCAGTATTTCTGTTTTACTGTATGGGGTTGCTCTTTCACTGTTACTATGATCCTTTTTATTTGATAGGCTGTGCTGTTAGATACTGTGGTTAAGCTTTTTAGTTTCTGTTCCTGGGATGGTTATGTGTTTTGAGTGGGTCCTGCATGTCCCAGGGATGTAGTTCCTCACCTCCCTCCCCCATGGTTGATTGCATTACAGTAGCCAGCCCTCCTACCCTCTAATTCCTCTTACATTTTTACCTCTGCTTTTTCCTCAGCTCCAGTCACTTTCAAACACTGCTGACTGACTGCAAGGCTCTGAGGGCAAGAAGCATACTGGAGCCCTCCCCTACCCCTCCATTTGCCCTGGACCACAGGCAGCTCACCTAGCTCCTAGGTACTTACACAACGTAGACACTGTGCTGCATCAGCATGCGGAACCATTTTGGACTCTCTGTACCAGCAAAGGAGGGCGGAGCCATGCTTTGCATGGCACCACTACATGCTGCCCACCCACCCCAATCATTCTCCCACCCAGGAGTGGTGCTCCATGTAACCCCCCTGCAAATCGGGGTTCCCAAAAGACTTCCAGGAGCTTGCTTGAATGCTCCAAGCCTGAATGGTGTTTGGCGTTTAAGCCATTTATCTGTGAGTGTTTTTAGAGCCTCTGGTACTGTCTCTTTAAGAGCTGTCTGCTTGCAGACATAATTAGTTTGTATGGAGGGACTGTGTGTTTCTCTGCTTGAGTACCACTCGAGCTGCTGCCAATTCACTCTATTTTTGCAGTCACTAGGAGTGCAAAGGGAACCTATCTGAAAGATGTAACTGTTTGCCAGAAATCATTTAGAGTAATAATGAAAATATAGTTTGTCTAACCTGGTTTCTTTGCAGTCAGAACTGTGTTTGCCTAGTTCCCCATTCTAGTTTTGAACTGCTGAACTGGACCAATCAGTGTGGGTTAAGGTAGCTCTAAAATGGTGCCTTGGACGAATCAGAACTTGGACTCATAATCTGAGCCAGCCACAAGAGGATTGTATGGGCAGTGACTCTGGGAGATGTAGTTTGGACTTGGCGCCTTTTTTGGTCCAACAGGGCAGTCTATTGTGAGTGACAGCCAATCCAGCCAAGAACTGGGAGGAACTCAAAGGAAGTGCCGGTTTTGTCTGCTGGAGTTTCAGTTGAGCTCTGGCAGTGAAAGAGGAAGAAGCCCTGTGCTTTTAGGTGTGCAGTTTAGTCGGAAACATGTTTAAGGCCCAGGTTCCGGTCTGCAGCTTGTGTAACTGCTTGTTAGGACTGAATCCGTCCTGTGAAGAGAATCAAAGGATATCTGAAGAGTAGAAACCAGGCTCACCCTGTAGAAGACTGGAGAAATTGCTGAATTGCGCCGGTCTGTCAGGAACTGAATCTGCTGTGTGTTCTCCGGGTATTGTGCAGTAATTGCAATCAGGATAGAGAAGCAGCCTGCCTGGTATAGTACTTTCTTTTTACCATATAAATGTGTGAGGAGGCTTGTGTAGCTCAAGTGAATCCTGCTGCCATTAAAGGGCTTTTGCCTGTTACTGTTTACCATATAAATGTGTGAGGAGTCTCATGGAGCTCAAGAGTAGCCCTGCTGATGTTGAAGGACCCTGTCTTGTTTGGAGGTCGTGAGTACTAATTCAGTGTCGTTCCCTGTTGAATTGCCACATTGAATCCAAATGGAATTACTGTACTGCTGACTGTTTAACTAATTTTTCTTTTCTCAGTGTGAAAGGGCCCCTTCCAGCTGCCACGGTTTGGACTAGCCACTAGGGCTTGGGTACCCAGGGACAGTAACTGGTAGGGATAGGCCTGTGCACAGAGCCATAGGTAGATGAGTAAAGTGATAAGCTAATTAACCTGATTTCCCCCGTCCTTGTTATATCCCCCTAAATAAATCAGAGCTGCTTGTTTCAGCAAAGTCATACTGCCTGAGGTATTTGTCTATGTTAAAGTATTGTACTGTGATTGTTGCACTGTATCTTCTTATTTTACAGGGGGTCCCAGTGCCTGACACAGTCCTGGGGGTAAGTGTATACTGTGAAGGTAATTCTGATATACTGTGTGGGCCACTAGTAGGGAGAAAGGGGGGTTGCAGTGTACCAGAGGGCTGTGACCAAGTTAGTTTAACTATTGCAAACCCTGACCTCTGGGTGGAGGCACCCGCCATCGGATCCAGGCCCCTCAACCTGTTATTGGCAAATCAGGCAGGGGTAGTAGCCCCTGGGATAGCGCCATCTAGGGGGTTACATCTTGGAGGCTCACCGATGGGATTGTGTGTCCTCTAGTGGCCATATTTACAAACCACTGTTAAGAAAAAAATGGGTACCCCAACAGAAGTGGCTGTGCACTGGCTGGTGGAGTGGTATACTGGGGAGGAGATCGACCCCCAAAATGCTATGCTTACCCTGGACATCCCCCTGGGTATCAATACGGACACTGTACAGGGAGTACTTTCCAAGGTGGAAGGTTTACAAAACTCTGTGGTGGTGGGTCGGCATGCTAATCTGCTCACCCACACTTTCCTGGCCCTAGTAGATTTTAAGGATCCCATAGATAGCTCCAAAGTGCCACAGACCATTACCCCAGAGGGAGCCCTCACTGCCTGGAGAGTGATAACTAAGGACAGTAAAGACCTGGGGAGAATGAGCCCCCACCACTATCTGAAACTTTTGAGGAGAAATTTGCTAAATGGTTGCTGGGGGAAGGGAAAACTGTGGAGGACTTGAAGAAACTATTCTTGCCACCTGGGGGTGTTCCTCCCCCAACACCCCCTCCCGCTCCAGTACCCGTAATGGTGGCTGAACCAATGCAGACTCCTATTTCTGCACCTGCCATTAGTCACGACTCTTACCGAAGGTTGAGGATCTTCTCTGGCACCCTCCCCACCCCCCAAGGGGAGGATGACTGGGAGACCTGGATAGACTATGTTGCCCCCCAAGTGCTAGAATGGCAATGCTCGGAAGCCGAAAAGTGAAAGAGGGTTAGTGACAGCCTCCGAGGTCCTGCCCTGGCTACCATCTGTGCTAAATGGGCCAGTAAACCTGAAGTGACTGCACAGGCCTATCTTGAGGCCTTTGAGAATGTGTATGGGAGCCCAGATTCTGATGAGGACCTATGGTGGAGAGTAAGAAATGCACAACAGTACCAAGGGGAGTTGTTGTCTGTGTATGTATCTCGGCTGGAAAAATTGTTGCAAGAATGCCTCAGAAAGGGTAGGTTGCCAGTGATTGAACTGGACCGAACCAGGCTGGACAGGATCCTTAAGTCTGCCCCCTTCTCAGAACTGCTGTTGCTTCAGTTACTCCTGGCAAATTGACTGGAATCCCCACCCTCCTATGATGAGTTAATGAGAGAAATTCAAGGAGTTGAGAAAAGGTGACCTCGGGAGGGACCTGCACCAATAGCTGCGGCTACGACCCAAGTGACTGAGGGTGACCCATCAGGTGAAGTTCAGGGGCAGAGGTTGGCAGTCAATGAGTGCTCTGACAAGGAAAAAGATATGCCACAATGGGGCGAACTGTTGACAGAGATCCGGGAATTCAAAAACAGTCCCTTTATGAAGGCCACGCCTGCAAGTACGGGCCCTGACCTATGTCCGACTGCATCTGCTATGGGGGTGAGGGTACCCATCCATGTATCTCCTGCTGATAACGGCTCCAAACTCGATTCCTTGACCATGGAAGTGAAGAAACTGGCGAGATGGCTCCAAATGCTTATCATGCCGCAGACAGAGATGACACTAAGGTTTCCAGTTAGTAATACCCCCACTCTGGCTCCCAGTGTGGTGCCTCGGCCAGCTCAAACTCCAGAAAGTATGTTTTGCTATAATTGTGGGAAGGACGGGCACATGAAAAGGGAATGCCGGTCCCCAAAAGACACTGACAAAGTTGCATATAGGCTACAAGGAGAGCTTCGGAGAACAAATCAGTGGTTAAGAGGTGCACAAAATGATCCCAGTGAGGGACCAAAAATGCTAACTCACGTCCTTTTGTGGCAAGGTCAGTTGCCCAGGCCCCCACTACCGCCTCTCCAGACTGGTCCAGAATAGTGGGTCCCTCCATGGAGACCACTGTAAAGGTGAATGGAGTGTCTACAAGAACTGTATTAGACAGTGGCTCCCAAGTGACAATTATGTTCCAGGATTGGTATCAGAAGCATTTGTCAGACTTACCCTTACAACCATTAGAAGGACTGCATGTATGGGGGTTAAGTGAGAAGGCCTACCCCTATTCTGGGTATATCTGAATTTGGCTGTCTTTCCCCACCTCTGTGCCTGGAGTGGCCGAACAAGTAGAGACCCTAGCCTTAGTGTGTCCCCCCACTGGACTGTATGATGGTGTCCCTTTGTTGATTGGAACAAATGCTCATATGTTCGGAAGGCTGGCACAGTTGTGTTATGAAAAACAGGAGTCAAAGACTAGTAGAGCTTTAAGAGTTCCGGCTTTAATTAAGAAGGCCTATGAGGCACAGAGAGATGCTGAAAAAATAGAACCAGAGGAACCAGTCAGAATTGTATGGAAGAGGGATCCTGAGTCTCTGATCCTGGCATCAAATGCCCAGTGTACCTTACAGGGAGAGGTCCGTATCAGAAAGGATATTAAGAATAAAATATTAATGTTGGATGCACCAGGCGATGGAAAATTGCCAGAGGGACTGCTGGTCAAGCCTAGTATTTTGCCCACTAGAGCCCATGGTTATGCCAGAAGGGTAATGGTCCAAGTTCATAATGTGTCTGAAAGAGACATTTGAGTAAATAGAGGTTGCATCCTGGCTAATGTGCATTGTGCAGACACTGCAGTGCTACCCAGCAGCAAGAGTTCGAGGAAGAATGACAGAGTAACGCCTGACTTGTTTGATTTCGGCGACTCCCCATTGCCAGCTGAATGGAAAATGAGGATCAGTGAGAAGCTTGCCCAGAGAGATCAGGTGTTTTCTTTAAAGGAATGGGACATAGGATGTGTGCAAGGAGCTAAGCACAATATCCGGCTGCATGACGAAAGACCATTTCATGAGAGGTCTCAACGCCTGGCACCTGCTGACATAGATGATGTGAGACGGCATCTGCAAGAGATGTTAGCTGCTGGTGTAATACAAGAATACAGAAGCCCTTATGCTTCCCCCATTGTGGTAGTGAGGAAAAAGAATGGGACAGTAAGGATGTGCGTGAATTATCGCACCTTAATCCAGCGGACTATCCCTGATCAGTACACAATGCCCCGCATTCAGGATGCTTTGGACTGCCTAAACGGGAGCAAGTGGTTCTCTGTGTTGGATCTCCGCAGTGGGTACTACCAGATCCCAATGGCCCCAGAGGACTGTGAGAAGACAGCCTTTATCTGTCCGCTTGGCTTCTATGAGTTCATGAGGATGCCTCAAGGGATTTCAGGTGCCCCAGCCACTTTTCAATGATTGATGGAGTGTGCAGTTGGGGACATGAACTTACTAGAGTGCCTGGTATACCTAGATGATGTTATTGTGTTTGGCAGCTCACTGGAGGAACATGAGAGCAGCTTATTTAAGGTATTGGACCGACTGGAGGACTTTGGCCTTAAACTGTCCATTGATAAGTGTCAATTCTTTCAAACATCAGTAAAGTATGTGGACACATAGTATCCACCGAGGAATAGAGACCACCCAAGTAAAGTTGAGGCCTTGATCACCTGGCCACAGTCCAAAATCTAAAAGAACTGCAAAGATTCCTGGGATTCTGTGGTTATTATCGGCTTTCATCAAGGACTATTCAAGAGTGATCCGCCTTTACTTAACCTTACTCAAGCATATCCCAACCCACAAAAATACCAAAGTCAGCGTCCCTCAAGACTGAAGAGTGTATTTTCGTCCGAGTGAAGTATTTGGGGCCCGCTGGACTCCTGATTGAGAGACTGCTTTTCATGAGATCATATATCAACTTACCCATGCTCCAGTGCTGGCCTATGCCGATCCAAGAAAACCTTACGTCCTGCACACTGATGCTAGCTTGCAAGGTTGGGGCTGTGTTGTACCAAGAGCATGAGAATGGCCTGAGACCAGTGGCCTTTGCCAGTAGAAGCCTGACCCCATCCGAAAAGAACTATCCTGGTACATAAGTTAGAGTTCCAGCTTTAAGTGGGCTATTGTTGACCAATTCCATGAGTACTTGTATGGGGCTAAAATACTAGTAAAACTGACAATAATCCTTTGACCTATGTACAGACCTCCGCTAAGTTGGATGCCACTGGCATAGGTGGCTTTCTGCATTATCTACATACGACTATGCTCTGAATACCGAGCAGGTCTGAACCACATAGATGCTGATGCTCTCTCCTGGAGGCCTGTTCCCCAGAATGATTGGGTCAGATTGGCAGAACCTGACATTCGGGCACTCTGCCAGAAGTTTGACAGGGAGGAACAAATGTCCACAGATGCAGTGGACTGCATGGTGGATTGCTTGGGACCCTCTGAGAATTGCATCCTGCTGCTTATGGCCACTTTTCTGCAATAGACATTGGTGCACTGCCTCAGCTGGACAATGACAGTATTCGGCGGGCTCAGTCCCACTATCCCATGATCAAATCAGCTTTAGAAGCCCTCTGTGCAGGAAAAGATGTGTCCAAATTACGCTCCACTGATTTGAGAACTGCACTGTTATACAAAGAAGGTCCTAAGTTGAAACTGATCAATAAACTGTTATACAGAGAAACAGTAGACAGAGGGGGACAAGTAGACAAACAACAACTAGTGCTGCCCACTGCCTTTCGAGACTCAGTATTGAGGTCCTTGCACAACCACATGGGGCACCTTGGTATAGACAGAACACTTGACTTGTGAGATCCAGATTCTATTGGCCTAAGATGGGGGCTGATGTGGAGCAACACATTCGAACTTGTAGTCGCTGCTTACAGAGGAAAGCTTTGGCCCAGAGGGCTGCTCCCCCTTGTTAACATCACCACCAGTGCACCCATGGAGCTGGTCTGTATTGATTTTCTGAGTTTGGAGTCAGATCAAAGAAATATCAGTAATGTGCTGGTGGTCACTGACCATTTCATGAGATATGCCCAAGCTTTCCCCACGAAAGACCAGAAAACATCCACTGTGGCCAAAGTACTTGTAGAAAACTTTTTTGTTCACTATGGGGCTCCACAAAGAATCCATTCTGATCAAGGGAGAGACTTTGAGAGTCGTCTGATCAAAGAGATGCTTTCTCTGTGGGGAGTGCGAAAGTCCAGAACCACTCCTTACCACCCGGGGGACCCACAGCCTGAACGTTTCAACCGCACTTTGCTAGATATGCTAGGCACCCTGCACCTAAAGGACAAGCCTAGATGGAGCCAACAAATTAGCACCCTGGTACATGCTTATAACTGCACCAAAAGTGATGCCACTGGGTTCTCCCCTACCGCCTGATGTTTGGAAGAAGCTCGACTACACGGTAGATGTGTGTTTTGGGTCTCTCCTGATGGGGTTCAAGCTGACAACTATTTACAGTATGTGCAAAAGTTAAAGGCCCGGCTAACTCATGCGTACTAACTGGCTCAAACCATGGCTGCCAAAAGAAATCTGGCCAACAAAGAAAGGTATGATAAAAAGGTGAAAACACAGGAACTCCAGGAGGGAGATCGGGTATTGCTAAGAAATCTGGGACTGCATGGCAAACACAAGATTGCTGACAGATGGCACCATCTCCCTCACATTGTAGTGGGCAAACTAGATGATCTGCCAGTGTACAAAGTAAGGCCTGAGAATAATTCAAAAGATGTAAAAATAATGCATAGAAATCATTCACTGCCCACTGGACAAATCTTGATTGAGTCTGAGCCCCCAGAAGATGCCCCCTCTGGACCAGTGACTAGAGATGCTGCTAAGAAAAGATCAAGAAAGTCTGCACCTACAGAAGCAGAGTTAAAGTGTTCCCCTCCACAAGTCCCAGTTGAGCATGACTGTCAGTCCATATCAGAAGAAAGTGAGAGTGACTTTGAATACTGTCCTTCTTACGAACTGAGCCAATTGTTTTGGGGCAATCCCCTAGTGAATACTGGAGACGAAGCTGGACCTTCTGTACTGTCTAAGCCCCCAGCTTCATCCCTGGAGCCAGTGCTCCCAGAAAGTGAAGTGCAAAGCATCAGATCAGATGAAATGGAATCATTGTGCATGGTTGAACTGTTCGAGCTTTCAGGGGAGGGAAATGATGGATTGGGGCAGACTTGTGATACACCAGAACAAGAAGAGTATTTTGAGTGCCCTGACAGTCCACTGCCAGTGTCCGAAAGCTCTCCATACGAGCCAAATGTTGTGGACTCAGAAACTGTAACTCCTGGAGCTGAAAGTGCCCCAAGTTCTAGCCTCTCTACCCCCATGGAGACTCCCCTGACAAGTGAGGACAATGCTGAAAATGAGGCTCAGAGTGTAGAGACTGTAACAGTTCCCCCTAGAAAGACTGGTCGAGCTGTAAAGCCTGTGGTGCACCTCAGTTATGATTCCCTTGGGAGGTCTGTGGACTTGCCTCTCAATGTTGTCCATAAAGGAGTGTATATGTCCCCGAGCTCATTGCCCAAACTGAGCGTCAGTGCTAACTCCAAGTTACTTGTGTTGCCCTCTAAGTAAGGTGCTCTTGCCCCGTCCAGCCCCAAGGTAACTGATAGGGAAGGGCCCCCTCTCTTCAGGTTTCATGTGCAAGAGGTAATAACTTGAGTTATGGTACAATGTGTGTGTAATACTGTGTAAAGAGTGACGTACTGCAATGCTTCAGAAATGTGTTCTTGGTAAAATGATGCATTGACTGATGATTACATGTATGAGCCTAATGCAAATGTATATGGTTGCAGTTGAAACTTATGGGGGTACTTGCTTGACGCAGACGTCACGCTTTCCCAGGCCAGGAAGGGTGTAACCCCCCTGCTAATTGGGGGTTCCCAAAAGACTTCCAGGAGCTTGCTTGAATGCTCCAAGCCTGAATGGTGTTTGGCGTTTAGGCCATTTATCTGTGAGTGTTTTTAGAGCCTCTGGTACTGTCTCTTTAAGAGCTGTCTGCTTGCAGACATAATTAGTTTGTATGGGGGGACTGTGTGTTTCTCTGCTTGAGTACCACTTGAGCTGCTGCTAATTCACTCCATTTTGCAGTCACTAGGAGTGCAAAGGAACCTATCTGAAAGATGTAACTGTTTGCCAGAAATCATTTAGAGTAATAATGAAAATACAGTTTGTCTAACCTGGTTTCTTTGCAGTCAGAACTGTGTTTGCCTAGTTCCCCATTCTAGTTTTGAACTGCTGAACTGGACCAATCAGTGTGGGTTAAGGTAGCTCTAAAATGGTGCCTTGGACGAATCAGAACTTGGACTCGTAATCTGAGCCAGCCACAAGAGGATTGTATGGGCAGTGACTCTGGGAGATGTAGTTTGGACTGCGGCACCTTTTTGGACCAACAGGGGCAGTCTATTGTGAGTGACAGCCAATCCAGCCAAGAACTGGGAGGAACTCAAAGGAAGTGCCCGGTTTTGTCTGCTGGAGTTTCAGTTGAGCTCTGGCAGTGAAGAGGGAAGGAGCCTGGTGCTTTTTCACTGTGCAGTTTTAGTCGGGAAACGTGTGTAAGGCCCTGAGTTCCGGTCTGCAGCTTGTGTAACTGCTTGTTAGGACTGAATCCGTCCTGTGAAGAGAATCAAAGGATATCTGAAGAGTAGAAACCAGGCTCACCCTGTAGAAGACTGGAGAAACTGCTGAATTGCGCCGGTCTGTCAGGAACTGAATCTGCTGTGTGTTCTCCTGGGTATTGTGCAGTAATTGATGGGATAGAGGAGCAGCCTGCCTGGTATAGTACTTTCTTTTTACCATATAAATGTGTGAGGAGGCTTGTGTAGCTCAAGTGAATCCTGCTGCCATTAAAGGACTTTTGCCTGTTACTGTTTACCATATAAATGTGTGAGGAGGCTTGTGTAGCTCAAGTGAATCCTGCTGCCATTAAAGGATTTTTGCCTGTTACTGTTTACCATATAAATGTGTGAGGAGTCTCATGGAGCTCAAGAGTAGCCCTGCTGATGTTGAAGGACCCTATCTTGTTTGGAGGTCGTGAGTACTAATTCAGGGTCGCTCCCTGTTGAATTGCCACATTGAATCCAAATGGAATTACTGTACTGCTGACTGTTTAACTAATTTTTCTTTTCTCTGTGTGAAAGGGCCTCTACCAGCTGCCATGGTTTGGACTAGCCACTAGGGCTTGGGTACCCAGGGACAGTAACTGGTAGGGATAGGCCTGTGCACAGAGCCATAGGTAGATGAGTAAAGTGATAAGCTAATTAACCTGATTTCCCCCGTCCTTGTTATATCCCCCTAAATAAATCAGAGCTGCTTGTTTCAGCAAAGTCATACTGCCTGATGTATTTGTCTATGTTAAAGTATTATACTGTGATTGTTGCACTGTATCTTCTTATTTTACAGGGGGTCCCAGTGCCTGAACCAGTCTTGGGGGTAAGTTTATACTGTGAAGGTAATTCTGATATACTGTGTGGGCCACTAGTGTGGAGAAAGGGGGGTTGCAGTGTCCCAGAGGGCTGTGACCAAGTTAGTTTAACTATTGCAAACCCTGACCTCTGGGTGGAGGCACCCGCCATCGGATCCAGGCCCCTCAACCTGTTAGTGGCAAATCAGGCAGAGGTAGTAGCCCCTGGGATAGCACCATCTAGGGGTTACATCCATTTATGGAAAAACCCACCAATTAGCTGTGAAATTCAGTCATTGAAGTTTTACACCCTTATCCATCACAGTCAGTAAGTCAATCCTTAATCTGCACAAACCCTCCTCATGCTACGGTTGATGGACTATCCCTATTCCAGAGCAGGTTAGTTGCTAGTAATTATCCTCCTATGCTCTGTGATGCATTTTCTTGAGATACTGGTTAGTGAAATTTAAGCCAGAACTCACAACTTTGTTTAACAATCTGTTATGTGTGCCCCTTGCCCCCTTTATTAAGACTACTGTGTTCATATGGCATTCTCACACTTGCGTACTCAGGGTTTGATCATATTTACAGCCCTCTCCCTGCCCCTCCTCCAGGGCTTCTGTAACCTGAGTAGTGACATTCTTACAAGGGGCCTCTCTACCTCTGAGAATAACTTTCTGAACCCTGGGGAGATATTCTGTAATTTCACAACCGGCCCTCTTGGGGCACCCCCTGTCCATGTAGCCTGCCTTGGCAGGAGGCAATTTCATCTGCTGAGCATGCTCTTAACAGTCTCTGGCCCAGCTACTAGGGACACCATGGGTAATTATCTCATCTTATTCCTGGATCTAAGAACTCTACTCCTCTGATGTGGTGACATTGAGGCAAAACCTGGCTCTCTCCACTCCCCAATAATGCAAACTATACCACCATGGCCTCAAGGCAGGTGAATTAGAAATGCCCATATTAACGCTGGGAGACTACTCCACAAGATTCATGAACTGGAGCATTGGGTGGCACTCCATAACCCTGATGTACTAGGGATAAGTGAAACTTGACTGAAGCCTATGTCTCCAGACTCTTTGCAACATAAAGGGTTATACCATACTCAGGAATGACAGGCTGTGGGGGAAGGGGAGGTGTGCTTCTGTATCTTAAAGACCATTTAACTGGCTCCATCATATCCTCTAGTACAGCAACTGAAGCAACCCCAGAATGGATCATCATCGAGCTCATCATAGGGTCAGCCAAGAAATTATACCGGGATGCATCTATAATCCCCCAAATGGGGGTCAGGAGATCAAAGGTCTCAAACAAATTATAAATGAGGTTGCCAGCCTTTCCCCAGCCAGGAACATCATTCTGATAGGAGATTTTAACCTGATTTGGCTGGAAAATAACAAGTTATTCAGAGCTCCTCAAGCAAATCAACCTCTCTCAGATTGTTCACTTTCCAACTCGTCAAAACTTTAAGCCAATGAATCACTCCCACCTGGATTGGATGGTAACAAATAGGGAAGATAGGGCTATTGGCTTGGGGGTTCTGTCAGACTCGATCAGTGACCATTTTCCCACTTACTGTACTTGGTCTTGCCACAGGGTACATCCTCCATCAATGCAAAAATATCTTTCAGGAACTTAGTACAAGTGGATATGGAGGCACTCAAAACTGATCTACATGATATAAATTGGTCAAAGCTCTACACTCTCACAAATGTGGATGCTGCTCTGGGGTTCCTCATTGCTGCCCTATCCTCCTTTCAAGTGTAACCCCCACTCCACTTTTGGCAAGTTGGCATCCCCCCCCATAAACAGAACTAGTACCCACATATGGCATACCATTTACTTCTAGCAGAAATACTTAGATTGGTACCACCCCTACATTTAGAGTGTATACCAGGCTCATTGTCTAAGGAAGAGTGTGCAGGTACATTTACCAAAATGAGCCTTTGTAATCTACAACCAGGTCCTAGGGAGAGATGCTAGGCATATGGTAGATCTAACTGCTGAGGGGGCCCCAATAACTTCACACAGAAAGCAATGATCAGAATGTCCAATGCAGCAGCTGGGATTGTGCATTATGGCTTTATTCATATATGTTACTAAAGCACAAGTGGACCCCCAAGGGTTGGTCACTGCAAACAGGTGCACAATTTTCCAAAAACACATTTGCTGGGCAGTACAATTTTCCACAGAAACATTTCTATCCATTTTTCTCAAAGTGCTCATGGACAAACCACATTCTTGAGCTCCTTTCAAAACACATTTCAGTTTCCCAAATTGGATGCTTGTGGCAGTGCCACATTCTTGAGCCCTTTTTCAACATTGTGACCTGAGCCACATATTTACGTTTCAGCCTGGGCATTTTCCTCTACCCAGGGGACCTTGGCACCCTTCAATGAACCAGTTAGCCTTGCCTTGTAGACTCCAGATGGCGTTCCTCCCACCCTTTGCTCCAAATGACAGTCTCTGCCATTCCTTTGGGGTTACACCAAAAGAAGACTTCAATCCCCATTGAAATTGCTAAAGACTCCAAACTTTACTTCAAATTAACACACTTAGCTGAAGAATATTGACCACAACATCAGGTCAGTAAGTGTTCATCTCTTTGCAGATGACACTGTATTTTCTGTCATTTGCCCTTCCCCTGAGTCTGCATGTTTGGAACTGCAGTGCAAATTTGATCTACTTCAACAGATGCTGATTGATCTAAAGCTTTTGCTCAGTGCTAAGAAGACAAAAGTCATGCTTCTTTCCCTGCACACAAAATCAGTGCCTGCCCTCTCTGCTAGTATCTACCTGCAGATTAAGACAGTATTGGGGGAATCCCTAGAATATGTGTATAAATTTAAATACTTAGGTGTTTGGATTCACTGCAAGCTTTCCTTTTCAGTGTACATTGATGAACTTGCAAAAAAACTAAGGTGGCAACTAGACTTATTTTTCTGCATTAAACGTTTGTTAACACAGGATGCAAAAATGAGGCTGGTATAGATAACATTGCTCCCCTTGCTTGATTATGTGGACTTCCTCTGTAGCTGCAGCCCTAAATCTGCACTAAGAAAGCTGGACACATTGTATCATAGAGCCCTAAGATTCATCTCTAATGCCTCTTACAAAACTCACCACTGCTCACTTTACTGTCTTTTAGGCTGGACTTCTCTTGACACTAGGAGGATGCGGAATGCCTTGCTCTGGGCATATAGAGCTATCTCCAACAAACTTCCCTCCTCTATTTCTGCTGTCTTCAAATGTACCCCCTGTGCCTACCCCCTTAGAAAATATGCTTACATCACACTTGATGTTCCCAGGGTAAGAACTCATTTTGGTGCTTCATCCTTGCGCTGTACCATACCATCTCTATGGAACCCCCTTCAACATTCCTTAAAGGTGTCCCACTGGGTTGGGATACCTAATTTTAAGGCTCTCCTCAGTCACTGTGTAATGGATAATTTCCACTGCTATGCATAACTTGTCTCACCTTCCCTAGATTCCTACATTCCTACCTCATACTTCTAGCACTCGATCATCTATTTCCTTATCATCTTACCCTCTTCCCTTCTGCCACTCCATTCCATCCTACCTCTCTCCTCCCCACCACCTCTGGACTGCAGCCCCTCCAGACCCTGTATCTCCTTATCTCCCTACTATTTTCTAACCAATGTTTTGCATTCCACTCGATTAGCAGAACCTATCATATGTAAACATTGTGTACTTCTTGCTTATTCAACACCTGTTGTATGTAAAGATTGTGTACTTATTGTTTAGTGTATTGCCATTATTCTGTGTAATTTAGCATGTTTTTTTTTACTATGTACTTGTTTTGACTGTTATTCAGGTCTTTGTACCAGTCCATCCAGGACCACCTTGTAAATGAGTTCTCTCAACAGTGTATTTTCCTGGTAAAATAAACATTGAATTGAATTGAACAGGGGCCTGGCCGGTGTGATCTAGCCTTGTCTTGGGTACACACACACACACACACACACACACCAGACAACCTCCTAAATAGAGAACTTGTCTCTCATTCTGTACTCACAGATTAGTTGCTCCTTCCTTTAGGTATGGGAAACAACCCAGAAAGCACCCTTTTTCCATTGTAGCTTGTCAGAAATCTCACACAAAGCCCATCTCAAAGGCAGCTGTACCACACACTAGGACCTTCAGGGAACTGCCCCTTGGATCCACTGAACTGACAGTCCCTCTCACTCCCCCTGGAGTGAAAATCAAGGAATCCTGCTGAAAAAGGTCTCCACCAGTTCACTGGCAACTGGAGATATAATTCAAACTAGGGTGAGAACACAGCCCCAACTGGCAGACCTCCTGCCACTCTGTCATCCAAACTCAGACTACTGAACATTCCAAACTTCCTCAGAGCAGCTGACTCAGAAATGGTTACGCTGTTGTGAGAGTTCTAAATGACATAATCATCCCCACTCAGTGTAGCTGAGTAAACGATGATGTCATCGTGTAAGCAGCCCCTAAATAAGCTTCTTACCAACTGCCTTTTCTACTTGCCTAACACTAGTATTAATTGGATACTAGTAACCCCAGGGGACTGGGTGGTTACTCAAGATAAACACTTCCCTGTCATGACGTGGTGAGTCGGGGTGGTAATGCTAAATGGATCACCAAGGAACTGATCACTCTTATGAAACTACGTGATAAAGCCTGAGTCACTTACAATGCTGCAACTACTGTGGTTACCTGGAATGATTAAAGGAGACTTAGGAACACATGCAAACGGGAAAACCAAATTTCTGAAATCCTCACTTTTTAAGTCCCAGCAGGTAAATAACCTAGGTGATGCCCACAGTTTCTGTTCAGCTGTACATTCTGTTCTGGCACTCACCAAGAAACCTAATCCATAAACCCCAACATGGAGAAGGGATTTCAATCTGATCTAGAAACAGTGTCCAGCATCCTGAATAACAAATTCATAAATTTAGAATTGTACCTGGCCCTGCTACCCTCAACACTACAACGTCTAACTCTGCATTGGAAGTCAAATTGCCCCCCCATTCTATTTTAGTCGCAACCCCAACTGAACTCTATCGCCTCCTGTTGGCAATACCCAAAACAGGCAATGTAGGTTTTGTTGGGCCCCAAAGTTTATGTATTTATTTAGTGGAGGAGATTTACCAGGAAATGCCTACTAAGCCATAAGGCTTGTTTCCAGATGTACCTGGGGGAACGGGGGTGGGAATAAATACATAATATAAGCAAAGCGCAGTAATCTGATAAGCAAAAGGCACAGTTATGTACAGTACATACAATAACATAAATGGCAAATTACTAAACAAGAAAGAAAGATAGATAGGTAAGGATGAAAGAGTGTGAAAAGATTGGAGGTAGTAGTGAAGGGGATAGGGCAGAGATAGGGAGGAAAAGAGTTGAAGGGAGGAAGGTAGTGGAAGGAGGGGATATGAAAAGGAGGGGAAAAAGTGAAGAGGAAGAGTGCATAAGTTGAAACAGTAGTAGTATAGCAGCTTGAGGACTAGCAGAGGATGGTGAAAGGAAAAGGGGGGCAAGACATTAGACTAAGGACAATTTCAGGTGGGAGGTGTATGGGCTTGGAGTGACAAGGAAAGAGAATGTTTTGAGTTCCTGAGGCTTGCTGCTGACTTCGTTGCTAAGCCACTGTCTGCTATCATAAACTAATGTCATCATCCACAGTCCCATCACACTAGAAAGAAGCTAGAATAGTTCCTATATTTAAAGCAGGTGATTCACACCTCCCAGAGAACTAAAGACAGGTGTCAATTCTATCTCACATGGGTAAAATCCTAGAGAAGGTGGTATATCGTCAGGCTTCTGAGCATCTTGAGAAACATAATCTGTTATGTAAGGACCAGCATGGTTTCAGAAAAGGCTTTAGCACTACCTCAGCACTTGTGAAATTTACAGATCATGTACTCTGTGAAGCTGACAAGGGATTTCTCACTGGAGCCATATTTGTGGATTTATCAAAGGCATTCGATATGGTGGATCATGGGATCCTGCTGAACGAGCTGTCCTTCCTTAGTTTCTCCCTCAGTGCAACAAGTTGGACTTAGAATTACCTTGGAAACAGGATTCAGATGGTCTGCATAGGGAGTGTTTTGTACAGTTCACTGATAATCCATACTGGAGTACCCCAGGGGTCTATACTAGGCCCTCTTCTGTACTCAGTATTTGTCAACTCTCTGCTTTACGAGTCACTGGTCAGCAATAGGATAATGTATGCTGATTTGATCTTATACTACAGTAACAACAACCTTTATATGCTGTCTTATACCCTGAACAAAGGATTTCTCCTTGGCTGCCCACTGGTTCATGAAACAAAGGCTAATAGTTAATGCAAATAAAACTAAATGTATGCTCTTCAGCACTAAACAAAGGCTCACTAAATACTCTTCCACTCAACTTAACTTCTTTGACTTCCTATCCCCAGATGGATCCTTGCTGGAGCAGGTAAAAAACTTTAAATACTGGGGGTAACTCTTGATCCCTCACTAACCTTCGCTACCCACATAGGCCTGGCAGTCAAAAAAGTCAACCAGTGCCTAGGAGTATGCTACCACCTTAAACACCTCATGTCTCTTAAATCAAGACTTGTAGTGGGGAGGGGTACTCTTCTTCCCATACTAGAATATTGCTTCCCAGTAATCTCCATCTTTTTGTCTCAACTACTCAGTTGCCTGAACACGGCATACAATAATATCTGTAGATTCATTATCCATGCTCCTTTCAGCACCCACCACTGCTCTTTATACAGGACACTTGGATGGCTGCCCCCCAGAATCTAGGGAACTGATGTTAGGTTCACTCATTTTCAAAACATTTCACACAGTGATAAAATCTTTGCTGTCAAGTCTGTTAATCCCAAAAACTAACATTCATGAATTAAGTTCCTCCTGTAGCTGCCTCATTGAATGTCCCAAGCGACTAATGAATATAAGTCAAAGATCCTTCTATGCCATTCCGAAGCTCTAGAATACCCTTCCAGATGAACTGCATACCCTTGACTCAGCCCCAACCTTTAAATATAACGTCTTGAAGGTACTTTCATTTACGACATACTGTAACTGTGGGCCCTGATACCAATAGGTCTGTACCTGATGTATCTCATAAAACTCAAGGACCTCCGGCTATTGACAAGAGTTATCTGTATCATGCATGTCTCTGAATTAATTGTTTACAACTGCTGCATTACTTGCTAGCTAACTTGTTTTAGCTCTATTGTGACTTAGTTGTAACTTCTGGTACTTCCACTCTGTTCCTATTCTTGTATAATGCTGTAAACCTGTGTTCTATGTGCCATCTAGACAGCCTGGGTCATGCCTGAAAATGGCTCCTGAAATCAACTTACTTGCCTGGTTATCAAATAAATGAATAAATAAATTTCCCGGGTGACATCAAGGATCGAAGATGGGGCAACTAGATTACCAGGGTTATGTAGGGGGGATCAGGGCTTGGGAGATGGGACTGCGGTACATGCTATTTGTATTGTTTTATTTAATGTTGGTAACCGGGAACTGCGCACTAAGCAGGGGTTGGTTTCAGGGTGCCACAAGGTGCTACACTCTCCCAGAGGGATATGTCTAAGGGCACTTAGAAATTGTCCCTCTAGGAGAGTTTAGTGAATACCACTTTCAGGGATATTGCAGCCTGCATCTGCCCCAAGCCCCCCAGTGCAATGCCACAGTTCATTTTGCATGGTATGGCTGGCGCAAGTCCCCTTTGGCGCATGCAGCCTGTGTTTGAGGCAAGCTACTTTTGTGAATAGCTCAGGGGGCGTTGTGTGATACAAGGTGCCACTTGTACCATTTATGTTTGATGCAGGCACCTTGTGTCAATCTCAGGGCTTTGAGAATCCAGCCTCATGTGTTTAAATAAACATGCCATTAGCATATGTAAATATTCAATCACATTCCTTGGTGTTATCAGTTACAGTGCATGGTAGTGTACATGCAAATATGTACGTCCCTTAAAAGAAAAGATATGCTGCTCTACAGAAGTTAAAGTAATTTTAATCCATCACCACATATTCAATGTGACTTTAAAATACATGTAATCAAACCTAATTCCTGCTTATAATGACAGCAAAACTGCAACACCTATTATTACTTTCTAATGAAAAACTGGGAGGGGGAGCAGGGGTGGGGTGAGGGAATGAACAAGGAAAGGACAGTCTAAACCTCTGTCCACACCTAATTTTCAACAAATACTCCTCCTTTTTTAAAACATCTCCAGCAAAAGGAAACCAGAATTGCTCTAGCAAGAACCACCAGGATGCTGAACTTACGTTCATAGTGGACAGAGTTTCTGCTTGGGTGATCTCTCTGCAGTGGTGCATGCACAAGACACTAAGAACAAGAGGCCATGTGGCTGCTAGTCAATATGCTGCACCTATTGCATGGTTCTTTGTTCATTTGGCAAGAGGCTTAGGGGAGGATGCTGGCCACCACATTGCAAGGCAGCTTGAGATGCTACCTGGGGCTGCAGTGAAAGAACCCCCCCAATCAGGACAGCCAGCTTTCTTCTTGTCCCATGCTCATGGGGCAGGCAGGATTGCTTACATTCTCTGGAGATGGCATTTGTGACATTGGTTGTTTCAGAGTGTGTAGCAGATGGAGAGATTGGTTCTCAGCTTAAACGCGCTGAGACCAGCATTGTGCATGCAAGTGGTCATGAGTTTGACTTGAAGGGGATGCTGATTGCCATGTGGTGGGCATGGCATGTTTTCCAGCTGGGTCCATAGCCTTCCTCAGTTCATCCTCAGGCTTGCTTTGATTAGGCACGTTGGTGCAGGGGTGGGATAGCCTCATGTCTATCACTGCAGGGCCATTTAAATATTAAAAAAAAGAGAAAACATTTTCACATGGGTCTGTGGACTATGGCGGTCTCTTTCAGGGTTTCTGTAAGAGTCAAAGCATAAGGATGTTACAATCCACATGGCCATGCTGCAGATATTTGAGACATGCAGAAGAAGATGCTGGAGCATATCAACATTTTCAGAATGCTAATCACCATTTGGCTGCTAGGGATACAGGCATAATTCTATGAGGAGCTTTTCAGTCATTGTGCACTCTCATCCCCTGGGCATAAGCAACTGTGCAGCATAAATCAGACTTCTATAGCAGCTTTAGCACTGGTGAAAAGAAGCCCATGGTGTACCCATGTATCAGTGTACTCCAAACTGCAGTAGTTTCAAATGACTGGTCAGTACGGGGACGCTTCTGACCAAAACCAAAAGGTGATGTTATTCAGAAAGCTATCTGTCATGGCACAGGAGGTTTGGGGGGGGGGGCAAATGCTGACTGCCATGTTGTCAGTTGACTCTCTGCCCCAACTCAGTGCTGGGATCACTGTCCACCACATGGTGGGATGGGAGTTAGACACCCCCTCTAGTCAAAATTTAAACAGCACAGTCTGGGGCATTGCTTAATGCTGTTTTAGGTGAGCTGTTGTTTTTTTCTGGTGTTTACCCACTTTTAATCTCAGTGTTTGTGCATTGTTCTTTCTGGTCAGGTGATTACAAGCTAATTCTGGTGCAAGGCATGGAGTGTAGTTGCCACCTACTCATGATGCCGAACAGCACGTTCAGGGCTCACTGCCTTTGGGTTGGGGGACTAACAGTTAAGATGTTTTTCTAACTGCTGCACTGCTGCTTCACTAATTGTTCTTCATCTGATGCTTCTCACTTCTCTTATTGTAATTACGTAATCAGAAAATGGTTAGAAAATAAAACTGTTTTCCTTGAAATTACATATTACTTTTATGTAAATATAATCTATTGCCTTTCCCTCTACAAATGCATTAAGCTCTCCTAACTTTTATGTCAAGCTGGGGCCTGAGATGAGCACTTGTGCAGACTCCAGCAATCGCACATCAGGTCTGCAGACAAAATAGCAGAGTGCAGTTATAGCAGGACAGGTAGCTTGTTGCAGTTAGTTTCATGTTTGGTAGCAACATGCTATGCAGTTACGACCAGGTAAAAAAACACAATAAAAAATATATGCACTATTGGATAAAAAGATAATCTCCTTAAAGCATAGCTATGTTTTTTTTTTGTCTAAAATTCATGCATTAGGTGCTTCTAACTTTTGGGCTAAGCTTGGACTTGCGATAAACACTTATGCAGAGCTAAATGGCAACCTTACATTACGTCTGCAGGCAAAAAGAGCACAGTGAAATTATAGCGTGATGGCTTAGGCTGTTACAGTTAGCTCAATGTTGGTTGTGGCATTTCATGCCTCAGGTCACAAGCTATAGCACCAAGCTTCCATTATTGTACAAGCATTTAAATACAGTAATTAGTTTCCAATTACCACATACCAAAGATATCAAGTTTGAATGAGGTTGGCATGGTAGTAATATGATGATAAGATTTAAGTTGAACAGAAGTTGAGAAGTGACAGAGGATGGAGATAGACAGGTGCACATACAGTCTTCTAATCCAAGCCTTCTCACAGTGTATCTTGTGCAATTGTGGTGGAGGCCAAGACAGCAAGCAAGGATTGTTGCATGCATGGGTGTGTGTTTCTGTCATTTCAGCTCATGAGCCATGATGGCAGATTCCAGGCCCAGCACAAGCGCGGAATTCAAACAGCAGTTGGTGGCCCTGATATCGGAGAAAGAACATGCTTGGTGGGATACAGTATTCAGCAACCCAGGTGGATCTGATCTGGCAAGACCATCAGGACTACAATTGCCATGGTCAGAGCCACTGAGCCCGGTAACAGTAGCCCCTCAAGAGCCAGTGAAGAAGTCAGTGTGCAGGGAAAGGAGGTTGCAGAAGGCCACAGAGGACCATCTGGCTCCTGCTCCTCCTCAACCAGGTAGACCTCACTTTGGTAATATGTCTGTTGATGAGCTGCAAGAGCAGTTAAGGAAAACTTCTCTGGGACCTACACCTGAGGGTGCCTCTGACTAAGAAACTGTAGAAGCCATGAAAAGGGGCACCAGTGCTGTCAAACCCTGAGGTGTACTGCAGCCAGTGCTACCAGCACTGCTGGCTCCAGGCCTCGTCCTCATGCCCACTCCAGGCCTGGCTCCAATCCTGTTGATTCTGCTACTTTGGCCTCACCTTCCAATTCTGACCCCTTTTGTACTGCAGCCAGGTCTACAGCAGGCACCTTTACCCAATATGGTCCTGGTTCCCTATCCTTTGGGTACACTACCAGCCCCTCCCACTGCTAGGTCCTTAACTGACACTGCTGCCAGTGCCAGTGCTGCTTCTGGATCCACTGGGCCCACTGCCTCCTCCTCCTCTCCCAGCACTGGCCCCTTTGGAGTCACTGCCAGGACTGTAGCAAATGGGTCTCACTCCGATACTGCTGGTCCTTCTGTACTGCGGCTGGTGGGCTCTCCAGCTCCCCTGCTGAGCCTGTAAGTGAAGTTGGACAAGGTACTGGCCTTGTTGGTGGCGCATGGGCAGAAGTAGCTGAAGACACCCTTAGCCAGTATGGGACAGAGGGGAGGACAGATGGTTGGTGAGGGACTGGTGCAGCAGCTAGGGCATGGTTCTTACATAATCATCAGGGAGTCCATTGGGTTACACCTTTCTCAGATGGTGCAAGAACAAATTGCTAGTGGTGAATTTATTGATGTTTTCACATTGCTGAAAAGGAGCACAAAGTGGATAAGAAAATGAATAAGGATAAAGAAGATGGGGTAGAGCATCAGAGGACAGTGGTCATATGACATTCATGGGAAAATTGGGCAGTGGGCTTTGCCATTTATCTTGGTTTGTTTATGGAATTATGCCCACAGAAAGCTCAAGGGTTGTGGAGCTATTATATTTGCATAATGCCAGTGCATGCTAAGAAAAGGGTAAGGGGCAGGTTAGAATATGATGGAAAATTCAGCAGAAGGAAGCATAACTACCCCAGTAGGGCTTGGGGCACTTGGAACCTCCCTCTCAGATCGTCTATTGAGGTTGGGGGGGTCCATCATTCAGAGAGTGACTTCTTCATGCAGCAGGATCAATCTTCAGAAAAGGGTTTGCTTCAGGGAGCAGTGGAAAGAAGGTTGGGGGTAGGGGTTCAGTGTCATCATTACAGCCACAGGACTTGCAAGACAGAGACATGTTGATGCACTCATGAGTGCATTGTGTTTGGATGGAGCCATCCATTTGTCCAGTGAACAAACAGGAGCAGCCTGTGGCTCTTTTTGAAGTGGCAAGGTAAACCTCCCAACCCCTGGAGCTGGCCCACTGGCGCAGCGGTTGGATTTCTGCTTAAGATGCCGGTGACCTGGGTTCAGGAATGTACTTGGGGAACCGGAGTGCTGGCTGGGGGAAGAAGGACTGAGCACCCCTAGGGCTGCTCAGCTTCATTGGGAGGGGGAGGGCTGGGTGCATGTCTGGTGCTTGAGGAATTCCAGGTGGAGCCTGGGGGAACCACAAGCAACTAGTGCCTAGTTTCAAGAGGGGTGAGGTGAGTGCAGGACATCATTGCACGTCTCCGTCCATGGGGCAGTCCAGAAAATCTCATTGGCTGCCATGGATAATGCACGCCTGGCACCAGACCTCAATGGCTCCAGCCTCCTTGCTGACCGATCACGGCTCCAGTGCACCGACCAGCCCAGAACCCCACCCTGGGGGAGGAAGCCAGGGAGGTAATGCCAGCCATTACAGCACCTTTCCCATTGCAGACGGGCTGGATCTGGGCATTGGCCCCACCCTGAGGGGTAAGTCATGGGGTATCAGTTGGGGTAAGGTTTAACTCAATACCTTCAACAGCTCCATATGACGTCTGAACTATCCATTGTTTACCTGACACAAAATGGCCACCCAGGAGGTAATGAGTTAAGAGTGATGTAGTGATGTTCAGGATTGAGTCGAGGGCTAGGTGGCCGGCAGTAAAAAGAAGAGAAAATTAAAAAAACAAAGTAAAAAAAAAAAACTCCCACCCCCCAATAAGGGTGGAACACGTTGAGCACTGGTTGGTGGGTTATCCAGACAGGGATTCTCCTTGGTCACTGGCAGAGGGCTTTGCACATGGTTTCAGGATACCATATCAGGGTCCATGGAAGGCCTACAAGGCAGAAAACCCAAAATCTGCCAAAGACTGCCCAGACATAGTTAGGGCTCAGTTGGAAAAGGAAGTAGTGACAGGTAGGGTTAGTGATCCATTTGTGCACCCACCATGTCCCACTCTGTAGGTATTGCCTATAGGTTTGGTGCCAGAAAGATGCCAGGTGAATTCAGTCAATCAGATCAATCACCTATCATACCAGGAGGGTAACTCGATCAACCATCAGATTGATACAGCTGATGCAACTGTATCTTATGCACTGTTTGATGCAGCCATTGAGGTGGGTGGGGGTGGTAAGGGTGCTTTATGGGGCATGACAGACACTGAATCTGCCTTCTGCCTGTTACCAGTACACCCACAGGACAGGGATCCACTGGGTATAAAGTTTGAGAGCCAGTATTACATTGACAAATGCATGCCCATGGGATGTGCCATGATGTGCATGGTCTTTGAGTAATTCAGCACCTTTCTACACTGGGCCACTTTGAAACTGTCTGGCAGATCTAAAGTCATCCACTCTCTGGATGACTTCCTCTTTGTGGGCAAGGCAGAGATTTATCACTCTACTCAATTGATAGGGTCTTTCCATACTGTGTGTGAGGACTTGGAGGATCCCTGGCCCTAGACAGGATGGAGGGGTGTGCAATTGCTTGTCCTTTTTGAGTATCAGATTTGATACAGTTACCACAGAGTTCTAGGTGATGCAAGAACAATTCAGTATCCCATGGGCCTTGCTGCACAAGGGAGTGCAGGCTCTGAAAGTCACCCTGTGGGAGCTACTGCAGCTTCAGGAGTACATGAATTTTGCTTGCAATGTAATTACAATGGGGCATACTTTCCTTTGATGGTTAGCCAAGTGCAGGTCAGGCTACAGAAAGCCCGACGACAGTCTTTGGGTTACCAAGTCAGTGCAGGATGATCTCAAGGTATGGTTGGCATTCTTGTCTTATTTTAATGGGGTAGCCATTTGGCCTACAGAGGTCATGATCCAAGACCTGGAGATGTACACAGATGCTTCAGGGGGCTTTGGCTTTGGGACTCATTTCAGAGGGGCCTAGGGTGCAGAGCATTGGCTTCAGTCCTGGGTAGACATGTGCTTGCTCTGTCAGGTCACACTCCTGGGATTCTTCTCCATTGTAGTAGCACTGGTGATCTGGTGGGATCAGTTTTGCAATAAGTGGGTGACTTCCAATACAAACAACACAGGTGTAGTGTACAGCATAAATGGGCAGTTAGGAAGTGCAGGCACCTTAAGAAAACTGATGAGGGTGTTTGTACTGAGGGGGTTTGGTCCTAAATATACAGTTCAGAGAGTGCATGTGCCTGATATTGATAACAGTGTTGCTGATGCTCTTTCTCATTTAAAATGGGAGCGATTCTGAGAAATGGCACCAGAAGCAGAGATATGCCCAAGGAAACTCCCATCCTACCTCTTGGAATTGGTGACCCAGAAGTCTGGGATCTACTCAGGTGTTCTTCAGTCTACAGCACAAGGTTAGCCTATCAGAAGGGAGTGGAAAACTTCTTTGGGGGGGGAAGCAGCAGCAGCTGGGGTGGGTGAGTGATTGACCAGTTCCAGAAGACCAACTGTGTTCGTACCTCCTGCATATGAGGTGGTAAGTGTCTATGCCGGTGGCGGTGGGGCAGCCCTTGGCAGGCATTGCATGATTCACTAAGACTACAGGGGTAAAGGATACCACATGGGCCTTTGGTGTGCTTATGATGCTGGAAGGGGTGGGCCTACAGGGATCTGAAATGTTTGGACACGTGATGCCCGATTGACCTTACTGTGTTAGTTAACATGATGACTGTACTTCCTAGGGTTTGCTCATTGGCTTCAGAGGCGTATCTGTTTCAGACAGTCTTCCTGGTAGCCTTCTGGATCTCCAAGATAGCCCAGCTGAGAAAATCATCCACATTGCCAGTGTCACTGGGTGAGGATTATGTGGTGGTGACCCAGAAGGAGTTCTTATTCACTTATGGTTCAGTAAGACAGACGTGGGGTGGGGCAGGGGATGCTAATGCAGCCTCTAGTCCCCATCCAGAGTGCAGGGTGATATTCATGGGTGGATTTTGGCTTACCTTCGGCAGCTAAATACTGAGAGACAAGCTTCTTCTCCTGCATGAGGAAGGGTCTCCTCTTCCAGTGTTCCAGTGTTGCCACCTGCTTGATAAGGCTCTGCAGGCCCTGGGGGGTTGATTCTCAGGATTACAATACTCACTCCTTTTGGATAGCTGCTGCCTCATTTGCTAGGGTAGAGGGCTTGACAGAGGCCCAGATTCAGTTCCTGGGACCATGGAAATCCCAAGCATTTGAGAGTTATGTGTGACTGCAATTACGGTACCCTCTCTATTTCTATTTTTTGTCAGGTCATGACTCCTGGGAGACATGAGTGTGGATCTGCAGCCATTATTTTGCCTACTAGGCAATGGTGAGACCATGGCTGTTCTGTGAGGGTGAAAATATCTTCATGGATCCTCAGTGAGTACAAATTCATTGGAAGGGCTACAGGAGTATAAGGTGTGGGGGGGGGGAGTTGCTTCCATGGTTCACAGCTGAAGTTTGATGCCACGACCCTCCAGATACACTGGTCCTCCACTTGGGAGGAAATGATTTGAGACTTGGGAAGTCCATGGAACTGCAGAAGATGATGAAAGAGGACTTGGTACTGCTGTATCATGAATGACCAAGGATGTAAATAATCTGGATACACATGATCAAGGCCCAAATTTGTCTGCAGTAATTTGGGTCTAAATTCTATGGCAAGTCCTCCTGTTCCCAGCCTTCTGCAGCATTAGTTTTCTATTTCTGCAGAAATTCTGCAGCAGCAGTTGGGGGCTTTGGTAGCAGTCAACAACCCTGCCCCAACCACCCAGGTAGGGAAAAAAAATAGTTTTTGGGCTGGGACCTACAAACCAGAGCAGATTATCAATTAACTCCTGAATTCTTAGTATTAAAAAGTAAAAAATTCACCCCATCCATCTCAGCCCCATCACTCTCTCCACCCTAGCCTGAGAGTCCCCAGGGCCACCAAATTTGAATGAATAATATTTTTATTGGCTACCACGCTGCACAGCAGTCCTCATCCTTCTAGTTTTACCACTAGACCAGAATGCCAGTTTTTCATTCCAGTGGTGCATTTTGCAGCTGTGCTCAATGTACTTCTGGGACAAGGAACCGGAATTCGTGTCTGGTGGTGTCATTAGAAGGATGATGATTGCTGCACAGTATGGGACCTGATAAAAATATTTTTACTTCAAATAAAGGGACTGAAGGAGATTGTCAGGGTGGGGTAGGGAGGGTGGTGGGGCTGAGCTGGATGGGGGGGGGGGATTTACCTGTTTTGATTTTTAAGGTAAAGCCCTAGCAGACAAGCTAATGAGCATGGTCTGTTCCAAAATGATTTTCAGATTTTTGCTTTTAAATTCCATAGAATTCCAAAAAGCATTCTGCAGAATTTAATATAAACTGCGGAATAGTTTTCTGGGGTTTATATGATCCATGGAATAATTTTCCTTGATCAGAGCCAATGTAAACTGCAGATTTGTTTTACTCACAGTTTATACTGGCTCTTCATTTTTTTTATTTATTATGCTTTATCTCATTCACTGGCTCCCATTGGTCTGATCTACACATGCTCAGCCTTGCCACACACCCCAGGACATATCTCACTCCCATCCCCCCTCCCCCTGGCTTACCCACCAGGGGTGTGGCTACCAGGGACCCCTTCCCTCCATCACAGACTGAATGGTAGAATGGGAACAAAAGCCTAGTCAGTGGCACGGGGTTTGCAACATGAGGGTGGATGCCATCATGCAGCTGCAGAACCTCCAGTTTCCTGTTTTCTCTGTAGGAGGCATGCCATGCAATAACATTGGGGTGGCACGTTGAACATCTGACACACCTCTCAAACATTGTCAGTCTTGGCTGTGGTACCCAAGGCAACCACAAGAGATTACCTGAACACTGGCAACTGCCCCACCCCTCCCTCTGGAGGAGGAGAGCAGTCCATCGGATGTTTGATCCTCCTCCCCATGGCTGATCATCTAACTTCACAGGCTCGATCCCAAACCCGAAGCATTAGTGCTACCTCTGCACCAGCGGGCTGGCTAAATACTGACTGTTCTGTATAAACCGTGGAATACAATTCTGTATTTCACGTTAAACTGTGGAATAATATTCTGCACTTCATGTAACTCATGGAATCATATTCCACAGTTCATGTAAACTGCAGAATAATACTCCACAGTTCATGTAAACTGTGAAATAATATTCAGCTGTTCATGTAAACTTGTGAAATAATATTTTGTCATTCATATAAACCACAGTTGACATTAAATTCTGCTGCAATCTCTGTGGCTGTTGAATCATGGCATGATACACAAGCAGTGGTATTGCCACACATGGAATCTCAGCACAACTGAGAGGGCATGTGGGTTGACTAAAATAGCTGTGTGGCATGTTATGGACTCCATTGGTGGACTTGTGCTGCAGAATGATGGGATCATGTCATAAGTTCCACAGTTTTATGCTAAAGATAGAGTGCACTTCACTTGCCAGACTTAGGGATTAATAGATTTTTAGCAGACCTATGATGAATTCAGGAGACAGCTATGGTGTAATGTGCTTGGTGGTGGATAAGCATCATGGTTCATCTGGCAACTGAGCAAGCAGGATGCTCATCGTCATCGTGCGGTGGCATTATAGTCTTGTAGGATTGTACAGAGGGGCTAACAGGTTTCTAACACCTTTTCTGGCAGAATGCCCTGAGACTGGGGAGGTGGGGCCTTGGTGGTTGGTAACAGAGAGGTGCTAGCCATAGGTGAAGAATAAGTTTTGGGCTTCAGCCCACAGATTGTTTCCTCTGATGTGGAAGGGCACATTTGAGAGTGATCCACTAAGAACCACTCTTTATGCCTCAGAGGCCAGAGTCCCTCATGAAGTTGTACACAGTGTGTCGGCCCTCTCTGAAGGGGAATGGAGGGCCTTTATTGATTGATGCTGTTAAAAAAATGATTAGCTGCAACTATTTATTGCACACATCATGCCAGACTGAGGTATTATAGGGACACAGTAGCATCTCTATAGTTTGTTTATTCAAGGTTGAAACCATTGAGTATAAATTCATTCACAATGGTGACCTTAGTTACGGTTGTACCTGCACTTCTATGTTAAATAAAACATTTTGTACCTTAATAACTTTGGCATTCTTTGACAAAATAGCCCAATATTTGGCATGCACAGTCATTCTACCAGTGTCTCAAGATATGGAAAGTTTCATGATGCATCTTGTATGGTCTTTGAGATGTGGAGTGGTAAAAAACTAAAAACAAAACACTTTTTTCACATTGGTTAACATGGGATTTTTTGCCCTAATCTACAGCCCTGATGTTGGGCACAGTGAGATGCCTGCTGTTTGGTCCCAAATGTGTGATGACAGATCCAGAAACAAATAGTTTGATACCTTTTATTGGACCAACATAGATGTTACAAAAATAAAACAATGTCTAAGCTTTTGGACCAACTAAGTCCTTCCTCAGAGACTTACGACAAATTTTCAGAGACACAGTCAAAAGAGCAGACACCTTCTCAATCTTAAGTCCAATGATAAATGTTTCTTCTTGAAATTTTTTTTATTTTATTGGCTAGCTTAAATTTTAATGCTCCATTAAACAGATCATGTAACATTTCAGAACACATGTATCAGACACTGGAGCTTTCTGTATAAATAAAAATATACACATTATAATATACTTATTATGGCTCCATGACGCATTAGGAAAAATATTCTAAATATATAGAATTCTCCAATAGAAGATTCTTTAATAGACTCAATAGGAGATATAATAGACCCTTTAGGAAATACTTTTCACCCAGACGTTATTACTATGAACGAGATTACTATGATGAAAGAAGACATGATTGGCAACAGGGAGATAGATAATTTGATAGGGATTTTCAGAGGGATACAGAAGATGCAGGACCATCAGGCACATGGAGAAAAGAAAGAGACACAGGAATGGAGAAAGAGGAAAAGAAACAGAGAAGGTGCACAAGCTCAGGTCAAGACAACATCAGAGCTAATTGTATTTAATTTATCTACACATCCCTTAAACCAGTTAGCAACCGAAGTACTGAGTTATGGTCTGTCTTTTAGTCTCACTGAAAACCTGTATGCATTTGAACTTAAATTGGATCTAGAGAAATTTTTCTGGAAAATTAGACTGAAGTATTTTTATGGAATAAAACAAGATGACACTCAAAATGAAATAGAGAAGAAAAGTAGATATCTTTTAACGCAAGCTTTAGGAACTAAATCATATTTTGATCCCACAGGCAGCACACCTGCAAATATTACAAGCCATATAGAGAAAGTAAATATGGAGATAGAAAAGGTTATTTCCCAAAATAAGAACAGGATTCATAAGTGCAATTTGACTAGATTGGAAAAAGAAGTTTTGGAAAATCTTAGTAGTGATGAAAGTATCATAATAAAACCTGCTGATAAAGGAGGGGGGATTGTTATTATGAACAAAGAAGACTATAGAATAGAATAGACTGTCTACCTCAGTTATCAGATACAAATACTTATGAAAAAGTCAAGAATATACCCTTTTTGGAATTAAAAACTAAAATAAGGGAAATAGTTATGGAGGCTAATGACAGAGGTATCATTGAACAATGGGTAATTGAAGAACTTGTTAACAAAACACCTAGAACTCCCATTTTTTAACGTTTACCCAAAATACATAAAAGCCTGGAACAACCACCAGGTAGACCTATTATATTGGGAATAGGCTTGATTACTGAACCTTTGTCAATTTTTGTAGACCACTATTGCAAACATTTGGTCCCAAATACCTGGTCTTACCTTAGAGATAGTAAACACTGTATTCCGATTTTAGACAAATTATGCCAATCTGGATTTGAAAGACATACTTCTGATAACCCTTGATGTAAAAAGCCTATATACGAGTATTCCCCATATCGAGGGTTTAGAAGCGTTGGAATACTTTCTTGATTTTAGGGAAAATAACAGACCTAATAAGGAATTTTTTAACAGAACTTATTTATTTAGCTTTTGTTGACCGGGTAAGTGCACTAGACAAATCCTGCCTATTTTCAGGCACGACCCGGGGGGAGGGGGATACAGATGAATGCAACTAACCTTGAACCAGATTAAGCTGTTGGTGGTATTTTTAGTGAATGAGGGAAATTTGGCCAGGACACCGGGGAAATTCCCCTACTCTTTTCGATAAGTGCCGTGGGATCTTTAACATCCACCTGAACTACCACCAATCCAGGCAGATGGGACCTCGGTTTAACATCTCATCCAAAAGACAGCACCTCAGAAATGCAGCACCCCTCTCATGCTGCATTACAATGTCAGTACTGGGATATTAACCCAAGTGCCAGATGTGGGAACTGAACCCACAGCCCTCTGATCTCCCGGCCTCAGAGGCAAGTGTGCTACCTACTGAGCCACTGACACTGCTAACTTACATGGATTGTTTTACAAAACAACTATTTCACTTTTGAAGATCAGAAATATTTACAGAAAACTGGGACAGCAATGGGAGCTACTTTGGCTCCTACATATGCTAATCTTTATATGTCTTTTTTTGAGAAGAAATACATTGAATCAGAAACTAATCCTTTTTGTAGTCACATTCTACTTTATAAAAGGTTTATTGATGACATACTAATTATCTGGAAGGGCACTGAACTAAAAGCCACACAGTTCAAAGAATATTTGGAGATAGCCAATAGAAATCTAGCATTCACAATGATGTGTGACCCTGTTGTGATTCCCTATCTAGACCTGAAGATGGTCAAGGAAAACGATAAATTAAATACTGATTTATACAGGAAAGAGACAACAAGAAACACTGTTCTTCATGCTAGGAGTTTTCACTCCCTGAAATCTAAAACAAAATATCCCATATAGTCAGATGCTAAGAATTAAAAGGAATAGTGGCACTAAGGAAAGATATGAGAAAAATCTGGATTATCTATTGAGTAGGTTCAGGGAGAGAGGTTACACAGAAAGGACTGTGCAGCTGGCTAAACAGAAAGTTAATAAGAAAGGTTGAGTTACTCTTTTAGAGAACAAGGAGTCAGGTTCAAGTCTCACTCCAGAACGTATTACTATGTCTACCCAATATTCTGAAGAATTTGGTACTAACAAAATATTATTCTTTCTAACTGGAATATTTTGCATACTAGTGAAATGGGGGTGTAATTATTTGAACAGAAGCCCTGGGTAACAGCTTGTAAAACTACTACTATTCGGGATTAAATAATTAGAACACAACATTGGAAACAGGATACAAGGGGTACTAGTAGGTTGAAAAGCAACATTACAGGATTTTTCCATGTGGCAACTGTGTTCACTGCAACAGTGGAGTTAAAAGGAAATCCATAAAAAGTACTTGGGATGACAAGGAATATAATATTAAGGGTTTTATTACTTGTAATACATATTTTGTAGTATATTGCATTTATTGTCCTTGTGGCTTATACTACATTGGTGAAACCACAAGACCTTTGAAATTACGCATTACGGAACACAAAAGTAACATCAGAAGAGGGGATTTGAGATCCCCTGTAGCTAGACATTTTTTTAGAGAGACAACATCAAGTATCATCTCTAAAGCTTTTTGACATAGAAAAAAATTATAAACTTCCTAGAGGGGGCAATAGAGAGATTGCTTTGTTAAGATGTGAGGCATGGTGTATATTTACATTAAAAACACATTTAAGCAGATATCGCTTAAATGAGAATTTAAATTGGTCGGGTTTTGATTAAATAATTAAGTTTGTTTCACCAGTTGGTCTATACCGCAGACGATAAATGCATCTCTAAGAGATACACATTATGATATACTCATATTTTTTGGTACTTGTTTTTCTATCTTCCCCTGCTTAGAGTCCCCCTTTTTTTTGACATTAAACTTCAGCATCCTTTAATTCCCTTTCATTCTCCCCCCTTTTTTCTCCTGATATCTTTGTAGTACAGTACTGTAGTTTAATATCTATAAGAGTTTTTTTATATATTGTCATTAATTTTCACTGCTTTTGGGTTTTGTGCTTGATGCCATAATTTTTATGCATTCACACTGTACAAAATATTTGATTTGGACCTAGAGAGTTCTCTCAAGAAATGGGGGAACTCCCTGATTGTTTATGGGGAAGTTTTCTTTATGACCGGGCTGCATGAGGTGTGAATACCTTTGGTAACGCAAGCATGTTTTTACATGCTCATCTGTGCAGCTCGGCCCCTTTTCTTTATCACCTGGCAAGGTGAAGTGCTAGTTTCAGCAAGTTATTTTCTGACGTGTCTTTTAATGGTGGCGGGTGAATAGAACGGTCGTGGAGCTATGTTCAGAATATGGAGTTGTAAAACAGTTTTAAGGATCTGGGGAAACTGATGTGACTGATGTTTTCTCAGAGATATGAATGATTTTGGTCACTCTTCATTAGAAACACCAAATAAAAATATGTTTTTTATGTTTGTTTGGGACTAGGCATTCAAGTGATTTCTTGTTGTGCCCACAGGGAAATGGATTCAAAAAGCAACATTCCGACTGAGATAATATTTTGATGGAGCTTTGAAAAAGTAACTATATTTATAGACTCAGTATTAGCTCCTGTTAAGAATTTCTTTGTACTTTATTCTTATTTAGATTTTTATCTTTTATAGAAATAATGGTCACTCTCTGGAAGTTTAAAGAGACCATTCCCCCGCCCCCATGACAGATGCCACTGTTTTTTTGATATTACATTTGGGCTGATTTAATGTTTTCAGGTTAGTTCCACCTGTTCTAATAATATATAAAAGTTTTTTGTATGAAGAATTATATATTTAGAATATTTGTCCTAATGCATCATGGAGCCATAATATTTATTATATTAGAATGTGTTTATTTTTATTTATACAGAGAGCTCCAGTGTCTAATGAAGGAACATTTGTTTTGAAATGTTACACAATCTGTTTAATGGAGCAATAAAATTTAAGATAGCCAATGGAATAAAAAACATATCAAGAAGAAACATTTATTATTGGACTTAAGGTTGAGAAGGTGTCTGTTCTTTTGACTGTGCTACTGATCCATTTTTCACCTTCTCCCTTATTCATATGTTTGGCTCCTTGAGATGGAATTTTGAATTATTAAAAGGAACCCTGGGGGACTATCTGGCTGACAATTATTCAGAGAGCTGCATTCTATTAACACCCAGATCTTACATAAAAAAAATGCATTAAAAAAACCAGAATACATTCTCATTGGTTTAAAGTTCCTTTTTCAAAAAAACAAAAACACAAGAGTTAAATGGAATGAACAGCATTCCATTAACTTGCTACTACCGATAATCTTTTCAAGGTTAAATAACATCCATAGCAGATAAGCCAAACATTCAAGTAGACAAAACCTCTGACTGCAATTACAGTATTAATGAATCAGTGTGTTATAAGAATACATTCAAAATTAAAAGCAAATCCTTTAGGTAAAATACCACAAATGTCCAAGTTAAAACTTGATAGTATTGTATGATAAAAAACTGTACAACAGAAATTTATTTATGAAAATAAGAGGAAATAAAAAATATGTACCTTGTATGAACAACTATTTAAAACATTCACACAGATTCAAACCTGTCTGGAGATATTTTCTGAACTATACTCTCAACCAGTTAACACACTCCATAAACATTAAAGCCTACAGTGCTGTAACAATATTTTTTACAAGATAATATAAATTGTCAGTATTATTGCCAAATAAAAAAAAAGAATCTCTCAAGGACCACCTAGAAAATGATTTAATGCATCTTAAAATGTTCGAAGTTCAATATTGAGTCAGTATATAATCAATTAACTATATGAACAGAAACAGTCTTAGGAATCTGAATAAACCCCCAATGGAATTAAACTCCACCCACTGAAAAGATAACGAGAAAAGAAGTGTATATTCACTATGTACATGTACCAAGAGTTCTAACACCCTGCAGCATACTTATGACATGTATCTGAATATAAGCCTACCTAAATATGTTAGCAAAACCCAACACCTCCCCCACAAAAAAAAGGAAAGAAAAAAAAACACCATCCTACAACCCCTAAAAACAAACACACAAAATTACCCACCACATACACACACTAAATTCCCCCCACACACACTTACCCAAGACAACCAAACCCCCCCACACACATACATGTATATTTGGTGGGAAACCCAACATGCTGATAACCAGTTAAAAAGAACTCTATGAAAATAACAACAGCAACACACTGAAGTCCTATTGAATGTTCGTCCTTTGAAGTAAAAGTCTGTGTAAGTTTAAGTAGGGTAATGTGTCATAAAACCCAAATCTGTAACAATTGACCATAAAGTGTGGAATTTCTCCCACTTTGTCCTATATCGTGACATCGTATTTCTAAAAGTAGCAATAGTTTTCTCTATCCTTAAGTTATAGAGCAAATCGTTAACCCATTCCTGGTAAGTAATATCATTGGTCCTTCCAGTGCCTTAAAACTAGGTTTTTCACTGTGAGTGATATTAGGTTAATATAGTAACACCTTTCCTTCACATCCACTGCCGAGTAATCTCCAACAATGCAAATTTGTGTGGTGAATAGTTTTGGTTTTCTTGATAAGGGGTCCGCCTTGTATTTTATGAGAGACCACAGGGGGCAACCATAGGACAGTCCCAGAATGTATGTAACGGGGATCCCTGTCCCTGCCTGCACCTGAAGCATTCTGTCCCTGGGAGCCTACTCATTCAGTACAGTTTCACAGGGATGAAGTGCATAGTGTGTAATATGTAGTATTGTATTAATCAAAGTCTGTCATTGGCACTATATTGGTAAATTCCTTTCCACAAGTTCTCCCAGTTACAACAGGTATTGGGGAGAGTCTTCAGCCAATATTGAGATCGGTCCACCAGATCGGGATTCAGTTTAGAGTGCAAGGCTACAACTAGGCAGGAAACAGAGTGAGTCTGCCGAGCCAAGGCTTAGAATTTACATAAGGTGTCCCCACAATTAATATCCCACAGGCCTGTCCCAAACCATTTGATTAACATATATCTAATTTGATAAACAAAAAAAGAATACTTTAACGGTAAGTAGAACTGGTCCAGTATCTCTGAGACCAACCCCATCCTACCTTAGAATACTAGGTCACTGACAGTGGTCTGCATAGCTATATTCAGTTTACGTGGAAACAACAAGTTATCACCCACCTTGAGGTTAGGATTACCAAACAATGGTTGCAAAATGTCTCTGAAATTTTCATACTTGAGAGACTTACATAACTGATTATGACCTTAACTGAAGTATATAGGACTGAGTTTTGCAGGGGAGCCAGCAGCTTTTGAGGGAGTGGGTACCATAGGCTACAGAATGTCTTTCCCCAGGTCTCTGATAATGTGGCACTCAATTTTCAGCCATAGAGGGGTGTATTGGGGGCCATCGGGGTTGGAGGGGGTGTTGCCCAATGCAGTTATGTGGCCATATGACTGACTAGATAATAGTGGAAAAAATGAGAGAGTTTGAGTCCCCCCTTAGACTTTGAGGCACAGAGATGATTATATGATCTCCGTGGAGGCTTATTACACCATATAAATTTGGAAATAAAACTATGGACTCTACGGAACCAAATCAAAGGGAGGTGAATGTTCAGCATATTAAGTGGGTAAAATAATCTGGGCAAGACATTCATTTTGAGAACATTGATTCTTCCCTGTAGAGAGAGATAAAGGGGAGACCATCTGATTAGGTCTTGTTGAATAGTTGAAAGGAGAGTATCTAGATTGAGCTTTCTCAAAAGAAAACTTGAGGGTGCAAGGATAATTCCTAGATATTTGATTCTGGTAGACCATGTCATGTAAGGGCCACTATATCTGTCTTGCTCACATCGGGGTTTAAGGGCATAACCTCAGTCTTGCTCATGTTCAACATATGGTTAGAGAATTGGCTAATCTCTTCAATTATCTCCAGAGTTTGTGGGATAGACTTGACCAGGTCAGTGATGTGCAATAAAATGTCTTCTGCATAAGTGGACAGCTTTAACTCGAATGGGCCGACCGGAATATCAGTTAGGTTTGGGGATATCTGTAACTGTTGAAGCAATGGTTCTAAATACAAGTTGAACAGCAAGAGTGACATTGGACAGCCCTATCACATTCCAGAGTATAGTGGGAAGGTGGTGGAGAAAATTCCATTACAGTAAATGTTGGCACTAGGCTTGGAGTAAAGAGATCTGATCCAGGAAATAAATTTAAGGGGGAAACCAAATCAAGCTATCGTTTCAAAAAAAGAAAGGCCCAGCTGACCCTATTGAAAGCCTTCTCTGCATCCAGGGAGACAAGTGCCATCGGAAGGTCCACCTCCCTGGATACGGAGAAGATATGTGTCAGTTTCCGGAAATTGTCACAGGGATTCCTGCCACTGATGAACCCAGTTTGTTCAGGGCTAATTAATTTCTCACAGACGTTAGTGATCCGGGAGGGCAGAATTTTAGCCAGCAGCTTAATGTCATAATTCATCCGCAAAATTGGCCGATAGTTTCATACTCTGTCCTTAGACTTACTGGGTTTCTGCAGGACAAAATAATAGCTTCTAATAGAGTAAAGTCTATGATCCCTTTTGCACAAATGTAGTTAAATAAGTGGTGGAGTACAGGAGTGAGCTCTTTTTCAAATGTTTTATAAAAATTGGATGGAAATCTATCCGGCCCTGGAGCTTTGTTCAGTGGGAGAGATCGAATGGCTGTCACAATCTCTAGCATTGATAAGGGGTAGTTAGTTGGGCCTGCTGGTCTGGGCTAAGAGGTGGAAGGGGGATATTAGATAAATACTCCTGTGTTTCAATCTGTGTGGGACTACATTCAGGAAGGCTATAGAGATCCCAGTAAAATAACTCAAACTCCTTCACAATATCCTTAGGGGCTGTTGGGGCCTACCACCATCAAGGGGAGAGATAGAGGTAACCAGTCTAGACTCCTCTTGCTTCCATAGCCTGACAGCTAAGAGATGGCCAGCTTTATCTCCTTGATCTATGTACAGAGCATGTGTCTTAAAGAGAGCCTATTCAGCTTGTTCTCTGAGGGTCTCCGTATATTGGTCCTTAAGGACTGTAAGACAGTCTTGATCCTCTTTGGAAGGGTGGGTAGAAATAGACAGCTCAAGCTGTCTGATGGACATCAACAAGAACTGAGCAGCAACCTCCCATTTGCACTTCCGAGTAGCAGCCAGTCTAATAAATCCCCCCCTCAAAAAACATTTCAGAGAGCTCCATATTTGGCCATATGCTGGAATAATACCAACATTCTGATCCATGAACTGGGCAATCAGTGTTTTGAACCTATCCACAGTCTCTTCCTGAGACAGTAAATGAACATTTAGTTTCCATAGGGTATCCTTTGGCATCTCATGGGGTACAATACCATCAAACCAAATCAAGGAGTGGTCTGATAGTACTCTGGGGGGATACCACAACCTATAAGGCCTGCTAATATTGCTTGGTTTATCAGAAAAGAAATCAATGCGGTAGTGGGACTTATGATAGGAAGAGTAAAAGGTATACTCCCTCACATTAGGATTAAGAAGATGCCAGGGATCACATAGCCCTAGTGCTACCATCCCCTCATGTAGTGATCACTGTGCAGGGGAGAGATTATGACCTCTCTGGGTAGTTCTGTCTAGACAATTATCCTAAGTGAGATTCCAGTCCCCAGCTAAAATAATAGGCAGTTGTTTAAATGGGGCTAACATAGGGGCTAATTTTGAAAAAATTCTGGGGAAGATTGGTTAGGACCATATGCAGTACTCAGGATTAATTCCCTGTGGTGTAAGAGGCCTCTTAGGAAAAAGAACCTACCATGCAGATCAGCAATTGTTTGCAGCTCCTGGAGTTGGACCCCCTCTAGTAAATAGGATCGCAAAGCCTCTTTGCGCAGTGGAATTACCCACTGCATAGACACACCCAATTTGCCCTCTACAAAATAAATTGTTCTCAGCAGCTATCAGGTGTGTCTCCTTGTAGCAGTGTAATTCCTGCATGTGTCAGGGCCAGATGTTTAAGAATTTGATGCCGTTTCACCCTGGAACAGGCACCTTTAATGTTCCACGAAACAATTTTCATAGTAGGACAAATAGGCTAGGCATGCTAGTGGGGCAAGGTTGTCTTTAATGTATGGCATACTCTGAATCCTAAAATAAGCTTAATCTCAAAAGACCATCTCTGTTGTGTGTTTATAAATGCCCTTTTAAGACCATTACTGACATATCTGAGATAGAGTGGTCATTCTGAGAGAAGTATAGCCCCACCAGTTTGTCAGTCATCTTCATACTAATGGTATGTCTGTGTGCATTCATTGTAGTGTGGAGAGGTAGGCTTGTCTTTCCAACATACCCTGTTTATGGACATCTCTGGCATTGAATGAAATGAACAACATTACACGATGTACGGGTATAATTCCCTTGTATCTTTAATATTCTGTTTTGTGATGTAACCACACAATATGAAGTGGCAATTAGCTCACAAGTCCTGCATCTGGGTTGATTACAGGGCTGTGTACCATTTAGTGACATGTTACCCTGTTCTGGTGCAAGTTTACTCCTAACAATTGGATTGGCTAAATTAGGTGGTTGTTTAAAAGATAGTAGTGGTAGTTCTTGGAAAAATACAATTTATGGTCTCATTCTCACTAAATATAGGGTAGAGGGCTTTAATAATTTTTCATAGAAGTTCAAGGTCAGGATGATGCAGGACTACTAAGGATATTCTGTTGGTAGTGGTCCTTTCCTTATACTGAAGTACTTGCTCTCTAGGTACCTGTGTTGCATGTTCTATTGCTCTGTCAATTTCTCTGAAAGAGTGTTCCTAATTTAGCTAACCTGATTGTTAAACTTTCACTAGAACAGGGTGCCATGACACTAAATGGTACACAACCCTGTAATCAATCCAGATGTAGGACTTGTGAGCTCATTTCCACTTCAGATTGTGTGGTTACATCACAAAACAAAATATTCAGGATACAGGGGAATTATACATGTACATCGCTTAATGTTGTTTATTTCATTCAGTGCAAGAGATCTTCACAGATAGGGTATGTTGGAGAGACAAACCAACCTCTTCACACTAGCATGAATGCACACAGACATACCATTAATAAGAAGATGGCTGACAAACTGGTGGGGCCACACTTCTCTCAGAATGACCAATCCATCTCAGATATGTTAGTAATGGTTTTAAAAGGACATTTAACAAACACACAACAGAGATGGACTTCTGAGATTAAGCTTATTTTACTTCTTAATATGGTAGCAGATAGCATGAATATTGATTTGGGTTTCGTGACACATTACTCTACTTAAGCTTACACAGACTTTTACTTCATAGGATGGACTTTTAATAAGACTTCAGTGTGTTATTTTCATAGAGTTCTTTTTAACTGGTTATTAACATGTTGGGTTTACCACTAAATACACATTTGTGTGTGGGGAGGTTGGATTGTCTTGTGTGAGTGTGTGTGTGGGGAGTTTAGTGTGTGTATGTGGTGGGTAACTTTGTGTGTGTGTTTTTAGAGGGGTTGTAGGATGGTGTTTTCTTTTCTTTTTTCTGGAGAGGGGCTATGTGGGGAGAGGTTGGGGTTTTGATTACATATTTAGGTAGGCTTATATTCAGGTACATGTCATAAGTATGCTACAGGGTGTTAAGACTCTTGGCTCACACACATAGAGACTATATACTTCTTTTCTAGTTATCTTTTTTTTTGGGGGGGGGTAATTCCAATGGGGATTTATTGAGATTCTTAAGACTGTTTCTGTTCATATAGTTAATTGATTATATACTGACTCATTATTGAACTTTGAAAATTCTAAGATGCATGAATTTGGAGGCATCTCCCTGGTATGAGGGAGGAGGTTGCCTGTCTCCAGGTTGACCTGGCTAGGATTCATGAAACCCCTTCCCCCACCCAGGGACCACCAGGGCCAGCACAGCTACCTTAGAGGCTGCCAAGGAAGAGGATCAGTTTGACAAAGGTGGGCTCGGGGAGGGAGAGGGTGGTGGAACAGAGGTGCATTCCTCCAGCTGTATCTCTCCACAATTCATGTGCTGTTCTGGTGAAGAGTGGTACCTCTATGGAAGCACCTACAGTGGAGACCAAGGAGGAGGATGGGAAGCTCCACAAAAGAGACCCACTGGAGGGTGGCATGAGACCTCACAAGGGAAGGAATCAACTCCTGGTGGGGGACTCAATCATTAGGAGGGAGGGAGGAAGGGGAAAGGGAGGTAAGGTGCCTGCCTAGTGCCATGGCTTGGAGGGACAGGACATGAATCCTCAGGATCATGGTAGCAGCTGCATGAGTGATGGAGCTGGATGTCATTGTCCACCTAGGGACAAATGACCTGGCTGGGAATGGGATCAGAGCAGTGCAAGAGGACTTTGTAGAGTTGGGGGAAGGGCCTTAGACAACTAGCTCGTATGGTAACTTTCTTGGAGGTGCTGCCTGTCTATGGCAAGGATGATGCTAGGGTACTCTGTATGATGCTTGGCCAGCTGGTCATGATTGCTCTATGATATTTGTACATAGAATGTGGTGTGTGAGTGTCTCTCATGAGACAGCCTGTGGGATGCCCCCCCCCCAAGGTTTCAGTTAAAATGACAGGATATATATTAAACTAACAGATCTCTGTAATGTGATTAACTTCCTTGAGACATTACATTTTATGGCCTGTTGCTGCTTTGATGTGGAAATGAAATGGGACTTTATGAGTCTGCTAGAGGATGGAGATCATAAACTTTTATGACATCTTAAGAGGAAGAACATTTAATATCAGCTGGTGTTAAAAAGCTATATTGCATCTAAATGAGATATGACAGAGAGGTCATAAACTCCTTTGATGTGGTCTGGTAAGAGGAACTACTTGAGATCAAAGAGGGGATGCTAAATAAGAAGTCATATTGGGAAATTAGTTTTTGCTGAAGTCACAGTATTAAAAATATCTCCTGACAGGAAGATCTTTGTATAATTTTTATATTCTAAAAGGAGGCACTAGATGACACACAAAAGGGGTGGAGAGACACAGTTTAAACTGAATACTGTGGCTGATCTTAGTAGTACATTTCTTTGTGGGTTCTTAAGAAACAAGAACTAACTTAAGCACTGTAAGAAGGTAATACATTAGATAGAAAAAGTCTAATTGTATTGTGGTGGGAGTTTATGTTTTGAATTTTAACCTTGTTCTTTTAAATGATTGTATGTCTATGATATAGTGTTCTGTGTTTACATTTTACCTATTTTTATCCATTTATTTTTAAAGTAAACCTTTTATTTTAAAGTGACTGCCTGGGTGTGTCTTCCAAATTCTTTCTTTTTGAATATGATGTATACGTGGTTAAGTTGACAGCTGTTCATAAGCTTGATGGTGTTATCACACTGGGAAAAGGTAAGAATATAACTAAGGTCTGTTATAGAGTTTTGAGGTTTCATTTTGGATACCTGATTAGGTGCCCTTAGGCCAAAGATATCTGGCATCCCACTGAAGAGCAGATTATCTGAGCCTGTACATTTGGGTACGCTAGCATAAGGTTCACAGTTTGAATCCCCCCAGAACTTGAGACTTAAGGTGATTTGGACCCACAAGCAGACAGGAGGGTTACCCTTTTCTGTTACCTGTTCATAATATTGTGCTCGGAGGTTGACACTGTGGGAGCAGAGGGCCTGACTTACTGAGTGCGTTTGTGACACTCTACACCATGGAATTCAATGAGTGGTTGAAAAACTGGTGTGGAGCTCAGGGTTTTGGCTTCATTGGGGATTGGGGAGCCACCTGGATGGATGCAGGCCTATATTGGTGCAGTGTTCTGCATTTGTCTGGGGGGAACCAGGATCCTAGGTGATAGGTTTAAATGCTTAATTGGCAAGCATTTAAACTAGCTAAGGGAGGAGTCACTGAAAAGGAGCAGGGAAATCCCAGCCTCCCCCCACAAAACACAGTTATCAGTGAGGTAAACACCAAGATAGAGAAGTCATTCAGGAGCAAGACAGGGGTAAATGCAAAAAAAGGCAAAGGCAGTAAGGACAGGGATGGGGCTAAAAGGGGTAAGGTCATCCATAACAAGCTCCCTGAACTAGTGGCCTTGATGGAAGAGGGATGCCTGGATATTGTGGCAGTCACTGAAACATGGTATTCTGAGCACCATGACTGGGATGTCAACATACCAGGATACACAATCTACAGGAGGGACAGGGAGAGTAAAAAAGGAGGAGGAGTAGCTCTCTATGTAAGGGAAGGGATTAAGGCCACAGAAGTAAAGAGTAAAGATGAAGTAGATGAGTCACTATGGGTCACTCTGGAGACAGGAAATGGCACTATAATCCGCATGGGAGGTTTATATAGACCCCCATCTCAGGGGGAAGGAATTGGCAATGAAATGACAGAAGACATCCTTAAAATGGCAGAAAAAGGGAAGATATTGTTAATGGGGGACCTGAATATGCCAGATGTTAACTGGAGCACCTTTGCTGCAGGCACATCTAGGAGCAGGGTCATTCTTGATGCCCTACAAGGGACATGCCTCAGACAGCTAGTGTTGGAACCCACTTGGGAGGGAGCAATCTTAGACCTGGTACTCTCAAATGGGGACAGAGAAAGGATCTCAGATTTAGAAGTGGGTAGCCATTTGGGAATAAGCGACCACCAAACAGTGTGGTTCACAATTAACACATCCACAGAGTCAAGCCATACAAAAGCAAGAGTATTAGACTTTAGGAGGGTTGACTTTGGGAAAATGTGAGAGTGCCTCAGAAAAGCACTAGTAAGTGGGCAAGAAGGAGGGGTGGAGAAACAATGGGGAATAATCAAAACAGCCATCACAGAGGCAACAAGCCTTTGTGTGAAGTGAATCAATAAAACAAAATGAAGAAAAAAAAACACTGTGCTTCTCAAAAGAGGTGGCAGGGAAGGTTAAGGAGAAAAGGATAGGATTCAGGAAATATAAGGAAACACAGAAGGAGCAGGACAGATAACTTTATCAGTTAAAGCAGAAGGAGGCAGGAAAGGCAGCCAGAATAGCAAAGGCCCAAACCAAGGAAAAGATAGTCAATTCTGTTGCGAAGGGGGATTCAACCTTTTATATGTACATTAGGGAATGAAAAAAGACCAAGGGAGGGATACAGAGACTTAATAAAGGGGAAGGAATGTGGATAGAGGGTGATAGTGAAAAAGCAGGGATACTGAACGAATAGTTCTGCTCAATACTCACAATGGAGGAGGAGGGGAAGGTCACCCAGAATTCTAAAAGAACTAGGAGTAGAACTAGTGACACCACTGACTACTCTCTTTAACAAATCATGGGAGGATAGAGTGGTACCTGAGGACTGGAGGAGGATGACTGTGATTCCACTTCACAAAAGTGGGAGTAGGGCAGAGGCAGGAAACTACAGACTGGTTAGTTTGACCTCAGTGGTAGGGAATATGATGGAATCACTTTTGAAGGAAAGAATTGTTGAGTGCCTAGAGGCCAGAGGGGCACAGGACCCAAGGCAGCATGGATTCACAGTGGGAAGGTCATGTCAAATGAATCTAATAGATTTCTTTGACTGGGTGACCAAAGTAGTAGACCAGGGAGGGGCTGTGGATATGACCTACCTAGATTTTAGCAAGGCATTTGACACAGTACCACACAGAAGATTAATATACAAGTTATCCAGCCTTGGAGTGGGTCCCATGGTTGTAGCCTGGATAAATAATTGGCTGGACAACAGGACACAAAGGATAATAGTAAACGGAGTTCAGAGTGAAGACAGGAGGGTAACTAGTGGGGTACCACAGGGTTCGGTATTGGGGCCGGTCCTCTTTAATGTTTTTATAAGTGACATTGGAGAGCACCTAGAAGGAAAAGTATGTCTCTTTGCAGACAACACAAAGATCTGCAACAAGGTTAATACACAAGGTCGGGTGGAAAAGATGAAAAGGGACTTGGCAAGGTTGGAGGAATGGTCAAATGTATCGCAGCTCAGATTCAATGCAAAGAAGTGCAAGGTATTGCACCTGGGAAACAAAAACCCAGGGGAAGAATACACAATGGGGGCTGACATACTAACAACAACAAAAATTGAAAGGGACATGGGAGTAATTATATCAGATGACCTTAAGGTGGTCAAATAATGTGAGAAGACAGTAAGGAGGGCTGGGAGGATACTGGAATGCATAGGGAGAGGCATCAGCAGTGGAAAGCAAAGTTGTTATCCTTCTGTACTGACAGTTGGTGAGACCCCATCTGGAGTACTGCATGCAGTTCTGGAGACCCCATCTCCACAAAGACATAGACAGAGTGGAGGCTGTTCAGAGGAGGGCAACCAAAATGGTGCAGGGTCTGCACCAGAAGACATATGAAGAGAAGCTAAAGCAGCTTAATTTGTGTACTCTCGAGGAAAGGGGGGGTATGATAGAAACTTTCAAGTACTTCAAGGGAATTAACGAAGCCCAAGAGGGTACCATCTTTCAGAAAAAGAGATGTGCAAGAACAAGCGGGCACACTTTGAAGATGGTGGTGGTTGGGGGGGAATGACTCAGAGGTAATGCTATAAAGTATTTTTTCACAGAGAGAGTTGTGGATGCATGGAACAGCCTTCCTGAGGAGGTTGTGGAGTCAAGAACAGTGGGAGAATTCAAGAATGCATGGGACAGACATATAACAATTCTAGTGCAGGGGGTAGGAGGAAGTAAGCTATTGGTTAACTAGAATCTGCAGCTAATCCATCAGGTAGGGAAATGGACAGACTAGGCGGGTCAAACGGTTCAATCTGCTGTCAAATTCTATGTTTCTATGTATGAATTCATTTTCTAGGTGGTCCCTGAGAGATTTTTTTTTAATTTGCAATAATACTGACAATTTATATTATCTTGTAAAAAATATTGTTACAGCACTGTAGGCTTTAATGTTTTTGGAGTGTGTTTACTGGTTGAGAGTATAGTTTAGAAAATATTTCCAGAAAGGTTTAATTCTGTGTGACTGTTTTAAACAACTGTTCATACAAGGTACATTTTTTTATTCCCTCTTATTTTCATACATAAATTTATGTTGTACAGTTTTTATCATACCATACTGTCAAGTTTTAACTTGGACATTTGTGTATTTTACCTAAAGGACTTGCTTTTTTAATTTTGAATGTATTCTTACGCCACACTCATTCACTAATAATTGCAGTCAGAGATTTTGTCTACTTGAGTGTTTAGCTTATCTGCTGTGGATTTTATTTAACCTTGGCAAGATGCTTGGTCTTTAAACTAATGAGAATTTTTTCTGTTTTTATTTTTATGTATTTTTTATGTATGATCTGGGTATTAATAGAATTTGTCTCTCTGAACAATTGTCATAAGTCTCTGAGGAAGGACTTGGTTGGTCTGAAAGTGTAGACATTATTTTCTTTTTTTAATGTCTATGTTGGTCCAATGAAAGCTATCAATTTATTTGCTTCTGGATCTGTTCTTACATGGACCAATACAGCAACTAATTTACTTCTGTATATCAAATGTGTGATGAGTGAGAACAAACATTAGAGCCAGAGTCAAGCAATCATGCTTCATTGTGCTTTTACTTTACTTCATTTTTTTGACAGAAAATACTTAAAAGAAATAAAGGAAGCAGCAAACTGTGGGTTTCACATTTGATATAGAGGAGCTGAAATTGCGTACCGTTGTCAGGCACAGTGAGATGTCTGCTGTTCAATCCCAAATGTGCGGTGAGTGAAAGAAAACATCAGTGTCACCATCAAGGAGTTATGCAGTATTGTGCTTTTACTGTACTTCACCTTTTAGGAGAAAATACTTATTAAATAAAATAAAGCAGCAAACAATGGGTTTCATGTTTGACATAAATATAAGATCAGAGGCATACTGGTAGAAAATGTAGTGTAGTATTCTTAGCTTCCCTCGATGCAGAGTTGGGTAAGTTACTTTTAAAAAGTAATCAGTTACAGTTACTAGTAACTCTTAAAGAAATGTAATCAGTTACAGTTATTTATTACCTTCATAGATGAAGTAATAAGTAACTGTAACTCATGTTACTTTGTATTACTTTTGATAACTTGGCAGTGCTCATTCATTAAACATGTATATGCTCAGGAAACTCTATGAAACATAAAGTAGCAATGAAATAAGATTCTAAAGACGCTGAATGAGTTGCATACTATTTTATTTTATATGTTCTTATTAAAATAAGATGAAGAGCATATGTGGATCAGTTATTATAACTTACCCAATTTTGCCAGAGATTAATTATAACTGAGGCTGAATAAACTTGCAGATGTTCACATCTACATGTTTCACAAAAAGTGAGGAAAAACATCTGCAATGTTCCTTTACCTTTTGCAAGTTGCAGACTTGGGGGGAAGGGAAACAACAACTATTCCTCTTAGAGAACTATATTAAATTTGAGCTAGGCAGTACAGTAGTGGCTAAGGGAATTGAGCTGCAAACCTGGGTTGGAATCCCATCAGATTTAGCCTTTACTTGCATACTGTGTGACCCCTCCCTCCCCGAGCAAGTCACTTAACTTCCTTGTGCTCCCAGGTCACACCTGGAAACAAGATCTGGCTTACTGTACCTTTCCTAGTTAAACACCCCATATAGAGAGGTGTCATTAGCTACAACTGTAGTACAAGTCCACAACAAGTGAATAAATGCAAAAAATGACTTTTTTGTCTTCTTAATTTTTATATAGGCATTGTTAACAAGGAAAAATCATAGTGAAGCTCGACTTGTTTGCATGTATGACCTGCGAGGTACAGACAATAGGGGAGTGGCAACAGTTAAATATACAAAATACCAAGATAAAATTCAAAAAGGACAGCTGCCCCATGGATAGTGGTTTACTAATGATGAGGCCTGGCTGTAGATCACTATGAAAAAAAAAAACCTCAAAAAAAGGTACTTGCTTTGAACAACAATAAAAAAAGCACTTAAACAGACAAAGGTGAAGAACCTTGATTTACATACATAACAAGGAATCTAGCCACATCAAAAAGTGCATAAATAAAGTGAGAACTGGTAAAGAGCAGATATTCACTTGGATTGATTATTTCTTACAGGGCTTTTACACACCTGTGCATTGAAGCTTTTGTTTTTGTAATCTGTGTCATTATTTCATAGCTGGCAGTTCTAAATCAGAAGTACAGCTTTCATAAGCCTCATTCACATGCAAATTCTATGGTGTTATTAGAGGTGCACAGCAGCAAGATCATTGCTGCTGTGCATGTCTGAATGCCGTAGTTTGGCTGTTTCAGGTTCTGTGTGATGGCAATGATCCCTCTTTTCCTGGGATCGCAAAGTGGTACAGGCATTTTGTAGCATTTGACTTTGCCATGTGAACTGCCCACACCACTGACAATGTTGTGGCAGACTTTTCCCAGCCTGCACTTCTGGTTGTCACAGCAGCTAAACCTTTTTCCTGGCTCTCTAAACAAAGCTGAACTCAGGGAAGAGGCTGTGTTAGTAAACTGAGGGCTAAAATATGAAGAAAACATGGGCTCAAAGTCAAGCCGTGACACTGGGCATGCGAATATGCATATGCATTAGTCTATGCCCAGTGTCAGGGCTCAACTCTGAGCCCATGTTTTCTTCAAACTTTAACCCTCGGTTTACTAAAAGAACAACTTCCCCAAATTCAGCTTTGTTTAGAGGGCCAGGAAAAAGGTTTGGCTGAACTCAGGTCAGAAGAGCCATCCCCACAACCATAGGGGAGCCTGACCCACACCCATGCTCCCTTCCCAGCCGGAGCACTCCTCAAATCACCAGAACTCCTGGGCAGCATCTGTCTCAATTCTGATCAATAACATTTCAGTGAGCACGGCCAGACCAATCTACATGGCACCAGTGCCATGTGAATGAGCCTATAGACTCCTGTAGTTAGTACAGACAGAGCTGTCAGGTAAAAAAAGACATAAGTGTAGAACCAAGAAGCCCAAGTCTGTGTGACATCAAATAAAGAAAACTGACTCTGGCTTCTCCTGTTGAGTTCGTACTATATGGCAGCACTAATTTCAACAAGCAAACAGATGTGGGCATTCATGTGGCCAGCTGAAATGTCTACTTGTATATTAGTGCTTTAGCAACAGTCTCCTTAGTTATCGGGATAATTGAGCACATGTGTTAGGAAACTGAACGATCAGCACAACAAATAGACAAAATTGCCAGCAAATCCAGGGTACCACAGGAATAATGCAAGCGCACATGACCAATAACTAGATTTATTTCCTGTCATTCTGAATCTGTCAGATCTATAAGCACTGAATATTCTGTAAACTGATGAAGAATGAACGTGCCCCTTTCCATTCAGTGTGTGTGTGTTTACTTTTGGTCCTGTTAACCATCAGTTCCAACAACACTGGTATTGGCCATAAAAGTCAAGGGTGGCAAAGGCGGAATAGCTGTTTGGTCTGTGTCCACATGAATGCCCACACCTGTTTGTTGCTTGAAATTATTATAGCTGCATAGTATTCGGCATCAGTACCAGAAACCTGGAGATCTAAAAGACCTAAATTGCCTCCTAGGTTCATATCATACCGTAAGTTTGTTAATGAGGTCAGTGGTGATCTTCTTATTGATTTGCAGAACATTGATTGGACTTATCTGGATGCAATCCCAGATGTAAATATTGCTGTTGACTATTTTACTTCCGCTCTTCTGGGATTACAAAATAATTATTTTCCTAGAGTGGTTAGGAGAGTTAGAGGCTCCCTTAATAAATGGATTACTGCTCCTTTGTTACATTTAATTAAATTGAGAAATGCTGCCTGGAAATTGTATAAGGTAACTAAGTCAATGAGAAATTTTAATAGCTATAGGAAGCTTAGAAACAAATGTAAAATAAAAATTAGGCACATTAAATCTAGTTATTTTCAGAACCTACACACTTCTAGTTTAAATAATCCAAAAAGGGTTTGGTCTTCTATAAATTCTTTAATTAATCCATCAAGGAAAGAATCTAGTGGGGCTTTTAGTAAGGATGGTCAGGTGATTTCTGATGTGCAGGTTATCTGTGATTCTTTTTTGGACAAATTTTTTGATTCGTCTAGGTATACGCAGGCCTTTACTCAGGACCTGTGTACAGATAGACAATCTCATGTTTCTGAATCTGGTTCTTTTTCTTTTTCATTTATTGAACCATATCAGGTTTATTATCTTTTGAAACACATGCCAATTTGTTCAAGTGCATGTGAACTTGAGACCCGGTTCTTAAAACTGATTTCTGAATATATTACTTATCCACTTACTTCTATTTATAATTTGTATTTGTATTCGCTTACTGGATGTTTCCCTGATGTATGGAAACAGACAATAATTAAACCTATGTACAAATCTGGTGATAGAATGGACATGGACAATTACTGTTCTATTTCTCTTTTGCCACCTTTGGGTAAGATTTTTGAGAGACTTGTGAATGAGCAGTTTACTGCCTATTTACAAGATAATGGTCTTAGGACTCATGATCAGTACGGGTTTTGTAAGTATCATGGGACGGGGATGGCCTTGGCCAGGTTCACGAACCACACCAGTGTAGCTGTGGATGAGGGCTTGCTCACTGGTGCTGTGTTTGTGGACCTGTCCAAGGCCGTTGATTTAGTAAGCCATCCTCTGCTGATTAGGACGCTCCGAAGTTATGGTATAACAGAGATTGCTGTTGATTGGTTTCATAGTTATTTGTCTGATCATCCACTTAAAGTAGGATTAAATGGAGCTTTCTCAACTAGTAAAATTTTGTTACAGGGAGTGCCACAGGGGTCCGTTTTGGGACCTTTGTTGTTTACGGTATTTGTAGATGTTGTTCCGTCTCTATTGAATGATACACATTGCCTGATTTATGCAGATGATATTATTTTGTATAAAAGTTCAATTTCTGTTGAACTTCTATATAAGTCCTTATATAAGGACTTTGCTATTCTATGTGGGTGGTTAAAAGGGAATTGTTTAGCATTAAATAATACGAAAACAAAATGTATGCTTTTTGGATCCAGAATTAGATTAAATAGATCTCAGAATTTGTCCATCTCTGATTTATTGGGTAATAGGATGGAGCAGGTAAAACAATTTAAATATCTTGGAATCCTGTTAGACCAACACTTAAAATTTTCTGATCATGTAAAATCTATTTCTCATCAGATAAATCAGAGACTTGGTGTATTATTCATGTTCCAATCCCTGTTGACTTTACCAGCAAGACGTGCAATAGCTGAGGGTGTCTTATTATCACAGTTGAATTACAATGCATTTCTCTTTACTAACTTGTCTAATAGAGAGTTATCTCTTCTTACTAATGTGTTTCATGGTATTTGTAGATTTACTTTTAAGTTGTCCTATTCTACTCATCATTGTGAGCTGTATAGACTATCTGCCTGGCTTCCTCCCAGGATGGGTTGTCTATACAGTCTATGTTTATTAACAGATAAAGTTCTTCATCAAGGTACAGATTCTCCATTATATTCACTTCTACACATTAAAATAAATTCACGGGAACTTCGTTCTGATCAGCAAATTAAGTTAAAGGTCCCAAAGACTAAGACTAAAATGGGGGATGGTTCGTTTACTTACTCTGCTGCTAAAAATTGGAATGAGCTTCCTATTGCTTTATATAAAAATGTTTGTCATCAAACTTTTAAGGTTAGGTTAAGAAATTATTTTCTCCATAAATTGCATTGTTGTTGTTTTCAATGATTATTTTATATATATTATTTATTTTGTATGTTAGGTAATGTATGTTTAATGTTGTATTGTACTGTGATGTGAGTTTGTTTATTGTAAACATCTTGACTGTATATGCATTTGGTCCCTGGGTCATACATGAAAACGGGCTTTTGGCTCATTGTACTTACCCGGTAAACAAATGTTTAAAATAAATAAATAAAATAAGAAGCCTGAGTGTGTTTTTTTAATTGATGTCACATAGACTCTGGTTTCTCAGTGCTACACTTCTATCTTTTTTTCACTGATGGTTCCCTGTGTATTAGGTTGTGCTTGCCTTTCACAAGTTTATTTAGTGTACTTTATTGTACTGTGCTATATGTTTGTATATGTTTTGCAAAATCCTTAAGTTTATTTAATCAACTGCACAGTACTGTTCTTATACTTCCCCCTTCTCTCTCCTCACAGGATAAATCTGGAAAAAAGTTACAACCAGCACAATATGTTTTTCCTAGTACAACATTTTAAATCGATGAATAAAATAAATGCACATGCCAGCATGTGGCATGATGTTAGTGCAATTGAGCAATCTGCCACAAAAAAATAATCAGAAGTGTTGTTTAATTTGTTGTCACAACTCTTGCACAAACAAATGATGAATGCTTTAAAAAATGAATACATCAGACCTTTCTGGTGCACTTTGTTTTGATGCAGGCACAACCCCAAATTAGGAATTACACCTGTTTCAAGTCTTTTGAAAACCCAGCCTCCTATATTTAAAGCTACAGTATTGTTAATCGGCAATAAATTTCATCATATAAACTTTTAGCAAAAATGCATTTTTGGCTACCCAAGACTCATGCTCAGTGTAATTTTTGTTTTTTAAGAGATTTTAAAACAACTTTTATAGCTAATTTTGTGAGTAAAGATGTCCACCACTCACAATTTTTGAAAATCTCTTCTGCCGATGTTGCACATTGAATGTATATGCTAGATTCAAACTCCTGCATCCCACTTGCCCTCCCTACTGCCTTGGCACACTGCCTGGCCACCTTAAGGTCATCTGATATGGTTATCCCCCAAGTCTCTTTTCTGCTTGGTGGTCATCAATACCACTCCACCCATTTTATACTTCCTCTTGGATTTCTGTGCCCTAAGTGCATTATTTTGCACTTTTTCTCATTGAAACCTAGCTGGCATATCCTTGACCATGCCTTGAGTCTTCTCAGGTCTTTGCACATCTTTCCACTCCCCCAAGAGTGTCCACCCTATTGCAGATTTGGTGTCATCCACAAAGAATCAGACTTTTCCTTCCAGCTCATCTGTCACTTATAAAAATATTAAAGAGGACCAGTCTCAATATTGATCCCTGAGGCACCCCACTGGTCACCCTCCCTTCTGTGAATTGAACTCCATTTACCACCACCCTCTGTGGCCTATCCCCTAACCAGTTTCTTATACAGTTTACTACCTTTGGACCCTCTCCTAAGCTATCCAGCTTGTGTACTAGTCTCCTACATGGAACAGTGTCAAATGCCTTATTGAAATCTAGGCAGGCCACATCCACCCCTCCACCCTGATCCAGTTCCTTGGCCACCCAGTCAAAGAAATCTATCAGATTTGCTTGACATGACCTCCTCCTTGTGAAACCATGCTTTCGTGGGTCTTGTAACCCACTGGATTCAAGATATTACACAATCCTTTCCTTCAGCAATGATTCCATTAACTTTCTCACCACTGATATCAGGCTGACTGGCCTATAATTGCTGGCCTCCTCCCTGCTACCACTTTTGTGTAGCGGGAATACTGCTGTTTTAAAAAGGCTGCAAACTCCAAGAGTGTGTAATGGTTTTCCCCTATTGTGTGAGAGACATTGTGTGGGAATTTATTTGTCAACCTCCTCTCCTTCTCTCCTCCCCCCATTCTGTGAAAGAGAGTGGTGGAGTGAATTTTCAAGCTGTTTGAGGGTGGGTAGGTCTTTGTGTTTTTTATTTTGGTTATTTTGTTTTATTTTGAATTTTATTATTCCGCTTTCCACACTCTATGAGAGAGCGAGAGTGGAAAGTATTTAATTTAGTATTGTTATTAAGATTAAATTTATTTATTTTTTTGGGGGTGGGTTTTGATTTTAGTTTAATTGGTTTTATTATAATGTGTTGGGGAGGTTTAGCGATGGATTGGCATTATTCCCCCACCAGGCTCAGGGAACTATGTCCTTTTTTATGTCCTCCACTGTTGTCCGATATCTATTTTAGATGCCGTGCTTTGGGCATACTTAGAAAGCGAAAAAGAAGGAGGGGAACTGGGCCTGGTGGGGGACAGGAAAGGGGAAGGCAGATTGGAGTTGTGAGGTCCAGGAGATGCCCTGGGGTGAAATGGAGTCAGGACAGAGGTTATCCCTGTCTTGTCCCCTACCTAAGGGCTCCGACATTAATGGGCAGGTGCTGAGGTCTTCTCCGACAGCTCATCCCACCTTGGCGGTGTTATGCAATGCCAGATCTATTAAGAACAAGACAGCTATTATAGCTGATCTTGTTGGAACAACTGATCTGGCTTGCATCACTGAGACCTGGCTGGATGAAAGCGCAAGCCCTGTACTGGCCTCAGCAACTCCACCTGGGTTCTCGGTAATACACCATCCAAGGTTGGATCATAGGGGTTGGGGTGTGGCCATTATGTTTAAGACTGAGCTCAGCTTTGTGGTTGTGCCATTGGGAGATACCAGATCCTTTGACTATATCCTGGGAGAGGGTGTTGGCTGTGGGATTCTCCTTGTCTACCATCCACCAGGAGATGGTAGAGAATTCTTGCTGGAGATAGCAGACTTCATCATCGACATGGTGTTGAGGTCCCCCAGACAGATAGTTCTGGGGGACTTCAATGCCTGGGTCGATGATGAACTCTCGCATTTTGGTCAAAATTTCCTCCAGCTGTTGACGACGCTGGGCCTTACACAGGTAGTTACCTCCTCAACCCATATAGGGGGTCATTCGTTGGATCTGATATTTCTTATGGGTATGGAGATTGCTGATTTGGGGGTGGAACCAGTCAGCTGGTCTGACCATCACACCATAAGGTTCAGCTTTAGGGTCCCCCCTAATAGGACTGCCCCTATGGAGATGGTTCAGTACCGCCCTTTAAGGGATGTTAGTCCCAGTGGTCTATCGGCAGTACTGGACCTATCGGGCTTGTCAGATGAATGCATGATTCCAGATGATCTTGTAACACCCTATAATAGGGCTGTGGATGATGCTCTGGCAAGACTGCCCCTGTTCATATTCGGCCTCATACCCTTCACCCAAGGAGTCCTTGGTTTGATGGCTCCTTGAAGGAGTTGAGGCGAGTTGGCCAAAGGATGGAGAGAGCCTGACAAAAGTCTGGCCTTGATGCTGACAGGCTTAGGTTGATGGCACACTATGATGGCTATCAATCAGAAATCACCCGTAAGAAGGCAGAATTCCTGTCCAGGGAGATTTCTGCTGCACTGAATCGACTGGCTCAGCTCTTCCGGACTGTTGACAGATTGTGCAATCCAATCTGTCTCCAGCCCAGAGGAGTTTTTTCTCAGCTTAAATGCGAGGAGTCTTCCCGATTCTTTGCAGATAAGGTTGCCAGCATTAGGTCTGGCATCGGCCCGACCTCTCCTATGAGGGATTGCAGAGGTCAACAAGAAGTGGCATGCACCTGGTCTGTCTGGTCAGATTTCTGCCGGCTAGAGTTCACTGACATTGTGAAGATTGTCCAAACATTGCGTCCAACCATTTGTAGTTTGGATCTGGGCCCTACACCTCTCCCAGTTGGATGTGTAGATGTTATCTGCCCGATCCTTGCTGACATTGTCTGGAAGACCTTGGAGGGGGGTGTATTTCCTGACACCCTTTAAGGAGGCGGTCATTCGACCACTCCTTAAAAAACCCTCTTTGGATCCAGACTGTCTAGCTAACTACCACCCTATCTCTAACCTGCCATTTGTTGGTAAGGTTATTGAAAAGGTGGTTGCTCTGCAGTTGGGTGATCATCTTGCAACTCACAATGTCTATGATACTCTCCAGTCTGGTTTTAGGAAGAAGCATAACACGGAGACTGCTCTTGTTCGGGTATTGAATGACCTCCTAATGGCTAGAGAACTAAAGGCACGTACCATTCTGGTCCTTCTTGATCTCTCTGCTGCATTTGACACTGTAGACCATGGTGTGCTTTTGGAGCGCCTGTGGTTTTTTTGTGGGCTGTCTGGTACAGTCCTTAAATGGTTCCATTCATACCTCACAGGTAGGTTTCAGAGAGTTGTCACTGGAAGTTATTCCTCTGGTGCTCACTTCCTGGCTTGTGGGGTGCTGCAGGGCTCCATTTTGGCCCCCATGTTGTTTACAGTGTATATGCTACCATTGGGAGATATCATCAGGTGATACAGTCTGAGTTTTCACTGCTATGCAGATGCTACTCAGCTGTATATGTCTTTTCTGCCTAAACAGAATGATGCACTCTCCATGCTAAATAATTGCCTTGCTGAGATCAGATCTTGGATGAGTTCTAGCTGGCTGAGACTGAATCCAGATAAAACCGAAGTGTTGGTAGTGGATCCAGGTCGTCCGGGGGCGGGTGTGGGGGTTGGACAACCATCAGGTTTATTACTTGGTGGTATGTCACTCACTACCTCAGATTGGGTGCGTAACCTTGGCATTATTTTTGATGATGGTTTGACCCTAAAACCTCAGGTGTCAGCTGTCGTCAAATCCTCTTTTTATTATCTGAGGAATATCGCTCGGGTGAAACACCTGGTTCCTCTGGATGATCTTCCAACATTGGTCCATGCCTTTGTCACTACCCGTCTTGATTACTGCAATTCCCTCTACCTAGAGCTACCAGGGGTTGATATCCACCACTTGCAGCTGGTGCAAAACGCGGCAGCCAGGCTATTGACTGGGACTTCTAGAACCAGTCATATTATGCCTGTGCTCTGTGAACTGCACTGACTGTCTGTTCAGTGGTGGATCACCTTTAAGGTTGGCTTGCTAACTTTTAAAGCCCTACATGATCAGGGACCCAGTTACCTGCAAGATCTCTTAGTACTCTACTGCCCCCTCCGTCCTCTCTGATCCACCGATGAAGGATTGCTAGAGATTCCCATGGTACGTTTGAAGACATCTGGTTGTCGTGCCTTCTCTTTTTCAGCTCCAACCCTGTGGAATTCTCTACCTCATCGGTTGAGAGAATGCCCAACCATCGGTAGTTTTAAAACTGAGTTAAAGACATATTTATTTAACCTAGCCTTCCCTAGTTATGGATGATCTGTTTTAAATGTTATTTAATTTTATTTATATTTGATGTATCTGGTTTTATGTACAGCGCCTTGGTTTTGAAAAGCACTATAAAAATAAAGTTGATTTTATTTGGTTTAAATGTTTGCCACTAATTTGAAATGATATCTAGGAATGTTTATTTTTTGACCCATAAAGTGTCTGACGTTCAGCCAGATAATTATGATTGGCCTCACCTAAACTTGAATTTCTTTTATACAAAACTCTGCCATATACAATAGGCAGTTTGGTCTAGTGGTGAGAGCAGTGTTCTGCTATGCTTGAGACCCAATATTTGAATCCAACTATTGGCTTCTTTGAGTGATCTCCTAGGTTGTACAAAAAACTACAAAAATAATTTTCATAAGAGGGACAATTATGCTCATGGGATCCTAAACAAAAACATTTTCCAGTTACTATATGTTATTTTGTAAGAAGTCTTTTCTGTGGGATTTTCTGGAAGTTCTATCAAATTCTGCAGAAAATTCTGTACAGGTTGAAAGTCTGAGCTGTAACTTCCATTATCTCACTGGATAGAATTTTCCATTTGCTCATCACCCTTAGTATAAAATAATGCTTTCTGATAGTTCCCCTTATCCTATCCCTGACTCTGTGTACCATCTAGTTTTCCTTGCATTCACTGGTTCAAATAGCAATGCATACCACAACATTTCTATTTCTTTTATATTACCGTTCTTATCCAGTCCTTTAAAATTTATTTATTTATTTATTTTTTTGTTTACCAGGTAGGTGCACTAGACAAAACGTTTGCCTATGACCCAGGAGATTACAACATAAAAGGTAATCACAACAGTATACAAATAACAAGAAGCAGGGTTCAATACATGTAGTCAAGCAGTAGTACGGGGAAATAAATAAAGCAAGGGGAAATAATACACACAATACAATATATGAAGTCCATTATGCAAGATACAACACTATGCACAATGTTATGCACACAATCAAGATACAGTGATAGTTAACATTCAAAGGTATGGTGTGCAGCCAAAATAGGCAGGGTGATGCAATTCCTAGCAGCCTAAAGGCAGGAACATATGGAAGCCTGGTTAAGAAGAGTGCAGTACTTTTTTTACGAAGGCTTGGTTGAAGGGACACTGATGGACATTGATTGGAATGGAGTTCCAAAGTGTGGTAGCAGAGTAGGCGGAAGACATTTCTCCTAGTTTTGGTTTGGTTTGGGTATGTTTAATGAAAGAGGGGCATTAGTGGATAGGATTGGCTGTTTGGTGTGAGTAGTGCCAAGAGTCATGGGAAATCACTCAACCACAACAGTATGTATCACACATCCCATGATAAATTTGTGCAAAGCTGGTGGTGGAAGTCATTTTAGTTTGGTGTAAAGATCACAATGGTGTGTGTGTATCTGTTCATCAGGAAGGTAAACCTGCAAATGCTGTTACAGGCCATGTTCCATTTTTGTAGAACAGTTTTGGAGGAAAGTAGTAGACTGCCATCTAGAGATGCTGCAAAGTTTGAATTCACCATTGAAATTAAAATTAATTTGCCAAATTAACTTTTTCAAATAATTTGTGGATTTTTTTCTGTCTAAGAAGAAATTTGCCTTTGGCAGCTTCACCTGTGACTTTGCCCTGGGGTACACCAAGGTGAAGTTGGGTCAAAATGAGGCTACTAATCCACAAATGTTTTAAGGTCAGCAGTCCCCTGTCTCCCACTCTGTAATATCCTGAAGACCTTGTGCCGCACACCCCCATGTTGCCACCATCAAAGTCTGCATCAACTCATCAATCTCAGTCAGGAGCAGTTCTTATATTTTATGACCCATGAGTAATCCAGTTACACTCTTCATTGCCAGTGTGGTATGCTGGCAAATACCCAGAGTGCTGCATTTATAAGGTAGAAAAAGAAATGGGCAGACTGGATGGGCCTTGCGGTCCTTATCTGCCGTCAACTTCTATGTTTCTATGTTACCACTGTAATTGGGCTTAGTACAATTCTTCCCTGGCCAGAGATGAATATTACCCAAGGTACCTGCACCCATTGTGCTGTAATGCACAGATAAGAGCTACCTGCTGTTTGGCCATTGGTCCACACATACTAAGATGTATGTATGGGGATGCTGAATGCAACAGAACATGGATTACTACATGTGACACAGTCCCATAAAGTTCAGAAATGGCACAGGTTGAGAAGTACATCTCAGAGAGAATCTGCCATTTGGGGCATTCACACACCATCATCAACTTTCCAAATCCCATATTCTCCAGAAAAAAATGGCAGTAGATCAACTTCCAGCATTTAATCGGTTGCCGTAGTAACTTTTCATGCAGTATCATAGTTGGGGGGCATTTTGCATGATGCTTCCAAAACATGCTAAACAGTGTAGGCTAGACCTTTCTGGGTGTTGGGGTACCAAACAGCTGGACTCGGCATGGCAGCATATCCATTTGGGTAGCATTTGACTCAGGATCAGGGGATTCACAGACGCTTCACAAAAGAAAGCTGTGCCTTGGGGTGTTTTCTTTTTATCATTAACATATATTAATTGTTGTGCAAAGCATACCGTACAGACATACAATTGCATTCCATACATTAAAGCAGTCATCTGTTAACTTTATAGCCCCTCCCCCCATCAGGCAAAATCATTTTATTGGTACAAGAGACCTGATATAACTTTTCATCAAGCTCAACATTCTTGTTTTCAAATGGGAAACTATTGTCCAGATCAAGCTCCATGCCACCACCATTAGCAATCATGGGGATACCAGCAAACTCCACCTTGACCACTGTTCCTGAGCCAGAGACTTTGCTGCCTCTCAGATTGATCCTCTTGTTTCTGCCTCCCAACACCCTCCAGTATGAATGCCACAGATGTGGCAGAGAATAATTTGACACTATTAATGACACCACCACTTCCATCAACTACTACTTTGCTGCTGCTACCAGTCCCAGAGCGCATGAGTGAAGCTGCTGCAGAGGTAGATTTTAGGGCTGTGGGCAGAGTCTATAGCCATTTTGCTAGAGCTCTGTAGCTCTGAAAATGGTCAATCGCAGAACCCCTTCTATTGGATTTTTGGAAGTATCCTTCCAAAAGCCCAGTGGAGCTTAAACCCCTCCACCACCATCAGCCTACGGAATAACAGGCGCACTCTTTTGGCTGTTACTCATGCATTCCGATGTGCGTACTGCACATGCGCTTGACTTGCGTGCATGCGCTGAGTTGTGCGCATGCGCAGTTTTGTGGGTGCTGCCATGTTGTGAATGACAAAATTCCATTCAGTGTATTCTGTGCCCCCTTCCTCAAGTCATGCCCAACATCTCGTGGCACACTGGGAGCCCAACCCAGTGTGCAGATTTTTTTTTTTTGTAAATTAGAAAATGGTCCCTTGTGTTCCTTTTTGCCCTGGTGCTCCCCTGCCCAACTCATGCCCGACATTGGGGTGCCCAGTCCCCATGTCAGCATTCATGTAGCATACTGGGATCACACTCCAGTGTGCCAAAATGTTTTTTGGTTTTGTTTTGCAGAAAATTAGAAAATGGTCCCTTGTTGTCGGTTGTTTTTCCCTGTGAAACTGAAAACGGTCCCTCGTCATCGCTGCAATCCCCCCCACTGTTCCACTGAGAACCCACCTCCCCACCCATCCCCTTACCCCATACTTACCTCCGGAGGGCAGCGCTGTCATTGTTTCCTGACCAGAACATGTCTATACTCTTCAAAGCACAACCGCGAACTGAAGAATTAAAGGTAAGCATGCTATACAGCCATTCAATGGGGGGGGGGGCTTCCGCTTATGCTGATATCTGAGCCATTTTGGGGAATGTTTGCCCCACATTTTCAACATGAGGTTCTTGTGACCCCACTTCATGAAAGCAGTCACTGTCATTTTGTTACTCATCCCAAAAGGTGATTTCGCGGTCACTGCGCAGAATCGCCTTTCAGGACTGATTCATGAAATAACAATGCCACTGTTCATGATGTGGGGTCTCAAAAAGCCCATGTTGCAAATTTGGTAAAAAAAGTTCCAAAAAATGACTGCGTTACGAGCTTGTGTTGTGCAGTTTCTATGCGCGCTTCTAACTCCGCCAATTTTTAATATTTGCACTCCACATTTTTAACATTGCCATTTTTGCACACCTCTTTCAAAACAGTACAGCTGTCATTTTCCACAACCTGCTCAAAATGTGTTTTTGGCCCTGTGGTGCAGAATGTTGCATTTGCTCTTCGCAAGCACTTTTTGGGACAATTGAACAAAATAACACTGGCACTGTTCATGAGGAGGGGTCCAAAAAGGGCATGTTGAAAATCTGGTGCAACACCTCAAAAAAAATGGCCAAGTTACATCTGGGCATTGAATAATTTCTATGCATGTGTAACTTTTGTCATTTGGTAGCTCTTCACAATCCTATCAGCTCTGGCTAGAGTTTGTTTTAGGTATGACAATGTTTTGCTCACAGACCCTTTTCCTGGCCACCTTGCTGGCACCTTTCCTTTACTCAATCATCTTTTTCCAATCATTTTATATATTTAGATTTTTAATATTGCAAGGAACAAAAATAAACACTGCAGTAAAATGAAATACAAGCACCAGCTGACAACCCCTCACCAGAGAGATTAGCAGTGTAATCTGAATCTGAACAGAACAGTTTTGCTGAGCTAGCAGTGTCTACAGTGAATCCCCACAAAGTTTTTTTTTTTGTGGGAGTATCTTTTTAGCATGATGGGGATTAACCAGGCACACATGACAGAGGGATTTCAAAACAAGTTATTGTAGGTAATACTGTCAATCAAGAACTAAACAAAATAACCCCAATCAATATAGAAACAGACTGGCAATTCTCATAACCACAAAAAAACTACACAACAGAAATAAAATGACAAATCACAGACCACAGGCACAAATTATTAAGAAAGACTGAGGAAAATAAATCAGACTAGTGCTCACATGGCTGCCTTGCTTGTTAGCTGACCCCCCTCCACACAACACTGTTTCACTAGAAAAAATAAAGCCACTACTTTCAACTAAATACTGCAAATCTGCAAAACTTCAAACACACAACAGTAATCTACAATAGCTGTACAAGGCACTTAAGATTTTTTTGTAAGAGATTTGGTTCAAAATACTCCATTTTCAGAATAGTTTTAAAGATTTTCCTAAGACATGCAGGGATAAACTGTCTAGCTCTTTCTTCATAAGACTGCACTTAACACATAACATATAGCCCATTTTAGTACCATGTGACCTCTAACTGCATGGTATATTGCAAATCTTAACTGTGTGCCCAGCTTTGCCTGACTGCTCAACTTCACTGGTGAAGTTACCAAATTCACTTTTCACAAAGTTAGCCCTGTACTAAAAATTGGAATTTTGCAGGGTGGATTAACTTCACAAATTGTGGAGAATTTATGAATTAATCGACAAAGTTAAGGTAGCCAAATTCACAAACCTCTACTGCCATCCCGTAGGTCAATTCGGGGAGCAGGATGCCCCAGCCAAAGGCAATATGGGCTTTGGGTATAAGGCATCTCTAATCTTATTGGAGAGCCCCAGTCTGGTGTTCACAGCCTTACAAGCAGCAGAGGTATGAGGTGAGAAATCCAATGAGGTGTCAAGAGTAATGGAGACAGTGGTAAGGCAGGATCCATCAATACATGCTCTTGCTAGTGGGGTATGGCACATTTTTATTCTTGGGGCTGAACCAAAAAGCATGGCTTGGGTCTCAGTAGTGCACTGGAGCCCAGATGGTGTATTTCATTTGTAGAGAATAAGTGATGAGTCTGCAATCATGATGTGAAGTAGAAAAACTGTCTCAACAAAAAATGAAAGAATAAAGGTAGGATTTTTAAAGGTCCTTCTGCAGGTGTTTGATATGATTTTGTTGTGTGTCCATGGCAGGGAAAATGTGACAAAATAGTATATTGCTGTTTTCAAACACCTTGTTGCTTTTATATCAATTGACACTGCTTTACGTTTAAATAATGCCACATGCATCATTGTAAGGCAGCTGTTTTCTGCAAATAGTAGCAGATGCACATGGTGCTTTGACCACTTTTCAGGTGCTATATGATATAAGAGCAGATATTAGAGATGCTGCACAAATGTGCCACAGGTCTGCAGTGCCCTGCTGAATATCCACCCCCTGTCCTAAAGGAAAACTACACCCTCATAGCTTGTAAATTTTGTTTCAGTGTCAGCAGGCAACTCTTCCTTTAGCTGTTAAGGATTTATGTGATTGCTTTAGTTTATTTTCACTGTTCCTACTAGTCCCTGTAACTATCCTGGGCACCTTCATTTTATAGCTGTTGAAATCTCACTCTCCCTAAGAGCTTCTTTAGCACATGAGAACAAGATGTGAAATCACCTTTTAGACTCTACTGTAAGCCTGTCTGCTTAATTAGCTTTCAACAAAACTAGTCCCAGCAAGGTGTGAAATACCACATTTACCTTCAGTTAGCTTTGCAGACTATCTGAGTCGTAATACAGAGATTTCCCCATTAAATTGCTTTCAGTTTGTGAGTTTCTAGAGGATGTTTTTAGGGTACTTGTACTTTCAGCATAGAGATACAAGTTAAAAATGGTTGATTTGACATCATGTTCTTATATGCTAATGTAGCTGTCATGGACGATGACATTTCAAAACCATAAAATGGAACCCCCCAGGACGGTTACAGGGGACTATTATGAACAGTGACAGCAAACTAAAGCAAACACATATGTCACCATCAGCTATGGGAATATACTTGTTTGTTGACAAGGAAACAAATAAAATGTACATGATATAAGGGGGTAATTTTCCTTTAAGCAATACCTTTGTTGTTTTTAATATTACATTGTTTTTTTCTCTGACTTTTACTAATAATAAATTGCTATGTTTTACTGTACCGTAAGTGGCAACTGTCCACTGTGATCTGCAATTCTGCTGGAAGGTGATTCATCACTCTGGGTATCTGCATATGTTCTTGAACCTAGCATTGAGATATAAAGGCAGAGTCATGTTGAATAACAGTCAGATGTTTATCGGTCAACATCTTTTTTGAACTTACAACCATATTTAAATTTTCCATTACACATGATCATGTGTAACTGCCTGTGGGCATCTAAAACTCTAAACCCATAAGGCCACCTGCCTTGCAATCAATCAGAACCAATAGATAAGTAGCCACAGTGTTATGTATATATAAACTCTAGAACTCAGACTAAAATCTTATCACTAATCAGACCAGTAACATATAGAAACAAAGAACAAAACAAAAGGATAATTTAAATGCATGTTGAAAATAAAAAACAGAGTTCAAATCAATGTTTCAGCCATAGGTCTTCTATGGGAAATACACATAGAAAAAAAAGCAAAGTTAGTCACAAATTTTGCCTTTTTCTCTCTCTGTTGATAATTCCCAAAGAAGACCTATGGCTGAAGTACTGTTCTAATTTTCTATCTTCAGTGTGCATTTAAATTACCTTCTTGTTTTGCTTTCAGCCCACATGCCGATGCTGTGCCTTGTTCTTTTATAGAAACATAGAAGTTGCTTGCATAAAAAGGTTCTTTAGCCCATTATGTTGGCCCAGTTCTACCTATCTAATGCGGAATGTGAGAGGCCTAGTGATTCTTCACTCATCCTCTCCCCCGAAACTTTTGATACTGTCCTTGCAAACTCCATCTACCTCTTCCATCAGTAGTTGAATTACCTCAATGACTGCACAGAGCTCTTCTTGTGGTACCTTATTGCACCTCTCCACCACCCTTTTATGAAAAATACCTTCTGGTATCACTGTTAAATTTGCGCCCACAAAAAAACAAACAAAAAAGAATCAAGAAGTTACCACTGGTGACTGTGTTCCCAGTTTGATCAGTTCCCTACTATCCATGATGTTTACCTCATGGAGGTATTTGCATGACTCAGACATGTCCCCTTTCTCCATTCTCACCTCTAGTGTATACTGTACATGTTCAGGTCCTTCAAACCATCCTCGCCAGTCCTTTCCTGCTGCCCTTGTACCATGTTGGTTACCCTACTCTGCACCGCCTCCACTCTGTTACTTTCTTTCTTCAAATGTGGTCTCCAAAACTGCACACTGTATTCCTGGTGAGGATGAACCAGTGATGTGTATATACAGACAGTCATATAAGCACCTCTCTTTTCCATCTAATGATCCCCCTCCTTAAATACCCCATCATCTTATTCGCCCTTCACACTGCCTTAGTACATTGCACTGTTTTCTACAGACTGTGCAAAATTATTATCCAAAGATTCCTGTCCTCTATTGTGCTTTTCTCTGCTGCTTCTCCAATTTTGTATTCAGTTTCTGGGCTTTTTGGCCCTGTATGCATCACTCTTGGTGTTAAATTTTAGCTGTTATACTACTAACCAGTTCTCTAATTTACACAGGTCCTGTTTCATTATTCTGGCCCCCTCCTCACCATTCACTTGGCCATAGATTTTATTATTATTATCTGAGAAGAGACATATCTTGCCCTATATCCTTATACCAATGCTCCAGAGGAAGATGTTGAAGAGGACTGGTCCCAAGACAAATCCCTGTGGCACAACACTGAGGAGCCAACTTACTCCTGAATATTCCTCATTAATTTCTACTGTCTGGGTTCTCTCATTCAACCAGTTTACCACCCATCTTGTGACTCTGTCTCCCCACTCCAAGATGTGCATTCTTTTTACCAAGTGATCATTTGTAACAGAGTCAAAGGCTTTACTGAAGTCACGGTACAGTATATCTACCTCCTGCCTCTTGTCTGCTACCTTTATCACCCAAAGAAGTCCACCAAGCAGAAGGAAGCGAGGAAGGCAGTCAGAATAGCAAAGGCCCAAACTGAGGAAAAGATAGCCAAATCAGTTAAGAATGGGGATAAAACCTTTTATAGGTACATTAGGGAGCAAAAAAAAGACTAAGGCAGGGATACTGAGGCTGAATAAAGAGGAAGGTGGTTGGGCAGAGACCAACAGTGAAAAAGCAGGGACACTGAATGAATACTTCTGTTCAGTATTCACAGTAGAAAAGCAGGGGGAGATACCTAATCCAGTCAATAGAAGCACTCTGGAGGGGGGGGGTTGATATTAGTCCTTTCACGGAAGAAAGGGCTCTCAAAGAACTCTTAAAACTGAAGGTGGATAAAGCAATGGGGCCTGATGGGATTCACCCCAAAATTCTAAAAGAACTAAGGGAAGAACCAATAACACCACTGACTACCCTTTTTAATAAATCATGGGAGGATGGTGTGGTACCTGAAGACTGGAGGAGGGCGGATGTGATTCCCCTTCACAAAAGTGGGAGCAAGACAGAGGCAGGAAACTACAGACCTGTCAGTTTGACCTCAGTGGTAGGGAAAATGATGTAATCACTGCTCCTTGATACACAAGGAGGTGTGGAAAGGATGAAAAGGGACTTGGCAAGGTTGGAGGAATGGTCAGAAGTATGGCAGCTAGGATTCAATGCAAAGAAGTGCAAAATAATGCACCTGGGAAACAAGAACCCAGGGGAAGAATACACAATGGGTGGGGAGGTAGTAACAACAACAAAAAAGGAAAGAAACCTGGGGGTAATCATATCAGATGACCTTAAGGTTAGCAAGCAATGTGAGAAGGCAGTAGGGAGGGCTGGGGTATACTGGGATGTATAGGGAGAGGCATCATCAGCAGAAAACAGGAAGTTGTTATCCTCTGTACAGACAGTTGGTGAGACCCATCTGGAGTACTGTGTCCAGTTCTGGAGACCCCATCTCCGCAAGGACATAGACAGGATAGAGGCAGTCCAGAGGACAACTAAAATGGTGCAGGGTCTGCAAGAGAAGCCGTATGAGGAGAGACTAAAGGAGCTTAATATATATACCCTTGAGGAAAGAAGGAGAGGGGGACATGATAGAAACTTTTAAGTACCTCAGTGGAATCAACAAAGTCCAAGAGGGTGGCGTCTTTCAGAAAAAGAGACTTGCAAGAACAAGGGGACACAATTTAAAGATAGAAGGAGGGGCGGTTCAGGGGCAATGTGAGGAAGTATTATTTCACAGAGAGGGTAGTGGATGCATGGAACAGCCTTCCTGAGGAGGTTGTGGGGTCTAAAACTGTGGGAGAATTCAAGAATGCTTGGGACAGACATAAGGCAATTCTTGTGGGGGGTAGGAAGAAATAGGCTGTTGGTTAACTAGGATCTGCGGCCTATCCTGTAGGTAGGGAAATGGGCAGACTAGATGGGCCTAGCAGTCCTTATCTGCTGTCAAAGTCCATGTTTCTATGTTTCTATGTTATGAAGGAAAGAATTGTTGAGTTCCTAGAGGCCAGTGGGGCACAGGACCCAAGGCAGCATGGATTCACAGTGGGAAGGTCATGTCAGACAAATCTAATTGATTTCTTTGACTGGGTGACCAAAGTAGTAGACCAGGGAGGGGCTGTGGACATGGCCTACCAAGACTTTAGCAAGGCATTGGACACAGTCCCACACAAAAGATTAATAAACAAATTAGCCAGCCTGAGTGGGTCCCAGGGTGGTAGCCTGGGTAAAACACTGGCTGGACAACAGGACACAGCGTGTAATATTAAATGGAGTCCACAGTGAAGAAAGAAGGGTTATTAGTGGGGTACTGCAGGGTTCAGTACTGGGGTTGGTCCTTTTTAATGTCTTTATAAGTGACATTAGAGAGGGACTAGAAGGGAGAATACAGGTATGTCTCTTTGCAGATGACACAAAGATCTGCAACAGGGTTGATACACAAGGTGGGGTGGAAAGGATGAAAAGGGACTTGATGAGGTTGGAGGAATGGTCAAATGTGTGACAGCTTAGATTCAATGCAAAGAAGTGCAAAGTAATGCACCTGGGAAACAAAAACCCAGGGGAAGAGTACACAATGGGGGGTGAGATACTGACAACAACAAAAATGGAAAGGGACCTTGGGGTAGTCATATCAGATGACATAAAGGTGGGCCAGCAATGTGAGAAGGCAGTAAGGAGGCTCTGGGGATACTGGGATGTATAGGGAGAGGCATCACCAGTAGAAAACAGGAAGTTGTTGGCCCTCTGTATAGACAAGTTGGTAAGACCACATCTGGAGTACTGTGTACAGTTTTGGAGACCCCATTTCCGCAAAGACATAGACAGGTGGAGGCTGTCCAGAGGAGGGCAACCAAAATGGTGCAGGGTCTGCACCAGAAGACATATGAAGAAAGACTAAAGGAGCTTAAGATGTATAGCCTCGAGGAAAGGAGGGAGAGGGGGAACATGATAGAAACTTTCAAATACCTCAAGGGAATCAACAAAGTCCAAGAGGGTAGCATCTTTCAGAAAAAGAGATGTGCAAGAACAAGGGGGCACAATTTGAAGATAGAGGGGGGACGGCTCAGAGGTAATGTGAGGAAGTATTTTCACAGAGAGGGTTGTAGATGCATGGAACAGCCTTCCTGAGGAGTGAGAAGGTCATAGAGTCAAAAACAGTGAGGAATTCAAGAATGCATGGGACAGACATAAGGCTAGTGGGGGGGTAGGAGGAAGTAGGCTGTTGGTTAACTAGGATCTGCAGCTTATACGTTAGGTAGGGAAATGGGTGGACTAGGTGGGCCATGCAGTCCTTATCTGCCTTCAAATTCTATGTTTCTATGTTTGTCTGACACAACTTCCCCTGCCTGGTGAGCCCATGTTGACTTTTGTCCTGAAGTGCATAAGTGTACAGGAAGCCTACCAGCCTCTTCTCATTATGGTCTCTAGCAGCTTAGAAGACAAGAATAACCTCACAGCCCTCCCTTAAGTGCACCATATATGATGAGACCGAACCATGGTGTGTTTTGTGCAAAAAGTATTTTAAGTATCAAGAATCAAGCAAACACACTAGAAAAATTATCAATATACAAAAAGTAAATGGATTTAAGCACTTGTACCTGCCTTATGAATAGAATTTATGATGTACTATTTCTTATTTAATGGGCACGCTTAACAAATGAATAGATGGGCCACCTAAAGCTTAATTGGGCTTAAGTATCTATAACTGTCTTGTGGTTTTAATACTGAATCAAGTATGAATTAATCAATGGGCAAGAGAATTGAAAAGTAAATGTAAGGTATAATATTTTAGTATTAGTGGCACTATGAGGAGACATCTTTTATACTGAAATATGCTTTTAGATATTCTTTATAAAATAATTGAGACTTACATCATTATGTAGCCAGGATGAATTAGTTAGGACATTTGATGGATTATATAGTTTGATATATTAATTGGTTAATATGCATGTTTAAACTGATATTTTATGACTGGGGGTATAAAAGACATGATATAGATTTGTTATTTCACCCTTATAAAGCTCTGAAGGGAGGGAGGGAGCAAAATGACACCGGACAATTTTTCTGGGGTTGCACTTTATCTATGTTGATAATTTTTCTAGTGTGTGAGCTTGATACTTAAATAACATACTTGCCTTTTTGCACAAGACACACTGTGGTTTGATCTCATAATATAAGGTTTTTTTGTTCTTCTATATTGATATTTTGCCTTACACAGCTGCAGCCAGAGGGCAATCTTTTTCTTTTTACTGACTCTCTAGCACCTCACCCACTATAGATGTTTGACTGACATGTCTGTAGTTCCCTGGTTCATCCCTGCTCCCTCTCTTATGAAGGGGAATTACTGTCATTGTCTCCAGTGAGCTGTTCAAGAGCTCAGCTAGTATCTCACATAATGTAGAAGCTGCCTTATCTCCTGTAGCATGCGGGGATGCAGTCCATCCACGCCCATGGACCTGTTCACTTCTGTATGCATAAGCTCCTCAGTGCCCTTTTCACCAATAATGGATCCTTATTGACACCCTTTCCCCTCCCACTTTGTCCTGCTGTCAGAGTCCAGCAATGGCCCTCTTTTCTTCTGCTATCTGGTCCCAAAAGAGATACTGTAGAATAGGATATATTTGCTGTAAAATAGTTATAACTATATTTACTTAAATGATAATTGCATAAAATGAAATGTTGCCAATTTGACAAAATTAAGCATTTTCAATAGTCTTGAATCGGGGCAAATTGGAGAACATGAAATTAAATGTGTGCAGTTGAGACTGATTAGCACCATGTGCTGCATATAACTTGCATGATAAATAGTTCTACAGTATGTCTACAGCTCTGTTTTGTAGATCCACTAGTTGTCCTATGATTCTTAACCTTGCATATCCTCTGGGGGATATTCCATTTGCTGGAGTCCAGTTTGTTGTATCATAATGTCCACAGCCATCTTCAACTGTTTTTACCTTGTGTTCAGACCAGTGTTTACATGCTTTTGCATTAATACCCTTTCAAAAGAGGGTAACCTGTCACAAAAAGACATCCCTGTTTTCCAGTGTGCTCCCTGTAGTATGATGTGTAACTCAAGAAAACTGCCTAATTTCATAATGAGTGGAGCAGTAGAGTATTATTTTTAACACATATGTCAACTTTCCAGGCATCTTTATCAGGTGATGTTGATTGATTTATAAATTAAATGACTGAGTTAATGAAAACTTTGCAGATAACCTCTGAGCACAAGTGCTCATTTACACATGTTCCACATCAAATACATAGTCACAAAAAAACATTACAAGTACAATAGGCAGTTCCAGTGGCAATGCAGTTGAGTTAGGCTCTAGGCACTTAAGGCAGAACAATTACATACAGTCTTGAAAAAAATTATACAGACCATTGCATAAAAAGTCACAGGTTATGCACAGTGAGAAACCAAATAAAACAGTTTAATGACTGCAATTCCATTGGCCTGCAAAGGTAGGCTACAAAGGTATCTTAAACTGATTAAACCTGGGGAGATTTAGTAGTGTATCAGGCAATTAATTTTACCAGTTAGCATCCCTGACAGCAAATGACTACTTTCCCAGCTGAGTACATTGGAAAGGAGACTCAAGAACATTCCTGGTCATGTTACTCATGTTGGTACCCTCCCCAACAATGACACCATTACAACAAACTATCTCAATGCCTACCACATCATCAGTTCACTCTAATGGTGCAGCAGAGAACCAGGCACACTGTCTCCTGGTCCTGCACCCCCTCCCCGAATCAACTCTAACTTGGACTTGATTATGTTTAGAATGGGGGTATGTGGGAAGTGCGCCCTGCATGGGGGGTTCAGGGGTGAAGCTCCCCACTAGAAAAATGGAACTGGGAGTCCTTCAGGATTTATGTAAACCGCAGCTTGCGGTCATGATGCCGGTCAACTAAATTGTTGTCAAACCAGCATCGTAGAGCCCTTGGTGTTGTTTTGGTTGGTGATGGTGCAAAAGCAATTTGGTAAAGCAGGGGGTACTAGGCTCAAAAGTGCCCTTTTTGCTAGCAAACAGGTCAGGAGCTTTATTCTACTGCATAAAGGCAGCCAGTTAGTGAGTGTGCAGAGGGTACAACCATGAGTGTGGTTATGTGCACCAAGTACAAAATACAAAGTGGCACACCTTATTACAGATCAACTTTACCCTGTTTAGCACTATCCATGTCACAGTCAGCTGTGTAGACAGGGAGCCCATAATATAAAAGTGACAAAATGGAGCTGGCCACAATAAGGTGTCTAGCATCCCCAATGAGATTGTTCCTGTTACGGTACAAAGGCACCCAGTCTTCTGTTAACTTTGACCACCTCATTATCAATGTAGAATGCAAAACACAAGGAGCGATCCAGAGTTACTCCAGAGTATTTGAAGGTCTCCACTTGTTCAAGGTTTTGACCTTGGCCATCTCAGATGAGAAAGGGTGAAGCTTTCCTCTTCTGTGGGAGGCTAGAGAAGAGCATGTTCTTTGTTTTTTTCAACTGAGGACCAGTTTGTTTTAGAGAATCAGGTGTCAGGTGACCTAAGGTTACTTTGGAGAGTTGCAGTAAGACTGTCAGTGTCACGGTTTTTGGAATAGATGACAGCATCCTTGACATTGAGGAATACATTGGCTGTCTGATAAGCACTGGGCAGTTGATTTATGAAGAGGGAAAACAGGAGTAGGCCCATGATGGAGCCCTGGGGGACATCAATAGATACTGCCCTAGTGTTGGACAAAGATTTATCGACCTTCACCTGCTGTGAATGATTGATGAGATAACTGTGGAACCAATCAACCATGTTCTGTGACAAGCTGACAGGGCTAAATGAGACCCTGTCCCATTTGTTATGCAGAAAGAGTTAAAAGCAAGGATCTGTTCTATCCTCTCCATTTCTGTCTCTTGTCTGTCTGATTGTACAATCAAATTTTCTTGTGAGACCTAGGAACTGATCACTGACAGTCTCATGATTCTCCTCCTCCCTCTATTTTCCCGTTTGCACTTAATGTTTCTATCTTTTCTTTCCACTTGCTTATTTGTGGTTATATAAATAAATGTGGATCTTTATGCGAAGCTGGGTTCTCTGGTTTGAAAATGTATTGTACTGTTGAAATGATTGCTGAAAGCTATTTGGAATTCAGGGGGTTAACCCTGAAATGCAGTTTGACTTCTTCAGACTTGTTTGCAAAACTGTGAGCAGGAGGCCAGTTTGGGACACAGTGTTCTAACTGCAAGCTTGCTCAGGAAAGAAACTGACAAGAACTCTCATACATTTTGTGAGAAACAGGATGTCTCTTAATGAGCTCAAGATGCAGAAGTTAATTGCCAGGAAAATTCATTATATGAAGAGATCAATTTTTTGTCAGAGAGACTAAGATTTAGATTTAGAGGTACCCTCAGAAAGACTGTGCTTTGTTAGAACTGCCTGTATAAAAGTAATCCTGTACAATTTTTATTTTTTTTTATTTTATTGTTGTTGAAAATAATAAAATGCTGCTTGTGAATTTTATAACTGATCCTGGTTTTCCTATGTTTCCTGAGCTTTGCTTCAATGACACAAACCCAAGGCAAGGAGTTTAAGTGGGAGCTTATGGTTGACCAGGTTGAAGGCTTTAGTAAGATCAACATACTGTATATAGCCCTGACTAGGTCACCATTGTCAGCGGCATCATGGGCATAGCTTGTGTATTCCAACAGCACCAAATTGGTACTGTGGAGTTTCCAGAAACCATGCTGTATTACACAATGGACACTGTACATACGAACATATGAATTTGCCAGCAGACATAGGCCACCTGATCTATCAAGTCTGCTTGAGTGTGCAGCTAGCACCCTCACCTTGCAGCTGCCCAACTCCCCTTCCCTTCACAGTTACCCCTTCTCACCTTGTCCCTTCCCCTTTTGAAACTACTCACTGTCTTACAGGCTACCACCTCCTCTGGTAGAGCATTCCGTTCTGCCATGACCCTCTCCATGAAAAAGTGTCTCCTCAGTTCTATCCTAAATCCCCCCCCAATCTAAGGCCATGCCCTCTCGTGTCCCTCCCCCTCCTCAGTCTAAGTATCCCTTTAGTGCCTGCCTTGTTTATCCTCTTTGCTTATTTAAAGGTCTCAATCATATCCTCCCAGTCCCTCCTCTCCTCCAAGGAGTACATGTTCAACTCTCTTAGCCTCCCCTCATATGTTCTGTACTCCAATCCCTGGATCATCCTTGTTGCCCTGTGTTGCACCCCTTCCAGTAATTTCACATCCTTCTTCAGATATGGGTGCCAGAATTGCATGCAGCACTCCAGGTGCAGCCTGACCAGTGCCCTGTAGAGAGGCAGGATCACCTCACTGTTCCTGGAGGACATCCCTCTCACGATACAACCCAGCATCCTGTTGGCTTTCACTGTTGCCCTTCTACACTGCTCTATATTGTTCATCTTCCCCATTACAACCACCCCTAGATCCTTCTCCTCCTTGGTGGAACCTAACTGCACCCCTCCCATCTGGCAACCCCTCCCTGGGTTCTTTGCTCCAAAGTACAGGACTTTGCACTTTTTCACATTGAACCCCAACTGCTATGCTTCTGATCACTACACCAGTTTGGTCAAGTTGTCCTGCAGCCCCTGCCAATCTGCTATAGCATCCACCATCACCCCCAATTTGGCATCATCAGTAAATAGACTGATCTTATTCCTGACACCATATGAGATGTTTGCTATGGATATTCCAAACAGCACTAGCCTCAGTACTGATCCCTGTGGCACCCCACTCATCACAGCCCTTGGAGATGAGAGTCCCCCCACCACTACCCTCTGCTGTCTCTCTTGCAGCCAATTTTCAATCCATTTAACCATCTTAGCCCCCATCCCTACATATCTCAACTTCCCTCCCAACCTTCTATGTGGCACCGAATCAAAGGCCATACTGAAGTCCAAGTATATGACATCCACCACATGGCCCTTGTCCAATTCCCTCATGACCCAATACTGTTTGAGGTATGTGACAAGTTGGTCAGAGACTATTCTCTCAAGGGCCTTGGACAGGGGTATAGAATAGAAATGGGTTTGTAACTGGCAAGGCTGGTGTGGTCTCTGCTTTTGAAAACTGGTGTAACCTGCATGAATTTCCACTTCTCTGGGAACTGTGAGTGCTGTAGCAGAAGAAAAAGTTAAAGATTCTAGAGATGGGGTGAGAAAGTTCTTCTACTACTAGTGAAAGAAATTTCATATTAACTGAGTCACTCCTACACCTAGTTTTGCCATTTACCATGTTGGAGTATTTCAAGGTGTCTTTGAAACAGCCTTAAAATAGAATGTAGCTTACCTTGGTTCAGAGCCCACCCTCTGGAAGACTTCATGACCTGGATCCCTGCAGGTTGACTGGACAGGCTCAGTGAGGATGACAGAACTGAAGTCAGTAAAAGCTGTGTTGAAATAATTGGCAATGTCAGTGGTATCAAGGACCTCTCAACCCTCCACCATAACCATTTGAGGAGAAGTTTTAACGCTCTTGCCAAGGAGTTCTGAGACGTTGTCCCAGAATCTTTTGCCATTTCTCCAGTTCTGGTTCTGCTGGTCCTTATAGAAGTCATATTTGGCATTTCTAATCATACTGGTGCACTTATTGTGGGCTTCTGTATGCTTTTGCAGGTAGACATGGGACCATGGTTCCCTGGTCAGTGCCTATTGACTGTCCCCCTCCCTCATGCAGACAAATACTTTGGAGGTGATCCATTCAGATGGTGTTCCTTTTGCTTTGCAGTTTTTAAAGGATACAAATTTATCACATGCAAGTGTGAACTTGGAGACAAAGAATTTCAGGGCTGAGTCAATATCATAAATGATATCTAAGAAGCTCTAATAAATTTGGGCTGAGTAAGATTTGAATTCAGGCACCTTCATTTTATTTAGCACTTGGTTTGACTGTCATAGATTCATAGGTTCATAGGTGTTTACAAGTTCGAGGGCAAGCCCATAATGAACTCACTGCCATGTTATCCTAATAGCAGAAAAAAAATGTTTTTCACCCATATACTGGTCGAGTCTATATTTAAGTTGCTTGATATTATCACTTAATATGACAGATGAGGGAAGGGAGTTCCATATGGGATGATGTCTTTGGTTAATAAAATTACTACATCTGACTGTTTTATTGAGGCTAGTAGAAAGTTTAAATGTATGTGATCTCATGTTGGTAGTTGATGCTTGCCTTTCTAGGCAAATAGTCTCAAACAAGGCAGGATCTTGAGAGGCCTCATAAGCCAAGCATAAATCTCCCCTGAGTGCTTTATATTCAAGGGAGTATAATTCCAAGGATTTGAATTTATCTATGTACTCATAGTTAGTCAAATTATTTATGTTCCTTGTAATTTTCCTCTGAACTGTCCCTATGCTGACTTTTCCACTCATGGAGGTGGGTGTACAGATGGGAGCACAATAATCAGTATGAGAGCTAACTAAGCTGGTGTAGAATGGGATAATGACCTCAGGTTCCTGGCTTTTGGCATGTTTAAGGATGCAACTGATTATGCCATGGTACTTTTTAATTGTTTTATTAATACGGGTGTTAAATTTTAAATTATTTGTTATGGTAACACCTAAATGTTGTTCAGAAGTAACTACCTATAGTTGGATACCATTAAGTGTGTAACTCGCCATGGTATACTTTTTATCTAAATGCATTACTTTACATTTGGTAGCATTACATTTCATTTTATTCTCAATTGCCCAGCTAGGTAGTATATTTAAATTATTCTGCAGAGATCAAATGGATTGATAATCGTTGACAACACAGACTAGTTTATTATCATCAGCGTACTTGTGATCCAAATGCCACTGGAGGTTTGCATGCTTGCAACCACAATATTAAACAATATGGGTCCCAATGCAGAGCCCTGAGGGATCCCACTGGTCACTTTGCCCCATGCTGATTAATGACCACTAATGTTAACCCTCTCTTTCCTGTCATTAAGCCATGATTTGATCCACTTAGTAATACAAAGATGGAGCTCAATCCTGAGAAGGTGTTCAATTAAAGTTTCATGTGACACTGAATCAAATGCCTTCTCATAGTCTAAAATTATAACATCGACTGGAAAACCAATATCAAGAGCTTTACTTACATCTTGGGAGATGGCCTTGTCTGCATAACTGTCTATAAATATTGCTCTGGGGAGTGATCACTTAGGGTATTAGGCAGAACATTAACAACTTTACCCTGTCAGGGTGTGCAACTAGTACCCAGTTAAGTATGGTCATAGTGCATGTTTTATAATTGGTCAAAGTGTGCTCAATGACCATTTGTGTGAGAAATAGACTAGATATTTTATCCCTATGACCTGTGCTGGACTTATCATTCCAATTGCCATTAAAGTCACCAGTAACAACATATTACAAGTACTGATTCAACTGAATGAAGTAGAGAGTAAGTGACTCTTTGCCCAGATTCTGTTGACCCTGTGTGATATATACAGACAGATGATACAAGATTTTTCCCCTCACCCTATCAAAAGCTTTATTGCTTGGCATTCGCAGTGCCTGGTTAGGTTTCTGATCATGATTTTAGAGGCTTGCTGGTCTGATCTGAGGTAAATAAGAGAGCCTCCACCTTGCTTGCCTAGTCTATCCTCCCCGAAGACACTGAAGCCTGGAAATGAGATAGTGGTAACATATATGTGTGGAATGAGCCAAGTTTCAATTAGACAAAAAATGTCTGGCTGTACTAACTCAATCCAGGCTCTGAACGGGGCAAATTTAGGTAGTAGATGCCAATATTTAGGGAGACTATGATCAGTAGTCCTTGACTGTGGGCGCCAGATCCACAGCTACCAGTAGGACCAGAGCTGAGGTGGGCATTGCCAGACAGTAGAAGTAACATTGGTTGTAAGGTCTCTGGTGGCTCTGAGGTAGTGATTCAGTCTCCAGGTTTTATTCCTAGGAAGGGGAGCGGACATGCAGTCCTAGAGATATGGCCAAGTTGCTCAAACCAATAGCACTCCCCCAAGTGCCACCAGGGTTAGGTGTCCAATTTGGGGTCATATGGCTGGAGAGATTATGTACTGTAGGCTGATGAAAAGTTTTTTTTTTGTCTTTTCAACATGCAACATTCCATAAAGATATTCTGAACCATTCCTGGTGGTTGCCATATATCATTTCTCAATCTTATTATCAATTGTTGCTACAGATGCTGGTTATTATAAGATTGTTTTACTCATCCTAGTAAATGATCATGAATGGGAACACTAACTCTCCTGGTTGATGCTGGCCCCAACATCCTCAAAAAAATCTAACTTACAAGTGTCAGTATCAAGTTCTAACAAAAAAGAGCAAATGTAGGTAGGAAAGATGGCAGCAGGAAACCACAATCTGCACAGGAGTTGTATACAGACCCCCATCTCAGGGGGAGGATATGGACAAGGAAATGATAGAAGGCATCCTTAGAACAGCAGAGAAAGAAGAGATATTGCTGATGGGGGACCTGAATATGCTAGATGTTAACAGGAGCACCTTTGCTGTAGCCACATCCAAGAGCAGGGCCATTCTCAATGCCTTACAGGGGGGATGCCTCAAACAGCTAGTTTTGGAACCCACTCAGAAGGGAGCAGTCTTAGACCTGGTACTCTCAAATGGGGACAGAGAGAGGATCTCAAATCTAGATGTTGGTAGACATATGGTAACAAGTGACCACCAAACAGTGTGGTTCACAACAAACTTAGCTCTACAGTCGAGCCATACAAAAGTGAAGGTATTAGACTTTAGGAGGGCTGATTTTGTCAAAATGGGAGAGTGCCTCAGAAAGCACGAGCAAACAGGCAAAAAGGTGGGGTGGAGCAACAATGGGGAAACATCAAAACTGCCACCACAGAGGCAACAAGCCTTTGTGTGAAGCAAATTAACAAATCAAAATGAAAGAAAAAAAATGCTATGGCTCTCAAAAGAAGCGACAGAGAAGGTTAGGGAGAAAAAGATAGCATTCAGGAAGTATAAGGAAACACAGAAGGAGCAGGACAGAGAACTGTACCAGTTAAAGGAGAAGGAAGTGGGGAAGGCAGTCAGAATAGCAAAGGCCTAAACTGAGGAAAAGATAGTCAACTCGGTTAAGGAGATAAAGCCTTTTATAGGTACATTAGGGAATAAAAAAAGAGTAAGACAGGGATACTGAGGCCAAATAAAGAGGAGGGTGGTTGGGCAGAGAGCGACAATGAAAAAGCAGGGATATTGAACGAATACTTCTGCTCAGTATTCACAATGGAAGAGCTGGGGATATACCTAATCCAGTCAATAGAAGCACTCTGGATAGGGCGGTTGATATAAATTATTTTACAGAAGAAAGGGCTCTGAAAAAACTCCTAAAACTGAAGGTGGATAAAGCAAAGGGGCCTGATGTGATTCACCCCAGAATTCTAAAAGAATTAAGGCAAGAACTGGTAACACCACTGACTACCCTTTTTAATAAATCATGGGAGAATGTTGTGGTACCTGAGGACTGGAGGAGGACAGATGTGATTTCCCTTAACGAAAGTGGGAGCAAGACAAAGGCAGGAAACTACTGACCTCAGTGGTAGGGAAAATGATGGAATTACTTCTGAAGGAAAGAATTGTTGAGTACCTAGAGGCCAGTGGGGCACAGGACCTGAGGCAGTATGGATTTACAGCAGGAAGGTCATGTCAGACAAATCTAATTAATTTCTTTAACTGGGTGACCAAAGTAGTAGACCAGGGAGGGGTTGTGGACATGGCCTACCTAGACTTTAGCAAGGCATTTGACACAGTCCCACACAAAAGATTAATAAAGAAATTAGCCAGCCTGGGAGTGGGTCCCAGGGTGGTAGCCTAGGTAAAACATTGGCTGGACAACAGGACACAGAAGGTAATAGTAAATGGAGTCCACAGTGAAGAAAGGGGGGTTACTAGTGGGATACCGCAGGGTTCAGTACTGGGGCTGGTCCTTTTTAATGTCTTTATAAGTGACATTCAGGCAGAGGGATTAGTAGGAATAGTATGTCTCTTTGCAGATGACACAAAGATCTGCAACAAGGTCAATATGCAAAGTGGGGTGGAAAGGATGAAAAGGGACCTGGCAAGGTTGTAGGAATGGTCAATGTATGGCAGCTTAGATTCAATGCAAATAAGTGCAAAGTAATGCACATGGGAAACAAAAGCCCAGGGGAAGAGTACACAATGGGGGGTGTGATACTGTCAACAACAAAAGTGGAAAGGGACCTGGGGGTAGTCATATCAGATGACCTAAAGATGGGTAAGCAATGTGAGAGGGCAGTAAGGAGGGTTGGGGGGTTACTGGGATGCATAGGGAGAGCCATCACCGGTAGAAAACAGAAAGTTGTTATCCCCCTGTACAGACAGTTGGTAAGACCACATCTGGAGTACTGTGTACAGTTCTGGAGACCCCATCTCTGCAAAGACACAGACCTGGTGGAGGCTGTCCAGAGGAGGGCAACCGAAATGGTGCAGGGTCTGCACCAGAAGACATATGAAGAAAGACGAAAGGAGCTTAAGATGTATAGCCATGAGGAAAGGAGGGAGGGGGGGACATGATAAAAACTTTCAAATATCTCAAGGGAATCAACAAAGTCCAAGAGAGTAGCATCTTTCAGAAAAAGAAAATACAGAAGAACAAGGGGGCACATTTTGAAGATATAGGGGGGATGGCTCAGAGGTAATGTGAGGAAGTATTTCTTCACAGAGAGGGTTGTAGATGCATGGAACAGCCTTCCTGAGGAGGTTGTAGAGTAAAAAACTGTGGGGGAATTCAAGAATATATGGGACAGACATAAGGCAATTCTAGTGGGGGGTAGGTTGGTTAACTAGGATCTGCAGCTTATCCGTTAGGTAGGGAAATGGGCAGACTAGGTGGGCCAAGCAGTCCTTATCTGCCATCAGATTCTATGTTTCCATGTTTACCTGCAAGTATAGGGATGGTTCAGTGATAAACCAGAACGCTAGGGAGAAATCAGGACCATAGATAATAAAAAGTCAATTATGATGAGGAGGTACACAGATACATAGATACATAGACACTGTCAGCAGAAAAGTGCATATGACCCACCCGGTCTTCCCATTTCAGCTTGTAAGTTCCTTTTACATTTTTCTGTACATCTGTTTCCCCTTTCCTCTGACATCCAGGTCAGGGGGAAGGGGACAATTTATTTGTTTTACACACCCTTAGTGCCTGATTCCTTTTAAACAAATCAAGCTTTACATATGTAGAGTGGTAGTACGCATCATCAAGTGAGGTAGTACCTCCTACCGCAATACTGATATTGTATACTCTCCCTAGTGAAGCATTTAGTTCCATAGTAGTGATAGTGTCCAATATCCCATCATAGCATGCCCCAACTGTCACTAGTATTCCCAATGGTGATGGCTACCACTGTAGTTTAAATGGCATTACACACCTCGGGTTTGTAAAACAATCTTGTTACACCCCATCCCCATGAATTATTCTCTATAAAATTTATTTAAAGCTATATTACAGTGAAGCCTTCAAAGAGTAATTTCTTTGTTCCACAGTAATCACACTGAAGTTCATACTAAGGTGTCTAGAAGCCAGTAGCCATTAGCCTATAATGTTCCATTCTGTCTAACAATAACCAGGGGTACTGGAAAACTGCACCTGCAATTGTTTTGCAGAGTCCGCAATTTTCACCATTCTCCACAAAGACTGACATGTTCCACAATTTCTTGCAATATTTGAGCTTTTACTTTGAACTGTGTAAAAGGTACTAACATTTTCAATGAAGTACTCTCAAATATATTGACAATTTTGCATTCAGACTTGGGTTTGGCTGAAACAATGCAGTGCAAGGTGGGGGAAGGGTTTTATGTGATGCTGATTTCTTTTGAAACCTAGGAGCATACAAACATATGAAACTGCCAGCAGAGACAGGCCATTCTGTTGGTCTAGTCCACTCGAGTGTGCAGCATGCTGTCTAGTTAAACTGCAGCTGCTCCCTTGCTCTCCCTTATAACTTAGTGCCCCCCCACTTTTGACCTCTCTTCCCCCACCCTCCCCACAGTTATGACCCTCATTTTGGCCCTATCCTATCTTATCTTGAAGCTGTCCACTGTCCACAGTGCTACTACTTTGTCTGGCAGCGCATTCCAACCAGCCACCACCCTTTCCATGAAACAGTGCCTCCTCTTCTCTCTCTTTTGAACCTTCTTCCCGCCAGTTTCAGGCCGTGTCCCCTAGTGTCTCCCTCCTATTTCAGGCTGTGTCCCCTGGTGTCCCTTTCCCCTTTTAACTTAAACAAGCTATCTGACTTTACTCTTTTTATGCCTTTCAGGTGCTTGAATGTCTCAATGATATCCCCTCTCTTCCTTCTATCTTCTAGAGTGTACAAGTTGAGCCCCCCTTAATCTCTCCTCATATACTGTATCTTGTCCTCCATCCCCAGGGCCATCTGTATTACCCTACACTGGCCCCTCCAATAGTTTGATGTCCCTTGTTAGATAGGGGCACAAAACGCACACTGTTCTCCAACTGTAGCCTCACCAGGGACCTGTACAGGGGCAAAATGATTTGCTCCCTTCTAAAGGTGATTCCTCTGGTGATGCATCCCAACATTCTTTTCACCTTTGCATCTGCCTTCCTGCACTGTGCCTATTGTTTCATGTCCCCTGTCACCAGCACTCCCACATCGTCCTCCTCCTCTGAAGTAGCCAACTGCACTTCCCCCAACCAGTAGCTGTTCTTTGGGTTTTTAGCCCCCAGCTGCAAGACCTTGCATTTTTTGGCATTGAACCCCAGTTGCCATGTGACTGACCAACACTCAGGTGTCACCAAATCCTCTTGCAGTAACCTATCCCCTTCCTCACTATCCACCTCCACACAGATCTTAGTATCATCTGCAAAGAGGTTGATCCTTGTCTGATTTGGTTTCATAATCTACCGGCCAATCATAAGTACATTTAAATACTTAACATTTGATATGTATTGAAGTAGTCTATCAGAAAACTTTTTGTTGCCAGAAAGACTGAAACAGCAGGTGGGAGAAAATGTGCAAATTATCCCATTCACCTAAATGGGGTGCTAACTATGAAGCCTTTTTGTAAGTGGTAGGAGAATTTTTACTTATGAACATACTTTCGTTCTGACTAGTTTTCATTCAAGCAGCTGAGTATTTTGGATGACCCGGCTTATTATAAACTTGAATAAACTAGTTGGTACCAGTGATCCTGTGTTTAACTATCTACAGCCTAAATGCTCACATGCAAAGACTGCAGCAAAAACCTGACTAAAGTCTGAAAACAAGCTTATAAAACACATAAAATGTATCTGAACATTTATCTTTAACTAAACAAAATCACTGAAGCAGGAGTAAAACAAAGGTAAAGTACAGGGTACCTTGACTACTGTATGATGCAGTAAAAGTATATTGGTATTTTTTTCTATTCTTTGGTAATCAGGTAAGACCCACTAGGCAGAAGTGCCTGTTTTCAAGGGTGACCCAGGAACACTGGGGAGGTAAAGTGACTTGCTTACAGTCTCACAGTATGCAAGTGGAGGTTGTAGGAATCAAACCCAGGGCTGCTGGGTGTACCCAGCTCATTCATAGTTTGTTACTCTAACCTCTAGGCTATTCTGCCAACAGGGACCCCCAACCCCCCAGATTTAATGGTTTAATACATGATTTCAAAAATAGTGCACAGTACCAACAATGCAAATTATGAACGTTAAACACTTTGACAGCATTTTACTAAAACTCAATTATTCACCACTCCTATTGGGTCAGTATCTGATATGCTTAACAGCGTACATTAAAACTGTGCAACAGGAACATCGCGGTAGGGTAAAGCCCTGTGCTGGGAGGTGGGGATGGCGAGTGACTGCTGTGGCTCAACAGGATGAGTCACAGGCAGCAAGGGAGGGAGGTGGTGCATTTGGGACCAAATTTCGATTCCTGGTCTTAGACGCAAGGGATTTTTAAATTTTTTGCACTTTGTGTGAAGTTAAGTTTTATCCCCAGGGTTGGTTATTGTAGTTGGGGGGGGTGTGGGGCAAAGCCCCCCCCAAATGAAAGACGTATGCCACTTGCAATGTATTGAGCTGTATTGGCAGCACAGTATATTGCTGTGGCATATTGTCTTGTGACAGTATGACCCCGGGTCTTTACCACTCTAGCTGCTTATTTTTCCTTGCACCAACATGGATGAATAGTTGACAGAGCACTGTAAATCACTATTGATCACAGGCTTGATTGTTCTACATCCAGAAACAGGCAAAATTTGTTTATTCTGGATTTATGTAATATTGATTTGCTGTGGCTCACTAAATAGAATCTATTTAGCACTGTATGAGGCAGATGTTTTTATAGGAAGATAGGCAGCACATCATTTTAGTATTCATATTAAGAGCATAAGTTTTTCTGCATGTTTAAAACATATTCTAGTGGCAGTGCATTCATTTAGTAGTTTAAACTGACAAATATATGCTACAAAAAACAGTAAATGATTTATTGTGAAGCACTCGGGGTTCATTGTAGAACTTCCACAATTTCTGTGTAATCTTTGCAAAAAAGCTCTGCAATTTTGGGTAACTTTTTCCACAATTTTCCAGTGGCACTGATAATGACTTAAGCGCACACCTAGAGAAATATATTTATCCAATTTGTTTTAAACTCTTTTTTGTTTTTACTAATAATTTCTGTTAGGAGATTATTCCATGGATTAACAACTCTGTTAGACAGCATGGGATCTATGACAGTCAGTCGACAATTTCATTGTTGACCTATGTTACAGCGACTCCTTTATGTCAACAGCATTTGCGGTCGGCATAAAGGGAGTCACTTCAGACTGCATTTTCTTCAGGGGACTTTGCCCCCCAACTCTCCATGCGGTGGATTCTGCCCCCCCACTACTAAATTAATCAACTTCGAGATGGAGTTGCTTCGGGGAAGGGGAGCAATAGTCCCAGAAAGCAGTGCTGGTGTCCTGCGCCGACATGACAGCGACCTGGATTCTGTTGTCACTGTAGTGTCAACCACAGTAAAGTTACCACCGTAACGATGGTATACCAGAAAACAAGAACTTGCACTTCATAGAGTCAAATTAAAATAAGAGGAGGCAGTATAGAACAGTGGTTTAAGGCTCTGAGCTGCAAACCTGGAGACCTGGGTTTGAATCCCACAGCCCCCGCTTGCATACTGTGTGACCCATGAGCTAATCACTTAACTTTCTTGTTCTCCCAGCCTAGGATGCACCTGTAAACCAGCTTTCAGTTTAGTGTGTCTCTCCTGGTTAAAAAAAAATAGTCACCACGTAATTGTAATGGATGACCCCAGATGTTAATATCTGATTGTTTAAAGTCAAGTCAAGATCTGCTTGTATACAATATGACTCAAGAGACATTAGTTGCAAATTTGCACAATGCTACTCATAATCCCTATTTTTTTTGTTCAGTGATTATTCTAGCAGCCTTTCTCTGAACCCTTTCCAGTTGTGATATGTCATTCTTTTTTTACAGGTATCAGACATATGAACATACAAACATATGAAAGAGCCAGAAGTAGAAGAAGGCCATTTGGTCTATCAAGTCTGCTCGTATTGCAGGGTTCACAGCTTGAGCTAATGTCCTTGCCCTCCCTCCCCAATCCTCCCATCCTCCCTACCCATGATGCTTACCTTCCCCTATGCCTGTCCCAGCCTCTCTCAAAGCTGCCTACTGTCTTCAGCGAAATCATCTCTTTGGGCAGCGCATTGCAAGTGTCCACCACCCTCACTTGCAAAGCATAGCTCAGGTGTTGCCTATCATAGGCCCAATACAGAGAGGAGATTGCATTTTGATTCCTTGATATAATAATTTTCTTAACAGACCAAAAGATCATATTTGCCTTAGCTGTATCTTCATTGTCTTGCCTTACACTTTTGAAATCATCAGTAATGATCACCCCAAGTCTCTTTCAAAACTTATTTTTAATAACTGTTTCCTGCATACAGTGTAATGTTGTTGAATGTTATATTTATCTAAATTGTTGATGTCAAATTCGTTTCCCATTGCTTTGCCCATTCTGGTATTTTATTTAAATAGTTTTGAACAGAACTTCTTTATTCAGATGTTGCACAAGGGCCTCCTAATTTAGTGTCATCTGCATATTTCAAGGACAACTTATTAAGATCCTTTGAGAGATAGGATATGGATGTTTGAAAGAGAATTTGGCCTAAGACTGAGCCTTGGGTAATACTGCTAGTAAAACATCCAATCCTAGATTTATGTTAATTGATTATTACTCGTTGCATTTCATTTATCAACCAGTTTATTACACTAGCATTAATATTATTCTCTTCCATCTTGTTAATGACTATCCATTGCAGAACTAGATCAGATGTTTCCAGAAATCCAAGAAAGCTACGTCACAGGGATTTTTATATCCAAAGTATCACTAATTTTTCATAAAAAAAATAGTTATGTATAATTGTCTGCTTTTGAAACCATGCTGTTCGGGATCTTTGCCTGTGACTGATGATAAAATGTTATTTTTGAAGTTTCCAGCATTTGATCTATTTTTGATGTTAGACTAATGGGTCTGTAACAATCTTTATTGGTTTAATTTCCTTTTGTATTTATTGCAGTTATCTTGGCAGCTTTCCAGTCATCTGGTATCTCTCCAGTATTTACTGATCTTTTGAAAATTAGTTTGAGTGAGGTTGCTATCTCTTGACTGATAATTTTTTTGTATTTCTCCACTAATTAATTAATTAATTTAATTCTTGGATTACAATACCTTTGAGCTAAAAGCTTGTTTACAAAGGTTTCATGTCAAGGTAACACAATAAGACATACATACCTCTCAACTGTCCCTGATTTTCAGGGACGTCCCTGATTTTGCCTCATATTTTTCCTCTGTCCCTTGGAAAATTTGTGTTCTTATGACAGAACAGTGGGGATTAAAAGCACAAAATAATGTCAAACATTAAAGTTACAGACTTGTTATTCTTCAGAAAATGCATCTTAACACAAATCCCTTTATTCTATTAGCTTTCTGAGTGAATAGTACCAGATTTTAAGATGTGTCCCTGATTTGGGGTCTTTGTGCCTGATTTTTTTAAGCCTTGTCCCTGATTCATGAGGCAAGAGGTTGAGAGGTATGAAGACATATAATACAGAAAACCTATTAAAACAAAGTAGATATGTACATTATTACAGACAATCATGAATCAGCCAGAGATGATCTTGTGAGGTGGCAGGGTAGCATAAAGGAGGAGCAGGTAGTCCGGGAGGAAGGAGGAGGGAAAGGAAGGTAAGGGGGGGTAAAGAAGGGAAGAAAGGTAGGAGGGGGGAGGCATTTTGTCTGGACTGGGTGAGGAATGTGGTTTGAGTTTTCTTATTATGTCTCTAGTGTCCTGAATTGAAATTTGAATGCTGTTATCATCAGATATGCTATGTTCTGTTATTTCCTTTTTTTTTGTAAAAACTGAGCTAAAGTGAGTACTAAGGGATTTATCCATTTCAAAATGCTTGCTGATGGTCATGTTATTAGCAGTTAGTGGTCCTATGTTGTTATTTTGCTTTTTAAATGAATTAATACAGCTGTAGAACTCTTTGCTATTTGACACGGCCACTTTCATAGCAAGCATAAGTTCCATATGTTTTATGCTTTGTTTATTTATCTTTTGCATACCTTTGATGTGCTCTAATATTGTTGCCATAGATTGTCTCCTTTTATAGACAGGTAAAGGTTATTAATTGATTTTTGTTATTAATCATCATTTTTTATTTTTGTTTTACTTAATCACCTTGGATGAATTTTCTTTTTTTCCATTTCTTTATTTGGGGAATATTTTTGTTACATGAAAAATTAAGAAAAGGCTCAGCACTCACCACCTCAAAAACAAAAATTGCCCCGGATAGTCAAAATACGATAGTCAAAATATGTACAAAATATCCTCTGTTGGAGTGCAATAAAAACCACCACACCTCACGCTTTGACACATTTCGGAAAACAAATCCTTTTTCAAAAAGCATTTGTTTTCTGAAATGCGACAAAGCGTGAGGTGTGGTGGTTTTTATTGCACTCCAATAAAGGATATTTTGCACATATTTTGACTATCCGGGGCAACTTTTATTTTTGAGGTGGTGAGTGCTGAGCCTTTTCTTTATTTTTCATTGTTGCATTGGCCTGTGCACCAGGTGCGGAGATTTCTTTTTGAATTTATACACATTTGTTACATGTTTCTGTGCTGTCTTTCATTAACTGCCAGATACCCTCTGCACTTTTATTATTAAGAAGTACCTTCCAGTCAATTTTTCCAAGGTCATTTTTCATTCTAGTTATATTGGTTGTACTAAAACTGGAAGAATCCAGTTATTCCTGATGACTTTTCACAGTTACTGTCAATACTGAAATATAGCGTTCCATGTGATAAGGGCGATTGCCAAATGGCAGTCATCCTTATTGCTAGTGCACATCGCTGAAATTCAATTTCAGCAATGTACAACTGCAGTGTCAGTCAAAGTGGTGTAAAAACAGGATATTTTCCTTAGCGCTGGGGGCTGTGCCCCCCGCACTCCCTCAGGTGGCTTTGTCCCCCATAAATTAAGATTCTCAACTCCAGGGGTGGTGCATGTTGGGGGGGCATTTAGTATAAAACAAAAAAAAACTATCTCGGTCCAGGTGCAGCAAAAAGCACTGGCGTCCGGTCCCAAACCCTTCATCCCCACCACCCCAGGCCAGCACCCACCCCACCACACCATGATGCCAGCTTGACAGCAACCCATGGCACCACTCCTTACAAACCTTACAAACCCTCCCACCCCTCACTCAGCATGCTTGCTCCCATCCCCCTGCATGCCTATACATGCACAATATCCTGTTACTGTGTCACAAACCATCCCCATCTGGTTGCCCTCCATACACCCTTGCCATCAGGGCAGTCATTGCAAGTGGGTCACCATTTCGGTAGGCACCCACTTGTGGCTAGCCCAGTACATGGTATACCAAAATATAGTATGTTATGGTCTCTACTGCCTAGCAGTGCACCAGTTGTGCAATTTGAGACAGATATATGAGATATACAGTGATGAGTTGTCAAATAAATTATTTATATACACAGGTATTGTTTCAGCTCAGGTAACCTCACAAATGGCACAAGCCATGAAGCAGGCTGTTGGTTAACTAGAATCTGCAGCTTATTCAGTAGGTAGGGAAATGGGCAGACTGGGTGGGCCATGTGGTCCTTATCTGCTGTCAAAGTTATGTTTCTATGTTTCTGTGAGGTGTCTGAGGTCAAACAGCATGAGTGTAGATAAATCATTTATCCAACAGCTCACTATTGTATATTTCATTCATGAAATAAGGATGCTTTCTGTCAGTGCAGGGAGATTTGCTTTTGACTGTTTTTTAAAGGGAATCCATATGTTTCCTTATGAAATTCTTGGTTCTAGAATGCTGGAAGCAGAGTGGCTGTGTCTATATGGAGCTCCCTTAGCTAAGTGAACATTTTGTATATTTTTTCTAGTTTTTAAATATATTTTTGTAAAGTTTGTGGACTGAGAAGAAGGATATTGTTGCCTACAGGAAGGTGTGAGATGTGTGTTTTTCATGTTAGCTGGGAACAGTATAGTCAGCATGTTTGTTCTATGGTGAATCATATCTTGTGTAGGTTTCATTTTGTACAGTAGATAGGCAGTTTGAGATTTTTGTGGGGTTGTCCTTTTCACCAGGATTAGCTGGCTGTTGCTAGGTGGTGGCATGCTGTTTAGGTGGTACTGTGACTTTGTTTGTTAATGTTTCATGGGGTTTCTGGGCTGATGATTTAAAAGGCATTTAATAAAAATTTTGTTTTTTTAGCTAGAATCATGTGGTTGCTAAGAAACAGCATCCTTAACATAGTGTTCTAGTTTTGATAGAACATTGGAAGTAGCAGCCTACTGATTTCTAGATTATTGAGATTGTTGTTACATTTTTATGGTAAAGTGAGATAGAAATTTATATATTTTGAGTGTTATAGTTATTTTATAGTTATGTAGGAGAAGCTGGACTGAAAGGATGTGGAGGAATAGGTACATGTATGGGAAGGAGGAGAGTAGTAAACTGCAACAGCTGTGGGGCAGCAGTCTTTCTGGGGGTGATGTGGAGTAAAGGGGAATGTCCTGTGTGTAAGGGCCTTGAGCAGATAAGGGCTGAAATAAGGCTGCTTAGATGGGAGCTGGGGAGGATGGTGTGGGAAGTCAGAGGAGCAGAGCTGTGGAGGAAAAGGCAGAGGGGTGATGCCCAGGGGGGGTGACCATACCAGGAGGGATGGGAGTGGGGAGGAGAACCCAATATACAGGAGTATCTCTTCCTCAGAGGAATAGGGAGCCCAGGGTGGAGGAATGGCAAGTGGTAAGGGTAAGGGTAAGGGGTGGGAATGTGAGAGTAGCATCAGGAGTGGGAAATTCTAAAGGGGTGCCTCTATTGAGGATTTGCACCACTGTCTAGAAGGATGGAGGGGCAGCAGGGGGTGAGGTAGGAGTTCAAGTTGAGCGAGGGTTCAGAGTAGGAGTAGAGGGGAGGGAGAGAGAGCTAATCAGGGTGGGCAGGGAAGAGGAGGCAGGCAAAATAGAGTGAAGGATGGGGAGAGAAAAGGAAAGGAAAAAGGGAGGGAAAACTGAAAGCAGATACAGATAGTCAGAAGGGGAAGGGCAGACTGGGAGATGGAAAAACAGTTAAGGGGATAAATTATGGATGTGGAGATAAGTTCACCAGAGTGCAGAGGAAAAAGCTATCTGGGGAAGCAGCTAGTACCAAAGGTAAGAAAGGAAGGACAGGGAGCATGGATGCAGGGGATGGAAGGGTGGAAATCATAGGTGACTCCATAATTAAGGATATTAACTGGGGAAGGAGAGGGAACCCGAATGCAAGCAGGAGGGTGGTTTGCATGCCACAGATGACAGCGGGGAAGGTGAGCTCAAGAATAAGGGAGGTCGGAGGAAAACCTAATTTAGTTATACATTTGGGAACCAAATACCTTGCTGGAGAGGAGGTTGAGGTAGTCCCAAGTAGGTTCAGAGAGTTAGAGAAGATCTGCAGGGAGGAAGGAAGTTCACTGACTTTCTCAGAGATGATACCAGTACCAAGGGCCAGCACAACCAGAAAAGAATAATAGAGGATTTTGATGACTGCCTGAGGAAATGGTGCAGGGAGGAGTTGTTCATCTGTATTGGGGACTGGGAGGAGACCTGGTCAAACAAAGCACACTTTTCACCAGACAGGCTACACCTCAGTAGGGAGGGTTTGAGGGTACTCAGGGACAAGCTGGGAGAATACATAACCATTACATGTAAAAATACAAGTTCCAAGCTCACACAAAGCCCATAAAGAAGGATGCTACATCCAAAAAAAGTTTTACTTTAAAAACTTAATTTTAATATATATAAACATACAAAGCACCGAACCCCGTTTGACATGTTTCAGGCAAAGCCCTTTATCAAAGACTTTGGTGGTCCATCATTAAGGAAGGAATACTGGTTGCCACAGATGAGTGCATTAGGGTCAGGTGGAAGAACACAAGGGCCAAAGCGCCCAGCTGGTTCAGTTCTGGGGTTGCCCAGGCAGTAAGCGAAAAGAGGTTGGCCTATAGAAAATTCAGGAAGACCAAGAGAGAGGTAGACAGGGAAAATTACCTAAGGTTGGCCAGTGAGGCAAGTAAGGCACAGAAGGAGCTGCAGATAGCAGAAGGAATTAAGAAGGAGAGAAGGCTTTCTTTTGCTATATAAGTGAGAAAAAGGGAAAGAAGGGAAGGATTGGTAGGCTTAAGAAAGGGGTGGAGTGGGTGGAGGATAATGGGGGAAAAGCGGAAGTACTAAATGAATACTTCTGTTCCATCCATACCAGGGAGAAGGATGGACCAGTGCCTTCAGGAGGGAAAAGAGGAGCGGGGGGAGAAGTGGAACACAGATGTAGTGATGAGGAGGATAGAGTGAGGGAGGGGCTGCTGGCATTGAAGGTGGACAAATCACCAGGCCTGGACAAAGTACATCTAAGAGTACTAAAGGAACTGGCTAAGGAGCTGACAGGGCCACTTGCAGACCTATTTAATAGTTCACTAGAGTCAAGCATGGTACTGCAGGACTGGAGAACAGCACATGTAGTGCCTCTCCACAAAAGTGGTCCCAAGGATGACCCAGAGAATTACAGACCACTCAGTCTGACCTGCATTGTGGGCAAACTAATGGAGACCATACTAAAGGAAAGGTTGGTGGAATATCTAGAGGTGCCTGGTCTCCAGGATGCGAGGCAGGATGGGGTTCATGGGGGGGATCATGTCAAACAAATCTGATTGACTTCTTTGACTGTGTCACTAATACAGTAGATAGTGGCCAAGCGATAGACAACTATATCTTGATTTCAGCAAGGCCTTTGACTCTGTGCCCCACAAAAGGTTGATCAGGAAGTTGGTGGATCTTGGGGTTGGGGAAAAGATGGCCAGATTGGTGGAAACCTGGTTGAGGGACAGAACCCAGAGGGTGGTTGTGGGGGGAGAGTTATCTGGCACCAGAGAGGTAACCAGTGGGGTCCTGAAGGGCTCAGTGCTGGGGCTGGTATTGTTCAATGTCTTTATCAATGACACTGGGGATGACATTAAGGACAAAATGTGGCTATTTTCGGATGACACCAAGCTCTGTGGGAGAGTGGACACAACAGAAGGAATACAGGACCTATAGAAGATCTGGAAAAGCTGGGGAGGTGGGTCACGATCTGGCAGATTGGCTTCAATGCCAAGAAATGCAAAGTTATGCATATTTATTTTGTTTATTTCTTTTAGTTTTTGTTGACTGGATAAGTGTAGTAGACAAATTCTGTCTATTTTCAGGCATGACCCTGGGGAAGGGGGAAACAGATGAATGCCAACTGACCTTGAACCAGATTAAGCTGTAGGTGGTATTTTTAGTGAATGGGGGGAATCTGGCCAGGGCATCAGGGAAATCCCCCTAATCTCCAGGAGGGGGAAACCTCTGTCCTGCTGATGGAGATTTCAGTGCATAATGAGATGTAGGTGGAGGAGATTGTGCTGGAAATCCTCCCCCAGGAAACTATGGAGATAAACTTTACAGCGAGATCTGGAGGCTTACTTCATGGAAATATGCTAAGCAATACTGAGGGACAAGAGAGGCAATCATCCTTTACCATGGAGTCACTGGATATAGCAGATAAAGAGGTACCTACAGATGCAGCCAAAATGGCTGATTTTCAGGAAGAAAATGGCGAACACCCGTCTGTAGTCTTACAGCAGAGGGGAAAGGAATTGGCTGTGATTTGGAAGCAACTTTCAGGACTGGTTGCTCAGGAGAAGGACAACAGACAAGCGGAAACTATGTTGCATCTGTTGCAAAAACAATTTGGGCTGCAATCTTGTGCAAGTTCAGGAGAAAGTGACTGGTTGGTGGAATCCTCATTGACACACATGGGTTGGAAACAAGGTTCAGGAGGAACATGAACACCAGCTGAGGACTGGAATGAAGAAACACACGGTGTACTAATACTTTCACCCAGGCATGCAGTGGAAGTACAGAGCTCTGTAACAGCAAAGGTACACCCGGAGTTCCATAGAGACCCAAACAAACAGATTGTTACTGAGACTGGAGGCCTTAGAAGGCCTAAGAACTGGGGAGAAATGATGGACACAAATGAAGGCTCTATTTAAGGGGCTGGGAATGTAAGGGGCTTAAGTATTAATGCAAAGCAAAATGTAAAGGAAAGTGGGAATGGAAATAAAGAAAGAGCTAATTTTGAAAATGTTGGGAATGCAAAGCAAAACAGGTTTGGGAAAACCGGAGTAATCCTGAAGCGGCCTCGAGTTCAAATGAGAAGGATGCGGGTTCACATAGAAGCGATCCAGATGAGGGTAGTTCAGGACAGTGGCCTAGAGATGAGGAAGCTAACAGGTGCCCCACCCTATTAGAGTTGTTTAAAAACAAGGTAGAACAGGCCCCTAGATGTAATGCAGTGAGGTAAGGTACAGGTGAGGCCTTTCAGAATGCCCAGACACATATTACATGCAGTAGCTAGTCAACTTTCAAAAGGTTCAATGCATTTCCAGGCTGCAGAGATATATACTTTAATCCATATATCGGGAGAGGATACCTTCGATATTAGTTTTAAAACAAACACTGGGTTGGAAAGGTTTTGGTATAAATATAGTTCTTTGAAACAAACCCCACTCTGGATGCCATTTTATGTGATTCCCTTAACAAAATCTGCAATAAGAATAGTTATAATAATGTTTTGTAATGAAGGAGTCAATGTTAACAACATCTACCTCTGGCTACAGAATAGATGCAATATTTTGAGCCTAATCGATGCAGAAGGGCTATGGACTGGGGGATGGAAATTTAAAGTAAAACTTTTCCAGATTAACTCAGAGGTCATACACCTGCCCAACAGCTTTTTTCTCGGGAAAGACTGAGGTGTGTGTTTTTATGGGGGACAACCAAGGGCCTGCTATAAATGCAGAGTCCGCACTCACCTAAGCAGTACTTGTGATATGCTGAAATGTAGTTTATGTGGAGGCTATGGACACCCAAGTGCCACATGTGACAATGTTTTTCAGTGTAATTTGTGCAATGAGAAGTGCCATGCCTACCACCAATGTCCTTGGGCTAGCAGGAATAGATCGGAGGGGTTGGACCAGGATAATTTGGTACAAACAGCTCAGAACAAGCATTAGAGTAAGGAAGCTGAACTCCAAATGCCTCAAGAGCCTACTGAGAATGAAAATGGTGGAGGTAGCTCTACAAATCAAAATGGGGAGGGGGACATTCCCACAGAGCAGCCAGAGGAGGTGCAGGTCAGGGCTTTGCAAGATGTACAGAATATTGTAGAGGACGGACAGAAGGCCATATAGGAGAATGAGGAACAGGATGAACAACAACAACCAGAACAGCCACTAGAGAGTGGGATGTCAACTCAGACTAGGAGAATCATTAGGGTGGCAGCTAAACAACATACCAATGGATAACTCATATGCTAAATTACAGGAGGGGGCAGTGAGAGGTAGAGTCAGATGTTTCCATACAGTCAGGGAAACATTCTGAACTTGAAGAGGAAGGGAATAAGCATCCAAGCATGGTTAAAAATAAAAAATTGGAAAAGAAAAAGAAAGGAGGGAAGAAACAGACTAACATGGCTTCATAGGGTGAAAATGATTAAAAAAAAAGCAACAAAACAGATCCTTGTAAATGACTACCCTGAACATCACCTTGCTTAATATTTGTAATCTAAAGAACTACAAGAAGCAAGTAGCTTTATTCCACAGTTTGAGGAAAATAAAAGCTGACTTTTTTTCCCAGGAAACAAGATTGAAATCCCTGTTTGAAATACAGCAGGTTCAAAGGAGTTGGGTATTGGGCCTCTCCTATTGGACTATGGGGGATGAGACAGCTGGTGGAAAAGTAATCCTGTTTAAATCAACAATTTTTTCAGTATCCAGGGTCATAGATATAATGCCTGGTAGGGCTTTAATATTAGATTATAGGAACAGAGATCTCCATTTGAGGATAATTAACATTTATGCACCACAATCTAAAACAGCCAGAATTGACCTTTTCAACTTATTAAAACCATTTTTATGTACCAGAAGACAAAAATATGGATACCATTTTTTAATTTAAAGGAATCATACCGATATCAAATAAATAAGAGAAGCAAGGGAATAAAACTGTATAAAAAGCAATGTTGGGGGAAAAATGCATGTATAGATTTTAGGATTACTGATTGGAGATCATAGAACTTATTTTTGTTGAGAAAGCAAAGATGAATGATATGTATGGAAAATGTTTGGAATGTGATGTACTGTCATTTTGATTTCCTAATAAAATTTCCCTACTTTTTCCAAGCAGTGCCATGGTATCTTTAACATCCACCTGAACTAACACCAGAACAGGCAGATGGGACCTCAGTTTAATGTCTCTTCTGAAAGATGGCACCTCAGGAGTGCAGCACTCCCTCCTGCTGCACTACAGTGTCAGTAATGAGATTTAACCCAAGTGCCTGGTGTGGAGATGGAACCCACAGTCTTCTGATCTCCCGGCCTCAGAGGTGAGTGTGCTACCTGCTGAGCCACTGACACTGCCAATTTTTTGAGTTTTTGCAAATACTGGAGCCAATAATCCCAGGACAGAGTACTACCTGAGTGGAGTCTGAGTATCTGCATCAGAGAAAGAGGAGGACTTGGGAGTTATGATCACTAGTGACCTGAAGCACTCCACACAGTGCAAGAAAGCAACAGCAAAGGCAAACAAGATGCTGGAATGCATATCTAGGGGGATCAGTAGTAGGAGAGAGGAGGTTATACTGCCCTTGTACAGGTCACTGGTAAGGCTGCATCTAGAGTATGGAGTTCAGTACTGGTGCCCAAACCTCAACAAGCACATTAATCTACTGGAGAAGGTCCAGAGGAGGGCTACTAAGGTGATAGCTGGTGAGCAGGGTAAGGCATACAAGGACAGATTGAGGGCACTAAACATGTACTCCCTGGAAGACAGGAGAGAGAGAGAGAGAGAGAGAGAGACATGATTGGAACCTTTAAGTACTTGAAAGGAATAAATAAAGTTGATAAGGAGAGTCTCTTTAAGCTGAGTGGTACCATAACATGAGGGAGTACAGTCTTAAGCTGGAGGGTGGTAGGTTTAGGAGAGAGGTCAGGAAGCACTTCTTCACAGAAAGGGTAGTGGGCACTTGGAATGCACTGCTAGAAGAGGTCATCTCATTGAAGACATTGGACAGCTTTAAGAGAGGTTGGGATAGGCATGGGGGAAGGTTAAGGTAATGGGTCGAGAGGATGGGATGAGTGGGGAAGGAGATCAGGGACATTAGCTCAAGATGTGCACCCTGCAATACGAGCAGACTTGATAGACCAAATGGCCTTTTTCTGCTGGCTTCTTTGTATGTTAGTAAATTATTGTAAAGGTTACTGTGAGAATCCAGTATGTAAATACTAGGTTATATTTATAAAATGTTTTCAGTAAGACAGAAAAATGCTTTTTAAATAGGGATGTGGAGGCATCCAAGTTGTGGACAGGAAGGGTGTTATGATGATGTCACTGCCTCACCAGTGTTAACAGTGTGCAGTGCAGCAGGTGATAACAGTTCGACTGTGCTGTCAGGAATTCTATTATATTCTGAGGAACACCCAGGATTTTATGTTTGGCAGAGTGCAAGAAAAGAATCCAGTGCTTCTCTTCATGATAGAAGAGGATCCCTATCTGTATGAGCAGTTTGCTTTAACCTGCTTAATTGCATACTGATAGAGCTGGTGGTGTAGTGACATCATCACAGCATTCTTCCATTTCACAAAAATAGAAGCCTCCACATCACAGTTTTAAAAGTAATTTTCTGTCTTACTGAAAACATTTTCTAAATATAACCCAGCAATTTGCATACTGGATCCTCATAGTAACCTTTACAATAAAGTCATAAGGAAATGTATGGATTCCCTTTAAATAAGTTCTGTGACTTTTTGTTAACTTTCCTAGTATAGGCCTGCCTAGCATAGTGGTTGCTATTAAATAAAACACCATGCATCGTGTACATATTTTTGTGCTGAGCAACTTTTATTCTCAAAATTCCATGCTATTACTTTTAATTTTAAAGTTATTTGCATTTGCTTGTTGCAAAACATGACAAAATTGAATTTTCTGCAGTTGTTTGCTAAATATAAACAAAATAAAAGGTATCTTTGAATGAAACATCACTCATTTTGTAGATATTGTTGTGCTGAATAAATTTTGTGCTCACAGTACCATGCTATCGTTTTTCATTTTAAAGTTATTTGCATTTGTTTGTTGAAAAAGTGAAAAGAAAATTTAATTTTCTGCCTTTTTGCTAATTAAAACCAAAAAAACCTAAAAGGTATCTATAAATAAAACACCACTCATTTTGTATATATTTTTGTACTGAACAGCTTTTGTGCACACAGTACTGTGCTATCATTTTTCGTTTTGAAGTTATTCACATTTGAATACAGGAGGATGTGATGCCACTACTATGTAGATAAATGGTGATGACATCAGTACTGTGTAGATAAATGGTGAAGACATCACCACTATGTAGATAACTTTTAATTATTCAATGGCTGTAAAGATACATTAATTTATTCAATTGGTTTTGTGTCCACACCTATTGCATAAATGGAATTAGTACTGAGGATGATGTCAAGTAAATTATCCCTTCTTGTACCCCCTACATGCTGTACCAGATTTAGCTGCTCTGTTATACTAACACATTCTTTACTTACATTCGTGTTTTCTCTTTTTCTCCCAATCTATGTCACTGAAATTCAAGTCGTCTAAAAAAAACATATCTCCAATATTGCTAGCTGTTTCAAGTTCATCGGATATATTGTGTGATATTTCAAGGGAGGTATCAGGCAAACATCTTTAGTAATTTTGTGAATACTGTGTTTCTGTATTTGTTTAAAACACTTTTCTGGGAAGATCATATAGTGACATTTTAGCTAATTCCCAAATGTGGTTTAGGAAGGGGTACAGTGGAAGTACACACTGTCTGGCAGTATAACCTAGAGGTTAGAGTAACAAGCTGTGAATGAGCTTGGTTCAGTTGACCTGGGTTTGATTCCCTCAACCTCCCCCAATCACTTTTGGGATGCAGTATAGCGCAGTGGTTTAAGGCTCTGAGCTGCAAATCTTTAGACCTGGGTTTGAATCCCACAGCCCCCACTTGCATACTGTGTAACCCTGAGCAAGTCACTTAACTTCCCTGTGCTCCCAGGTTGCACCTGTAAACAAGTTTTCAGCTTAGTGTGTCTCTCCTGGTTAAACAATTGGAGAAAAACCCAAAACAAAACAAACCAAAAAAAAACCTCCACTTGCATACTGTATGACTCTGAGCAAGTCACTTAACCAGCCTAAAACTCCCAGGTCACCCCTGAAAACAGACAGTTGTGCCCAGTGGGCCTTATCTGGTTAACAAAGAATAATAATAAAAAAAAAAGTCAATGTATTGAACAGAACAACGCAAGGCAATTGGTACAATACATAAACTCGAGGATGACACAATACCAAGATCTGCTAATATAGTTAATCACACTAATAGGAAACACACAGTCAGGAAGGAGGTGCCACTCTCCAAATGGTAAATTGTCAGAAACAGCAGAAAAGCCAGCACACTTAAATGACTGATCTGGTTTATTTAAAAAAGGAGACAATATGTTACACAACTATTTGAAGCAAGGCATATTTATGATGGTTTACTGAAGGAGAATAAAAATACTGCATGAATACATTACAGTTTTGCAGGAATCACGATATACTATTACTTCTTTTTACTTCAGTTTAGCAATATACTATATAAAAGTTCAAGTAATAGTTTCATCACAAGAAATACAGTATACTTTATAACCTAACCCTGGTTCATGGATAACCTAAAGACTGCCTTATGGCATAGGGGTGCTCTTTGGAAAAGAGCCAGAAATTCTAAATTGGCCACAGACTGGTCTGCTTTCCGAACCACAAGGAATTTCTGCACGAAAACTATCAGAGCTGCGAAGTCTAGTTATTTCCACTCTGAATTTAAAGCATCCACTAACTCTGCTACTATGTTTTGGAAAACTTTAAGGGAGGTAGAAGGTCATAACAGCATTGGCACAGTTCCCCACACAATTTCGACTGGTAGTACCCACACTACAGATAAAAATGAGATCCTTGACCTCCTTAACAATCATTTTGCCACAGCAGGGATGGCTTTTGATACTGCCCCAGCAAATGCCATCAGGGCACAGTTCCTTAGTCAGTCACCTGAGTGCCATGATCCGGAATCTATTGACCCATACCACTCTTTCTCCTTCTGTCTGGTCACCATCAAACAGGTTGAGGATCTCCTTCTTCAACTTGATACTAAGAAAAGTGCGGGCGTGGATATGATTGAGGCTTTCTTCCTAAAGTTGGCCCACTATATTTTGGCTTTCCCTATTACCCACCTTTTCAATGTGTCTCTCAATCAGGGCTCCCTCCCTCCCCAAGGTCTGGAAGATGGCCCATGTCGTCTCTCTATTCAAAGCCAGGGGACCCCTGCAACCTAAATAATTACCGCCCAATTTCCTTGCTCCCAGCCTTATCAAAACTATTGGAGAAGGTAGTAAATGAATAGCTCAGATCTCATCTGGAAAGTTTTAATCTCCTAAACCTGATTCAATCCAGTTTCCATCCCATGCATAATACCTCCTCTGCCCTTGCTAAGGTCATAAATGACTGGCAGTCCACACTTAATAACAGACAATACATATGCACCTTGTTTCTGGACCTTAGCAAAGCTTTTGACACGGTGGACCACTATTTTCTCCTGGTGACCCTGAAGAAAGCTGGGGTGGACAACCTGGCCCTAAGTTGTTTCACAAACTATCTTGTGGGCAGAGAGCAGCAGGTCAAGGCTGAAGGAGACCTATTGCCAAAACAAATACTCCTCAGAGGTGTCCCCCAAGGATTCATACTTGGTCCACTTCTCTTTGCCATTTATATTAATCAAATTGACACTGGCCTAAAGTCATCTAGTATCTATCTCTTCGTTGATGATGCAGTGCTATACATTCACAGATCAACTCTGGATCAAGCCATTTTGGACCTCCAGAATGATTTTGACATCCTCCAAAAAATCTACTTAACTTGAAACTCCTGCTCAATGCCAAAAAAACTGAGGCCATGATTTTCTCTCCTCTGGCCCTTTGTCTCAAACAAAAAAAAAAACAAAAAACAGATAAGGTTCTTCACATAAGCACCCTTTTGGGAGAAGCCCTGGAGTTTGTGGAACAATTCAAATACCTGGGGGTCTGAACTGACTACAAATTGTCCTTCATTGATCACATTGAAGAACTCACTAAGAAACTGCATCAAAGGCTTGGTATTTTCTTCGAGATCAAGCACTCACTAACCCAGGAGACTAGAAAACTTCTAGTCCAAGCTTCCTTCTTGCCTCTCCTAGCCTATGCGGACTTGCTATATGGCCATAGTACTAGCACAGCTGTCTCCAAGCTTGATACCCTATACCACAGAGCTCTTAAGTTAATTTCTGATGCCCCTTATGACATGCATCACTGCATCCTCTATTCTTCCGTAGGCTGGAGCTCCCTTAGCTTCAGGAGGCACAAGAATGCTATTCTATGGACATATAAGGCAAGCACTCATAAATTACCTCACTACCTCACAAGCTGCCTAACTCCCTGCATCCCTAGTGCCTATTCTCTCAGAAGTCTTATCATCTTATCTCTGGCTATCCCTAAAGTTAAAACATGCTTAGGCAGAGGCTCAATATGTTTCACTCTTTGTATGCTCTGGAACAAGATCCAGAAAACCTTAAGGCTCGCTTCTCCTGTCATGTTCTCCCTCTTCAAATCCTTGTTCCTGAGGACCTTCTCTGAGGCCTGTCATTGCTTCAAGTCAAGGTCTTAACATTATGATTTGTTACTGCCTTAAATTCTGGACTTAAACCTCAACCATTGCCTGAGGCATCTTTTGAATCCTCCCTTCTGTCATTGTCCAAATCAAGGTCCCAACATCATGATCTGTCTTTGCTTCAAATATTAAACTTAAACCCCAACCATTGCCTGTGGCATCTGTCATGTTTCTCCCTTAGAACAGTCCTTCCTCCCTAGGTCATCATGTCCAACCCCCTTCTATCTCATCTGACCTTCTCTCTCCTCCCTATATCCCTCTCCTTCCCACCCCACCCCACCCACTTGCCAGGCAATGCCTACAGTACTTATCAAAGGACTCTTACATCTCAGTCTTCTTTGCACTTTGACACTAGAGGAACTGCCACTCCTGCTCACTATGACTCCTCCAAAGATGTTTACTGTATAAACTTTAGCTCATTACCTTAACATCCAAATATCTGTATCAATGCAATTATATTTAAATGGCACTACCTCCTATTGAACCTATTACTATGTTCTGGTGGAAGTATCATGTTACATGTGATGGTTATATGTTATTATGTTGTTATTATTACTATGTAATTGTTATGTACGTTCACTCAACCTATTACAGTATGTCTTAACCCTGCTGGCAATTGTTTTGCCCCAGGTCCATCTTGTAAATGAGCTTGTCTCAATGATGTCCCACATGGCAAAATACAGATTTTGATTGATTGATTGATTGCATTGTTGCTAAACAATGACTTTAAATACAGTAAGATATGGAATGAAGGATGCCGCATCACAGATCTCATACATAAAGGCAACCTTTTGGGTCTACAAATGCAAACTATGGCATTCAATCAGTCCATTGACTTGGGGAATAATAAATTCTAAGCCAACAGAGGATCAAAAGCTGCTCCTTATGGGACAGTCAACAAAAAGATCAAGAACTTAAGTGGCATTTTTAACTGGGCATATTTCTGAATCATTACTAACACATGTACAGTAAGTAATGCCTTTGATTTAAAGTAAACCAGTCAAGGTTTGTTAGAAGTATATAATGATAAATGTTCCTAGGTGCTTGTAGAATAATATGAGCAACTTTATAATACACTAAATTCAGTTTGTTCAGGTGCATAGCAGCTACATTATGAAATGCAGCATCACATATTGTGTGGTAATAGCAGTAATATAGTTTGCATTATTTCTGATCTACTGTAATGTCTTAAGAAAAAATAATATTTGTATCAATAAAGAAATTCAATACAAGCACTAACTTTTTTAGTACTGTAGTCAGATGATAATTCCATATAAAGTCTGTGTCTAACCCAAATGTTTACAACATGGAATATTTTGCAGAACTGCATTATTCACTGAACTAATAACCTCCTGTTTAATTTAGCAAGGAATGAGTAAAGAAAAAATTGCAAAAATACTCATTCATTGTGGATATCTACTGGAGTCATAAGCTTCCCTGCACTTTGTGAGGCACTGCTACTTTGTCGGGGGTGTGGAACTTCAAAGAAGTCCTCTCGTTAATGCAGCTTAATTAAAACCACACTATGTTTCAAAATAAGATGACAAATGACATTTTTCACTGAATTTGCTAATCTGATAGATTACTGTGTTCTTGAAAGTCCACTTGCTCTTTAAAGATGTGTCCTTATGATCATATACAATACGTTCTGTTACTCATAATGACCTGTTGCCTCAGTACTGATTTGGCTAGCTGTGTATTAAATGTTCTGTTTTGTATGGCAATTTTATTATGTGAGCAAAAATGTTATATAGAATAGTAGATGGTTGACCATCCACAACAAGGCTGTGTTTCCATTGAGGGAGTCAATGGTGTCATAGAAACCTTGAGAGCTAAGCTTGAGAGGTTTCTATGATGCCATCAACTCCTGAGATGGAAACACGGCTTTAGTTGTGGATGGTCAACCATCCACTATTTTAGATAGTATATGGTTGTCAAACATTTAAAAAAGGTTCATACCTTGCGTTCACATTTCCATTTTTTATCTCTTTCTGTCTCTCCACTCGATGCAGTACTGCCCCAGAAGTTACCGGTTTACCCGACTCCTCCCCACAATCCCACTCTGCTCCAACACCCGTAAACTGCGGCAGTAAATTAAAAAAATAAAACAAACTCTGGAAAAAGACAGTTTGGTATAGTCCATGTCCAAACTGTATAGTAGGTATAAACTGCTCACCTGACCACTCACTAACTGACAACGCCATTTTCAAATGTGTTTTTGGACACCCCACTCCCAATCAGCCAATCAGGTGGTAGGGCAAGTCAGAAAAGTTGTTGTACTATCGATGTGACATCAGAACGATAGTACAACAACTTTTTTGACCTTTGAACTGCCTTACAACAAGATTTTGAAAGCCACGGCTTTCTATTCATAATAATCCCTAACCATATACTATTGTATTATTGCAGTGGTGTTCTTTGCTATCTCATTCCAGGAACTCATGCATAATAAGCTTTGTTTAATGGAGTTTATCTGGTAAAACAATAAATACAAATACAAATGTCATACATGATTTCAATTTTCACAAAACTCTGTAGATTTTGTTTGACACAATGTTTATCTGTCATGGTGTCATTACTGTATTATCCAGTTACTGCCCATCCTTCTCCCCCAGGTCACAGCTGAGAATGAGCCCTTCAGGACTCTGCTTGCTTACATGGCAAAGTGTGTTACACATAAAATAAATACATTACTAAATCTAATAGACAATGTTTGAAAATGAATGCTATAAGTTTAACTAATGTATGTTAAGTCCAGTTTGATGAGTAAATATTCAAAACATAAATGCTAATATATCTAATAGATGGACTATAGTATTTCCAGATAATCACAGAGAGGGGTGATATGCTCAAATACATGGCACCTAAAGAGAGATTATGAGTTATGGACTGGGAATGATTAAAAACAAATGGAAAAGTTCTATACTTAATGGGAAAATGGCTAGAAACACTCTAGGCATGGCTTCCAAGAAAGAAGGAGGTGCTTGTGCCAACAGTAGCCATCTATACAATCTGAGGATATTTACTTCCAACTAGAAAATAGGGAACAAAAAGAAACAATATGGAATACATGCATTAGTTACAATTACAAAAGCCAATTAACTATAGGACTGTATGATGCACTAAAAAGGTTGCAGAACAACTACTATTCGGGTCAATATATCAATTATAGTGTCATGGTAGTGCCATTATAGTTAGGACTGAGTAGGCTATTTAATGTTAAACCCCTATATTTGCACCTTAATAGCTGTGCCTACGTTCAACAGAGTTGAACAAAAGTTTTGCACACATGTTGGTGAGGGAAGGGGCAGGGTCTCTTGATTTGCCAAGCTTTGTTCCACTCTGATGTATGGATTCCAATATCTGGATACTGTGTTTTTAGGAAAAATCCAGGGTTTTTTTCTGTTTTTTTTTATCATCAATTTCAGCCCAGATGGTTTAGAATTTTTTTCTGAAATTTTAAAGGTGGAAAGGGCTTTCCCCAGAATGGTGCCTTTCCATGGTTTGTTGAAAAAATATATATCTATTCCGATGTTATAAGGATTTAACATTTTGTTTCTGAGCATGCTCAGCAGGGTCTTTTGGATAAATGTTTGACCCCCAGCTAAGCATGCTCAGAATTAAAATTTCAGATCCTTATATCTTGAGAAAGGATTAACATTTTTTCACCAAACCAATGAAGGCACCATTCTGAGGCAAGCCCTAGGTGTCAGCGTGGCTCAGTTGGTAGCACATCTGCTTCTGGACCAGAAGGTTGTGGGTTCTCGTCCCACTCTGGGATTGGACTTGCACCTAAAAATCACTGGCATCCGAGTGCAGTATTGGGGGGTGCTGTACTGCTGGGGTGTGCCGTCCTTCAGATGAGACATTAAACTGAGGTCCCTTCTGCGATTCTGGTGTTGTCCTGGTGGGTGTCCAGGTAGAAGTAAAAGAACCCAGGGCACTCTTCACAAAGAGTAGGGAACATTCCTGATGTCCTGGCCAACATTCCCTTCCCATAAACCAGTTCATGCAATTATCCAGGCGGTGTGTGGGTGACGATGTGTGATATGGCTGCCACCACACATTCAGTCGCTTCACTACCAGTCTAGCATTGCTTGTAAAAGTGCTTTGGGATACACTGTGTATGAAAAGTGCTATATAAATGCTGATTTTTCTTCTTCTTCTTTCCACCCTAAAAAATTAGGCCAAAACTCCAATGTGTCTGGGCTATAGGTGATGACAAAAAAGACAGCAAAAAATAAATAAACAAGAACAATGTTTTCTAAAAACACACTATCTGGATTATGTAATCTACATATCCAACTGGAACCAAACTTGACAAATCAAGAAACCTTTACACCTCCTAGACTGTGCATGCCAAAGTTCTTGCAGTCCCATTGACCAGGAATGAAGCTACTAATGTATCTACATGCAGTATTATAGTGGCATGGCAGCACCACTCTTATTAGGTGGAGTGGACAATTTAATGTTAAACCTTTATCTTTGCACCTTAAAAGCTTGCTTTGCCGCCATTCAATGGAATTACACAAAAGTTTGCATGTGCAGTCTAGGGAGCAAGGTCTCATGATTTTCCAAGTTTTGTTCAAGTCGGATATGCAGATTCTACAATCTAGTGCCTTTTTGAAAGTTTTTTTTTTGTGATTTTTTGTCATTGCCTATAGCCCAGACAGTTTGCAATTTTGGTCTGAAATTTTCAGAGCAGAAAGGGCTTGTCCCAGAATGCTATCTTTCATTGGTTTGGTGAAAAAAAAAAAATCCATCCCCAAGTTATAAGAATTTGAAATTTCAGTTCTGAGCATGCACAGTAGGGTCTTTTGGGCAGATGTTTCATACCCAACTGACCGTACTGAGAACTGAAATTTAAAATCCTTATAACTTGGGAATGGATTAATATTTTTTCCTCCACACCAATGAAAGGCATCATTCTCGGGCAAGCCCTTCTACCCTAAACATTTCAGACCAAAATTCTAAACTGTCTAGACTATAAATTATGACAAACAGAGAGCAAAACACAAAACGATCCAGGTCTTGGAATCCAGACATCAGACTGCAGCAAAACATGGCAAATCAAGACATGTTGCCCACAGACTGTGCATGCAAAATTTCATGCAATTCCATTGAATGGGGGTGAAGTATAATGACAGGGCAGCATCATTATGGTTAGTGTGTTGAGTAGGCTGTTTAATGTTAAATCCCTAAATTTTGACCTGAATAGCTTTGCCCTCATTCAACGTAGTTGCACAACATTTTGCATGTGCAGTTTGTGGAGGCAAGGTCTCTTGATTTGCTGAGTTTTGTTCCAGTGGGATGTGCAGTTTCAGAGATGTGGGTAGTGGGTTTTTAAGGAAAAAATCAGCTTATTTTTGCTGTTCTTCTGTCATCCCATACAGCCCAGATGGTTTGGAATTTTAATCTGAAATGTTCAGGGTAGAAAGGAATTTCCCCAGAATGGTGCCTTTCATTGGGTTGGTGAAAAAATATTAATCTGTTCCCATGTTATAAGTATTTAATTTTCAGTTCTGAGCATGCTCAGTAAGGTGTTTTGGACAGAGGTTTGATATCCTACTGAACATGCTCAGAACAAAATTTTCAAGTCCTTAAAACTTGGGAATGGGTTAATATTTTTTCACCAAACAAATGAAAGCCACCATTGAGGTGCAAACCATTTTTATCCTGAAAATCTGAGACCAAAATTCCAAACTGTTTGGGCTATAGGTGATATGAAAAAAACAGCAAAACAAAAAACATTCTTTACTAAAATCACACTGTCCAGATCTTGGAATCTGCACATCCAACTGCAACAAAACTTGACGATTCAAGACACCTTGCCCCACAGATTGTGCATGCAAAATGTCATGCAATTCTGTTGAATGGAGGTAAAGCTACAGTATTAACATAGTTATATACAGTATATAATAGGGCATGGTAGTGCCCCTAGAGTTATGGTTGCATATGGTGCTCAATGTTAAACCCATAAATTTGCAGTTTAACAACTTTGGTGGGGTTTGTCAGAATAGCCTACAAATTTGCATTTTCCATGGATATACCATGTTGTGAAAATGTGGACAGCATCATGTCAGCACCTTATGCAGTTTCTGAGATCTGGATACCCCTTATTTTCTAAAAGGGGTCACATTTTTCCTTAAACAGTACTTAGCATGGTGTTTTTTTTTTTTTTTGCTTTTTTTTTCTCTCTCTCTCATGTACAGGCTGCATGGTACTGAATTTCTGCACAACATCCTTAGGTTCTACTGTCTAACTGCATATAAATCTCGACTCAGGGTTCTGTAATGACACCCCCAAATCTTTTCACCTGTCTTGTCTCTCTACAATGACCCAGGGTCCTATAAGATCCTAGCAGTGGTAACCAACTAATGTAATATACTATACTGTGTGACCAATGTATAAAATGTTTAATGTAATGTGTGTTCTTTTGTACTGATGAGGAGCCTTTGCAACGGAGTCTAAGACTCAAAGGATTGTAATTCTGATTCTCATTAAATAAAATAAAATGTGGTCTGTGCTTAGGAAGTACCTTTGAAGGTTTGGCCAAAGAAATTTTAAACATTTCCTAAGTTATAAGGTTTAAAAATTGGCTTCAGACAGATGCCCCTTTCTGGTTCATGGGAGCGTTTTTTTGGTTCGCAAATTTGGTGTATCATGAACCAAAAATGGATCTACTTAACCACTTTTTTGGAGGGTGGGGGGATTGCAATGGCCACCACCTTGTTTTTTTATTTCTATTACTAGTGAAGTTGGAAAACACTTACAAAGGAATAGTTTTAGCAAAACTAAAACATCCCTGACGTTCAGTGTTTTCCCCAAACAAGACTTCATAGTCTGTTTATGTGGAAATTTGACAAAATTTTATATTTCACAGGTTCACAATCTCTCCTGAGCAATTTCCAGTTTGAATCACTTTTTTTTTGGTTTGAATTAAAAATGTTATGGTTTGCAAACCAGGAAAAGTGTTTCAAACTACTAATTCTACCTTTGCATTCTAACTTGGCATTTTGGTTCACAACCCCAAAAATGTGGTTCCAACTAGTACCTTTGGTTCTCGAAGTAGAAAATATGCTCCAAAGTACAGCACTATGTTTGGTTCATGAACAAAAAATGTAGTTCAAACTACTACATCTTGCTCATGAAGCACAAAATGTGGTTCAAAGTTCAAATTTTGATTGGTGAACCAGAAAATTCAAAAATATGAGGATGCTTAGAGAAGAGGGCAATTCTGACTATATACTGTAGTCTGCTCCAATTACAATGTCAAGAGGTTGACATACTGGGTCTGTTCCACCTCCTGACTCATCCCATGCTTCCCATCTTTACTACTTATGGAGAATACATCCCCTTATGGCTATTCTAGCCCCTCTTGAAGTGCAGTGCATTGCAAGTGTCCACCACCCTATGTGTGAAGAAATGCATTGTCAGTTTACTCCTACACCTTCCTGCCTGCATCTTAACACTGTGGCCTATCAAGTTTTGGTTGTCACTTAAGTTGAAGACAGCATTTATATCCATATTATTTATCTGTTTCTAGTACTTGAATGTCTCCATAACGTTCTCTCTCTGTCCTGTTTTCTACTGAGTAGATGTTCAGTGCCCTAAACCTCTCACACTATGCCTTAGCTTGGTCATCCACCATCATCTTTGTAGCTCTGCTTTGCAACTTCTCCAGTAGATTAATGTGTTTTTTGATGTGTTGCCACTAGGAGCAAAGTCCATTTTTGTAGATGTGGCTTTTTCCAGAGAGTTTTACAAGGGCCATACAACCATGCAAATAAATTCCTGTTTTGTGAGAAATTGATGCATACAGGGCCCAGAGGGTCCTGCAGTTCCCCACCAACATAGATGTATGCATCAAAGGAGGGATGGAAGTACAGGGCACAGAGGGCCCTGTGCTCCCACAGGCAAATGAGTATATGATTATGCTATCTCAAACAGTAAGGAAATTCATTGAAAAAAATGTTGTTAATGCACCAGTTAGAGTTAAAGTAACAGAAATAGGGAAATGTAGTGTTAAGGTTCCTAACACCCCACCCTGCAGGCAGTAACAGTAAAAACTGTTACAATTTCAACTCTCTTGTGTATTTGCAAATCAAGCATAGGGTGTACATTGGGTCCGTTAACCCTAACACTCACCCCATTCTCATATAATCTACACATCTCAGATTATTTACTGATGGAATGGGGTGAGCTTTAAGGTTAATAATCCCAAGGTACACCCCATGTCTGGTTTGCAAAGAGGCAGGACAGGTGAAACTGTAATTTTTTTTCTGTTGCTGCTTGCAGGCAGGGCGGGTGTTTAGGTAGGGAACCCTAACACCATATTTCTGTACTTTTGTTGCTTTTACCCTAACTGCACCAGTTTGGGTAACTTAACACCACAAAAGTAGGGAAATGTGGCATTAGTGTTTTTAACACTAACTCCCCCCCCACCCCCAAACAGCAAAAGGAAAAAAGAATTAGGGTTTTGTGTCTCCGGAGTCTTGGCAAATCAGTGGTGGGGTCTTCCTTGAAGTTGTCAACCCTAATGGTCCCCCCTCCTCCCCAGCCCATAGCCCGTTGTCCAAAGCACATGAAACATCTCCAAGTCAGTGCCTCATAGTGATATATTCTTCAAAGGTAGAGAATTATGTCTCACCACATGTTGTCAAAACAATTTGTTGTAGCTTTCTTCACGTTGGGCCCTCAGGGCCCCACGTGAAGAAAGGAGATCATATATGATGTTGTTTGCTCAGGGAACGGGTTGGACATTAAGGTTGAAAACCTCAAGGAAGACTCCACTAGTAATTCACCAAGATGTGGGAGACCCGAAACCCTATTTTTTTTTCTTTTGCTGCTTGAGGGTGGGGTTGGGTTAGGAGTTAGGGTTGGAAAACCCTTTTATCTTATTTCCCCACTTTTGTGTGTTCATTTACCCTAACTGGTGTATTAACAAAGTTTTTTGCAAATAATTTCCTTTCTTTTTGAGACAATGAAATAGTATCCTTTGGGACCTGAGTGAACAGATGCAGATGCCCTGCATGAACAGAAGAGTCCTTCCACCGACAGAAGTACAGGTCCTGAAAACTGTGGGCCTTACAGTTCAATGCAGTGACAAGTTGTGACATATCAGGGCTGTAGTTGCACCAGGGACCCTGCACCCGGTTTTTATTGGGCAGGGTCCCAGCAGCTAAGTCCCATGACTCACACTAAGCTGACCAGTATGCTAAATGGAGGGTGTACCTGAACAGGTGGTTACAAGCCTGCAGCATGGAATAAGGAAGGATGAAAGTACCCCCCAGCCCTGGACCCCACTTAATAATGTATAAAAGCCCCATAGGGCTATCTGACACCCCACAAGCCCCAAACCCCACTTAATAATGTGTAAATGCCCCACAGGGCTATCTAACCCACCACAAGCCCCGATCCCCAGTTAGTAATGTGTAAAAGCCCCACAGGGCATCTGACCCCCCAGCCCTGATCCCGATCCCCACACCCCACAAGAATAGCATGGTAGTCTGACAAAACCTGACTCACCATCTCTATCCCCTTTTAGTCCTGATAATATAATGGTCCCCCACCCAGCAGTGCCAGACCACCCCACTCCCCCAACCCATTCCCAACCGGTGACTGGCACCCACCACCCTTCACACTGTAGCTGATTAGTTTAGAGGACTGGGTGCTTAGCACCTTCATACTCTTAAAGTGCTAGGATACAATACCCCTTCACACTGTAGCTGATTAGCTTAGAATACTGGATGCTTAACACCTTCATTTTTGGGTATCATTCATACCCACTGAACTTGAAATACATTTAAACTAATAAACAAGGGGAGAGGGGACATACAACTAGACAATGAAAGTATATACTGTATGCATGAGAAGCTAAGACTACTATGTGTATTAACAAAGTATCCCATGATACAAATACTGGCAGAACTATGAATGAAATAGTTAATTTAAAGATACTACAAACTAATGCAAGGAGCCTGGCAAGCAAGAGACATGAATTAGAACTTTTACTACATAGAAAGGAGCTACCTATTTGTGCCATAACTGAGACATAGTGGAAAGCTGGAGACTAGGATAGGGAAATACCAGGTTACAACATGCTTCACTTTGACCATAAACAGAAGAGGGGTGGCAGGGTCTGTATTATACGTTACTGATAAGATATGTACAAAATACATTTACATTCATATAGATAAACAAAGTGAGGTGGAGCACATATGTGTCCATATATCCATATAGTGCAGAAGGATAATAGTAAAATCACTGTAGGGGTCTTCTGCAGGGCACCAAGCCTAAGTAATGAGGAAAACTTCTTTGAAGTTATTGAAACAATGGAACTGGGAAGTAAACACTTATACCGGGGGATTTTAACCTTCCTAATATCAACTGGAATACCCTTACAGGTACATCTTCACTTGGACAAGAAAATAATAGGCATAACAATAATCAATAATCTTGAACATGTTACACAGCATATTAGAGGGTCAAGTTTTCCCTGATTTGGTCCTGAGTAATTGGAAGAGGATATAGTTGACTGTACTTTTAGAGAACTGCTTGGGGACAGTGACCACAATATAGTGCAGATATCAGTCAAAGGCAGCAGGAGACCACAAAAGGGTGTAATGAAGGTGAAATGTTACCACAAAGCAAACCATGATGAAATGAGACATTACCTAAAAGTGTGGCAGTGGAAAACTGAACTAAAGGAACTCCCACGTGAGACATTGTGGAAGAAAATAAAAAGTGTGCTGGATTATGGCATAGATAGATATGTGCTTGAAAAACCAAAATATAATAATAAAGGTTAAATTCCCATTTGGTTCAATAACAAAATTAAGTGTTTAGTAAGGTGAAATGGGAGGGCATGAAATACATTTTAAGATAATCCTCCAGAAAAATGAATTATTTACAAATTCAAGGTAAAAGAATGTAAAAAGCAAATAAAAAATGCAAAGGAAGTGGAGGAATTAAAGTTAGCTACAAAAACACAGGACAATAAAACATTTTTTTTAACTATGTAAATAATCTAGAGGGCACACAATGGAAGGTAGGACCATTAACAATAGACCATAGCAAAATCACATACACACAGTAAACGGCAAACATTTTTAACAATTACTTACTGAGTGTTTTCCTGGATAAGGATATTATTGACACTAAGGACTCAAATATAGAGATAATGGAAGTAGATGTAAAGAGGCAACTGGATAAACTAAATACCAACAAATCCGCAGGGTCGGATGGTATAAAATCCAAAAATCCTAAAGGAAGTAATGGCGTAATTGCCAGGACCCATTGCTGAACTGTTTTCATGCTCATTGACCAGGGGAGAGACACTGACAGAATGGAGAGAAGACAATGTTACCCCAATATTCAAAACTGGTTCTAGATCAGACTGCAAAATAATATAGACTCATTAGTCTGACTTCAGTTCTAGGCAAATTACTGGAAGAGCAATCAAAACAAATAATGGAAAATTATATGGAACTTAAAGGTCAGGCAGACATTTCACAACATGATTTTAGGAAAAGAAGATTGTGCCAAATGAATTTATTCCAGTTCTTCGAACCTGTAAGCAGAGCTTTGGATCACAAACTCCCTGCGGATGTGATCTACTTGGCTGTCTCTAAGCCCTTTGATTTGGTCCTCCCTAAAGTATTAATAAATAGGCTAAGTGAGTTAGGGTCAGAATCCTGTGTAGTAGGATGGCTACAGACCTGGTTAAAAGAAAGTAGACATAAGGTATGTATCATAGGTCATTATTCAGAATAGGGAGAGATCACCAGTGGTGTCCCTCAGGGATTGGTACTGGGCCCATCACTTTTCAGTACATATATATCACCCATGAAAACATCCCACAATTCGTGGATATGCAAATACATGGACAATACAAAACTTGACAAAATAGTTAACGCACAAGCAATAAAACAGCTACAAAATGACCTAACATGTGCATCAAACTGGTCAATTGAAAACAAATTAGTATTTATTATTAATAAATGCTGAGTTATACATTTTGGCCACAGCAACATGAAGGTCAATTATACACTCAATGGCAATGAACTCCAGGAAACATACAAGGAACAAGATCTGGGAGTTGTGGTCACAAACAACCTTTCCTTTCATGAATATTATAAAGAGGTTACAAAGAGGAATAGTAGAATGCTGGAGTGTATTTTAAAGACTATGAGAAACAGAGACATAAATGTCATAGTGCCCTGTATAGTGCACTGGTTAGGCTGCAATTGGAGTACTGTGCACAGTTCTGGGCACCCGACACCAAAGGTAAAATAGCTGTCCTGGACAGAGTACAAAGGAGAGCAACCAAAAGAATCAAAGCAATGTCCATACAAACTTATAGTTTGATGGACTACAGGATTTAGAACAATTTACATTGAAATACAGGTATCTCAGAGGAGATCTTTGTTTAGTATACAGGGTTTTTAAGGACACTGATCTTTAGGAGTGTATAGGGTTGTAACGTAAAACGATAACTAGGGTAAATAGATTTCATAATTATCAGTTAAAGGGTGAACTGTACTAGACAAGGAAAAGAGGGGCCTGGATAAACCAGAGAATGGTCAGAGTTTGGATTGATTTTCATGAATAAGTAGTAATGCCCACAATGATGAAAGCCTTTATAAAGGCATTTGATTCCCATATGAGCAACAGAAGGCAATCACATTTCCATGGAAAAATGGTGAGTCACCATGGCTAACACTTTCAACTCATATCCCTCCTATGATTCCTATGAACTTAGGATAACCACCTAACATTCTTCACTTTCTAGGAGGACCTTTACCATATACCATTTTCAGAAACCATTTCATTTTCATTTCAACCTTTCAATCTCTTTTCTTTTTTACAGAAGCTGACACTTCTATGCAGCACTCAACCTATGAGGAAGGTTATCCTTAATTCTCCAGGGCCACCCTGGCAGCTGCCATCACTAATTAGCAGATGGAACAGGCCTTGCACTAGGCTTCAATTTGCTTGCATACCCATGGCCAGTACAAAGGGGTCATCAAACTAGCTAGTGCCCCTCACTTTCCATGGTGCCTCCAGCAACACAGGTACTGGAGTTTGCTGTTTCAATGACATGTCTCTGATACCTCACAGATACCACCATTGGTACATCAAGGGGAAGAGGGAGTGGGGAAATTGTTTAACCAACAGAGGCACACTAAGCCAAAGCTTGTTTCCAGGTGTGACCTTGGAGCACAAGGAAATGAAATGACTTGCTCAGTGTCACACAGTATGCAAGTGGGGGGACTGTGGGATTCAAACCCAGGTCTCCAGATTTGCAGCTGAGAGCCTTAAACCACGGCGCTATACTGCTGCAAATCCAGCCTCAAACCTTTTGTATTTGGACTTTGATGCATCTTGAATAATACAAAGTTTTCTATTGCATACCATAGACATCTTCTATCCTCCACCACAACATTTATAGGTATGCTATTTATCAGTGTTACTTACTGGCTTGGGGAGGGCAATAAGTGATGATGTATCAAGCATGTGCACAAACTAGGCAGCTTGAGTGAAGCTGCTCCTGCTGTACTCTGTGCTCTCAGCTCCAGGTTTCACATGGAATGCTATGGCATTCAGCTCATTAAATTCACTGCCTTCCTGCACTAAAAAATTGCTAGAGGTGATGAGAGTCCATTTACAGTAATGGGGACATGTTTCTTTCTTTATTGGTAAAGTGTGCCAGCTAAAGTATGATAAAAGAATAAATGCTTTTAGGAGCTGCTGAAAGGTCTTTCCATTTTGCTGAATGCACATCAATGTGCTCTCTGACTGCTTTGATTCAGACATTCTGCATGAGACAAAAGCTGACTAACTCATGCAGTATTTCTTTGTATATTTTTCATGCTCCAACATGTCCCGATATGTTCTGAATTACTTTTCAATAGTAGCTTGTTTAAATATCTGGTGCAGTCGAGATGAGCGCTAAGGAGTCACACAACCATTCTCACTATTAGTGGCCAACCTTGAAAAAATTCAGTGTTACACAAGCTATATCATGGGATGCAGCAACAGCTGAAGACCATGAAAGATAACTGGATTCATGTGGGGTGCATCAAGATAAGTATTGGACTGTGTGCATGTTTGAAAGCGATAAACAAATCTCTGCAAGATAAGTTGTTAGAAGCTGGATTGCATTACAGTTTCAGTGTCTTTTTGATGTTGTTGTGCAAATAAGTCTGTTTCAACACCTTGAAAACTATCTACAACTATATGCAAGTGTATAGTAAAGCTCTGACTATTCAAAATGCAAATACATACTGGCAATGCCTCTCTGCATTAATCACACTAATCATTGAAAAGGCTAGCTGCTGGAATTCTGGAAGAAAAAAAAGGAAACAAGTTAAGAAGAAAAATAGAATGGTTGCTCCAAAACAGGAAAATGATAGTAACACTCAAAATTCTACCATGACAGAGACTGAAGATGCAAAAATTAAATAACATGTACAATCTGACCAAAACAATGAACCAGCGGCATTATCCTCAAAACCAAAATATATATTTGAGCCATTTACACCCGATGCTACATCTTCAGCTTCCAATGCTGAGCCCATCAAAAGTTGCAAAGAAGATGATTGAGGGAAGAAGACCTCCCCCCAAAAAATGTGCTTTACTGTTAACAAATAACATAAATTCCCTTCAAGAGAACCTAGATAAGTTACAAAAAAATTCCTGAGAACATCATGGAGACTAAAACTACTTTGAGCAACATTGATAAATTTGAAAAAGAGATTACAAGAATAAATTAACTAGAACAGAGGCAGTCTACTCTAGAAGCTACTTTCAACCCAATAGTACAAGAAGTAGAAGATATTAAAAAGGATTTGATTAATTTAAAACTAGAGTATCAGGAGAACATATCTTGAAGAAGAAATCTGAGGATACATGGAGTGTTACTTGCATGGGAAACATCAGAAACTTTGCATGATACTCTGAGTGAGATTTTTGTTTCAGCACTGCTAGAAACAGACAGAAATCTGCCAATCATTGACAGAGTCCACTGGCTGAGCCAACAAAAGAGAGAGATGATAACTTGAACTTACCACATCTGGCCATTGTTAAATTCCTCACGTTGGACAACAAAGCAAGGATTTTACAGGACTGCTTCAGAACTCAAACTTTTACTTTTAGTGAAGAGCAGTTGTATATTAAACAGGACTTCTCTAAGGATTTATGGCCTCTCAAGAAGCAATATGGGCCAATTCAACCAATTTTATGGAAGGAAGGGATCAACGCATACATTATTAACTCTGCTAAATTCAAAGTCTTACTTAATAGTCACTCCCTGTTTTACAATAACTATACAGAAGCTATCCAGGACTTTAAAATCCATCTCCCAGTTTGTTTGCAGCATTCTGATTGGACTCTTGTGAATATTTAAAATATCTAGACTATGTATGAACATTACTGTATATGCCTGGAGTGTATGATGTGTATATATATATATATATATATATATATGGATCTGATTAAGAGTAGGGTAGGAATAATTCTAGCTATTGCTGATGCACCTAGGTAGGTTAAAAGGAGTGCCAGACATTAGGTATTTGACTCACATCGGGGAAGGGGATAAGAAGGGTTTATTTGGGGGAAAGAAATAATAAGGGTCACGTAGTTTTCTTCAGACTTATTACATGGAAAAGAAAGACGTCTTTGCCTAACAGGATGCTGTACTACTACACACTCCTGCTAATGTGTGATATTTATAGTATTGTAAGGAGTTTGTTATGGAATGTGAACAGAATAAACACTCCCATAAAGAGACACAGAATTCTGAACAGATTAAGAGAAAACAATGTTGTTATTGTACTTCTTCAGGAAACTTTTCTAAATGAAAAAGAAATTCTGAAATGACAAAAAGGTTGGGTAGAGTATACTTTCTATTTCCAAAGCAACGCTAAAAAAGCATGGGGGTAGTGATACTGTGTAATAAAAAATTCAAATATAAAGTAATTGATTCCACTTCTGATAGTCAAGGTATGCTTTTTTAATCAAGACACAAAATGAAGTGAAATGATGGCTTTTGGTTCAATGTATACACCTTTTAATGGATTTGGGGCCTTTGTAGCAGTTATCAACAAATTTCTGCTCAATCAGGACTGCTCAAATATTATACAAGGAGGCAATTTCAATAGTTTAAGTAATCCTTTATTTGATAAATCTTCAGCAGCTACTAACAGAGATAAATGCAAATCTTATCTAGGAGCGAGTGAACTGGCTGTTGGATTGGGCCAACTCAGCTCTGACTGGGAAAACACCCTTTCATGGCTCAACCTAGATTGCTGAGCTGGCCCAGTCCAGAATAACACTCTCACCACCAGTACTGCATGGAAAGGGCACTGCAGGGTGTAGAAAAGTGCAGGAAAAAAGTGTTTTTTTTTCTGTGATCTCTGTTGAAGGCTTCTGAGTCCTTGGACTGTCACATAACCAACAATGGGAAACCCCTCTGGTCCTGGGGCACTGACTGGATACCACAGGACCTCCCTAGGAAACAGAGTATTGAGAACATTTGGGACTTTGCAGTCAATGGAGACGGTCATCTGTTTCTGTGTGTAGACACCCCCCCAAAAAAATGGTGAACGTTTTTCTGGAGAGGGGGAAGGAGAGAAAGAGGGAGAGAGGTAGAGAGGGAGAGTAGAGACTGAGAGACCAATGAATCCAACAGCAGAAAACAGCAGGGTGCTGCAGGCATTGCAGCAGACTGAGAGTACTCATTAAAAAAATATTTTTTTTTATTAGAGAGAGAGAGAGAAAAAAGAGAGACCAATTAATTCAACAGTGCAGAGCAGACTGCAGCAGAGTTCATATGTTGTGGACTTTACAGCAAAATGATAAAGCACCCATTTTTGTTAGTCAAAGAAAGAGTGTATATGTGTGTGTGTGTATATATATATATATATATATATATATATATACACGAGTGAGAGAGACCAACTAATTCAACAGATTCAGACAGGACAGGAAGACTCTAACTGAAGGTCATAGTGACTCAATAATTTAGAGGGGGGCTTCTAGTGCCATAGATTTTGAAGGGAGTGTCACCCACATCTCAAACTCTGTGTTGCCCATCTCTGTGTAGTGCCATACAGATTATAAAGGGGGCCATCATATCTCAGACTCTATGGTGCCCATCTCTGTGCCTGAACTAGTACTAGGTCATATGGTGCCTCATGCATTTTGGGAGGGGGTTGTCACCAATGTCTCAGACTCTGTGTTACCCACCTCTGTGCTGCCCTGAAAGGTCATACTGCTTTAGACTCTGTTTTTTCCCCATCTCTGTTCCATAGTGTCATACAGATGATAAAAGGGGGGGGGACATCACATCTCAGACTCCATGTTGCCTATCTCTGTGCTTGAACTAGTGTTAGGTCATATAGTGCCTCACGTATTTTGGGGGAGGGGTGTCACATCTCTGGACTCTGCACTGGCCATCTCTGCCTCCAAACTAATACTGCTAGAAGGGGGGCAGCTCAGCGGTAATTTAAGGAAATATTTTTTCACAGAGAGAGTTGTGGATGCATGGAACAGCCTTCCGGAGGAGGTTGTGGAGTCAAAAACTGGTGGAATTCAAGCATGCATGGACAGTCATAAGGCAATTTAGGGGTGAGGGTAGGAAGAAGTAGGCTGCTGGTTAACTAGGATCTGCAGCTTATCCATTAGGTAGGGAAATGGGCAGACTGGGTGGGCCAAGCGGTCCTTATCTGCTGTCAAAATCTATGTTTCTATGTTCTATGTTTCTATGTTTGCTAATTTAGCAATTAAGTTGAACCCCCCCAAAAAATGGATTCAAAATCAGAGTCTGTTATGGAAATGAAATGGTGGTCAGTGATGTGGTCGAAAATGGAAAAGCAGACACCTGGAATTGTGCTGCAAAAAGGGCAAAACTGGTATGGCAACAACTGTTTTACCCCTCCTCCAAGGTGCTACGATCTTGTAGTTAGTTATATTAGTAAGGGGGTGAGGGGGTGAAGTCTCTCACAAAAAAAGAAAAAGTCAGGGTTCTGGTTCCTCCCTTTTTGCAGCATGATTCTGGGTTTGGTCTTAAAGATTCACCCTTATCACATAAAACCAAATGAAACATGTGGCTGACACTAGAAGTCTGGATGGGCTGGCCTGTCGGTGCAGTGGTTGGATTTCCACTTGTGACGCCAGCGACCCGGGTTCAGGAATGGACTCAGGTGCTGGAGGGTCAGCCAGGGAGAGGAGACTTGAGCATTGGCTGATGGCTAGCCTTCTCTTGGGGGGAGGGTGGGGATGTGACCTGGTAATTGCTGACCCCTAGCGGAGGTTGGGGGCATGACAGTGATGGGGTCCCATTGACTAAGGGTGAGTGGTGAACATTGGCATCAGCCTTATGTTAGTGGCACACCATGCCCCCCAGGGAGCAAATGAGAACAGAGCCCCATAGCTGACCATATGATGGTCACCAGCTCCCATTGCTGAGAGTCTGAAGACAGTGCATGCACCATCCCCAGCAGCAAGGTTGGCCCTGGCCACCCCACCGGTGCCATCCCCCCTCGGAGGAGAGGGACCCACCCGGTGAAGGGTTATGTCCGGGGTTTACCTGGGGGGCTGCAATGTGGGGGTGAAGAAGTGGCTGATCTGAGGCAGTGCGGCACTCAGGGCATAGGTGGCCTGAAGGAGAGGCCAGCTTGGGAGGGAGCAAAAAAAAAAAAGTCTGGATGAAATTGGTACGTGTAACAATAATAATATTTCCTGAAAACAAATTCAGAAAAATAGGGAACTTTACTGCTGAAGATAGCAACAAATCCAGAAACAGATGACTCACCACAAGCAGAAAAAGGTGAAGCAACACAACCAGCAAAAGAAAAGAATGTTGGTGAATCCCCTGATCAAAGTAATGCAGCACTGTTAGCACCGCTAGAAAAATCAGATAAAAGTAAAACACAAAAAAGGTAGCCAGAACACTTAGACCTAGAAAGTCAATGTGGAAAGAAAAGTCTTTATCTAGTACCATTAGACATGGTACTCCATGATATGCCACTCATGCATATCGGGCTCCTTCACCAGAAAGCAGTGCCTCTGATGAAGATGTAAATGTATAAGAACGCGATCATGATGTATCACGGTTACGCTCTTCAAGAGGTGTTGAATCAGAATGTAATACTGATGAGGTAGAGGATGCCATATGGGTTGCCCCACCCAAAAAGAAGATACACATACTGCAAGCAGCATCAGTAGCCACAGTCAGTAGTGTAAAAACAATCAATAATCATGGTAGCTCTTCTGGGGACAGCCACAGTGTGCATGAATCAGGGTCAGAAACAACTGCGACCAAAATCGCTGAAGTTCCTGACATGATGACAGCATGTTTCACCTTAGTTGTGTGGAGCTATTTGCATATGAGTCCCAAAAATGAAAGTGTTGCTGTCTGTGTCTTTTGTCATTGGGAAGATAGCTGGGGGAAAGTGAGGGTTGGGTTCAGGACAACATTACTAAAAAGGCATTTGCAAAGAGCACATCCAACCATTTGACTGGGTAGCAGTCCTGAACAAGGGACACATATCTATGAAGAAAATAATCCTATTGAAAATAGTGGTGATGAAGAGACTGAGAGACAGGGCAGAAATAAAACATATTCAATTTCACTGGCGAAAGTATTTAGACAAGTTACAGTTTCGCCAGTGCAATGCCATGGTTTTTGCCCCCTTGCATGACATAAACAGCAGATCATTACTGTGATGCTTGAATAAAAAGCTGCCTTCAGTAGATTACATCAAGTCACATTTAAAATCAATCATTTAATAGCTGCATTTTTTGCCAAGGACCTGCAATCATTTTCTGTGATGGATAATAACAGTTTAAGAACCCTTTTAAAAATTTAGCTCCACGTTACAAAATACTAAGCCATAAATATTTTGTGACTGTGGCTGTTCCCACAATGTACAAATGTATGCAAAGTAAAATAAAATTGATTCTTCAAGAGAGTGAATGCAGTTCTGTGCACCTGACCACAGACATGTGGACGAGTTCTCAAACCACTGATTATAAATGCATGTGCACTGGGTGTCATGATCATCTTCAAACACTACCACAAGCTGCAGTGAACTGGAAGGTAGACAAGAAATGGCAGCTTTTTGCATTAGCATGTTTGGTAAGCATCACTTCACTGACAATATTTTGGAAGAGTTGCATGAAAACATTTCTGAGTGGTTAGAGACCCTGGTACTCCATACTGAATTTTTAGTTTCAGACAATGGCACCACTATTGTTAATGCATTGAAACCTGGTGGTTTTACTCACATTATGTGCTTTGCACACTCATTAAATTTATTAGTATGCGCTTTTCTTTCCAGTGACAACAGTATTGTCACACTAGTGGGAGCTGCAAAGAAAATCTGTGGCCATTTTAATCATGCTGTAAAATCATGCAGTATCTTGGCTGACCTTCAGAAAAAAAAACAGCTTGTCAATACAGCAATTAAAAAAAGATGTTCTGACAAGATGGCACTCAGCATTTTACATACACTATGTGAGAGACTTCTCACACAAAAGAAGGCAGACCATGAATATACCATGGAGCACAATGTAGCAGATGGTGTTGTGTTGAATCAATTTCAGTGGGGCCTCATGAAGTATCTTACATTGCTCTAGATTCCCTTTGAGGAAGTAACTCAACAGATTAACAAAGAGAAAGCTGCTGTATGGCAGATTATTCATACATTTGTTGAACAAGGAATTTAGGACGATGTGAAGAGGTTTTGAACAAAAACGAGACAAATGTGGTACATCCCTCATGGACTGAATGATGCAGCAAATCCAAAATTGCAGAAGACTTCGCAATATCACAACAGACACATATTTTCTTCTTTTGACTCTTCTTGACCCTCAGTTTAAGTTGAAAGAGCTGCCTCCTTCAGATCTCAGTGACTCTTATCTCAATTACAAAAACATGCTGATTTCAGCAATTGCACAGGAAAGGGATGGGAAGGCATCTAACAATACAAGTGAATCATGATGTGGATTCTGCATCTAATGATGCAGCATCTGTTGGGGGTTCATACTGGAGTTCATACTGGAGTGAATAAGGAAGTCAAAAGGCATTTGCCCATAAAAACCTCCCCCACCATTCAGTGGCAATGACCTAAGTCACCAACTTCTGTAAGAAATCTAACCTTTTTTTTAAATATACTTATACTTTCAGCATCAACCACCTCCTGTGGCAAACCATTCCACCATCTAACTACCCTATTTTTAAATCCATTCCTTCTCCACTCTGTTCTCACTGTTTCCTCCTTCAATTGTTTATTATGACACCGTAAATAATAAGGTTTATCTATCAACTCCAACCCCAAATCAAACTTTAACACTTCATCTTTCAGAATTTCAAATAATAACAATAAATCATCCCTCTTTCTTCTACTCTCCAATGTCCACAAACTCAGTCCTTCCAACCTCTCATCATAAGATCTATCCCTCCCACCATTTATCATTTTTGTATAGGTTATCTGTGGCCTCTCCATTACCCTAATATCTTTTACAAGATAAGGAGAGAAAACTGCAGAGCAGTAATCCAAAATGGGCCTGACCATTGTCTTATACAATGGCAGCAACACCTCCTCACTCCTAGATTGGAAGCCCCGTCTAATGCAATTCACCAACTGCATAGCTCTACTTGAAGTTTTTTTTACTATGCACTCCACTTTTAAGATCGTTCTGTACATATACTCCCAAATCTTTCTCCTCCTTTGATATCTTTAACTTAAGTCAAAGTATGCCATATGACTGTTGAATGTTATGCCTCCCAAAATGCATTATAATGCATTTTTCCTTGTTAAAGGTCATGACATTGATCTTTGCCCATTCCAGTATGTAAATCAAATCTTGTCCAAAAATTAGTCTATCATTGAAGGTATCCACTACTCCCCCCCATCTTGATATCGTCAGCAAATTTAACCAACTTACTTTTACTTAATATTCTTAAATCACCAATAAAAATGCTGAACAACAAGGGTCCATGTACCAACCCCTGTGGCACACCACTCCTCACCCTCTGTGGATCTGATAAGTGACCATATAATCTGACCCTCTGAGACCTATTTGCCAACCATTGTTTTACCCATCTCACTAAGGCCCCGTCCACTCCCAGTCCTATCAGTTTTTCGATAATTTTATGATGTGGGACTGTATCAAAAGCTCTATGGAAGTCTAACATTACCACATCCACATTTCTACCTTCATCAATGTGTTTACTAACATATTCATAGAAAACTACCAAGTTCTTCTCACACGACCTGTTAGCCACAAATCCATGTTGATCTCTATCCACCAAGTTCTTACTCCTCATGTATTCCAAAATAGATTCACTCAGAATTCCCTCAATGATCTTCCCTATAATGGAGGTCAGACTCACCGGTCTATAATTCCTTGCCTCACTTCTACTACCCTTCTTATATATCGGTATCACATATGCTAACCTCCACATCTCTGGCACCACCCCTATGCCAAAGATTTTTGTCCCAGCCAAGTTATAACAGGCACCAGTATATCCACCATCTCCTTCACTAAAAAAGGGTGTATCCCTTCTGAACCTGCAGCCTTCTCAGCCTTCAACTTCATAATCCTACCCCTCACTTTTTCCTCTGTTATAACTCTTCTAGGATCCATCATACTGTCACCTACATGTACTGTCTCTATCTCTCCAACATACTTTTTATAGAGTGCTCCAAAGCATCTGCTAAATTCTTCCAGCATCTCCTCACATTTTGAAGTCATAATCATCTCAATATTTAAAGGCTCAATCATACAATTTCCTCTCCTCCTCCTCCCTTTTATATATGCAAAAAAGCTTTTATTATTGCTCTTATCCATTACACGTTTAAATTCTAGCTGTTTCTTTGCATTTTTTATTTCCTTCTTCAATTTGTTTAATAATTTCTTATACTTAATCTTTGATTCTGGTGTACCTAACATTCTAATTTTCCAGAACATTACTTTTTTTCCGTTACACAATCTAATTATATTTCTTGTTAACCAAGGTGTTTTTTTACCTTTATAATTATATACTCTTCTCCTGGGTATACATTTTACTACTACTTTGTTCATTTTCTCAGAGAAAAACTTCCAAGACATTTCCACATTTAGATCCTTCATTTCTGCCTCCCAATTGATATTTCTTAATTCTTCTCTTGTAGCCCTGTAGTTCCCTCTCTTATATAGAATCTGCTCAGTTACTCCTTTTACTCTATTTACTTCCCAGCACATTTTAAATTGTATGGAATTGTGGTCGCTCATCCCTACTTGTGGTTGAATCTTAATTTGATTTATTACGTCAGGGACATTTGTTAGAATAAAATCCAATATGTTATTTCCTCTAGTGGCTTCCTGTATGCACTGTTTTATACCAACCACCATAAACTTCTCTTGTAATCTACACTCCAAACTATTTCCTTCCATACAGTCATCCCGCCTAATATTTGGCATGTTTAAGTCCCCTACCATCACCAAATCAGCGCCTTCAGCTAGTCCAGTTACATATTCATAAAAAAACTCAGAGTTCTCCATTATTGTATCTGGTGGTCTGTAAAACACAGAAAAGCTACATTTCCTTCCACTAATACCCAACAGATCAGTAACAATAATTTCAATTCCTCCATATTACAATTTACTTCTTTAACCTTAATTTCTAATTCATTCCTAACAAATAAGGTCACTCCCCCATCTCTTATCTCTACTCTAGTTTTTATTTATTAATCTGTATCCGGGTATCTGTTGACCCCACTGGTTTTCATCTGACTACCAAGTCTCTACTACTCCAACCATATCGAGTTTATCCCTCCTTATTATCATTTCCAACTCAGCCATACCAACTTCATTTAAACTTCTTGCATTAAAAAAAATTATCTTAGTATCTACCATACTGTTAATTATTTTTTTGGGTGCTATACTTGATTGTTGCTTAATTTCCCTGTTCGTCCCCCTCTTTTTCAGTTTAAACACATCTCAATTTCATTCTTTAACCTCTGTCCTAGTATTCTACTACCTATATGGTTGAGATGCAACCCATACTTACTATAGAGTTTATTATTATTTACAAATGTCCCCCAGTTTTTTATAAATTTATAACCAGTTTCCCTTGTCCATCTCCCTAACCATTCATTTGTCAAAGCAATTCTCTTCCTTTTATAAGCTGTTGCCCTAGGTTCCAGTAATAGTTCAGAGAGGACTATCTCACTACCCTTATCCATCAACTTTTGTACCAACAGCAATGCTACCATGTACTCCTTAATCAACATTGGGTAGTCCTGCACCAAGTCCTCTTTCATGGCCCTTGAAAAAGGCATGCCTTTCTGAAAAGCACACAGATGGCTCTCACATTTTTTGGTTAAAACTCATGAAACTGATAATTCAGATCTGCTGTCATGGGACCACCTTCTTTGTCTTTGTCTGATATTGTGGATGGCTTTTTATAAGAACCACTCATTAATATTACTGAAAACCCTTTTGAGTACTGGCTGGAAAAGAAAAACATCTGGCTTGCACTATCTGCCTCTGCTATAAGCTTCTTAGTTGCCCTCCCACTAGTGTTTACTGAGACAGTAGATTTAGCACAGCTAGAAATGTTATCTTAGATGGCTGCACAAGGCTTACTCATAAAAAGGTACAGTGCCTTACCTCCCTAAAAGTCAACCTCAACAAATTCTCTTATCAGTTCAGTGAAGAGTGGCAGGAACATAAAAGCAATAATGATGAACAGCTGCAACAGGTTCTCCTAATAATGATGCTTCCATGGTGGTGTTTGAAGATGATGGCGATATTATTTAATTTAATGATGTATTTCTTTGAATTCAAAGGACAGAGGTTAGCAATCACAACAGAAAAATCAAGTAAAAAAATATTTCTTGTGTGGTAATGGTGTATATGTGTTGCAGTATGTGTTTTTCCATGTGGGAACCCACGACCTGGGTACCATGTGAATCCATGCCAATTTGATGACAAGGGTAGTGATGGGGCTGGGGACTTGCACATGAGCTTCATGGCTGGAGTAGGTGGCAGTTGGGGCCAAACAGCTCTATTAAAAAAAGGTCAATCAGATTTAAAAAAAAGTAAGTTAGAAAACTCAAGCAATAACAAATAATTGGCCAATTAGTCAGGAGTGTGTGTGATGGTTTGGGGCCCGTGATGCTTGCTATAAGACCAAGTAGGCAAGAAAAATAGTTACAAATTAAAAAAAAATAACATCTCAACTCAAAAGAGCAGGAGGGATGACTGGGGCCCCATGACATCCTGCTCATGCTGCCTGTATCCCACCAAAAGCATTCCAGACTCAGAGAAGGTCTGCACTCTGCACTCCGCTGTTGTCTTTCTTCTGTTGAATGTGTTGGTCTCTCTCCCTCTATCTCTCTCTTTCTAACATCTGACACACTGCCGCCTTTTACAGTGGGATAGATTCACAAGCATTTTTTGGACTAAGTCCCACACCACAACTGGATTGAAATCTCCACAACTGTGAAGATTGCTATTCACATTTGTAGCAGCTGAGGAAGATGTTATGGCTGGTCCCACTAGCTGTAACATTTTTCCACAGCTGCAGGGATTTCCATGACAAGACCACCTGCAAGCTGCTGTAAATCATTGTGCCAGTCATAAACAGGCTCCACTTTTGAAAATACTGTAGCTACAGGAGAAATTGGTTCTACAAGTGGCAACACACTTGTACTGAGTTGTTTCCCACAGCCATGGGATTTTCAAGAGTTTTGTGAATCCACCCCACTCTTTTCTATAACTGTCATGTGGTGGCTGACACACCGGACTGGAAAAAACAATAGTTAATTCATGTCACTGCTGTTGGCTGCTTGATGACCTTGAAAAATGACATGAAAATACAGACACAGATTTTTTAAAAGGTTACATTTGATTTTTTTGTAAGAAGAGGGATCTAAAAGAATAATATTGATGCATTTCTCATTCACAATTAGACTAAAATAGGTCTATAATTCATCAGAGTAAATTAGAGTAAATCAGAACTTTTTCGAAAAAATCAGAGCCAGAATCAGAACCAGCTCACCACCGACTCACCAATCCAGAATCTCATCTATTCAATAATTTTATTACCTCCAATAATTTGCTAGATTTATGGACAGAAAATTTAGATAAAACATACACATTTTTTCAAAATGATACAACATGTCTTCCAGATGGTTCACTGACAACCTGCACTCCGTAAAAAAGAGCATAGGCAAAAGGATGCCAGCAAGATGAGTGAAAGGCAATTGAGTCACCCCCCCTCACCCAGATTGCACACCTCAGGTTGTGATCACCCCTCCCAGTCTCATAGTAATTTCCCTCAGTGCATGCTCCATTGTTGGGCGGGGGTACTTTGCTCCCTGTATCCCCTCACATTTATATAAATAGCCCCTGAGCTGACACAAATTGTTGGGGAGAATATGCCCATATGAGGATGTTGACATTAGTGAGCCATCAAAAATACCGATCACCCACATGTCACACCCTCATGCCCACATTTTGGTGCCCTAGTTGTGGCACACTGTCAATGGGATACCCTTCCAGATTACACAATATTCTAATCTCCAATGAAATGGCAACTAAATGTGTGAGTTTTATGGCCAATATAGAACCAATGTTAATCTCAGATGATAATAACATCTGCTTTAACATAACTGTCACATGGTAAACTAAACAATTTATTAATATTAAATAATATTTTGCTACAGTACCAAGGAATTTTTTAAAAGATAAGGACTGTCAACTGTACCTTGCTGGACCTCATTTTTACCAATAGACCTGACAGAATAACCAGTTCTGTGGTTCTCCCTGACGCCATCAGTGACCACTCCCCTATCATCTGCTTCTGGTCCAATAAGTCTCCCAAACAACCTAAAAAATCCACACACCAATGCGTCCTCAAGAAAGATCAACTCAATCAGTTGCTAAACCACATACACAACCTGGACTGGTCGGTGCTGGATCATGTTTCTAATGTTGATCTGGTCCTGGACCACTTCGTATTTCATTTCAATGCTGCATGTGACATCTATGCACCTCTAAAAAAGCAGAAGACCAAAGCCATTTCCAACCCTTAAATCTCCCCCTCACTCCTATCCCAAATGGTTGACAGGGATCACCTGTGGCAGAAAACTTGGGCAACAGGCAATCAATCCCACTGGCAACAGTACAGAACAGCCAGAAACTCCTGCATCAAGGCCTTCTGCCAAGCAAAAAAGGACCATTAGAAGGAGGCACTCACAAACTCCTGGGATGACAGCAGGAAGTTTTGGGACAACTTCAAACAATTTACTGGTAAGCCCATCAAAAATCCTCCCACCATGCTCAACCTTGATGGTGCTACCATCCAAGACTCGCATCAGATTGCCAACACCTTCAACATAGTTTTCTCAGACTTTAGTGGTGTACTTCCCCTCAACTTCTTTGACCCCCTCACCCCCCCACTCAAATCTAAGGATGCTGCCCCGACCACAAACCCAGATTTCTACCTCAAAACTGTCTCCACCAGCACTGCCAGAAAATACCTACTCAAGGTTCTAGGCAAATCTCTTCATAGCAGTGACTCTTTTCCCCTAAAGCTGCTATGTATGGTGTTGGATGCTGTCCTTGCACCCCCTCACTAAAATTCAGAACAAGTCCCTGTGTCTTGGGCAATTCCCCACCTGGTGGAAAGTAGCTATAGTGACCCCCATCCACAAGAGCAGAGATAGAGCAATCCACTCCAATTACCATCCCATCTCAATCTCACCTTCCCTTTCTAAAGACCTGGAATTGATAGTCGCAGACCAACCCATGGAATATCTAACTAAGTATAACATCCAATGCCCTGAACAGCACGGCTTTAGGAAAAATCACAGCACCACCGCAGTTGTGCTTGAATGGACCAATGTCATACACAAAGCTCTGTACCATGGGCACTTAGTGGGGTCAGTGTACATTGACCTCACTAAGGCCTTTGACATGGTTCACCACACCCTTCTTATTAACTCCCTTAGCACTGTTGGGGTCTCTTCTGAGATGGTGGGCTGGTTCAAATGTTGTGTGAAGGATAGGGTACAACAGTTAAAAATGTGTGATTCACTATCCTCCAGTCTACCTGTCCATTCTGGAGTACCCCAAAGCTCCATTTTAGGTTCCATATTATTATGCCTCTTCCTGAACTCCCTTCCTCAGTCCTGCCCTGGTGGCCTACTCCTTTATGTGGCTGACATGGTACTCTTCACCAGCCATCTGACCCTCACACCCTTGCCTCAGACTTGCAACATAACCTTTCAGCAGTTGAAGACTAGTTCACAGCCCATACAGTTAACATGAACTATAAAAAGACTAAGTCCATGCTGTTCTCCAGCCCCCATAATATACTAAAATCCACTCCACTTACCATCCTTAACCACCTCAACACCCCAATGGAACAAGATCAATCCTTTAAATACCTTGGAATTACACTTGACAGCACCCTGTAATTCAAAGAGCACATCGACGTCATCTCAAAAGTAGTAATCTGTAGGTTAGGCATCCTATACAGACATAGAAACAGTATGACCCAAGAAGCACTCCTGATAGCTGTATCCAGCTCCATACTGTCAATTGTAGACTACAGCCTAGTTATTTATGGTACTTCCACAGAATTGTCCCTAAAAGAATTAGCACTGCCCTCAACAAGGCCTGTCGCCTGGTAATGGACATGCATCACTGTACTCATACATGTAACCCATACTCCAGATCAAAATGGCTGAACCTTAGGGACAGAATTCAATACTGCATCTGCTTATTCACATAGAAAATCAGTACAGGCCTAACTCCCACAAAGTCCAAGCTCCTTCTTGCTCATGCCCCACAGTCACGTTGCACCAGGAGCTCCTCCAGACTGAATTCCCATGCCCCTTTTTGCTGCACCTCACTAGCCCAAAGTTCCTTCAGCTACTGAGCTCCTACATGGCTTAATGACCTCTCTAACAACATGGTTGGGGTACCCAAGCTTGGCACATTTAAGCTTCTCCTCAAACAGCACCTGATCTTGTGCAGTAGCTGTGACTGCTCTGCTTAGAGAACACCTTCTGTAGCACTACTTGTTTCCCCTGCTTCCCCTTTTCTCCCTTCCCCTACCCCTCCCACCTCCTCCTCTGCATTAGGGAGTTACCCCATCTTTTTACCCCTGCAAGCCTGAGTCCACAACTGAGTGCCCCTCAATTAAGTCAACCTCTGGCTGCTTCTGTTAGACAGAGCGAACCTCTGGCTGCCTTCGCCACCAACAGCAATGCCACTCTGGCCCATGACTGCAAATGTGACTCCAATATAACTGTTCGATCCTCCATTCTGCAAGTTATCTAGTGTCACTTTTGATATTGTATACCTCCTGTCCTTGTATTGGTCATTGTTATAAACGATGGTTGTGTATTACCTGGTTAATTTTAACATTTGACTCCTTGTCCTCTCTGTACTTACAGTAATGCTGTATTTGACATGGAGCAATTGCAAATGAGTCTCTGGCTCATTGGTCTGCAATCTGAGAATTTAATAACCTTAACTTAAAACAATTTCAATATCTGTCTTGTACTTGTTACCAACTGTAAAGTACTCTGTTAACTAAGTTAAACTTTGTACTGAACCCTGTTACCTGTGTAATGCATTCTGCTTTGAATGTGGGACCTTTGTAAATGAGCTCTCAGCTCAAAGGTATTAATCTGAGATGTTAATACTATAAATAAATATATAAAACCATAGATTACTTTTGTATGGATAATCGGATTTGTGAGGACAATATCATTGAATCCTAGGATGCATTGAAAACAAAAGTAAGTGGATGTCTGATATTGGAAGCTTTCAGGAAGAATAAAAAAAGAAAAAAAAAAGATTTTAGAGGAAGTTGAAGAAAGACTAAAATTATGAAAAATATATATCAGAGCTGGAGATAGCTTAAAAAGATTCCACATAAATATACCATGAAAAAATAATTGGTTGAAAGGGCCAATAATTTCACAAGTAAAAAGTGGACAAGCAAGAATAAAGCTAGCGAAAAGACTTAAAATATAGAAATGAAATTACATCTGTTTATGACAGAAATGGTACACTCGTGGAACAACAAAAAAATAAAGCATTCCTTGAGTCTTACAAAACTTATACAAATTAGAAGGTGATCCAACCAAACACAATAGATACACAGAAACTAAAATAGAAAGGATCATGTGATGCTAATCTTCTGAGCAACAGCAGTGTCTTGGAGCTCCCGACTCCCTCCAGCCTTATTAACTTCTATCGGCGATTCCTGAAGTACGAATCCAATAATTTACATACTATTTGACTTACTTCACTCTGCCTTTCGGCCTTAGGATGTTTTGATTTCACATCCTTCTAATAAAACTAGGATGGTGGCGGAGAAAAAACAGGCTGCGATCCGGCATACACCACCAGCTACTCCTGAGAAGCTGCCTAAAAAAGCGAGAAATCAACTCGGCTCCACCCCCGAGAAAACAGACGACAAAGTATCCCCGACTAACCTTCTAACCGAAGAAAAGTTCCTAAAAGAATTAACACCTTTGAGAGAAGTATTACAAGATATTACCACGGAGCTCAGATCTATACGAGGTGACCTTTCCTCTCTCGGCAAGAGGGTGTCCGACTCAGAAGCTATTCATTCCCTGGAACAATGGAAATCTACAGCAGAATCTGACTTGGTGGCATTAAAACAGCAAGTTAAAAAGTTACAACTAAAAACGGAAGACCTAGAAGGCCGCTGTAGGAGAAACAACCTGCTTATCCTGGGTTTACCTGAGCTGGAAGAGGGGTCTGATCCCATTGCCTTTCTCCAAAAAATTTTAGTCAAAATAATGGGGCCTTCACCTCTAAATCCCCGCTATCTCCTGGAAAGAGCGCACAGATCCCTGAGACCCAGGCCCCCTCCAGATTCTCCTCCGCGACCGCTGATTATGAAATTTCTCAGTTATCTGGAAAAGCAGCATGTTCTTACCAAGGCTCGTGAACTGCAATCAATTATGTGGGGATCTGCCAAACTTCGAGTAGCTCAAGATCTGCCTAAGGAGATCAGAATGAAGAGAACTGCATTTCATTCCATTGTCCAGAAGCTTATCGTGGCGGGCATCCCTTTCAGGATGTCGTATCCTGCCACCCTCAAGGTCACAATTGGAAGCACCTCCGTGAGCTATGACACCCCGGACTCTGCTCTTAAAGACCTGACTGCTAAACTTCCTAATCTTTTTAAAGCTAGTACCTGAACTCTTAGCCCACAGTTTTCTAACCAAGGCGATGTTCTAGCCTAAATTCAATGTTTTGTATGTTGTATTTACCTTGTCAGCCGGTTCTGGATTTATCCCAATGGGTGGAGAGTTCTCGGAGGCTCAGATGTAGGTCAGGGAAGGCCGTGTAGTCTCCGGCCCTCGCAACTACCGGAACTAAACAACAGTGGATGCAAGCTATGCCTGGCTATTTTAGTGTGGGACTGGTTTGGTTCCACTGCATAATCGCTCCCCGGGGAAACATTATCTGTAATGGAGTGGCAATACTCCCATCTCTCGATTTACCCTGCCATCTCTCAGAATCCCACAAGAGTCCTGATAAGGGAGTGAGTAATACTTTTGGATTTCTCCCTATACGAACAGTTGGATGTCACCCCTCATAGTCGCAATCCCTGCTATAGCATCTATGATGGAGGCTGGTGGGCGGGAGCTCCTGGGATATTCATAGCTGCGAATGAAGTTGCTTCATGAACCTATAGATGGGGGGTATGTAAACCCAGACTCGCATGTGGGGTTTTCTCTGACTAGACTCATCTGGCTTACTGTTATATTGCTCTGTTTAGCCCTTCGAAGACCCTTTGATGTACAGGATGCCAGCAACAAGTTGCATGCTGGGTTTACAATGGGGTCCTGGTTCCCAGACTTCTGTCCCGTCTCTTGCTATTTTGTCTGGTACCAGGGTGTACATAGTTGGATAGACTTAGTAGGGGATTATGTAAAGGGATGGGAGGGTGATGTGGTTGGGCTGCCTATCATTTCATATGTCCCAAGGCAGTTTTGATTTAAATTTTCTGTTTATGGTATGTCATTACTTGTTATGTAACATTTGGCAGCTTACAACGGATTGGGATTTTGGGACTAGAGTGTGCTATTTTTATTGGGCTACAGTTATGAGCTCTGCTGACTACCTCTATACTCTCCTATTCTTGAAATGGCTATAAATTCTGTTAAAGTCACATCGTGGAATGTACGTGGGCTCAGGGAGAAAGTCAAGAGAACCCAAGTCTTTAATCATTGCAACCTCATTCATACCGACATTCTGTTGCTACAAGAAACCCACCTACTCAGTTCTGAGACTAAATGGCTGTTCAGATCTGGCTTTTCACATGTTTTTACCATGAATGGGTCAGGATTTAGTAGAGGTGTAGCTATTCTTATTAAAAATTATGTTACGTTCCTGATAGACACTACAGTAATGGACCCAGAGGGTAGATTCGTACTAGTCAAAGTATCCCTTAATAACTGTATTACTGTTCTTGGTTCTATTTATGGCACAGTAGGGGGTAGTTCTGAATTCCTAATGACCCTGGCAGATAAGATTAGCTCCCTCCTCCCCTCCCAGCTTATACTAGGGGGGGATTGGAACATTCCACTGTCTTACCTCCTGGATAAAGCCCCAGGTCCAAATCGCCCACCTACTCCGGTCCAAAGATCCCTGTCAGACTTTTTACATATTTTAGGGCTATGCGATCCCTGGCACTTATCTAACCCCTTCCTTCGGTCCTTCTCCTTCTTTTCTCAACCTCATGGTTCCTGGTCAAGAATTGACTACATTCTGATCAGCAAAACTCTCCTCCCTGGTCTTTTTCAAGCCGGTATTGAACCGATCGTGCTCACCGACCATGCTATAGTATGGACAAGGATCTCTCCCGACCCCAATTTTCAATGGGATACCGTCTGGAAACTTAACACTCAGCTCCTAAAGGACTCCTAAGTGGTGATGCACGTTAAAACCTCCATTTCTAGTTTCCTCAAGAACAATATTAACTCTGCCCCGTGGTTCGACATTATCTGGAGCTCTCTGAAATGTTATCTAAGAGGCGATCTGATCAAACTAGCCTCGGCGAGGAAAAAGTCTAGGCAAGCCCGTGCCTCCTTATTAATGGCCAAAATCAAAGAGCTAGAAAGCTCCTACTTCCCCTCTTCCCCCCCTGTCATCCCTCAAAGCCCTTTTAGCAGCTAAAAATGAATATACAGACCTTCTCAAAGAAAAAGCTGAATACAACATACTTAAAACCCAAACTAAATATATTGAGCAAGGCGAAAAGGCTGGTAGAATTTTGACCTTAAGACTACGTACATTGGAGAGCTCCAGATTAATCTCGGCCCTGCAAGCTCCTGGTGGTCTCATCAAAACGTCTCCCAGAGAAATCACACAGATTTTTGAAGATTTTTACAGAACCCTCTATAATAACCCTTCCTCCTCAGCATCACTCTCAGATATATCAACCTATTTAGCAGACCTCAACATTCCCCAACTCTCGGTCTCACATAAAGAAATCCTGACTTCCCCAATTTCTCTCTCTGAAGTAGAAGAAGCTATCGCCTCCTTGGCCCCGGACAAAGCACCAGGCCCAGATGGCTTTCCCTCAAATTTCTTCAAGGTACTTTCCAAAGAACTTGCCCCTTTACCCTTAAGGTATACTACTATATTGTCACTGCCGACACTTTGGACCCTACACTCCTAGAGGCCACTATTGTTCTAATTCTCAAACCCGATAAAACCCCTATGGACCCGGCTAGCTACCAACCCATTTCTCCTAAACTGCGATATGAAGATCCTTTCCAAGATTTTAGCCGAGAGGATCAAAAAGTCTGGATCCATCTCCTCAGCCCGGAACAAGCTGGATTTGTTCAACCTCACTCCTCAGCAGACCATCTTAGAACCCTTTCCCATATCTCTCAGGCTGCCCAAATATCCCCCCACCCAATGGCCCTGATTTCACTAGATGCAGAAAAAGCATTTGACAGAGTCAACTGGTCTTTTCTTTGGGCTACACTGGCCAAAATGGACTTTCTGCCCTCCTTTCTCAAATGGATCAAGGTTTTATACAAGTCCCCTTTGGCCAAGCTATACTGTAAAGGTGTTTTTTCCTCTCTTTTTCATCTCCACACCGGCACCAAGGTTGCCCCCTTTCACCCTTCCTGTTTAATCTATATCTTGAACCCCTTCTCCTGAAACTTAAATCCTCCCCATTTATCCAAGGTTGTCAGATACGTCAACAGGAATTAGTCCTCTCAACTTACGCTGATGATATACTATTTCAAGTCACCCATCCTGCCACTTCCATAGGACATGCACTTCACCTTATTACTCAATACAGCAATCTATCTCACTACAAACTAAATATATCAAAATCCAAAATCCTCCCACTGAACCCCCTTACATATAAACATGAGCTCGACATATTTGGCATGAGATGGTCCCCCAAGTCGATTAAGTACCTAGGCATCCACTTTGCTTCAGACCCCCTCTTGCTTAAGAAGCTCAACCTAGATGACCTCAAAGTCCATATACAACTAGACCTACAAAGATGGGCTAACCTCCCCATCTCTCTGTGGGGTAGGATTAACATTATCAAGATGAATATTCTTCCCCGTATTTTTTACCCCCTCAATTTATTAGGCCTTTGGCTACCACTCTCCTATTTACGCCAATTACATACAATTTTCTCCAAATTTATTTGGCGCGGGAAAGTTGTTAGGCGTTCATTCTCAAACTATCCCTCCCTAAAGACAAAGGTGGTCTCAGACTCCCTAACCTAATATTCTATCATTGGGCTGCCCATCTTTCCAGGCTGGGTAAATGGTATTCAACCCATATGGGAGCTTCTCCTCTGATCTGGCTCCAAATTGAGAGAAAGATCCTCTCAGGACTAAAATAGATCCCCAAGCAATTTTCTAAGCTCCCACCTCGATACTTACACCCTGACTGTCTGACCAAACAATTACCACATCTCTCAAGTCTCTCTTTCAATGTTTGTATTTTCTCAAAATCTCCCCTAAAATGGACCTTGCGCAACCTCTCACTCTCAATCCCAATATTAAGTTAGGCAACTCGATAATTACTCCTGAGTGGCTCCCACAAATTAAGGAAAGTACTCTAGAACATTATTATGACCAAGGCTCCCTTCTTTCATCCCCAAATATATTAACTAAATTTGACATTCCCAATTGTAAGGTCTTCAAAATATACCAAATAAGACATCTTATTGCTGTTAAATTTGGTTCAGAGTTTCGTGACTCCAGGGTCAGCCCTTTCCTTTCCCACGTCTTCACTCTTGCCTCTAAACCTCATTCCGTCTCATCAATATACTCATATCTACTGGATTATAAATTCCCAGAGCCGCTCGAGGGCTCCCGCATCTGGCCATCCCTACTTCCAGAATCCATCCCTAACTGGACCCGAATTTGGAAAGACCTACATAGATACCACACTCAAGACAGATTTAGGCTCATCCAGTACTATATACTAAACAATATGTACTATACCCCAAGTAATTTATTCCGCTTCAATAAACTATCTCTCCCTCTCTGCTCTAGATGTTCACATAGTGAGGGGAATCCACTCCACATCTTCTAGCAGTGCCCTAAAGTTGCCCCCTTGTGGACCTCTATCCAGGATAAACTTGATCCGATGCTTGGTCTTACCAACATTTTTACACCCGATATCTGTATTATAGGTGACTACTCCAGTATAGATTGCCTGGAAAGGTGATATTACATGGCCTTGGTGTCCATAGTGGTTAAGAGGTTGGTCCTCAAGCATTGGACAGATCAGCTGATCCTGACCTATTCTGAATGGCTGACTGAACTTTCAATGTGCTTCGATACGGAGAGACTTATGGCCAGTTCCCGCAACCGCATGGATCTGTTCCATAAAAGATGGGGCAAATTGTATGCTCTATATTTACATCAGTGATCTCTGGATGCCCCCCCAGATGCCCAACAAAGCCTCCTATCTCTCTTCTTTCTTCCTTTCTTTTTTGTTGTTCTCCACTCGCTCCTCCTGATTTGCCTGCGTGAACAGGCTAGTACCCTGTGGCGGCCTTGTCAACAGAATTAGTTATACATTCATTCTGCACACTCTATGATGGTGTTTGTAGGGTGGGGGGTGGATACGTTATGGGTAGTAAGGTGGTGGGTGGTGGGTAGTTCTGAGGGGAAGAGGGATGGTGGGATTTGTGAGGGAGGGGGTTCTTTTTATTTTCTTTATTTATATCATGTATGATTACTGGACATGTATTATTATGGTCTGTTTGTTTTGACTATGTTAAATCAACAAACTTAAATTTCAAAAAAAAAGAAACTAAAATAGTTTCTAGACTACAGGCAGATAATTTCACTATAACAATAACACAAGACAAAATCAAAAACCTTATTTTAGATATAGCAGAGGATAAGTGTCTAATCATGGTTGCCTTTACCACAGAATTTTATACAACAGTTATACCCATTATAGTACCTCTGCTGAAAATGCTCCTAACTCAAATTCTTTTTTAAAACTTGAATTTATTTTACTAAAACATTAAAGGCACGAGAACACTTTTTTTCCATTAATAACATTTCACATGGTACTTTTCTTTGGTTACATCTTTGTCATACATCATTTGGTATATTGTTCTGTTACATATATTGTACTAAACAAAGAACAACAGACATTAGTTAGAGGGGCAGTATGAATGGCTAGTCACCATTGTCCTTAAAAGTCCTGTGGTTGATTAATACCAAAAATCCAAATGAAATGGTGCAGCAGACTGCTGTGACAATGCCAAAAACAAAGATACAGGAGAAAAGAATAACAAAAATACATCTTTTATGCAATTGTACATGTGAGTGTCAAAAGTTCACCAAACTCATTACTCAACTAATCTCTTAAATAAGTATCTCAATAAACTGAATATCACATTTTACTCTATTCAACAATAAATAAAACTAAGTAAACATAGGTGCATTCCTTCATTTCTTCCTCCCCGGACCATTTGATACTGAAGCATTTCGAAATTTAAATCAGGTAAACCCCTCAAGAAACTTGTATCTGATGCCATGGGTGCCATATTTCTAGGAACTTCTCATGTTTTAGCCTTATTTGGCTTGTAATCAGTTCCATTTGTTCTAATTCTGATACTTTAGATTTCCAACCTTCCAAAGTTGTCAAGGTAGGAGAAAAACCATCTGGAAGTGATGCACTTGAGTGCTGCCACTCTCAGAATTTGGCCTAGGTATCTAATAGTAGGAGAGCAGGACAGTAGGGCCGGGAAACCCAAGATCATTTTGGTAAATTGAAAGGGTATTATGAGCCCTATTAAGATCTCAGTTTCTGCATGTACTGTCTGCCAGAATCCCAACTGGGCAAGCCCAAGATATGTGATAGTGTGAGCCACTGTTGCCATACCCTTTCGAACAGAGGTCTGCATGTGATATGTTAAAGTGTTTAGTTATGGTAGGTATGTGGAAGAACCTTACTAACACTTTCCAATTGAACTCTCACCAGGAGGGTGAGGCCATGAATTGCCAACCCATTTTCAATCTCTTTTCCCACTGTCTTTGGTCTATCTGGGTACCTGCCTCTAGCTCCTATATAAGTCTAATGTTCTCCAAGGCTGGACTATCTGGTTGAGTCAGTAGAGAATATAACTCAAAGACATATCTGATTCGATTGTGAAGTGTGATAGCAAAATAAAAGAAGGATTCTAGGTTTGTTCGTTCCCTTCGAAATTTAGTATAATTATCTGATGACATTATGAAGTACCAAACTTGTAAGCATCTATAATGGTCTTTCCTTTGGAGGGAGTATATGTTCTACAGCTGGGTAAATGGCAAACACCCATGATAATCCATACATTTAAAAAACTTTGTCAATCTCTGTCCCTCCCAATATTTATATCCTGGGTCTGTCCTCAGTGGCAGAAAATAATCCTCATAGCGTTTGAGGGAAAGGAGACCAATCCTGTTTGGTGTGTGCATAATCCTTCTGAGGTCCAGAAGACTGCACAACATGTGTTTGACCCAGGGGTTTGTGGTCTGGATCCAAATATGGGGTGGGATAGCACTAGTCAGTAGGGTCCACAAGGGCCTGTTTGTCACAATATCCTCTTCAAGCTGATATCAATCTGAGCTGACCTAATTTTTGGCCCATGTACAAATATAAGCTCCCTGTGCCACCAAATAGTATAGTTTTAAGTTTGGGGAGGCATGGCTTCCTGCTGACCTTGGTGCCTGGAGTGTCTTAACCCTATCCTAAATCTCATTCCAGACCAAATGAAATGTCCTATTTGTTTGTGTAAATTATTCCAATATGACTTAGGGATGATGATTGGTAATGGTTTGAAGCAGAAATAGCAGATGAGGTAATACATTCATCTTGATTGTTTGTACCCTTCCATATAATGTCAAGGGCAACAATGTCCATCTGGCTAGGTCTCCTTGTAGAGATTGATAAAGTTTTATGTAGTTATTGTTAAATAGTGCAGAAATATCTGCAGAGATGAGGATTCCAAGGTACCAAAATGTATTCCGTTTAACCCATGCAAATCGGAAGGCCTGTCTAAAATCAGTGGGAGGGACCCACTTAAGGTCATCGCTCTGACTTAAAAATATATATTTTATATCCTGCCAGCACCCCACAATCTTGTAAGGCCCACTGGAGGTGCAGGAGAGATGTGGAAGGGTCTGCTAGAAAGAAAAGAGAGTCATCAGTTTGGAGGGCTAACTGCTGCTCTCTTCCATCTACCATTATCCACCCCCCCTTATTTGGGGGTTAGCTCTTATAGAGATGGCCAGAGGTTCCAATGCAATTGCAAACAGCAGTGGAGAAAGGGGACATCCCTGTCTGTTTTCCTGCCCTAAAAAAAAGTCTCTGAGAGAAAGCCAGTAACTTTTACTGTCACTGTGGGCTTACTATATAACAAAGAAATCACCTCAGTAAAATTATCACCCAGCCTGAAGGCTTGTAAAGTGGCCAACATAAACTCCCAATCTACTCTGTCAAATGCCTTTTTGTCATCCATACCTAATACTATCTGAAAGTTGTTGTTGGAATGTTGTGCTGAGATAATGTTTACACAATGGCATATATTACCCCGCAGGAGTCTCCCTGAAATGCAACCAGTATTGTCTATATGTATTATTTGGCCTATGCAGGATTGAAGACATTCAGCCAATATACCTGTGAAGATTTTTAAAGTGCACTGGTAAAAGTGATATGGGGTGATATGACCCACAATCATCTGGGTCTTTGTTCGATTTTAGCAGAACTGAGATTTGGGATGAGTTCCAGGAAGGCAACATCCTCCTCCCCTTCCCAGTATCTTGTTGAATGTTTCCTGCAAGGGAGGAACCAGTAAGGTCCCAAATTGTTTATAGAATTTTTTATTTATTTAATTTTTGTTTACCGGGTAGGTGCAGTAGCCAAAATAATGACTATTTTCTGGTACAACCCGAGAGAGTACAGAGACAAACTTCAAGAAACATTTTTGGTACAGGATACAAAAATACAAGTAGATATATGAAGGCTAAAACAGCAGTAAACTGACAAAATAGAAATAGTGTGTACAACATAGCATTTAAAATGAACAAGCAACTACAATTTAGGCAACGATAATATGACTAAACAAAGTTAATACAATGGAGGGTAAAGTACAGTGAGAGCAATAGATCAAACTAGCAACCAAGCAGAAATAAGTATTGGGAGAGTCTATGGGAGGAGTAGGAGGGTGAGAGGTAGAAGGGTGGAATTTAGGAAGAGATACATACAAGATAACTGAATAGATACAGTAGGAAGTGGAAGATGAAATCTAGGAATTAGAAATTGAGAGGAAAGTGCTGCATACTGGAGTAGGGCCCAATGTACCAGAGAGGCGAAGGTGGATTTAGGGAGTGAGGGGGGCTAGTGTGGTTTGAAACAAGAGCAATTATAGGAGGAGATGAGATGGTGGCATAGTTCTTTCTTAAAGGAGATATGGGATGCTGCTTGGCATAAAGTTAGTGGGAGTGAGTTCCAGAAATTTGGTGCATGACAGGCAAAGGCACTTGCACCTTTGATGGTGTGGTGTCTAGGGATGTGAAAAGAGACATTGTTTGCAGATCATAGGCCATAGTCGGTTGTTTGATTTTGAAAGAGATGCCAATGGTTTGGGTAAACGGGATCTGATAATGTTGTCAGTGATAGATCCAAGTGTGTACGACAGTGCTTGGAGTGGTAGCCATCCCAGGTCTGAATAGAAAAGACAGTGATGTTTCAGCCTGGGGAGGAGGATGCGTAGCAGAAGATGTTATTATAAGTAACATTCCACTTACATATATTCGAATTACAGGTGGAAGCATACATAGCAGCCCCATAGGTGAGAGAGGGAAATAATATCCCACGGGCTATGGCAAGCCTAGCTGAGGGGGTGACTGCATAGCTAGTACAGTAGGTGTTGCCAAGTTTGGAGTTTACCTGCTTACAGGTTGATTGAATGTGGGATTGAAGCTCAGGGATGGGTCTAATGTGACACCCAAATATTTGAAGAGTTTACCACCCCAACAGATGTGCCACTGAGGAGGAGACATTAAAGTATTGTTGGGAGTTTTCAGTTTGGGACTGGAACCAAATAACATAGCTTGGGTTTTGGATCTATTTAGAACACATTTTGTGATTGGTGAACCACTGTTGAATGAGCTGAAAGTCATTTGAAAGCTGTAGATTAATATCCTCAACACTTTTGGAGCGAGTATAAAGTACAACATCATCCGATATAACAGGGAGGAAGTACTCAGTAGGTTTGAAGTGATGTTATTGATGAAAATTGAGAAGAGCAAGGGACCTAGGATAGAACCTTGAGGTACACCAATATTAATAGTGACCTTGTTGGAGAGGGTGGAGTTGTATTTCACGAACTGTGACCTATCTATCAAATAGCTGTTAAACCAGTTAACAATGTTGGACAAAAAACATAGAGAGTTGAGGGTGGCAATGAGGATAGAGTGGTCAACAAGATCAAATGCCTTGGTCATGTCTATGAAAATGGCCCCTGTGAGCCTGCCCAAGTCCATGGCCACTAGGGTGTCAGACATTAGTTTGAGTAGGGCAGTTGTGGTACTGTGACTCTTGCGGAAACCATGCTGAGCATTGGTTAAGAGGTCATGTTTCAGAAGAAAATCAGTTGTTTGGGTGGCAACAATTTTCTCAAGTATTTTACTGAGAACAGATAGGATGGCAATAGGTCTGTAGTTAGATGGGTCAAGCGGATCACCTTTTTTAAACACAGGGGTAATTCTAGCCATCTTCCAGAAATCAGGAACAGAGCTTTGACACAGGGAGAGAGAGACAGAGAGAGTAAAAATCTTTTTCCAGGGGAGCGACTATATGAGGGGCAGCTAATTTTGGGAGTTTGAGTTCAAGGTTGTCTGACCCAATGGCTGCATAATCCGAGATATTTTGTAGCAGTCTGAGAACCTCACTTTTTGAGACAGATTTGAAGTAGAAAGTGGTCCCAGTGATGTTAGTTGGAGTGTTGGGATTCGATGGGGTAGGAGAAGTGGAGGTGTACTGAGTAAGGTCGGTGAATTGTACCTTAAAAATGTTTGCAATAGTGAGGGGATTACTACAACGGACACCCTTTAAACACATGTCATTAAGTGTAGAGGACTGGTTGAGTCCCCAGAAAAACTTAATATGGGTCCAGAATTTTTATGAGTCTCCCTGGGAGTTTGTTAATAAGTCCTTTCAGTAAGAGCTTTTTTGCATGTTTGATTTCTTTCTTACAAGAGTTTCTCAGTGCTCTGTAGGTGTTAAAATCCTCAGTAAGACACAATTTCTTGAAAGGATACCAGTTTTTGTCCCTCTGATGTATTCTAGAGAGTAGGTCAGATTTTAGCCAGCGGGTTTGCTTATTTCTTACCCAACGGGTAATAAGATGACAGTGATTTTCTTGTAAAGCAAGGAATTTGGTCAAGAAGAGATTTAGAGTAGTCTGAACATCAGATGAGCTATAGAGAGAGGACCAGTCAGTGCAGTCGACATCAAACAGGAAAGCCTGTGAATCAAAGTTCACATAATTGAGGAAGGTAATGAAGCAGAGCTTCATAGTTTCAGGCCTGCCTTTACCTTAGATACAAAAGGTGGGGGGAGTGGTCAGTGATAGCGTCAGGAAGGACACCTGGATCAATTATATTCTCTGAGTGGTTCATCATGATCCAGTCCAGCAGAGTGCTGGTATTCAAGTGTGGGGCAGTTCTAGTAGGTAAGGAGGTAAGTTGGTGCAGGTTTAAATTTTACAGTATGGACAGGTATGTTGATTGTGTGTTTCCCAACCAGTTTATATTAATGTCTCATAGGAGAAGAACTTCATTTTTCCCTGAGTGAAAGATGGTTTGGTCCAGTAGCTCATCCAGCCCTTTTAGGCCACTGGTAGGGGGTTGTAAGCATAGACAATATACAACTTCTTTGTGCCGAGGGTGAGGAGGGCATGAAGAGCCTCGCAATGGGAAGACAAGCTAATGACTGTGAAATGGAGATATTCTTTAAAATAAATGGCTGTGCCTCCCCCCCTTTAGGGGCAGATATATAATTTCTCAACAGATTATAGGATGGTAGGGATCTCCTTGAATCGGGTAGATAGTTTCAGCCAGGTTTCTGTAAGGCAGAGGATATCAGGTTTATAGAGGGCAGTCCAAGATTTGAGTTCTGCAAAGTTCATTTCCAGGCTCCTGATGTTGTGGCGAGCTATTAATAGCCCTTTGGAGTTGTTTATTGGAGATGCAGTAGGATTTAAAGGCCCAGGGATTTGCTGCATATCCCCAGAGAGCAATGTGGCCAGTAAGAGGAGATACCAGAGCTTACAATGCAAGAAAAGGGATAGGGCACAAGTGTGCAGGGGCAGCATTTGTGGGCATAGGCCACCAAGTGGATCCAAGTCCTGTTTAGAAGTAATAGTGTGGAGTCACAACTTAGTGTAGGCTCCACTAGGAGATTTGAAAAATTTAAAGTCATGAGGTTGAAAAAGTGGGAGAGCTGCTCCAGCATGGGATACAGCTATAATTGATAGATGTAACAGAGGCAGAGTGGATATAAGTAGAAGCAGCAACATCTGATTGTTCTTTTTCAAGCTGTGACAAAAATCAGTTAGAGACTACTAGAGGTTTAGGAGTGAGGAGTAAGTCAGAATGATTAAAACAGGTCTCTCTATCCTATGGATGAGCTATCTCTTGGGAAAAATTCTTAGGCGAACCCATCAGTTCTTGGGGATCTACTGTTTTTTAGATTTTTAATTTTTGCTGCAATTTTGGGGAGAGAGATAGGAGCATTTAGAGCTGTCCTTTGCTCTTCAGAGTGGGATGGGATCTGTAGTCGGTCGAGGTAACTTCTCACCTGTTCTCTATGATTTGGGCCATTTTCAGAAGAATAAAGGGCTTTGCAATAGTTTGCAAAAATGTTAGAAATTTTCCTCAGGGAGGTTGTTGCAGAACTCTCACACGGTCTCCGAATCTGAAGCATCACCCGACTAGCCTCCTCCTTTCTGAGCTGCCATGTCAAGAGACGCCCCACCCTATTGCCATTCTCAAAATATTTTTGTTGTGAGTAATGCAGTTGGCCCTCGATCTGGATGTCTAACAACTTATTGGGCTTGTTCTTTTCCAATTGTAGCTGAGCTTTTACTGCATCATCCAACAAAATCTTGTGATGAAATTCCAGATCAACGATTTTTTGTTCTAGATCTAATCTTTGCTTGGTACATTCTTTCTTAATGCAGGAGGAATACTTAATTATTTCTCCCCTCAAGAAACATTTAAGAGTGTCTCACTGCATGTCAGCCCCATATCCCCTGCTGGGTTTGACTCTAGGAACATTTTGAAGGTGTCTGTCATAAGGCTTTTAAATTCTTCTTGTGTTAAAAGACTAACATTGAGGCACCATAAGGTCTCTGTTTGGATAGGGGAGGCATCCAAGTAGATCCAAATGGGGGCATGGTCTGACAAGGTAATATTACCAATGTTAGTGCCACTCACTTTTAGCATCCAGTTTGCTGAGACAAAAAAAAAAGTCATTTCAGGAATACATCTCTCGATTTACCCTGCCATCTCTCAGAATCCCGCAAGAGTCCTGATAAGGGAGTGATTAATACTTTTGGATTTCTCCCTATATGAACAGTTGGATGTCGACCCTCATAGTCGCAATCCCTGTTATAGCACCTATGATGGAGGCTGGTGGGGGGGGGAGCTCCTGGGATATTCATAGCTGCGGATGAAGTTGCTTCACAAACCTATTGATGGGGGGTATGTAAACCCAGACTCGCATGTGGGGTTTTCTCTGACTAGTCTCATCTGGCTTACTGTTATATTGCTCTGCTTAGCCCTTTGAAGACCCTTTGATGTACAGGATGCCAGCAACAAGTTGCAAGCTGGGTTTACAATGGGGTCCTGGTTCTCAGACTTCTGTCCCATCTCTTGCTATTTTGTCTGGTACCAGGGTGTACATTGTTGGATAGATTTAGTAGGGGATTATGTAAAGGGATGGGGGGGGGCGATGTGGTTGGGCTGCCTATCATTTCATATGTCCCAAGGCAGTTTTGATTTACATTTTCTGTTTATGGTATGTCATTACTTGTTATGTAACATTTGGCAGCTTACAATGGATTGGGATTTTGGGAATAGAGTGTGCTATTTTTATTGGGCTACTGTTATGAGCTCTGTTGACTACCTCTATACTCGCCTATTCTTGAAATGGCTATAAATTCTGTTAAAGTCGCATCGTGGAATGTACATGGGCTCAGGGAGAAAGTCAAGAGAACCCAAGTCTTTAATCATTGCAACCTCATTCATACCGACATTCTATTGCTACAAGAAACCCACCTACTCAGCTCTGAGACTAAATGGCTGTTCAGATCTGGCTTTTCACAAGTTTTTACCGTGAATGGGTCAGGATTTAGTAGAGGTGTAGCTATTCTTATTAAAAATTATGTTACGTTCCTGATAGACACTACAGTAATGGACCCAGAGGGTAGATTCGTACTGGTCAAAGGATCCCTTAATAACTGTATTACTGTTCTTGGTTCTATTTATGGCCCAGTAGGGGGTCGTTCTGAATTCCTAATGACCCTGGCAGAAAAGATTAGCTCCCTCCTCCCCTCCCAGCTTATACTAGGGGGGGATTGGAACATTCCACCATCTTACCTCCTGGATAAAGCCCCAGATCCAAATCGCCCACCTACTCCGGTCCAAAGACCCCTGTCAGACTTTTTACGTATTTTAGGGCTATGCGATCCCTGGCGCTTATCTAACCCCTCCCTTCGGTTTTTCTTCTTCTTTTCTCAACCTTATGGTTCCTGGTCAAGAATTGACTACATTCTGATCAGCAAAACTCTCCTCCCTGGTCTTTTTCAAGCCGGTATTGAACCGATCGTGCTCTCCGACCATGCTATAGTATGGACAAGGATCTCTCCTGACCCCAATTTTCAACGGGATACCATCTGGAAACTTAAGACGCAGCTCCTAAAGGACTCCTAAGTGGTGATGCACGTTAAAACCTCCATTTCTAGTTTCCTCAAGAACAATATTAACTCTACCCCGCAGTTCGACATTATCTGGAGCTCTCTGAAATGTTATCTAAGAGGCGATCTGATCAAACTAGCCTCGGCGAGGAAAAAGTCTAGGCAAGCCCGTGCCTCCTTATTAATGGCCAAAATCAAAGAGCTAGAAAGCTCCTACTTCCCCTCTTCCCCCCGTCATCCCTCAAAGGCCTTTTAGCAGCTAAAAATGAATATACGGACCTTCTCAAAGAAAAAGCTGAATACAACATACTTAAAACCCAAACTAAATATATTGAGCAAGGCGAAAAGGCTGGTAGACTTTTGGCCTTAAGACTACGTACATTGGAGAGCTCCAGATTAATCTCGGCCCTGCAAGCTCCTGGTGGTCTCATCAAAACGTCTCCCAGAGAAATCACACAGATTTTGAAGATTTTTATAGAACCCTCTATAATAACCCTTCCTCCTCAGCATCACTCTCAGATATATCAACCTATTTAGCAGACCTCAACATTCCCCAACTCTCGGTCTCACATAAAGAAATCCTGACTTCCCCAATTTCTCTCTCCGAAGTAGAAGAAGCTATCGCCTCCTTGGCCCCGGACAAAGCACCAGGCCCAGATGGCTTTCCCTCAAATTTCTTCAAGATATTTTCCAAAGAACTTGCCCCTTTACTCCTTAAGGTATACTACTATATTGTCACTGCCGACACTTTGGACCCTACACTCCTAGAGGCCACTATTGTTCTAATTCTCAAACCCAATAAAACCCCTATGTACCCGGCTAGCTACCAACCCATTTCTCTCCTAAACTGCGATATGAAGATCCTTTCCAAGATTTTAGCCGAGAGGATCAAAAAAGTCTGGATCCATCTCCTCAGCCCGGAACAAGCTGGATTTGTTCAATCTCGCTCCTCAGCAGACCATCTTAGAACCCTTTCCCATATCTCTCAGGCTGCCCAAATATCCCCCCACCCAATGGCCCTGATTTCACTAGACGCAGAAAAAGCATTTGACAGAGTCAACTGGTCTTTCCTTTGGGCTACGCTGGCCAAAATGGACTTTCTGCCCTCCTTCCTCAAATGGATCCAGGTTTTATATAAGTCCCATTCGGCCAAGCTATACTGTAATGGTGTTTTTTCCTCTCTTTTTCATCTCCACACTGGCACCAGACAAGGTTGCCCCCTTTCACCCTTCCTGTTTAATCTATATCTTGAACCCCTTCTCCTGAAACTTAAATCCTCCCCATTTAACCAAGGTTGTCAGATACGTCAACAGGAATCAGTCCTCTCAGCTTACGCTGATGATATACTACTTCATGTCACCCATCCTGACACTTCCATAGGACATGCACTTCACCTTATTACTCAATACAGCAATCTATCTCACTACAAATGAAATATATCAAAATCCAAAATCTTCCCACTGAACCCTCTTACATATAAACATGAGCTCGACAAATTTGGCATGAGATGGTCCCCCAAGTCGATTAAGTACCTAGGCATCCACTTTGCTTCAGACCCCCTCTTGCTTAAGAAGCTCAACCTAGATGACCTCAAAGTCCATATACAACTAGACCTACAAAGATGGGCTAACCTCCCCATCTCTCTGTGGGGTAGGATTAACATTATCAAGATGATTATTCTTCATCGTATTTTTTAACCCCTCAATTTATTAGGCCTTTGGCTACCACTCTCCTATTTACGCCAATTACATACAATTTTCTCCAAATTTATTTGGCGCGGGAAAGTTGTTAGGCGTTCATTCTCAAACTATCCCTCCCTAAAGACAAAGGCGGTCTCAGACTCCCTAACCTAATATTCTATCATTGGGCTGCCCATCTTTCCAGGCTGGGTAAATGGTATTCAACCCATACGGGAGCTTCTCCTCCAATCTGGCTTCAAATTGAGAGAAAGATCCTCTCAGGACTAAAATAGATCCCCAAGCAATTTTCTAAGCTCCCACCTCGATACTTACACCCTAGCTGTCTGACCAAACAATTACCACATCTCTCAAGTCTCTCTTTCAATGTTTGTATTTTCTCAAAATCTCCCCTAAAACGGACCTTGCGCAACCTCTCACTCTCAATCCCCATATTAAGTTAGGCAACTCGATAATTACTCCTGAGTGGCTCCCACAAATTAAGGAAAGTACTCTAGAACATTACTATGACCAAGGCTCCCTTCTTTCATCCCCAAATATATTAACTAAATTTGACATTCCCAATTGTAAGGTCTTCAAAATATACCAAATAAGACATCTTATTGCTGTTAAATTTGGTTCAGAGCTTTGTGACTCCAGGGTCAGCCCTTTCCTTTCCCATGTCTTCACTCTTGCCTCTAAATCTCATTCCGTCTCATCAATATACTCATATCTACTGGATTATAAATTCCCGGAGCCACTCGAGGGCTCCCGCATCTGGCCGTCCTTACTCCCAGAATCCATCCCTAACTGGACCCGAATTTGGAAAGACCTACATAGATACCACACTCAAGACAGATTTAGGCTCATCCAGTACTATATACTAAACAATATGTACTATACCCCAAGTAAACTATTCCGCTTCAATAAACTGTCTCTCCCTCTCTGCTCTAGGTGTTCACATAGTGAGGGGAATCCACTCCACATCTTCTAGCAGTGCCCTAAAGTTGCCCCCTTGTGGACCTCTATCCAGGATAAACTTGATCCGATGCTTGGTCTTACCAACATTTTTACACCCGATATCTGTATTATAGGTGACTACTCCAGTATAGATTGCCTGGAAAGGCGATATTACATGGCCTTGGTGTCCATAGTGGTTAAGATGTTGGTCCTCAAGCATTGGACTGATCAGCTGATCCTGACCTATTCTGAATGGCTGACTGAACTTTCAATGTGCTTCGATACGGAGAGACTTATGGCCAGTTCCCGCAACCGCATGGATCCGTTCCATAAAAGATGGGGCAAATTGTATGCTCTATATTTACATCAGTGATCTCTGGACGCCCCCCCCCCAGATGCCAACAAAGCCTCCTTTCTCTCTTCTTTCTTCCTTTCTTTTTTGTTGTTCTCCACTCGCTCCTCCTGATTTGCCTGCATGAACAGGCTAGTACCCTGTGACGGCCTTGTCAACAGAATTAGTTATACATTCATTCTGCACACTCTATGATGGTGTTTGTAGGGTGGGGGGTGGATACATTATAGGTGGTAAGGTGGTGGGTTGGTGGGTAGTTCTGGAGGGGGGAAGGAGGGGATGGGTGGGATTTGTGACGGGGAGGGGGGTTTCTTTTTATTTTTCCTTATTTATATCATGTATGATTACTGGACATGTATTATTATGGTCTGTTTGTTTTGACTATGTTAAAATCAACAAACTTAAATTTCAAAAAAAAAAGAAACTAAAATAGTTTCTAGACTACAGGCAGATAATTTCACTATAACAATAACACAAGACAAAATCAAAAACCTTATTTTAGATATAGCAGAGGATAAGTGTCTAATCGTGGTTGCCTTTACCACAGAATTTTATATAACAGTTATACCCGTTATAGTACCTCTGCTGAAAATGCTCCTAACTCAAATTCTTTTTTAAAACTTGAATTTATTTTACTAAAACATTAAAGGCACGAGAACACTTTTTTCCATTAATAACATTTCACATGGTACTTTTCTTTGGTTACATCTTCGTCATACATCATTTGGTATGTTGTTCCGTTACATATATTGTACTAAACAAAGAACAACAGACATTAGTTAGAGGGGCAGTATGAATGGCTAGTCACCATTGACCTTAAAAGTCCTGTGGGTGATTAATACCAAAAATCCAAATGAAATGGTGCAGCAGACTGCTGTGACAATGCCAAAAACAAAGATACAGGAGAAAAGAACAGCAAAAATACATCTTTTATGCAATTGTACATGTGAGTGTCAAAAGTTCACCAAACTCATTACTCAACTAATCTCTTAAATAAGTATCTCAATAAACTGAATATCACATTTTACTCTATTCAACAATAAATAAAACTAAGTAAACATAGGTGCTTTCCTTCATTTCTTCCTCCCCGGACCATTTGATACTGAAGCATTTCGAAATTTAAATCAGGTAAACCCCTCAAGAAACTTGTATCTGATGCCTTGGGTGCCATATTTCTAGGAACTTCTCATGTTTTAGCCTTAATTGGCTTGTAATCAGTTCCATTTGTTCTAATTCTGATACTTTAGATTTCCAACCTTCCAAAGTTGTCATGGTAGGAGAAAAGCCATCTGGAAGTGATGCACTTGAGTGCTGCCACTCTCAGAATTTGGCCTAGGTATCTAATAGTAGGAGAGCTGGACAGTAGGGCCAGGAAACCCAAGATCATTTTGGTAAATTGAAAGGGTATTATGAGCCCTATTAAGATCTGAGTTTCTGCATGTACTGTCTGCCAGAATCCCAACTGGGCAAGCCCAAGATATGGGATAGTGTAAGCCACTGTTGCCATACCCTTTCTAACAGAGGTCTGCATGTGATACGTTAAAGTGTTTAGTTATGGTAGGTGTGTGGAAGAACCTTACTAACACTTTCCAATTGAACTCTCACCAGGAGGGTGAGGCCATGACTTGCCAACCCATTTTCAATCTCTTTTCCCACTGTCTTTGGTCTATCTGGGTACCTGCCTCTAGCTCCTATATAAGTCTAATGTTCTCCAAGGCTGGACTATCTGGTTGAGTCAGTAGAGAATATAACTCAAAGACATATCTGATTCGAGTGTGAAGTGTGATAGCAAAATAAAAGAAGGATTCTAGGTTTGTTCGTTCCCTTCAAAATTTAGTATAATTATCTGATGACATTATAAAGTACCAAACTTGTAAGCATCTATAATGGTCTTTCCTTTTCAGGGAGTATATGTTCTACAGCTGGGTAAATGGCAAACACCCATAATAATCCATACATTTAAAAAACTTTGTCAATCTCTGTCCCTCCCAATATTTATATCCTGGGTCTGTCCTCAGTGGCAGAAAATAATCCTCATAGCGCATGAGGGAAAGGAGGCCAATCCTGTTTGGTGTGTGCATAATCCTTCTGAGGTCCAGAAGACTGCACAACATGCGTTTGACCCAGGGATTTGTGGTCTGGATCCAAATATGGGGTGGGATAGCACTAGTCGGTAGGGTCCACAAGGGCCTGTTTGTCACAATATCCTCTTCAAGCTGATATCAATCTGAGCTGACCTGATTTTTGGCCCATGTACAAATATAAGCTCCCTGTGCCACCAAATAGTATAGTTTTAAGTTTGGGGAGGCATGGCCTCCTGCTGACCTTGGTGCCTGGAGTGTCTTACCCCCTATCCTAAATCTCATTCCAGACCAAATGAAATGTCCTATTTGTTTGTGTAAATTATTCCAATATGACTTAGGGATGATGATTGGTAATGTTTGAAGCAGAAATAGCAGATGAGGTAATACATTCATCTTGATTGTTTGTACCCTTCCATATAATGTCAAGGGCAACAATGTCCATCTGGCTAGGTCTGCTTGTAGAGATTGGTAAAGTTTTATGTAGTTATTGTTAAATAGTGTAGAAATATCTGCAGAGATGAGGATTCCAAGGTATCAAAATGTATTCCGTTTAACCCATGCAAATGGGAAGGCCTGTATAAAATCAGTTGGAGGGACCCACTTAAGGTCATCGCTTCTGACTGTAAAAATATATATTTTATATCCTGCCAGCACCCCACAATCTTGTAAGGCCCACTGGAGGTGCAGGAGAGATGTGGAAGGGTCTGCTAGAAAGAAAAGAGAGTCATCAGTTTGGAGGGCTAACTGCTGCTCTCTTCCATCTACCATTATCCACCCCCCCTTATTTGGGGGTTAGCTCTTATAGAGATGGCCAGAGGTTCCAATGCAATTGCAAACAGCAGTGGAGAAAGGGAACATCCCTGCCTGTTTTCCTGCCCTAAAAAAAAGTCTCTGAGAGAAAGCCAGTAACTTTTACTGTCACTGTGGGCTTTCTGTATAACAAAGAAATCACCTCAGTAAAATTATCACCCAGCCTGAAGGCTTGTAAAGTGGCCAACATAAACTCCCAATCTACTCTGTCAAATGCCTTTTTGTCATCCATACTTAATACTATCTGAAAGTTGTTGTTGGAATGTTGTGCTGAGATAATGTTTACAAAATGGCATATATTACCCCGCAGGAGTCTCCCTGAAATGCAACCAGTATTGTCTATATGTATTATTTGGCCTATGCAGGATTGAAGACATTCAGCCAATATACCTGTGAAGATTTTTAAAGTGCACTGGTAAAAGTGATATGGGGTGATATGACCCACAATCATCTGGGTCTTTGTTCGATTTTATCAGAACTGAGATTTGGGATGAGTTCCAGGAAGGCAGCATCCTCCTCCCCTCCCCAGTATCTTGTTGAATGTTTCCTGCAAGGGAGGAGCCAGTAAGGTCCCAAATTGTTTATGGAATTTTTTATTTATTTAATTTTTGTTTACCAGATAGGTGCAGTAGCCAAAATAATGACTATTTTCTGGTACAACCCGAGAGAGTACAGAGACAAACTTCAAGAAACATTTTTGGTACAGGATACAAAAATACAAGTAGATATATGAAGGCTAAAACAGCAGTAAACTGACAAAATAGAAATAGTGTGTACAACATAGCATTTAAAATGTACAAGTGACAACAATTTAGGCAATGATAATATGACTAAACAAAGTTAATACAATGGAGGGTAAAGTACAGTGAGAGCAATAGATCAAACTAGCAACCAAGCAGAAATAAGTATTGGAGAGACTATGGGGGAGTAGGAGGGTGAGAGGTAGAAGGGTGGAAGTTAGGAAGAGATACATACAAGATAACTAAATAGATACAGTAGGAAGGGGAAGATGAAATCTAGGAATTAGAAATTGAGAGGAAAGTGCTGCATACTGGAGTAGGGCCCAATGTACCAGAGAGGCGAAGGTGGATTTAGGGAGTGAGGGGGCTAGTGTGGTTTGAAACAAGAGCAATTATAGGAGGAGATGAGATGGTGGCATAGTTCTTTCTTAAAGGAGATATGGGATGCTGCTTGGCATAAAGTTAGTGGGAGTGAGTTCCAGAAATTTGTTGCATGATAGGCAAAGGCACTTGCACCTTTTATGGTGTGGTGTCTAGGGATGTGAAAAGAGACATTGTTTGCAGATCATAGGCCATAGTCGGTTGTTTGATTTTGAAAGAGACTCGCCAATAGTTTGGGTAAACGGGATCTGATAATGTTGTCAGTGTTAGTTCCAAGTGTGTACGACAGTGCTTGGGGTGGTAGCCATCCCAGGTCTGAATAGAAAAGACAGTGATGTTTCAGCCTAGGGGAGGAGGATGCATAGCAGAAGATGTTATTATAAGTAACATTCCACTTACATATATTCGAATTACAGGTGGAAGCATACATAGCAGCCCCATAGGTGAGAGAGGGAAATAATATCCCATGGGCTATGGCAAGCCTAGCTGAGGGGGTGACTGCATAGCTAGTACAGTAGGTGTTGCCAAGTTTGGAGTTTACCTGCTTACAGGTTGATTGAATGTGGGGATTGAAGCTCAGGGATGGGTCTAATGTGACACCCAAATATTTGAAGGAGTTTACCACCCCAACAGATGTGCCACTGAGGGAGGAGACATTAAAGTATTGTTGGGAGTTTTTCAGTTTGGGACTGGAACCAAATAACATAGCTTGGGTTTTGGATCTATTTAGAACAAGTTTGTGATTGGTGAACCACTGTTGAATGAGCTGAAAGTCATTTAAAAGCTGTAGATTAATATCCTCAACACTTTTGGAGCGAGTATAAAGTACAACATCATCCGCATATAACAGGGAGGAAGTACTCAGGAGGTTTGAAGTGATGTTATTGATGAAAATTGAGAAGAGCAAGGGACCTAGGATAGACCCTTGAGGTACACCAATATCAATAGTGACCTTGTTGGAGAGGGTGGAGTTGTATTTCACGAACTGTGACCTATCTATCAAATAGCTGTTAAACCAGTTAACAATGTTGGACAAAAAACATAGAGAGTTGAGGGTGGCAATGAGGATAGAGTGGTCAACAAGATCAAATGCCTTGGTCATGTCTATGAAAATGGCCCCTGTGAGCCTGCCCGAGTCCATGGCCACTAGGCTGTCAGACATTAGTTTGAGTAGGGCAGTTGTGGTACTGTGACTCTTGCGGAAACCATGCTGAGCATTGGTTAAGAGGTTGTGTTTCAGAAGAAAATCAGTTGTTTGGGTGGCAACAATTTTCTCAAGTATTTTACTGAGAACAGATAGGATGGCAATAGGTCTGTAGTTAGATGGGTCAAGCGGATCACCTTTTTTAAACACGGGTAATTCTAGCCATCTTCCAAAATCAGGGACAGTGCTTTGACACAGGGAGAGAGAGAGAGTAAAAATCTTTTTCCAAGGGAGCGACTATATGAGGGGCAGCTAATTTTGGGAGTTTGAGTTCAAGGTTGTCTGACCCAATGGCTGCATAATCCGAGATATTTTGTAGCAGTCTGAGAACCTCACTTTTTGAGACAGATTTGAAGTAGAAAGTGGTCCCAGTGATGTTAATTGGAGTGTTGGGATTCGATGGGGTAGGAGAAGTGGATGTGTACTGAGTAAGGTCGGTGAATTGTACCTTAAAAATGTTTGCAATAGTGAGGGGATTACTACAACGGACACCCTTTAAACACATGTCATTAGGTGTAGAGGACTGGTTGGGTCCCCAGAAAAACTTAATATGGGTCCAGAATGTTTATGAGTCTCCCTGGGAGTTTGTTAATAAGTCCTTGCAGTAAGAGCTTTTTGCCTGTTTGATTTCTTTCTTACAAGAGTTTCTCAGTGCTCTGTAGGTGTTAAAATCCTCAGTAAGACACGATTTCTTGAAAGGATACCAGTTTTTGTCCCTCTGATGTATTCTAGAGAGTAGGTCAGATTTTAGCCAGCGGTTTGTTTATTTCTACCCAACGGGTAATAAGATGACAGTGATTTCTTGTAAAGCAAGGAATTTGGTCAAGAAGAGATTTAGAGCAGTCTGAACATCAGATGAGCTATAGAGAGAGGACCAGTCAGTGCAGGCGACATCAAACAGGAAAGCCTGTGAATCAAAGTTCACATAATTGAGGAAGGTAATGAAGCAGAGCTTCATAGTTTCAGGCCTGCCTTTACCTTAGATACAAAAGGTGGGGGGAGTGGTCAGTGATAGTGTCAGGAAGGACACCTGCATCAATTATATTCTCTGAGTGGTTCATCATGATCCAGTCCAGCAAAGTGCTGGTATTCAAGTGTGGGGCAGTTCTAGTAGGTAAGGAGGTAAGTTGGTGCAGGTTTAAACTTTACAGTATGGACAGGTATGTTGATTGTGTGTTTCCCAACCAGTTTATATTAATGTCTCATAGGAGAAGAACTTCATTTTTCCCTGAGTGAAAGATGGTTTGGTCCAGTAGCTCATCCAGCCCTTTTAGGCCACTGGTAGGGGGTTGTAAGCATAGACAATATACAACTTCTTTGTGCCGAGGGTGAGGAGGGCCTGAAGAGCCTCGCAATGGATTAGGGAAGACAAGCTAATGACCGTGAAATGGAGATATTCTTTAAAATAAATGGCTGTGCCTCCCCCCCTTTAGGGGCAGATATATAATTTCTCAACAGATTATAGGATGGTAGGGATCTCCTTGAATCGGGTAGATAGTTTCAGCCAGGTTTCTGTAAGGCAGAGGATATCAGGTTTATAGAGGGCAGTCCAAGATTTGAGTTCTGCAAAGTTCCTTTCCAGGCTCCTGATGTTGTGGCGAGCTATTAATAGCCCTTTGGAGTTATATATTGGAGAGGCAGTAGGATTTAAAGGCCCAGGGATTTGCTGCATATCCCCAGAGAGCAATGTGGCCAGTAAGAGGAGATACAAGAGCTTACAATGCAAGAAAATGGATAGGGCACAAGTGTGCAGGGGCAGCATTTGCGGGCATAGGCCACCAAGTGGATCCAAGTCCTGTTTAGAAGTAACAGTGTGGAGTCACAACTTAGTGTAGGCTCCACTAGGAGATTTGAAAACTCTAAAGTCATGAGGTTGAAAAAGTGGGAGAGCTGCTCCAGCATGGGATACAGCTATAATTGATAGGTGTAACAAAGGCAGAGTGGATATAAGTAGAAGCAGCAACATCTGATTGTTCTTTTTCAAGCTGTGACAAAAATCAGTTAGAGACTACTAGTGGTTTAGGAGTGAGGAGTAAGTCTGAATGATTAAAACAGGTCTCTCTATCCTATGGATGAGCTGTCTCTTGGGAAAAATTCTTAGGCAAACCCATCAGTTCTTGGGGATCTACAGTTTTTTAGATTTTTAATTTTTGCTGCAATTTTGGGGAGAGAGATAGGAGCATTTAGAGCTGTCCTTTGCTCTTCAGAGTGGGATGGGATCTGTAGTCGGTCTAGGTAACTTCTCACCTGTTCTCTATGATTTGGGCCACTTTCAGAAGAATAATGGGCTTTGCAATAGTTTCCAAAAATGTTAGAAATTTCCCCCAGGAAGGTCGTTGCAGAACTCTCACATGGTCTCCGAATCTGAAGCATCACCCGACTAGCCTCCTCCTTTCTGAGCTGCCATGTCAAGAGATGCCCCACCCTATTGCCATGCTCAAAATATTTTTGTTGTGAGTAATGCAGTTGGCTCTCGATCTGGATGTCTACAACTTATTGAGCTTGTTCTTTTCCAATTGTAGCTGAGCTTTTACTGCATCATCCAACAAAATCTTGTGATGAAATTCCAGATCAACGATTTTTTGTTCTAGATCTAATCTTTGCTTGGTACATTCTTTCTTAATGCAGGAGGAATACTTAATTATTTCTCCCCTCAAGAAACATTTAAGAGTGTCCCACTGCATGTCAGCCCCATATCCCCTGGTGGGTTTGACTCTAGGAACATTTTGAAGGTGTCTGTCATAAGGCTTTTAAATTCTTCTTGTGTTAAAAGACTAACATTGAGGCACCATAAGGTCTCTGTTTGGATAGGGGAGGCATCCAAGTAGATCCAAATGGGGGCATGGTCTGACAAGGTAATATTACCAATGTTACTGCCACTCACTTTTAGCACCCAGTTTGCTGAGACAAAAAAAAAAGTCATTTCAGGAATACTTTTTACTGAGAGGAATAATAAGTATAGTTCCCCCGCAGATTTTGAAACCGCCATCCATCCACCAAGGCTAGTTCAGTACATAGTCAAGGAACAACACTGCCCAACTACTGCAAAAAACAGTCACAGTCCAAATGCGAAGAGTGATATGCTGGGTGCAAATATATTGGTGCAGAAATAGAGAGCCAAGGGCAACACAGGTATGAGAAAACTCCCCAGCACTTTGAATCAATAAGATTCTTCCTCAGGAGGGCTCCCTGAGGAAGAATCTTATTGATTCAACATTTGGACTGTGACTGTTTTTTGCAGTAGTTGTGCAGTGTTGTTCCTGGACTTTGCACTGTGATTGATTTTCACTGCTGCACTACTGTGCATGTTTTGCCCTGAGCATTGGTTTGTTCTGTTTCTCCCCTTTAACTCGGTACATAGTCTAAGATAAAACCTTCCCTGATTTGTGGAGCCCCTTTGATCTTAAGCCGACCCTGTCAAGGGAGGGATCCAAGACAGTATTGAAGTCTCCACTGACTATGATAAGGCTTTAAGAATCCCCCTCCATGTCCCCCAGCACCCTTGAGAAAAAGGTTGTTCTTTCTAAATCTTCATTGGGAGCATATAGACTGAGAAATATACACTTTTTGCCTCTGTATTCACTGTGTAAGCATACATATCTGGGTCAGTGTCCACTTGTGACTCTTTAAAAGGGGTGTTGCAGTGAATTAGGATAGCCACTCTCCTACGGTGTGGATGGTCTATATAGTGTGAGCTGTATACTTCCCCTACCCACCCTCTCCTCAGTTTAAGGTGTGCTTGATAGGTCAGGTGTGTCTCCTGTAAAAAGGTGACTGTGGCCTTTATAGTTTTTCTATAGGTCTCTATAGTTTCTGTATTATATGAGCCCTCTTGATGGGGCTATTAATGCCTCTCACATTGAGGAAAGAGACCTTAAGGTCCGCCATGATGAGACGGGGTAGGGAGTGTTTTAAGCCAAGGTGATCTACGCGGGTGGGTAGAAATAAGCACCAGTATGTAACCAACTTAACTGGGACTATATTTACAAAATTCAACAACATTTTAAACTTTTAAACTCTTAAACTTTGAACTTCAAGGGAAAAATAGGCCCTTTCCTCGACCATGATTGATTATCCTACAGGGTGAGGTGGAGAGACACCTTTGAATGTATCTCAAACTGGTGTTCACTAACTTATAAAGTTGTGAAACCAGAAGGGTAAAGTGTCACCTTTCGATAAAAAGTTGCTTCTAAATGGCAGAAAAATTATACCCCTCGCTCCTCAAAAAGTAAGAATTTTATAACTGTCTGACCAGCCTATGAGCCTAATCACACTATAACCTGTAATGTGGGGTCATTTGCGAGGGGGAAGGACATCACACAGGAAGGAAAACAAGCCATTCTGTAACTTATGCCAAAGGTTTCCTCTTTAGAAAATTAAGTGGTAGAGGCCAGGGGCAGAGAGACCCCCCATTTTGGGAGGCAGCACTGGGGGGTGCTAAGCCCCCACCTTCCCTTGACATAACCATGCAGCAGGCTACACCTCATCGGTGCCAGCATAATTGAGCACATCATTAAGAAAGGACAAGAAGGGGGGCACAAGACCCCCCCCTTCTCTTCCATTGTATGATAAAATGTGGGTGCTTATGAACAAAGAAATCGGGGCTTGCAGACTGTCTTTCCCAGGAGTGCACTCTCCAGAATCTGCATGATGAAAAAGAAGGTGAGGTCAAGATTCATCACATGGGCAAAGCCTTTTAATCAAGATCAGTCAGCCACAGAGGTAGCAGCTCATCTGAGCCCTCTCGTCCTGCCCGCTAGGCCTCCTTCTTACTGTGATTTGTGGCTCTCTGAATTCATATGAAGGCTTACTATGCAGAATGATACTGTCTCATCTCCACCTTGCTAAAATGCTCCCAGTACTGGCCAGCAATTTCCCTGATTTGAATTATCTTTAATAATTAAAGTACCCAACTCAGGAGTCTAATATAAGAGGCTCAGCATGCTCCGCCCAATGAGAGCCCCCCCTGCATCACACATATGAAACAGGCAGTAGCCCAGTCAATTCCTTCTGTGCTACCACCCAGACTGCCCCCGCAACCAATTAAAAAAGTAAACTATGTTGTCTGTTCCCCCTAACCAATTTGACCCCCCATCATTGTGTTATGTATCCATCATATATAAGAGATTTAGGAGATGGTATTGTGGGAGGCAGACCAGTCTCACCATCAGATCCCTGTTCCCTTAATCCTTGTCCAGACATTTTGATACCACTTTTCTGTTTTATTTAACATCACCAGTTTGAAGTTTATCCAGTCCACTGCTTGCTTATAGTTTCAAGTAGGAGAAGCAATATTGTCTGTGTGCTTCTAGGTTTACTGTTGGTTGGTTGTTGACTCCACACTCTCAGAGTCTTGTGGGGGAGAGATTTGGAGGTTACTAAGGTCCAACATGAGGAAATCACTGCTGCATCCTGCTCCTAAAGCAACCTGGTTCCAGTAGATCTCCAGGCCCTCGATTGTAAAGTCCCACAGTAATTTTCCCTTGGTTCTTTGGGGATTGTGACTCCCAATCCCTTCAAAAAATTTGCAACTGACAGCAGATCAGAAAAGTACTTAAGCCCATTTGCTTTGTGGATTTTCAGTTTAGCCAGGTACTCAACAAAGGCCTGATGTCTGGCCTGGTTGAGAACTTTCACCACCCAAAATACTTGTTAGCAGCACTGTACAGTCTGTGGGGGTGTAATCCTGATCAATGTAGAGATGGACATCTCTGAAATGGTTTTTTTCTTTCCAAGGCCAGGTGCAGCAGCTCCTCTTTTACCTGAAAGTCCAGTAATGCTAGCACGAGTAATCTAGGGTGAGCTTTCAGGTCCCTCGGGTGTGGGATTAGTGATCTATGTGTTTGAATAATGCCCAGGTCTTTATCAGGAGGTAAGTCCAGAATTTCTTTGAGAAAACTTTCCATAAATTTGATCATGTTGCCTGATTCTGTACCCTTGGGAACCCCATGAATGTGGAGGTTGTTCTTCCAATTCAGATTCTCGAGGTCCTCTAGTTGCTGTTCAAGGAGCTGCTCCCTGTGGTGGAGGTCTAAAAGGGCTGTATTATGTGCATCTGTAGTGGTCATGTAATCCAATAGAGATTTTTCAATGTCTCCTGTCCATTGTTCTAATAGATTCAGGTCCTTGTGGTCCTCCATTGCTTTTGTTTCCAATCTCTGAAGAGCTTTATTGATTTGCTGCAGGGTTGTACATAGTTTTTTGGAAGTTATTGTGCATTCAGGCTTGTCCACATTGCTGGCTGTTGGAGTGGAGGCCAGGGTTGCACTAGTAGCCTGCTGTGTGGTTTGAGCTGAGTCATCCAACTTGTGTTTTTGTGATTTAGATGTGCCGCTCGGTGGATTATCTCTGCCCCAATGCCTGGAGGACATTATAAAGTCCGTGATTTTTCTGTTAGACTTCAGGTTGGTGCCTAAAGATGGTGGATTGTTGTAGATGGAGTCAGAATCAGAATGGAGCTCAAGGACTATGCCACCATTAAGTAGGTGACATCACTGGAAGTACCCTAACTCAAATTCGAAAGAAAATAAGGTATTAGAATCTTTTAGGATGGCTTACATACAATATCACCGCTTCCTAAGAAAGGAAAAAAATGTAAATACATAGCAAATTCTAGACATGTGGCCATCTTAAATGTTGATTACAAAAGTTATACTAAACTATTACACAATAGAATTTTTTCAACACTGAATACTACAGTGGTAGTTTTATAAAAGTATACCAGTAATTAGGCATACCTCGGTAGGTGCGGTACTAAGTGCAGTACAGAAGTATGCCTCATTAGCGTTAGAAAGTGGTAAGAAAGTGCTAGTGGTATGCCAAGTCCTTAATTAGTTGATTTCCCCATTGTCAGCTGCTTGAACGCACCAGGTGGCACTTTTTGAAGTTACATTTGCCCTTGCATGTTTTAAATTTCCAGCAAGTGTCCCCACAGTCTTCCCATTCTATCCTGTTGTAACTGGCAATTACATTACCAACCACAGCTGTAATGTTTTTGGTCTACCACTCCTTTTAACATTTACATTTAGCATCCATTTGTATTGTATTGTAATGTTACAGACATTGATACTGTACAGTATATCATTAATGGGGTGATTGGGGCAATAAAGTTAACTTTACACTTTTCCTCTCTCCTGGGTTGGTACTTAATAACTAGTCTAAATAATGCAACTTACTGCAAGAGAAAAAAATCATGTCTCCTGCTAAGAGTTTAGAAGAGGAACCAGAATTTTACTTTTAATTGATGGTATAGGAACTTTGGGGTAGCTGCCAAAAATATCAGCGGGTAGGCAGTGCTGAGACTTTCTTTTTAGAAAGAGTAACCTGTTGCATTTAAGAAGATGATAACAAAAAAATCAGCTGTGTCCATCTGCTCTTTCATGGTTGATTTGATCAGCAGTGGGTGAAACTCACCCAGCTGGTGGAGTACGTCAATCAGTATCAGCTTCGATGCCCAGAACAGCATGGTTTCTGAGTCGGCCGTAGTACCATCATAGCTCTCCTGAAATTTACTGGATTCATACATAGTGCTCTTGAAAAAGGGCACATTGTAGGGGTGGCCTTTGTTGACCTATCAAAGGCATTTGACATGGTCCATCATGCCCTCCTCCTTGAATAGCTCTTGGACATAGGGCTAGCCCTAGAAACCATAGTGTGGTTTTGTAGCAACCTTAGCCTGTGATATCAGCAAGTAAAAATTGGGGACATCCTATCAGAAAGCCAACCGGTCAGATCAAGAGTACCACAAGGATCCATACTCTGTCCGTTACTCTTCACTGTCTTCCTAAACAACCTCCTGGCTGCTTGCAATAGCCACATACTCTTCTACGCAGATGATACAGTGATCTTTACTACAACCTCGACCCCACAGTTCTGGAATACTACCTCCAGAGTGGATTCGCAGCAGCTGAAAAAATGGTTCAGAAAGCAAAAACCGGTCATGAACTATAAAAAGATCAAGACCATGTTCTTCGCCATTGCCCAAAACAAGCTAAAGGACTATCCACTGGCAATTCAGAATGACTCTGTAACACCCTGGAACTAGTCCCCCATTTCAAGTACCTAGGAATCACACTGGACATTATCCTGTCTTACACACAGGACATTGACATCATGGCCAAAGCCTTTAACACCAGGATTGGTATCCTCTACAAGGACAGACATTGCCTGACCTATGAAGCTCTGAACTTGGCAATTAACAGTTCATTCATCACCTTGATTGACTATGGCCTAGCTGTCTATGGCTCCGTTACTGACACAGTGTTCCAATGCCTCTTAACAGCCTTAAACAAAGCCTGCTTACTGCTCACTAATGCCCCCAAACTCACCTAAACCTGTGAGTTTTATGTGCAATTGGGCTGACTTCAACTGAAGGACAAAATACTTTATCAAACCTACCTACTCACAAAAAAGTTCTCACTAAACTTACTTCCTCAAGGAGTTCTAAGACTTCTATCACCACCTGTGCATGTCAGACACTCCAGGAGCTCGACTACACAAGTATTCCATGTGCCCAGGTGCTGCGCAACTATGGCCCAGTGATCCTTTGCTCACCAGGCCCTTCTGTGAACAAATGGTCTACCATCTGACATTGCTGGAGCCACAACCCTTGGTTACTTTAAGCGCAAATTCCGTCAGCACCTCACTGGCAATAGTCCCTGTAAGTTCCCCTGCAGGTCTGCGCCCACAGCTTTAGTCTGTCTCAGCACTTCCAACTCCTGGCCCTCCAGATTAAGTCTTTGCCCAAACACATTCCTCCCACCCTCTTTGCCCTAGTACTTGACTCCCACCCCCTACCCCTTGGCTCTTTTCTTTCCCTCTGCCTCCCTATCCCAGCTCCTACTACTTCTCCCTACCTCACCCTAATAGTCTGCCTCTGCCCTCTCTCTCTCTCTCTCTCTTCCTCAGGACACTGGCATACCATGTACAATGCCTTAGCAAAATTTGCGAATTGCTTGTCATTGCAACCCATGTACTGTTGAATTGTTTGTACTTTGTATGTATAATTTAAAGTAACTATATTGTGTCTTCTTAAGTTAATGTATCTGATGTGAAACCTCTCAATGAGCATTCACTCACAGGTGTCACCCAAGACTTCAATAAATAAATAAATACAATAACTAAAACTCCTCTTTGAGGTCTAGCCTCCCAACAAAGCCTCTAGCAACTCTCTCACTAATGCGACTGTTGATGCACGATGGGAGATCTGACCAAGGTAAAATAAAATATCAGCATTTGAAAGTCATTTTGTATCATGATACAAACAAAACAACTGCTACATTTGATTGCTTGCAACAGCTGTGATCTCCCTCCATTAGTTTTATATAAATGTTGTTGCAGTGCCTTTCTCTGTAGAAAGAAAACAATCGGGATATCCATAGAAGTACTAGTGGCACCCCAACCTCTTTTAGAAACTATGCAAGTTTGGTATAAAATCAATAGACTCCCAGAAAAGAGAAAGAAGCTACAGTATACTTAACTGTGATTTCCTTCTGCTAATTTACATAAAATATTGCTGTAATGTCTTGAGGAAATCTAAGACCTCCAGCCAGGAAGTTTTTTCATTTATGAGGTGTTGCACTTTTGTTTTATATTGATGACCTCATATTTACAGGGTTTTAAAACTCAGCTAGTAACTTGGATATGTCAGTACTCCTGAACTATGATTTGACATTCCAGATGAATTACTGAAACAAAGTAAATGGTTTTGAATGCGTTTGACATTTGTTCTACAGTATGATTTTTATTACTGAGCCTGAAAAGTTTCTTCTTATTTGTGTGCACAGGTATTATTTTCTGTGTTTGTGTTTTTTTTACTGTGATCACGATCATCACTGTATGTTTCTTTGACTCCAACCCCATTCCCAACCCGCCCCCCAAAAAAGTTACCTAGACATATACTGTGACTGCACACAGGAGTCCAGTAAAACTGAATTCCTTAATGTTTTTTTTGTATTGTCTTTTTACTCCCCTTCCCCTAGCTCTAGTGGCCCCCACCCCTTCGGGCTCTACACGCCCCCCAACTACCTCCATCAACCTCTCTTTGAACTTCTCCATCTGGCCTCATATCACAGCCAGTCCATGGGGTATCCCAGATGTTTTCCTTTGCCAGGTTGGTCCCCCTCCTCTGAGGGGAAAGGCACCAGGGGGGATGGGACAATCCCCAGCACACTCATACTAGGGTCCAGGGATGCTGCTGAGGATGAGGAGGCTCCCTAGAGGTTCTGGAGGCATCAGGAGTTGACGGGACGTCATCTGGCAAACACCTGAGCTTCTTTTTCTGGTTTTCTGGTTCCCCAGTGTGATGCTTCAGCTGTGCCCTCAGTCTCCACTAGGGTCTGCTGCTGAGTGAAGCCTCCCACTCCCCCCACTCCAGGAGAGGAGAGCCATCCTTCGGACACTCAATCCTCTCCTGCCCTTGCTGACCCCCAATGACCTGAGTCCATTCCTGAACCCGGGTCGTTGGTGTGGGTCGAGGTAAGGCACCAGTGCCTCAACCCTCTGCACCACCAGGCCGGTGAAAATTCCTTAATGTTAACATTATTAGTGACCAGTACGTCTGATGGTACAAATAACTGCTTCATTTTTACATGGTATAATTAAATCCCAGTTTTGATTTTATAGATGTCGTCCTGCCTCTGTATGACGTTGGAAATAACATAAATATAACATATATATTGCTAAATACAGCAAGTCCCCTGATACCTAACCAAGCTTTCTTTCTCCTGGCTGTGCACTCACCCTGCTGCATTAGTGATCTGCTGCATTTAAGAAGTTGATGAAAAAATCTACTCTGTTCATCTGCTCTCCCATGGTTGATTTGAACAGCGCTGGGTGAAACTCCTCTTTGAGGTCCCAGCCTCCCAACAAAGTCCCCAGCTGCTCTCTAACTACTGCCAATGTACCATGGGGAGATCTGACCAGCGTAAAATAAAATACCATCATTTGAAAATATTTTTGTATTTATTTAGTTTTTGTTGACCAGGTGGGTGCCATAGCCAAAAAATGACTATTTTCAGGCACAACCTGCGAGGTTACAAAGATTACAAGGAGTACAGGAATTACAGGATTACAGGGATACAGAGTAAAAACATAGTTGCAATACATACATAGTAAAATGTCATGAGAACAAGGATGTCCAGGTACGGTTGGACAAGGGCAAAGGTCATGGTTATATTATAATACAAAGCAAGTGCCAGCTTCTCAAATGCAACAGATCCTTGATATAGTAGGGTGAGTGAACAGCCAGGAGGACAGCTTTGTTAGTGAGCAGGGAACTCTCTGTATGTGGTAATATTCACATAAAACCCTGGAGTCAATTAGACCATGTAAGAATAAAGGGCTGTTATTTCTGCCATCAGACATAACATCCCTCCTCACCCACCCACCCGTCTGAGTCAAATTTCATAACTAGTGAGCCTGCAGCATTTCAAAGATGAGATGCAAAGATGAGAATTGGTTAAAAATACACACAAATACAATTCTGCAGACTAAGTTAAACGACAGACTGTGATATTATTCCCTAGGTACTATCTTTTGGTTCACTGTGCTTCACTGGCCTCAGTGTGTGCATATTTTTGTTTTTGGTGAAGAGAGACTGGTTTGACTTTGACAGAGTTGGCGAGCCATGATACCATGTTTAAAAAAGGAAAGAATGTTTCTCTTTTTTGTAGCTAATCAATTTTTATTGCATATCACATATACAAATGTCATTACATACTGTACATTCGATTTAGGGAGTTCAGTGTGTAGTTATTATCTACAGGTTAGTACTTACAGTGGAGAATAGACACATACCGCTTGGTAGCAATGACATTTAAACATCACAGGTGGGAATTGTTCACATCTAGTTACATACGAACATACGTACATATATATGAACATATGAATATGCCAGTAGAACAGACCTACTGCTCTACCAAAGTATGCTCAATTGTGCAGCTAACTCCCTACCAGGCAGCTGTCCCCCAGCCCCCTTACCCTACCTTCATTGACCTCCTCACCCTCCCTCACCCACCCCATAATTGGTCCCATGTGTTTTTAAAGCCAACCACTTTTCAGCTCGATATCACCCCCTCTGGCAGTGCATTTCACTTTGAAACCACTTTCTCTCTCTGTGAAGTAATGCTTCTGTATCTCCCTTCTGAATCTCCCTCCTTCTATTCTCAGCCCATGCCCACTAGTTTCCTTCCCACTCCTTAGTTTCAACACCCCCTCCTCCCCCTCTTGTTGATACCCTTCAGGTACTTGAAGGTTTCGATCATGTTCCCCCTCTCCTCCAGTGCATTCATATTCAGCTCCCTTAGCCTCATCACATAATCCATTCTCTCCATCCCCTGAATCATCCTCATCACCCATCTCTGCACACTCTCCAGCAGCTTGACATCCCACCTCAGATATGGCCTCCAGAACTGCACACAGTATTCCAAGTGCAGCCTGACCAGTGCCCTGTAGAGGGGCAAGATCACCTCCCTGAGCCTGGATGTGAATCCCTGTGCTATGCACCATAGCATCTTGTTTGCTTTCACTACCTCTCTCCTGCATTGGGCAGTATTGTTCATGCTTGCTGTTATCAAAACCCCCAGGTCCTTTTCCTCCTCAGTACTCCCCAGCTTGATACCCCCTAGCCAGTAGTCCCTGTTGGATTTCTAGCCCCAAAATGCGTTACATTCACAGTATGTCAATAAACTCTTCTGAGTGGGTGATTATGAAAGGGAAGGTTCTTGAGAGCATGAAAAATGGGTTGGTGGAGGTGAGGGGGTATCATAACTAGCATCAGTGGGACCCTGTGAAAATAATTCTATTTCATCTGACTTAGGTGGATGGGGGGGATTAGGCTTTTCAGGTGATCCCTTTTTGCAACATGATATACCACCACTGGATGTGGTACCATCTCCACTTTGTAAGTATTAGTCACTTGGCTTCAACTGAGGCCTGCAGAAGCCAGTTCTGCTGCAGAGCTTTCAGATTCAACTCTGGGGGGATTCCCAGAAATAATAGGGAAGGGGAAGGGGATATACTGAGTAGCAAAATGTTATAGAAACAGAGAAACATAGAATCTGATGGCAAATAAGGACTGTTTGGCCCACTTAGTCTGCCCATTTCCATACCTAATGGATTAGCTGCAGATCCTAGTTAACCAACAGCCTACTTCCTCCTACCCCCCACTAGAATTGCCTTATGTCTGCACCATGCATTCTTAAATTCCCCCACTGTTTTTGACTCCACAGCCTCCTCAGGAAGGCCGTTCCATGCATCCACAACCCTCTCCATGACAAAATACTTTGTCACATTACCCCGAGCAATCCCCCCCTCTATCTTCAAAGTGTGCCCCCTTGTTCTTGCATATCTCTTTTTCTGAAAGATGCTACCCTCTTGGACTTATCCCCTTGAGGCACTTGAAAGTTTCTATCATGTCCCCCCCGTTTCCTCGAGAAACACAGAAACATAGACTTTGACGGCAGATAAGGACCGCTTGGCCCACCTAGTCTGCCCATTTCCCTACCTAGAGGATAAGCTGCAGATCTTATATAACCAACAGCCTATTTCTTCCTACCCCCCCACAAAAATTGCCTTATGTCTGTCCCATGCATTCTTGAATTCTCCCACAGTTTTAGACCCCACAACCTCCTCAGAAAGGCTGTTCCATGCATCCACCACCCTCTCTGTGAAAAAATACTTCCTCACATTGCCCCTGAGCCGTCCCCCCTCTATCTTCAGATTGTGTCCCCTTGTTCTTGCACATCTCTTTTTCTGAAAGATGCTACCCTCTTGGACTTCGTTGATTCCACTGAGGTACTTAAACATTTCTACCATGTCCCCCCTCTCCCTCCTTTCCTCGAGGCTATACATATTAAGCTCCTTTAGTCTCATTTCATATGGCTTCTGGTGCAGACCCTGCACCATTTTAGTTGCCCTCTTCTGGACAGAGGAGGGCAGTTAAAATGAGTTCTGTGCATGCCTTGACTATCTGAAGCAAAACTTCCAAAGTGATGGGCCTGGCACATTACATCTCCAGCACTTATCATTGGTTATTAACACCATCTTTTATAGTCTGTGGGGGTATGATACCACATATGAAGGATTTTGTTATAAATTAGTAGGCTCTCCTGGTCCCTACACACCATGCTAGCCAACCTCTGGCACCCCTTCCATTCTTTATCACTAATATCGAGGTTGAGCGTCCCCTGCCACCTTATTTTTTGCTGGTTGGGACTGGTCAGGTGGTTCATGTTTAATCATGATCTAAATTCTGCAAGGTAGACCTTTTGGCTTGGCAAGCCATTCTGTTATAGAGGATCTATGTGATAACAGCGACCACCGAAAGGCGATCCCTATTATCGTGACATGGATTATCACTGAAAATATTTTCGGCGATATGCAGTAAAAGGCAACCGGGAAACTGTGCATGCAGGGGTTGTGCCCCTGCACCCTCTACTCAACTAAAAGATTCTCAACTTCAGGGGGGGCATGTTGGGGGGGGACAGCCCAATTTAAAAAATGTTATCCTGCAGCTGCAGGATGCAGAAAAATTGTACCGCCTCCAGTCCCAAACCCAGGATCTGCTTCATCAGAGCCAACCACCCTACCCTCTACACCACACAATTGGCTCAGTGGAAGCAGGCACACTATAGGGTTACAACCCTGTTCCCCATCCTTCCATGTCCTGTTACCCACCCTCCCTTCCTATCGCCCACCCTACCCTCGTGGTCACAGCAGTCGCCATCCCATGACCATCACCCATGATGATAGCGCAGTCACACGGGTCGCCGTTTTGACAGCTACCCATATGCAGTCACTATCATCATGGTACACCGTTACAGGGAGCTTTGGAAACAAAACCTTGGGATGTTTATTGTAAATACTACAAACACATTTCTTGTTCACACAGGCCCCATATAGACTCCTAATCTGGAGATACCTCCAAAAATCTCTGCTAGGAATGTCATACTGATGCTGTATGAATTGAAATGAAGCAAAAGTGTGATCAACATGTTCCAATAAGTCTTTGCTCCATTTAATACCCCTTTGTTCCCATACATTTCACCAGTTGTAGTGTTTGTCTACTGTTAACTGGGGTTATGCCATAGTGGAGTGTGCATTCCAGGGTGTAGGCATTTCTTGGTTAGCTTACCCACCTGTTACCATGCCTTATGTGCTGCCTCTGTACAAGGTTCTACCTTGTTTAGGAAACAGGGCGTTAAGGTAGCATGAGAGATATGTGCCCTCGAGTATAACAGTCTTCATTTGCACCCATGCAGGAATATCGGACGCCCATTCTCTAAACATCTGGCATGTTGTGTCCATCAGGCTAGTAGTGGTTGTGCTGGAAATGTGGGAGATTCCATCCCCTTTATCCTTCAGCAATCTGAGCTTCACCCATCTGAACCAGGATTTAGCACCCCCCCCCCATAGAAATGTCTTTAATTTGTGAAACCAGATTTCTGGTATTGACACTGGTAGGTGTGAGAGGATTTAAGGTTCTTGGGGCTACCATCATTTTAATCGCCTCTATCTTACCAGCCAGAGTCAGATATAGATGTGTCCACCTGTTCATTTCACTTTTTAGCTTTTGTATAAGGGGGGTTAAGGTTATCTGAGACCAACCTCTGTAGGTCCTTCAGAATCTGTATTCCTAAATATTTACTTGCATTTTCCACACATGCGAGGCCTTAGGTGGACACCTGTTGGGACATTTGGATCTTGTTGATGGGTTGGATTTGTAATTTGCTAAGATTTACACTGTAGGCCAAAGAAGTTTGCAAAATTTTGTAATAGCTCTTACACATGTGGGAGCTCAGTGCCAGTGTCTATAGTAAGGATTAGGCAGTCGTCGGCATATGGTTTTGTGTTGTAAGCCCTCCCCCCACTGGTATACCTTGTATCTGTGGGTGAGCTCAGATTGCAGCTGCCAGGTGCTCCATGGCCAACACAAAGAGCAAGGGGGGAGGGGGAAGGGACAGCCCTGCATCATCCTCCTATGAAGCAAAAGTGGTTTGGATAGTGTATTGTTGGTCAGGAACCATGTAGATGGTGCCTGATAGAGGGTACTGTATGTATCCATGTGCAAAAGTTGTCCCCAAAGCTATGTTGATTCAGTATGGCATGCAGATACTCCCACTCCATGGAATCAAATGTTTTTTCAAAATCCTCTGTTATAGCTGCTGCTGGTGTGGGAAGGCTTACTGCTGATTGGAGCAAGGTAATAAGTGCCCTGATCTGGTCAGAGCTCACCCTGCTCTTCATGAAGCCTACTTTGGTCAGATGAATTAGGATTGGAAGGGCCTGCTCCAGGCAGGAGGCTAATATTTTTGCAGGATTTTGGTATCAGCATTTATCAGGGAGATTGGTCTGTAGCTCCCTGGGTTGGTAGGATCTTTTCCCTCTTTTGGCAGGCCAATGATTATAGCTTCCTGAAGGGTGGGTGGAAGGCCTTTCTTTGCATGTGCCACTTCAAACATGCACAGGAGTGGCTTGGATGCAGGCTCTATGGCCTTCTGGTACACATCCACTGGAAGCCATCACTGCCTGTTGACTTGTGTGGGACAATCGCTAGAATGGTCTTCCATAGCTCTCTTTCTGTAAATAGAGCTTCCAGTTCCTCTCTTAGGGCCTCAGTTAGTTTGGGAAGGGGAAGGTTGGCCATGAAGTTCTCAAATGTCTTTCTATCCATGTAATATGAGAGTTGTACAACTCCTTATAAAAGACCACCATAATCTGGCTAATATCTTTAGGGTAATGTGTAACTTCCCTGTTTGGTCCGAAAGCTGCACTATGTGTCTGTCAGCTTGCTGTTTTTTCAATCTGTATGCTAGGAGTTTACTATTTTTTCTCTCCACAGAGCCAGTATTTAAATTCTGTTCTCTGTACCTGCAGCTCTGCCTTCCTGGTGGCTAAAGTGTTTAATTCAATTCTTAGGGTAGATATTTTGTAAATAAGATTGGAGTTCTGCATTTGTTTCAAATCTTTTTTTATAGGCTGCTTCTGTCTCTGTTAGCTGTCTTTCTAAGTTATTTGCTTCTTTTTCTCTCATTTTCCTCTGATGTGAAGCAAAATTAATTATGTTCCCCATAGAGTGGCTTTATAGGCCTCCCAAATACTGAAGGATGATGCTATCCCCAGGGGTTGTCTTTGAAGTATATCGCAGATTCCTGAAGCAGCCATTGTTGGAACTCCCTGTCTTGAAGCAATAGTAGATCTAATCTCCATTGCACTGATTTTGAGGGGGTAGGGTGTCCACAGGAAATTTTACCACTATTGGGGCATGGTCAGATATGTAGAAAGGGGACTATAACATTGTCTGGGGCTTCTCTTGTTATCCTAGGTGATGTGTGCCATAAATCTGCTTGCCATTGCCCTGGCCACAGAGAAATATGTGTAGTCTCTCCCTGCAGGGTGTGTCACCCTCCATATATCAGTAAGTTGATGCAGGGACATTAGGCTTTTGAGCTTGTTAAAGAAGTGAGTGTGAGGCTCACACTTGCAGTAGGATCTGTCTAGAAAATGTTTGAGGGTCAGATTGAAGTTGCCTCCTAGGATGACTGTCGGGTTGTCAAAAGCTAAGTCCAGAATGTTTTGGGAGATCTCATCCATAAAAGGTGTGTAGTCCTCATTAGGTACATATGTATTAACCAATAGTATAAGCCTCATAGGGGTGTTTAGTTTTGCCAGTACCCACCTTCCTTGTGTGTCAGCCTTTGTGGCCAATAGCTTCCTTTTAAGGTTTTGACCCAGTATAGGAACACCCCTTTTGGTTGAGATTGCTACACTATGCACCTCTCATTCCACCCATGCCCTTTTTAATTTCAGGACTTCTTTTTTTCGTTAATTTGGTTTCCTGCAAAAAACTATCCGGGTTTTTAGTTTCTTCAGGTAGGATAGCACCTTTTTCCTTTTTATAAGAGAGTTTAGGCCTCTCACATTCCATGAGGTGCCAATAACTGGAATGTTATGAGCCATATTCTTTTTGTATAATTAGAAAAAATATTTGGAAGGGATCCATACTACTACAGTATTTATGCCCCCAAAGCCCCCATTTCACACTTTTTTCGCTTCCACCCTTCGCTTCCCACCTTTAAGATCTGTTCTGCATCCAAACATTTCATTTCAGCACTGACACTTTTGTTAAACTTCCCTGTATATGATACTTCTTTTTTATTGTTAAGAGACAACTTAGAGTTAGAAGCAGGCAGGTCCATTTCGCCAGGGTACTGCTATGTAGCTTGGGAGTTCCACTTATGGGGCATCAACTCCTACAAAAAAACATTGAGAATAATAAACAAATAAACCACTCTGCAATATCATCAAACATATAGTACATGTGCATTAAGTTATATAATAACATAGCCAATAGCAACAGAGGCCCCACATCTTCAGTCCAGTCTCCCTCACATTGGCTACAGTACCAGTAACCCTGTGGGACCTCTGTGGGGGAGCTAGGTAGGCCTTTGTGAATGCTCAGTTAGTTAAGAGAGGAATGGGAACCTGCTTTAGTTCATGCCGATTCTAGTATATTCCTTGGCAGTGAAACTCCTGCGGGGTGGACCAAAGCAGGTACAAAAGTTTTTCATGACCTAAATCCAGGTTAGGTAGGGGACTCCTTAAGTATGAAGGACTTGTTTCCATATAACCGAGGAGGGTACATAACAAGGAGAAAAAGAGGAAAGGAGCAGCAAAAAGATGGGGGAGGGGATGTTAACCTTAGGGGGAGAGATGTGTCAGGGATTCCCACTACCCACTTCATCTTTGTGTATTTTCCCCTTATTTGGTCTTGTATCTTGTGCGGTGACATTGAGGGGGCGATGGGGAGGAGACTAATAAGAGGCTAGACAGGACAATGCCACGCCCTCTCTGACTTAAAGAGCCTTAAGGAATTACCCAGATACTTGAGGAGGCATTGAACCCTGTTGCCAAGTCCCCTCATCCATCCATATTGAGTAGAACTACATGGAGTGGGGTTTATTGTACTGCTTCCAACATGGGCAGGGTGAAATCCCTTTATAATCATGTGCAGTATTCACCTTTGGGAGCATCGAGTTCCATAATTTAGTGGTGCACCCTCCATGGCTAAGCTCCCTAGATGCCTCTTATACAATGAAAAACACTACCCCATTATTTTCTCCTCTCCCACTGTGTATCCTTTCTCCTTTCATTAAGCTTAATAAGGTGTTCACTAGTTATAAGCATTGCTGAATGGACCGAAGGCATTTACAAATGAGGAATGTGAAAACAACAGGGAGAAAGAAAAAGGAAAAGAAAACCTAATAAACTTGTGCATTTTCATTGTAAAATTGGGGAGTACTCCTCCTGGCCTAATAAAAATCAGAGAAACACTATCCAAGATTTAACAAACTAGCTACAACATTGCTTTTGACTTTTTAACATTTGATAACTGAAATTGACATTGTAATTGACATCGCCTCAGGCTGTAGCATTGTCTGTGATGTGCCTGTACCCACTACTATACAAGGAATCAGCCACTTCCATATTAAACGGTACCAGGCTCCAGCCCCTTCAACTTGTTTGGTGGTTGTCATTGTAGGCTCTTCAGAAAGCCCCGATCAAGGGAAAATGGAAGCAATAAGAGTATTTTATGGAGCCCCCTGGGCACCTGAGGATTTAGCAGCAAAGGCCATGTTCAAGCTCCCGTTTCTGGTAACAGTTCAGTGTGTAGGTCAACACCACGAGGGTATATCTACAGACCTCACAAGGCAAGACCTCTAAACAACTTCAAGAGGTAGGACAATCTCCTACCATCTGCTCACAGGGCTGGGAAAACACAGTTAAGTTACTAACAGGTTGGTTAGTGTTTTAGCTGTCTTTATAAATGTCAGATTTCTCCACTTGCTCTGACCCCTCATGCAGGCTTTCCTCAGCCTCCTCATGTGCCACACATTTAGCCCATTCCTAGTAAATTGGAGCCTAGTCATTTGTGGAATATGTATTTAGCAAAGTACCAGAGGCTTTTCCATTTTCTGATCTGGTCAGGTTTAGTGGAGTTGGTAACAATTCCCAAAGGGGAGCATACCGGTTAGTAGTTTTAACCAGAGTATCATTCGGTGAAGTACTGCTTGCTTTGGACAGCATGCTGTGAAAGCTTGCTCTAGGTGTGGAGAATTTTAACACAGTGGGTGGCTTGGTTCTCCTTCATTGCTGGCCCCGTTGCACCTGTTGCCAGGGTTCGGTAGATACTTGGTCAGTGTGCTGCATGGTATGTAGCCTGGGTCTCATCCGGTGTGGGTGCAGGGGATTGCCATACTGCTCCATGTGGCAGCAGAGGTTTCTGAGATAGAGTGCACCCTCTTGGTGAATCTGTCTGAAGAGATACTCCACTTTGGATGGATTGTTGAACATTAAAAATTCATTTGGTACTGAACCTTCAACACTGAAGGGTAGCAGAGTGAGGCTGGGATGTTTAGCCTGTAGAGCTCCTATTTTACTCTGGAGTATGCCCAGTGCCTATGGGACAGTTCTTGGGAGTAATCTCAAAAGATTAAGATTTAGTGGCCCTCACAGACAAGTTCTCTCCTCTCTCTTGCAATACAGAGGTATAAGTCCTTAAGTGGATAGTTAAGAAAACAGCATAAAATGGGTCTGGGGTGCTCCCTTCCAGAGGCTTTGGGGCGAGAGACCTGTGGGCTTATTTGAGTTTGGGACGGGGCATATTGTTTAGTTGGAGCAGCATTGGCAGTGTGGAAAAATTGTAGCATGCCCTTCCCTTCCACTCTTTGGGAACCCCAATAAAGAAACATTGAAACATAGAGGTTGATGGCAGATAAGGACCGCAAGGCCCATCCAGTTTACCCATTTATTTTTCTACCTTATAAATGTGCCATTGGTCTTTGCTCTGTCAGTGGCCTATCTATTCATACTCATCTCTTCCTTATGCCTATCCCATGCCTGTTTGAAGCCCTGAATTGTATTCATAGCCACCACTTCCTGAGGTAGGCTGTTCCATGCATCCACCATTCTTTCTGCGAAAAAGAATTTCCTCACATTCCCCCTTAATCGGCCTCCCTCTAATCTCATGCTGTGTCCTCTTGTCCTGCTATTTTTCTTATATTTAAACATGTTAGACTCTTTCACCTTGTTAATGCCCTTAAGGTGTTTGAATGTTTCATCATATCACCTCTCTCCTCCTTTGCTCAAGGGTATACATATTGAACTCCGTTAATCTGTCCTCATATGTCTTCTGATGCAGTCCCTGCATCATTTGGTGCTTCTGGACTGCCTCAATTTGGTTAATGTCCTTGTGAAGGTGTGGCCTCCAGTACTGCACGCAGTACTCCAGATGGGGCCTAACCAGTGTCTTGTAAAGAGGGATTATTACCTTCCTCTTACGACTTGTGATACCCCTACTAATACACCTTAACATCCCCCTAGCCTTACCTACTGCTTTGGAGGTCTGCTTGGATGATTTCAGGTCATCGGTGATGATGATGCCCAAGTCTCTTTCTTTCTTTGTGACTGCCAGCAACTCCCCTCCCAGCCTATAGGTGGCTTCAGGGTTTCTCTTCCCTATGTGCATGATTTTGCACTTCTTTGCATTAAATCCCAGTTGACACTCTTTTGACCATTTTGCTAGTTTATCCAGATCTGTTCTCATTCTGCCCACCCCATCTGGATCATCTACTCTGTTGCAGATCTTGGTGTCATCTGCAAACAGACAAGTCTTACCCTCTAGTCCATCTGCAATGTCACTAATGAAAATATTGAAGAGGACTGGCCCCAGGACTGATCCCTGAGGTACCCCACTTGTGATTTGCATCTCTTCTGACTGTATACCATTTACCACCACTCTCTGTTTTCTGCCCGTCAACCAGTTTGCCACCCAGTTGCCAAACTTCTGACCCATCCCAAGCCTACACAGCTTATTTATCAATCTTCTATGTGGAACAGTGTTGAAAGCTTTGCTGAAGTCAAGGTAGGCAACATCAACTGCCCCCCCTTGGTCCACCACTCTGGTTACCCAGTCAAAGAAATCTATGAGGTTAGTTTGACAGGACCTTCCTTTTGTAAACCCATGCTGTCTTGAATCCTGTGCCCCTATGGATTCCAGGTGTTGCACTATCCTTTCCATAAGGAATGCTTCCATAATCTTGCCCACTACTGAGGTAGGACTGACTGGTCTGTAGTTCTCTGCCTCCTCCCTGCTACCACTCTTGTGGAGTGGGATCACATGAGCCCTTCTCCAGTCTTCTGGGACCTCTCCTGTGCTCAGAGACTCACTAAACAGTTCTGCTAATGGCTCTGCTAGTTCCACCCTTAGCTCCTTAAGTACCCTGGGATGTATGCCATCAGGTCCCATTGCCTTGTCCACCCTGAGCTTAGCGAGCTCTTGTAGGACCCTTTCTTTTGTGAAGGGAGTAGTGCTCACCCCCCCCCTGTGTCCATGGTGCTGAGCTGAGGGCACTGCCCTACCTTCTCTTCAGTAAATACTGAGCAAAAGTATCTATTTAGGATAGATGCTTTTACAAGGTCCTCCTCCTCACATGCCCCCTTTTCTCTTTTGAGCTTAGAAATACCCCCTCTGGACTTTCTTCTTTCACTAATGTATCTATAGAAAGTCTTGTCACCTTCTTTTACTGTTCGTGCTAGTGTTTCCTCAGTTTGGGACTTTGCCTGCCTTACTGCCTTCCCTGCTTCCCTTTGGACAGTTTGGTATGCCTCCCTATCTTCATCCTGCTGTGTTCCCTTATATTTCCTGAAGGCCAGCCTTTTGGCTCTGACCTTTTCTGCTACTGTATTTGAGAACTAAAGTGGTTTCCTTCTTCTTTTGCACTTCCTTTTCTGTCTAACACAATGGGATGCTGTTTCAAGTATTGCATCCTTAATGCTTGCCCACTTTGCCTGTACCCCCTCATCTGTGTTTCTTTTTGCCAGGGCTAGCTTAACTGTGTTGGCCATCTTATCAAAGTCAGCTTCTCTGAAGTCCCATATTGTTGCCTTGGAATGGGATGATTTAGATGTAGTGGCCAAATTGAACCATACCATGTAATGGTCACTGGCTCCCAGGTGACCTTCTACCTGGAGATCTGTTATCCCTTCCCTGTTAGTCAGTACTAGATCTAGGATAGCCCTGTCTCTTGTGGGTTGTTGTACTAGTTGTTTGAGGCCCTCCCCCCCTGCAGGGAATCCACCATGTGTCTAGTTTTGGCAGATGTTCCTGCTGGTATTGCCCAATCTGTATCTGGCATGTTGAAGTCTCCCATTATCAGAACCTCCCCTTTAGCTGTCATGTTTTGTGTATCTTACAACAGTAATGTGTCTATGTCCTCTCCCTGGTCTGGGGGCCTGTAGACAACCCCAGTTCTTATGGCTGTCCCATTTCCTGTTTCCAGAGTGACCCACAGTTCTTCTGGCTCCTTATGTGTATTCTGAATTTCTGTAGCTTTGATATTTTCATGTACATACAGGGCCACTCCAGCCCCCCTTTTTTGCACCTCGGTCTCTTCTGAACAGTACATAGCCAGGTACTGAATTCCCCCAAGTGTGGTTTCTGGTAAACCACATCTCACTAATTGCTACTATGTCCAGTTTAGCCTCTGACATTATTGCCTGCTGGTCTGGGATCTTATTTCCCAGGCTGTGAGCATTTGTGTACATGATTTTCCATTGGCCAGATTTTGGTATGTTAGTTGTTGGGTGAGGTTTGGCATTTCCCCTGTGCGTCGTATGGGGAGTTGGACTTCTTTTCTTACCTGGTGATGCAAATGAACTGCAAACATGCTGAATCCCTGTTTGACCACAAGCTGAGGAGGGAGAGGTGTTCTTCCCATTCGACATATGGGGTGCTGCACCCATCTCCCCATTTGCTAGTTTAAATATTCTGCAGAGACATCAAACTTCTGCCCCAATGCACTGACTCCCTCCTTAGTCAGATGCAGTCCATCAAATTTAAAGAACTTTCACTTCCAGAACTGTTACCAGTTCCCTACAAATATGTGTCCTTTTTCCTGGCACCAGCCCTTGAGCCACATGTTTAGCTCCCCTATCTCCCCTTCTCTGACCTTCCGTCCATCTGCCCCCCTCTCCCAGACTGGCAGGATCTCAGAGAAGGAGATGTCAGACGAAATGGATGATAGTTTGTCACCCAGCCTGGACAGGTGTTCCTTGGTCTCCACAACTGACTGGCTGGCAAGATCATTAGTCCCTATGTGTACCAGGACGTCAATGTTTTCTCCTGCTTTGTGAACAATTTTAGCAATGCAGTCAGTATCTCTCCATGCGGATGTACCTGGGAGACATCTGACCATTATCCCTGGCTGGAGATGGGTATCAACTCCCCGAATCATGGAGTCTCCTATGATCAGAAGTTTTTGGATTTCCTTTTTGCTTTTTTTGTTTTGGTTCCTGATTTGGGTGAGTTTTGTTGTGCTAGCTCCAGTGCTGCAGTGTCCTCTGCCATTTGTTTAATTTCAGAGATAGAGGCAGATACCTGTTTGTAGTGTTTATATGGTTTTTGGAGGTAATATGTTGGAGAGCACAGAGTGATGGGGCACTCAATTTGCCCCTCCTAACCACCTGCCAACCTCCTGGACCAACTACCCTCTGCAGTCGAGGTTCTTCTGTTGGATGTTGGGGAAATGGCGGGTGGTTCTTATAATGTATTTCTTCTTGAATATGAAATTTGAGGTGGGCGATCTCTGCCCATGCTGCCTGGAGCTGAGCCCTAAGATCTCCAATGGCCCAGAATGTAGGACAGTGTCCTAAATCTTGTAAGACTGTCCTTCTGAAAAAGTGTTCTTCAGTACCTGCAGTTAATGATATCCATTCCAGATAAGTTGCTGAGTTTATAACCTGGTCAGAGTAATTAGAAGGAAGCAAATGCAAGTAATGGTTTGATTTTGTGTTTTGTTTTCGTATAACTTGTTATAACAAGTTAAATTACTAGTGCCCCTGTAAATGAGCTCACCTTCTGGATGCCCTACTGATCCACCCCTTCCTGCTTTGTCACAGGAAATGTCACAACTGTGGTACCCTATAAAAGGAGTGTAGTGTGGGGTGGTTGGGGATGGGGGTGGGTGGCTGGGCCCTTCCCCTGCCAAAAAAAGAAGAACCATGGATGAAATAACAAGGAGGTAAGAGCAGAAACAATCAGTCAATGACAAATGCAGTAACCCTGAAAGCTTATCCTAATGTTAGATAAAACTGTAAAACCTGTAAAGCACCACCTGTAATAATTTCAGAGAAGATATACCCTGTAAGAAACACTTTGCTACAGAGAAAAATAAAGCAGTAACAGAAGATATACCTTGCAAAAGACAATTTGAATCAGAAGATTACAGCAGTAATCTGTTAGCACACTCCTGTAGGCACACCTTGTAATAATGCAGAAGAAGGTATACCAGCAACAACAATTTGAATCAGAGAAAAATAAAGCAGTGAAATGCTAGCAACAAACAGTAGCAATCCCTGTGAGTACAAAATAAAAATAACAACGCACTGTAAATCTGCTTAACCAGAAGAAGTCTTAATCCATTTCTCTTGCTCTGGTAATGTTCTCTGCTCTGTCCTTTCAAGCAGTCTTAGAAGAGAAGAACTCAGGTGACGCTAGGTGCCTTGGCCAGCAAACCAAGTCTTCTACCTCCAAGATATCAACTAAACTGACCTTTTAACCCTTCTTTCTGTTGGAAATTACTGACAGTTTTCCAGCTTCACCTCCCAGATACACATCTAATCTTCTGGAAGAGCTGTGGGAGGAAAGCATTTAGCTCCTTCAATGTGACAAGGAGACTGAAACACTTCTGAGATAACAAACCTTTTCAACAAAAAAAGAATAAAATAAAACAGTATCAAACAGTAATTTTGCTTAGCCCAATGATAAAAAAGTCACAAAAATGTAAGCACCACCTGTAATCATTTCAGAGAAGATATACCCTGTAAGAAACACGTTGCTACAGAGAAAAATAAAGCAGTAACAGAAGATATACCTTGCAAAAGACAATTTGAATCAGAAGATTACAGCAGTAATCTGTTAGCACACTCCTGTAGGCATACCTTGTAATAATCAGAAGAAGGTATAACAGCAACAACAATTTGAATCAGAGAAAAATAAAGCAATGAAATGTTAGCAACAAACAGTAGCAATCCCTGTGAGTACAAAATAAAAATAACAACACACAGTAAATCTGCTGAGCCAAAAGAAGTCTTAATCTGTTTCCCTTGCTCTGGTAAGGTTCTCTGCTCTGTCCTTTCAAGCAATCTTAGAAGGAAAGAGCTCAGGATGTCATGTGGATGTTATTCCTCCTGGACCTATTGTCAAGGCTGTCTACTTTTTGCATTAAATCCTGAAGCTCAGACTGGTGTTCCCACAGTTGCCCCTGTTGTGAGTGCAGGATCTCATCATGCTCCTAAACAGTTACTTTTGTGCCCATTACCTGAGCTGTGAGAGCTCACATTTTAGTAATTGTCTTTGTTGTAGTTATCTTTAATTGTGTTATGTCAGTAGGTACTGAACCTTGCCCAACATCTCAGTTATTCTGACTTGTTTAGCAACTACTTTGTTTCCCTCCAGCTGTGTCATGTTTACCACTGGCAAGGATGTGATGGGTGAGAGTCAATGATAGCTGCCATCTACAGAGCCCAGCTAGTGAGTTGAGAATGATGGCCCTATGTTCCCTGGAAGACCACAAGGTATGAGTCTTTTTAACTTGTTTTTACAGTTAAGTTATAGTTCTATGGTAGCTAGATGGTTAAAAGAGGTGTCATTCACTAGCACTTGCTTAGCGGATCTGTTATCTCTGTTCTTTACGTCAATTCTGAGTCTCTGGTTGACAGATGTAGCAAATAGGATCTCCTGGATTTCTCCTTAGAAAATTAAGTTGCCACCATTTTGCTAGGCAAGCCATGCCCCCAGAATGTTTCTCTTAACTAAAAAAAATTGAATAAAAATGGAAAAAAGGGAAAATGTTTTGTTTATACAACAGGGAGTGAATTTCTTCACCACTGTCATAAACAAATTGGCCCAATTCCTCAAGCTGGACTGACCACCCCTGCAGCTGCAGTGTGTCTAACTACTCTGTCTGGAAACATTCTGCATTATTAAAGAATGGTGTTCATATGTGGCTGTATGACCTGCACTCCAGCATGAAAAACATACATATCTTCATCCAAAACTGCAAGCTCATCTGAAGTACAGTAGAGAGATTCCCAGCATTTATAAACTCCTTTGTAGATGTCTTGAGAGTGGTCCAGCACTGCTCAGCATAGACTCTGATAAGAAGATGGTCAAAGTATGTCATATCTACAGTACAACCCCTAAACGTGTAAAATAAAAGAGAAATACTAAAATGTGAAAAATAGACCATACATACTTACTGTACTTTTTGGGTAAAAAAATCAATATTTATTTGCTATCTGCTGTAAAAGCTCCAATGCGTATTTTGTTAAATTGGAATTCAACTAAACAAAAAAACTATTCAATTCACTGTCCTCTCAAAGCCCAGGCTTGTTTGTTTTAATTTAAAACCCCATTTAGCTGTTTTTTTTAACAGACCATCTTCATCCTCATGATGCAAGATTCTCCAGCTCTTCTGCTTATTATTTTTTATCTGACTGCCAATAGGTATTGAGAGGGGCAGCCAGTCTTTACAGGGTTCATTGCTTCACCATCAAATCTTTCTGGCATTCAAATTAAAGGAGCCTCAAGTTCTATATATTTTTTTTGGAAAACAAATAAGTTTATGCCCAGTTTTGTTGTTGGTAACTGCTGACTGTATCTTATAGAATTTTTGGGGAGAATAAAGCTTCATTGAGAGCCATCATAATTAAAATCGGTATTGGATTTTTCTAGGCTACAAAGCAACCACCTGATTCTTAGATTTGTAAAATAAATATTTAGGTGTTACAAAAAGTATAATCAATAACAGAAATAATAATAATATTGCATAATAGGAAAATAAGTAAATTGCACTAGTGCCTGTTGTTTGTAGATGTAAAAGGCCAGTTTGCTAATATCACTAGCAATTTACGCTTTACAGTTACAGGTGTACTGTACAAAGCCAACATTAAAAACAAATCAATGATTATACATAAATATGTTAACAGATACGTACTATTTCTGTGATATTTTCTTTGAAACCTAGATATATTCCCCAGTTAATTTCCTCTGTATGGCTCACATTAAGAAGAGTTTATCTATTGATAAACACATTCTCATCATTAAAGAGAACCCCTTGAATGTGATAAAAATAGCAGATGGAACCCCATGCTACCTTCCTACAGTATGGGATACTTTGGGAATTTATCAATGCCACTGCACGTCAGGACTCAGAGCATGTCATTACAAAATCTCATGCAAGCCCAGATTATTAAAGGTGTAATCTCAGTACCAAAAGGTTATGGGTATTTGGCTATGAGAAAAGGATCCCTGCTAGTGACAACTTTAAGTAGCTGCCATATGACAGTAATGTCCAGTAATGCCTGACAATATAGTATCTGTCATTTTCCAGAAAGCTATTTCTCACTTGTGAACATTATTTTCTGGTGAACTGGTCAACACCAAATGAAAGGTGACAGGATGTCCCATCTTAAAGCAAAAGCTTAACAAATAAAAAGCACCATAATTTAACACAAAGCAGTCAAGTGTTCCCTGCTGTCTAGGGGTCCCTCCCACCACCCCATCATCTGCCCAGAAGAAAATACATTCCCTGGTGGCTAGCAGCCCCTCCCCCACAAGATCACCCTCCTGACTTGTAAAACCAATCTACAATAATGTTAACCCTAACCTACTATAGTACAATTTTAACAATGGGCAATAATGACATATGTCTCCAAACACAGTAATTATTTTGAGCCAACTCTCTTCTTATCCTACCAAATTAAAAATTCTACATGATTTGTTTAAAGCCAAGCACAAGAAGACCTCCTCAGCAGGTGCATCCTATTATTTGTGTACTGTTCCTCCTGTTATGCAATTAAGGAAACTAAGCTGAAATGTTATGTGGAAGAGAGACACCAAGTTACTACCGATGCAAATATTTCGCATTTTATAGACTTCATTTTTTTTATATATTCTTTTTGTTGTCAGGCTCCCCTAGCCCTGATAATGGGCTCACTAGGCTCCAGCAGCTGCCCTCATACTTGGAAACACCCCCCTCCGATTAGGGCTGCCAAAGCAGACTATATAGTGGCCAGAGGGGACAGCACTGGAGCTGGCTCATTAATGGGGGCTGGCATATGTTTTCTTTTTGCTGTAAATCCCTCGGGAGGGTGGGAATGTGCAGTGATGACCCACATCTGCCCCACCCCAGTACATCATGGTGCCGACCACGGCGGTACTCCTGGTCTCTACCAGGGGTTTGCAGTGTGTCGAACACTCAACACCCCTCTCCCCAGAGTAGGAGATCAGTCCAGCGGATGCTTCATCCTACTCCCCCCAGTCAGCCGTCTGACTCCTGGACCCATTCCTGAACCTGGGTCATCAGTGTTGCATGTGAGCAGGAGCTGTTAATCATAGCAGAGAAGAGAGCATGGGGAGAGCAGAAGCCCTTAATCTTAAATGTGATGGAGATAAACATTTTTTTTAAACAGATTACTGGAAGGAGCTGCATGTATGCTACATGTTTTAGTAAGCTAGCAAGGAAATTAAGGAGGTGGTAGTATGCAGCCAGTCAGCCGGGTGTGCTGGAGGCATATGTTACTAAGGTAGGACCTGTGTGAGACTTGACTCTGTGGCCACAGGTGGCTCAATGATCAGCTGAGGTGGAGGGCTCCAGAGCTGCATGCTGAGCTTGTTGGTCTGGGAATAATTTCAGCTGGAATGTTGTACTATGATAATGGCCTGTTTGAAAGCAGATCTTGACCAATCAGGACCCAGCATTCTTACTACCCATTTCATAATTTATATTTGTGGCTGGTAATCTGATTATCTCATTGTGGAAGTATTTAGATCCAATCTTGTTAGCAGCTGGCTGGGCTGGATTACTACAGCTACTTAATCAGAAAATGAATTGAGCAGTCCAACAGGAACACCACAGTTACAAATGCTGTTTGAAAAACCATGAGGAATTTCCTACAAGAGAGGTGTTAGCCTCAGGGATATGCTAGTGCATAGCTATCTGCCTAAAAAACAAGAAGCTCCACAAAATGTTAACAAATGGCGATGCAAACCATGTGGAAAATGCAGTTCATGTAACACAGTGGTAAAAGCAACACCATTTGTTAACCAAAAAACTGGAGCCATAGAGAGAATTAAAGGACAAATGGACTGCAATACTAAGGCAGTCATCTATTTATTTTGCTCTTGTGGGAAATTCCATATTGGCAGAACTAAGAGATCTTTTCACTTTAGAATCAATGAATGCATTCTGGCCATTAAGAATAATAATATCAGTTATCCCATGGTCATACACATTAATTCACGAAGTGATAAATCTCAACACAAGGTTAAAATTATGGGAATTGACTGTATACCCATAACTGTTAGAGGTGGTAACTTTCAGAACGAGCTTAACTGCAGGGAACAAGAATGGCTCTACAAGGTGATTGCGCTGAAGCAGCCAGGCCTAAATGGAAAATTTGAGGTGACACCATTCTTATTGAAGAAAAGATGAAATGGCAACCCCCCCTTCCTTCTGATTTTTTTCTGCACTTTTTCTGTATTTCTTCTGAACTTTTTTCTGTACTATATTAATCTTTTTAATTTGCTCTAGTTTTTTTCCCTTTTCATCCTTATTTTTTAATTTGCTTCTGTTTTTCTAGCCTTTTTTTATTTCTTTTTTATTATTTAGTTTTTATTTTTTGTTCATTCCTTCCCCTACTACTCACCCCATCTTCTGTTCTTTAAGTTATTCAAAAAATGTGACATGTCTTCATGTATACGTATGTGTGTTTTCTAGGTACCACTTGTGTCTACAGTAACGGAGGGAATCATGATCACATACTGTGTGAAGAATTAACTTTGGGCATTGGAAGAAAACATTTGAGGAAAAACTAAATGTGCATAGATTGTTTTCTTTTTAATTTTCAAAATGTATGTGTACGCAATATAAATAGCAGTTTAGTTAATTGTAATTATTAGTAATATCCACTAGAGGGTGGCAAACACTTTGTTTACAAAGCAGCAAGCACTGATTCATTACAATGAGTGACATCACTAATTGATTAATACAAGAAGTTTGGTGATTGGTTAAAAAATATTTTTGAATTGTGATGGAAGTATAAATGTTTGACTGTTATGTGATGGGATATTTTTGATGAAGCAATGAAGGGTGTGAAATGTAAGACACTCCTTGGCAGCTGCAATATGGGACTGTGGCTGTAATAAATATGCTTTTGTACTAAAAGTAGCAGTGTCCGTGGTGTCTTTTAAAGGGGTGAGTGTTCACAGACTCATGAACAGTATAAATAATCACTATTTGTCGTGTTGCACCACCTTCCCTGTGCCTGCCTTCACATTTGAAATCTAATTGAGCAGTCTACTTTGGCCTTGCTCTCTTTGAGTCCAAAGATGACTACTTTAGGGTGTCTACATTTATTCTTGGGTCTTAATTATACAATGCTAATAACTTTTCTAACGATATCACTGATCTGCAGCATAAGAAATTGCAAACCACTATGTTAAAATGTACAATAATGTGATGGGTTAATATGAAATATAATAAATATGCAATATCATTTTTTTAAGGAAAATGGTCGCTTTTTACTCTTAATGTCAAACTGGTCTGGTTTGCCAAATTATGCAAATACAGTGCTCACAAGTGTTGTGTGATCTCTGCTTAAAACACTCACCATTTTGCTTGTGGTCACATTGCCGCATTGACTGATTTTACAGTGAATGCACTACACAGTACAAAGCACACAAAGTCTAAAAGAATAGTCTGAAAGACTTCAAAAAATTCAGAAGACAAATTTTTATATACACTGAAATGAAGAATAAAATATAAGTTCCATATTGCAGGCTGTTATGTCAGTGTTACCCATAGCAAAGCATTAAGGTACTGCAGGAGTAATGCTGGAAGTTTTCTTGAAACCATATGCAAAAGAGAAATAGAAATGATTTCATCTGGTGGTGATTTTGTTACAAGAATCACTGAATGTGGTTTCTGAAGACACTATTGAGTGAACAAGAAATTCAAAGACTTTGAATTTAAATATATGTTTTCTGCCTCAGTAAGCCATTATCAGTCCCAGGAACTTGAATACTATAGAGAGGAGTGGTCTGCTCTGAATATAATCATTGTGATTTTTCCCAATAGCATTTTACAAAGCAGATGCTCTAAGAATAGTTTCTTGGAAAAAAATATTTTTCAAACTGACCTGATGAAAATGAACACTAAGCAGTTATGAATGTGTGTATTTCATTTTTGCATGCTTGTCTGAAACCTAAAATTCCCCACATGGCCGTTGACTCACTGTATGACCAGAATAGCTTTCTTTAAATTAGGAAGTCACAAGCATGGACACAGTTAGTGACACCCCTCCGCATCAACCACCCTTTCCCCTTAGCTGTGACCACAGAGTATGGGAGAGTGGTGGTTGTAGGAACTTCAAGTTCTAAAACCAACCAACATAGAGGGTGTAAAGTATGGCCATTAAGACCATTAGCAGCTAGTTAAGCTAATATTGTTCACTCTGTACCTTACAGCAGCACTGCAGCAAAGCTGGGCAAAAGTCTAGCTCTACCTTTTGTAATAGTAAAAGATTCAGTTATTTTTCACTATCACTTGCTGTTAAACTTGTATGAGAGGTGTCTGGCATTAAGAGAAGGGAAGGAGAGGGGAGAGTAAAGGGAACTCAGTTCCACATCCTCTTATACTGCACATTTGTATGAGAGCTCCTGCTTCTCTGGCATCTTTCTCTACTAAATGCTATAGGATACCATAGAAGTGTGCCACCTGTTCCCCCAAAGGGCTGTATAGAACTTTAGAGTTTGAATGTGTGATAGTATAATGAAACAATGCATGTTATTTGAATGTGCTTATAAGTATCAGCTTTGGTTTCTGCTGCTGAACTTGGTAAAAGCAGGATCCCACTGAAAATGAAATGTTGCATTGAAGCTGCTGGGCTGTCCTGGATAAATATATTTAATAAAATGTAAATAGAAGCAATATACTAATGAAGTAGGCGGTACAATAAAAGTATCTACTGTAACTACAATTACATCTTAAAAATAATATCACGAAATACATTTGAGTAAGAAGAAAAGCAGCCTACATAATTTACTATAACTATGATCCAAACATGTTATAAAAATGTAATGAGCACTGATTTCTTGATAGAGGCTAATGTAATTTGTGATTGAAAATGCTGACAGCGTATTTATTGCAGGTACCCAATGCTACTGTACATGTAAAAAGGTGCATAAAAAGAAGCCAATTATTTTATCTTTTACAACCTACATTAAATGGGTCTGACAGGGTAATAATTTACCTTACTTGTTTAAAATGGGATGGGCTTCAAACCCAGGTCTACAGGTTTGCAGCTCAGTGCCCTTAACCACTACACTATACTGCCTCTAAGAAAACATGCATTTTCATGCCTATCATTCTTCATTTGCTGTATTTTGAGTGTTTTGTTTCTAGGTGGTAATTAAAATAATCCTTATATCGAGTACATATGGTGCCAACTTAAATCCTAACATTGTTAAACAAGGCAGTCTAAGATATTCGCAGCCACCTACTTTATTAGGCATTTACCAAGGACAAGGCATAACAGGAATACCATATGACATGTTTTGTAATGTTAACAAAGCATACTGTAGTCAGTTTACCAACATCATTAAATACTGTATGCAACAACCTACCCCTCCAAAAAAGAATCACACCTCCTCATAGGCTGAATTAAACCTGAGTGGAGGCAAGGGGGTGGGGGTCATAGATTAGTGTATTCTGCAAGCAATGTTGAGAATTAGTGTTCAATATACAGTATGCACATACAGTACATTTACATCTGTTTCTATGTCACTGTCATAAACTTAGTATAACCCTTGCACTCTGTATACTATCTTAAAGTTATATGCATTTCAAAAATGTTGATAGCACTGATGAGGGTAAAGGGTTCCTTTTACTTGACTTGGAGGTGAAAAGAGTTATTCCCAACAGCATTATTTTAAGGTCACTTCCCTCCCAAAATTATTCTCATAAAAAGTAATCAATTTTAAAAGCAGGTTACCACTTCATGAAACAGAACTGCAGCACATGTGAGGTGTGTGGTCTAACTTGGGTAACCAAAAAATATATATATACTGTATATGTAACTGTTTTCAGAAGCAAAAGGTGCACAACTTTGTATAGCAATATATTTTTGAAGAGGGCAGATTGCAGCTATACATTGTGTAAAATGTAAACATCATGGTTATCCAGGCAAAGTGTCAGCATTTACAATTTATTGTACAACAATCAACTGTAGATACACTGCTTACTTTCCTATCTCATTGAGTCAAGTCTTTTAAGCTGAACTGGGATCTCCAAAATTGCAAGTGAACGTTCCAATAAACACATACTGTACCTCCTGACTTCTTGCTGGGAGTGTTCTTCCAGCACACTTAAGGAATTCTTACTATTAGCCATCCACAAACTCTGCATAAAATGACACACCTTCAGAAGCATATTATCTATGCCACCTGGCATACATGATGTAATCTGTTAGTGCCTGCAAGATTTGCAATCCATTGAGTATCTATCAATTATACTATAAAAATCAATGCACAGTATTTACCTTGCAGAATTCATTTAAGGGCAGACAATCCTATTTGGGAGTTCATTATCAAAAGGGAAACCAAATAAGACTATTTGTGCAGTTTTTCTGCAGACATGTTGTATTTTCTGGCAAAAACTTGCTAAATTTATGTATTTAGAATCCAGCTGTTTTTCAGCACCAAGTTGTCTTTCTAAATTCATCATTTAGTTCATTTTATTTTGAACCCCCCCCCAAAAAAGAAACAGTTTTGAATATCAGTTTGTGCTCAGTGAAGGTGGCCAACCAGACTAACAGGGAAAGTGTTTTATTTCATTCATTACATAGTTGGGACAGGTGTACCAATGGTAGAGTGACATCACCAGAGTGAAGACCATCACAGTGACAGAATTCACCTGAAAGTGTTGGGTTGCTGGGATGGTCCCCGCTGACACCAGCAGTGCATCTCCCAGTGTTTTGCCTCCTCCCCGAGATAAGTCTGACTTGGAGTTGTATACTTAGAAACTAGGGTGTGTGGGGGCATAGCACCCCAAAGAAAACACACACACACCCCCAACAGTACAATGCTGACACTTGGCATTGTGTCTGTTACTGTCGGGGATGTTGCCGCTGTAGATGTCACTGTGGCATGGGTAAACCATTGGAGCAACACTGTGGATTGTGGTAGGGGTACACTAGATCACCAGGGAAAGTGTTTTTCATTACACAGTTGGGGCGAAATTGAGGATTGGGGATGGAGGTCCCTAGACTACCATGGAAAGTATTTTGTTTTATTAATTACATTATTGAGGTGACATCGGGGATTGAGGAAGGAGTCCCCTAGACTACCAAGGAACATGTTTTATTTTTTAATTACATAGTTGGGGCAACATCAAGATCAGGGAAGGGGGTATGTTTGACTACCAGGGAAAGTGTTTTTAATTACACAGTTGGGGTGATATCAGGGATCAGGGATGATGGTTTCTAGACTACCATGGAAAGTGTTTTATTTTATTAATTATGTTGTTGGGGTGACATCGGCTGATTGGGGAGGGGGATCAACTAGATTACTATGGAAAGTGTTTTATTTTTTAATTACATAGTTGGGGTGACATTGGGGGCTGGGGAGCGGGGTCTGCTAGACTGCCAGGGAAATGTTTTATTATTTTATTCATTACATAGTTAGGGCAACTTGGGGGATTGGGGAAAGGGTTCTGCTAGACTACCAGGGAAAGTGTTTTTAATTACATGGTTGGGGACCCATTGGGGATCAGTGACAGCTACACAATGAGGGGAAAGTCTTTTTTTATAACAATGCCATCTGCTGGTGAATAAATATGTTAGATTAAACCAACAGTACAGTCACACTCCAGGAATGCAATCATTCTGAATATTTACAATCAACTAAAAAAGGCAGTATTGCTATCCCTCAGTGCTTGTAAAGTATTTGATATGCTTGAATGGGAATACTTTTTTCTTTAGAAGCTTTCAGCTTTCCCACTACATTCATCACATATATAAAAAATACTTATGATGCACTGAAATCCAAAGTTAGACTCAACAATAACTTTTCAGAAACATTCACATTACATCAAAATACTTGGTAAAATATTTTCCACCTCTCATCCACTCTATTTGTTATCAGGTTGGAAATTCTGTTAACAGAAATAAGGGAAAACACTGCCATAACAGGGATCCAAATAGGCTCTACTGAAACAAAAATCAAAGCCAATGCTGATGATTTACTATTAAAAGAATATCCTATTAACAGTTTAATAGAACTAAAGAAAAAAATAGTGAATTTCTCTAAAGTAGGAGGGTAGAAAAAAAGAATTAAAGTCAGACATGAATTTGTTTCAATGGGAAACATCAGTATATATTCAACAAATATTTAGTGCTGCCATAGCAGAAGAAGACATGCAATATTTAGGAATCCAGCTAGAAAAGAGTGTGGACAAACTATACAGTTGGAACCATCAAACTTTTCTAACAAATTTGAAGGATAAACTCTAGGGCCAGGAAAAATATCATTTTCACTACAGAGGAAGATACAAGTGATTAAAATGTTAATGATTTCCTACTTCTCTTATATTTTACAAGCACTCATAATTAAAGTACCTCATTGCTGGTTTAAAAAGTTAATGCTTTGTTTAGAAATTTTGTATGGAACCATAAGAGTCACAGAATCTCTTGGTCCAAATGGTGTTTATATAAGGATCAGGATGGGTTTGCTTGCCCAGACACTGAATCTTACCATCTGACTTACTTAGTTAAATTATCCATACTTTTGGAAAAATACAGGTGGAAGTGATCTGGAAGTAGAATATTCTATTTTAGCAGAACTACAAGAAGACCAGTTAGATGTGAAAAATATTTGTTATGCAACATCTAAATTTATGAAAATAAATAGCAATATAATTAAAAACATTAGTGTGCCAGTTAAAGGATATCTCAACAAGATGAAATTGTCTACTAATATTTCACTTTTCAGTCCTATTTGCAATGACCCTAATTTTAAGATAAATAGAAAAACATTACACACACACACACACAAAAAAAAAACTTGGATAAAAAGAAATATACAAATGGCAAGACTGAATGGAAAATGACAGGTTTATGGACTGGTCAAGATGTAGAGATAAATATGGGCTGGGCAACCAGAAAATCTATTATTTCTACCAGTATGGCAGTGTATAAAAGAAATATTTTCAATGATGCCAGAGTGTATCGAACATCAGGCAGCTAGAAAGAGATCTAAAGTCTATTGTGACTAGTGCATCAAAGAACATGTTTTGAGGATCTTAAACCATTTGCATGAGTTCTCAGAAAAAAAGTTTAAACATACTGTTGGAAAATGGAATAAGAAGGTCAAGATTACTATGAAAAGCCAGCAGTGATAATAAACGTGTAAGTCAGGAAACAAGAACAAGTAATCAAGAGACAAGTCAATCCAATATACCAATTTTAATCAGGCTTACTACATCCCCCAAAGACTATTTAAAATGAAAATGAAATCTGACACAAATTGTTGGCACTGTGACCAACCCAATTCAGATATGCTTCATTCATTGTGGGACTATAACATAATCAAACATTGGTGGGAACAATCCTTCATGTATTTAAACAAAATAGAGGTCGAAACTAAAGATATGAAAAAAGCGTGGTATGTCAGTTTAAAAATGGCCTAATAAATTGAAGGGTTAGGTTTAACCCTTATGTCAAACCAGTAATATGGCTGTTAAAAGGCTGATTTTAAAACACTGGGAATGTTCCAGTACAGATTTACCTTTCTCTGCTAATGAATGGAAACAGCTCATTCTTCGATTTTTGTATAATGTAAATTTTTTTCTACAATGATGATAGGTTTTGGAAGTTATCCATATGATAAAGATATAGCAGCCTGGATAAAAGATGATTTTTTTAAGACATAAGGAAAATGTTTGTGAACAATTCTATATTTATCTCTCATGAAGCAATGATTTAGATATCATTGATCAACATAGTACAGCTGTCATGTTCTGTGAACTGTAAAGATTCTGGCTGTCAGCTTTACTTACTTGCTCAGCTTAGTTACACTTTTATCAGCAGCTTACTCATGCACATTTGTTCTCAGGTAACTCTTGGGTCAGCTACGTATTCAGTCCCTTCAGCATTCTGATTGGCTTCTTTGCCTCCTTGCTGTAGAGATTCTCATATTTCCTTCAGCAAAACATACAGCTAGAGGACAGGGACTGTCTCTTCAGTGTCTATGGCACTCCAGCTGTCATCTCTGCTGTTCTCCTTCAGCATCTTCACAGTCTTTGGATAGTATTGGCACAGGTAGCACCTGGGGAAAATTGAAGTAAAGGCAGCTCCTTCTCTTCTTGAAAAATTGACCTACCTCAGGCCAGAAAAAATAAGAACTAGAATCCACTCGCTCCACATCTGTGTCTTGGTACCCTCCTTACACCTTTTGATGTCTTCCAGCACTGCCTTATTCCTGGTTTCACCTTACAGACATTGTTGCCCAGACCCCAGAAATCTGCTGATTAGTCACTTCACTTCACCTTGCCTCACCTCGCCTCACCTCACCTTGATTCAACAGCACCTCCACTGCTTGGTTCACTTCCATTGCCTCGGTCATCTTTTCAGATGCAGTCCATCACTGGACAACTTGTGGGTGCTCATTTCTTCATATTCTGGCAGTTGCTTCCAGTATTGTTCAATCTCTGTGGTGTGGGACCTCTGCTTTCCCAGTGCTTGGCTCAGCAGTGCACGCCGACATCCCAACTCTAACACAATATGTAATGGGTTTGCATAAGGAAAGTCAGTCCTCAGGTGTTAGGCTTAATATTCCACTAGTGTGGTTTTATTATCAGAGTTAATTTTTTCTTAAAAGTAATGTTTTTAGGGCAGTCTATATAGATAATTCAAGCAATTCTTGTCAGGACAGATTGGTATACATTAAATTCTACAGGCATAGCAACAGGAAACAGAAACAAGAAATGCATGCACTAAGTGACACAGGGCCCCGGTGTAGCTATGGTGTAAGCCAATCCCAATACAGTACTGGACAGACAGGATGTAGCTGCACTCCAGCCACAGAAGTCCCCACTATGTCACAGCAAACCGAAAAAAAGATAATAATGGATTAAGGCAGAGAAAAAAAGAGCTGTATTGCTTAACAAGTAGAGTGCTGAGTGCAAAGTATCACCATTATAGTTGACATAGTGAGGAAAGTAAGCCACACTATGTCTTCCCAGGTACCCAGGCAGGAGACCCCCCCATCTCTCACTAATCAATGAGGTCTTAGCTTAAAATCTGTTTTCCTTCAATGTTTGGACTCTGGTCCAACTGTGAGGTCTTCACCTTACCTGGAGCAAAGGAAGACTGACTGATTCTGTCATCCTGCAAGACTTATATATCCCTCTCCTCTGGGTCACATGATAAGTCTCTTTTCCAACTCATAGGAAAAAAGGTCCCATTGTATTGCCGGCTGGTTTCTAAGGAGTTGGGTTCCTTCATAAAGTAAGATCAATACACTATACTATACAATGGGTACATAGAGCTGAGCATTTATGCAAAGGGAATTACATATCTTAAATTTAACTAGCAATAACAGTTCCCTCTATCACCTAGTGTGAAGTGCTTGTGCTTAAATGTGACTTTATATACATAATTAACTTTCATATGTAATTGACTCAGTCTGCAGCCTGTTATACTGCCAGACAGCTTTGGAGTTCCATGGCAAAAGAATACCTCAGATCTCAGATGGGTAGCACAAGAAATTCAGAAGCTGGTGTAGTCCTTCCAAATTCATCCTTTTCTGTAGCATTGGGCCTAGCCTTCCCAGCTGGCCCCCTAAAGAAATACCATAGTTTAATAATTCTTAGATTCCTGTGTGCATTCTGTGGTGCTGGCACAGGAACAGTGTGCCACACATGGCTCCATTGCCCATGCTCTCTCTCTCTCTCTCTCTCTCTCTCTCTCTCTGCCTGACTGTTTAGCTCTTGTGGCCCAGTGTGGGAGAAATCCTTATTTAATTTTACTTATATAGTATGCTCCATTTGTTGCATCTCAGTTAACCAACTGATGAGTTTTGTCTCAGGACTCAGGATTTCTCCCTGATGGGCTGAGTTCTTTGAGAAGTATGGCTGGCTAGCTGCCAGATAAAAGCACTGCACTCATTACATCCTCTTTTGCCAGTCCATCTGCTGTGGCGTTGGTGTAGTGAGCAGGAAAAACATTACCTTTGCTCCTTCTTTGTTGTTAAGGCAAGGCTCACTGTAATATAAAAGCTCTGAGGAGTGGAGCACGACTGGGGTTACGTGGCTGTTTCACTGGATAGCTGAGGCACTGCCAACAGCACTGGCAGATCAGAGAGAGATGAAACAGTCATTGTTTTGGGTTTCTGGCTCTGAGGAGTGTCACACACAAACACACACACACACAAACACACACACTCCCCAAAGAAGAAGGAAGGTGAGAGCAAAAGAAAATGGAATCACCTCCAGATGGCCAGCCAAGGGGTAAAACCAAGAAAAGGACTAGAGGGTGAGGTAAGTATATTTTTATCTAATTATTTCATTTATTTACAGGATGTCCACATTCCAACACCAGAAATGGGAGATTTGATATGGTGGTGTACATTTTGAACTAATCCCCTTGAATTCCAGAGGCACAGAGACAGGAGCCTAGACCCTGTCATCTAGCTCTGTCCTGGCTCTGCCTGCTGGTATGCTCATTTATCCTGCATCCTAGTGATAACAGTACAGGAGGGTGTTTTATTTTATTGTGAGCCCAATTCTCTGGGCTCCTTATTTGGGGGGGGGGGGGATAAAACAAATAATAATCAAATGATGTTTGTTAGCTATGAGTTATGTTCAGATAGTTGTCATCACTATCTGAACATCCCCTTGGGCCTTAACCTAGCCGTCAAATTAATTTTCTAAGATAATGAGGCAGAAATGTTTTTTTAAACTCAGGCTGGCTTGCCTTAATCAAGTGTTAAGCATTCTGTGGCAAAGGTACAATTTTTATTGTAGCCCCCGTCAGGAAGGAAGGGATAATAAACTGGCTAAAGGAAGTGGACAGCCAATCCTGACCCATGCTTAGATGTTTTGTGACATCTAACTAGGGAGCGCGGGGAAGGGGCCCATAAAATTCTCTGGGGTTATTTTAAAATACTTATTTCTATATTTGACGTGACATTAACTGTGAGGTACATATATAAATCCATAGTTTAAAATGGCTTCATAGACTGTGCTCTTCCTAGTTAGACATCACAAAACCTCTGAGTGCAGGGGCAGGGATGGCAGACCAGGAAGTGGAAGGGACTGGCTGACTGCTTGCTTGGGCCAGTTTATGATCCTTTCCCTCCCAATGGGGCTACAATGGAAAGTTTACTTTTGCCATGGAATGCTTAAAGCTGGATTAAGGTAAAACAGCCTGGGTTTAAAAAACCCAAATTACTTCCACCTCATTATCTGAGACTGATCCTTTAACTGTGATAGGTCATTTGTTGATTCTATCATGACCTGCTTCACAGGAGCCAGGACTGGAAGCAAACTGTGGATTGGAAGAATGATTATGCATCACTATCATTTAAAAAATGACAGATGAGTGTATGTGGGGTGAAATGTCAACCCCCTTCTGCTAGGCCTCAAGTTGTTTCTAAAACACATTACATGACTGCTTACCAGCTAATCAATTTGCTAATGTACTTGGTCGCTTCATAGAAATGTTCTTATTTCTTAATGAAAATGAAGAACTGGGTACCCACAATATTGGTGTTAACACAGTAAGACTTATACTTTCCTTAATCCACTTCTTCTTCTTTCTTCCTGTACACTGGGAAACCCCTCACAATCTGGACACTAATAATGCAATGGTAGAGCAGTACTGCTTTAAAAAGTGTCTGAAATTTTGGAAAAATGTTCTAATGTTCAGGAAGAATACTGCAAGAAGACATAAAGTAAGGAGAACAACTAAAGCAAATTTCACTGTGCTTACACCCAAACAGAGATGCAGCAAAATAAAATTTTGCCAGTGAAATTGCAGTGAAATCGGCAGTTTCACCATGCAAAATGTTACACGAAATTGCGGTGAAATTTCAAAATTCTGCCTGCAATTTCACCCACCACAAATCATACCCAATTATATATCTCTGGTGTCTAGTGGTCCCCCTGGCCAATCACTAGCCCAAATTACTAGTAAAGCCCCCCCCAGTTAACTCATCATCCCCCATCCCTTGGACCACTAATCCTTGCTTAAATGCCCCCAGTGTCTGAGTAGGTCCCCCCGGTAAACACCCGGCCCAAATTGATAGTAAAGACATCCCTTCTCAAGCTAACTCATCATTTCCCATCCCCGGACCACGATCTTTAATTAAATACCCCCTCCCTGGTGTCTAGTGGTCCCCCCAGCTGATCACTGGCCCCAAATTGATAGCAGAGACTACTTTTCCCCTAAGTTAATTCATTATTCTCTATACCTCTGGACTCTCAAGCTGGTAATTAAATTTTATTTCAGCTGGTGTCTAATGGACTTTACTACCACCTTGATATCAATTATTATTATTTTTCCTATACTTCATCAGTTATTTCTGCATTATGCCTTTCCCATCACTCTCTATGGCTGGTAGCATAATTGAGCATTTTCATGAATGAGCGTGAAGCCAGGCAAGCACATGTCTATTCATTGAAGTTTTTGTCAGGCTGCCAGCCATGGAGGGAGTGAAGGGCTGTGCAGGTGGCCCGATTGGGGTATGGGAGAGTGAGATGGATGTTAGAGACAGGGTGGGGGCCCACTAGACACCAGGAAGTATGCATTTAATTAAGGATAGGGGGTCCAGGGATAGGGGAATGATGAGTTAACTGGGGGGTGTCTTTACTATTTATTTGGGCTTGAGATCGCCTGGGGAGACCACTAGATACCAGAGAGGGGGCATTTAATTAAGGATCGGTGGTCTGGGGGATGGAGGGAATGACGAGTTAACTGGGAGGGTGTCTTTACTATCAATTTGGGCCAATGATTGGCTGGGGGGGGGGAATCACTAGACACCAAGGAGAAAATTTATTTGGAAATTTGACCACATTGTGAAATTCCACCTGTGGGTAACAAAATTTCCCCCATGAGTAAAATTTCACTGGCTCAGGGGCAAAATTTTGCTCACATCTGTGGGAAGAATTTTCCATTTCACCTGGAGAAATTTTTAGTGAAAGGCACGAATTATGTAAAATATTTCACTGGGTGAAATTTTCCAGTTTCGCTCAACACTACACTGAAAGCATGTTTTCCCTTTTAACTATGAAAAAGAAAGTGGATAGAAAACAATCAATTTCTGTGCATCAGCAGACTCCAAAGGTTAGTAGTTTTAATCATTGTCTATGTGAACTTCACTAAGTGACATGTGTGTGTGAGTGGGGGGGTTGAGAGAGGGGTAGGGTCCACCAGTGAACCTGGAGAGCCATGTTTGAATACCACCTCTACTAAGTAACTGTGTGACCATGAGTTACTTATGTAACCTGTCTGTGTGCAACATGCTGAACAAATGGCAACAAGCAACCATTGTTGGCTTTGCCATCTCTTGTCTGTTGTTTCTACATAAAAATGATATGACTACTGCAAGCACAAAATAAATCCTTGCCGTGTCATGACTAAAATAATAAGTGGTTTAATGTGGTATTTGATGCTACTGCACTTATGATTACTCATTTTTACAGACTTACTTGCTAGTGTCTAACTCCGAGCATTCAAAACAGTTGTGCTCCTCTAAGGTTGTCAGCTTTAAGTAACTGTCACCACAAGACTGTGGAAGGAGAGCCTAGGGATACTTTTAAAACTGGAGTACTTAAGTTTCTATTGTACCAGAATTTCACTCAATATAGAGTTTGAAGAAGATGTGGAGGGTAGAGAGTTGTCATGTGAATTTTGAAACAGCAAGTTTGTAATTGCTAGACGAGCACAGGATGCACTAGACAGACTGCTGGTCTGATTTCATCACTGATTTTTTGTTCCTAACATTGTAATCACTACAGAAAGTAACACTTCTATTGCTACGACTCCAAAGAGTTCCCATTATTTATTGTGGTTCATTAGACCTAACTGGAGAAGCTAAACAAAACTAAAATTATCCCCAGACTTGCAAATCAATTTGAACAACTACTGGCTAATGTTAGAGGTTTACTTGCTGGTGTTTTCTGTAAGTTGTTGGGTACAGATAGCATGGCAGTTACACTTAACAAAATAATAACATGAATTATAGCAATACAATTGTTCTAATTGGGCAATAAAAAGCTTCACATATAACATTATTGTTTTCTTAGACTGTAACTCTCTTTTCAAGATAGTATTTTTATTTTACCAGGATATAAAAATGAACAATATAATTTATTAAATGCCACCCAAAATGTGATGTTGCAGAATGACTGTGAAAACAGGTTTTATAACATAGGGAAGAGAAAGAGTTGTGCTTGACTGGACCAAGTGCATCACATGACCATAGATTAATTCTCAATTAATCCATGGCTGGTGATGAATTATTCCATGGCACCATGTCTCTTCCCCATATTACAGTTTCCAGTAGATGATGTGTGAAACTCAAAAATGACCATATAATGTGTTATTTTTTTCATTCTCCTTCCTATATCAGGCAGCAGTCAATCATTGAAACTGTGTCTGCAGTAATGCACTTCATTGTGTCCTGGCCAGATAGTTTTATTACAACTCCCAGTTAGCAAGCACTGTATGTCCGAGGGTGTAGCCAGTGTCATGCTTAGTGCATTCCCTTGCACCCACCGCACAGAACTCTGGCATCTGTCCCACAGTGCTCCTCTAGACTAAGGTGGTAGACCTGCTACTACTTTGCGAGGAGCCACACATGTAGTTTTCAGAAAGAAGCCAGAGACACTTTGAAAAGTAAAATAAAAGTCTGCTTTAACATGTTGTGAGGTGTGTCAGGAAAACAATGGCTAGGCACACAGTTTACTGACACGGAGCTGACTGAAAATGTTTGAAACAGGGAAGTAAAGCTGTGAACAGATGTCCATGAACAGCCCTAGAAAGATCAACCCCAGCCAGCAGATGAAGACTAGGAACAGAGAATATAATGCTGCAATGCAGCCCAGCCATGCTGGTTTGCTGATTTTGACTGTAAAAGTGCAGAACACATGCAATCAGATCCCACCTGCTCTTGCCAATAATACTTGTGCCCCCTTTCCCCTCTTGTCAATAATCCATGTCACGCTCCTTAAGTTATCAACAACCATGCCTGCATGATTTTCTCCTTTTTTTCCACTAAATTAATTACAAAATGCAGGGTTTTGTCATGGAATACTGCTTGCTTTATTGTTGAAAACCAGAAAATCTGAAGTATAGAAGTACCAGCAGTGCACATACTGCTCAATCTGACAATGTATGTGGCCAGTGTCATGCCCCCTTCATCCATTTATTCATGTGTTGTCAGGACAGGGATGACACAATGGAAAAACCAGGATTTTGCACAAAACAACTGCAAGATAGATAAGCATCACAGAGGTAAGCTGCAATGTATTTATTTATTTGTACATATTGGAATTACAGTCCTTTGAGTCAAAGACTCATTTCCAAAGGCTTCTTGTCAGGAGCACATAGACACAACAGTTACATAGTTCCACAGACAAAACACAGAGTTACAAGATTTCAGAGAGTACATTGTTGCATGGTTACATAACAGCAAGATTGTTGAGACATGTTGGATTGTCGACATATTTACCATTGGCAAAACCATTGGCCTATGCCATGCTGTATACCTGTGAAGACATGTTGTTGGAAAAGTGTGTTTTACATGCGAGAATATCATTGGCCTATACAATGAGGAAGCTAAGCAAATAGTGTGGCCTGACAATGGTTAACTGGATTGATGAGGATATAAGCAGTCCAGGGCACATTGTCAAGAGGTTATAGAGTAACAATTGTGACCAGCTGATCGTGTGAGTTGGTATGGGATGGTAAACTGGCATGGTTATGCACACCTACAGCACCTTGAGGTGAATAAGTGATTCCTGAGAGCGCTTCTCAAGGGACCGATTTTGGGGAGGTTAGTGATGGTGTCTGGGAGGGAGTTGAACCAGGAAATAGCCCTGTAGCAAAAGGACCTCTGTGCAAGTGATGTCCTGGCTCAAGGCACCAGAAGGGTGGCCATACAGGCCCTGCATATATGGATGGTAGTGGTAGCATGGTGGAGGAAAGAGGTCACCTCGGGGGGGAGAGACCAAGGGAGTATTTTTTTTTGTCAACAGACATGTCTGGTAGCAGAGTTTCTCCTTAAAGTTAAGCACATTGGTGGTGGAGTAGAGTGTGCAGGTGTGAGTGCACCTGCCTGCACTGGTCAGGAGCCTGCAGACCTTGTTGATGGACAGTTGGATTTCATTTAGTGCAGTATTGTCTGCTGCTGCATATATCAGGAGGCCATAGTCCACCAGGGACAGAACTGAGGAGGTGATAGCTAGCTGTAGCGCATTGGGGGGAAGGCAGTCCCTGTGGTGGTAAAGTAGGCCTATCCGTGAATTTCTGGTGAAACAGAGGGTGCTAATGTGGGAGTGAAAGGTAAGAACTGTATCAAAGGTGATGCCCAGGTGTTTATAGGAGGACACTTGCTCTAGGGGGTGCTGCATGCTGGGCAGTGTCTGGAGGGGGGTGTTTCTGGACTTGCACTGCTGATGAGCGAAGAGCATAGCTTTCATTTTCTTTAGGTTAATGACTAACATGTGGTCCATGAACCATTGCTCTATTTGGATGAAAGAGGACTGGAGAGAGATCTAAAGGGTGACAGGGTTTTTGTGTGAGGCAAAAAGGACCACATCATCAGCATAGTGCTGTACTATTCTGGCACAGGAGCTGGGTAGTGTGTTAAGGTAGAGACTGAAAATGAGAGAGCCCAATATGGAGCCCTGGGGGACCCCAGAGTGGACAGGCCAAGTGTTGCATAGGTTGCTGTGAATTTTTATGCACTAGGACCTGGATGACAGGTAGCTGTTAAACCAGGAGAGGGGCCCAGGAGAGAGGTCAAGTTGGAGGAGATAGTTGATCAAGAGGGGGCGGCAGACCATGTCAAAGGCCATGGAGAAGTTGATAAACACGGCTCCAGCAAGGTTGCCTGAACCTAAGGCAGAATGTAGGAAATTGGAGAACTCCAAGAGGGCAGTGGTGGTGCTATGTCCTGATCAGAGTCCATGCTGTTCATTGCACATAATTTCATGTTTGGGCATGTATTCTGTGAGCTGATCTGTCACTATTTTTTCCAATGCTTTTGATAGAGGGGAGAGGATGGAGATTGGCCTGTAGTTACTGGAGAAGGAGCAGTCACCACTTTTGAATATAGGTGTGATGACTGCTGTTTTACAGGCAAGGGGAAAGTGGCCCAGACACAGTGAGCAATTGAGTAGGCCAGTGAGTGGGGAAAGTACTGCATCCAATACCTGTCAAAGAAGTCTGGTGTCCGATTGATCATTGCAGGGGCTGGTGCCACTGAGGGCTTTATTTAGATATGGCCTGGCTTCTTGTGGGGATATTGTGCAGAGGTAGAACGGTGGGCAATGGAGGATGGGAGGCTGCGAGGGTGGGACTGAGTCAAAGAAGCTATTGGGGAGGACTTCACTGAGGTCAGAGATAGCAGTGTTCAGGCAGTCAGCGATACTTCAAGGGTCAGAGGTAATGGAGCAATTAACAGTTAGTTGAGAAGGAGGGGAAGCAGGACTTGCCATTCAGTTATTTAATATTATCCCAGAACTTCTAGGCAGTCACCCAGGAGGAGGCAAGGGAGGTACGGTAAAATTCAGCCTTGGCCTTGCGAATGGCCAAGGTACATTTATTGCGCTCAGCGTTATATGCTTGTCTATCTGTTGGCTTACCAGATTCAACAGTTGTCCCTCTGTCTCAGTTTTTGAATAAGGGATGGGATGACCCAAGGTGCATTCTGTTTCCTGGTATGTGTTTTGGAAAGGGGTGCATAGAGGTCACAGGCTTTGTTGAAGGAGCTAGTGAAGAAGTCAAGCACAAGGTCAATGCTTCTGGTGAGGGTGATGGGGGACCAGTCCATTTGGGCGAGGTACAGCTTGAGCTTATTAAGGCTGCTGGGGTGAAGGCATCAGTGGAGGATAGTCCTGGGTGGAGGTTTGCAGGTGATGGCAGATCATATGAACAGGACCGGGGAGTGGTCACTGAGAGAGTTCAGGAGGACATTGATATCCAGGACTTTATGGGATCGATTAGTAAGAATAATGTCCAGGATGGTGCTAGTTCCATTAGAGGGGTTGCACCTAGTTGGCTGGGTGACAAGTTGGGACATATCTAGGGCAACAAAAGCGTCCCTGGTTTGGAATGCTGAACTGGGAAGCCAGTTGATGTTTAGGTCCCCCAGAAGGATATGCTCTGTCTTCTGTGGCAGGCTTGTGAGGTAGTCAGTGAGCGAGAGAATGGTTGGAGTTTGTTTATGGGGGGAACATAGGAAACTGTGAGGATAAACGGTGCCCTGGAGGTGTCAGTGGTGATTTTGAGGGAGATGGCTTGTGCCCCACGCTCAAGCTTGAGCATTGGGAGGGTATGTCCCATCAGTGTGTTGCACATATAGAAAGCACACCCACCCCCATGCTTGCTCACTTAATGCACCCTGAAGAGAGTATACCCAGGGAGGGTGATGAAGGAGTCTGAGGTTGCTTTTGAGAGCCAGGTTTCAGCTAGGGCAAGGATATCGGGTTGGTGCTGTACCATCCAGCACTGGAGGGCTGCCAATTTTTTCAGAAGGCTGGAGATATTCATTAACCTGATATGTAAGCCAGATACCGGTGGTCACTGGGCTTGGCTTGGGGACATGGGGCCAGGGTTTGGGTGAATATTCCTGGACAGAAGTAAGTCTATCCAGAAGATGTATGGAGAAAGACTAAAGGAGCTTAATATGTATACCCTTGAGGAAAGAAGGGAGAGAGGGGACATGATAGAAACTTTCAAGTACCTCAAGGGAATCAACAAAGTCCAAGAGGGTAGCATCTTCCAGAAAAAGAGATGTGCAAGAACAAGGGGGCACAATTTGAAGATAGAGGGGGGATGGCTCAGAGGTAATGTGAAGAAGTATTTTTCACAGAGAGGGTTTTGGATGCATGGAACAGCCTCCCTGAGGAGGTTGTGGAGTCAAGAACAGTGGGGAAATTCAAGAATGCATGGGACAGGCATAAGGCAGTCCTAGTGGGGGGGTAGAAGAAAGTAAGCTGTTGGTTAACTAGGATCTGCAGCTTATCTGTTAGGTAGGAAAATGGGCAGACTAGGTGAGCCAAGCGGTCCTTATCTGCCATCAAATTCTATGTTTCTATGTTTCTAAAGCAAGGAGATTATCCTTATTAAAGCAAGTTGGTGTCTAGTACCTTTTGTGATGTGAGAGGATGTCAACCAAGTGGGGATGGCACAAGGGATTGGCAAGGAACAAAGCATGGCAATGGTGAGGAAGAGGGGTGGGTGGGGGTGTTAGGTAGGGCAGAGGGTGGGGGAGAGGCTGTCGGTGGGGATGTGTGTGTGGGGCAATGGGACTGTCCATTATGGTGGGTGGGTGTGGGTGAAAGGGTGAGGTGGTGGATAGTGGTGTCCCAGGGAGGGGGGTGGCGGAGGCGAGGGATGGCTAGCACCAGCAGGATCAGTGTGGTCCGGCTATATGGGTGAACAAGGATCTCCATGGTGTGGCGTGGTGTGGGGTGGCTTTGGCATGATATAAGATTGACAAGTAGCCTTCTAGAAATGTGTCAGCCATGGTGGTGCAGTGGTAGGGATATGGATTTTGATGCAGAGGGTACTTGGTTCGAGACCTGGTGGGAGGGATGACAAACACCTAGTTTATATGCCTTGGTGGCTGCTGGAGAGACTGCTGGGGGGGGGTCCAGAGGCTAGAGAACAGGGGTGCAACGGTGACTCCTAGTGGCCAGTCTGAGGAGGAATTATGGTTGGAGTGAGGTGAGGAGGGTAAAGAGGACAGGTTTGTAGAGAGAGGGGAAGATTGTTTGTTTGTTTAAAATTTATTTTTATACAGGTTTATCTGTTGGGAAATAAATCCCCATTTACAACAAATGCCTGTGGTATTTAACAGAACAACAAAACATGATAAAATACACACAATACACAAAAACAATGACCTAAAAACAATTACAACTAACGTTTAAATAATTATACAATTCGAATTTAAAAATGTGCAAGTCAGAAATTTCAATAATTTGGCAAGACAATTTATTCCATGATCTAGCTACACTATTCTATAAAACCATGTCCCCCATACGATTTATTTTTTGGATTGTAGTCAATTTTCTTGTTGATCTCCTAAACATATCTAAATATTTTGAATCTGAATTGAAACAAAGCAAATATCTTAAAGAATGCATTTTTGAATGTATCAAACCATGACATATCGTTAGCCACACAAATTCTCTTCGAGCTGACGGATATAACCATCCAAGTTCCTGATAAACTAAACAATGATGGACTCAAGATTTGTTATTCAAAATATAATTCCCCAATCTATGATAAGTCTGATCCAACTTCAATAAGGATTTTTTATAGGAATGTTTATATAATGGAAGACCATATTCTAATATGGGTAGCAACAATTGTTTTATTAATTTAGTCTTTATATCCCTGGTCAAACATCCTGACACCCTTCTTAATGCTCCCAACCTTTGATTTACTTTTTTAATTTGTAATGATATATGTTCAGAAAAAGAAAAACAATAATCAACCATAACTCCCAAATATTTATAAGTATTGACCTCTTGTACCTTTGTCCAGTCCAAAAAACTAATCTTCAAGTCAATAGAATTTTTTATATGAGGTCCCACAGAAAAAATCATGCTCTGAGTTTTCCCAGTGCTTATTAAAAGTCCAGAATCCCTCATCCAAGACTCAATATTAGAAAAATCTGTCTGGAGTCGCTGTCTCAGATCTCCTGGACCACTAGCAGATGCAACCAATACTATGTCATCTGCATAAAGTCTGACATCAGTGTAAGCCACATAGTCAGGAAGATTATTGATATAGATGTTAAATAACATAGGGCCCAAAATTGAGCCCTGAGGTACACCCCGATATAAGTCCAGGAGATCCGAGACAGCAGCACCACAGACCATCCTTTGTTTATGGTTCGCTAGATAAGATCTGAACCACTGCAAGGAATTGTTATTTATCCCCATATTCTGTAATTGTGGCAGGAGATAAGAGGGGAGTGAAGTGGTAAGTCAGGTAGAGTGTCGGATAGGGAAGTGGAGTACAGAGGCGAAATTAGAGAGGCTAGGCTATTGGGAGCAGAATAGTGCAAAACCCCTCTAGTGGGCAGCAAGTATAAGCTGCAAATGGGAAAGTGAGGACTTAGTAATTAACACTGCAGGAAGTCACATGACCAGGGTGGTCCTAAAATTGAGGGCTGGCCTTGGGTGGGAGTGTGGGTGGGAGTGTGGCTGGGGTTGGCAGGACAGTCGATGCACAGCATCAATGGGCTAACACCCTGCTGAAAACAAGCTGGAGAGGAAATTCTTCACCTCTTGAGCCTCTCGACGATTCCGTGGCCTGGGAGATGCTTCCTGCGGTCTGGTGTATTTACAGCAGCCATATGTAGGCGGTACGTGCAATGTAATTTTGGCAATCTACTACTCTTCCTGCAGTATCCCTTGGTTGCTAACACTAAAATTATCATGTCTCAATGGTCGATTTCCCATTTTCAACAGATAACATGGGAAAATGCACATACGTAAAAGGAAGCCGAACCATTTCTCTTCCCCATGTTACAAGTAAATCAACCAACTCCAGAGTGTGGGTCTACTGGCAAATTAATCCATACCTGGACGGTTGACACTACTCGGCCTGTGGCTTCGTGGTCCAACAACCCCCCCCCAGCATGGATTAATTCTCCAGTAGGCTCATGCTCTGCCATGGGTTAATCCTTACTTGAAGGGAGATTTGAAAATGACACCTGCCATAGAAACATAGAACCGATGGCAGATAAGGACCGCTTGGCCCACCTAGTCTGCCCATTTCCCTACCTAATGGATAAGCTGCAGATTCTAGTTGATCAACAGTTTACTTCCTCCTACCCCCCACTAGAATTGCCTTATGTCTGTCCCATGCATTCTTGAATTCTCCCACTGTTCCCAACTCCACAACCTCCTCAGGAAGGCTGTTCCATGCATCCACAACCCTCTCTGTGAAAAAATACTTTCTAACATTACATCTGAGCCGTTCCCCTCTATCTTCAAATTGTGCCCCCTTGTTCTTGCACATCTCTTTTTCTGAAAGATGCTACCATCTTGTACTTTGTTAATTCCCTTGAGATACTTGAAAGTTTATATCATGTCCCCCCTCTTCCTCCTTTCCTCAAGGGTATACATATTAAGCTGCTTTAGTCTCTCCTTGTATGTCTTCTGGTGCAGACCTTGCACCATTTTGGTTGCCCTCCTCTGAACAGCTTCCACTCTGTCTATGTCTTTGTGGAGATGGGGTCTCCAGAATTGCACAGAGTACTCCAGATGGGGTCTCACCAACTGTCTGCACAGAGGGATAACAACTTCCTGTTTTCTACTTTGTATGCCTCTCCCTATGCATCCTATTATCCCCCCAGCCCTCTTTACTGCCTTCTCACATTGCTTGCCCACCTTTAGGTCATCTGATATAATTACTCTTAGGTCTCTTTCAATTTTTGTTGTTGTTATTATCTCACCCCCCATTGTGCACTCTTCCCCTGGGTTTTGGAGTTCCCAGGTGTATTAACTTGCACTTCTTTGCATTGAATCTGAGCTGCCACATATTTGACCATTCCTCCAACCTTGCCAAGTCCCTTTCCATCATTTCCACCCCACCTTGTGTATCAACCCTGTTGCAGATCTTTGTGTCATCTGCAAAGAGACATACTTTTCCTTCCTGGTGCTCTCCAATGTCACTTATAAAGACATTAAAGAGGACCGGTCCCAGTACCGAACCCTGCAGTACCCTGCTAGTTACCCTCCTTTCTTCACTGTGGACTCTGTTTACTATTACTCTTTGCATCCTGGTGTGTAGCCAGTTTTTTATCCAGGCTACCACCTTGGGACCCACTCCAAGGCTAGCTAACTTGTATATTAATCTTTTGTGTGAGACTGTGTCAAACGTCTTGCTAAAATCTAGGTAGACCATATCCACAGCCCCTCCCTGGTCTATTACTTTGGTCACCAAGGCAAAGAAAGCTATTAGATTAGTCTGACATGATCTTCTTGCTGTGAAACAATGCTGCCTTGGGACCTGTGCCCCACTGGCCTCCAGGTGCTCAACAATTCTTTCCTTCAGAAGTGATTCTATCATTTTCCCTACTAGTGAGGTCAAACTAATTGGTCTGTAGTTTCCTGCCTCTGCCCTGCTCCCACTTTTGTGAAGTGGAATCACATCTTCCCTCCTCCAGTCCTCAGGTACCACTCCATCCTCCTATGATTTGTTAAAGAGAGTAGTCAGTGGTGTCACTAGTTCTACTCTTAGTTCTTTTAGAATTCTGGGGTGAATCCCATTAGCCCCCATTGCTTTGTCCACCCTCAGTTTCAAGAGCTTAACAAGCCTTTTCTTTTGTGAATGGACTGGTATCGACCCCCCATCCAGAGTGTTTCTCTGTTTGGTTTAGGTACCTCCCCCTCCTCTTCTGTTGTGAATACTGAGCAGAAATATTCATTCAGTATTCCTGCTTTTTCACTGTCACCCTCTGCCCACATTCCCTCCCCTTTATTAAGTCTCTGTATCCCTCCCTTGGTCTTTCTTCACTCCCTAATGTACCTATAAAAGGTTCTATCCCCCTTCTTAACAGAGTTGGCTATCTTTTCCTCAGTGTATGCCTTTGCTATTCTGACTGCCTTCCCTGGTTCCTTCTGCTTTAACTGATAAAGTTCTCTGTACTGCTCCTTCTGTGTTTCCTTATATTTCCTGAATGCTATCCTTTTCTCCTTAACTTTCTCTTCCACTTCTTTTGAGAACCATAGTGTTTTTTTCCTTCATTTTGTTTTGTTGATTTGCTTCACACAAAGGCTTGTTGCCTCTGTGATGGCTGTTTTGATTATTCCCTATTGTTCCTTATCCCTCCTTCTTGCCCATTTGCTAGTACTTTTCTGAGGCACTCTCATTGTCCCACAGTCAGCCCCCCTAAAGTCCAATACTCTTGTTTTTGTATGGCTTGACTCTATGGCTGTGTTTATTGTGAACCACACTGTTTGGTGGTCGCTTGTTCCCAGATTGCTATCCACTTCTAAATCTGAGATCCTTTCTCCATCCCCATTTGAGAGTACCAGGTCTAAACTTACTCCCTCCTGAGTGGGTTCCAACACTAGTTGTCTGAGGCATGCCCCCCCTGTAGGGCATCAAGAATGACTCTGCTCTTGGATGTGCCTGCAGCAAAGGTGCTCCAGTTAACATCTGGCATATTCAGGTCCCCCATCAACAATATCTCCCCTTTTTCTGCCATTTTAAGGATGCCTTCTATCATTTCCTTGTCCATCCCCCCCCACAAAGTGGGGGGTCTGTACACAACCACCATGCGGATTGTGGTGGTGCCATTTCCTGTCTCCAGGGTGACCCATAGTGACTCATCAACTTCCTGTTTACTCTTTAGTTCTGTTGCTTTAATCCCTTCCCTTATATAGAGAGCTACTCCTCCTCCTCTTTTACCCACCCTGTCCCTCCTGTAGATTGTGTACCTGGTATGTTTACATCCCAGTCATGGTTCTCTGTGTACCATGTTTCAGTGACTGCCACAATATCCAGGCATCCCTCTTCCACCAAGGCCACTAGTTCAGGGAGCTTGTTACACAGACTGCGGGCATTGGTACTCCTCACCCTCCATTTTTTGATGGCCTTACCCCTTTTAGCCTCATCCCTGTCCTTACTGCCTTTTTCTGCATTTACCCCAGTCCTGCTCCCTACTGACTTCTTTGCCTTGGTGTTTACCTCTCTAAGTACTGTGTTTTGTGGGGGAAGGATGGGATTTACCTGCTCCTTTTCAGTGCCTCCCCCCTTGGCTAGTTTAAATGCTTGCCAATGAAGCATTTAAACCTATCACCTAGGATCCCGGTTCCCCCCCCCAGGACAGATGCAGACCATCGTGCCAGTATAAGCCTGCATCCCTCCAGGTGGCTCCCCAGTCCCCAATGAAGCCAAAACCCTGTGCTCTGCACCAGTTTTGCAACCATTCATTGAATCCCAAGGTGCAGAGTACTCTACCATCATCCTTGCCATAGACAGGCAACACATCTGAGAAGGTTACTGTACATGCTACTTGTCTAAGGCCCCTCCCCAACTCTACAAACTCCTCTTGCACTGCTCTGATCCCATTTACAGCCAGTTCATTTGTCCCTAGGTGGACAATGACATCCAGCTCCCTCCCTCCCTCATGCAGCTGCTCCTGCGATCCTGAGGATTCACTTCCTGTCCCTCTGAGCCATGGTGCCAGGCAGGCACCTTACCTCCCTTTTCCCTTCCTCCCCCACTTCTACCCCCTTTATGACTGAGTCCCTCACCAGGAGTTGTTTCTTTCCTGTGGGGTCTCGTACATCCTCCTGTGGGTCTCCTTTGTGGAGGTTCCCAGCGCCTTCCTTGGTCTCCACTGCAGGTGCCTCCATAGAGGAATCACTTTGCCAAAACAGCATATGAATTGTGGAGGGTACAACTGGAGGGATGCACCTCTGTTCCACCACCCTCTCCCTCTCTGAGCCCACCTTGGTCCAACTGCTCCTCTTTCTTGGCAACCTCTGAGGTAGTGGCAGTGGCCCTGGTGGTCCCTGGGGGGGGGGAAGAGGTTTCATGAATCCTAGCCAGGTCAGCCTGGAGACGGGTTTATGTTCATGAGGTACAGTAAAAAAATGAATATGTTGAAAATCTGGGTTCAAAAGGTAACAAAATCACAATGTTTTGAGTAAACATTGAAAAATGCCAACATTTATTCATAATGTTTTTTTTGATATTTTGACCTCAGATTTTGAACATTGTCATTTTATGATACCCCATATGAACATGATAGGTGTCAGTTATGAAACTGGCCAAAACATCATTTTGCAGCATGTGCAGAAAGAAAAAAGTTTTGAGCTGCATCTGAAAAATGTCACCTGTTGTGTTCTTGAGATGGTGTAAAAATGGCTATGTTTAAAATTTTGGGGGGTAAAAATCTGGAAAAATAGCAAAGTTATGAGCAAACATTCAAGAACTTCAAAGTTTCTTTCTAACATTTTTTTTTAAATCAGATTTTTATCACAGTCATTTCATGACCCCACCTATTGAGCATCATAGGTGGCTTTTGAAACCCTGGTCAAAACATCATTTTGCCACACGATTGTGAAAATCTGTTTGGGGTAGGATCTGAAAAAAAAGTCACCTGTCATGTTCATGAGGTGGGGTAACAAAAGGATTATATTGAAAATACTGGATCATAATCTGCAAAAATAACAATGTTATGAGTAAACTTTGAAATATTTCAGTGTTTTCATAACTTAATTATTTTTTGACATGTTGAACCCAAATTTTCAACACAGACGTTTCATGGGTTCCACGTCAGAACAGTGAATGCAAATTGGTGACCACAAAGATGGTGAATTCAAGAAAGTGGGACCCAGGAGGTCGAGTGTAAAGGATGGCAATGTGACAGAACAACGAAGAGAGGAACACGGCAGAGGGATGCGCCAAGTAGACACCCGAAGTCACAGTGCAGAGGCAAGCAGATGGCACCAGTTCCACACTGTGATACAGCAACCCTGCAACAGAACAACCCCTCCATGCCCCCCCCAAACCACACACAATGGACAAGGGGAAAGGACAGAGAGGGTCCCACGAACACACACCCACCACAAAGCCCCCACATGGACAGACAGCAGCATGATCAGACAGCACGGTGCCCCCCACCACGAAACACAATGGTGGCACACACAGGATGCGCAATGCCCCCAATGGTGAGGCAGTCCATGCCAGAGATGATAATCCCTCCCAGCAGACATGAAGCCACACAATTCTCAGAGCAAGGCAATGCCCCCAAAGCCACTGTGCAGTGCCACTGACAGGCAACAGACAGACTTATCCCAGCATGGAAAGCAGAACACCCCAGCAGGACATGCGATGCCAACCAAGACCCACCAGCAGCACTGCGTGCTGCACCCACCACTGCCCACTGCATGCTCCCCCGGCCATGTGCAGGTGTAGCTGGCAAGGAGTGGATGGGACGGTGGATGCCCACAGGGAAGGACACCATGACAAGGGGCAGGAGGGGCAGAGATGAAGACAAGAAGGCACCTCCTGGAAGGCCAGCTACCCCCTGGGTGCAGAGGTGTGATGGTGCCAGTGACTGGAGTAGAATGCAGAGCCACAGGTGTTGGCCAGAATGGGCCAAACAGGGATGGGGACACAAGACAGCCATGGGGGAGGGTGCATACACTGACATGGGGCAGGCTGGTGAAACCTGTGGCATGGGTAGGAACAACAGTGAACCAGGAGTGGCATAGCAAAAGGATGTAGGCAAGGAGGACATGGCCCGGCACACATGTAATAAGCAGCAGTGGTGAGTGGGGGGGGGGCATGGACAAAGTCACAAGGTCCATGAACTGAGGATGCTGCACAGTGCCACAGAGGACAACACCGCAAATGTGGCACACAGGTGCCAATGGAGAACGGGGGGGGGGGCAATACATAAGCAGGGCCCACTGAAGTGCAATGGAATGGGCATGGGTAGTGTAGTACATAATGAGGATACTGCAGCAGGGTAGGAGGTAAGCAATGCAGCACTGCAGACACCCCAATGAACTGCAAGGCCCCGCCGTCCTATACACAAGCAACATGCAGCAGAGGCATACACATAGGTGCCACCAGGGTACAAAGGTGCCAGTGATGAACCAACCGCAGCAGCACCAGGAAAGGCCAGCAACTGCAGGACATGACACCACCAACTGGCCTAGTGGTGCATGCCTGGTAGAAGGCAAATATACAGAGCATGCCACAGACAGCCAGCCCTGGAAACAGACAGAGGATTGTGCATAGAGCTGAGCAGTCTGACACAAGATCATGCAAGGCACTACATGAGTGGGACTGGCTCACATAACCCAAGGGCTTGTACAGAGGCAGGGAACAGCTGCACACACCACCCCAACAGGCCCAGGTCAGGACACACACTACAGGCCGAATGCCCCACACTCATCTGAGCAGGGAAACAGCCTCATCCAGAGGCACTTAAACTAACAGGTCAGCTCGGGAACTCCCCACCCTACCAGGCCCAGGTCAGGACATGCACTACAGGCTCAATGCCCCACACCCACCTGAGCAGGGAAACAGCCTCACCCAGAGGTGCTTAAACTAAAAGGTCAGCTCGGGAAACACCCCCCAAGAGGCCCAGATCAGGACACACACTACAGGCCCAATGCCCCACACCCACCCAAGCAGGGAAACAGCCCCACCCAGATGTGCTTAAACTAAAAGGTCAGCTCGGGAACCCCCTCCCCACCAGGACCAGGTCATGACACACACTACAGGCCCAATGCCCCACACCCACCTGAGCAGGGAAGCAGCCTCACCCATAGGCACTTAAACTAAAAGGTCAGCTCAGGAACCCCCCAACAGGCCCAGGTCAGGACACACACTACAGGCCCAATGCCCCGCACCCACCTGAGCAGGGAAACAGCCCCACTCAGAGGCGCTTAAACTAAAAGGTCAGCTCGGGAACCCCCCCCCCAACAGGCCCTCAACCACATATGTGTGACCAAGGGTTGCAGGTTGACAGCCACCATTGCTGTGTACGTCCAACCAGCATGGCAATGGACAGTGGCACAATGTCCATCAGGGTTGCCTGGTCAACAACGCAGCATGTGATGCAACCATAACATTACAGTTGTTAAAAGATGTAGGCTATCCCGCTCAGGTATTTGTAATGCGTGCGGTATGCATATTCAGACACGACGCCAACCAGACATGCGTTGAGGTACTTGTAATGCTTCTTGCATGGTGCTGCACCTGCACCAGACACATGCTGCTCGACATGATGCTTGGTGAGTCTCTGTTCAGTCCGGAGGCAGTCAATAAAGCACCAAACCATGGAATGTGCAGCACCCATACGAGTATTGAAACCTCTGTGCCACCCCTCTACAGCATTATTGGTTTTGGCAAGGCCAGCAAGGGTACCACTATAGCAGTTCCAGAAACTGTGGGGGAAGAGTGGAAGTCTGCATCCACCGCAGCCCACAGGACACCCAAGCCATGTGTCCTCATAACAATAAGTAAAGCAATGGTCAAAGGATCACCTCCATCCATATGTTTCATAGTTTCATAGGTTATACGAGTACAGTGGGTAAAAATAACCCTTAGCGGACTCACCACCATCATTGGTGGAATTCAAATTTTGTTTTCCCCATGTATAAATCTAAATTTATCTTAAAGGAATCCAAAGTGGTACTTTGTACTACATGGGCAGGTAGACTATTCCAAATATTAACCACTCTTTGTGTGTACCACTTATCTCTTTTTTGAGTATTATTATGGGCACCTTTTAGTTTTAATAAATGTGATCTGGTGTTAACTAATAATATGTAGTAGTCCCACCCATGCAACTCATCATACAGGTCCAGAACAGCATCCTCAGGAACAAATGCAAGGGCCAACAGCATGCGCATGTGTGGTGCAAATTCCGCATCTGACACATAACGTTCATGGATGGCAAGGCACTGCTGGACCTTGTGCCACACTGCCTGCATGTAATGGAAGAAACACCCCCACACTGACACATCAGGGTACACAGTTTGCAGGCCCAGCCATGCCGGTCTTTCGAAGTCAATCATAGTGGTGTGTGGCAACATGGCTGGGCATGTGTCCCGTAGGGCAGTGAAGACACGCACATATGTTGGTGTCTGCCAGAAGCACATTAGGACAAATACAGCAGGTATGACTTCATTCCCCTTTACACCATTCACCATGTACACCTGTTGGAAGAGTGGCGGTGTACACCTGAAAGTGCCATCCATGAACCAGTACTCTGATTCAGCTAGGAGTCACAGGCTACTCACTGTAGCAAAAATGAGTATCCAATCAGCCTCCTTGTCACTGTCGTGGAATAGAAATCTTTCCCCAGTATCCATCACACAGTACCTGTCTGGCAGTTCAAGCTCCTGCACTGTAAGGGGTGCCACAGGGACTCCTTCGTGTGCCTTCCACACACGCTACACCATGCGCTTGAGGAGTGACACACGGGGAAGATGTTCCGTCATAGCCTGTGGCACACTGGTGGTACACTGCATGACAACTTGTGATGTGCTCTCCACACTGCCTTGTGCACGCTGTCTGATGTCGCACACCACCTGTCGGGCTTCCACCTCCCCAGCATCTGCCATGCGATTGTGGCTCTTTATGGTGCATACCACATGATCCTTGATGGTGTGCACCTGTGCAAACATTGGTAACAGTGGTACTCGTTGCAATGCCAATAGGTCTTTTCGGCCAGTGCCTTGTCCTGCCTGTACAGATATCCTTCATGGAGCAGCAGTGGGTGGCCCTTCTGGCTGCATATGAACTCCACAGCCATCACCAGGTACAGTCCAGTCCAGCACACAGACACAGTGCCCAGCACACACGAGCAGCTCAATATTCCCATGTGAGCCAGCAACAGCATCTGTAGGCATCAACAGAGCTAGTACACAGTACACACAGGGCTCTGTGGCTGGCATGATGCAGGCACATGGTCCAATGATGCAACAATGGCTGGCAAGCTGGAGGATGACTGCACATAGTCTGGGCATGAGGCAGCACCTTCAGGACTGTTGGATACACAGGTGTCAACAGTACAGCAGCCAAAACACAGTCACACTGAATGAGCAGTTGCAGTACCCGAGACAGCATGCCCCTTGCACAGCAGCGTATGGTGAAATACAGTTGGCACAGCCCACAGAAGTGAATGTGTGAGTGGTAACACTACAAGTGCACAATGCTGCTGTTGTTGACTGATGGCGCAGCTCTTATGATGCTGCACAGTGGGAAGGAACAACACCTGGCTAGAGGTACATGCATGTAGTGTGACCAGTGCTGCACAGGCAATGCCCTCAGGCTGTGTGTGCATGACCGAGCATGCAGGGAAGTCATGTAGCCAGGGGGACAGAGTCAGAGGGGTATGCGTCTGGCATATGAATTGCCAGTGCAATGCAGGTAAGTAATGTTTTGAGCCACTCCAAAGTGCAGCTGCCACATGTGTCTGGGAAGGCCTGTTGCTGGTGTTATGGGGGGGGTGGACGTGTGGGGCCGGGAATGGGCCCGTGATCAATGCCCATGCACAGGGCTCCGCTGATTGACACACAGAGATGGGAATGCCATGAGACCCCATCAGTGCTGGTGATAGTTACAGTGTCTGTACGGCCTGCAGTTGCATATGGTTGCAATTGGGGCCTGCAGGCACTGATGGCATCAGTCTCTCCCACCCCCTTCCCTCATGTATGACCCAGTGGTGCTGCCTACAGTACACTCAGTGTGGTGCAGGGCTGCCCAATATGGCACAGGCTGTGACACTAGGTCAGGTGTTGTCCAGCGCAATGCCATGGTGTCTGACCCAGCCTGTCTGCACTGTAGGTGTCCATTGACATCCACTAAGCCCCCCCTCACACCCCCCCACCATGATTGCCCACTCCGACACAGCTACCATTGATGTCACACAGCATCACAACCAGGGCACAAGAGTTACCCATCTGTGCCCCATACTGACCATCGCCCTCGGCAACACCCGGTCATGCTCCAACAGGACGGTGTGGGCGGCATCGCAACAGGGAAGGCAGTTGGGCATCTGGTGCAGCGGTGTGCCGTGCTGTCCCAGTCGACACAGGCCCATTAACCATCATGCCATTCCAGTGTATTGTTGGATGATGGTCATGGTCAGCCTGGCATGTCTGTCCACAGCATGAGCAGTGCCCACAAACTGAGTCTCTGATGGACACTGCGGCCTGTGATGCTCTTCCCCGTGTGTAGGTGGGATGCATGGGATGGACAGTGGGGTTATATGTGTTCTGCCATCACTGCTGGCTGCCATGCCACCGTGTCCCAGGGTGCACCCCCACCACCCCATTCGTGCCATGGCCAGACCTACGAGCAACTCACCTCTCATCTGCGACTGGCACATGCCAGGTGTTGGCTGTCACACAGTAGGGGTGCCACAGTTTGCATGGGCGCAATCAACCGTACACTGTCCTGTTTGGGGGGGAGGCAACAGGGACAGGTGCGAGGGTGACTGGACAGGGAGGCATGTACGAGGACATGGCCTTGTGGTAGGTTGGGTGGGGGCATGAGCTGCAATGACAGGTTGGATATGTACACACTATACCCTTGCCCACTGGAGTGCAACGTCCACCACTGTGGGACACTGAGTAAAAATAATACAGCTGCTGCATGGTCATGGCAGCTTGTCCAGTAGTGTGGCCATGGTTGACGGTTGGTGGTGGCTGTGAGTCCTTGACACAGGACGATTAGTGAGTGGCAATGGTAGACGGAGAAGGTGGATGGTAGTCAAGGATGGTATGTACAGTCACAGACACACACACACACACACATGCACATACACATGCACAGTGAGGATCAGATTCGAACCACACACCAGCTGCACTGCTGAGCTGGGATGCAGATTGCATGTGGGCTTAGTACACTATACCACATGGTGGCAAACTGAAAAGTGAGCCCACCATCCTCTAGACCACTGTATTGACAGCCACCATGGCCAGCCTGGCCCCCCCATCCGACTCTGTATGCACTGGGTCTGCTGCAGATGTCCAGATTGTTGGGTTTGCACAGTTGCACTGCCGCTATTGTGCACTGTGGTTTTTTTCTCGCCATTATGCTAGTCACTGTCATTGATTGTTGCCCTTTTGACACCCACTGTCAGTGATTATTGCCCTTTTGACAGTTGCTGTCATTTATTGTCATCCTTTTGACAGTTGCTGTCATTGATTGTCGCCCTCTTGACAGTCCCTATTGGTGTGCCACCTGCTCATGGTGCAATAGCTCTGTTGCTGGGTGCTGTAGCAGGAGTCGCTGTTCACTGTGTTGCTCTTCTGAGTCAGGCAGTGTCTTTGTCCACTGACACATTCACTATTCCTGTGTTCGCTGTTATCAGATGGTAGCCTAAGCTGTACTGACTATGCTGCAGGGGCTCATATGTACTAGCCCTTCTACAGTCTCTCTTGTCACAGAATACCATTTTTATGACCCACTCTTATGATTAAGAAGAGTGACATTTTTTACATCCCATCCAAAAGGTGATTTTGTTGAGTGACTGCAAAAGCATATTTCAGAGGGGATTTGAAAAAAAAAATTGCAACAGTTTTTGTTTATGAGGTGGGGTAAATAAATGCCATGTTGAAAATCTGGGGCAAAATATGTTTAAAAAAAATGACAAAGTTATGAGCAAAAGTTCACTATGCATTAAAAGGCCTTTGACTGGACTTACATTACCTTGTTTTCTGTCAGTTTCTGACTGGGCACATAGGGAGATGTGCTTTGTTGGTCATGAGAAGATGACATTGTGGGACTCTCTTAGGTGAGGAGTGTGGTGACGAGGGGTGGTGGGTGCTGAGAGGGGGTCTGTTGGGAAGTGGAGTCACTGGTGGCTAGAAGACAACAATGGACAGTTTTCTTCTTTTCAGGTTTAAAAAAGAACAATAGCCGGCCCGGTGGCACTGAAGGTTGAGGCGCTGTGCGCCACATCTCGCGCCACGCTGGTGACCTGGGTTCGGACGCGAGCCCAGGTTGTCAGAGGTCGGTAGGGGAGGATAGGATTGGGCATCTGGAGGACTGCTCTCCTATCCTGGGGAAGGATGTGGGCTTCCACCACTCTGCAGTGGCCCTGAGGATGCCCGGAGGCACTGCTAGAGCCGGTGCAAAGGAGGGAGGAGTGCAGCGGACATCAGCACGTTAGTGCGTGATGTCATTGCATGTCTGCACTCCTAGGGAACAAGGAGGAAAACCAGCAGCATCACTCACAGCAACTTCATGACCACAGCTTCCGGAGCTTGGCGGTGGCCCATAGGTGAGCTGAGATGCTGGTATTTTATCCTGGCCTGGCACGGGGACTTAGGGGGGTCCCTTTCATGGGTGGAGCAGCATATGCCAGCTGGTGTGGGGGGCTCCCCAAGGGGCCATTGGGATGAACAGCAAAGTGGTGGCTGCACAGGAGGAAAAAAAGCTGTGATAAAAAAAAAAAAGAACAATAAGGGGGTCAGGACATTTTTTTAACAGATTTCAGTAGTGGGGATTGGGCACCTCAGTGCTGTGGTGTTGTTTGCCAGTACTGGGGTGGACACCCCATTGTCGCATGTAGTGGTGTGGAGGTGTTAACTGTCAACAGGGATTGTGCACCCCAGTGTCAGATTTAAGAGGTGGGTTGGGCAGCAGGACTGAGCACCCTCTGCATGTTTTATTGAAAAGATGGTTATACAAGAGAAAGTGATACTGCTGGTGGGACTGAGCACCCAACATGTGTTTAAATTAACAGCTGGGTCAATCAGGAAGGGGATGCTGGTGGTGGGGTAGTGCACCCACCACCACTATTCTGTACTGGCTTGGTTGGCCAGGTGTATACAAGTGGTGGGGTTGAACATCCATCACTGGTTTTCTGTACTGGCTGTGTTGGGTAGGAGAGGGGATACCGCCATCAGAGGTGAGCCCTGACCACCATTTTTGTGTTGTGGCTGGGTCAGGCAGGTTATATTTGTGGCAGAATGGAACACCCACCACAGGTTTTGTTGAAGGATTGGTAGATGCTGACATGGCAGCCACAGGTAAGAAAAAGCTGTGGACATTGTGCAATATCTCTGCCATTCCCTGAAAAACAATATAATAAACAACAGCACATACTGTATGAAAGTAATAAACAGTAGCAGCTATGTGGAACAAAAAGTAGGGGAAAGATCTTAAGCAGGAATTAGAAAATGCACCTCAAAACCTTAGGTAGGTGATTCAGTAATCTAAAACTGTGATAACTGGAGGAGGGGCACTCCCTCAAAAGCTCTTTCACAGCTCCAACTGATACCAATATGTCTGCACACTTTGCAAGCAAAGGTAATCAGCTTGATCCCTAGGAGAGTAGGACAAGCCTGTAATTATAAGGAACAGGGTAAACTGGTGTATATGAGCCATGCCTTGTTTATTTATGGTGTTATGACCAAAATGCATAACTTTCCATGTTCAAAACACAGGTAAACAGAGCAGAGCAGAGTAACACAGCTCCTTTGCTAAACTGATAAACGAGTGTAGGAATATGTTAGAACATATGTTTTTCTTTCTGTTTACCACAGTATGAAATAAATTAATTTCATGAGTTGCAGGCACTTTACCATGAGTATGCAAATAATATGGGTTTTGCAACATCTTTGCCATTCCCTGAGAAACACTATAGAAAACAGTACCAAATACGAAAGTAATAAACAGTTGCACATATGTGGAATGAAAAGCAGGGAAAAGGTTTTAAGCACAGATTGTGAGTTGCACAAGAAAACCCACTTCCACCTTGAAGTTCCCAGCTTGTGATTGGGCAAAGACATCAAACAGAAAAGAAAGGTGGTGAGTGTGCAGAATTGGGGAGGAGATTAAGTATTCAGAAGCTGTGATAGGTGGAGGAGGGGCATGCCTCCAAAATCTCTCTCATAGCTCAGACTGATACCAATATGTTTTCATGCTTTGCAAGAGAACATAAAAAGTCAGGGACAGCATGGACATTAATATTCATGGAGGAAGTTAGAATAAGTGGTCCAATATTACTAACAAACCATACGGGAACTAAACTGCTTAACACAATCTGTGATCTAAATGCGTATGCCATAGTCACAGACACATCACTTTCTGGAGAGATAAAGGAACAGAGAAAATTGTTGGCACAAAATCAGGGACATAACTGAAAATCAGGGAGAGATGAAAGCTATAGTCTGTCTATATTATAAGTTATATGAAGAGAGATCGTACAAAAGATGATTCTCCCCAATTTTTACTTCAGATAGCTCTGCTTCCAAATCCACACTATCCAGACTGGACACCCTATTCAATTCCTTCTGTCACTTTGCTCTCACCTGCCCTCCACTTACCCATCACTGCAACCTTTACTCTTCCCTCTCCTTTCCCACTGCTAACACCAGGCACCTTGCACACAGTGCTTTTCTTATTGGCAAGTTCTGGCTTGGCTCTTTGCCACCCTATTTGCATGCGGATTCATGACAGTCGGTTGACAAATTATTTGTTGACCAACAGTACAGCCACTCCCTTATGTCGACCACATTTGTGGTTGACATAAAGGAAGTCAATGGACACATTGTTTTCTTCAGTGGGCTTTGTCCCTCCCACCCCTGCTACTAAAATAATCAACAGATCAATTATTTATGTCAAATGTTTTCAACCGTATTGTAATTGTATTTATATATGTCAGGACCTGGACTACCCTTGTCCTCTTCCCCACTGTACCCCTTCCCGCAGGTAGCACTGGGAGATAAGCAGTTCTTGCTCAGTGTGCTTTTCCTGGTGAAATAATTTGAATAAATAAATAAATAAACTCTGTTTTGGGGAAGGGGTGCAATACCCCCGGGAAAGCAGTGACGGTGTCCTGCACTGACACTACAGCGACCTGGCACTGTTGTTGCTGTAGTGTCGGGTGCTGTTGAAGTGTTGTGGTAGTGTCTATATACATCTGCACTCACTCCTTTCTGTCCCTTCTACCCCACCCTAACAGCTCCAAAACTCCACCTATAGGACCCTTGCCTTCCCCACCATCCTCCTCCTCTGGCAGAGCTGCCTTCTGTCATCACTTCCTCAACTTCTGGAACTCCCTCTCCTTAGACATCCACTCAGCCCGGTCTAGTAGCTGACTGTCCCATCGTCTCAAACTCCACACCTCCTCTGCCTGCAACTGCACTTGATCATCCCCCCTGCCTCCTCTCTCTCCCTCCTCTTTTCCTTCCTTTACCTTCTGCCAGCACCAGTCCTTCTTTCCTATCTCTCTCTACTCTTGCTCCCTCTCCACTCCTTGCAACTACTCTCCACCCTCCTACCACCCCTCTCTTGGCATATCATTCTCTTCCCCTCTCCTGGTTCGTCCTTCTGTTTGGCTACTCACCTTCTCCTCTCTCTCATATCCTCCCCTCACTCGTAACTTCTTTATCTCTAATTCCTCCAGCCTCTCCCCTTGTGAGGGTACTGCATCCTGAAGGGGTGCAGGCCCTTTTCTTTCCTTCCTCTTTTTATTATTCCCTTGCCCTGTTCTTGACCTTTCCCTTAAATTATTCACATTAATTCCTAAGCTACTACATTCTGACAATCATCCTAATTAGAAAGTTTTATATTGGTGGCATATCCTTATGCATGTGTGTATGTACTGAAAGTACTGTTTTGTCAATATAATTTATCTGACTGTATTGAAATTATATATATATATATATATATATATATATATATATATATATATATGTGTGTATATATATATATATATATATATATATATATATATACTGTATATACATATATTTGACCATATGCATTGTATGCATTCTTCTGTATCTCATATGTTTATGTTCAGGCTGCCACTATTGTTATTCAAATCTATTCTGTTATTGCTATTGCATTTTCCCTTTTCCCTTCCCCTAGTATGCATCTGGTGTCGAGCTATTAGTTCAGCATGTCTTTCCTGTTAAAACTTTTCAAATAAATAAATAACTATAATAATTCCTTAAACATATATGCAATGATGAATTCAGCTAAAATGTATTTACCTTTTATTTTCTTTATAATTAGAATTAAACGTATTACTGCCAACCCAACAGTAAGTACAATACATAGGATGATCACACAGATTTTTGTTGTCTCATGCATTTGGGATCCAGGACCTAAAACAAGAGGAAAAAGAGAAAAAATTACATTCTACAAAGTAAAACTACTGTATATCTTTAATTGCAGTTTTGAAAAGACTGACAATTGGGTAATCAACAAACATCAGTAAAGTGTTTTCACTTGTAGATGAACATACAGTGTTACTGAATACAGTTTACAAAAGATAATGTACAGGATAGAGACAGCATTCATTGCACAGACATAAGTAATAACAGTAACTGGTATACATTTACTTGACTTAAAATTAAGCATACTTTGACTGCTCAGGAGAGGGGGATTGTAAATTTGATACACATGGACTAATCATGAAATTCTGGCCCTGCTGCATTATGGTACACAGTGAAAGTTCTCAATAAGGAATACAAAAACAAAACATGAACTTTCAGGTCTAACAAGGTTGTGCAAAATGACATACACAGCATGACTATTTAAGCACAAAGGCCTTCATCACAGTAGGGAAGGAACAATGGTATTGAGACAAAAAAGTGAGGGGCTTATGTACAAGGGCATTTAAACTACTAGTTGGGGAGGCTTTGGCCAGGAATAACCTAATGGCTACATTGTAACTGTCAAGGAGGGTGTAGGGGAGGGAAGGTCAAAATTAAGAGTGGCCATGCAATTGACAGGGGGTTAGTGAAATTTCTGGACAAAAGGGAACAGATAATGTAAATAGAAACAAGAGAGGGTAAATTGGGGAACAGAACATCTGGAGAGTATAAAACTTGAATGCCAGAAGCCATGGCAATAAAATGGGAGATCAATGGGAGATCAATGGTAGAGGGTAAGCCACACATAATGGCAATGACAGAGATATGGTCTGGGCCACCCAGCATAATGACTTAGGCATAATTGTCTCAGGCTCTGCTTTATTCAGAAAAGATAGAGTAAAAGGTAAGGGGGGAAGGTTGAACTATATGTTAAAGAGGGTATCAGGGTTATGGAGGACAAAGAATTAGGAAGAAGTGGGGCAGAAACATCATGAGTTCAATTATTTCCAGAAAAAGGGAGGCTTATTCATATAGGAATGGTGTAGAGACCACCAAACCAAACTGAGACATTGGATGATTGGCAATGGAAATCAAGAAATATACAAAGGAAGGAGGTGAAGTTGTGCTGGTGGGTGATGTCAGTTTACCATATGTGGACTGGAGTGTTCCACTTGCGCATAGTGCCAGGAGTCAAAAAATGCTGGAGTTATTTCAGGATTGTTTTCTGGTCCAGCATGTGGAGGATCATACTAGCAGCTTATATCTAGTCCTGACAAATGGTGATGGTGTGAATAATGTGTCAGTGGATGGCTGTTCAGTACAAGTAATCATTATATAGTTTGGTTTGAGTCAGCATTCTGGGTGCAAGAAGATGATAGAAAAACATTGGTTTTAGACTTCTGCAAAGTAGACTTCAGGAAGATGGAGGATGAACCTAGGACAAGGCTCATAGGCTATCACTAGTATGTAGGTGTTAAGGAGAAATGGAAGTATATAAATGCTAAATCATTGGGTCTATTAAGGGATTCCTTCAGTGGAAAAATAAAAAGAGGAATAGACTGATCTGGTTATCTAAAGGTGTTAAGGACACAGTAATAGCAAAATAAACTGCACTTAGGGCATATAATTGCCAAGTTGGGAAAGTTTGGAAGTGCAGTTCTGTCCACAATAACACTCTCACCACCAGTACTGCATGGAAAAGGCAGGGTGGGTGCAAAAAGGTGCAGAAAATAAAAAAAAAGTCTTCTTTTCCCGATCTCTGCTGAAGACTCCTGAGTTGCTGGACCATCTCATAATCAACAAAGGGAAACCCTCATGTTTCTGAAGCACTGAAGGGAGCCAACCAATGAGGGTGTCTGTTCTGTGATTGACACATGTTCTGGCCAATCCTCTGTGCACACCACCACAGGACTTCCAGAGGAAACTGAGTATCAAGCACTTTTGGGACTTAGCAATCAATGGAGGCAATTGTGTGTTTGTGTGTGGAGATTTCCCAAGAAACAACTGGCAAAAACATTGTTAGAGAGGGTGAGTAGAGACTAAGAGACCAATGAATTCAGCAGCAGAAAACAGTAGAGTGCTGCAGACTTTGCAGCAGAGTGTGAGTACTTATTAAAAAAAGGATTTTTTTTGTTAGAAAGAAATAGTAGAGAGAGAGAGAGAGAGAGATCAATTAATTCAACAGCAGAGTGCAGAGTAGACAGCAGCAGACATTGCAGACTCCACAGTAAAACAATACAACACCCATTTGTGTTAGAGAAAGAGATAGTATAGAGAGAGAGACTAGATTCTGTGTTGCCCATCTCTGTGCTGCCTTGAAAAGTTGTATTGCCCTAGACTCTGTGTTACCCATGTCGGTATAGTGCCATACAGATTGTAAAGGGGGTGTATCATATCTCAGACTCTGTGTTGCCCATCTCTGTGCCTGAACTAGTCTAGATCATATAGTGCCTCACGTATTTTGAGAGGGGCTGTCACATCTCAGACTCTGTGCTGCCCATCTCTGTGCCTGAAGTACTACTAGATCATATAGTGCCTCACGTATTTTTAGAGGGGTGTCATGTCTCAGACACTGTATTAACCATCTCTTCATCTAATCTAATACTGCTAAGTAAGCAATTTAAGCTGGATCCCAAAAAACAGATTCAGAATCAGAGTTTGTTATGGAAATGGAACCTGTGGCCAACACCAACAGTATGGCTGAAACTGGTACACGTACAATAGCAATAAAAATATTTCCGAAAACAAATTCAGAAAAAGAGGGAAATTCACTGCTGAAGATATCATAACTACAACTGATGAAAATGAAGCAGCACAACCAGAAACTAATGATGCAGCACAAGCAGAAAAAGAAAAGAATGTCGGTGAATCCCCCAATTAAAGTAATGCAGCACTGTCGTCATTGCCAGAAAAATCAGATAAAAGTAAAATACAGAAAAAGGTAGCTAGAACACTTTGACCTAGAAAGTCAATGTTGAAGGAAAAGGTTCTGTCTGGTACCACTAGATGTAGCACTCCATGATACATCACTCATGCATATCGGGGTCCTTCATCAGAAAACCCATGGCACATCTTACATTGCTCTTGACTCCCTTTGAGGAAGCAACTCAGCAGATTAGCAAAGAGAATGCTACTCCAAGCCAAGTTATTCCTATCACAAATTTATTGAGCAAGAAACTCAGGAGGTTGTGTAGAGGTTGTGAACAAAATGGAGACAAATCGGGTGTATCCCTCATGGACTGACTGATACAGCAATTCCAAAATTGCAGAAGTTTTCACAATATCACAACAGACAGTTTTCTTTTTTTGACTTTTCTTGACCCTCGGTTTAAGTTGCAACAGCTCCCTCCTTCAGATTTCAGTGACTCTTATCTCAAATACAAAAACATGCTGATTTCAACAATTGTGTAGGAAAAGGATGGGACTGTATTTGACAAGTCAAATGAATCACATGATGTGGATGCTGCATTTGATGATGCAACATCTATTGGTAACGACAACAGTAATTTCCACTTAGTGCTACCATGTACCACTTCATCAATACTGGGTAGTCCCACACCATATCCTCTTTCACAGCCCTTGAAAAAGGCTTGACATTCTAAAAAGCACACAAATGACTTTCACACATTTTCGTCAAAATTGATGAAAACTGATAATTCAGATCTGTCTGTCATGGAGCCATCTTCTTTGTCTTTATCTGATATTGTGAATGCTTATTTACGAGAACCACTCATTAATATTACTGATTAACCTTTTGAGTACTGGCTGGAAAAGAAAAACATCTGGTCTGTACTATCTACCTTTGCCATTAAGCTTCTTAATTGCCCTCCCTTTAGTGTTTACTGTGAGAGTATATTTAGCACAGCTGGAAATGTTGTCTCAGATGGACACACAAGGCTTATTCCTGAAAATGTACAGCAACTTACCTTCATAAAAGTAAATCTCAATAAATTCTCTTACCAGTTCAGTGAAGAGTGGCAGGAACATAAAAGCATTTACTACAAACATCTGCAACAGGTGTTTCCTAATTAGTGTTGTTCTTTTTATTTATTTATTTGTTTACTGGATAGGTTCACTGATCCAATGGACCATTTTCAGGCACAATCTGGGCCATAAAGTTGGCACTTAGGTGGTACATACAGTACAATTACAATCCATGAGAATGGTGCAGGAAGTAACACAAAAGTATACATGGAATACGTTAAATATAGCTGAATACTAATAAAGTGCTAGAATATAATTGGATGCAAAATAGGAGACAATAGATACACCACATTACAATAGAATACAATAGCTGCAAATAAAGTGCAAGTACAATATACAGTATATATGAGGTACAGGTAGGCTGTGTTATGAATGCTCAGCATAGCACAGCAGGACAGTACTGACATTGGAAGTGGGAGAGAAGGACTGTCATTTGAGGAATCACCCAGCTGAGCAGTTGCATTTGGGTTCATCCAGCAACCAGGCTTTAAAGTGAGTCTTGAAGGTATGATGAAAGTCATGGGAGCAGAGGAAGGCAGGTAATTTGTTCCACAGCGTAGTGGCAATGAGGGACAAGGCCTTGCTGCCCAGACAGGTGGAAATCCTAGGTACTTCCAGAGGTGGAACTGTGGATTGACAAAGGCAGAGGGGAGACATTTTGTGCTTGACCAGGGAGGAGTAAAGGGACACATTACCACTTCTGAGGGTCTTGTCTATGATGCGCTCAAGGGGGTAGTTATGTCTGGCTTGTAAGGGGGAGCCAGCCTGGGGACTGGTACAGGGTACAATGGTACATGGTGTAAGGTACCATAGCACAAATTTACATATGCTTTTGTAGGCAGTATTGAGTTTTGTGAACAGGAGAGAGGATGTATGTGAATATATTGAGGCACAGTAGTCTAATAGGAGAAGTAGGTTACCTTGTGCAATGGCAGGGCATGCCTTGTGGGTCAGACAGTGCTTGAGTTGAAAGTCAGCCCCCAGCTTCTGGTTGAGGTGCTGCACAGTGAAGTTGATATGTATGTTGAAAGGTAGAGAAGGGTCAAGAGTGACACCCAGTTACTTAAAACATGGTACACTGTGGTGTTTGAAGATGATGGTGATGATTTTATTTAATTTAATGATTTATTTATTTTGATTTAGAGGACAGAGGTCAGCAATTATAACAATATGGGAACCTAGGTGGAGTGTACTGTTTGGATCCCCACCATCTTGATGAAGGGGTGGGGGCTGTGACAGGGCTGGAACTGGCATGTGAGCTTCATGACAGGAGTAGGTGGTGGTTGAATGCAAGCGGCTCTATTAAAAAAAACTGCAACACCGGGGCAAGGTCAACCAGATTAAAAAAGTAAGTTAGAAAACACGTGATAAAAAATAATTGGCCAATCAGACAGGAGAGTGTGGGATGGTTTGGGTCCCATGATACTTGCTATAACACCAAGTAGGCAAGCAAAATAATCAACCAATCAAATCAATCATTTCTATTTTACCAGGAATAAGACCATTGAGCAAGCTCATTTTAAAGATGTTCCTAGATGGACACAAACAAAAAAGATTACAGTGCATACATTGGTACAATGAGAGTAAAATACACAATACATCCAGATTAGAGATGCAGCAAATTTAAAATCCGCCGGTGAAGTGAATGTGAAGTATCCACTTCGCATTGCCACTTCGCTATGTGTAGTGCCTCATAGGAAAGGCTCACTTTATCTTGTTATTACTATTTCGCGTTGTCATTTCACCTTAGACATGAAGTAAGGTGGAGTGACAACAACAATATTGGTGGCAGCATCCCACCCACACAGTCACCAGAATTAATGTGCATCCCCAAAGTGCTACTGGTGCTGATGAAGTGAAATGAGAGTGTAACAAGAAATGCAAAGTCTCCCAGAATTAATGGCGCACTCAGTAGTCATGCGCGCAGTGGTCAGGTCACACACAGAGTCACCAGAATTAATGTGCATCCCCAAAATGCTACTGTCTTGTGTCCAGAAAATTTCCCAGTGCTGGTGAAGTGAAATGAGAACGTAACAAGAAATGCAGTCTCCCAGAATTAATGGTGCCACGCAAATGCACAGACAGATTAAGATTGCGTTGCACACTCAAGGGATGCATACGAAAAGGCACAACAACACCTAACCAGTGCTCACAAGTCACAAATCCAAGTCTGGCAAGGAATACATTTTGTCACTTGTGGGATTAGTGCACGGCAGTAACAATCCATGACCACTACCAGTAAAGATACCACAAAGCAGTATAAAAAATTCTTTTTTTTTTTTTTAACCAGGATTAGCACACTAAGCTGAAAGTTTTTTTACAGGCACGACCTGGGAGCACAGGGAAGTTAAATGACTTGCTCAGGGTCACATAATATATAAGTGGAAGCTGTGGGATTCAAACCCAGGTTTGTTCTGCTGAATGTCACCAGATTTGCAGCTCAGAGCCTTAAACCACTGCGCTATACTGCTGTATAAAAAACTCATGCAGGTGCAGTGGATAGCAGGTTCACACTAGAGATGCAGCAAATTTAAATTCCGCTGGTGAAGTGTCTGCGAAGTGGGCACTTCGTGTTGCCACTCCAATGCAAAGTTCTTACTCCGCCTTGTCATTACCACTTTGTGTTATGGCAGAATGACAACGCGAAGTGAGGAGAAGTTGTTGTTTTCAATAGACTTTGCCCTGCTGCTCTTTAGCCATAGCCAGGCAGGAAAAGGAAGGAAGTGAGTCATACAAGCAGACACTTTCACTTTCTCCTGTTCAGACAGAGACAGAGAGGGAAGTGTGTTGTTTTGTCACTGCTGAGACTTGGAGATCAGAGCGAGGAGGAGATTTAAACTTTGATTTATAGACCCAACATCTTTTTTATAACCAAGCTACTTTTTTTGTCTTTTCTGTACTCTTTTTTTACTTATGTGGTCTTTCTGTAAATTTATTTTTCTTACCTTTATAAATAGTTGTTTGTCTGTGTCTGTGTGTGTGTTGTGTGACTGTGTGAGTAGTCATTGTTCAGACTGAGGTAACGTAGTAGGAGAGATGGACCAGGGTGAGGGTCTGAGGGAATGTCTGGGGTGGGGGCAGCTCTGGGAAGGCATGGTACTGGTAGGTGTCGTACCATGTGGATGCATGGTGAGCATGGCTGCCGGTTCCTGTTGGACCAATCGAACATTCTGAGTGACCTCCCCCCCAGAAGCAGGACCAGCACCACCTCCTGACTCTGAGGCACTTGAAACATCACCACCATGTCCAGCATCATGTCCAGCACCAGGTCCTCTGGAGCAGGATGTGTATGTGCCCCTGGGCCCAGGTATGGATCCCAACCCTGCTGAGCACCATGACCAGCCAGCTGCCAGTTCATCTGGCCCTTCCCTGCCTGTGCCTGGTCCTCCCCACACCTCCATTGTTTGGCAGTTTTTTGACCGTGTCGGGGAGGACAGCAGTGTGGTCAGGTAGGTGCCACCTATGTGAGGTGGAGGTACACTGTGGCCCCCGGAGGACTCACCTGGGGACTGGGGGCCAGTGCACCCTGACCCATATGCTCAATCACCACCAGTTGGAGTGGCAGGCTGCCACTGAACGGGCCATGCCTGCACCTGCTGGCCCTTCTGTGGCAGAGGGTGCAGCTGTGTATGGCGGCAGCCCTAAGAAGAGGAGGGCAAGAGCAGCACCTGCTGTTTTACCAGCACCCAAACCACCACCACCAGGTCAGCCTGTATAATGTGTGTACCCCAGAGAACTGCATGTAACGCAGGCTGACTTGGCAGTTCTCTGGAGTGCTGTTGAGGAGAACAATGAGAGGGTGAGTGCTGTCGAGCAGCAGTTGGATCGTATAGAGGAATATCAGTTGCAAATTATGTCCATGCTGGAACTGCTGCTGGATCAATATGGGATCCCACATTAGTTTTTTTTTCCTCACACCATGATGTGCCCCCCCACACCTTCATTGCTGTGTTATAAAAATGTATTCCTCCACCATCCCTTACCCTTGTATGTAATAATGCTCTTTTTTTGTTGTCTTCCGTATGCGTGACACTTTGTATTCTGAGCAGTGCAAGTATACTGTGTACTAAACTGCATGTGTGCAGTCAGTCTTCTTGCCAGCCTGTGTATGTACTGCAGACACTGTCCAACTCCCTGACTTAAAAACGCTCATTAATGAGTACAATGGTGGCGGGATGGTGAAGCATGGAGAGATACTACAAAACAGGCTTACAAAAGTTACAATACATCAAAGTAACCAGTAAAAAAAATAATGTTATTCGTGACACGATCGTAAATCGTGATTTGTGACTGCATTTGTGATTGTGATGATGAAGAATGTGATTTGTATCATTCATGAGTGGCTCGTGAACGTGATGATGGTCCTGACTTAAAAATGCATATTAATGAGTACAATGTTTATGCAGAATTATGCACCACACCTGTCCAGTACTCTGAAGGGAAGTCAAAGAAACAACTGTGACTTAAGTTGCAGATGGAGATTGGGCCCTAAAGAGATGCAAATGCACAGACAGATTAAGATTGTGCTGTGCACTGAAGAAATGCAGATGCAAAGGCACAACACCTAACCAGTGCTCACCATCAGAAATTCAAATTTGGAAAAGAATACCTTTGCCGGTTGCGGCGAGCCGCGGGGGGGGGTGCGCAGTGTACTGCACTTCTACAGTAACAGTCACTAGTACTAGTACCAGTAAAGGTACCACAAAGAAGTACAAATATCACACAGCTGCAGTGGATAGCAGGTTCAAATTGCTGAAATTACTATGTGGCACAATAGAAGGTGTCTGATTCGATGACACGCGTCACACTCATACTCACAAACACACTAAGAAATGCGCAGCAAATTGAAAACTTCAGTAATATAACCACATATTTTAAACAAACTAAAATTATGCACTGCCGCTCCACAACAATCAGCAAAATAAGGCAAGAATTATTGAAAATATTACAGTGCGTACATTAACAGTTATTATACAAGAAAAATATCACCAAAACAGAAAGAACTGTGTTTCTCTCCAAGTTAATCTACCTACACCACAGTCAGATACACCCATCTCCCAAAGCACACTTTCACTGTCTCCTACTACACAGAACCAATGTTGTACATTAACATTCAAAATCCACACACGAACAATAAGCGCTCATTGATATGAGCACAGGAGGGTTTCGTACAATCGATGAACTAAGTTTGAGCTAAAAGAAATACTCAAAAAGGCTTTTTGAATAGCTTTTAGAAGGTTTGAATCACAGCGATCTCTCAGCACACTGTCTTCTACAGCTTCCTACACACACTACCCTGAACTGAGGCTGTGCAGAACAATATAGAGCCCATGTGACCTGGAATCCCATGAATCAGTGCAAAATTCACCTTTGGAGCTTAAAAGCAAGGTGAAGTAAGGCAAAGTACATTGCTTTCAATGTACTTCGTCTTAAGATTTGGTGGAGTAGTGGTTTGGGAAGCGAATGCTTATAAAGTAATTGTTTCTCAATGGACTTTCGTGTACTCATCATATGGCAGTACTCTGCTTCACGCTAGGAGCACTCCGCTGAATCTGCTTTCGTCTAATTTCTTCGTGAAGCTTAATTCAGCCACTTCCACCACTAATCCAGATAAAGTACATAAAAATAGAACAACCGAGGATACAGAGCAATGGAGGACTATACAGGAAAATTCTATATAGCATGCCTACTTGGTGATAATACATGAAGGAATGTAAAAAAAAGGAAATAACCTCAATGGTATGAGTAAACTTTGAAGTGCTAACTAACACCAAAGTAGTAGGAATAATGGGCCCTGTGCACGAACGCAGGAGTGCCGACGGAAGTATGTGCATGCATTCTGAAGGAGGCATACACAACAGGTGCGAAGCATGTGCACAAGCAGTAGTGTGTACTGCTACACAAGCACCTTGTGCGTGCAGTACATGGGGCGGGTAAGAGTACCAGCATGCGGAAGCAGGCCGGACACACATGCACAACAGTACATACAATGGACAGCTGCGTGAGTGGCATCACATACAGGGTTGCGTAGGGGTGCGCAATGATCCTAGGGGAGGCCAGCACAAGTGTGCTAACATTGACAGTCTGCCACCACGGGACCAACGTGCCTGCACCACCAATGTGGCAGCACACGGCTGAGGTACAGAAGCCACACCATGTGTCCAAGGGACAGCCCAGAAGCACAGCTGTGATGCTTGGTGGGCATACAGCAAAGTGGGCAGCCAACACTGCCACACATGGTGGGGAGTGGCACCACATGCACCACTGCAGGATGGGACATGCAGGGGCAATAGCATGCACACCAGTGGAATGTGCAGACACCACGCTGTGAGCCCGCACCTGTGGGACAGTGCCCAGTGATCAACCATCCACACCCGGATGGCTGTGCCAGATGGTGTGACCACCCAGCAAGGCCAGGCTCATAACATCCCCCCCAAGACAGTGACCACACAGAGCTATGGAACCCAGGCCATTTATTGACAGATATGTACAGCACAAACCCTGCACACCTGCCACCACCCCCAACAGCAGACGCTACAAAGCCATGTATGACTAGCCCCTTCCAGCAGTCCACAACCTCACAGCAACCCACAGAACCTGCGATGCCTGTCCACAAAAACACAGTCCATCCACATCAGCAGAAAAAAAGGCACGGCACGGGGCATGTAGTGCAAGGATCAGTTTCCATGACGGCACAGTCCTGTGGCCATGGTTGACACTGTAGGCCACGCACGCCACCTGGCATGGTCCACTGCCGCACATCCATATGGTGCACGCTGTGTACAGCCCCTCACTGACTGCTGCCGTGGGACTGGTCGGGATGGTGTTACCCTGCTGCTGCCACTTTCCAAGTTCTCCTCCGAGTCATCCATCACCTCCACAGGTTGCCTGCATCCACCATCGCGCAGCATGATCCTCCTCTCTGGCCCCCTGTAATGCTGCAAGAGAAAGGTGTACATATTAGCAACAGCAGCAACTTTCACCCACAGGCCTCATGCCACACCACCCATGGGTCGCTGTACTAATCGGTGAGGGGACATATATGTCCCAGGCATGATAGCTGTAGAGGTCCCCATCAGTGCCCTTCAGGTACAGGTACCCCAGCAGCCATTTCTGGTACTACATGAGCCTCACTGACAAGGAGGACATGAACACCTTCGCCCCATCCTGCTGCACCTGGAGTGTGAGGTCCATACAGCCTGGCACGCCTTGGTGGTCCTGCTGAATAGAATGGGACTGTAGTTAGTACAACAGATGCCCACACACTAGCCAGTGCCCTGGTCCCACTGTCTGGCCATCCAACCAACACATACTCACCCTCTTGAATGCCCTGATGGCCCACAGGTCACCATGGCTCCAATTGTCAGTACAGTCCTGCTCAGGCACGTGGAACAGGTGTCCTGAGAACTGTGTCTTGTGGGTCAGCATGATGCCTGCCATGTTTCAGTGCTACACGGCTGTGCACATTGCATGGCCAGTGCACGTGTACACCACTCCCACAGGGCATGTGGTGGCCTGTCGACACCCCCTCAAGGAGCCCAGCCACGTGATCGGCAGTATATCGGGGGACTCCAGCCGGTGGTGCACTGAGTTGCAGGAAGCCATGACTGTGCATCGGAATGAGTCTAGGTGCAGTGCTACACATAGAACTCATTGCCGACCTCACCAAGAGGCAGCACCACCAACCACCATGGACGCGTGTGCTCCACACATGCCTTGACACTGCTGCATTGTGGGACACCCACCATCTGGAGCATTTTAGGCTACCATGACTAGCCATCTCATGGCTGTGTGATAGTATCTGTGGTGATGTTCAACTGCACATACGACGGTCCAACGCCATGTCAGTGGAGATGAAGATGCTATGTGCCCTACGGTACTTTGGCACAGGCTCATTCTAGCATGTGACAGACAACACTGTCAGTGTGGGCTAATCGTCCGTGTCCATGGCTGTAACATAGGTGACAGATGCACTCCTCATGCACTTTGGGGAGCACGTTGTATTCCCATCGATGCCTGTGGACATACAGGTGATGAAGGAGACATTCTACAGCATGCATGGCATGCCCAATGTGAGTGACACCACAGACTGATACACATTGCCATACTCACACCGCAGAGCCATGAGGAGGCATACAGGAACTGCAAAGGCTATCACAGCATTAATCACCAGGTGGTGTGCAATGCAGGAGGCATAATCACGGTCATGTGTGCCAAGTACCCTGGCTCAACACACGACTCCTATGTTCTGGATGGCTCAAGTATGAGTGCACTGCTGCAGGCTGGACAGCTGGATGGGTGGCTGCTCGGTGAGTACCGTAGTGTACGTGTGCTACAGGGCATCTGCCACAGTGACACCAACATGCACTGAAGTGTACCCTTTCCATTTGCAGGTGACAGCAGCTATCCACTGCGGACCAACCTCATGAACCATTCCATGCCCCTGCCATGCCGCAGGTCACCTACAACACAGCACATAAGTGGACCAGGGCCGTTGTCAAGAAGACCATCAGACAGATGAAGATGCGGTTCCATTGTATGAACCACACTGGTGGCAGGTTCATGCTGTGTCCCTCCAAGGTGTGCAAGGTGTTCGCGGTGTGTGTCATGCTGCACAACATCATGAAGTGGGAGAACATGCCACTGCCCGATGCTGGCCCTGACCTGCCTGAGGACAATGGGGATAATAGCATGGCACCCTGCCCTGTGCCTGGGATGGCCAGTGGCCACAAGGCCTGTCAGGTACTTGCAGCAGACACGTTCAGGCACTGACATCATGGGGGTGGCCACATGGCTGGTGCGCCGTGCCATGGCATGCAACACCACTGTGGCGCATGTGCTGTATGCCCTGCACCATGGCCATGGCCCACAGCCTGCATGTTGGTGGTGTCACATGCCAGGGGGGGCCTGGCGGTGCACGTTGATGATGGATTCAGCCTGAGTGCACCATGCATGGGGTGGGGCATGTCTGCATGTACATGTGTGTGGTGGGTGGTGGTGTGCCGGTGTATCATGCGTATCTGGGAACTAACGTGCTGCATGTTGTGGGATATGTGATATGTGCAGCCTGTAGCCTCGCAGATACCCAGCTGCCAAGCCTGTACACTGGTTGTGTTCCACGGGGTGTACTCCTGCATCCTGCTGCAGCAATGTCCCTTCCACTGCCCTCACTGGTGGCACTGTCTGCTTTGGCCAGGGGGACATTGCAGATGTCCAGATCCATGGCAGCAGGGTACTCCTGTATTGGCTGTGACTCCACTGATCGTGTATCTATGGTGTGCTGGGTTCCGGCTGAGGGGTCATTGCAGCGTGGCGGTGCCTGCCGGTCCCCTTCCCCTTCTGCGGTGTGCTGGCTGATAGCAGCGTGTACTGTGTGCCCATTGCGTTCTCTGGCGGCTGTGCTCACGGTGCAACATCCCCCCTGGTGGGAGTGTGCTACTCTCGCTCCTGGATACCCTCCAACACCACTGTGCACCACAGGATGGCCATGTGTATTGCTCGTTGGACTTCAGTCTGCTCCTCCACTGCCACAGTGTGACGCTGCTGTGAAGCAAGCCAGTCGTGCTCCAGCTGCTGCAGCTGGCGGTACTGCCCCTCCATGTATGTCTGTGTCCTAGCGGCCCTGGTGTGTGTTTGGGCACAGTATGAGGGGCTCTTATCGCTGCTGTCAGTGTGCTGTGCCATGGTGTGGTGCTGCTGTGTTGGTCTGGGGGGCACACACCAGTACCCTGCATTGCGGGAGTCTGGTGCTGGCTCTGGTATGGCACCCCATGCTGGTAGCAGCCCCATGGAGTGGCTGTGTGTCTGTCCCTGAGCCTGTGTTGCTGTCTGTCCCAGTATTCTCTTCATGGGGGACGTTGGTGCTGTCCTCCATGATGGGCATCTCCATCTTGATCTCCATCGCTGCCACTGCACCTGTTGGTGGACATGTTACATGTTACAATGGTGGCGGCCAGTTGCCCCCCACTCCACCACCCCTGTGGTGTGCATACCTACCTGCATGCACCTCCCCTGTTGTTGTGCTGTGGGTGTTTCTGCTCCCCCGGTGCCAGCTGGCCAGGCCATGGTGGCTGCCACTCCACTCCTGCTGGTCCGTGTGCCACCTGTGGATACATGGCATTACTGCTAGTGGCACGTGTCAGCCTGTGGTGTCACTGCCACATGACTGTGTACCATACCTACCTACCATGGCATTCACACCTTCCACCTCCCCATGGACAGCGATGTCCATGAGCATCTCCACCACCAGTCGCTCCAGTGGCATCAGCTGGCTGTCAGTGCAGGGTGACTCACCCCCTGTTCCACTGCGTGCCTGATTGCCGGTGGCAAGTTTGCACTTGATGGTGGTCCCGAGGTTCCAGCATTTGTGTCTGATGGCCGCTATTGTCCATGCCTCTGTCCCAGCAGCATTAACAGTGGCCTGAATGTCCAGCCATAGCCTGGACTTTACCTCCGCCAGTGTGGCTGGGCCCTCCGCACCATACAGGTGGCTGTAGTTTTACCGTATGTCGGCCACCATTAAGCAATCTGCCCACTGGTGAAGTTGCTTACCCTGGACCACTGCACATCCCTCCAGTGACCATGTCCTTGCCCGTGTCTGCCTCAGCATGCACCCCTTTGGTCACTGACCCTTGATGCCCTTCTTGCACCATATCCCGCTCCTGGTCTGCCATTGTGTTCTGCACATTTCTGTCATGTGGCATTCTTGGCCATGCACTTGCACATGGGTGGTGCATTGTCTTTTATGGTGGGGTCAAGGGGCATTCCTGCGTATGTCTCCCCCACCCGCCATGTCTGTGCATTTCACTGTGCAGTCCCTGCCACCATGCCTCTAGCACATGTCAGTCTTTGTGCATGCTGCATACCTCCTTCCCACTCCATGCCAAGTACATGTGCATCCTGACTATGCCATTTTTTGACGTATTTTCCGCACTTTCGTGCATAGGGCCCAATGTAACTATTTACATTCTAGCTATTGTCACAGTAAACACAGGACTTTTTTTGTTTCTAAAAAAAGACATGCAGACAAAAATCTACAGAGATGTCAAAACATTAAGGCTAAATCAAGCTTAGTAGTAGTACTGATTTATATCAAACAGGGTCTGAGCAACTGGAAGGAGACTGTTAATGTATTGCCTTTTAATACAGTATGTAGCAGCCCACATGCTGTTTGTTCTAGGGAAATGCTAAGTTCAAATACTATATTAGGCAGAGAGCCATGAAACCTCTGTCTTTATTTAGTTTGCATTCCAGAGTGCTAAAAGTTTGCATACATTTGAACTCTGAGGCCCTTCTGTCCTTCAGTATTCTGAAGCTGCCCTCCAGGACTAACAATTTCATATCATCTAAATTACTGTATGTCCCAAGCTGGAAAAATGCTCACCCATTACTGTGTCACAGTCTGTTGCTTGATATTGTAGTGGTGCAGGTTCAGTCACTTCCTAAGAGTCTGTCCTGTTTCTCCATACAAAATTAATGTTGGAACATTTTGAGCACATGATCATCTATATAACATTAGTGGAGCAGCAGCTAAATTATCCATTGATTTTTGTAGTCCTCTTCTTATGTGGAATGGGTATTCTGTCTGTTGTAATGATGTAAAGGCATATTTGGCATCTTCCCTGTTGGCAGCAGAATGTCCCTGAGGTAACTCATGATAATGGCGAACACGGAACGGCAACTGGGAAAAGGGTGACAGATTGTCACTGAATAGAAAGATGGTAACACTTGCATTGCCCCCTCCCCAAGGTGCTATGACCTTGGAGTTAGTATATTTAGAAAGAGGGGTGCCGAGGGGCAAAGACCCCCACAAAAACAACAGTTGTTATCTTTCCAATTTGGTGAAAAGCCATCACTCTTTTTCCAGTTGCTTGTCTGCATTCATGATTGTAATATGGAACCTGCCCCTGAGACATTCTTATCTACTGGCATCTTGCTTCAGACAACAAGTTGCCATAGGTTGTGTGGTTGCCCAAATGCTAGGAGTGGGAGGTGTGAAAAGACAGCTTGCAGCCTTTCTTCCTCTTGGAGAATAAGGCTGCAATCTTTAATGATCTCCTTCAGGAATTCACTGTGGTGGCTTTATGTGACAACCAGTGATGTGGTGTTATTTTTCTGTTTTATTTTTATTTATATTCCAGTAAGTTGTTTCTGGGTATTCTTGTTGCCCTGCAGATCTGGTCTTCTAAAATTTGTTGTTAGTCCCCATGATTTACAAAGGATTGTATGAGGGTGTTGATGTGTCTGTCTCTGTCTTCTGTGTCAGGGCATATCTGACTATACTGTATGACTTGACTGTAGATGATGGAATGTTTTGTGTGTTTGACAGGGATTTTTTACTATACAGGTAGTTGAATAGGTCAATAGATTTGCGATAAATGGATGTCTGTATTTTCCCGTCTTTTATGATGATATTACTGTCTAGAAAACTGACCTGTGTGGGCAAGGGCTGGACATAATGTATATTCTGTCAGCGAAATTCTGGCAAAATTCTGATTTTACTTCTTTGAAAGTTCATGAAATTTCCAGAAAACTTTTGCCAGAATTGTGATTAAGTTATTTCTATCTAATTTAAAAAGTACTTATCTGAATTGCATCACTTGTGGTAGGATTACTTTGTTATGGTCTATGCAGAAGTATACCAAGTTCAGATTTCTATCTTGAAAGGTGACTGAGATATCAACCTCCAAATATCAAAGAAAGTATAAAATTACATTTTGCAATTATGTAAACTAAAAGTATTTGTCCTAATTGCATCAAATTTAGTATGTTGGCTTTACCAAGGTCCATACAGATGTGTACACATTTTTAGATTTCTATATTTAAAGGTGACTGAGTTATAAGCCTCAAAACTTTCAGAAATTTTAAAATGACATTTTGCAATTATGTAAACTGCAAAATATTAAGCTCCGCTAACTTTAAAACAATGGAACAGAATATTACCAATTTTGTTAGGTTCATTGTCCATAAATATTAAGCACTGAGGCTGCTCCCATGGCCCAGCAGCACAGAGTCATGCTGCCATGCTGACAATCAGGATTCAGAAGTGAGCCTTGGAAGTCATGTCAGGAGGCAAGTCATCGCAGACACAGCTGCTGCTCATCAGTTCATCTCAGACATGAGGAGTTGGCAGTGGGTGCCATCAACACAGCAATCCCCGTACCTGGGTCAGGGAGCTTGCTCCTGCCACAGGGAAAGCTATGGTTGTACAAGGCTGACAGAAGCATTGCCCCTACCAGGGAAGATGGGAGGGAGAACTATTGGAGAAAAACCTGCTAGTCAACTGAATTATGTTTGGGTTCAGCCTGATCAGGATATATCCCTGTGAACAGAGTATATTCCTGAGAAATGAGCTGCCAGTTGGGAGAAAAACCGATATGGAACAAATGGAGAATGTGAGTGTCAACTCTCTAATGTCTTCCTCAGCGGATGGTCAAGTTATAAGCAGCCAAAGATTCCAAAATAACATCAATAATTAAAGTTGAATTTTATGAGCTTTTGTGAAATTGTGGAATGTGGCAATACTTTTGTCAAAGCCATGTTCATACATTTTGCCCAGTCAAACACTTGAATTGCCATTGTAGAGGAAGGTAAAGGCTGGGTAAAGCGGCAATGAGGTAACATTTCTAGGAGGCTCCATAGTAAAAGTATAGTGTTGCCAAATGTTAGGTCCCTATCTTGAGTGATGAACCATGAATAACAGTCATGGACATCACAGTGCACTAGCCAGAATTCTTGCAATATGCCAGATAACCACTAAAGCTCACTGACTTAATGACTTGTAGAAGCACACGCACGTGCAGCATTGTTCCTGTACAATGCCACCTGCTGACTCTGTAACAACCCTGTAGATAACAATGTGTATTTTTACAATTTAAAAACAGTGGCACTAAGTAATGCCAAACCTCAAGCCTTACAACTAGTTGTGACTTAGGCTATTGTGACAGACGTATCAGGATATCTTTAGTCATGATGGAGCATGATGCTGGGTTTCAGTTGCAGGATTGCTGGAGAGGCATTGCAGGGCTATGATGCTAGTGCAAGTAAGGTGATTCAGTGGTGGTAAGTACTTTGGGAAAGTTGAATTTCACAAACAGAATTTTAGTGGCATTGCCTATTATGCATCCATGATTTTTTTGAGATTTTGCCAATTAGTAATTTCTAAAGTATCCACAATAAATGTTAACCTACTAAACCACATTTATGCAACGTAATAAGATTCCACAACATATTTACTTTGGTATGTATGACACATCTTGAGTGTATACCTGCAATAGCAGTAGGGCTATAAACATCCAAACATTTTGAAAAGATTCACTCAGTTTAACAAAATAAATTGTGAAATTTTATACTCCTGTAACTTATTTTTTACATAACCAATTACCTCTCTATTTAGTAGCTTCTATGACTTTCAAGAAAGTATGCATATCAACATTCAATTGTCTAGCTCCAAATGTGGCTAAGCTGTAAGTATAGAAATATATTTTTTGAAATGTTCACATGAATAATAAATTGTCTGACTTTGAGCCTCAATAACTTCTCTGCCCCTACTCCAACTGTCATGAAACAAGGCAATCATTTAGGGCCCTATCCAAACAGTATGTCTTACAAATGTCAGATCTCTAACTACTGTATAATTGATTGAGAGTTATGACCAATTAAAGAATGTCAAAATTTCATAACATTTACGAAATGTCACAGAATTTCACTAAAATTCCACAAAATCAGAATTTGTTAATTTTAAACAGCCCTAGTGTGGATGAGTAACTGAGTTTAAATTTTAAGGTAGGGTGGAACAATCTGATGTTAAGGTGAAATTGTAAGAGATCCTGTTCTCTGACAGTCCAGATAAGGAAAAAGTCGTCAATATATCACAGACACATTAGGGGTCTGATATGGCACGTGGGCAAGTATGTCTGTGCCAGCTTACCATGAATAGTCTGGCATACTGAGGTGCCATTCTTGTGCCCACTCCTGTGCCCATGGTCTACAGGTATGTGTAATTTCCAAATGAGAAGTTGTTGTGTGAGTATAAAGTGGATGAGCTGAGTAACCGCTTCTGTAGGTACAGTCCATTGTTCCAGATATTAACTGCATGCTGATAGTCCATCATTGTGGGGGATATTAGTTTACAGGGCTCCAACATCCAATGTTGATAGAATTGTTCCCTCTGCTAGAGGGCCAAGAGTGATGAGTTTGTTAACTAAGTCTGTGGATCCTGTATGTAGTAGGGTATGCTCTTTACCAGGGGCTTAAGGATGTTTTCTACTCAGCCTGAGATATTCTCAATAAGTGTTCCAGTTAATAATTGGTAATAATAATTAATAATGAGATAATTGGTCAGCCTGGATTACCCTCTTTATGTATTTTGAGGAGCAGATAGAAGGTGCCAGGTTTAGGTCCCCAGGAATCAATGTTTGAATCTGTTCACTAACTGGGGCAGGGAGCTGTCTGATGATACCTTTCAGTGATGTAACATATTCTTTGGTGGGGTCCCCCTACAGTTTCCTACAGTACTTTGTGTCTGAGAGCTGTCTGTTTGCTTCCCATAGGTAATTTGTTGTGTCCTTGTGCTGACATGAGCTTAGGGGGCTATGAGAAGTCTCAAGCACAAATCTAACTGTGTGGAAGAGAATGAACTTGTCCTGCAAATCTGCTCATATTCACAATGCAAATTATTGTCATTGCAATTGCTGCCACATTTTTGCAAATCCCTCTAAACAGATCCAGATGGTTTGTGATGGTAAGAGGAGTCGCACTGCTGCACTAGTTGCACAAGCAGTCCATGGGACTTGTTTTATTAAGTGACTACAACAGTAAGGGACAAGTGCAAATGACTAGGCTTAGAGAGAAAGGAAACACTATACTATCAGGAACTAACAAGATTACCAAGGAGATTGACAAGGGACATGGTATGAAATGTCACTGGAGGGCCTGAAGTGGCCTGAATGTTTGAGATGGAGTTGGGAGGGGATATAACAGTTCACATTACCATGCATGTGCCATGTGTTAATATGATTACAAACATACGAACATACAAAATTTGCCAGCAGATAAAGGCCTAGAGGTCTATTAAGTCTGCTCAAGTGTGCAGCTAGCACCCCTTATTTTGCAGCTGCCCCTTCCTCCCACCCTTACTCTCCATTGACCCTCCCCCTTGCCCTGTCCCAGCCCCTTTTGAAACAGTCCACTGTTCTACTGGACATCACTTCTGCCAGTAACGCATTCCACCCAGCTACCACCCTCTCTGTAAAAACGTGTCTCCTCATCTCCCTCCTGAACCTTCCTCCCTCCCTCCAGTCTCATATCATGGCCCCTGGTGTCCCTCCCTCCCCCCTTACTTTGAACAGCCCCTCTGTACCTGTCTTGTTTATTCCTTTCATATACTTAAAGGTTTCAATCCTGTCCCCTCTGTCCCTCCTCTCCTCTAGTGAGTACATGTTCAGCTCCCTGAGCCTTCTCTCGTATGGCAAGTCCCCCAGCCCCTTGATCATCCTTGTCACCCTGCGCTGCACCCTCTGCAGTAACTTAATGTCTCTCTTCAAATATGGGCACCAGTACTGCATGCAGTACTCCAGATGTGGTCTAACTAATGACCTATACAGTGGCAGAATCACCTCCCCCCTCCTCAAGGAGATACCCCTTGTAATGCAACCCAACATTTTGTTGGCCTTTGTAGCTACCTTCCTACATTGTGCAGAGTTGTTCACTGACCCTGTAATGAGCACCCCCAGATCCTTCTTCTCCTCTGTCTTGGCTAGCTGCACTCCCCCAAGCTGGTAACTCTTCCTTGGGTTCTTCACCCAATGATTGTGGCAGTATTGAGCACTGTTACCAGGTGCAAACCATGCTTGCCCAAGGCAACATTTGGGTACCTTCATTTGCATATTTGGATTTGTTCCATGGGCTCTCTGACCCCAGCACAAACCCTTTGTTGTTAAAATTGCAGTTTTATGGGTTGTTGTAGTTGGGTTTCTCTTTGAACCTCATTTTGCAGTCAATAAAATTGCAGTTGAGACCTGGGCCCTGTATTTAAACAAATATTTAAAGAATATTGACAAACGGTTGTAAGGACTTTCCCAATTTCTGATGATGTGGGCTGCAATCAAAAGTTACAAGGGTCTGGCACTAAGTCATTATGAAGCAATTTACAACCATTCCCTTGCCTGCAGCTCCCTCAAGCTATGCTCAGAGGGGTCGGGGGCCCTTACACACTAGTACACATTGAAGTGTGCTGGTGTATAAAAGGAAGCAGCATTGGCATGTAAATGGCATGTGCGACCATACCATTCACAGTGCCAACTATCATTGCTATAACTAGAACAGCAGTTTTGCAACTCCCCTAGATATTGCAAATTTGTTCTGGCATGACATCAGCACTACTTGTATAAATAATCTGGGGGGTCCATTTTGGTAAGGAAATGGGGAAAGGCAGCTGTGAGCAGCCTGGGCTAGGGATGATGGTGTCACTACGCTACCAGGGACTAAGAAGGATACTGAAATGGGTTGGGAACCTAATGATGAAAGGTAGACAGGTAAATAACAATGTACCCTGAGCAATATCACCCCGATGGTTAATTCATCTTTGTAGCCTCACTGTGTGTCAGCTTCATGTATGCAATAATCCTGTATGTAATTAACCCTGGGTTGCCCCTGAAAAAGGGACTTCTAGTTTCAGTGGGCCTACCTAGTTAATATAATTAAATTAAATGGAATTTAAAATAAATAAATAAATACCCACCATGAAACTGTGGATAAAAAAGAAAACATCTGTTCCTTATAAGGCGGGAGAGAGAGAGAGAGAAATAATTGTGTGTGACTTTGACATGATTACAGCTAGGTTTAGATGTGGTTCCTATCTTTGCTAGTAGTAAAAGTTTGCCACTAACAGTTGCTTACAGGGCCACTCACACACCCATATGTTAAAAATTGGCCTGTTGCAGCTGTATTAGGTATTCTGAATAAAAAAAAAAAACAATACTGTAACTAAAGGTATTTATTGACCTGAAAATTATAGTTGTTTTTTTTTTATATTTAAAGAGTAACTCTTTAGTATGGTAAACAGCTTAAACATCTTATTTATAAAAATACATGCTAAAGTGCAGAGTTGCTTTTTAAACCTTTTGCCATGTCCAGGCAATATGAGAAAATACATCATACAAGTCTTTAGTGAAATAGGGGCAGACTAGAAAGGTCCTGTAGTACTTTTCTGCTGACAGATCCCATGGTTCTTAAATAAATTGCCCATATTCAACAGCACTTACTAAAGTAGTGATCTATGGGTAAGAAAATAAATAATGAAACCAGAGATTATCACCTTATAAAGGTTCGGGGTTTGGGGGTGCATGGGGAGTTATTCCTACAAACTAAGTGTGAGACTTTCATTAAACATAACTCACCAGTCTATCTGGCTGTAGCTGTTTAAAAATCAACATTAATCTCTGACTGTGTATTACTGTCCATGGATGATGAAGGAGAAAGGAGTCGGGGGGGGGTACATGGAAGGGGAGAGGAGGGAGGGGACTTCATGAGTTTACAGTCTGATATGTCCAATGCTACAATGTGATGTACTGTATGTACTGATTGTACAGAAAATGTTAATAAAGTGTATTAAATTGCAAAAAAGAAAAATCAACATTAAACACAAATGGAATTCTTTTTTTGTTTTCTGAGCCACTAATGAGGTACTACTGAGATGACATTATCAATTGTCTGCTAGCGCCATCACTCTCCCAGTCTCACTTCCTTCTAACAAATGCTCTTCTGTACCCCACAGCTCACTATGCCGTCAGTACTTCCACTTTCTCTTGCTGACCACAACCACAAAAAAGGAAATACAAATATAAGGACTCAAAATACAAGGTACTGCCAATATGGGGAGAGAACACAAGTGTTTTTTTAGGGGACACCACAACGCAGAAGTGACTGGGTCAGGATGGCAGCAGTTCATGATCTCTTGGCTCTCCCACTAAAACTTATC